>CM066032.1:1856127021-1857530771 GCA_033557465.1 Ichthyophis bannanicus | reverse complement strand
ACAGAGCGGAGATGAGCCACTGAGGCAGCCATTGCCCTGACACGGTGGGCCATGACCCGACCCTGCAAGGGAAGGTCAGCTGCCCTGTAAGCCCAGGCGATACAGTCAGCCACCCAGATGGACAAGGTACGCTTCGAGACAGGTAACCCCAAGTTATTAGGGTCAAAAGATACGAAGAGCTGAGTAGCCCTCCTATGCCCCTGCGTACGTTCAAGGTAGAAGGATAAGGCCCTCCTACAATCCAGGGTATGCAGGACTGTTTCAGCCTGGCTGGCATGGGGCCTAGGGAAGAACGTTGGAAGAACCACCTCCTGGTTGAAATGGAAAGAGGAGATAACCTTGGGGAGGAACTTAGGATGAGTCCTAAGGACTACCCTGTTCCTATAGAACAGGGGTCTCAAACACGCGGCCCCCGGGCCGCATGCGGCCCGCGAGACAACTTTGTGCGGCCCGCGACGGAGGAAAACAAAAAAACCCCAAAACCCTGGCTTCTGCCGTTGCCGCCGTGGCAGCGGCAGAATCAATTGTCAAATTTTTTTAAAAAACTGACTTCTGCTGCTCAAGCAGCAAAATCAGCTGTCCTGCGGGCCCCTTCCCCTGTGCCCGGAGATCCGAGTCTGCTCTATCAGCGGCGTGCTTTTCAAGCCGCAAAGAGAGTATTCCCCTCTCGCGCGGTTTCAAGCCGCGCGAGGGGGGAATACTCTCCTCGCGGCTTGAAAAGCACGCCGCTGATAGAGCAGACTCGGATCTCCGGGCACAGGGGAAGGGGCCGCAGGACAGCTGATTTTGCTGCTTGAGCAGCAGAAGCCAGGTTTATTTTTAATTTACCTGGGGGGGGGGGGGTGTAGGACTGGAAATGGGCTATTGGCGGGGGGGGGGGGGTATGACTGGAAATGGGCTATTGGCAGGGGGGGGGGGTATGACTGGAGATGGGCTATTGGCAGGGGGGGGGTTATGACTGGAGATGGGCTATTGGCAGGGGGGGGTTATGACTGGAGATGGGCTATTGGCAGGGGGGTTATGACTGGTAATGGGCTATGGTGGGGGCTAGGACTGGAAATGGGCAGGTGGGGGTTAGGAAGGACTGGAGGTGGGCTGATGGGGGGAGTTAGGACTGGTAATGAGCTATGGAAGGGCTGACTGAAATGGGGTAATGGGGGTTAGGGCTGGAAGTGGGCTATTGGCAGGGGGCTATGACTGGTAATGGGCTATGGGGGGGGTAAGACTGAAAATGGGGTGATGGGGGTAAAACTGGAAGTGCGCTATGGGGAGGTTAGGACTGGTAATGGGCTATGGGGGGTCTAGGACTGGTAATGGGCTGGGGGGGGTTGCTAGGACTGGAAATGGGCTGAGTGGAAGGGGGGCTTGAACTGCAAATGGCTGATGGGGAGGGGGGCTTGGAATGGAAATGGGCTGTGAGGGGAGGGAGCTAGGATTGGAAATGGGCTGATGGGGGGCTAGGATTGGAAATGGGCTGATGGTGAGGCTAGGATAGGACTGGAAATGGACTAATGGGGGGACTAGAAGGGAGCGGATGCTGGGTGGGGCTGGAACTAGAAGGGAGCTGATGTTGGGGGAGGATTAGAATGGGATGGAGCTGGGAAAGTGAAATGGAGAGGGGAAAAATATTTTGTCTGGGAGAGAAGACAAATCTACAATTGGCCAGGTATTGGGAGAGTAAGTGGGGATTGAGGATGGAGGGGTAAAATTTGAGTGGATGAAATAGGAATGAGGAAAGAGAAAAAGGAGAAAGATTAGTATGTTAAAGCAGATGTAGAGAGAGAATGGAAAAAAAACTAGGAGAGAAGAAAGGGCAAATGGACAGCAGACGATGGAGAGTTAGCAGAAGACATGAAGAAACCAGAAGAAAGTGGCTGGAACAATTGCAACTGAAAAAAATGCACAAAAGGTAGAAAAATATCTCTTTATTTTGAATTTATTAACTGGAATATGTCAGCTCTGGGAAATGTGCATCATTAATGTTTGCGCTTTGTTTAGTACAAGAGGAAATTAATTTATAGTTTTATTTCTACAGTGTTGTTGTACATTCCAAGTTTGGCTTTTGGGGTTCCCAGTTTAATTATTGTCTTCTTGTTTCTAAATCTTTTAGTCTTTCTTTATCCATACTCATTAAAGAGGCATGTTTACTAAAAGTTAGTGTATGGTAACATTATGCAAATATTTATGCAAATGAGGCCCCGCGTCTTATGCGGCCCCCGGGTTACTTTACAAGTCCTCATTTGGCCCTCAAAGCAATTTGAGTTTGAGACCCCTGCTATAGAAGCAAGTGTATGGTCTGTCACAGACCAGGGCTTGAAGCTCACTCACTCGCCTGGCTGAGGTCAGGGCCACTAGGAAGAGAGTCTTCCAAGAAAGGAAGCGGAGAGGACATGTAGCCATCGGCTCAAAAGGTGGGCGAGTCAGTTGCTGCAAAACCACATTCAAATCCCACTCAGGGGCCAGTGGACGAAGAGGAGGCTTGAGCAATACCAAGCCTCTGAGAAATCTGGACACCAAGGGATGAACCGACAAAGAGTGTCCCTCCACCAGAGAGTGGTGAGCTGCCAGAGCAGAGAGGTGAACTCGAACAGAATTGGACTTAAGGCCCTGAGTGGATAAGTGCAGCAGGTATAGAAGCACTACTGGCACAGTGCAGGCGAAAGGATCTTCTTTGCGCTGTTGACACCACAAGGAGAACCTTCTCCACTTCAGGGCATACGTTTTCCTGGTGGATTGTTTTCCAGAGGCCAAGACCACTTCTTCCACTTCCTGAGGCAAGCCCCAGGGAGCCAACACTACCCTTGCAGCCTCCAGGCCATCAAATTGAGAGATTTGAGATTGGGGTGCAGAAGGGAACCCTGATCCTGAGAGAGAAGATCGGGTTGCAACCCCAGAGATAGAGGTGTGTCCACTGCTAATAGAAGCAGAAGTGGGAACCAGGGCTGCCTCGGCCATCTGGGAGCTACCAGAAGTACTGAGGCCTTGTCCCTTAGAATCTTGAACAATGTTCGGGCCACTAGAGGTGTGGGAGGAAACACATATAGGAGGCCCTGGGACCAAGAAATCAGGAAGTCATCCGCTGCCAACCTCAGGGGGTGTGGTTGTCTGGAACAGAACCTGGGTAGCTGGTGATTCAAGGGACTGGCAAAGAGATCCATGGATGGAAGTCCCCATTTCAGAAAAATTTTCTGAACCACCAACGGGTGTAGCTGCCACTCGTGGGGCTGCAGAATCCTGCTTAACCTGTCTGCCAGGAAGTTCTCCTGGCCAGGGAGATACACCGCTTTGAGAAACATGTTGTGCTTGAGTGCAAAGGAACACAGGGCCTGTGCCTCCTGACACAGGGGTCTGGATCCAGTGCCTCCCTGTTTGTTCACATAGAACATGGCCACTTGATTGTCCGTCTGAACCAGAACAGACTGGTGAGCTAAAGTGTGAGAAAAGGTCTGGAGGGCTAATGGGATAGCCCGCAGTTCTAATAGGTTGATCTGTTGTGTGGCCTCCCATGGAGACCATATCTATCTTTATTAACAAATTTTATATACCACTCACACCACAAGGGCACCAGAGTGGTTCACAATAACAAAGTAGGCTGCTGGGAAAAGGAAAGGAATGCCATAGTCATAGAGAAAGAACAGCAAAGAAGAACAGAGCAAGAGAGATACGGAGGAGCAGAGAGCTGGGAAACACAATCGGTGGGGTGGGGGAGAAAGGGGATCGGGGGGGGGGGGAGAAAGGTGAAAAGCTGAGGAGAATAGGTGGGTCTTCAACATAGACTTGAAGGTCTTGTAGGAGGGTTCGAGGCGAAGAGCGAGGGGAAGCGAGTTCCAGAGTCGGGGGCCCAAGAAGAAGAAGGCAGAGGAATGGGTGGATTCAAGATGAGCCTGTGACGGAGAGGGAAGAGACATACGGTTCAGATGGACCGACCGAAGGGAACGGTGAGAGGAGTGAAGGTGAATTTGATCTGCGAGATAAAGGGGGACACCGGTATGAATGGTTCTATGCACATGGATGAGAATTTTGAAATGAATACGATGGACAAGTGGAAGCCAGGCCTTGAGTGCACCGCTCCAGACAATGTGCACCCCAGCCCTGCAAGGAGGCACCACTGTGGGGACAGGCACCTGAAAAGGCACCCCCTGAAGTTGGGGGGGGGGGTGTAGCCACCACTGCAGGGAATTCAGGAAGGGTTTAGACACCCTTACTTTGTCTGCTAGGCTCCCTGTGTCTTGCTTCCAATGAGTTCTGAGGCACCACTGTGCAGGCCTCATGTGGAGGCGGGCATTGGGGATCACATGTGCTGTCGACGCCATGTGGACTAGGAGCTGTAGACAGAGTCAGGCAGAAACCCTTGGCATGCTGAGAAACCGGGATGCCAACTCCATGAGCCTTTGAGCCCTAGCAAGTAAGCCCTTGCTTGCAGAGAGTCCAGCCGTGCCCCTATGACCTCTAGGTTCTGGGAGGGGAGCAAAGTGGACTTTGCAAAGTTTATTACAAAGCCTAGGTGTTGGAGTGATACAGTTCGAAAGGCGGCCTGCCTGGCCTCCTGGTAAGTCTGACCCCTGATGAGCCAGTCGTCCAGATAGGGGAAGACAAAAACACCTTGATTCCTCAAGTATGCCGCCGCCACCACAGCCAAGCACTTTGTAAAGACCCTTGGGGCGGTGGTTAGGCCAAAAGGTAGTACTCTGTACTGGCAATGGTTTCCTCCCACAATGAACCTGAGGTACTTTCAGTGGTCTGGATGAATGAGGATGTGAGTGTACGCATCCTTTAGATCTAAGGAGCATAGCCAATCTCCCTGCTGGAGATAGGGCAGAAGTGTTCCAAGAGTAAGCATCTTGAACTTTTCTTTCTCCAAGAACTTGTTGAGGTTCCTGAGGTCTAGAATAGGCCTGAGGCCATCGGTTCTCTCTGGCACGAGGAAGTACATGGAGTAGAACCCGTGCCCCTGCAGGCGAGGAGGTACAGGCTCCACCGCCTTGTCCAGAAGCAGACATTGAAGTTCTTGAAGGAGGAGGTCTGTGTGTAGAGGAGGCATTAGAGGCTCTCCTGGGAAGTATGCAGGGGGCAACTGCTGGAAATGGAGCATATAGCCTCGGTGAACTATGCTCAATACCCAAGCATCTCCTGTAATGGGTGGCCACCTGTGGGCAAACAGGGCTAGACGACCTCCTGTGCAGGAATGGGGCAGCAGAGGTGGAAAGGCTATGCTGTGGGAGTCAAAAACCCCCTCCCTGTTGAGGAGGAGCAGGAGCCGGAGGCTTGGGGGTCTTCTACCTACGGGGCCCATGTCCCTGCCCCTTGGCCTGCTGGCCCTGATGGGGAGCTGGGGAGGCCTGGTACTGAGGGAAAGGTTTGTAGGCAGCTGCCTTTCTCGGGTAAAAGGGCTTTTTACCTGAGCCCTTCTTTTTCTGAGAAGGAACAGAGGTTTTTCTGGACAGCCTTGTCCTAGTCAGGTGCTCAGTTTCGAGCTCAGCCGCCTTCTCGGCCATGGGCTTGCCAAAAAGCTTTTCACCTCGGCAAGGGACATCGACCAACTTGTCCTGCATCCAGGGCTCGAGGTCCGATGACTGCAGCCATGCCTGGCGTCGGGCACCAATGTCGGCTGCCGCTACACGAGCTGAAGCCTCAAAGCCATCGTAGGCCGCTCGGGACATGAACTTCGAGCAGTCCCGGATACCTGAGGACAAAGTCTGGAACCTCTGCAAAGGTTTCCCGGAGAGGCCAGCAGAGAACCCGGCAATCTCTTTTGCCAGGTCTCGTAAGTACATGCCCATGTACAGCTGGTAGGACTGGACACGGCAAGCAAGCATCGAGCCCAGGAAGCACTTTCTGCCGAAAAAGCATCCAGGTTCTGGGCCTCCCTGCCAGGAGGCACCACAGAGGGCATATTCTGGCTCTTCAAACGAGGCATGGCCGATTCCACCACCATGGAATGGTGCAGCAGCTGCGCCTTCTGGAATCCAGGGCTCTTACAGGGTCGATAGATAGAATCGACCCGCTTGCTTAAAACCGGCGCCGAGGCCGGTGCCTCCCACATTCGGAAGAGGAGCCGTTCCAGCATCGGAGGGACCGGCACAGTAAAGGCCTCCTTCGGAGGAGAGTCATACTGGAGGGTCTCGAGCTCCACAGCTCGAGGCTCCTCCTCGGGGTCCGCGGGAATCGCCAATGCCTTGCCCATGTCCCTGACGATCTCCGAGAACCTGGTGTCCTCCGGTGGGGACCTACTCCGGGGCTCGGACTGCGGTAAGTCCGAAGGGACGCACCGAGTCCGAAAAGTATCGGGGGACTCCTCATCCTCCATCTCCCACACGGACTCATCCGAAGAGGAGCCGGGGGGCTCAGACAGCGCGGGTTGAGGTGCCACATGCCCCGATGCCGAAGGCACCGGCATCGACGCCCTCGGTTCCGAGCAGGAGGTCGAGGGTGACCGCGACCAAGGGCGACTTCGAGCCTTCATGGTCTCGAGTATCGGCTCGGTCTCCGGGGTCGACTTCGACGTCGATGTCCCGGTGGTCGGGGCAGATGCACCAGCGAGGCTGGCCATCAGTACCCGCTGCTGATCCATGAAGGCAGACAGTCTGCACTCCAAGGCTGTCAGCCTGAGTCCAAGCTCAGGAGACTCAGCAGCCACCGACTCGGGCCCCAGCGGCGCCAGGCCCGACGTCAACTCCCTCAGAGGAGAGTCCACGAGGACTACAGGACTTACGTGTCTGACGGGTTCCGGCTCCACGCGAGGCACTTTGGACGGCTTCTCCTGCTCCAAGGGCCTGGGGCGGCGGTCAGGGGTCTTAGATCTGGCTCTCGAGGAACCAAGGACCTCTTCCAACACTGCCCTCACGAGCCGTTTCTTCCTCTTACGTTCCCGATCGGGGGACCCCCTGTCCGAGGAAACCTGGTGTCGCTCGGGATCAGACTCCCGAGACGTCGAGGCCTCAGACAAGGTCCGGGCCCGGCCGGAGGCAGAGTCCGAGTCCGAGAAAATCCTTTCTTTCTGATGCTGACAACTTCGGAGTGCCTTAGTGGACATTTTGCCACATGGGCCACAGATCATAGGATCATGATCTGGATCTGGGCCTAGGCACCGAAGGCAGCAGTCGTGTGTGTCGGTGAGAGATATCAGTTTCTTGCACCGATCACACTTTTTGAAACCACTGGAAGCCATCGGGGAAAAAAGGGCCCCTGCGAGGTCAAAGGACCGGCCTTCCAGGGAAAAGCAAAAAAAGGGTGCGAACGCCAGCCACGAAGGGCAAAAAACGAAAAAATAGAAGACAGGCTCGATACCGGTGTACCGAACCCAGCGGGAAGGGGAACCGGCATCGAACCAGAGAAAAAGGGCGAAGTAATCGCAAGAAAAAACAAACTTTTCCGGGTGACACAGACAGACGTCCGATGGGCTCCACGGAAAAAGAAAGACTGAGCAAGATGGCCCTTTAGGCGGGAAGGGTACCGCGCATGCGTGCAGTATTCCCAAAGGCTTTCTTAGAAAGCTGGGGAAATGCTCTGCACGGCGGCTCCATCGGCATCGATGTCACCCATAAGTGAGGACTGACTTCCTGCTTGGTCCTGGAGAATGTTATTTTGTCTGACAGGCAACCTGATGCCTGAATCCATTGAGTGGATGGAGTCCACTGGGCTGCCCTCATATGGAGGCAAGCATAATGAACCACATGCACGGTGGATGCCATGTGGCCTAGCAATTCTAACATTTCCCGAGCAGCGAGGTGAGGCTTTAGCACTGCTTCGGAAGCTAACTGCACAATGCAAAGGCAGCAGGGCTGTGGAAGATAGGCTCTTGTCTGTTTGGAATCCTGCAGAGCTCCTATAAACTCTAGAGATTGTGGGAGCAAGGTTGGATTTTGGGAAGTTTATGACAAGTCCCAAATACTAAAGGATGCACATTGTGCGAGAGAGAGAAATCCTGGCCTGTGGCTCTGAAGGGGCTCGAGTGAGCCAGTCGTCTAAGTAAGGGAAGACGAATATTCCCAGGGTGCGAAGAAATGCTGCCACCACAGCCATGCATTTTGTAAACAACCTTGGTGCCGAGGCCAGGCCAAAAGGAAGAACCCTGTATTGGTAGTGCTTCCATTGAAATAGAAAGCGAAGTAACTTTAGTTAAGTTGGATGGATGAGAACACGAGTGTACGCATCCTTGAGATCTAGAGAACAAAGCCAATCCTTATTCTGAAGGTATAGCAGCAGAATTCCTAGAGAAATCATTTTGAACTTCCCTTTGAACAGGAATCTGTTCAATTCTCTGAGGTCCAAAATGGGTCTGTGTCCTCCTGTTTTCTTTGGAATAAGTACCTCTTCTATTGCCCCCTGGGCAAGAAGCAAAGTGACCTCTTGACCTAACTGGGTGTTGAGAGAGGTCTGAGAATTGAACTGTCTAACCATTGTAGGAGGGGGCATGCTGAGGAAATGAAGCTTTACCCCTCTCTTACAATGGACAGAGTCCAACTTTCTGCTGTTATCTGCCCCCATCTGAGGGCAAAATGACATAACCTTCCTGGAATGGTGGAAGGCTCTGGGCCATTCAGGGCCAGGAAGGCAAAGTTCTCTAGATAGGAGTCAAAGCCCCTGTGGAGGCTAAGTCTGCTGAGACGGTTAAGGCTTAGCAGCTTTTGGTTTTCTTTGCCTAGGTTGTTGCTGCTGTCCCTTTTGGGTAGACTGACCTAAACAATGCCCCTGCTGGGTATAGGAGGGGTAAAACGTCTTACTGAAGAATGGTTTCTTGTAGGATTTTTTCCTTGCAGGATCAGCTGTAGATTTAGACAATCTATCCAAGGTGATATTGTCAGCATCTATCTCATTAGCTTTTTCCTGCCAATTCTTGCCAAAGAGTGTCTCTACTGTGCAAGGGATATTCCCCAGTTTATCCTGTACCCAAAGTTCCAAGTCAGATGCCTGGAGCCAGACAATCCTACGTGCACCTATGGCAATAGCAGAGGTTTTGCTTATGCACTCAAAACAGTCAAAGGCTGCACGATTTGCAAACTTGGAAACATCCTGAGCATGTTTGACAAGGGCAAGGTAATCCTGCCTCTTATCAGGAAGGAGAGGGCTCATAAGCTCTAAATCTCCCGTGACCTCCTTAAGTAACATTCCCATACATAATATATAGGAACTGATCCTAGCAGAAAGCATGGAAGCCTGGATGGTTCGATGTCCAAAGGCGTCAAGAGTCCTACACTCACGTCCTGGAGGATTAGATGCAGGTCTTTTTGCACTCTTGATCCTTCTCATAGCCGGTTCCACCACCATGGAATGGTGTGGTAGCTGAGTCTTCTGAAACCCAGGACAAGGAGGAACTCGATACATGGTGTCGAGCCTTCGAGAGTGAGGAGAAGTGGTTAGAGGTGTTTTCCCACATCCTTAACATGAGATCATGCAAGATCTCATGAATAGGTATGGTAGCTGCCTCCTTGGGAGCTTTAAGGTATTGCAGGATTTCTATTTCCTTTGCCCTAGGCTCTTTTTCAGGAGCCACTCTGATGGAAAGACCGAGCCACATCTCGGATAAAATTCTGAAAGGACATATCCTCTGGAGGAGACATCCTACGCTGAGGAGAAGAATTATCCTCAGGAAGAAGTACTCTGGTATCAGCAGAGCTCTCAGCATCTTCAGACTCATCCGAGGATTCAAAGTATCTCCGATCCGGGTGATCGTGCAAGGCACGGTACCGATCAAAGTCAGCATCAAAGGGGTCCGGTACAGACTTGTCGATACCGGATGGATAAGCATGACTCGGTCCCGGTAGAATACCTGCCGATGTCGATGCAGTCGGTACCGGTACCAAGGTCCGTGCCGATACTGATTGAATTGTCTGAAGCGGTTTCAAGGGCATCGAGGCCATGAGAAGAGCTGCCAGACTGCGTTCAATAGCCAAAAATCTTTGGTCTATCGACGCTGCCGATGCTTGGGTATCAATACCGGATGAAGCAGCCAATACCCCAGAGCATTGCACCAGTAGTTCTGCCGAGGTTGGGGCCTCGAGAACATCCTGGAGCCCCGTTAATGCTTTGGAAGCCAAAGCCTCCCGCCGGGGCAATTTTGCCAGTACAAGTCCCTCAAGGGCAATGCCAGAGGCATCTCGATGCTTAGAAGGAGATCTACCCTTTGAAGACCAGCCAGATTTATGTTTGGTTACCTGAGATCCATGGGAGGAAGACGAAGCCCTGGAAGACGTCGATGCCACAGACGCTGCATCGGAGGGAAAAAGAGTGCTACGTTTAGCAGCTCGGTTTTGCCGGCCCCTCTTCGACATCATCCCACAGGCAACACACTCCGAAATAGAGAGGTCAGGACCTAAACATTTGAGGCACCACTCATGGGTGTCGGTGACAGAGATGGTACGGCCACACTTGGAACACTTTTTAAAACCCGAAGCGGGTTTTTGCATTTTAAATGAAAGTTGGGCCTAGTGCCCAAAATGGTGCGTGGCACCTGCAGAGAAAATACCAGGATACGACTCCAGAAGGTTTTTTGTTTTTTTTAAGGAAGAAAGAACCGGCAGTACCGGTGTAGCATCGAGGGAAGGCAGATGCGACCACAAAAAAGAAGAATAAAAGGGAATATTTTCTGGGTGACAGGATGTGCGACCTGTTGACTCTGTGGAAAACGAAGAACTGGAGAGGGACAGTTGGGAAAGGCAGGAAGGCAGCACGCAGGCGCTGTGGGATGCTCCCAAAAGCTTTCCTATTGGACGCTGGGGAGCGTTCCGCGCAGACTCCGTCGGTACCGACGATACCCATATGTGAAGGACTACATTCCTGCTTGTTCCTGGAGATTGTACTCTCACGGAACTGCTCTTGAGACCAGAAGCAGATAAATGTAGCAGGTACTGAAGTAAGCCCGGAATGGGACATGTGAAAGGATCCAGTGTTTTAAGAGAACACCAGATGGAGAACCTGCGTCAAAGGCGCGAGTGTGTCTGATTGAATCCTTTCTAGATGATAAAAGGGCTGAAATCAGAAGGCCAATCAGGGCCCGACTGGCAAATTTCAAACAGGAGCGCCTCCCAGCGCTGAAAGACTGCTTCTCCGGCTCCTCCGAGCCCCGAATGTCATCCGGACAGAGAGTGGGTGGCTGAAACCCCTCCCGCTCTCCATCAGAAGGCCAATCAGGGCCCAACCGGCAAATTTCAAACAGGAGCGCCTCCCGGCGCACCCGCACCTGAGGGCCCTTTGGCATGGAACTGAAAGCACCTCAAGCTACACTCCAGGAAAGGTCAGCAAACTACACCAACACAAAGATCATACAGACAACTTCTCTGCGCACAAGCCTGCCATCCTTCAAGCAACAGTTTCCTTCCTCACCTCACGGAGAACTCAGCACAGTACCCAGCAACCCAAAACGCCCTCTAGAACAACCACGACTAAGTACCACGATACACCTATGGTGCACACCACCCTTGGAACTCTACAATCTCACCACAGATAACTAATCACAAAACTATGTCAGCCACCAGAACAATGTACACCCCCTCTCTCTCATCCTGATCCTATTTGGCTGCCCTTCAACATATATTACAAATTTACCCACCATAGTCCTACACTTATTCCCTTTACACATACCCAGCCCAGCACAACCATGGCAACGCACACACAAGCATACAAACAGCAGAACCACAGATTAATAAGAATATGAACCACCACCCACATCACCAATCACCGAACTCCACCCATAACAACAAACACACCCTTAAACATTGGGCTAATTTATGCCCAATCCATTAGAAATAAGCATAACACCATCTTAGACCACTTACAATACCATCACTGTGATATTCTCTGTATCACCGAATCATAGCTAAAAACCACAGACCAAGTAATTCTAAACCAAATCATACCACAATGGGGTCCTAATCCTTGCAAGAAAAGACCTCATTCTCAAAGCTTGCAGATCCACCAGCTCCAAACATTGTGACCTACAATAGAAAACACACACTTTACCATCTGCCTCACCTATCAACCCCCTACTGCAGCCTCTGAAGAATGACCTATTATCGAAGGTGTTTGCTCAGCCATCTCTCCCCTCAAACCACTCATCGTACTGGGGGACCTAAATCTAACATCCGCCCACACCAATGAAAAAGCAGCTTTCCTTAATGCAATCGACTCACTCCAGTTTTGCCAAATCCTCAAGGGTCCCTCACACAGGTCCGGCTCCACTCCTGACCATCTTCGCCCCAAAGAATATCCGCTCTCAAAGCAAAATAACAGACCTTCAAATCACACCAATTCCATGGTCAGACCACCATGCAATACATTTCACGATCCATCTCCCCTCACGAGAAAAACCACAAACCGAACCTCACCCAATAAGGAAATATAAAGGATTCAACAAAGTCCAGTTTTTAAACGACATTCCCTCATCTCCCCATGAATTTCACTGACCTGGATGATGCCATCAATGCCTGGAACACTACAGTCAACGAAGCAGCAAAGTCTCTAAACCAGGGGTCTCAAACTCAAATTGCTTTGAGGGCCAAATGAGGACTTGTAAAATAACCCGGGGGCCGCATGAGACGTGGGACCTCATTTGCATACATATTTGCATAATGTTACCATACCCTAACTTTTAGTAAACATGCCTCTTAATGAGTGCATGAATAAAGAAAGACTAAAAGATTTCTACATTACTATAATCCAGTGCCAACCGCCAGGCACATTAGGAACTACTACAAACAAACACTGCCCATTTAGAACCCATAGCAAACCCGCCATATCCTAACAGCACTACCAGGACTCACAAAGCACCATACCCTACCTATCAAAAGGCAACACTGCAAATATTAAATCAATACATTTCAGAGAATAACAATACATGACCTACTGGGGACAGAGAACAAGTAGCAATGTCAAATAGGAATTACATAAACAGAATACCTCAGCTCAGTTACACATGCAGAATACACCATCACCAAACAAGGAATCAAAATTTAGAAACAAGACAATTAAACTGGGACCCCCAAAAGCCAAACTTGGAATGTACAACACTGTAGAAATAAAACTATAAATTAATTTCCTCTTGTACTAAACAAAGCGCAGACGTTATTGATGCACATTTCCCAGAACTGACATATTCCAGTTAATAAATTCAAAATAAAGATATTTTTCTACCTTTTGTGCATTTTTTTTCAGTTGCAATTGTTCCAGCCACTTTCTTCTGGTTTCTTCATGCCTTCTGCTAACTCTCCATCGTCTGCTGTCCATTTGTCCTTTCGTCTCTCTTCTAGCTTTTTCCATTCTCCCTCTACATCTGCTTTAACATATTAATCTTTCTCCTTTTGCTCTTTCCTCATTCCTATTTCATCCACTCAAATTTTACCCCTCCATCCTCAATCCCCACTTACTCTCCCAATACCTGGCCAATTGTAGATTTGTCTTCCCTCCCACACAAAATATTTTTCCCCTCTCCATTTCACTCTCCCAGCTCCATCCCATTCTAATCCTCCCCCAACATCAGCTCCCTTCTAGTTCCAGTCCCACACAGCACCCCCTCCCTTCTAGTCACTGCATCAGCCCATTTTCAGTCCTAGCCCCCCCATCAGCCCATTTCCAATCGTAGCTCCCCCCCATCAGCCCATATCCAGTGCTAGCTCCCTCCCCTCACAGCCCATTTCCATTCCAAGCCTCCCTCCCCATCAGCCATTTGCAGTTCAAACCCCCCTTCCACTCTGCCCATTTCCAGTCCTAGCAGACCCCCCAGCCCATTATCAGTCCTAGCCCCCCCCCATAGCCCATTACCAGTCCTAACCCCCCATAGCCCACTTCCAGTCTTACCCCTCATAGCCCATTACCAGCCCTAACCCCCCCCCCATCACCCCATTTTCAGTTACCCCCCTCATAGGCTATTACCAGTCCTAACCCCCCTCCCACCATCAGCCAAATTAGATTTTAAAAAAATGTATATTTGCTGCTGCTGCTGCAGTATTAAGCGTCCCGCGGGCTCCTCTGCCTGGCAGAGACCTCTCCTCCCTGCAGCATCAGCTCCAAAAGCGGCGGCTTTCAGAGCCACGAAGAGAGAGAGTTTCTCTCGCGCGGTTCTGAAGAGCAGCGAGAGAGTCTTCAGAACCGCGCGAGAGAAACTCTCTCTCTTCGCGGCTCTGAAAGCCGCCGCTTTTCGAGCTGATGCTGCAGGGAGGAGAGGACTCTGCCAGGCAGAGGGGCCCGCGGGACGCTTAATGCTACTGTGGCGGCGGCAAGTTTGGATTTTTTTTTTTTTACATGCCGGTAAGTGCTTCGCGGGCCGCATAAGATGCGGGCCGCGTGTTTGAGACCCCTGCTCTAAACCCTCCTACCACACAGCACAAAGAGACAAGACCCAAATCTGCACCATGGTACTCAGCATCAATACAAGAAACAAAAAGAAAACTCCATCAACTGGAAAGAAAATGGAGACTTGATCAATCACATTCAAACCTAACAATACCAAACAATGCAAAAGGAATACAATAATCTAATTATCTAATCTAATTTAGAAAAAACCTCAAAACTCACCTCTATCAGTCTCATTATAACCTGACCTAACCAGTAATCTCCTCTGCTATCTCTGCTCCAAAATGGTTCCAACACTATGACAAGAGCAACTACAATTTTTGATCTGCCATATTGTATATATGTATATATGTAACCACACCCACACTCACCCAACCAAATGTATATGTATATATGTAAGCACACCCGCACCCACTCAATCAAATGTAAATTCCGGTGACCTGTTTGCTGTGTTGTGTGCGAATCTTTAATCAATCAAAATGTATATCATGCAAATTACTGTACTGTACAGTTAATCCTGATCGGTAAAGTAAACCGCTGCTGATCGTAGGAAGCAGCGGTATACAAATACTAAATAATTAATAATCAGAAACAAGTTGTTGTTGTTAAGTGCCGTCGAGTTGGAGTCGACTCATGGCGACCCTCTGGATAGCTAGCCTAAATTGTGTTCGGTCTTCAGTCAGGCGGCTCATTGTTGACAGACTGGTACCCGAAGCTGCTGTTATTGTATCGATCCATCTCATTGCTGGCCTTCCTCTTTTGCGTTGACCTATCTTGCCAAGCATGATCTTTCTCTAACGATCTCTCTCTCCGCATGATGTGTCCAAAATATGAAAGTCGAAGTCTTGTCATCTGAGCTTCTAAAGAAAGCTTAGGTTTGATCTCCTCTAGTACAGACTGGTTTGTTCTTCGGGCAGTCCATGGTATACACAGTATTCGCCACCAGCACCATAATTCAAAGGCATCAATTTTCTTCCTGTCTATCTTTTTCACTGTCCAGCTTTCACATCCATTTGAAAATACCATGGCTTGAACAAGTCGAATCTTTGTATGGAGAAAGACATCTCTGCTCTTGAGAATCTTATCTAGGTCTTTCATAGCCATTCTGCCAAGAGCAATGCGTCGTCTGATTTCTTGATTGCTTGTTGCTTCTTTATTGATAGTTGATCCAAGTAGGTTAAAGTTATTCACGATTTCAATTTCTTCTCCTTCGACGATGAACCTGTTGATTATGCCAGTTGTCATGATCTTTGTCTTCTTTACATTAAGGTGCAGGCCCATTTTGAGACTATGTTCTTTGATTGTGAGAAGCAAATGTTTCAGATCATCTTCACTTTCCGCCAGTAATGTGGTATCATCAGCATAGCGAAGGTTGTTGATGAGTCTTCCACCAATCTTCACACCTCTGTCGTCTTCATACAATCCTGCTTCTCTGATGATTTGTTCTGCATATAAATTAAACAGGTAGGGGGAAAGTATGCAGCCTTGTCGTACACCTTTGCTTATTTTAAACCATTCTGTTTCTACTTGTTCCGTTCGAACTGTTGCTTCTTGATCAATGTACAGATTGTGCAAGAGAACGATCAGGTGTTCTGGTATACCCATGCTTCTTAATGTGGCCCAGAGTTTCTCATGGTTTACACAGTCAAAAGCTTTGCTATAGTCGATAAAGCACAAATAGATATCCTTTTGGTATTCTTTAGTCTTTTCAAGGATCCATCTCACATCCGCAATGATGTCTTTCGTTCCTCACCCTTTTCTGAACCCTGCTTGCACTTCAGGTAGTTCTTGTTCCAGGTATGATTGTAGTCTCTTTTGAATAATCTTCAGTAGAATCTTGCTGGCATGTGGGATCAGAGCGATTGTGCAATAATTTCCACAGTCAGTTGGATCACCTTTCTTTAGTATTGGTATAAACACAGATCTTTTCCAGTCAGTTGACCATGATGCTGTCTTCCATATTTCTTGGCAGAGCCTTGTAAGTACGGTAACAGCTGCATCAGATTGCTGTAATACTTCTATGGGAATGCAATCAATGCCTGGTGCTTTGTTCTTTGATAAGGCTTTCAATGCTGCTTCAACTTCTTTCATCACCAATGGTTCCAGATCATAAGGTACAGGTTGAAACGGCTGTTGTTCCACTTGATCTTTATCATATAAAAAAACTCTGTATATTCCTTCCATCTTTTCTTGATCTTCTCAGCATCATTCAACATAGAACCTTGAGCACCTTGTAACATTCCAATTTGAGGCTGGAACTTTTTCTTTAACTCTCGTAGCTTTAGGAAAGCCGATCTTGTTCTTCCTCTAATAGTTTCTGCTTCTATATACTTGCATGCGTCATTGTAGTACTTTTCCTTGTCCTGTCTTACTGCATGTTGGAAATCTCTGTTGAGTTCTGTGATTGTCTTTCTTTCTCCTCTGGCTTTAGCTTCTCTGCGTTTTTGGGCAATTTTCAGAGTTTCTTCCGTCATCCATTTTGGCCGTTTTTTCTTTTTTACCTTTTGTAGAGACTTCTCGCTTTCTTCCAACACAACCTTCTTGATGTCATTCCATAACTCTTCTGCAGCTCTGTCATTTGTATCTAAAGCAGCAAATCGATTTTGCAGGCAGTCTTTAAATTCCAGTGGTATATTCTCAAGGTCATATTTTGCTGCATTCATGAGTGGTTTGCTCTTTTTCAGCTTTAGCTTGAGTTTGCATACTAGTAGTTGATGATCTGTACCACAGTCAGCTCCAGGTTTTGTCTTTGTTGATGTTATAGAGCTTTTCCATCATTGACTTCCACAGATGAAGTCAATTAGATTTCTATACAATCCATTGGGTGAAGTCCATGTGTACAGTCGCCGCTTGTGTTGCTGGAAGGTGTTCGAGATGAATAGATCGTTGGTCTTGCAGAATTCTATCAGTCTTTCTCCAGCTTCATTTCTGTTGCCAAGTCCATATTTTCCAACTACTTTGTCTTCTTCTTTGTTGCCAACCTTTGCGTTCCAATCACCCATGACTATCAGGATATCCTGTTTGCATGTTCTGTCAATTTCAGCTTGTACTTGTTCATAGAACTCTTCAATTTCATTCTCTTCTGCAGCTGTTGTTGGGGCATATACTTGAATTATAGTTGTGTTGATAGGCATTCCTCGTAGACGAACAGAGATTAAGCGCTCGCTGACTGCATTGTATTTCATTACAGTTCTTGCAAGTTTCTTCTTTATTATAAATGCAACACCATTTCTTCTTTGTCTTTCATTTCCAGCATAGTAGACCATGTGATCATCTGATGCAAAGTGCCCGATGCCAGTCCATTTCAGTTCGCTGACACCCAACAGATCAAGTTGTACACGTTCCATTTCATTCTTGACCACCTCCAACTTCCCTTGGTTCATGCTTCGTACGTTCCATGTTCCAATGTGTAAGACATCTTTACAGCTTCTGACTCATTTCATAAACAAGAATACCACACAAAAGTAATATTAAAATCATGCAAACCCAGAGAGCTATTTGAAATTGTCCGCAAATTCACAAAAGACCCATCAAATAAAGATGAGATCTCTATACAACCTCAAACCTTTGCTGACTAGCTCATCAACAAGAATAAACCGACCCAGATGACACCTCCCCATAACATCCACAATACCTCAAAGGTAAATCCCAACCTCATTCAGGAATGGAGGGAATTCCATATCCCCACTTCGGAAGAGATTCTCCGGATCATAACTGCACTAAACACCAGCACGTCTCCAACAGATCCTTGCCCAGTAGTATGGATCAAGTCAACCAAAGAAGAGGTCATCACCTACATCCACAACATAGTAAGCAATTCTCTATCTCACGGATATATGCCTCATGCCCTCAAAGCAAGCTACTATCTGCCCCATCCAAAAAAACACCTCAACAGCCAGCTCAGACCCTGCATCATACCACCCAATCTACAGCCTTCCCTTCCTATCCAAGATAATTTATTTATTTACATTCTCTTATGTACCGCGCTATTCTGCATCAGTGCGGTTTACATTGAACAAACTGAAATTACATTGAACAGGGCATTATAACTTGGAGATAACTATTTTACAGGGAATTGAAAAGGAAGTACAGAAACAGCTAAAGATCACATTGACACACATGCTCCGCTTGATCCTCACCAACATGGTTTCTACCCCTACCACAGTGTTGAGACTCTCCTCACTCACTTACTGGACACAGAGGCATCGACAATATAAAAACAGGCTTTTTACTTGTTTTTAAATCGACATTTCCTCAGCATTCGACACTATCTCAAAGCATTCTATTAGAGCGCCTAGCAAGTATTGGTCTACTTACCATCACCCTCAACTGGTTTCAGCCCTAAGTCACAGACTACAAACGGTCAGAGTTGGATCTACCACCTCCACGCCAATTCACGTCACTCAGGGAGTCCCGCAAGGGTCCTCCCTATCAGCTCTCCTGTTCAACATATACATACAGCCAATCTGCTACATCTTCAAAAAGCACAAGATCCTCTATGCTATCTATGCAGATATTATGGTCTACACACCAATCCTCCTTGACAAACCAGATTATACAGCAATCACAGCCTGCTTACATGAAATGAACTGGCTTTCCTCAAACAATCTACTTGTTAACTTCAAGAAATCTGAAGCACTATTCATATCACATGATACCTCTTTCACCCCCCCCCCCCAGCTTCCATCATCCTACAAGATACTCCAATCACAACAAAGGAAGAGGTTCGATACCTAGGTGTGACCCTGGACCGAGCCCTAAATCTACAACCACATATCAACAGAACCACCAGGAATGCTTTCTATAAATTGGCCATCATCCGCAGACTAAAACCCCTCCTAATCCAGGAACACTTCCGTACAGTTTGCCAAGCTGTCATTATCCCCCATCCTCGACTACTGCAACTCCCTCTTCCAAGGTCTCCCAGCTCAATCCACAAGACCACTTCAACTAATCCAGAACACTGCTAACCGGCTCATAACAGGATCAGCCACACATGAACATATAACACCCATTCTACAACAGCTGCACTGGCTACCAATTACCTTAAGAGCCAAATACAAAGCTGCATTAAAAATATTCAAAATCAGAAATGAAACATCAGCCGGGTCCTTACAAGAGCTCCTAAGTGCAAATTCCAACAATAGACCCAAAAGACAAAACATAAGAGAAACAAAACCAACTCCTCGCTCTTTCACTAAAGCCAACAAGACAACGTCAAAGAGGGCTTTCTCACTTGCAGCACCTACCATCTGGAACTCCATGCCAGAGAAAATAAGGACAACCAAGGACATTAAAGACTTCAGGAAACATCTAAAAACGTTCCTGTTCTCGGAACACTTCAAAGAAGACTTCCAATACTCACAGTAACAATACACACCTAAAGAATTTTATACCCAATTATATTAACTGTAAATAAGTTATGCGCCTAGCATGTCCTGCATGTACCCCTTCCTACGTTTTTAAATGAGTTCTCTGTAATGTTCTGTCGAAGTTGTAATGTAAACCGCTTTGATACTACGAAAGGCGGTATAGAAATCTTGTTAAATAAAATAAATAAAGGGACATGCAACATGTCCTCTTGGAGATTTAAGTGTGAAAGGACACAGCACTCAGCTTCCAGGCCATCAAGCGGAGTGGCTTGAGGGTGGGGTGCAAAAGGGTCCCTTGCTCTTGAGAGAAGCGTTGGTGAATAACCGAGCCAGAAGGGAGGTGCTTGAGCAAGTTGAAGCAGCAGAGGAAACCATGGTTGTCTGGGCCAGTGGGGGACAATGAGAATCATTTGACCCCGTTCGGTCTGCAGTTTGAAGAGTGTCTTTGCTATGAGTGGAAGTGGAGGGAAAACAAAGGAGCTCTTGACCCCAGTGGATGAGGAAGGTATCTGATGATTCCCTGTGGGGGGAGGGAATCCTCGAGCAGAACCAAAGTAGTTGGGAATTGAGGGGAGACGCAGAGAGTCTATTAGTGGAATCCCCCAGATTTGGAACACTCGTGTGGATGTAGAATCTGGCTTAGCCTGTTGGCCAATTGATTCTGTTCTCCCAAAAGTTAGACTGCGTGAATGTGAATACCTTGGGAAATTGCCCAGTTCCACAAGCAAATGGCTCTCTATGCACAGGGCATGAGAGCCTGTCCCTACTTGCTCATTTATAAGGAACATAGCTACCCGGTTGTCGATCTGCACAAGAAGAGAAAGCTCCTTGAGTTGGGGAGAGAAGACTCTGATGGTATTGAAGACCGCTCAGAGCTCCAGAAGATTGTTCTGCAGCCGTTTCTCCTGAGCGGAACAAAGGCCCTACGTTGTGAGGCCATTGAGATGGGCTACCCAGCCTACTTTTGATGCATCAGTGGTTAGGATAGACTGCGGTGCAGACTTCTGAAAAGGTGACCCTTCGATTCTGTGGTGTGACCAACACTGAAGGACTGCCTTCATTTGTAGAGTGATGCTGACCAGGTCAGAGAGATGACCTGTGGACTGCTTCCATTGGCATGAGAGTTCACTGTGAAATCCTCATATGGAGATGAGCATAGGGTACGACATGGACTGTGGAAGCCATGTGGCCTAAAAGGCATAGAAATGTTCTGGCAGGAACTGATGTTTGGTGCTGCACCTGTTTGGCTAAGGTAATTAGACGAAGACATCTGTCATCTGGGAGGAAGGCTCTGCTCTTTGTCGTGTCTAAACAAGCTCCTATGAACTCGAGGTCTTAGGTTGGGCAGAGATGTGATTCTGGATAGTTTATCACAAAACCAAGCTGCTGAAGGACATAAATGGTTTGATTTAGGGCGGATGCAACTGCTAAAGCGGAGTCTGCCCTTAATAGCTATTCATCTAAGTAGGGGAAAGAGTAGTTACTCACCTGTAACAGATGTTCTCCAGGAGCAGCAGGAATCAGTACTCACATATGGGTGACCGACACCGATGAAGCCCCAGAGGAGCATTTCCCCAGCTTTCCATGAAAGCCTTTGGGAATGCTGGCACGCATGCGCGGTTCCCTTCCCGCCTAAAGGTGCCATCTTACCTCAGTCAAATGACATAGCTAAGAACAGCACACAAAAAATGAAAAAACAAACTATGTACAACTGCAACTCCAAGGGGAGGCGGGAGGGTTGTGAGGACTGATTCCTGCTGCTCCTGGAGAACACCTGTTACAGGTGAGTAACTACTCTTTCTCCAGGACCAAGCAGGAAGTCAGTCCTCACATATGGGTGACTCCCTAGCTCTGGGCTACCAAGGAACCCAGGCTGAACAAGAGAACTCCCTCTAGTCTCAGCAGCAAAGAAAGGCTTTTCACTGACACAACCTCCACCGGTAGCCCAACAGAGGGCAGGAGTTGCCTAAACCTCAAAGAGATTCCAGAGTACTGCCTGGCCAAAAGCGCTGTCCCTACGGGACTCCCTCTCCAGACAGTAATGGGCCGCAAAGGTCTGGCTTGAAGACCAAGTTGCAGCCCTGCAGATGTCTACCAACGGTACAGAGCGAAGATAAGCCACTGAGGCAGCCATTGCCCCGACACGGTGTGCCGTGACCAGACCCTGCAAAGGAAGGTCAGCCGCCTTGTAAGCCCAGGTGATACAGCCACCCAGATGGACAAGGAACGCTTGGACACAGCTAACCCTAAATTATTAGGGTCAAAAGATATGAAGAGCTGAGTAGCCCTTCTGTGCCCTTGCGTACGGTCAAGGTAGAAGGATAAGGCCCTCCTACAGTCCAAGGTATGCAGAACTGCTTCAGCCTGGCTTGCATGAGGCCTAGGGAAGAATGTTGGAAGAACCACCTCCTGGTTGAGGTGGAAGGAGGAGACAACCTATGGGAGGAACTTTGGATGAGTCCTGAGGACTACCCTGTTCCTATAAATTCTGGTGTAAGGTCTATCACAGACCAGAGCTTCACAGGCCTGAAGCTCACTCACTCGCCTAGCCGAGGTAAGGGCTATCAGGAAGAGTGTCTTCCAGGATAGGAAGCGCAGTGGACAAGTAGCCATCGGCTCAAAAGGTGGGCGAGTCAGTTGTTGCAAGACCACATTCAACTCCCACTCAGGGGCAGGAGGACGGATTGGAGGCTTGAGCAAGAGCAAGCCCCTGAGAAACCGGGACACCAAAGGGTGAACCGATAGAGAGTGTCCTTCCACCGATAGAGAGTGGTGAGCTGCTAAAGCAGAGAGGTGGACCTGAACAGAATTGGACTTAAGACCTTGATTGGATAAGTGCAGCAAGTATTGAAGCACTACAGGTACTGTACAGGAGAAAGGATCCTATGTACGTAACTGACACCACACTGAAAACCTTTTCCATTTAAGAGCATAGGTTTTCCTAGTGGACTGTTTCCTAGAGGCTAGGAGAACCTCTTCAACCTCCTGAGGTAGGCCCCAGGGAGCCAAAACTACCCTTGCAGCCTCCAGGCCATCAAATTTAGAGCCTTGAGGTTGGGGTGCAGAAGGGTACCCTGATCCTGAGAGAGGAGGTCGGGTTGAAGTCCCGGGGGCAGAGGGGGATCCACTGCCAAGTGAAGTAGAAGTGGAAACCAGGGCTGTCTGGGCCACCTGGGAGCCACCAGCAGCACTGAGGCCTTGTCCTGAACAATCTTGAAGAGAGTTCGGGCCACCAAGGGCGTGGGAGGAAACGCATACAGGAGGCCCTGAGACCAGGGAATCAGAAAAGCATCTGCTGCTATCCGCAGAGGATGTGGTTGCCTGGAGCAGATGTTTGGCAGTTGTTTGTTCAGAGGACTGGCAAAGAGGTCTATGGATGGAAGACCCCATTTCAGGAAAATACTCAGACCTTTCAACAGCGAGGAGATCATCACAAAGGTCCTCCCTATCACCACCACCACTGCATCAAATCTCGAAGAAATGCTTGCCTCATGGAACGACAACCTGAGCTCATACGCTCATTCTTCGACCGATTCTAAACCTAAAATTACCAGGAAGCAACCTAAAACGAAGGAACCGGCACCCTGGTACACCGCTGAATTAAAGACCTCTCTACAGTCATTGAGGAAAAACGAAAGAAAATAGAGGCGTACCCGACCAGCATCAGCCCTGACACACTACAACTTCTGCCTACAAGCCCATCGGGATCTGATATCAACCAAAATAAAAGAATACCACTCTGTCTTGCTTCGCCGATCAATGAACAAGCCCCACGTCCTGTTCAACATTGTGAAGACCCTAACTAAGGAACCTTAAGCGTCTCAGGAAGTCTCGATCCACCCCAAGACTATGCTGACTTTATGATAGCCAAAATCAATAATGTACTCAACGCTAAACCATCTTGCCCTATCAAGAACCCACCCATGCAACTCACATCCTTTTCAACACCGTCTCATACTAGCATCGAGAGCACCATAGCTAACATCAATGCCACCACTGCCCCCAACGATCCCTGCTCAGCCTCCTGGATAAGGTCACTACGTCACGAGATCAGCCCAATAATAGCAAAAATCATCGATCACTCCTTCTCGGCTGGCCAATTCCCTTCAGGCCTAAAACAGACATCCATCAGACCCCTCTTGAAGAACGCCAAACGTGACGCTAAAAAGGTCGAATCATACCGTCCTATCTCAAGCATCCCGCTCCTATCAAAAATAATTAAGAAGGTTGTTCAGCATCAGTTACAAGACCATGTGGACTCCTATGCCCCCCTAGATACGTGCCAGCACGGCTTCAGAGAAAATCATGGTGTTGAAACGCTCCTTACCACCCTCATCAATACACTGATTACCGGGATTGACATCAAACAAGGCTACGTGCTTATATTCCTGGATATCGCTGCTGCCTTTGACTCTGTGAACTCTTAATTCGTCTCAAAGATAAAGGGATAAGTGATTTAGCATGGTTATGGTGCAGGTCTTGAAGGACTAGAAAAAGGAACTGTTACTTCTGAAGAGAGATCTGCAACTGTGAGTATATACCTCTGGTAATTTTCTAAAAGGAATTCTTTGTATTAAAGCTAATTAATCTGTGAACCCACTATTTTTTGTTAAATCAGTCACGGCCTAGTAGCAGCAGTTTAAGTTTAAATATAAAACACAGAGGAGAACTTTCTGGTTACATTTCATACCCAGCAGAGAGCTTGTAGTTTAAATTTAATAGTCACTCAGGGCCTTGTAACAGCAAAGTACTTTTAGCTTAAATTTAAAACACAGAAGAGCTTTCTGGTTAAATTTAGAACCCAGCAGAGAGCTTGTAGTTTAAATTTCATAAGAAGTTAGAGCCTAGCAGCAGCTAAGAGCTATAATTTAAATCAAATCAGAATTTAGCTTACCTCAGCAGCACAAGACAGGGTACTGTGTAGCAGCCCTCTTTTTTAATAAGTGTTATTTCCCTCCCTCCCTCCCCACACCCACCCACCCCCGGGATAATCGTAGCTTTATAGGTACTTACACATCTTAAAAGACAGGAGGTGCTCTCAGGTGAAGCTCATTACCCAAGTCAGTCATACACTAAGGACCTGAGATTAGTTAAGCTTCAGGTGAACAAGGTATATTACACGTATTAGGTACAGTTTTATTAGTATAAATATCCATAGCAACCCTTAGTAAGTAAAGAACTTAGATCTAAACACAAACTTAAAACTAAGATGCAGACAGCAGTCCAGCAGTGGGATGGGGGCTTTCCAGTCTTTTGCATTGAGTGTCACATGTATGATATTCTCCCAATTGATGAGAGGTTTTACGTGTGCACTAGGTGCAAGGAGCTCTTTGCTCTCAGGAAACGAGTCCGTTCTCTAGAGGCTAAAGTAGCAGACTTGGAAAGCATAAGACAGACAGAAAGGTACATAGACGAGACCTACAGGGATATAGTCCTGAAGTCCCACCTCCAGTCTGGCAGCATCCCTGTTGCCATGGAGGAGAGAGGTAACGTGACAGGAGAGCATCACCCTGGTGTGGCAGGAAGTGATCCTGTAACTAGTACCTGTCCTCCAAGGTGATATAAAACCCTCTCGCACCGAGGAAGTTTCTCCAGGGCCATGTGCCCATGAGGGAAGGGTTAGGACAGCCGTTATAGTTGGTGATTCGATCATTAGGCATGTAGATAGCTGGGTGGCTGGTGGACGGGAGGATCGCCTGGTAACATGCCTGCCTGGTGCGAAGGTAGCGGACTTCACACGCCACCTAGATAAGGTCTTAGATAGTGCTGGGGAGGAGTCTGCTGTCTTGGTACATGTCGGTACCAATGACATAGGAAAATGTGGTAGGGAGGTTCTGGAGGCTAAATTTAGGCTTTTAGGTAGGAAGTTGAAATCCAGAACTTCCAGGGTAGCGTTCTCCGAAATGCTTCCTGTTCCACGCGCAGGACCCAAAAGGCAGGCAGAGCTCCGGAGTCTCAATGCGTGGATGAGACAATGGTGCAGAGATGAGGGTTTTGGATTTGTTAGGAACTGGGGAACATTCTGGGGAAAGGAGGAGCTCTTCCGAAGGGATGGGCTTCACCTTAACCGGGATGGAACCAGGCTGCTGGCATTAACCTTTCAAAAGGAGATAGAGCAGCTTTTAAACTAGATATTAGGGGAAAGCAGACAGTCGCCCAAGAGCGGATGGTTCGGAAGAATGTATCTTTGAAGGATACTACCAAAAGCAGAGAGGTTCCACAAAAGAGTAAAGTAGCCCAAATGCCCTCAAGTATGGAGCAGACAGAGCTTAAAGCTCCCAAATTACCCATGTCTAACAATAGCCAAATTAATATGAATAAAATACATTCTCTAAAATGCTTGTATGCAAATGCTAGAAGTCTAAAAAATAAGATGGGAGAGTTAGAATATATAGCACTAAATGAAAGGTTAGATATGATTGGAATATCAGAGACATGGTGGAAGGAGGACAACCAGTGGGACACTGTGATACCTGGGTACAAACTATATCGTAATGATAGAGCTGATCAAATTGGTGGAGGGGTTGCTCTCTATGTTAGAGAGGGCATTGACTCAGAAAGGATTAAAGTTTCGCAGGAAACAAAATCTGCTGTAGAATCTATATGGATTGAAATTCCATGTGAAAGGGGGAAGGCAATGGCAGGGGGGGTGTACTATTGAGCGCCTTGACAGAATGACCAAATGGATGATGAAATGCTCAAAGAAATCAAGGAAGCTAACAAACGTTACAGCGCAGTAATAATAATGGGTGATTTCAACTACCCAGGTATCGACTGGGTCAGTGTCACTTCAGGACATGCTAGGGAGATAAAGTTCCTAGATGAAATAAATGACTGCTTCTTGGAGCAGCTGGTTCATGAACCGACCAGAGGGGAAGCCATATTAGACCTAGTCCTTAGTGGAACACCAGATCTAGTGCAAGAGATAAGGTTGTTGGGGCCACTTGGCAATAGTGATCATAGCATGATCGCCTTTGATTTAATTAGTGGAGGAGGGATAGTAAGGAAATCCACAGTACTACCTTTTAACTTTCGAAAGGGAGACTATGATAAAATGAGGAAAACGGTTAAGAAAAAAACTAAAAGGAGCAGTTGCAAAGGTTAAAGACGTACATCAGGCATGGCTGTTGTTGAAAAATACTATCTTGGAAGCCCAGACCAGCTGTATTCCTCGCTTTAAGAAAAGTGGAAGGAAGTCCAAAAAACTGCCAACATGGTTTAAAGGTGAGGTTAGAGAGGCTGTTGCCAAAAAAGCATCTTTCAGGAAATGGATAAAAGAGCCAGACGACGAAACTTCGAAACAGCACAAGCACTGGCAAGTCAAATGCAAGGCATTAATAAGGCAGGCAAAGGGAGAATTTGAGAAGAAGCTTGCTGCGGAAGCAAAAACGCGAAGTAAAGACGTTTTCAAGTACATTCGTAGCAAAAACTCTGTGAGAGAGTCAGTTGGTCCATTAGATGATAAAGGGGTTAAAGGAGCACTAAGAGGCGACAAGGTGATAGCGGAGAGATTGAATGAATTCTTTGCTTCAGTCTTTACTGAAATCTTACAAGAATTGTGTTGGTCCTTCTGGAGTAATACAACTAATGTTAAAATACCAGCAATTTACTCCACTTTAACATGCAGCTATATTCGGGGCATCTATGGATGCCCCGAATATAGCTGCATGTTAAAGTGGAGTAAATTGCTGGTATTTTAACATCAGTCTTTACTGAGGAAGATGTAGGGATGTTACCCATGACTGAAGTGGTATTTAAAGGTGCGGAAGAATTGAAGGAAATATCGATACATCGGGAAGATGTATGATAACTATTAGATAAACTGAAGAGTAGCAAATCACCTGGGCCGGATGGTATACATCCAAGGGCGTTGAAAGAACTGAAATATGAGATTGCAGACCTGCTATTAGTAATCTGTGAACTATCATTAAAATCATCTCTAATACCTGAAGATTGGAGAATCGCCAATGTAACACCAATTTTTAAAAAGGGTTCCAGGGGTGATCCGGGAAACTATAGACCGGTGAGCCTGACATCAGTACCGGGAAAAATGGTAGAAACCTTCATAAAGAATAAAATTACTCAGCATGTAGATAGTCATGACCTAATGGGAGACAGCCAACATGGCTTTAGACAAGGAAGATCTTGTCTTACTAATCTGTTATGTTTTTTTGAAGGAGTGAATAATCAGGTGGACAAAGGTGAGTCGGTTGATACTGTGTATCTGGACTTTCAGAAAGCCTTTGACAAGGTCCCTCATCAGAGACTTTTGGCAAAACTAAAGAGTCATGGGATAGGAGGCAGTGTACTATTGTGGATCAGGAACTGGTTAAAAGATAGAAAGCAGAGGGTAGCGCTAAATGGCCAATTTTCCCAATGGAGAAAGGTGAGTAGTGGTGTACCCCAGGGATCTGTGCTGGGTCCGCTGCTTTTTGACATATTCATAAATGACCTGGAAAGTGGAATAACGAGTGAGGTTATCAAATTTGCAGATGACACAAAACTATTTAAAGTTGTTAAAACCCAAGAGGATTGTGGAAAATTGCAAGAGGATCTTGATAAATTGGAAAACTGGGCATCAAAATGGCAGATGAAATTTAATGTGGACAAGTGCAAGGTTATGCACCTAGGGAAGAACAACCCAAACTATGGTTACACGATGCAAGGTTCCCCATTAGGAACCACCACCCAGGAAAAAGATTTAGGCGTCATTGTGGATACCATGTTAAAACCCTCGGCCCAGTGTGCAGCGGCGGCCAAGAGAGCAAATAGAATGCTAGGTATGATAAGGAAAGGAATGGAAAATAAAACAAAAGATATTATAATGCCTCTATATCGTTCCATGGTGAGACCGCACCTTGAATATTGTGAGCAATTCTGGTCGCCGTATCTTAAAAAGGATATAGCGATTTTAGAAAAGGTTCAGAGAAGAGCCACCAAAATGGTAAAGGGGATGGAAGGATACTCCTATGAAGAAAGGCTAAAAAGGTTAGGGCTCTTTAAACTGGAAAAGAGACGGCTGAGGGGAGATATGATAGAAGTCTATAAATTAATGAACGGAGTGGAACGGGTAAACGTAGATCGATTGTTTACCTTATCAGAATATAGAAAGACTAGGGGACATGCAATGAAGCTACAGGGTAAACTATTTAAGACTAATAAAAGAAAATATTTTTTCACTCAACGTGTAATCAAACTCTGGAATTTGTTACCGGAGGATGTAGTAAAGGCTGTTAGTGTAGCTGGGTTTAAAAAGGTTTGGACAAGTTCCTGGAGGAAAGGTCCATAAACCATTATTAAGAAGGGGCCCAGGATATCAATGCTTGAACCAATACAAGCATTGTGGAACCTGTGTCCCTTGGGGAAACTGCTAGGTACGTATGACCTAGATTGGCCACTGTTGGAAACAGAATACTGGGCTTGATGGACCTTGGTCTGACCCAGTATGGCGTATCTTATGTTCTTATTTAACAGATAGGTGGCAGCAAGTTAGAATAGGTTCCACATCCTCGCAGCCTTTCCAACAGCACCACGGGGTCCCCCAGGGCTCGTCCCTCTCCGCCCTCCTGTTTAATATCTACATGCAACCTATATGCAACATAATCCGCTCATTCAACATCTCATGCCTGCTCTACGCAGACGACGTTCTGCTCTTCTCTCCATTCTTGATTGAAAACCCGGACTTCACCCAACTGACAAAATGCTTTGACGCCATAACCGACTGGCTCCATTCACAAGGCCTCAAGATCAACTTCAACAAACACAAGGTGTGCCTCAAGGGTCCTCTCTGTCATCTCTCCTATTCAATATATACATGCAACCCATCTGCAATATCATCAGATCATTTAACTTGAGCTGTTTGATGTATGCAGATGACATACTCTTATACATGCCGTTCTCGACAGTTCAAATGGACCTTACGCCACTGGTGGAGTGTTTTAGTGCAGTATCAGACTGGTTACAATCCCAAAACCTCCGCATCCAGCACAAGAAAACGGAGGTGCTGTTCATCTCGAGAGACCCCGACTTTACTCCGCCATCTCATGTAAGAGTCAAGAAAGCAGAATTGCAAACCAAAGAAACAATAAAATACCTTGGTGTCACCCTAGACCAACATCTAGACATGAAATCTCACATAAGCAACATAGTCAAAGCTGTTTATTTGAAAATCCGTTCACTCAGGCATCTGCGTTCCCTACTGGACCCTGATGATTTCCGAACCATATACCAAGCTCTAATCTTATCCCACTTTGACTTTGCTAATTCCATCTTAAAAGGTCTCCCTCAATCTACACTGAACCCGTTACAGCTGGCCATGAATACCGCAGCAAGAGTCCTCCATGGAGCCTCTAGAAGTGACCATGTGACTCCTATTCTAAAACAGCTTCACTGGCTCCCTATACACGGAAGGATTATCTTTAAAACTTTACTCCTCTCATTCAAGACCATCAATCGCCTCTCTTCCACGGCACTTACAGAGCTCATTCACACAGTGCCCCCCAACAGATCCAGAAGGGCAACAGCCCTAAACCTGCTAATAACCCCGAAGGCCTTGACCAAATGCAACAGTACAACTGCAAATAGGGCTTTCAGTCTCTATGTCCCCAAATGCTGGAATGCACTACCTCCAGACATTCGATCCATTGTAGACCTATCTCAATTCAGGAAGGCAATCAAATTTCATCTCTTCCTCCAATACTACCCAGCCAGCAATGGAATCTAAGTAACCCCACCTAAGAAGATATCCATTCTTAGTGTTGATATATTCCTAACCCCAAATGATTATTGCATTTGATGTAGCTCTTTGTAGATATTATTTCATGTATATAGTTCAACCCTGTTAGCCAAGTTGATACTCCTGTTCCATGTAAAACCAAACTGACTGTTGTCTTGGTCGTTCTGTTATATTGTAAACCGCGCTGATATCGAATAGTGCGGTATATAAGCAACTGTAATAAATAAATAAAAAATAAAAACAAAACTGACATACTGTTTATGACTAGAAACCAATCCTTCTCCCCCCCCTCCCCCCCGCCAACCTTGAAGACAAGAGATGCAGAACTCACGAGCAGACCTAGCATTTGCTACCTAGGAGTGACACTGGACCATCAGCTCAATTTCAAAGAACACATCAGTAACACCATCAAACAAATATACCACAAGATAAGAACTCTGACATCTTCAACCCCTGTTGCAACCCGATGATTTCAGATCAGTATTTCAGTCTCTGGTTATCCCCCACCTTGACTATGCTAACGTAATCTTGCAAGGCCTACCCAAGAGCACCTTAAACCCCCTACAGCTTGCCATGAACACGGCGGCCCGTGTTTTAAGTGGAGCTGCTAGAGGTGATCACATTACCCCGGTCCTTATGAACCTACATTGGCTGCCGATATACTGTAGGTTAACTTACAAAGCAATTATCATAACCTTCAAGGTTATTAACAAAACAGCCCTACAGCCTTAATGGACCTTGTTCGCCCTATATCAGCAAACAGAGAGAGGAGATCCTGCACAACTAACACTCTACAGATCCCCAAAGAAATAACGAAATGCAACAAATCAACAAAAAACAGCCTTTAGTCTCTATGCCCCTAGCTGCTGGAATGCCCTCCCAGCGTCCATCAGAACCATAACAAACCTAACCCAATTCAGAAAAGCACTAAAGCACCACCTGTTTCTCCTACACTACTCGCAATACTCCAACCTAACACCACCTATCACACACACAACCAAGACCAATTGAAATGCTGTCTAAGATTGTACATATTGTAAATACAAATTGTAGATAACTATCTTAAATTGTATATCGTATCCCTGTTGAATTCCAAGTTCAATCTCCTGTTTCATTGTAAGTGCCTACTTTGCACAATATCGTTTTATGTAAACCGCGCTGATTAAGAGTGCGGTATATAAGAATCATAAAAATAAATAAATAAACTGGTTACCAAAGGACGGAGCTGCCACTCGTGGGGTTGCAGAATCCTGCTCAACCTGTCCGCCAGGTAGTTCTCCTGGCCGGGCAGATATACTGCTTTAAGGAGCATGTTGTGTCTGGAGAGCAAATAAGCAAAGGTCCTATGCTTCCTGACAGAGGAGTCTGGACCCAGTTCCGCCCTGCTTGTTCACATAGAACATGGCTACCTGGTTGTCTGTTTGAACTAGGACAGACTGATGAGCCAGGGTTTGAGAAAAAGCCTTGAGGGCTAAGCGAATAGCTCTGAGTTCCAGGAGATTGATTTGCTGAGCAGATTCCCATGGGGACCACAGGCCCTGGGTGCATTTGTCTAGACAATGAGCTCCCCAACCTTGGAGGGAGGCATCCGTGGTCAAGATCACTGTGAATGCAGGACTCTGAAAAGGTACTCCTTTCAACAGATTGGGTGGGTGTAGCCACCATCTGAGGGAGTGCAGCAAGTGTGTGGACACCCTAATTCTGTCTGTGAGGTGGCTGAGGCCTGTGACCACTGAGTCCGCAGGCACCACTGTACAGGCCTCATATGGAGCCTGGCATTGGGGGTCACATGTACTGTCGAAGCCATGTGGCCAAGAAGCCTCAGGCAGAGTCTGGCGGAGAGCAGCGACCTGGTGAGAAACTGGTTTGCTAAGTCTATCAGTCTCTGGGCTCGGTCTTTTGGCAAGAAGGCCTTTGCCAGCAGCGAGTCCAACCTTGCTCCTATGAACTCCAAGTTCTGGGAGGGGAGCAAAGTGGACTTTGCGAAGTTTATTACAAACCCCAGACTTTGAAGAAGAGCAATAGTTCTGAGGGTGGCTTGTCTGGCCTCCTGACATGTCTGACCCCTGATGAGCCAGTCGCCCAGATAGGGGAAGACAAAGATCCCCTGATTCCTCAGGTAGGCCGCTACCACTGCCAGGCATTTGGTAAAGACTCTTGGGGCGGAGGTGAGGCCAAAAGGTAGTACTCGGTACTGATAATGGTTTCCTCCCACAATGAACCTGAGGTACTTTCTGTGGTCTGGATGAATGAGGATGTGAGTATACGCATCCTTTAGATCTAAGGAGCATAGCCAATCTCCCTGCTGGAGGTAGGGCAGAAGTGTTCCAAGAGTAAGCATCTTGAACTGAGTGGGAGCAGGGGCCGGAGGCTTGGGGGTCCTCTGCCTACATGGCCCATTACCCTGCCCTTTGGCTTGCTGACCCTGAGGGGCAGCTTGGGCAGCCTGATATTGCGGGTATTGTTTGTAGGCAGTGCCCTTCCTCGGGTAAAAGGGCTTTTTACCCGAGCCCTTCTTTTTGTGAGAAGGGGCAGAGGTCTTTCTGGACAGCCTTGTCCTTGCAAGGTGCTCGGTCTCGAGCTGTGCGGCCTTCTCGGCCATGGGTTTGCCAAAAAGGTTCTCACCTCGGCAAGGGACATCGACCAACTTGTCCTGAACCCATGAACCCATGGCTCGAGGTCCGATGACTGCAGCCATGCCTGGCATCGAGCCGCGATGCCTGCTGCCGCAACTCGGGCCGAAACCTCGAAGCCATCGTAGGCGGCACGGGACAAACTTGGAGCAGTCCCGAATCCCCGAGGACAAGGACTTGAATCTCTGCAATGGTTCCCCGGAGAGACCAGCAGAGAACCCGGCCAACTCCTTGGCCAGGTCTCGCAAGTACATGCCCATGTACAGCTGGTAAGACTGGACACGGCAAGCATCGAGCCCTGGAAGCACTTCTTACCAAAACCATCATGGAAAGCTGGGGAAATGCTCCGCTGGGGCTTCATCGGCGTGGATGTCACCCATATGCGAGGACTGACTTCCTGCTTGGTCCTGGAGAAAAGAAAGATCCCCAAGATTTGTGGATAGGCTGCCACAACAGCTAAGCACTCTGAATACTCTGGGCACCGAGGTGAGTTCAAAAGGGAGGACTCTGTACTGATAGTGGTTGCCTTGAAAAAACAAACCTGAGGAACCTTCTGTAGTCTGGGTGAACAAGGATGTGTGTGCAGGCATCCTTTAGATCCAGAGAGCATAACCAATTGTTTTGCTTGAAGTATGGCAGGAGGGTGCCTAGAGAAATCTTGAATTTTTCTTTGATGAGAAATTTGTTGATATTTCGGAGATCTAGTATAGACCTGTAACCTCCTGTCTTTTTTGGAAATAGGAAGTATCTGGAGTAGAATCCCTGGCCCTGTTGGGTGGAGGGTACCTCCTCAATGGCTCCTTGTTCTCGCAGAGAGAGGATCTCCTGATGGAGCAAGGAGGAGTTAAGGGGATCTAGGGTAGGTTGCCCCACAAAGTGAGTGGGAAGACTAGTCTGGAACTTTAGTTGTAGGCCCTGACTAACTAAATGTAGGGTCCAGGACTCAGACCTGATATGGAGGGTGAAACTACTACTTCTTAGGGAAGAATAGCTTTTTGGTGGTAGCCTTCTTTTTAGAAGAGTGTGCAGTTTTCCTTGACAGCCTCTTCATAGTGAGGTCGTCCATTTCAATCTCTCTGGCCTCTTCCCTCCACCTCTGACCAAAGAGGTTCCCACTGTTACAGAGTATGTTGATTAATTTATCCTGGATCCACTGTTACAGGTCAGATGCCTGGAGCCATGCTGTTCTTCTGGAATGTATGCAAGCTGCAGCCCTGGTTAAGAATTTTGATGCATTCTGGGCATGGGTAACAAAGACCTGATGAGTCGCCTGTTTGTCAGGGGGTAACAAGGAGGTGAATTCTGATAAATCCCAACACATCCTTGAGGAACATTCCTATTTATAGCATGTACGAGTCAATTCTTGAGGCTAGCATGGTTTTCTCCCAAATGCATCTACAGTCCTGGTCTACCAGCCAGGAGGCACTGAGGTGTAATTCTTTTGACTTTTAATCCTCCTCATTGCAGACTCCACAACCATGGAATGGTGGGGAAGTTGCAGCTTTTGGAAGCCTGGAGAGGGAGGAACCCTATATAGGGTATCAAGTCTCTTACCGCAGGGACTGACATGGGTGCCCTCCCACATTCAAATCAAGCTCTTTAAGGTGCTACGCACTGGGAGGCAGCCGCCTCCTTCGGTGCCAAAGGATACTGGAGTATGTCGAGTTCCTGAGCTTTTGGTTCTGTTGCCACTGAAACATCGAGAGCTGCTGCCATATCTTTAATGAAGTCTTGGAACAGCATGTCCTCGGGTAGGGAATGTTGACATTCATAAGGAGGCGATGGATCAGACTGTATATCCCTGGATGTATCAGACTATCGATTCCACCTCAGATACCTCCTTGGAATCGGAGTCGAGAAGGAAAAGAATAGTTACTCACCCCTAACAGGTGTTCTCCAGGAGCAGCAGGAATCAGTCCTCACATATGGGTGACATCGGCACCGATGAAGCCCCAGCGGAGCGTTTCCCCAGCTTTCCATGAAAGCCTTTGGGAATGCTGGCACGCATGCGCGGTTCCCTTCCCGCCTAAAGGTGCCATCTTACCTCAGTCAAATGACATAGCTAAGAGCAGCACACAAAAATGTAAAAACACAAACTATGTACAACTGCAACTCCAAGGGGAGGAGGGAGGGTTGTGAGGACTGATTCCTGCTGCTCCTGGAGAACACCTGTTACAGGTGAGTAACTACTCTTTCTCCAGGACCAAGCAGGAAGTCAGTCCTCACATATGGGTGACTCCCTAGCTCTGGGCTACCGAGTAACCCAGGCTGAACAAGAGAACTCCCTCTACTCCCAGCAGCAAAGAAAGGCTTTTCAAGGACACAACCTCCACCGGTAGTCCAACAGAGAGCAGGAGGGCAGGAGTTGCCTAAACCTCAAAGAGATTCCGGAGTACTGCTTGGCCAAAAGCACTGTCCCTACGGGACTCCCTTTCCAGACAGTAGTGGGCTGCAAAAGTCTGGCTTGAAGACCAAGTTGCAGCCCTGCAGATGTCTACCAAGGGCACAGAGCAGAGATGAGCCACTGAGGCAGCCATTGCCCTGACACGATGGGCCATGACCCTACCCTGCAAAGGAAGGTCAGCCACCTTGTAAGCCCAGGTGATACAGTCAGACACCCAGATAGACAAGGTACGCTTGGACACAGCTAACCCCAACTTATTGGGGTCAAAGGATACAAAGAGCTGAGTAGCCCTTCTATGCCCCTGCGTACGGTCAAGGTAGAAGGATAAGGCCCTCCTACAGTCCAGGGTATGCAGGACTGCTTCAGCCTGGCTTGCATGAAGCCTAGGGAAGAATGTTGGAAGAACCACCTCCTGATTGAGGTGGAAAGAGGAGACAACCTTAGGGAGGAACTTGGAATGAGTCCTGAGGACTACCCTGTTCCTATAAATCCTGGTGTAAGGCCTATCACAGACCAGGTACTGAAGCTCACTCACTCGCCTAGCCGAGGTAAGGGCGATCAGGAAGAGTGTCTTCCAGGAGAGGGAGCGCAGTGGACAAGTAGCCAGCGGCTCAAAGGGTGGGCAAGTTAGTTGCTGCAAGACCACATTCAGTTCCCACTCAGGAGCAGGAGGATGGATGGAGGGTTGAGCAAAAGCAAGCCCCTGAGAAAGCGGGACACCAAGAGGTGAACTGACAAAGAATGTCCCTCCACCAATGAATGGTGAGCTGCTAAAGCTGAGAGGCGGACCCGAACAGAATTGGACTTAAGTCCCTGATTTGATAAGTGCAGTAAGTACTGAAGCACTACTGGCACAGTACAGGAGAAAGGATCCTCTGTACGTAGCTGACACCACACAGAAAACCTCTTACATTTGAGAGCATAGGCTTTCCTAGTGGACTGTTTTCTAGATGCTAGGACAACCTCCTCAACTTCCTGAGGCAGGCCCCAGGGAGCCAAGACTACCCTTGCAGCCTCCAGGCCATCAAATTGAGAGTCTTGAGATTGGGGTGTAGTAAGGAACCCTGCTGCTGAAAGAGAAGGTCGGGTTGCAACCCCAGAGGCAGTGGGGGATCCACCGCCAGTTGAAGCAGAAGAGGAAACCAAGGCTGTCTTGGCCATCTGGGAGCTAACAGCAGGACCGAGGCCTTGTCCCGAAGAATCTTGAACAGAGTTCGGGCCACCAAGGGCGTGGGAGGAAACGCATACAGGAGGCCCTGAGACCAGGACATCAGAAAAGCATCTGGTGCGATCCTCAAAGGATGTGGTTGCCTGGAGCAGAACTTGGGTAGCTGCATGTTTAGTGGACTGGCAAAGAGATCTATCCAAGGGAGACCCCACTTCAGGAAGATCTTTTGAACAACCAAGGGATGCAGCTGCCACCCGTGGGGCTGCAGAATCCTGCTCAACCGGTCGCCAGGCAGTTCTCCTGGCCTGGGAGGTACACCGCCTTGAGAAGCATGTGGTGCTTCAGGGCAAAGGAACAAAGGTCCTGAGTCTCTCGACAAAGGATCTGGGAACCAGTGCCGCCCTGCTTATTCACATAAAACATGGCCACCTGGTTGTCTGTTTGAATCAAGACGGAGCGGTGAGCCAGGGCTGGAGAAAAAACTCTGAGAGCCAAGCGGATAGCTCGAAGTTCCAGCAGATTGATCTGTTGGGCTGCCTCCCAGGGAGACCAAAGGCCTTGGGTGCACTTGTCCAGAAAATGAGCACCCAAGCCCTTCAGAGAGGCGTCGGTGGTGAGGACCACTGAGTATTCTGGCATTTGGAAGGGCATGCCTTTGAGTAGATTGGGTGGATGTAGCCACCAGCTGAGGGAGGCCTAAAGGGGTTTGGACACCTTTATCTTGTCTCGTAAGTGGCCTATGGCTTGAGACCACCGAGTCCGAAGGCACCACTGTGCAGGCCTCATATGGAGCCTGGTATTGGGAGTCACATGCACTGTCGAAGCCATGTGACCCAGAAGCCTGAGGCAGAGTCTGGCGGAGACCAGGGACTTGTTCAGAAACTGCTTTGCCACGTCCATCAGCCTTTGAGCCCTGTCTTCTAGCAAGAATGTCTTTACCAGTTGAGAATCCAACCTTGCCCCTATGAACTCCAAGTTCTGGGATGGGAGCAAAGTGGACTTTGCGAAGTTTATAACAAAGCCCACCTTTTGAAGCAGAGCAATGGTGTTGAGGGTGGCTTGTCTGGCCTCCAGGGACGTCTGACCCATGATGAGCCAGTCGTCCAGATAGGGAAAGACAAAGATGCCTTGATTTCTTAGGTAGGCTTCAACCACTGCCAGGCACTTGGTAAAGACCCTGGGAGCGGAGGATAGGCCAAAAGGTAGTACTCTGTACTGATAATGGTTTCCTCCCACAATGAACCTGAGGTACTTTCTGTGGTCTGGATTAATGAGGATGTGAGTGTACGCATCCTTTAGATCTAAGGAGCATAGCCAATCTCCCTGCTGGAGGTAGGGCAGAAGTGTTCCTAGAGTAAGCATCTTGAACTTCTCTTTCTCTAAGAACTTGTTGAGGCTTCTGAGGTCCAGAATGGGTCGAAGGCCACCGGTTCGTTTGGGTATCAGGAAATACCTGGAGTAGAATCCATGACCTTGCAAGTGGGGAGGCACAGGCTCCACCGCCCTGTCCACCAACAGACCATGAAGCTCTTTTAGAAGGTGGTCTGTGTGCAGGGGAGGCCTTGGAGGCTCCCCTGGAAAATATGGTGGAGGTAGTTGGTGAAAATGGAGGGCATAGCCATTGTGGACTATGTCCAGCACCCAACTGTCCCCGGTGATAAGGGGCCACTGGTGGGCAAAGAGGGCGAGGCAACCTCCTGTGCAGGGTGGGGAGAGCAGTGGAGGAGAGGCTACGCTCAAGGAGTCAAAATCCCCCAACCCTGCTGAGTTGGAGCAGGGGCCTGAGGCTTGGGGGTCCTCTGCCTACAGGGCCCATTACCCTGGCCCTTGGCTTCCTGACCCTGGGGGGCGGCTTGGGCAGCCTGATACTGAGGGTACTGTTTGTAGGCAGTGCCCTTCCTCGGGTAAAAGGACTTTTTACCCGAGCCCTTCTTCTTATATGAAGGGGCAGAGGTCTTCCTCGACAGTCTTGTCCTGGTAAGGTGCTCTGTCTCGAGCTGAGCGGCATTCTCGGTCACAGGTTTGCCAAAAAAGGTTCTCACCTCGGCAGGGGACATCGACCAACATGTCCTAAACCCATGGCTCGAGGTCCAATGACTGCAGCCATGCCTGGCGTCGAGCCGCGATGCCGGCAGCCGCTACTCGGGCCGAAGCCTCGAAGCCATCGTAGGCGGCGCGGGAAATGAACTTCGAGCATTCCCGAATCCCCAAGGACAAGGACTGAAATCTCTGCAAGGGTTCCCCAGAGAGACCAGCAGAGAAGCCGGCCAGTTCTTTGGCCAGGTCCTGCAAGTACATGCCCATGTACAGCTGGTAAGACTGGACACGGCAAGGAAGCATCGACCCCTGGAAGCACTTCCTACCGACGCCATCGAGGTTGCGGGCCTCCCTGCCGAGGGGCACTGCTGAGTGCATCTTCCGGCTCTTCAGACGATGCATGGCCGATTCCACAACCATGGAATGGTGTGGTAGCTGTGCTTTCTGAAACCAGGGCTTTTGCAGAGTCAATAAATGGAATCGACTCGCTTACTTAGAACCGGCTCCGAGGCCGGGGACTCCCACATTCGGAAGAGGAGCCGTTCCAGCATCGGAGGAACCGGGACAGTAAAGGCCTCCTTCGGAGGAGAGTCATACTGTAGAGCATCGAGCTCCTCGGCTCGAGGCTCTTCCTCGGGATCGGCAGGGATAGCCAAGGCAGCGGCCATATCCCGGACGAACTCCGAGAACCTAGTGTCCTCCGGAGGGGATCTACTCCGGGGATCAGACTGCGGTGAGTCCGACGGGACGCACCGAGTCTTAAAAGTATCGGGAGACTCCTCGTCCTCCGTCTCCCAGGCAGACTCGTCCGAGGACGAGTCAGGGTCCGACCCCGCGGGGCCCCGAGGCACCCGCCCCGACGCCAGGGGCACCGGCGTCAACACCCTCGGTCCCGAACGGGAGGTCGAGGGAGACCTCGACCGAGGACGACTTCGAGCCACGAGGGTCTCGAGTATTGGCTCGGTCTCCGGGGTTGACTTCGAAGTCGACGTCCCGGTGGTCGGGGCAGATGCACCAGACAGGCTGGCCATCAGTGCCCGCTGCTGCTCCATGAAAGCAGACAGTCTGCACTCGAAGGCTGTCATCCTGAGACTTAGCTCGGGAGACGCAGCAGCCACCGACTCGGGCCCTGGTGGCGCCGGGCCCGACGTCGGCTCTCTGGGAGGAGAGTCTATGAGGACTACGGGGCTTACGTGTCCAGCAGACTCTGGCTCCATGCAAGGAACTTTGGCAGGCTTCTCTATGTCCACGGGACCAGGACAGCAGTCGGGGGTCTTAGACCTGGCCCTCGAGGGACCAGGGACCTCCTCCGACACCGCCCTCGTGAGCCGCTTCTTCCTCATATGTTCCCAGTCGGGGGAGCCCCTGTCCGAGGAGCTTCGACGGTGCTCGGGATCGGAATCCCAAGATGTCGAGGCCTCAGACGAGGTCCGGGCCCGGCCGGAGGCAGAGTCCGAGAAAAACCTTTCCTTTTGATGCTGTCGACTCTTTAGTGCCTTGGAAGACATCTTCCCACATGGCCCACACGACTTTGGGTCATGGTCAGGGCCGAGGCACCAAAGGTAGCAGTCGTGTGTGTCGGTGAGAGACAATTTTCTTACACCGATCACACTTTTTGAAACCACTGGAAGCCATCGGGGAAAAAATAGCCCCAGCGAGGTCAAAAGACCGGCCTTCCAGTGAAAAATGAAAAAAGGGCGCGAACGCCAGCCACGAAGGGCAAAAACCGAAAAATGAAGAAAACGGGCTCGATACTGGTGTACCGAACCCAGCGGGAGGGAAACCGGCGTCGAACCGGAGAAAAAATAGCGAAAATCGCCGAAGAAAAAAAAACCACTTTTATCCGGGAGAACAGGACACACGTCCGATGGGCTTCTCAGAAAAAAAGAGACTGAGGTAAGATGGCACCTTTAGGAGGGAAGGGAACCGCGCATGCGTGCCAGCATTCCCAAAGGCTTTCATGGAAAGCTGGGGAAATGCTCCGCTGGGACTTCATCGGCGCCAATGACAACCATATGTGAGGACTGACTTCCTGCTTGGTCCTGGAGAATCAAAATAATCTGTGAGATGTTTAATACCTTCTATGCTCCGATACGCGGCGTTTGGATATCGAGGGTATCTGGCCCGACTGAACAGAGGGTCTCTGTATCGGGTGCTCTGAGGTAAGTGAAGCAGGGGATGGCTGTGGTAGAGTGCCAATGGCTGTGGTCATCGATGGGATCGGTGGAACCGGTACCGGTGCTGGCTGTGGAGCCTCTGATGCTATCGGCATAACAGTTAAGAGTTTAGCGATGCTACACTCGATAGCGAAGACACAGTCATTCAATGATGGTACCGAAGAGGTTCCAGACACAGATGCGTGGGCCACAACTCCCGATGCCATTATCGGGGGCTTCACTAAGGATAACACCTTGGGGGCATCCACGAACCCCTGTATGGCTTTGTAGGGTGATACTTCCTGCCAGGGTTGTTCAGATGGATGGTCTGCATCTGAATGTGAAGAGAATGCCGAAGCAGAAGCTCTGTGTTGGAAGCCAACGCAGACCTGGAAGGTGATGACCTCAATGCAGATGCTGATGTCCTCTTCTTAAGCACTGGTGACTCAGAGTGATGCTTTTCTTTTGCCGGTGAGGATTTATAAGAATGGAATGACTTTGACAGAGTCAACGCCCCTGGGAGTGCTCCAAAGAAGCTGAGTCTGTAGGAAACAGCTTAGCCTTCTGTTTGCCCCGGTTCTTCTGACCTCTCGAAGTCATGTGGCAACAGAAGAGGCAGGAATCGACGTCGTAGTCTGGGCCTAAACATTTTGAGGCACCAAGAATGCTCATCGGTGATGGAAATTGTACTGGAACACAGAGCATTTCTGGAACCCACTTCGGGGTTTCTCCATCATTGAAAATATGAAGGCAAAATCAAATTGGGCAATGGTGACCAAAGAGACCATAGGCCTCAACTGGAAAAATAGTGAAAAAATAAAGAGAAAAGAAAATTAGGTAAAAAATAAGAAAAGCAAGGGGAACTGGAATAGATGGGAAGTCGAGTCAGTTGACGGGAAATAAACCGGAGTACTTTGCGGGTACTTTTGAAGAAATCTTTGAAGTCTCTAGACGCAGCTGACAGGGATGGGGTCCCGATGGCTCCATGGAAAAAAGATGACTGAGGAGACCAGGAGGGAAGGCAGCCACGCATGCATGGAGGAATGCTCCCAAAAGCATTAATATTGGATGCTGGGGAGTGTTCCCGCACCGGGGCTCCATCGGTGAAGACATCACCCATATGTGAAGACTGACCTCCTGCTTGTTCCTGGAGATATCTACATACATATCTAGCGCTCTCCCTCTGTCCAACTCTCTGGTCATCTAGTCAATGAAATTAATTAGATCCGTCTATCAAAACCTGCCTCTAGTAAAACCATGCTGCCTCGAATTTAGGAAGCATGTGTCTGTGCCAAGATTAATACGTATATAATCAGCACTTGACTCATAGCACCATGGGGGAACATTGCAATCTGAATTTGTTTTGTACCTGAGGCAGAAGGGGGACTTAGTTTGAGAAGTCTCAGCCTAGGAATGAATATCCTTCTTTGAAGCACAGCACAGAAGACCAATGCATGATGAGATTGATGTCAGCTCCATCAATGAGGAACTACTAGAAAGCACAAAGCTAGCCAGCATAGGTAAACAAGGCATATCCTTAGACATGCCACACACCTTATTGAGCTCTGGTGGACATTTGACTGCAGATAACAGTTGTCCTGATTTTGATTTGACCCCAAACATATTTTACACCCAAGGAAGAACACTAGGGATACAAACAATTCCCTAGTTCTGATGCTGCAGAATCCATCACCACTCAACACTGACAACACGCTCTCCCTATATCATTTCACTCTCACTTTTACTCTTAAAAAATTCCTGGGGTGTCCTCAGCAGACTTTGAACCAAAGTCACAGATATTGTCTTCAATAAAGAACTCCACAACCGATGCAGCAGGGAATCCAATAGCCTCCTAAAACAAACCTCTCTGCAACATCTTGAAACCCAGGAGGGGACTTTCAGGATAGAGTGAAAAATCACTCCCCAGGTCAGAGCCTCTTCCTGAAGGCCCCTGCACATCAGATACATCCCTATATAAGTAGACACTGCAAAACTTTCAAAACTCCTCGTCTGGCAAATTCAAAACAGCACAGGAGCAATCCCCAAACCTTATTCTTACTTTTAGGAATAATTAAATATAATTTTTAAAAACCTCCAAAAGCCAGGACACAAACGGGACTCTTGTGAGAGGTTCCTCACTGGTTACCATCTTAGGTCCCTCAACCACAGATTTCCTGTCCCACGATGGAGTAAACGGGATAATTTATAACAAATACTGCACATATTCCCCATTTTCCTTATTGTAGCATTAACAGTGGTTCTCAAACCTATCCTGAGGAACCACCAGCCAGCTGGGCTTTCAGGATATCCACAATGAACGTTTGTAAGAAGTGCACATGAAATGAGATTCAGAAGCTGCAAAGATGTCTTACATATTGGGACACAGAACGTACAAAGCATGAACCAAGGGAAGTTGGAGGTGATCAAGAATGAAATGGAATGTGTACAACTCAATCTGTTGGGTGTCAGCAAACTGAAATGGACTGGCATCGGGCACTTTGCATCTGATGATCACATGGTCAACAAAGCTCGAAATGAAAGACAAAGAAATGGTGCTGCATTTATAATTAAGAAGAAACTTGCAAGAACTGTAATGAAATACAATGCAATTAGTGAACGTCTAATTTCTATTTGTCTACCAGGAAGGCCCATCACACTACTATAATTCAAGTATATGCCCAAAAAACAGCTGCAGAAGAGGTTGAAGAGGAGTTCTACGAACAAACACAAGCTCAAATGGACAGAACATGCAAACAGGATATCTGATAGTCATAGGTGATAGGGAAGCAAAAGTTAGCAACAAAAGGCAGCAAAATGGTTGGAAAATATGGACATGCCAACAGAAATGGAGCTGGAGAAAGACAGATAGAATTCTGCAAAACTAATGATCAAGTCATCTCAAACACCAACCATACACATGGACTTCATCCGATGGGATTGTACAAAAATCAAATTGACTACATCTGTGGACGTCAACAATGGAAAAGATCTATAACAAAGACAAAACCTGGAACTAACTGTGGTACAGATCACCAACTACTAGTTTGCAAACTCAAGCTAAAGTTGAAAGAGCAAGCCACTCATTTATTTTATTTTATTTATTTAACTGCATTTATATACCGCTTTTCACCGGCCCACTCATGAATGTAGCAAAACATGACCTTGAGAATATACCACCAGAATTTAAAGACTGCCTGCAAAATCGATTTGCTGCTTTAGATACAAATGACAGAGCTCCAAAAGAGTTATGGGATGACATCAAGAAGGTTGTGTTGAAATAAAATGAGAAGTCTCTACAAAAGTTGAAAAAGCAAAAACAGTCAAATGGGTGACCAAAGAAACTCTGAAAATTGCCCAGAAACGCAGAGAAGCTAAAGCCAGAGGAGAAAGAGATAGAGTAGTTACTCACCTGTAACAGGTGTTCTCCAGGAGCAGCAGGAATCAGTCCTCACATGGGGCTTCATCGACACCGATGAAGCCCCAGCAGAGCATTTCCCCAGCTTTCTATGAAAGCCTTTAGGAATGCAGGCACGCATGCGCGGTTCCCTTCCCGCCTAAAGGTGCCATCTTACCTCAGTCAAATGACATAGCTAAGAACAGCACACAAAAAAATGGAAAAACAAACTATGTACAACTGCAACTCCAAGGGGAGGAGGGAGGGTTGTGAGGACTGATTCCTGCTGCTCCTGGAGAACACCTGTTACAGGTGAGTAACTACTCTTTCTCCAGGACCAAGCAGGAAGTCAGTCCTCACATATGGGTGACTCCCTAGCTCTGGGCTACCGAGGAACCCAGGCTGAACAAGAGAACTCCCTCTACTCCCAGCAGCAAAGAAAGGCTTTTCAACGACACAACCTCCACCGGTAGCCCAACAGAGGGCAGGAGTGGCCTAAACCTCAAAGAGATTCCGGAGTACTGCTTGGCCAAAAGCACTGTCCCTACGGGACTCCCTTTCCAGACAGTAGTGGGCTGCAAAAGTCTGGTTTGAAGACCAAGTTGCAGCCCTGCAGATATCTACCAAGGGCACAGAGAGGAGATGAGCCACTGAGGCAACCATTGCCCTGACACGATGGGCCGTAATCCTACCCTGCAAAGGAAGGTCAGCCACCTTGTAAGCCCAGGTGATACAGTCAGCCACCCAGATGGACAAGGTACGCTTGGACACAGCTAACCCCAACTTATTGGGGTCAAAGGATACGAAGAGCTGAGTAGCCCTTCTATGCCCCTGCGTACGGTCAAGGTAGAAGGATAAGGCCCTCCTACAGTCCAGGGTATGCAGGACTGCTTCAGCCTGGCTAGCATGAGGCCTAGGGAAGAATGTTGGAAGAACCACCTCCTGATTGAGGTGGAAAGAGGAGACAACCTTAGGAAGGAACTTGGGATGAGTCCTGAGGACTACCCTGTTCCTATAAATCCTGGTGTAAGGCCTATCACAGACCAGGGTCTGAAGCTCACTTACTTGCCTAGCCGAGGTAAGGGCTATCAGGAAGAGTGTCTTCCAGGAGAGGAAGCGTAGCGGACAAGTAGCCATCTGCTCAAAAGGTGGGCGAGTCAGTTGCTGCAAGACCACATTCAGCTCCCACTCAGGGGCAGGACGACGAATGGGAGGCTTGAGTAAAAGCAGGCCCCTGAGAAAGCGGAACATCAAGGGGTGACCAGATAGAGATTGCCCCTCTACCAATGAGTGGTGAGCTGCTAGAGCTGAGAGGTGGACCCGAACAGAATTGGACTTAAGTCCCTGATTGGATAAGTGCAGTAAGTACTGAAGAACTACTAGCACAGTACAGGAGAAAGGATCCTCTGTACGTAGATGACACCACAGAGAAAACCTCCTCCACTTGAGAGCATAAGTTTTCCTAGTAGACTGTTTCCTAGAGGCTAGGACAACCTCCTCAACTTCCTGAGGTAGGCCCCAGGGAGCCAAAACTACCCTTGCAGCCTCCAGGCCATCAAATTGAGAGATTTGAGATTGGGGTGCAGAAGGGAACCCTGGTCCTGTGTGAGAAGGTCGGGTTGCAACCCCAGAGGCAGTGGAGGATCTACCGCCAGTTGAAGCAGAAGAGGAAACCAACGCTGTCTTGGCCACCTGGGAGCTATCAGCAGGACCGAGGCCCTGTCCTGGAGAATCTTGAATAGGGTTCGGGCCACCAAGGGCGTGGGAGGAAACGCATAGAGGAGGCCCTGAGACCAAGATATCAGAAAAGCATCTGCTGCTATCCGCAGAGGATGTGTTTGTCTGGAGCAGAACCTTGGCAGCTGCTTGTTCATGGGGCTGGCAAAGAGATCCATCAAAGGGAGACCCCATTTCAGGAAGATCTTCTGAACCACTGAAGGATGCAGCTGTCACTCGTGGGGCTGCAGTATCCTGCTTAACCTGTCTGCCAGGTAGTTGTCCTGGCCTGGAAGGAAGACAGCCCTGAGGAGCATGTTGTGCTTGAGGGCAAAAGAACAAAGGTCCTGAGCTTCCCGACAAAGGATCCTGGACCCAGTTGTTCACATAAAACATGGCAACCTGCTTGTCTGTCTGAATCAGGACAGACGGTTGAGCCAGGGTAGGAGTGAAAGCTTTGAGTGCTAATCGAATAGCTCCGAGTTCGAGGAGATTGATCTGCAGAGCAGCTTCCCAGGGAGACCAGAGGTCCTGGGTGCACATGTCCAGACAATGCGCTCCCCAGCCTTGCAGGGAGGCATCTGTGGTTAGTATCACTGTGTAACCTGGAATCTGAAAGGGCACCCCTTTCAGCAGATTGGGAGGGTGTAGCCACCAGTTGAGGGAGCGCAGAAATGGTCTGGACACCCTTATCCTGTCTCTGAGGCTGCCTTTGGCCTGTGACCACTGAGTTTGAAGGCACCACTCTGCAGGCCTCATATGGAGCCTGGCATTGGGGGTCACATGTACTGTCGAAGTCATGTGTCCTAGAAGCCTTAGGCAGAGTCTGGAGGAGACCAGGGACCTGCTGAGAAACTGACTTGCCAAGGCCATCAACCTTCGGGCTCTGTTTTCTGGCAAGAATGCCTTTGCCAGGAGAGAGTCCAACCTTGCCCCTATGAACTTCAAGTTCTGGGAAGGGAGCAAAGTGGACTTTGCAAAGTTTATGACAAACCCCAGGCGTTGCAGAAGACCAATGGTCCTGAGGGTGGCTTGATTGGCCTACTGACCTGTCTGACCCCTGATGAGCCAGTCGTCCAGATAGGGGAAGACAAAGATGCTCCGATTTCTCCGGTAGGCCGCCACCACTGCCAGGCATTTGGTAAAGACCCTGGGAGCGGAGGTGAGGCCGAAAGGCAGCACTCTGTACTGATAATGGTTTCTTCCCACAATGAACCTGCGGTACTTTCTGTGGTATGGATGAATGAGGATGTGAGTGTACGCATCCTTTAGATCTAAGGAGCATAGCCAATCTCCCTGCTGGAGGTAGGGCAGAAGAGTTCCAAGAGTAAGCATCTTGAACTTTTCCTTCACTAGGAACTTGTTGAGGTTCCTGAGATCCAGAATGGGACGAAGGCCACCGGTTCTTTTGGGCACCAGGAAATACCTGGAGTAGAATCCGTGACCTTGCAAGTGGGGAGGCACAGGCTCCACCGCCCTGTCCACCAACAGACCCTGAAGCTCCTGATGGAGAAGGTCTGTGTGCAGAGAAGGCCTTGGAGGCTCCCCTGGAAAATATGGGGGCGGCAGTTGATGGAAATGGAGGGCATATCCCCTGTGGATGATGTCCAGCACCCAACTGTCCCCGATGATAAGGGGCCACTGGTGGGCAAAGAGGGCAAGACGACCTCTGGTGCAGGGTTGGGAGAGCAGTGGAGGAGAGGTTATGCTCAAGGAGTCAAAAGCCCCCACCCTGCTAAGTGGTAGCAGGGGCCAGAGGCTTGGGGGTCCTCTGCCTACGGGGCCCATTACCCTGGCCCTTGGCTTGCTGACCCTGGGGGGCAGCTTGGGCAGCCTGATATTGTGGGTACTGTTTGTAGGCAGTGCCCTTCCTCGGGTAAAAGGGCTTTTTACCCGAGCCCTTTTTATGAGAAGGGGCAGAGGTCTTCCTCTAATGCCTTGTCCGAGTGAGGTGCTCGGTCTCGAGCTGAGCGGCCTTCTCGGTCATGGGTTTGCCAGAAAGGTTTTCACCTCAGCAAGGGACATCGACCAACTTGTCCTGAACCCATGGCTCGAGGTCCGATGACTGCAGCCATGCCTGGCATCGAGCCGCAATGCCGGCTGCCGCAACTCGGGCCGAAGCCTCGAAGCCATCGTAGGCAGCGTGGGACATGAACTTCGAGCAGTCCCGAATCCCCGAGGACAAGGACTGAAATCTTTGCAAGGGTTCCCCGGAGAGACCAGCAGAGAACCCGGCCAACTCCTTGGCCAGATCCTGCAAGTACATGTCCATGTACAGCTGGTAAGACTGGACACGGCAAGCAAGCATAGAGCCCTGAAAACACTTTCTACCGACGCCCTCGAGGTTTCGGGCCTCCCTGCCAGGAGACACCGCGGAGTGCATCTTCTGACTCTTCAGACGATGCATGGCCAATTCCACAACCATAGAACGGTGTGGTAGCTGTGCTTTCTGAAAGCCAGGGCTCTTCCTGAGTCAATAGATCGAATCGACCCACATGCTAAGAACCGGCGCCGAGGCCAGTGCCTCCCACATATGGAAGAGGAGCCGTTCCAGCATCGGAGGAACCGGGACAGTAAAGGCCTCCTTCGGAGGAGAGTCATACTGTAGCGCCTCGAGCTCTTCAGCTCGAGGCTCTTCCCCGGGATCCGCCGGAATAGCCAAGGCAGTGGCCATATACCGGACGAACTCCGAGAACCGGGTGTCCTCCGGTGGGGACCTACTCCGGGGCTCAGACTGCGGTGAGTCCGAAGGGACGCACCAAGTCTTAAAGGTGTCAGAAGACTCCTCATCCTCCATCTCCCAAGCCGACTCAACCGAGGAAGAGTCGGGGTCCGACCCCACGGGGCCCTGGAGCACCCGCCCCGACGCCGGAAGCACCGGCGTCGACGCCCTCAGTCCTGAGCGGGATGTCGAGGGGGACCACGACCGAGGTCGACTCCGAGCCACGATGGCCTCGAGTATCGGCTCGATCTCCGGGGTCGACTGACGTCGATGTCCCGGTGGTCGGGGCAGATGCGCCAGACAGGCTGGCCATCAGTGCCCGCTGCTGCTCCATGAAGGCAGACATTCTGCTCTCCAAGGCTGTCATCCTGAGACTCAGCTCGGGAGACGCAGCAGCCACAGACTCGGGCCCCGGAGGCGCCGGGCCCGACGTCGGCTCTCTGGGAGAAGAATCCACGAGGACTACGGGGCTTACGTGTCCAGCAGACTCCGGCTCCACACGAGGAACTTTGGCAGGCTTCTCCGGTTCCACAGGCCCGGGGCGACGGTCGGGGGTCTTCGACCTGGCCCCCGAGGAGCCAGGGACCTCTTCCAACGATGCCCTCGCGAGCCGTTTCGTCCTCTTGCGTTCCCGGTCCGGGGACACCCTGTCCGAGGAGCTTCGATGGCGCTCGGGATCGGAATCCCAAGATGTCGAGGCCTCAGACGAGGTCCGGGCCTGGCCGGAGGCTGAGTCCGAGAAAAGCCTGTCCTTTTGCTGCTGGCGACTTTGTAGTGCCTTGGAAGACATTTTTCCACAGGCTCCGCACGACTTAGGATTGTGGTCGGGGCCGAGGCACCGAAGGCAGCAGTCTTGTGTGTCGTGAGAGACACATTAGTTTCTTACACCGATCACACTTCTTAAAACCACTGGAAGCCATTGGGGGAAAAAAAGAGTCACCGCGAGGTCAAAAGACCAGCCTTCCAGGGAAAAAGTGAAAAAAGGGCGCGAACGCCAGCCACGAAGGGCATAAACCGAAAAAGAGGAATCGGGCTCGATACCGGTGTACCGAACCCGGCGGGAGGGGAACCGGCGTCGAACCGGAAGAAAAAGAGCAAATCGCTGAAAAATCTAATTTTAACCGGGAAAACTTGACACACGTCCGGTGGGCTTCACGGAAAAAAAGAGACTGAGGTAAGATGGCACCTTTAGGCGGGAAGGGAACCGCGCATGCGTGCCTGCATTCCCAAAGGCTTTCATAGAAAGCTGGGGAAATGCTCCGCTGGGGCTTCATCGGCGCCGATGACACCCATATGTGAGGACTGACTTCCTGCTTGGTCCTGGAGAAACATACATAAACAACCACACTAATAATATCTCTAAGGACTGAAGAGAAAAAGGTCAAGCCCCAATGTTAAATCCAAAAACAAAGAGACCGTTATTTGGGGATGTTTGCCTGATGCAGGGTCTCTAGAATTTAATGGACCCGAAACGCAGTGCTGTCTCATACCCCGTGATGGCTGTTGCAGCATGAATAGTGGAGATCGTGTTTGGTTCAAGAACTGATGGATTACAAGATAAGTGCTTTGGGTTATTAAGCGTATTTTACTGCATAAATTGATTAAAATGGACACGGACTGCAGTAGAGGTTAAGTCCTCACACAGACCACTGGTCTGACAAAAAGTATCAGTTATTCCTGGTGTTGGTATAGAGCAGGAGTGGGCAAACTACGGCCCGCGGGCCGTATACGGCCCGGCGGACCTTTTAATCCGGCCCCTCCGCCGTACATGCAGGCGCAGGCAGGGAGTTGACGTCACGTCAGATGACGTCAACTGCCTTTCCGCGCGCCTGCTAGTGAGGAGCGATCCATGCGGCGCTGGCAGTCATTTTGTTTTATAATTGTGTCATGCAGATAAAGGGTGAGAACGTGAGAAGTTGAGCCTTGGCCTTCCATAAAGGTAAAAAAAAAAAAAAACGGGTGCGCTTTCAGCCTTGATTGTATCTGGTGTTTCAGTGCAGATTATTTAGGCTTAATTTGTATTACCAGTGCTTATGGATTATCCAAAGACATTTAGAAGAGTTGCATGACGTTTGCACATGTAAAAAGCATATTTACATATTTAAATCAGTATGTATGTAGTTGTACATGTAAGTTGCAGCATGCAGACATACATGTGTTGTATGCATAGTTTGGGAAATCCTTCATTACACAGTTAAACCTGTTTCAAGTCACATACATCTCTTGGCAAATTTTTTTTTTACCTGTTGTGGAGGAGAGCTTGAAGGGGGAATTGTAACTTAACTATTTGGCATTCAAAAGTATCTTTCAGTTGCAAAAAGTTTGACTTTTGGAAGTTGGCTTTTAATCAGTTCCCCACAAGTGCACAGATTTAAAAGCATCTGCCAGCGATGTCACTCTCGTTTTCGTGTTTGTCTTTTTAAATGGTTATTCCAGTTATGCACAATGCCAAATATACATGCTTCTTTGCTGGTGCTATGCATATGAGGTGCGATCAAAAAGTATCAAGACTTGTACAATAATGTAAGAAGTATACCACTGACAGTTATTGCGCTCAGAGGCATCCTATCCATCAGGAGATATCCCTGCATAATGTCTTCTCTTCTTTGGTGAATATTAATTCACACATACACACTGTCCATCTACTCTTGGTCCGGCCCCCGGGTCCAATATATGAACCCATTGCGGCCCTCGAGTCAAAAGGTTTGCCCACCCCTGGTATAGAGCCTTTATTTAGAATAGGTCTTTTTGGTTTTGGATTTCAGAGGAGAAAAAGGTAATCGCAGAACTCGGAGATTTCCAACGTGCAGCAAGTCAAGACAAGGAGAAGTACTACAATGATGCATGCGAGGAAATAGAAGCAGAAACTATTAGAGGAAGAACAAGATCGGCTTTCCTAAAGCTACGAGAGTTAAAGGAAAAATTCCAGCCTCGAATTGAAATGTTACAAGATGCTCAAGGATCCATGTTGAATGATGCTGAGAAGATCAAGAAAGTGTCGTTACTCACCTGTAACAGGTGATCTTCGGGAACAGCAGGAATTTAGTCTTCACATATGGGTGACATCGGTACCGATGGAGCCCGTGCTGGAACGCTCCCCAGCGTCCAATAGGAAAGCTTTTGGGAGCATGCCACTGCGTCTGCATAGCTGCCTTTCCACCTTTCCAGCTCTCCCTCCTCAGTTGAGCTTGTAGCTGAGATAAAAGTAGAGAAGAAAAAAAAGACCTACAACTCCTAGGAGAGGAGGGTGGGCTGTGAAGACTAAATTCCTGCTGTTCCCGGAGATCACTTGTTACACGTGAGTAACTATGCTATCTCCAGGAACAAGCAGGAACGTAGTCATCATATATGGGACTCCCTAGCTTGGCGATGCCAGAGAGATGACCTCAGAGTCAGCTGTGGAATCACAGGTATAACTGAGGTGGTCATGTATCCTCCAAGGATGTCGGGTATCAAAACCCAGGACGGAGAGTAGGAGTAGATCTAACTCTGAAAAAGATGCTGGAGAACAGCTTGGCCAAACAAGGCATCCTGGCGGGAATCCTTGTTCAGGCAATAGTGAGCAGCAAAAGTGTGGACAGAAGACCAAGTTGCTGCTTTGCATATCTCATCAATCGCTACAGAGCGTAGATTTGCCATAGAAGCAGCCATGGCGTGAACATTATGTGCAGTGACGTGACCCAACCCTTGAGAGAGATCCTGCCTTTTTATAAGCAAAGGAGATGTAGGCTGTTATCCACCTGGAAAGAGTTTGTTTGAATACTGGCAACCCAGGTGACTCGAGTCAAAGGAGATGAAAAGTTGGGAAGCTTTTCTCTGCTCTCGAGTTCTCTGGAGATAAAAAGCCAAGGCATGTTTGCAATCCAGAGTGTGGAAGGTTGCCTCTGCCCTAGAGGAATGAGGTCTAGGGATAAAGACAGGAAGGTAGACTGACTGGTTTAAATGAAAGGGCAAGACCACCTTCGGCATAAAGTGAGTATGAGTCCTAAGGACTACCTTATAATGGTGGAATCGTGTATAAGGAGGGTCAGCCACCAGAGCTTTGAGCTTACTAATGCATCTTGCTGAAGTGAGGGCAATAAGGAAGGAAACAATCTGCGTGAGAAACTTCAGTGAGGTAGTGGCTAGAGCTTCAAAGGGCGGCTTGAAAAGAGGTCCTAAAACAACATTAAGATCCCATGCCACTGGACTAGGCTTAATGGGAGGTTTGGTTAAATGAAGACCCCTCATGAAGAATGCTACAAGCCGCTGAAAAGAGATGGGCTGGAGATCTAAGGGCATGTGAGAAGCCGCAATTGCACTTAGATGGACTCTTACCGAATTGGTGTTGAGTCCAGAAGATGGGTGGAGGAGATACTCAAATAATGCCCCCACTGGACCTGAGAAGGAGTTAAGATCACTCTCAGAATACCAAATAGCGAATCTATGCCACTTGAAAGTGTGGGAGCGCCTGGTGGATGGTTTCCTAGAAGCCAAGAGAATGTCCTTAAACTCCTGGGAAAGTTTAACGTTCTAGAAGGCTAAGCCCTCAGCAGCCATGCGGTGAGATGGAGGGACTGCGGAATGCGATGGAGCAACGTCCCCTCCTCCTGAGATAGGAGATCTGGAGCAGACCCCAGATCTATGGGTTGAGCCCGAGACAGACGTAGAAGGAGAGGATACGATGGTTGTCATAGCCAGCATGGGGCTATGAGTTTCATGTAACCTCTGTCACTCTGGAGTTTGAAAAGAGAGTCTTGGGAATGAGGGGAATGGGAATGGGAAGGAAAGCATATAGGAAGCCTTGACCCCAGTGGAGGTGAAAAGCATCCACCTGCCAGCTGTCTGGTACAGGAGTCCTGGAGCAGAAGCGAGGAAGTTTGGCATTCTGAGGACTTACGAACAGGTCTATCTATGGGGTTTCCCAAATCTGAAAAATGTGAGCGACTGTCTGAATGGAGACACCACTCATGGGATAGAAGGACTTGACTCAGTTTGTGAGCCAAGACATTGTGTTTGCCCAGAAGATACACCACATGCAGGTGAATGTGATACTGAATGGCAAAAAAACACAGATTCAGGGCCTCGCTGCAAAGGGTCCAAGAGCCTGTTCCGCCCTGCTTGTTCAAGTAGAACATGGCTACTTGATTGTCTGTCTGGACTAGAACTGTGCAGAATTGAAGATGGTCCTGGAACACTGAGAGCATTGTGAATGGCTCTAAGATCCAGCAGATTTATGTGGAGCTGTGAACTACTGATGAGGCCAGAACCCCTGAGTGGAGAGATTGGCTGGGAAGTTCATCTGGACACATCCGTTGTCAAGTACATTGATGTGCTGGCATCTGAAAAGGTGACCCTACCAGGAGGTTTTCTGGGGATTGCCACCGCTGGAGAGACGATATTAGACAGGTGGTTGCTGTTAAGTGTCGTCGGGTCAGAGTCGACTCATGGCAACCCTCTGGATAGCCATCCTAAACTGTGTTCGGTCTTCAATCAGGCGGCTCATGGTCTGACCCAGTATGGCATATCTTATGTTCTTATGTTCTTATGACAGACTGGTACCCATAGCTGCTGATATTGTATTGGTCCATCTCATTGCTGGCTTTCCTCTTTTACGTTGACCTATCTTGCCAAGCATGTCTTTCTCTAATGATCTCTCTCTTCGCATGATGTGTCCAAAGTATGAAAGTAAAAGTCTTGTCATCTGAGCTTCTAAAGAAAGCTTAGGTTTGATTTCCTCTAGTACTGACTGGTTTGTTCTTCGGGCAGTCCATGGTATACACAGTATTCGCCGCCAGCACCATAATTCAAAGGCATCAATTTTCTTCCTGTCTATCTTTTTCACTGTCCAGCTTTCACATCCATATGATGTTATTGAAAATACCATGGCTTGAACAAGTCAAATCTTTGTATGGAGAGAGACATCCCTGCTCTTGAGAATCTTCTCTAGGTCTTTCATAGCCATTCTCCCAAGAGCAATGCGTCCTCTGATTTCTTGACTGCTTGTTGCTTCTTTATTGATAGTTGAGCCAAGTAGATTAAAGTTATTCACGATTTCAATTTCTTCTCCTTCAACGATGAACCTGTTGATTATTATGTAGCAGCACTGATAAGCATGCAATAAATAAAACCAGGAGTCTGTTCAAAGATCCAAGCCAGTTTATTGTGCACAGGCCCAGTCAGTCAAAGCTTCAAAAGGAACTGAGCGAAAGTTTGTACAGAGACATAACCATTTATACCCCTTTTTCAGTTTGATACATGAGAACTTTCTATTGGTTCCAACACCCCCTGCACATGTCCAATGAGAAATCCCTCCGGGGCCTAGCAACCAGCCCCCTCCCTTAGGATTGTTCTAACAATGGTGCAGTTCTTGATTTTGTTACTTCTCTACTGCAAGGTTATCCCCAGCATCAGGAAAGCACAGTTACTTACCTGTAACAGGTGATCTCTGGGAACAGCAGGAATTAGTCCTCACATATGGGTACGTCGGTACCGACGGAGCCTGCGCAGGAAAGCTCCCCAGCCTTTCAGATGAAAGGTTTTTGGGGCCTCCCACTGCACATGCGCGCTTCCTTCCCTCCTTCCTGACCAGCTCTCTTCAGTTCGAGTTTAAAGCTGAGACAATAGAGAGAGAGGAAAGGAAGATAGATAGAGATACAACTCCTAGGGGAGGTGGGTGGGTTGTGAGGACTAATTCCTGCTGTTCCCAGAGATCACCTGTTACAGGTAAGTAACTGTGCTATCTCCAGGAACAAGCAGGAATAAGTCCTCACATATGGGGACTCCCTAGCTAAGATGCCTGGGAGATCCCCCTCCAAGGGTAAACCATCTTCGTATGGATCTCAGGCATCCATCCAGGGAAGGTGGGCAGTAGTTGTTTAAGTATGGAACAGGTGTTTGAGGACAGCCTGACCAAACAAGGCATCCCGGCGGGAGTCCTTGTCCAAGCAGTAATGGGCTGTGAAGGTATGAACCGAGGCCCAAGTGGCTGCTCGACAGATCTGATCTATGGACACAGAGTGAAGATGAGCCATAGAAGTAGCCATGGCTCTCACATTGTGAGCTGTGACATGGCCTTCCAGAGAAATGTTCTTACTCTGGTAAGCAAAAGAAATACACTGAGCAATCCAATTGGAAAGTGTACGTTTGGTGACTGGAAGTCCCAAATGAGAAGGATCAAAAGCCACAAAAAGTTGGGAAGACTTTCGATGTGGCTGAGTCCTGTTGAGGTAAAAGGCGAGAGCTCTTTTACAGTCAGGAGTATGAAGGTTCCTCTCTGCACTGGATGCATGAGGAGCCGGGAAAAAAACAGGTAGATATACCTCTTGATTAAGATGAAACGGCGAGACCACTTTAGGAATAAAGTGGGGATTCGTCCTAAGGACCACCTTATCATGATGAAATCTGGTATAAGGTGGATTAGCCACCAAAGCCTGCAGTTCACTGATGCGGCGAGCCGAAGTGACTGCAATAAGGAAAAGAACCTTCCAGGAAAGAAATTTCAGGGAGGTAGATACCAACGGTTCAAAAGGTGGCTTCATAAGTTGACCCAGAACTAGATTCAAGTCCCATGCTACCGGAGGAGGTCGGATGGGAGGCTTAGTGAGGGTCAGGCCTCTCATGAATCTTGCAATAAGAGGATGAGAGGAGATAGGTTGTCCATTTATAGGTTTTAAGGATGCTGCAATAGCACTTAAATGGACTCGTACTGAATTCGTCTTGAGGCCTGCATTGGAAAGATGCAGAAGGTAGTCCAGTAGAGAATTCAAAGGAAGTGCGAGAGGGTCAAGACCCTGTGGCGCACACCAAATGGAAAAACGTTTCAATTTGAAAGCATAGGAACGCCTAGTAGAGGGTTTCCTAGAGGCATGAAGGATATCTTTCACTGGTTGGGAAAGATTAAACTCATGAAGGCTTAAGCCTTCAGTAACCAAGCTCGGAGATGTAGGGACTTGGGGTTTGGATGCCACAAAGTCCCCTGCTCCTGAGACAGAAGGTCTGGTGCAGCTCCCAGGTCCAGGGAGGAGCCCTGGGAGAGCTGTAGAAGGAGAGGGAACCACACTTGGCGTGGCCAGCGTGGAGCAATGAGGATCATGGATCCGTGATCCCTCTAAAGTTTGAACAGAGTCTTGGGAATCAAAGGAATGAGTGGAAAAGCGTACAGGAATCTCTGACCCCAATGTAGGAGAAAGGCATCGTTGGCCTGAACTCCCTGACACGGAGTCCTGGAACAGAACTGGGGAAGTTTGGCATTTCACGGACTTGCAAAGAGGTCTATGTCCGGGGTCCCCCATTCCTGAAAGATTCTGCGTATCTGGTCCATATGTAGGGACCATTCGTGTGGGAGCAGAACTCGGATGAGTCTGTCTGCCCAAGAGTTTTGAACTCCTGGAAGATATACTGCCAGAAGATGAATTTGGTGCTCTCTGGCGAAGGCCCATAATCTGAGAGCTTCGTTGCAAAGCGACAGAGAGCCCGTCCCTCCTTGTTTGTTGACATAGAACATGGCTACCTGATTGTCTGTTTGGACTAGGACAGTCAGGTTGACAAGGAGGGTGTGGAAGACTGTGAGGGCAAGGAAGATTGCTCGCAGTTCCAGAAGGTTGATGTGAAGGGTGGTCTCCTGAGACCAGGTGCCCTGAGTAGAGAGGTGCTGGAGATGAGCTCCCCACCCTGTTTGGGAGGCATCTGTTGTGAGGGTTGCTTGGGGCAACGAAGGTTGGAAGGGGATCCCCAACAACAGAGTTTTGGAGGATGTCCACCACTGGAGAGACCAAAACAGTCGTTTTGAGGTGAGTATTTGGTCTGAGAGCAGTCCTGATGCTTGAGACCACTGGGTGGCCAAGGTCCATTGAGCTGCTCTCATATGAAGACGAGCGTAGGGCACCACGTGTACCGTGGAGGCCATGTGGCCCAGAAGCTGCAGCATTTCTCTGGCTGACAAGTGACTTCTGGACTGAGCCTGGGAGGCCAAGCTTATTAGTCTTTGGCCTCGGACCAGAGGGAGGTAGGCCCTTGCAGTGGTGGAGTCCAATTGGGCCCCTATGAATTCCAGAGACTGAGTAGGGATGAGTTGGGATTTGGGAATGTTTACCACAAGTCCCAGATATTGAAGAATACGCCTTGTGCGGTCCAGAGACATCTGGGCTTCTGACTGAGATGGAGCTCGGATGAGCCAGTCGTCCAGATATGGGAAGACAAAGATTCCCATGCCTCTGAGAAATGCGGCTACGACTGCCATGCATTTTGTGAAGACTCTTGGAGCAGAGGCGAGACCGAAGGGTAGTACTCTGTACTGGAAATGTTTTCCCTGGAACAGAAATCTTAGATATTTTCTGTGGGATGGATGGATGAGTATATGAGTGTACGCATCCTTGAGATCTAGAGAACAAAGCCTATCCTGACTCTGAAGGTATGGAAGGAGAAGGCCCAGAGAGAGCATTTTGAATTTCTCCTTGAATAGAAACCTGTTCAATTCTCTCAGATCTAGGATAGGTCTGAAGCCCCCTGTCTTCTTTGTTATGAGAAAGTAAGGGGAGTAGAAACCTAACCCTGTTGTGGAGGAGGAACCTCCTCTATTGCCCCTTGGGCAAGGAGAGAAGAGACTTCCTGACCCAACAGGGTCAGAAGAGATGGGGGAGAACTGAATTGCCTCACCATGGTATGGGGAGGAAGGCTGGAGAAATGAAGTTTGTAGCCCTCCCGGATAATAGAGAGGGTCCATTGCTCTGATGTGATTTGTTCCCATCTGGGAGCAAAATGAGCTAGCCTTCCAGGAATGGTGAGGGGCTCTGGTTGTTCTAGAGCCAGAAACAGCAAGTTCTCTAGAGGCAAGTCAAAACCCCTGAGGGGGTTGAGCCTGCTGGGGTGTAGCAGACACTGCAGGCTTTGACTTTACCTGCTTAGATTGTTGACGCTTAGCCGCAAAGCGAGGCTGAGCAGATTGCTGGCCAGTATTTGTGGGAAATCTGGCCTTCTTATAGTAAGGCCTTTTAAAAGACTTCTTTTTGGCAGGGGTAGAAGTAGACTTGGAAAGTCTATCTACAGTGGCATTTTCTGCATCCATTTGAGCAGCTTTAATCTGCCAGTCTTCCCCAAATAAGTTCTCACCGGTACAGGGCAGATTCCTGAGGCCATCTACAACCCAGGGTTCTAGGTCAGAAGCCTGGAGCCAAGCGAGACGTCGGGCTGCAATAGCAATTCCCGAAGCTCTGCCTGCAACCTCAAAGGAATCAAAAGCTGCCCTGTTGGAGAACTTGGAGACCTCTGAAAGTTGTGTCACCATAGAAAAGAAGTCCGCCCTTTGATCATCAAGGATAAAGGGGGCAAAATTCTGTATTTTTAGGGCAAGTTGTCCAAGAAACATGCCCATATAAAGGCTATAAGAATTGATCCTGGCTATAAGCATACTAGCCTGGAACATCTTTCTTCCAAAAGAGTCTAGGGTCTTACATTCTCGCCCTGGAGGGGTAGAAGAATGCCTTTTAGGACTCTTTATTTTCTTCATGGCAGACTTCACCACAATAGAGTGGTGAGGCAGCTGAGTTTTCTGGAACCCAGGCGAAGGAGGGACCCGATACATGGTGTCCAACCTACGGGAATGGGGAGACAGTGTTAAAGGAGTCTCCCACAAATCCATCAAGTGTTCTTGAAGGATTTCATGGACAGGCAGAGTGACTGCCTCTTTAGGAGCTTTAGAGTATCCTAAAATGTCCAATTTTTTTGATCTGGGTTCTTTTTCAGAAGATGTAGCAATAGAAAGTGCTTTAGCTACATCAACAATGAAATCCTGAAAGGATAAATCCTCTGGAGGAGACATCCTCCTCTTTGGAGAAGAGGGCTCCTCAGGAAGAGTAAGCTCAGCAGAGTCATCAGAGGAATTGAATTCATCAGAAGAATCTGAGTCTTCCCTCTGTACTGCCAATGTACGATACGCATACCGATCGGTATCGACATCGGGCGTATCGGGCATGGGATCGGTACCGGGCGAAAGCCTGAATCCGGCATGCGGAACCGATCGATGTTTGGAAGTCGATGGTCTCGGTTCCGGTGTGGATACCGGAACCGGGGTCGGTACCGATGAAATCGGTACTGAGGGCGTCGCAGCCTTAATGAATGCCAGAACGGCCTGCTGCATGGTCTGGACAGTACTGCCCATAGACGCCACTACTGCCTGGATGTCGGTACCGGTATGGGCCGGTACCCCAGAGCAGTCCAACAGGTGATCGGTCGAGGCCGTGCCATCGATGTCAACCTGTGACCCCATGATTGCTTTGGAGGCCGGAACCTCCCGCCGGGGTTTTTTGGCCTGGGCAGAATCCTCGAACTCAAAATTGAGAGCCTCTCGATCTTTAGAAAGAGATTTGCTTTTAGAGGATTTGCCCACAGAAGTTTTGGTTACCTGAGATCCATCCGGAGAGGAAGATCTGGATGACTGTGATGCTTCTGAAGGAAACAGCACATGGAGCTTGTTGGCCCGGTTCTGCAAACCACGTTTAGAAATCTGGGTGCAGGATGGGCAGTCCGGTATGGAGTGGTCAGGTCCCAAACATTTGAGACACCATTCATGGGTGTCTGTGACAGAAATGACAGCACTGCATTTGGTACATTTTTTAAAACCAGGGACTGGCTTCTCCATGAGGAGAATTTGTGTAGGCCTTAAGGCCTAACAACAGGTACCAAGCTGTGCTGAAGAAAATTTTTAAAAAAGTCTTTTTTTTTTTTTTTAAAAAGAAAGAAAGAGAGACCGGCGATACCGGTTTCGGTATGGGGAAGGCAGGTACGCGGTCTAAAGAAAAACAACAAATTTCACAATTTCTTCAGCGGTGACAGGAACACGACCTGCTGGCTCCGCGGAAAAAGAGAAACTGAAGAGAGCTGAAGAGAGCTGGTCAGGAAGGCGGGAAGGCAGCGCGCATGTGCAGTGGGAGGCCCCAAAAGCCTTTCATCTGAAAGGCTGGGGAGCTTTCCCGCGCAGGCTCCGTCGGTACCGACGTACCCATATGTGAGGACTTATTCCTGCTTGTTCCTGGAGATTGCATGTTTTGTAACATTTCTTTCTTTCACACACAAGAGAATAATGGAAGACTTATGAATTCATGTAAAACTTATTAAGCATTTTATAACAGTTTTCTCATTTTCCACAGATTTTTAGTTCTTTTCTAGCTATAATGGGAGTTAGGATCCAGGCCTAACTTACAGGCCTTTCATATTAGCAGACTACTCTAGGCCATAGCCTGCCACATTCCCCCCTTTGATTATTCTCACCCGCAAGTGAGAAAGGGTGAGAATTAAATCACATATTATACTTGTGTAAAAACATCATTTTGGGGTATAGGGTAATACTGCCACATAGCCAAAACCTTTCATAGTTGCCTTCCGTTCTACAGTGCTATCAAGGGCTGCTGACTTTACTTGACTGTGATGAATCCAGGGTTCGAGTTCTGCAACCTTAACCGCTGTTGGGGTTAATAAGATGACAACATAAGGTCCTTTCCAATGCGGTGCCAACGGTGTCTTTCTCCACTCTTTGATCCACACCGAGACTCCAGGCTTGAGAGGATGCAGGGGTTCTGTTAGATGGATGAGCAGCTGGCCTTGTACCCACGTATGAAGACTCAAATGCCAGTTGTCATGATCTTTATCTTCTTTACATTAAGGTGCAGGCCCATTTTAAGACTATGTTCTTTGATTGTGAGAAGCAAATGTTTCAGATCATCTTCACTTTCAGCCAGTAATGTGGTATCATCAGCATAGCGAAGGTTCTTGAATCTTCCAATATTCACACCTCTGTTGTCTTCATACAATCCTGCTTCTCTGATGATTTGTTCTGCATATAAATTAAACACGTAGGGGGAAAGTATGCAGCCTTGTCTTACACCTTTGCATATTTTAAACCATTCTGTTACTCCTTGTTCCGTTCGAACTGTTGCTTCTTGATCAATGTACAGATTGTGCAAGAGTACGATCAGGTGTTCTGGTATACCCATGCTTCTTAATGTGGCCCAGAGTTTCTCATGGTTTACACAGTCAAAAGCTTTGCTATAGTCGATAAAGCACAAATAGATATCCTTTTGGTATTCTTTAGTCTTTTCAAGGATCCATCTCACATCTGCAATGTCATCTCGCGTTCCTCGCCCTTTCCTGAATCCTGCTTGCACTTCAGGTAGTTCTTTTTCCAGGTATGGTTGTAGTCTCTTTTGAATAATCTTCAGTAGAATCTTGCTGGCATGTGGGATCAGAGCGATTGTGCGATAATTTCCACAGACAGTTGGATCAACTTTCTTTAGTATTGGTATAAACACAGATCTTTTCCAGTCAGGTGGCCATGATGTTGTCTTTCATATTTCTTGGCAGAGCCTTGTAAGCTGCATCAGATTACTTCAGACTGTAAGCAGATCAGAACACTTCTATGGGATGCTATCAATGCCTGGTGCTTTGTTCTTTGATAAGGCTTTCCATGCTGCTTCAACTTCTTCTTTCATCACCAATGGCTCCCGATCACAAGGTACAGGTTGAAATGGCTGTTGGTCCACTTGATCTTTATCATATAAAAACTCTGTATATTACTTCCATATTTTCTTGATCTTCTCAGCATCATTCAACATAGAACCTTGAGCATCTTGTAACATTCCAATTCGAGGCTGGAACTTTTTCTTTAACTCTCGCTGCTTTAGGAAAGACGATCTTGTTCTTCCTCTAATAGTTTCTGCTTCTATTTCCTTGCATGCATCATTGTAGTACTTTTCCTTGTCCTGTCTTGCTGCACACGTTGGAAATCTCTGTTGACTTCTGTGATTGCCTCTTTCTCCTCTGGCTTTAGCTTCTCTGCGTTTCTGGGCAATTTTCTTCAGAGTTTCTTCCGTCATCCATTTTGGCCGTTTTTTCTTTTTCACCTTTTGTAGAGACGTCTCGCTTTCTTCCAACACAACCTTCTTGATGTCATTCCATAACTCTTCTGGAGCTCTGTCATTTGTATCTAAAGCAGCAAATTGATTTAAATTCCAGTGGTATATTCTCAAGGTCATATTTTGCTGCATTCATGAGTGGTTTGCTCTTTTTCAACTTTAGCTTGAGTTTGCATACAAATAGTTGATGATCTGTACCACAGTCAGCTCCAGGTTTTGTCTTTGTTGAAGTTATAGAACTTTTCCATCGTTGATTTCCACAGATGTATTCAAAAGGATATCTATTTGTGCTTTATTGACTATAGCAAGGCTTTTGACTGTGTAAACCATGAGAAACTCTGGGCCACAGTAAGAAGCATGGGTATACCAGACCACCTGATCGTTCTCTTGCACAATCTGTACATTGATCAAGAAGCAACAGTTCAAACGGAACAAGGAGAAACAGAATGGTTTAAAATAAGCAAAGGTGTACGACAAGGCTGCATACTTTCCCCCTACCTGTTTAATTTATATGCAGAACAAATCATCAGAGAAGCAGGATTGTATGAAGACAACAGAGGTGTGAAGATTGGTGGAAGACTCATCAACAATCTTCGCTATGCTGATGATACTACATTACTGGCTGAAAGTGAAGATGATCTGAAACATTTGCTTCTCACAATCAAAGAACATAGTCTCAAAATGGGCCTGCACCTTAATGTAAAGAAGACAAAGATCATGACAACTGGCATAATCAACAGGTTCATCGTTGAAGGAGAAGAAATTGAAATTGTGAACAACTTTAACCTACTTGGATCAACTATCAATAAAGAAGCAACAAGCAGTCAAGAAATCAAACGACGCATTGCTCTTGGCAGAATGGCTATGAAAGACCTAGATAAGATTCTCAAGAGCAGAGATGTCTCTCTCCATACAAAGATTCGACTTGTTCAAGCCATGGTATTTTCAATAACATCATATGGATGTGAAAGCTGGACAGTGAAAAAGACAGACAGGAAGAAAATTGATGCCTTTGAATTATTTATTTATTTTATTTTATTTTATTTTTATACACCGCATCTTCCAAAGTTCAGTTGCGGTTTACAATGAACAAATAATTAACAAATCAAGTTTGTTTTACAGTGAACGTTATATTATAACATATTTACAAGGAACATCATAATATAAATAGAATATACAGTATAAATAGTGAGAAATAATACAGAACAGAGTAAACTATATACAATTTTATATATGTATATATATACATGGAAGTAAAAGGACATAAGTTGTGAAATCATCATGAGTGTGTGTTATCAGTGTGGGTTAAGGGTTTTTTTGCTTGATGCAGATAGGTGCCTGTTTAACCTTTGTCTAAGGGAGGTGATGAGTTGTCTATGTTATAGTGTTTGGTGAACAGATAAGTTTTCCGTTTTTTACGGAGTTCCATGATCTCCGTTAGTGTTCGTAGTTCTTCTGGGAGTGAATTCCAAGTTGTTGGGGCTATGTGGGAAAAGGCTCTGTTATTTGTTGATTTATGGGCTCTTGTGTAATCTCTCGGGATCTTTAATCTGTTCATTTGTCCTTTTCTGTGTGTGGGCTTAGATGGTTCTTTGTTTATTAAGTTGCATAGCATAATTATGGTGCTGGCGGCAAATACTGTGTATACCATGGACTGCCCGAAGAACAAACCAGTCGGTACTAGAGGAGATCAAACCTAAGCTTTCTTTAGAAGCTCAGATGACTAGACTTCGACTTTCATACTTTGGACACATCATGCAAAGAGAGAGATCATTAGAGAAAGACATTATGCTTGGCAAGATAGAAGGTCAACGCAAAAGAGGAAGGCCAGCAATGAGATGGATCGATACAATAACAGCAGCTACGGGTACCAGTCTGTCAACAATGAGCCGCCTGACTGAAGACCAAACACAATTTAGGATAGTTATCGAGAGGGTCGCCATGAGTCGACTCTGACTCAACGGCACTTAACAACAGTCAATTTGATTTTTATACAATCCATTGGGTGAAGTCCATGTGTACAGTCGCCGCTTGTGTTGCTGGAAGAAGGTGTTTGAGATGAATAGATTGTTGGTCTTGCAGAATTCTATCAGTCTTTCTCCAGCTTCATTTCTGTTGCCAAGTCCATATTTTCCAACTACTTTGTCGACTTCTTTGTTGCCAACTTTTGCATTCCAGTCACCCATGACTATCAGGATATCCTGTTTGCATGTTCTGTCAGTTTCAGCTTGTACTTGTTCATAGAACTCTTCAATTTCATTCTCTTCTGCAGCTGTTGTTGGGGCATATACTTGAATTATAGTTGTGCTGATAGGCATGCCTCGTAGACCAATAGAGAATAAGCGTTCGCTGACTGCATTGTATTTTATTACAGTTCTTGCAAGTTTCTTCTTTATTATAAATGCAACACCATTTCTTCTTTGTCTTTCATTTCCAGCATGGTAGACCATGTGATCATCTGATGCAAAGTGCCTGATACCAGTCCATTTCTGTTCGCTGACACCCAACAGCTCGAGTTCTACACGTTCCATTTCATTCTTGACCACCTCCAACTTCCCTTGGTTCATGCTTCGTACGTTCCATGTTCCAATGTGTAAGACATCTTTACAGCTTCTGACAAATTTCATGCGCAGGTAGATACCATTATTTTGTCTGCCAGAGACCTGATGCCTGAAACCACTAGGAAGCCAGAGTCCATTCAGCTGCACGCATATGTAGACGAGCATATGGAACAACATATGGCCCAGAGGTTGTAGCATTTCTCAAGCAGTGAGACAGTTCTTGAAGCATGCCTGAGATGCTAACTGATTGAGTTGAGCATAGCAGAGTTTGGGCAGAAATGCCTTTGATTGCCGAGTGTCTAGGCGAGCCCCCATAAACTCTAGAGTTTGAGAGGGGACGAGCTGGGACTTTGGACGATTTATTACAAATCCCAAGTGTTGCAGCACCTTCATGGTACGCGAGAGATAGGCTGGCCTCTAGAGAGGTATTTGCCCGAATGAGTCAGTGGTCTAAGTAAGGGAAGACAAATATCCCGACAGTCCTTAGGAATGCGGCTACTACTGCCATGCATTTTGTGAAGACTCTTGGGGCAGAAGGCGAGGCCAAAAGGCAGGACTCTGTATTGATAAAGTTTCCTCTGGAACAAGAAGCACAGGAACTTTCTGTGCTGTGAGTGAATAAGTATGTGAGTATATGCCTACTTTACATCTAGAGAACAGAGCCAATCCTGACTGGAGAGAGTGGAGAAGGGCTCCTAGGGAGATCATTTTGAACTTCTCCTGTAGTAGGTACCTATACCCTCCTGTATTCTTTGAAATGAGGAAGTATGGAGAATAAAGCATAGTTACTCACCTGTAACAGGTGATCTCCGGGAACAGCAGGAATTTAGTCTTCACATAGGGTATCGTCGGTACCGACGGAGCCTGCGCGGGAACGCTCCCCAGCGTCCAATTAGAAAGCTTTTGGGAGCATCCCACAGCGCCTGTGTGCTGCCTTCCCGGTTTTCCCAACTGCCTCTCTCCAGTTGAGCTTAAAGCTGAGACAAAGAGAGAGAGAGAGGGAAAGAGAAAGAGAGAAAACTCCTAGGGGAGGTGGGTGGGTTGTGAAGACTAAATTCCTGCTGTTCCCGGAGATCACCTGTTAAGAGTAACTATGCTATCTCCAGGAACAAGCAGGAATGTAGTCTTCACATATGGGAACTCCCTAGCTTTAGATGCCAGGGAGAGAACCCCAGAAGTTGTGTGTCCCTGTGAAAGGGCTCCACTTCCCCCCATGGATCTCCGGCATCCTACCAGGGATGGTGGGTAGGAGTTGATTAGGTATGGAACAGGTGTTGGAGAACAGCCTGACAAACAAGGCATCCCGGCAGGAGTCACTGTCCAAGCAGTAATGGGCTGTGAATGTATGAACCGAGGTCCAAGTGGCTGCTCGACAGATGTCGTCGATAGACGGAGTGCAGATGAGCCATTGAAGCTGCCATGGCTCTCACATTATGAGCTGTGACATGGCCCTCCAGAGGAAGATTCTTACTCTGATAGGCAAAGGAAATACACTGTGCAATCCAGTTGGACAGTGTTCTCTTGGAGACTGGAAGTCCTAAATGAGAAGGATCAAAAGCAACAGAGAGTTGAGAGGACTTATGTTGCTGTGTTCTTTGTAAGTAAAAGGCTAAAGCTCTTTTACAGTCTAAAGTATGAGGATTCCTTTCTGCATTTGATGCATGAGGCCTTGGAAAAAACACAGGTAGGTAGACCGCTTGGTTCAGATGAAAAGGCGAGACCACCTTTGGCATAAAGTGTGGATGAGTCCTAAGGATGACCTTGTCATGATGGAACCTTGTATAAGGAGGATCAGCAACTAGTGCCTGCAACTCACTGATGCGACGTGCTGATGTGATTGTAATGAGAAAGATGACTTTCCAGGAAAGGAATTTCAACGAGGTAGTAGCTAAGGGTTCGAAAGGTGGCTTCATGAGCTGCCCAAGAACCAGGTTTAAGTCCCATGCCACCGGTGGTGGTCTAATGGGAGGCTTAGTTAGAAGAAGGCCTCTCATAAATCTTGCTATAAGAGGATGGGAGGAAATAGGTTGTCCATTTAAAGGCTTGAAAGAAGCTGCAATAGCACTCAAATGGACTCTTACTGAGTTACTTAAGTTCTGCATTGGATAAATGGAGATACTCCAGTAATGATTCCAGAGGTATCTCAAGGGGGCTAAGACCATTCTGCGAGCACCATATGGTAAACCTTTTCCACTTGAAACCATAAGAGCGTCTTGTGGAAGGTTTTCTGGAAGCATAAAGGATATCCCTTACTTGCTGAGAAAGGTTAAGATCATGAAGATCTAGGCCTTCAGCAACCAAGCCCTGAGATGCAGAGAATGGGGATTGTGATGCCATAACATTCCGTCCTCCTGAGGCAGGAGATCTGGAGCAGACCCTAACTTAAGAGAGGGAGCTTGAGAGAGATGTAGAAGCAGAGGCTACCACACTTGCTGTGGCCAATGTGGAGCTATGAGAATCATACGACCTCTGTCTCTCTGAATCTTGAACAGGGTTTTGGGAATTAGGGGAATGGGTGGAAAGGCATACAGGAAGTCTTGACCCCAGTAAAGGAGGAAAGCATCCCTGGCCTGAGCTCCCCGAGCCGGAATTCTGGAACAGAACCGGGGAAGTTTGGCATTACACGGACTTGCAAAGAGGTCTATGTCCGGGGTCCCCCCAAAGTTGAAATATCCTGGTCACCTGGTCTGCATGCAGAGACCACTCGTGTGGAAGGAGAACGCGACTGAGTCTGTCTGCCCAAGAGTTTTGAATGCCTGGAAGATATACTGCCAGCAGATGAATCTGATGCTCTCTGGTGAGGGCCCATAGTCGCAAAGCTTTGTTGCAAAGCGACAGAGAGCCCGTTCCCCCCTGCTTGTTCACATAAAACATGGCTACCTGATTGTCCGTGTGAATGAGGACTGTCTTGTAGCTGAGCAGGGAGTGGAACACTCGCAGAGCCAGGAAAATTGTTCCAAGAGATTGAGATGCAGACAACTCTCTTGTGGAGGCCAGGTGCCCTGGGTAGAGAAGTCTTGCAGATGAACTCCCCAACCCTTTGGAGAAGCATCTGTTGTGAGAGTTGCTTGGGGTAAGGGTTGTTGGAAGGGGCACCCCAGCAACAGATTTTGAGTGGACCTCCACCACTGGAGGAACAAAATGAGGCGACTTGTGTTCGCTATTTTGTCTGACAGGCACCCTGATGCCTGGGTCCATTGGGTGGATAAAGTCCACTGAGCTGCCCTCATGTGGATGCGAGCATATGGAACCACATGCACGGTGGATGCCATGTGGCCCAGCAATTGCAACATTTCTTGAGCAGTTAGATGAGGCTTTAGCACTGCTTGAGAAGCTAACTGCAGTAAGCGAAGGCAACGGGCCTGTGGGAGATAGGCCCTTGCTCTTGTGGTATCCAGAAGAGCTCCTATGAACTCTAAAGATTGAGTGGGAGTCAGACTGGATTTTGGGATGTTTATTACCAGCCCTAAATACTGGAGGATACGCATTGTGCAGGATAGAGAAGTCTTGGCCTCTGATTGTGTTGGAGCTCGAATGAGCCACTCGTCCAAGTAAGGGAAGACGAATATTCCCAGAGTACGCAGAAATGCTGCTACCACAGCCATGCATTTCGTGAACACCCTTGGAGCAGAGGCCAAACCAAAAGGAAGCACCCTGTATTGGTAGTGCTTTCCTTGAAAAAGGAACCGAAGGAACTTTCTGTGGGTTGGATGGATGAGTACATGGGTGTACGCATCCTTGAGATCTAGAGAACAAAGCCAATCCTGACTCTGAAGGTATGGAAGCAGAGCACCGAGAGAAATCATTTTGAACTTCTCCTTGACAAGGAATTTGTTCAATTCTCTGAGATCTAATATAGGTCTGTATCCCCCTGTTTTCTTTGGGATAAGAAAATAAGGGAATAGAACCCTGTGCCCTGTTGATGAAGAGGCACTTCTTCTATTGCCCCTTAGGCAAGAAGAATGGCAACCTCTTGACCTAAGAGGTTGATGAGAGGTGTCGGAGAATTGAACTGTGTGAGGGGGCATGCTTGAAAAATGAAGTTTGTACCCCTCCTTTATGATGGAGAGTGTCCAATGCTCTGCTGTTATTTGCCCCAATTTGGGGGCAAAATGACAACCTTCCTGGAATGGTGGACGGTTCTGGTCCTTCCAGAACCAGAAAGGCTAAGTTCTCTAGCTGAAAGTCAAAGGCCCTGAGGAGGCTGAGGCTGCTGAGCCGGTGGAGGCCTAGCAGCCTTTGCTTTCTTCTGTTTGGGTGGTTGCTGACGTTTAGTTGAAAACTGACCTGCAGAAAATGCCTGCTGAGTATAAGCAGGATAAAATCTTTTCTTTTTTAGAAAAAGGTGTTTTCTTGAACAACGTCTTTCTAACAGGATCAGCAGTGGACTTGGATAGTCTATCCAAGGTGGAATTTTCAGCATACATTTCATTGGCTTTTTCCTGTCAATCTTTCCCAAACAGGTTCTCACCAGTACAAGGGATATTTCCCAATTTATCTTGTACCCAGAGCTCTAAATCAGATGCCTGGAGCAAAGCAATTCTACGTGCACCTATGGCAATAGCAGAGGCTCTGCTTATACACTCAAAGCAGTCAAAGGCTGCACGGTTGGAGAATTGAGAGACATCTTGGGCATGTTTGACCCAAGTGAGAAAGTCCTCTCTTTTATCCTCAGAAATGAAAGGACTTAAAGTCTGTAAATTATCTGCGACCTCCTTTAGGAACATTCCCATGTAGAGACTATAGGAACTGATTCTTGCAGCAAGCATGGAAGATTGAAAGACTCTACGTCCAAAAGCATCCAGGGTTCTGCATTCACGTCCTGGAGGATTAGAGGCATGTCTTTTGGCACTTCTAATCCTTCTCATAGTTGACTCCACCACAATAGAGTGGTGAGGAAGCAGAGTCTTATGGAACCCAGGACAAGGAGGGACACGATACATAGTATCTAACCTACGAGAATGAGGAGAGGTGGTAAGAGGTGTTTCCCACATCCTCAACATGAGATCATATAGAATCTCATGAATGGGTAAGGTAGCTGCCTCCTTAGTTTTGGGATATTGTAAAATTTCCAACTCCTTGGCTCTGTTTCAGGGGCCACAGTGATAGACAGGCCCCGAGCCACCTCTCTGATAAAGTCTTGGAAAGACATGTCCTCTGGAGTAGACATCCTGCGTTTAGGAGAGGACGACTCCTCTGGAAGGAGTATCTCTGCATCGACAGAACTTTCAGAATCCTCAGATTCTTCTGAGGACTCGAAGTATCGTCTGTCCGGATGCTCCTGCAGAGCCCGACAACCGTACCGACCAAGGTCGGTACCAGGAACAACCGGTCCCAGAGAATCAGTACCAGAGGGCATCGTAGGACAGAGTACCGGCATAGCAGACACCGATGCTATCGGTACCGGTGCCGATACCGGTGCTAGTGCCGGTGGAGTTGTCTGTCGCAGTACCAAGGGCGTCGATGCCGCAAGGAAAGCCACCAGACTGCGTTCCATGCTCAGAATTCTCTGGTCCATGGACGCCGCCAATGCCTGGAAGTCGGTACCGTTGGAAGCCACCAGTACCCCAGAGCATGGCACCAGGAGATCTGTCGAGGCCGAACCATCTAGAACATCCTAGAACCCTGATAGTACTTTGGAAGCCGAAGCCTCCCGCCGGGGTAATTTTGCTGGTGCAGAATCCTCGAGGGCAACGCCAGAGGCATCTCGATGCTTAGAAGGAGATCTACCCTTCGAGGACCGGCTGGATTTATGTTTAGTTACCTGAGATCCACGGGAGGAAGAAGCAGCCCTGGAAGACGTCGATGCCACCGAAGCCGCATCAGAGGGAAAAAGGGTACTGAGCTTGGCAGCTCGGTTCTGCCGACCTCTTTTAGACATCATGGCACAGGACACACAATCCGTGATGGAGTGGTCAGGACCTAAACATTTTAAACACCATTCATGGGTGTCGGTGACGGAAATGGTACCGCCACACTTGGTGCACTTTTTAAAACCCGAGGCAGGTTTTTTCATGTTAAGGAAGTTTTTGGGCCTAAGGCCCAAAAAGGCGGGTGCACCTGAAGAAAATAGAAATGAAATTACATACATATACATATATATATATTTTTTTAGAAATAGGAAAAGAAAGACCGGCAGTACCAGTAGAGCGTCGAAGGCAGCAGACGCGACCACAAAATGAAATAAAGAAACTCTTCTGAGGTGACAGGAACATGACCTGCTGACTCCGCAGAAAAAGAAGAACTGGAGAGAGGCAGTTGGGAAAGGCGGGAAGGCAGCACGCAGGCACTGTGGGATGCTCCCAAAAGCGTTCTAATTGGACGCTGGGGAGCGTTCCCACGCAGGCTCTGTCGGTACCGACGATATCCATATGTGATGATTACATTCCTGCTTGTTCCTGGAGATCAGGTTGATGAGAGAGGTCTGAGAACTGAACTGTCTTACCATTGTGTGAGGGGGAATGCAGATAAAATGAAGCTTGTACCCCTCTTTTATAATGGAGAGAGTCCAATGCTCTGCTGTTATCTGCCCCCATCTGGGAGCAAAGTGACAACCTTCCTGGAATGGTGGAAGGCTCTGGTCCATTGAGGGCCAGAAAGGCTAAGTTCTCTAGATGAAAGTCAAAGGCCTTGTGGAGGCTGAGACTGCTGAGACGGTTGAGGCTTAGCAGTCTTTGCTTTCCTCTGTTTAGGTGGTTGCTGACTCTTTTGGGCAGGTTGACCTGCAGAACGTCCGTGCTGGGAATAAGAGGGATAAAACCTTTTCTTTTTGGAGAAGAATGGTTTCTTGAAAGATTTCTTCCTTGCAGGATCAGCTGTGGCTTTGGATAATCTATCCAAAGTGGAGTCGTCAGCATCCAACTCATTGGCCTTCTCTTGCCAATTTTTGCCGAAAAGATTCTCACCTGTCCAAGGGATATTGCCCAGTTTGTCCTGCACCCTGAGCTCCAAATCGGACGCCTGGAGCCAGGCAATTCTACGTGCACCTATGGCAATGGCAGAGGTTCTGCTTATGCACTCAAAACAGTCAAAAGCTGCACGATTGACAAACTTAGAAACATCCTGGGCATGTTTAACCAGTGTGAGAAAATCCTGCCTCTTGTCATCAGGAAGGAGAGGGCTTAAAATCTCCAAATCTCCTGTTACTTCTTTAAGGAACATTTCCATATATAAAATATAGGAACTGATCCTGGCAGAAAGCATGGAAGCCTGGAAAGTACGACGTCCAAAGGCATCCAAAGTTCTACACTCACGTCCTGGAGGATTAGAGACATGCCTCTTAGCACTCCTGATCCTTCTCATAGCTGATTCCACTACAATAGAGTGGTGAGAAAGCAGAGTTTTCTGGAAACCAGGACAAGGAGGGACTCGATACATGGTATCCAGTCTATGAGAGTGAGGAGAGGTGGTAAGAGGTGTTTCCCACATTCTCAGCATGAGATCATGTAAGATCTCATGGATAGGCAAAGTAGCTGCCTCCTTAAGAGCCTTGGGATATTGTAGAATTTCCAACTCCTTTGCCCTGGGCTCTGTTTCGGGAGCCAAAGTAATGGAAAGACCTCGAACCACCTCCCTGATAAAATCCTGAAAGGAGATATCTTCTGGAGGAGACATCCTACGTTTAGAAGAGGAAGACTCCTCCGGGAGAAGTATTCCAGTACCGACAGAGCTGTCAGAATCCTCCGAGGATTCAAAGTACCTTCAGTATGCTCCTGTAGAGCATGATACCCGTACCCACCGAAGTCGGTACCGGGGGGTAATCGGTACCGGTGTCTCGGTACCGGAAGGCATAGCATGACTGGGTGCCTGCAAAGCAGACACCGATGTCAATGCCAATGCTGTTGGTACCGGTACCGGTTGAACTGTCTGACGCAGCTCAGAGGGTGTCGATGCCGCAAGGAGAGCCGCCAGACTGCGTTCAATAGCCAGGAACCTCTGGTCTATCGACGCTGCCGATGCCTGGGTATCGGTACCAGAGAAAGCAGCCGGTACCCCAGAGCATGGCACCAGTAGTTCTGCCAAGGCTGAGGTCTCGAGAACATCCTGGAGCCCAGATAATGCTTTGGAAGCCGAAGCCTCCCGCCGGGGCAATTTTGCCGGTACAGAACCCTCAAGGGCAACGCCAGAGCATCTCGATGCTTGGAAGGAGATCTACCCTTGGAGGACCGGCCAGTCTTATGTTTAGTTACCCGAGATCCGTGGGAGGAAGACATAAGAACATACATAAGAACATAAGATATGCCATACTGGGTCAGACCAAGGTCCATCAAGCCCAGTATTCTGTTTCCAACAGTGGCCAATTTAGGTCATATGTACCTAGCCATTTCCCCAAGGGACACAGGTTTCACAATGCTTGTATTGGTTCAAGCATTGATATCCTGGGTCCCTTCTTAATAATGGCTTATGGACCTTTCCTCCAGGAACTTGTCCAAACCTTTTTTAAACCCAGCTACACTAACAGCCTTTACTACATCCTCCGGTAACAAATTCCAGAGTTTGATTACACGTTGAGTGAAAAAATATTTTCTTTTATTAGTCTTAAATAGTTTACCCTGTAGCTTCAAATTCCAGAGTTTGATTACACGTTGAGTGAAAAAATATTTTCTTTTATTAGTCTTAAATAGTTTACCCTGTAGCTTCATTGCATGTCCCCTAGTCTTTCTATATTCTGATAAGGTAAACAATTGATCTACGTTTACCCGTTCCACTCCGCTCATTAATTTATAGACTTCTATCATATCTCCCCTCAGTCGTCTCTTTTTCTAGGTTAAAGAGCCCTAACCTTTTTAGCCTTTCTTCATAGGAGTATCCTTCCATCCCCTTTACCATTTTGGTGGCTCTTCTCTGAACCTTTTCTAATAACTCTATATCCTTTTTAAGATACGGCGACCAGAATTGCACACAATATTCAAGGTGCGGTCTCACCATGGAACGATATAGAGGCATTATAATATCCTTTGTTTTATTTTCCATTCCTTTCCTTATCATACCTAGCATTCTATTTGCTCTCTTGGCCGCCGCTGCACACTGGGCCGAGGGTTTTAACATGGTATCCACAATGACGCCTAAATCTTTTTCCTGGGTGGTGGTTCCTAATGTGGAACCTTGCATCGTGTAACCATAGTTTGGGTTGTTCTTCCCTAGGTGCATAACCTTGCACCTGCGACCTCTACTGGAACCCTCAGATTTCAGAACCGTCTACCAAGCCCTGATAATGCCTCACATTGACTTTGCAAATGCAATTCTATACGGACTCCCTCAAGCAACATTAAATCCTCTCCAACTAGCGATGAACACTGCTGCCAGAGTACTTGAAGGAATATCAAAGACAGATCACATAACCCCAGTTCTAAAAAGACTCCACTGGCTACCAACCAACGCAAGAATCCACTACAAGATACTGATCACTACATTCAAAGCCATAAACAACCAAGCACCATCAACCATTACCAACCTTGTACACTCACAGACCCCTAATAGATCCAGAAGGTCAATTGCAATGAATACATTAATAATCCCGAAACAAACAGTCAGATACACTAAGGAAACAACCAAAAGAGCCTTCAGTATCCACGCCCCAATAACCTGGAATGCCCTCCCACTAGAACTGAGAGTTATAACCAGCCTAACACAATTCAGAAAGAGTCTCAAACACCACCTCTTCCTAAGCTATTTCCCAATCTAACCTTCGCACATGAAAATATTACAGACACTTTTCTGACCAGGACATTTTCCCAACTGATATCCAAATGTGACTAATGTATTTCAATATTCTGTAAATAGTTAGCTAGCATATGTAGTTGTACCTTGTTATTCCCAAGTTTTCAAAAACCCTGTTACTTGTAAAATGCATTACAATTCTTTGTATGTATATGTTTGTTACATGTAAACCGCGCTGGTGACAATAGTGCGATATATAAAAGATGTTAAATAAATAAAAGATGTTAAATAAATAAATAAATTTGTCCACATTAAATTTCATCTGCCATTTTGATGCCCAGTCTTCCAATTTATCAAGATCCTCTTGCAATTTTCCACAATCCTCTTGGGTTTTAACAACTTTAAATAGTTTTGTGTCATCTGCAAATTTGATAACCTCACTCAGACGAAGCCCTGGAAGACGTCGATGCCACAGAGGCTGCATCGGAGGGAAAAAGGGTTCTGAGCTTAGCAGCTCGGTTTTGTCGACCCCTCTTGGACATCATGGCACAAGCCATACACTCTGGAATGGAGTGGTCAGGACCTAAACATTTAGGACACCACTCATGGGTGACTGTGACGGAGATGGTACCGCCACACTTGGTGCACTTTTTGAAACCCGAAGCGGGTTTTTCCATAGTGGAAGAAATTTTGCGCCTATGGCCCAAAATGGCGCGTGCACCTGGAAAAGAAAAGTCTAAAAAAAAAAAAAAAAATAGTAGTTTTTTCCAAAGAAAGAAAGAACCACCGGCGGTACCGGTATAGCATCGAGGAAGGCAGACGCGACCACAAAAAAGAAGAAGGAGGAAAAAAAATTTCTGCGGTGACAGGAACGACTTGCTGGCTCCGTGGAAAACAAAGAACTGGAGAGAGGCAGTTGGGAAAGGCGGGAAGGCAACACGCAGGCGCTGTGGGATGCTCCCAAAAGCTTTATAATTGTACGCTGGGGAGCGTTCCCACGCAGGCTCCGTCGGTACAGACGATATCCATATGTGAAGACTACATTCCTGCTTGTTCCTGGAGATAGCCCATTCCCTGCTGGAATGGTGGAACCTCCTCTATTGTGCCCTGTAAGAGAAGGGAGATGACCTCTTCCAGCAACAGAGCAGTGAGAGGGGGCTGAGGGCGAAACTCTCTTGGAGGAGTCCGGAGGGAGGGGTAGACTTTATAGATGAAGCTTGTACCCCCCTCCTATACTATGGACAGTGTCCACTGCTCTGATGTGAATAGATGCCACCTGTGGGCAAAGTGACAGTCTGCCGGGAATGTGAACGGGATCTGGAATCTCCAGAGGCAGAACAGCTATGTTCTCCACAAAGGAGTCAAAGACGCTGAGGAGGCTGAGTCTGCTGAGGTGGCTGTGACTTAGCAGTCTGAGCCTTCTGTTGCTTTGATGGCTGCTGCCCCTTCTGAGAAGCATGGTGTGACACTGTACAGCAGGGGTGTAAGAAGGATAGTACTACTTCTTATTGAAAAAAAAGCTCTCTTTGCTGCTTTTTTCCTAGCTGGGTTGGCAGTAGATCTAGATAGTCTATTAAGAGTGGTGTTCTCTGATTCTGAGAGGCCTTGTCCTGCCAAATCCTTGCCAAAAAGGTTTTCACCGGTGCAAGGATATTACCCAGTTTATCTTGAACCCATTCTTCAAAAACCGATGCTTGGAACCAAGCAATCCTGCGTGCACTGATGCAGATGGATGACGTTCTGCTGATGCACTCAAAACAGTCAGAAGTTTCCCTGTTAAACTCTGAAACATTCTGAGCATGTTTTACAAGGATGAGATAATCTGCTCTCTTGTTATCGGGGAGAAGAGGAGCCATTAACTCCAAATTCCTAGCCACCTCTCTAAGGAACATACCCATATAGAGTATGTAGGAACTAATCCTGGCAGATAAGAGGCCTGAAAAGAATGTCGACCAAAGGCATCTAGGGTGCTCGATTCCCTACCTGGAGGGTTCGAGGAATGTGTCTTAGCACTCTTTATTCGATGCACTGCCGATTCCACCACCATGGAATGGTGCGGCAATTGCATCTTTTGAAAACCGGGACACTCCGATAACCAGTATATGGTATCAAGTCAGCGGGTATGTGGAGAGAGAGTAAGGGGTGTCTCCCACATACGAAGCATAATGTTGGGAAGTAGGCGATGGATAGGGAGCATAGCAACCTCCTTCGGGCCTGTAGAGTACTGAAGAATTTCAATTTCTTTGGCCCTAGGCTCTTTCTCCAATGTCACTGTTATGGACAGACCCAGGGCAACACCGTGAAAAAGACTTGAAAAGACACGTCCTCTGGACTGGACATGCGACGTTGTGGAGACTGAGATGGGTCTTCCAGGACAGTTCTCATGTCCCAGGTATTGGCCAATTCATCATACGACGAATTGGAATCCAAAGACTCAAAGTATCGACAGGCAGGGTGTTCCCGCTCTGCACATACTAAGTACTGATCAAAACCGGTAGCTGAGGTTTCCAGTGCCAGCACCCTTGGTACCGGAAACAGATTTGAGGGCCGGCATGGGTGGTAGCATGTTAAGTGGCAAAAAAGTTGATGCAGGTAGTGTCGGTACAGAAGCCGGTACGGATGCCTGCGGAATGGACTGTAAAGGTTTTACTGGTACCGAGGACGCCAGTAAGGACACTAAGCTCCGCTCAATGGCCAGGATATGTTGATCCATGGAGCTTGCCCATGCTTGGGTATTGGTACCAGAATTGCTGCCCACGATCCCCAAGTATGGCACCAGGAGCTCTCCAGAGATGGAGGCCTCGGGAGCATCCTGGGACCTCCACTAAGGCTTTGGAGGAAAGGTCCTCCCTCCGGGGTTGTTTGTCCAGTGTGTCTCCCTCCAGGGCAACGCCCAAGGCATCTCGATGTTTAAAAGGAGATCTACCCTTGGAGGGCCGACCAGTCTTCAATGAAATCCTTGGGAGGAAGATGAAGCTCTCGATGACGTTGATGCCAAAGATACTGCATCGGAGGCAAAGAGGGTGCCTAGCTTTGCAGCTCGATTCTGTAGGCCTCTTTTTGTCATCTTCCTACACAGAGGACATTCTGACAGTTGATGATCCGGTCCTAAGCATTTTAGACACCAGTCATGGGTGTCTGTGGCAGAAATGGTACAGCCACATTTGGAATACTTAAAACCACTGGATGGTTTTTCCAATTTGTCTGTGACAAAAGGGGAGGTCTAAGCCTAAGATGGCGTCGACGCTACTAAAGGAAAGAGAATTCTTTTCCTTACAGATTTTTTGTTTTTTCAAGAAAGCAAGCACTGACGGGAAGGCAGACGCGACCACAAAAAATAAAAAATGACGAATCTTCTGAGGTGACAGGAATTGCTTCTTGTAGGCTCCGCGGAAAACAAAGAAATGAGGAGAGAGAGCTGGAAAGGTGGGAAGGCAGCTATGTAGGCGCAGTGGGATGCTCCCAAAAGCTTTCCTATTGGATGCTTGGTAGCGTTCCCACGCAGGCTCCGTCCGTACCGACGTCACCCATATGTGAAGACTACATTACACCTTATCTCCAGGAACAAGCAGGAAAGAATATACAGCGTAGTTACTCACCTGTAACAGGTGTTCTCCAGGAGCAGCAGGAATCAGTCCTCACATATGGGTGACGTCGGCGCCGACGGAGCCCTCGCGGAGCAATTTTCCCCAGCTTTCAAAGAAAGCCTTTGGGAATTGCAGCGCGCATGCGCGGTCGTCTTCCCGCCCGAGGGTGCCATCTTAGCCAGTCAGATGACATAGCTAAAAAAGACAGCATAAAAATTTGCAAAAAGAACATAAGCAGACGATTGCAACTCCAAGGGGAGGAGGGAGGGTTGTGAGGACTGATTCCTGCTGCTCCTGGAGAACACCTGTTACAGGTGAGTAACTACGCTTTCTCCAGGACCAAGCAGGAAGTCAGTCCTCACATATGGGACTCCCAAGCTTAAGGCTACCGGAGACCCTAAGCACAAAAATGAGCTCCCTCTAGCTCAGCAGCACAGAAGGAAAGAATCTTCGCTGAATTATCACCCACCGGTAGCCCACATCCGGGATGGAGGGTAGGAGTTGCTCAGACCTCAAAGAGATTACGGAGGACTGCCTGTCCGAAAGCACTGTCCCTGCGGGACTCCCTCGAGACAGTAACGGACCGCAAAAGTCTGGCTCGAAGACCAAGTAGCGGCCCGGCAGATGTCTGCCAGCGGAACAGAGCGGAGGTAAGCCACTGACGTAGCCTTTGCCCGAACGCAATGAGCCGTGACTCGGCTTTCTAAGGAGAGTCCGGCTGCCCCATAAGCCCAAGAGATACAGTCCGCAACCCAGGTGGACAGAGTACGCTTGGAGACCGGGAGCCCCAATTTATTGGGGTCAAAAGACACAAAAAGCTGAGCAGCTTTACGGTGCTCCCGCGTACGGTCAAGGTAGAAGTTCAAAGCCCTTCTACAGTCCAGGGTATGGAGGACCGTTTCAGCTCGGCTGGAGTGTGGTCTGGGAAAGAAGGTTGGAAGTACCACCTCCTGATTGATGTGAAAAGGGGAGACCACTTTAGGCAGAAATTTTGGGTGAGTCCGTAGGACTACCCTATTTTTGTAGAACCGAGTGTAAGGGGGATCAGACACGAGGGCCTGCAATTCACTTACGCGTCTAGCGGAAGTGAGGGCTATCAAGAACAGTGTTTTCCAAGACAGAAAACGGAGAGAACAGGTAGCCATAGGTTCAAAAGGCGGACAGGTGATCCGCTGCAAAACCACATTCAGGTCCCAGTCAGGCGCTGGCGGGCGCAGAGGTGGTTTAAGTAGAAGGAGACCTCGGAGAAACCTCGCTACGAGAGGGTCGCTGGAGAGAGGTCTACCGTCCACCGGCACATGATGTGCCGAAAGAGCACTGAGGTGAACTTTGACGGAGTTGGACTTAAGTCCCAGATTAGAGAGGTGTAGCAAGTACTGCAAGATCACCGACACCGGGCAGGAGAAGGGATCCTGAGACTGTTGGGTACACCAGACTGCAAAGCGACGCCATTTAAGGGCGTAGCATTTGCGGGTAGAAGGCCGTCGCGAAGCCAAGACGACCTCCTCCACCTCCGCCGGCAGGAGAAGGGGAGCAAGGACTACCCTCTCAGCAGCCAGGCCATGAGGTTGAGAGACCTGAGGTTGGGGTGCAGTAGGGACCCCTGATCCTGAGTGAGGAGATCCGGTTGTACCCCCAGAGGGATTGGATCCTCCACCGCCAGTTGCAGTAGGAGCGGAAACCACGGCTGCCTGGGCCAGCGAGGGGCCACCAGGATCATGAAGGCTTTGTCTCGGAGAACCTTGAAAAGAGTCCGAGAGACTAGCGGGATGGGAGGGAAAGCGTACAGAAGGCTCCCCGACCATGAGATCAGAAAAGCGTCCGCCGCAACCCGAAGGGGGTGTGGCTGACGAGAGCAGAAGCGAGGAAGCTGCCGGTTGTGAGGACTGGCAAAGAGATCCACCGTGGGGAGGCCCCACTTGAGGAAGAGCTTCTGAACTACCAAGGGATCCAGACGCCACTCGTGCGGCTGGAGGACCCTGCTGAGTTTGTCCGCAAGGCAATTTTCTTGGCCCGGGAGATAAACTGCCTTGAGGAGAATGCCGTGACTGACGGCCCAAGAGCAGAGCTTCTGTGCCTCCCGGCAGAGGAGGAAGGAGCCCGTGCCCCCCTGCTTGTTCACGTAGAACATGGCAACTTGATTGTCCGTCTGGACAAGGACGGACTGGTGGGAAGTCAGGTGGGAGAAGGCCTTGAGAGCTAGGCGGATCGCCCTGAGCTCCAGGAAGTTGATCTGCTGAGCAGACTCCCACGTGGTCCAGAGGCCCTGAGTACGTGCCTCTTGGCAATGTGCTCCCCAGCCCAGGAGGGATGCATCGGTGGTCAGCACCCGGGTCGGCTGAGGTGACTGGAAAGGCATTGCGAATATCAGGTTCGGCTGCCGGAGCCACCACCGGAGAGACGAGATCAGCGGCTCGGAGACGCGCACTAGGTCTGCTAGGCCGCCTGTGGCTTGTCGCCACTGCTGGCGGAGACACCATTGAGCAGACCGCATATTCAGGCGGGCATTGGGGGTCACATGGACGGTGGAAGCCATATGGCCGAGTAGTCTCAGGAAGCGCCTGGCGGAGACCAGGGGCTGGCTGCGAAAGCGGTCGGCTAGGTCCATGAGCCGTTGAGCCCTGTCGAGCGGTAGGTATGCTCGCGCCTGAGGAGTGTGCAGCCTTGCGCCGATGAACTCGAGATCCTGTGAGGGGAGCAAAGTGGACTTTGCGAAGTTTATAACAAAGCCCAAGTGCTGCAGAAGAGTCACCGTGCGGCGCGTGGCGTTGGTGACCTCCCGAGCGGACGCTGCTCTGATGAGCCAGTCGTCGAGGTACGGAAATAAGAATAAAATAATGAAGAAAATCGACTTTTTCGCGGGGACAAGACGGGGACGTCTGTAGGGCTCCGCGGAAAAAAGAAGACTGGCTAAGATGGCACCCTCGGGCGGGAAGACGACCGCGCATGCGCGCTGCAATTCCCAAAGGCTTTCTTTGAAAGCTGGGGAAAATTGCTCCGCGAGGGCTCCGTCGGCGCCGACGTCACCCATATGTGAGGACTGACTTCCTGCTTGGTCCTGGAGAAAGAGTCATTATACCATAAAAGGTCAAGTGAACCAACAGCCATTTCAACTTGTACCTTATGATCTGGAACCATTGGTGATGAAAGGAAGTCAAAGCAGCATTGAAAGCCAATCGAAGAACAAAGCACCAAGCAATGATGGCATTCCCATTGAAGTATTACAGCAATCTGATGCAGGTTACAATACTTACAAGGCTCTGCAAGGAAATTTGGAAGACAACACATTATGGCCAACTGACTGGAAAAGATCTGTGTTTATACCAATACTAAAGAAAGGTGATCCAACTGACTATGGAAATGATTGCACAAATACTCTGATACCACATGCCAGCAAGATTCTACTCAAGATCATTCAGCAGAGACTACAACCATACCTAGAAGGTGATCTGCCTGACGTGCAAGCAGGGTTCAGGAAAGGGTGAGGAGCAAGAGACATCATCGCAGATGTGAGATGGATCCTTGAAAAGACTAAAGAATACCAAAAGGATATCCAACATTGACTACAGCAAGGCTTTTGACTGTGTAAACCATGAGAAACTCTGGGCCAGCATGGGCATACAAGAATGCCCGATTCTTCTCTTGCACAACCTTTACATTGATCAAGAAGCAACAGTTCGAACTGAACAAGGAGAAACAGAATGGTTTTAAATCAGCAAAGGTGTACAAACAAGGCTGCATACTTTCCCGCTAGCTGTCTAATTTATATGCAGAACAAATCATTAAAGAAGCAGGACTGTATGAAGACAACCGAGGTGTGAAGATCGGAGGAAGACTCATCAACAACCTTCGCTATGCTGATGATACCATATTACTGGCTGAAAGTGAAGACTATCTGAAAGATTTGCTTCTCAAGATCAAGGAACAGTCTTAAAATGGGCCTGCACCTTAATGTAAAGGCGAAGATCCTGACAACTGGCAAAATCAATAAGTTCATCACTGATGGAGAAGAAACTGAAATAATGGACAACTTTAACCTACTTGAATCAACTATCAATAAAGAAACAAGCAGCAGTCGAGAAATCAGACGATGCACTGCTCTTGGCAGAATGGCTATGAAGGACCTAGACATGATTCTCAAGAGCAGAGATGTCTCTCGCCATACAAAGATTTGACTAGTTCAAGCCATGGTATTTTCAATATCATATGGATGCGAAAGTTGGACAGTGAAAAAAGACAGGAAGAAAACTGATGCCTTTGAATTATGGTGCTGGAGACGAATACTGTGTATACCATGGACTGCCCAAAGAATAAACCAGTCAGTACTAGAGCAGATCAAACCTAAGCTTTCTTTAGAAGCTCAGATGACAAGACTTCAACTTCATACTTAGGACACATCATGCGAAGAGAGAGATCATTGAGAAAGACGACATGCTTGGCAAGATAGGCGGTCAACGCAAAAGAGGAAGGCCAGCAATGAGATGGCTATATATATATACTAACAGCAGCTATGGGTGCCACTCTGTCAACAATAAGATGCCCGACATAAGACCGACCACGGTTTAGGACAACTATACAGAGGGTCGCCATGAGTTGACACCAACTCAACAGCACGTAACAAGATCTGCATGCCTTCTACTTCCATTATATGCAGATCTCTCTCAGTAATATAGTAAATGATGGCAGATAAAGACCAGTATGGTTCATCTAGTCTGCCCAGTAAGATGGCAAGAGTAGGTGCACCTGCCGCTCATGTATATTCACTGTGGATATCCTGAAAACCTGAATGGCTGGTGGACCCCCTAGAGAGGTTTGAGAACCACAGCATTAAATAATCTAACATTAAAGAGATCTTATGAGCTATTTCTTCAAATCATACCTTGCCACAGGCTCTGGAAAAGACTCCTGGCTAACTGGCACTTGAACGCCCTTTTCCCATTCTTGCCTCCAAGCGTCAGCCAGCACATAATAGTCATCAGAGTTCAGCTGGTGGGAGTCATGTAGTTTCATGGCTGTGATGAGATCTGTTCTGAACACCTGCAAAATGAGAAAAACACTTGTTAAACGGTGCAATGTATACTACTAGTAGTGACTGGGTAATAATTATTTATTACACAACTAAGACTTCAGAAAACAACTGAAAACCATGCTGTTCATAGAGCACTATGGTCACATCACATAACCTAAGAGAATGGATAACAGCACTCCAATCCTCCCAAACAACTGAATATATATAAAATATGATTCTAGCACCACTGTAAATAGCCCACCCTGTATATAGCTCAAACAAATCAAGCACCCAACACATCCCTCACACAACTAAGTTTTATCCTCACTGCATGTACAACACACACACTTTACCTGATTGCTTGCTGTGATACCACCTTGATTATTAAGATAAGGCGGTTTAGAAATACTGTTAAATAAATAAAAATAAATAAATAAATAAACTAAAAATAATTTTTAGAAAAAGAAAATCAGAAAACCTAGAGTATGGTAGCAGATATGAGCTACAAGTCACAATCTGTTTCCCCAATCTATATACTTCCTCAAGCTCACAGTCTACAGTTCATTCCTGGGGAAATCTACTGAACTATGCACTGTAGAATTTGGACAAAACTCTCTCAGGATGCACAATTTATCTTTCCATCTCTATCCCTTGAGCTCTCCTGCTGCTCAGACCCCTTTTCATCCCTCCCTTTCCCACAAACTGGGAAAATGGCAACTGAGGGGGCTATTTCTTGAACATGGCTTTTCTCAACCGTACTTGCCAAAACTGAATTCCAGTCTCCATGCCCGAAAAAAGCAGCTCAGCCCTGGAGTGCACCAATCACAGGCTGGTCACGGTCACTACTAGGAGAAAGGAAGGCACATTTCCCTGCCTTTGGCAATGCAAGGTCAGGGGTGTCTGTTTTGCTGTTTCAGAGCTGCAAGACTGGTGGTGTATGTGCTGGTGCAGTCTGCTACTGGAGAGAGAATGGAAAAAAGCACCCGGGCTCCAAGGCTGCAGGACTAGGAGTGCGTGTGTGTGTGAACACCAGTGAGATAGTAAGCAGGGGAAGTGAGGGGAAGGAAGAAAGAAGAGGATGAGAGTGGAATGATAGCAAGGACTGAGTAGAAGAGAAGAGAGGAATACATGCAGGTGCCTAAGTGGCAAAGTATACATCAAAAGTATAGCCCTCATTCTGCCATCTACCCTCTCATGCCCCCCTCCCTAAAATCAATTACTGGGATTTTTTGTTTTTAAGTTCTTATTTATTTATTATTTTATTTATTTATTACAGTTTCTTATATACCGCGCTATTTAGAATCAGCGCGGTTTACATCATAACAAAACGACCATAACGACAGACTGTCAGGTTTTACATTGAACAGGAGTACAAACTTGGATAACCGGGTTAACTATATACATAAGCTATCTACACTGCAGATATAAGTTGTAAGGGCATTTCTAGACTGGGTCATTTCTTGGAAGGGATATCTAGTTCAGTTGCTGTCTGGGAAGTATTGGCGGAAAAGGTAGGTTCAAAGTTTTCTTAAATAAATCATGGACATCTTAACTAAAACATGGTTTAATGAATCACATGATTGGGAAATAGCCATAGCTGGCTATAATCTATTCAGAAGGGACCGAGAAAATGGAAAAGGAGGAGTAGCAGCCTTGTATGTCAAAAGCAATATTAATTTATATAAATGTTGTCTTACTCCAAAACTTTTACAGAACTATAATCTTATAGCTGTTCCCGGTGTTATCTCATTAGTCATACATTCGTATAAAAGCAACAGGTCTCAGACCTTAGAGAGCTATTGGTCCTTATTCAGTATTGACCCATGCTCTAATTTGCATCAATGACCTATATGTTGCTTCAATGTTTAATTAATAATCACTTGCGATTCAATATTGGTCTTGAAAAAGGAAATAAAAAAGTGAGTGCTTATCTTTAAATCTGCCCGACGCCGATTTCAGCGCTGTCGCGTTTCACAATCAAGCTGTTTCTTCAGGGGCTAGAACCACTCAATTTCCACAGATAAATGTTCTGAATGGCAAGTTCGGTTCACAATATTCTTGTAGGAATCTCATTCTATATGGGGAATCATGTATTAGTTCCTTCCTTAATTCCAACTTAAATTTGACTACACATAGATAAATATGCAATATTAAAGACAAACCGTTTTACCGTAGCTGTGTTGTCAGTTGCTTCTCTCTCTCAAAACCATGTGTCTCTGAACAACGCCGCGCATGCGGTCTTGGAATCCTGCCTGCTATTTATCCTCCTCCTACTGATATTGTTAACCCTTAAACGCACAGGTTCCAGTCGATTTGTGTATTAAGACCCACTGGTTTTACGGTTTGCAACATGAATATCCATCTTTGTTCCTTCACTATTAATGTTTGATCCCGTGATCTTCCTTCACATCCTGATGAGCAATGGCCAATGCCAATAACATTTTAAATCTTCAAATCTATGACATTCCTGAAGACAGTGTTCAACCATCGGGGCAGTCAATGTGCGGCATTTTAACCTACTGTGGTGTTCTGCTAGTCGGATTTTAAATTGCCGTGATGTTTGCCCGTGTGGGCTATTATACATCGGGAATTCTATAGCATAGACTACATATGATGTACTACAGTTTGTGGAATGACGTAACTGATAAATTTTGCAGTGATGTTCAAATGTGGTAATTTCTTTAGTGACTTCACACATCTGACACGATCCACATCGAAAATGGCCCGTCAGTTGATTTAACTGATTATGTTCTAAAGACCGTAACTTGGTAGGACTCAGCATTTCTTTGAAATTTCTCTGTCGTTGCCAGACACATCTTATTCTCATATCTTTGAGCATTGGAATGCTCTGGAGCACATTTAGATGTTTGTTAAAAAATTTTTGAATCTTGTAATCAAACGGAGAATGTTTCGTTATTAGATTCAAAACTGATTCCTCTGAATGTTGTGTGCGAGGTATCAACAATTGTTCTCTATTATTAAATAAAGCTCTTTTATATGCTCTATTATTGTTGAGGGATATCCTCGATCAAAAATTTTTTGTTTTAAATACCCTTGCCTGACCCTTAAAGTCATGTACATTAGAACAATTCCTTCTATATCGCAGGAATTGAGAGAAGGGAAGTCCATTTTTTAATTTTTTCGGATGAATGCTTGAATAATGAAGCAGTGCATTTCGATCCGTGGGTTTGTGATGTACAGTGGTTACCCACTCACCAATCCCTCTTTTTATTTCTACATCCAGAAATGTTATTGTTTCCTGGTCATAGGCACATGTGAATTTAATCAGTTCCTCTCTACCATTTAACCATCCGACATATTGAAGTAGTTGCTCGGCTGAACCTTCCCAGATGACAAAAATGTCGTCTATATAGCGACACCACAATGTTACTTGAGAACTAAACTGATTTTTCTAACCATGTTTCTTCAAATGCTCCCATAAAGAGGTTGGCTATGGATGGGGCGCACGTAGCGCCCATAGCCACCCCTATTTTCTGATGGTACAGTTGTTGATCAAACTGAAAAAAATTATGAAAGAGTATCAATTGCACTATTTCATTCATAAAATCTAAATGTTTTTCAGGGAGATCCCCTCTGGTTAATAATGCTTGCATTGTGATCTCGTGTGCTTCTTCTTGGCATATGTTTGTATATAGAGCATTCACGTCCAATGTCACGAGCCAAATATAAGAACATAAGAACATAAGATATGCCATACTGGGTCAGACCAAGGTCCATCAAGCCCAGTATTCTGTTTCCAACATTGGCCAATCTAGGTCATACGTACCTAGCAGTTTCCCCAAGGGACACAGGTTCCACATTGCTTGTATTGGTTCAAGCATTGATATCCTGGGTCCCTTCTTAATAATGGTTTATGGACCTTTCCTCCAGGAACTTGTCCAAACCTTTTTTAAACCCAGCTACACTAACAGCCTTTACTACATCCTCCGGTAACAAATTCCAGAGTTTGATTACACATTGAGTGAAAAAATATTTTCTTTTATTAGTCTTAAATAGTTTACCCTGTAGCTTCATTGCATGTCCCCTAATCTTTCTATATTCTGACAAGGTAAACAATCGATCTACGTTTACCCGTTCCACTCCGCTCATTAATTTATGGACTTCTATCATATCTCGCCTCAGCCGTCTCTTTTCCAGGTTAAAGAGCCCCAACCTTTTTAGCCTTTCTTCATAGGAGTATCCTTCCATCCCCTTTACCATTTTGGTGGCTCTTCTCTGAACCTTTTCTAAAATCGCTATATCCTTTTTAAGATACGGCGACCAGAATTGCACACAATATTCAAGGTGCGGTCTCACCATGGAACGATATAGAGGCATTATAATATCTTTTGTTTTATTTTCCATTCCTTTCCTTATCATACCTAGCATTCTATTTGCTCTCTTGGCCGCCGCTGCACACTGGGCCGAGGGTTTTAACATGGTATCCACAATGATGCCTAAATCTTTTTCCTGGGTGGTGGTTCCTAATGTGGAACCTTGCATCGTGTAACCATAGTTTGGGTTGTTCTTCCCTAGGTGCATAACCTTGCACTTCTCCACATTAAATTTCATCTGCCATTTTGATGCCCAGTCTTCCAATTTATCAAGATCCTCTTGCAATTTTCCACAATCCTCCTGGGTTTTAACAACTTTAGTTTTGTGTCATCTGCAAATTTGATAACCTCACTCGTTATTCCACTTTCCAGGTCATTTATGAATATGTCAAAAAGCAGCGGACCCAGCACAGATCCCTGGGGTACACCACTATTCACCTTTCTCCATTGGGAAAATTGGCCATTTAGCCCTACCCTCTGCTTTATATCTTTTAACCAGTTCCTGATCCACAATAGTACACTGCCTCCTATCCCATGACTCTTTAGTTTTGCCAAAAGTCTCTCATGAGGGACCTTGTCAAAGGCTTTCTGAAAGTCCAGATACACAATATCAACCGAGTCACCTTTGTCCACCTGTTTATTCACTCCTTCAAAAAAACATAACAGATTAGTAAGACAAGATCTTCCTTGTCTAAAGCCATGTTGGCTGTCTCCCATTAGGTCGTGACTATATACATGCTGAGTAATTTTATTCTTTATGATGGTTTCTACCATTTTTCCCGGTACTGACGTCAGGCTCACCAGTCTGTAGTTTCCCGGATCACCCCTGGAACCCTTTTTAAAAATTGGTGTTACATTGGCGATCCTCCAGTCCTCAGGTATAAGAGATGATTTTAATGATAGTTCACAGATTACTGATAGCAGGTCTGCAATCTCAAATTTCAGTTCTTTCAACACCCTTGGATGTATACCATCCGGCCCAGGTGATTTGCTACTCTTCAGTTTATCTAATAGTTGTAAGACATCTTCCCGATGTATCGATATTTCCTTCAATTCTTCCACACCTTTAAATACCACTTCAGTCATGGGTAACATCCCTACATCTTCCTCAGTAAAGACCGAAGCAAAGAATTCATTCAGTCTCTCCGCTATCGCCTTGTCGCCTCTTAGTGCTCCTTTAACCCCTTTATCATCTAATGGACCAACTGACTCTCTCACAGGTTTTTTTGCTACGAATGTACTTGAAAAGGTCTTTATTTCGCGTATTTGCTTCCGCAGCAAGCTTCTTCTCAAATTCTCTCTTTGCCTGCCTTATCAATGCCTTGCATTTGACTTGCCAGTGCTTGTGCTGTTTCCAGGTTTCATCGTTTGGCTCTTTTTTCCATTTCCTGAAAGATGCTTTTTTGGCAACAGCCTCTCTGACCTCACCTTTAAACCATGCTGGCAGTTTTTTGGACTTCCTTCCACTTTTCTTAAAGCGTGGAATACAGCTGGTCTGGGCTTCCAAGATAGTATTTTTCAACACCACCCAAGCTTGATGTACGTCTTTAACCTTTGCAACTGCTCCTTTTAGTTTATTCTTAACTGTTTTCCTCATTTTATCATAGTCTCCCTTTCGAAAGTTAAAGGGTAGTACTGTGGATTTCCTTACAATCCCTCCTCCACTAATTAAATCAAAGGTGATCATGCTATGATCACTATTGCCAAGTGGCCCCAACACCCTTATCTCTTGCACTACATCTGGTGTTCCACTAAGGACTAGGTCTAATATTGCTTCCCCTCTGGTCGGTTCATGAACCAGCTGCTCCAAGAAGCAGTCATTTATTTCATCTAGGAACTTTATCTCCCTAACATGTCCTGTTGTGACACTGACCCAGTCGATGCCGGGGTAATTGAAATCACCCATTATTATTACTGCACTGTAACTTTTGCTAGCTTCCTTGATTTCTTTGAGCATTTCATCATCCATTTGTTCATTCTGGCCAGGCGGACGATAGTACACCCCCACTGCCATCGCCTTCCCCTTTTTACATGGAATATCAATCCATAGAGATTCTACAGCAAATTTTGTTTCTTGCAAAACTTTAATCCTTTCTGACTCAATGCCCTCTCTAACAGAGCGCAACCCCTCCACCAATTGGATCAGCTCTATCATTACGATATAGTTTGTACCCAGGTATCACAGTGTCCCACTGGTTGTCCTCCTTCCACCATGTCTCTGATATTCCAATCATATCTAACCTCTCGTTTAGTGCTATATATTCTAACTCTCCCATCTTGTTTTGTAGACTTCTAGCATTTGCATACAAGCATTTTAGAGACTGTATTTTATTCATATTAATTTGGCTATTGGTAGACATGGGTAATATGGGATCTTTAAGCTCTGTCTGCTCCATACTCGAGGGCATTTGGGCTACTTTACACATTTATGGAACCTCTCTGCTTTTTGTAGTATCCTTCAAGGATACATTCTTCCGAACCATGCGCTCTTGGGCGACTGTCGGCTTTCCCCTATTATCTAGTTTAAAAGCTGCTCTATCTCCTTTTTAAAGGTTAATGCCAGCAGCCTGGTTCCATCCCGGTTAAGGTGAAGCCCACCCCTTCGGAAGAGCCCCTCCTTTCCCCAGAATGTTCCCCAGTTCCTAACAAATCCAAACCCCTCATCTCTGCACCATTGTCTCATCCACGCATTGAGACTCCGGAGCTCTGCCTGCCTTTTGGGTCCTGCGCGTGGAACGGGAAGCATTTTGGAGAACGCTACCCTGGAAGTTCTGGATTTCAACTTCCTACCTAAAAGCCTAAATTTAGCTTCCAGAACCTCCCTACCACATTTTCCTATGTCATTGGTACCGACATGTACCAAGACAGCAGACTCCTCCCCAGCACTATCTAAGACCTTATCTAGGTGGCGTGTGAGGTCCGCTACCTTCGCACCAGGCAGGCATGTTACCAGGCGATCCTCACGTCCACCAGCCACCCAGCTATCTACATGCCTAATGATCGAATCACCAACTATAACTGCTGTCCTAACCCTTCCCTCATGGGCACTTGGCCCTGGAGAAACCTCCTCGGTGCGAGAGGGGTTTACATCACCTGGAGGACAGGTCCTAGTTACAGGATCACTTCCTGCCACACCAGGGTGATGCTCTCCTGTCACGTGACCTCTCTCCTCCATGGCAACAGGGATGCTGCCAGACTGGAGGTGGGACTTCAGGACTATATCCCTGTAGGTCTCGTCTATGTACCTCTCTGTCTGTCTTATGTTTTCCAAGTCTGCTACTCTAGCCTCTAGAGAACAGACTCGTTCCCTGAGAGCAGAGAGCTCCTTGCACCTAGTGCACACGTAAGACCTCTCACCAGCTGGGAGAAAATCATACATGTGACACTCAATGCAAAAGACTGGAAAGCCCACATCCCGCTGCTGGACTGCTGTCTGCATCTTAGTTTTAAGTTTGTGTTTAGATCTTTAAGTTCTTTATGTACTAAAGGGTGCTATGGATATTTATACCACTAAAACTGTACCTAAGAAGTTTAATATACCTTGTTCACCTGAAGCTTAATTAATCTCAGGTCCTTAGTGTATGACTGATTTGGGTAATGAGCTTCACCTGAGAGCACCTCCTGTCTTTTAAGTTGTGCAAGTACCTATAAAGCTGTGATTATCCCATGGGAGGGTGGGTGTGGGAAGGGAGGGAGGGATATAACACTTATTAAAAGAGGGCTGCTACACAGTACCCTGTCCTGTGCTGCTGAGGTAAGCTATATTCTGATTTGATTTAAATTATAGCTCTTTGCTGCTGCTAGGCTCTAACCTATTATGAAATTTAAACTACAAGCTCTCTGCTGGATTCTAAATTTAACCAGAAAGCTCTCTTCTGTGTTTTAATTTGAAACTAAAAGTACTTTGCTGATGCTAGGCCCTGAGTGACTATGAAATTTAAACTACAGCTCTCTACTGGGTATGAAAGGTAACCAGAAAGTTCTCTTCTGTGTTTTAAATTGAATCTTTAACAAAAAATAGTGGATTCACAGATTAATTAGCTTTAAAAGAAAAACAAATTCCTTTCAGAAGAATTTCCAGAAGTATATACTCACAATTTCAGATTTCTCTCCTGAAGTAACAGCCCCCCTTTCTATTCCTTCAATATTCTCCCCATTTGCCCATTGGGAATGGTCGCCCAAAATTTGTAAAAAGTGCATGGTATCTCTGACATATGACGGTATTGTTGGTACTAGAGGTCTCAAAAAAGTGTCTAAATATATTGAAAGGGGCTCTAACAACGACCCTTTGGTGGACACTATGGGACGTCCCGGTGGATTAGTTGGATGTTTATGTATTTTAGGTACTATATAGAAGGTTGCTTGTCGTGCTTCCATATTGTTCAAAAAAAGATATTCCTTATAATTTAAAAATTTTTCTTTATAAGCTGCAAACGTAAGAGATTTAATTCTCTCTTTCAACTGTGGAGTGGGATCAAGTGTTAATTTTGTATACGTGTTAACATCATTTAAAAGGCGATGTGCTTCACTCTCATACTGTTCTCGTGCCATAATAATGATTGCTCCTCCCTTATCTGCTCGTTTTATAACGATATCATTCCATGCTTTTAATTCTGATAACGTCATTTGTTCTTGTTTTGTAAGTGCAGTTTGAATTTGTTTACTGTTGGGGGATTCAATCAGTGTGGTCATCTCTCGCATTACCAGAGTGCGAAAAATAGTGAACGCCCCCGGTTGAGGACCCGGAGGAATCCAAGTAGATTTTATCGGTAGTTTTAGTCGAGTTACTTGCAATGAATTTTGGTCATTTTTTGATTGTTGAGTTGTCCCAAAAAAATTTTTTAAATTTAGATTCCTCATTAGTTTTTCATAATCAACGTTAAACTGGAACCAATCAAACCTTGCTTGTGGTACAAATGATAAACTCTTCTCCAAAAGATGTTTGTGGGATTCCGGCAACATTTTTCCTGAGATGTCTATTACCAACGAGGGCTCCATATCTTTAAAAATTATATTTGTTGCCGCTTCCGGTTTGTCCCTCTCCCTTGTCCTTGTGTTTTTTTGGTGTCTGATTTTTCTCCTTTCTTCTTGACTCGTTCTTCTCCGTTTTTGTGAAAATCCTCCTTCCTGGTACTGATGGTAGAATCAGAGGAGAATCCCTCTTCTGAGCTATCCTCAAATGTTACTTTTTTAGTTGCTCGTGTCCTTTTTGGATTCATCCATGGATAGACGTATCCTATTGTGAAGTCATTGTAATCGCGTTGTAATTTCTTCTGTTTAACTTTCTTTACTTCTTCCCTTAAAGTATCTATCTTTTGTTTTAATTCATCTATACTTTGTCCATAGCTCTCTTCTGTCATAGATTTTTTAAATCAACTGACGGGCCATTTTCGATGTGGATCGTGTCAGATGTGTGAAGTCACTAAAGAAATTACCACATTTGAACATCACGGCAAAATTTATCAGTTACGTCATTCCACAAACTGTAGTACATCATATGTAGTCTATGCTATAGAATGCCCGTGTGGGCTATTATACATCGGGAAAACATCACGGCAATTTAAAATCCGACTAGCAGAACACCGCAGTAGGTTAAAATGCCGCACATTGACTGCCCCGATGGTTGAACACTGTCTTCAGGAATGTCATAGATTTGAAGATTTAAAATGTTATTGGCATTGACCATTGCTCATCAGGATTTGAAGGAAGATCACGGGATCAAACATTAATAGTGAAGGAACAAAGATGGATATTCATGTTGCAAACCGTAAAACCAGGGGGTCTTAATACACAAATCGACTGGAACCTGTGCGTTTAAGGGTTAACAATATCAGTAGGAGGAGGATAAATAGCAGGCAGGATTCCAAGACCGCATGCGCGGCGTTGTTCAGAGACACATGGTTTTGAGAGAGAGAAGCAACTGACAACACAGCTACGGTAAAACGGTTTAAGTCTTTAATATTGCATATTTATCTATATGTAGTCAAATTTAAGTTGGAATTAAGGAAGGAACTAATACATGATTCCCCATATAGAATGAGATTCCTACAAGAATATTGTGAACCGAACTTGCCATTCAGAACATTTATCTGTGGAAATTGAGTAGTTCTAGCCCCTGAAGAAACAGCTTGATTGTGAAACGCGACAGCGCTGAAATTGGCGTCGGGCAGATTTAAAGATAAGCACTCACTTTTTTATTTCCTTTTTCAAGAACAATATTGAATCGCAAGTGATTATTAAACATTGAAGCAACATATAGGTCATTGATGCAAATTAGAGCATGGGTCAATACTGAATAAGGACCAATAGCTCTCTAAGGTCTGAGACCTGTTGCTTTTATACGAATGTATGACTAATGAGATAACACCGGGAACAGCTATAAGATTATAGTTCTGTAAATGTTTTGGAGTAAGACAACATTTATATAACTCAACAGTACTTTTACTCCGTAAGATAAGACCGTACAGTAACGTTGTTTTCAACAAAAGCAATATTAAAGCTACTGAAATGCAGGGGTCATGGGGAAAAGAAGAAGCGCTCTGGATTGCGTTGGAGAGAGGAGATGGCACCATCATCCATATTGCTGTAGTCTATAGACCTCCGACTCAAATTGAAGAGAGAGACAATGAACTGATTATAGATATTGCCAAGATAGCATCAAAGGGGGAAGCAATCATATTGGGTGACTTTAATCTACCTGATGTGGATTGGATTACTCCTTCTGCACATCTGGAAAGAAGCAAAAAAATTGTGGATGCTCTCCAAGATGCATTATTTAGACAAATGGTGATGGAACCAACCAGGGAAAGCTCAACGCTGGATGTAGTGCTCACCAACAGTGATAGTGTGTCGAATGTCTGCGTGAGTGCCCCTGTGAGCAACAGCGACCATCACACGGTGTGGTTTGAAATAAAAGCCATGGTACAGGCCAATCATAGCAAGCTCAGAGTCCTAAACTTCAAATACACTGACTTCAATAAAATGGCAGAGTACGTAAAGGAGGAGATGACGGGGTGGGAAGAGATAAAGGAAGTGGAATTGCAATGGGCTAAACTAAATGAGGCAATAAAAGGGGCAACAGATAAATATGTAAGAAAAGTAAATAAAAGCAAGAGGAGAAGGAAACCTATTTGGTTTTCCAAAGAGGTGGCTGCTCATATAAAGGCAAAAACCACCACCTTTGCAAAATTCAAAAGCTTGCAGACAGAAGAACACAGAAATGAATACAAGATCCAACTCAAAGAGTCTAAAAGAGTAATAAGGATAGCAAAATCAAAGGCAGAGGAAAAGATGGCTAAAGACGTTAAGGGTGGCAACAAAAATTTCTTCAGGTATATTCAGGAAAGGAAAAAGATCAGAGTTGGAATTGCAGGACTCAGAAGTGCTGGGAAAGGACTCGTGGAAAGTGACACTGAAAAAGCGAAATTGCTAAACAATTACTTCTGCTCTGTGTTTACTAAAGAAGATCCTGGGGATGGACCAGCTGTGACTCCCAAATATAAAAATGGGAATGAAGTAGATACCACACCATTCACAGAAGAAGAGGTGTTAGAACAACTTGCTAAACTGAAAGTGGACAAAGCCATGGGACCGGATGGGATACATCCAGGGATACTGAAAGAGCTAAGAGAGGTTCTTGCAGGACCATTAAAGGATGTCTTCAACAGATCCTTGGAAACAGGAGAGGTTCCTCAGAACTGGAGAATGGCTGATGTCGTACCTCTACACAAAAGTGGTGACAGGGAAGAAGTGTCAAACTACAGGCCCGTGAGCCTTACCTCAGTGGCAGGAAAAGTAATGGAGGCGCTCCTGAAAGAGCGAATAGTGAACTTTCTGAAAACCAACAGGTTGCAAGACCCGAGGCAACATGGTTTTACCGAAGGACGATCTTGCCAAACAAATCTGATCGAGTTCTTTGACTGCGTGACCAGGGAACTAGATCAGGGGGCATGCGATGGATGTCATCTACCTGGATTTCAGCAAAGCCTTTGATACTGTTCCTCATAGAAGGCTTGTCAACAAACTCAGTAGCTTGGAGATGGGTCCCAAGATGGTAAACTGGATTAGAAATTGGTTGACTGACAGACGACAGAAGGTGATTGGTACATGGAGCTCACTCGGATGAGAGGAAGGTGATTAGCGGGGTGCCCCAGGGTTCGGTCCTGGGCCCGGCACTGTTCAATGTATTTGTGAGTGATATTGCTGAAGGACTGAATGGAAAAGTCTGTCTTTTTGCAGATGACACAAAAATTTGCAACAGAGTGGACTCCCTCGAGGGAGTGGTTAACATGAAGAAAGATCTACAAAAGCTGGAAGACTGGTCTAATGCTTGGCAACTACGATTTAATGCAAAAAAGTGCAGTGTCATGCACTTGGGTAGCAGAAATCCAAGAGAAATGTACGCGATAGGGGGTGAAAGGTTGGTATGCACAGTTCAGGAGAAAGACCTTGGTGTGATTATCTCTGCTGATCTCAAGGTGGCAAAACAGTGCGACAAGGCGGTGGCAAAAGCCAGGAGGATGTTGGGTTGCATACAAAGAGGGATTACCAGCAGAAAAGAAGAGGTACTTATGCCACTGTATAGGTCACTGGTGAGGCCTCACTTGGAATACTGTGTTCAATTTTGGAGACCATATCTTGCAAAGGATGTAAAAAGACTGGAGACTGTTCAGAGGAAGGTGACCAAAATGATTTGGAGCCTGCATCAGAAGCCTTATGAGAAGAGACTTGAAGACCTAAATATGTACACGTTGGAGGAAAGGAGGGACAGGGGAGATATGATTCAGACCTTTAAATACTTAAAGAGAAATGATGAACAAACAAACCTCTTCCAAAGATGGGGAACCTGTAAAACTAGAGGGCATAACATGAAACTGCAAGGGGGTAAATTGAAAGGCAATGTCAGGAAATATTTTTTCACTGAAAGGGTGGTGGATGCTTGGAATGCCCTCCCGATGGAAGTGGTAGGGGCGAACACGGTGACGGAATTCAAAAAGGCATGGGACAAACACAGAGGATCTCTTTACAGAAATAGGATAAAAACAAAATAAACGGTACCATCTAACTTCTGAACCATATAACGTCTCAACAAATAGGGGTGTCCTACATGGAGTGGTGGGTTTACCCCTGAACAAGGATATGGGGAGGGGTGGCCTGCGCGGAGCGACAGGTGCACCTACTCTTGCCATCTTGCTGGGCAGACTGGATGGACCATGCTGGTCTTTATCTGCCGTCAACTACTATGTTACTATGTAAATCAACCCACATATTTAGTTCTTTCATTCCATATTCGCCATCACATGCCTTAAAGACTCTCCAATTTGAACCCGTTCACAGAGTAATCCTCAGTTAGGATGCCTGGAAGATGCACACAAAGGTGAAATTAGGCTTTACCTGCTAATTGCCTTTCCTTGAATCCCCCCAGTCCAGACGCACAGGTTGTTCCCCCCAACCAGCAGATAGAGACTGAGCATGACAAGCTTCTCTGATGCCATCTATTAAGGGAGCTGTGCATCCCTAAGCTAGTCAGTATTGGATTACTAAAGCAGAATTCAAGCCACTAACGGCCCAATCAGCTGAATGGGGGTGGAACCCTCCAAACTTAACCACTAGGGTCCAGGGGTTCCCTCCAGCCAAAAAAACACACTCTCCCCTTGGTTCTCCTGCTTTATGTACGTCCCTTGACATTCTTTCCTTTTTTTTTTACCTGTATTTAGAAACATAGAAATATAAAAATATGACAGAAAAAGACCACATGGCCTATCTAGTCTATCCTTCCATATCAACTACAACAGTCCCCTTTTTTCCTTTAGAGATCCTCTGTGTTTGTCCCATGCTTTTTTGAATTCAGTTACTGTCCTCATCTCTACCACCTCCACTGGGAGACTATTCCACAGATCCACCACTCTTTCTGTAAAGAAATATTTCCACATATCACTCCTGAATCTATCCCCCTTCACCCTCATTCCATGTCCCCTCGTAACAGAACTTGCTTTCAATTGAAAGACTCTCCCCCTGAACATTTATGCCATGGAGGTATTTAAACATCTCAATCATATCACCTCTATCCCGCCTTTCCTCTAAGGTGTACATATTAAGATCCTTAAGTCTGTCCTCATTTGCTTTATAATGAAGACCACTAACCATTTTAGTAGCCACCATCTTCCCCGACTCCCATCCTGTTCACATCCTTTTCTCCAGAATTGCACACTATACTGTAGCAGGTAAACGAGTGAAGAAAGAAATACCCAGGAGTCTCTTAGGATGCAAGCCTTAATTTTTAATGTGTGTACACACTCAGAGAAATAATTTTCAAAGTCTGAGCCCCGCCCAGAGCAATAATCCAGACTATATAGACATGTTATCAATTCATCACTGCATTTCTTCATGATTGGTCCTACTTCATTACAGTGTAGTCCCGATTGGAGAAAGTCTACTGTAGTCTTATCTCTAGCGAAGAAGAGGAACAAAAGTTATCTCTAGCAAGCAGAGAGCCTCAGGACAAAGGAATGGGGGAGGGATGAGCATGTATCAGGGTATGACTTCACCAAGGGGGTGTGTATCCTTTTCACACAGCATAGGGGAGAGAGAAGTCTCAGTACCTTTCTCAATTCTCATTAACCCCTACAGCTCTCAACCCTGCCTGGATTTCTACCTCATTCCCCCCTTTTTAAGGGGAAAATTTGCCCTTGTAATGAAGGAGGCCAATTTTCCTCATATGGTTGATCTGACTGTGGAAGGGATTTGTATTTGCATACTGCCATCACATGGGCAGCAGTTTTCCGCTCCACCATGGTCTCAATGGTGGAGGTAATAAATCGGATAAGGATAGGGACACAGCATGGCAGGATAAAACATAGCAGGAAAATAAGGAGAACTCCTACCACTAGGGTTTTAAGTCCACCTAACCAATTGAACCATCCCTCAAACCACCCAGCACCCGTAGAAGGGGGAGCAATGTGATTGGCCAGGTCACGTAAGTCTTGAATAGAGCGTTCAATGGAAACACGCTCATCAGTGAGATTAACACACATACCCTCAAATTCCTCACAGCCATGATTTAAACGTAGGAGCAGAAAATCAATCATCATCATCCTATTCTGCAGAATCGCCGTCCGCAGATCGGACATCTCATGATTCATAGTGGCTTGGATGGTTAAGGTAGGATTAATGGATTTGGCCAAGGAACAAGCAATACGGCTTACTTCCATAGCATTGTGTAAAGCTAACACAGGTGCTCCTACAATGGATATTGCCAGTCCCAGAGCTGTCTGATCACTATAATGTTCCACATTAGAGTTACAGGTAGGGGGCATAGGTTTTGTCCGAGGATAGCGCGAGTGGGAACTAACCTTACTGGGGGTATGAGAGAAAGCAGCAGTAGTATGTCTGCCAAAAGTGCAAGGACCTCCAGTAGCGTTTATGGGAACATAAGCAGTTTTACCACATAATAAAAACTATCTTAAGGAAAGATACACTTCTGAGTAAGCATAAGATACCCTCATAATAGACTTACATGATAATACAGTGTTAGACAAATTTAAAAAACCCTTTAGCTGCATTTACAAAAATAAAGCAATCTGTAGCTTTAAGCGAGGAGATAACCTGCAAGGAGAAAGGGGCCTTGTTAAAACAGGCTGAGGAAGGACTAGTAACACCAATGAAGTTGAAAAATGAAGAAAATGTTAGCTTTGGCCGGTTTGCAGTTCAGATTATGCATTATAGTAAACTTTTGCATTTCACACAAAGTAGTTGGTACAGCAATAAGGCATGTTGATAAAACACACTCCAGGCTGCTTTGAGCTCCGTACACAAAAGTCCGAAGTATTCAAAGCAGTCCCGGCAAGTAGTGTTACTACATTTATAGTTCCTGAGGCCAACAAGGGAAGGCCCCACATGAATGCCAGAACAAAAGTCAGCATAAGCAGGTGCATATTGACCATGGAGCTAGTGTCCCAGTACACTTTTGTTCAGTAACAGTATCTGAAGATGACTCCTCAAGCTTCCGCCATGCGTAAACTAGCCTGCTTCCGGTATGCAGCTAGCCCAGGGCTCCGTCATCTGCCAATTCCCTGGTTCTCCGCAGTGTGAGGCTAAGGGATCCTGAGAATATTCATACACTGTCCACTTATCACCCAGGTCAGGAGCAGCTTTCTTGAGACGAGTATAATGAATCCATGGGGTAACCTCTGCGACCTTGACTGCAGTTGGTGTGGCCAGGAGAACTGTGTAAGGACCTCTTCAGGTAGGACACAGTGGTTCACATTTCCATTCCTTAATCCACACACGATCTGCTGACTGTGGGGGTGGAGCGGCTCTAACAAAGAGACAGGCAGTCACTCTTCTATCCACTTATTCCAAGACTGAAAAACAGATCCCAATGCCAGTAGGTGTTGTCTCGTAAGTTCATTACCTATCTGCTCTAGGTCTCCCTTAAGGCCCTGAACAATGGGTGGTGGTCGACCATACAGTACTTCATAAGGGGACATGCCGAGGCTCCGAGTTGGAGAGGACCGGACCCGGAGAAGGGCTATTGGCAAGGCCTGATCCCACTTAAGATGAGCTTCCTGACAGAGTTTAGACAACTGGAGCTTCAAGGTTCGGTTCATCCTTTCCACTTTTCCTGAACTCTGTGGGCAGTAAGCAGTGTGAAGTTTCCAGGTGATCTGGAGAGCCTTAGAAAGATCTTGAAGGTACTTAGCAACAAATGCAGAGCCATTATCTGACCCTATAGTAAGAGGTAGGCCAAATCTGGGAATGATCTCTTTCAGCAGGGTCCTAGTAACCTCTCGGGCTGTCTGTTCTACATGGGTAGGCCTCAACCCATCCTGAAAATGTACATACTATCACCAGCAGATAAGAGTAGTTACTCACCTGTAACAGGTGTTCTCCAGGAGCAGCAGGAATCAGTCCTCACATATGGGTGACGTCAGCGCCGACGGAGCCCCCATGTGGAGCATTTCCCCAGCTTTCAAAGAAAGCCTTTGGGAATGCAGCCATGCATGCGCGGTCCCCTTCCCGCCCAAAGATGCCATCTTGCTCAGTCAAATGACATAGCTAAAAGACAGCACGAAAAAAGAAATGCAACTCCAAGAGGAGGAGAGAGGGTCGTGAGGACTGATTCCTGCTGCTCCTGGAGAACACCTGTTACAGGTGAGTAACTACTCTTTCTCCAGGACCAAGCAGGAAGTCAGTCCTCACATATGGGTGACTCCCTAGCTCTGAGCTACCAGGAACCCAGGCTGAAAAATAGAGCTCCCTCTAGAGCCTCAGCAACAGTGAGAATCTTCTCGGAGACCACACCTGAACGGTAGCCCAACACCAGGGCCGGAGGGGGTAGGAGTTGCCTAAACCTCAAGGAGATTACGGAGTACCGCTTGCCCAAAAGCACTGTCCCTACGGGACTCCCTCTCAAGGCAGTAGTGGTCTGCAAAAGTCTGGCTTGAAGACCAAGTAGCGGCCCGGCAGATGTCTGCCAACGGAACAGAACAGAAGCGAGCTACTGATACGGCCTTCGCACTGACCCGGTGGGCCATGACTCGACCCTCCAGGGAGAGGCCGGCTGCCCTGTACGCCCAGGCGATACAGTCTGCCACCCAGATGGACAACGTACGCTTAGTGACAGGCAACCCCAATTTATTAGGGTCAAAGGAAATGAAAAGCTGAGAAGCCCTTCTATGCCCCTGCATACATTCTAGGTGAAAGGACAGCGCCCTACAATCCAGGGTATGCAAGACAGTTTCGGCCCTACTGGCGTGTGGCCTGGGAAAGAACGTCGGAAGTACCACCTCCTGGATGAGGTGGAAGGAGGACACCACCTTGGGAAGGAACATAGGATGAGTCCTCAAGACTACCCTGTTCTTATAGAACCTAGTATACGGCCTATCCAAGACCAGGGCCTGAAGCACACTCACACGCCTGGCCGAGGTGAGTGCCACAAGAAACAACACCTTCCAGGATAGGAAACGTAAGTGGCAGGTAGCCATCGGCTCAAAAGGTGGGTGAGTCAGTTGCTGCAAGACCACATTGAGATCCCACTCAGTGGCCGGTGGACGAATAGGAGGCTTAAGCAGAAGCAGGCCTCTGAGGAAGCGAGACACAAGAGGGTGGCCCGAGAGGGAATGTCCATCCACCGGCGAATGGTGAGCTGAGAGGGCACTGAGGTGGACCCGGACAGAGTTGGACTGAAGTCCCAGGTTGGACAGGTGGAGCAGGTATTGCAGTACCACCGGGACCGAGCAGGAAAAGGGATCCTCCTGTTGTTGAGAACACCAAGTGGAAAACCTACGCCACTTCAGAGCATAGGCCTTCCGAGTGGAATGCTTCCTGGAGGTCAACACCAACCTCCTTTGGTAGGAGCAAGGAGGCAAGGACTAGCCTTTCAGCAGCCAGGCCATCAAATTGAGGGATTTGAGGTTGGGATGCAAGAGGGACCCCTGATCCTGAGTCAGAAGGTCAGGTTTCAGCCCCAGAGGAAGTGGAGCATCCACCGCCAACTGCAGAAGAGGGAACCACGGCTGCCTGGGCCACCTGGGGGCTATCAGGATCACCGTGGCTCGGTCCTGCTGGGTTTTGAATAGAGTCCGGGCCACCAGAGGTGTGGGAGGAAACGCATACAGCAGGCCTTCTGACAAGGGGATCAGGAATGCATCTGTCGCTGCCCTCAGAGGATGCGGTTGTCTGGAACAGAACTTGGATAGTTGCCTTTCAGCGGACTGGCAAAAAGATCCATGGTTGGAAATCCCCACTTCAGGAAGATCTGTTGGACTACTGGAGGATCCAACTGCCACTCGAGAGGCTGCAGGAGTCTGCTTAGCCTGTCTGCCAGGTAGTTTTCCTGGCCTGGGAGGTAGACCGCCCTAAGGGTCATGCCCTGATTGACAGCCCAGAAGCAGAGAGCTTGTGCTTCCAGGCACAGGAGTCGGGATCCTGTGCTTCCCTGTTTGTTCACGTAGAACATAGCCACCTGCTTGTCAGTCTGAACTAGGAGACTGGTGAGAGAGGACCCGAGAGAAAGTCCTTAAGGCTAGCCGAATGGCTCTCAACTCCAACAGGTTGATCTGCTGGGCGGCCTCCCACGGAGACCACAGGCCTTTGGTGCAGGACCCCCGGCAATGTGCCCCCAGCCTTGCAGGGAAGCATCGGTCGTCAGAACCTGAGTGTGTGGGGAGGGTCAAAAAGGAACTCCCCCGACCAGGTTTGCGAGATGCCTCGACCATCGTAGGGCATCCACCAAGGGTTTGGACACCTTTATCCTGTCTGATAACTTCCCTGTGGCCTGTACCCACTGTGCCCTGAGGTACCACTGAGCCGGCCTCATGTGTAGGTGGGCATTTGGGGTGACATGCACTGTGGAAGCCATGTGACCTAAGAGCCGGAGGAAGTGTCTGGCAGAGACTGGAGAGTTCGCCTGAAACTGGCCGGCCAACTTCATCAGCCTGTGAGCTCTGTCCATAGGCAAATATGCCTTTGCCTGGATGGTATTCAACCTCGCCCTATGAACTCTAGGTCTTGTGAGGAGACTAAAGTGGACTTTGGGAAGTTTATAACGAATCCCAGGTGCTGAAGCAGGGATATGGTTCTTAAGGTGGCCTGCCTGGCCTCTTGTAGAGACTGGCCCCTGATAAGCCAGTCGTCTAGGTAATGGAACACAAAGATCCCCTGGTTCCTGAGGTAGGCCGCAACCACCACCAGGCACTTTGTAAAACCCCTGGGGGCGGAGGTGAGGCCAAAGGGAAGCACTCTGTACTGGAAGTGGTTCCCTCACACCACAAATCTGAGGTATTGCCTGTGATTTGGATGGATGAGGATGTGAGTATAAGCATCCTTTAGGTCTAAGGAGCATAGCCAATCTCCCTGCTGGAGGTAGGGCAGTAAAATTCCAAGGGTAAGCATCTTGAACTTTTCCCTCTCCAGAAACTTGTTCAGATTTCTCAGGTCTAGGATGGGTCTGAGGCCTCCTGTTCTCTTTGGTACCTTGAGTAGAAGCCTTGCCCTTCCAGGTGGTGAGGCACCGGTTCCACCGCCTGGTCCTGTAGCAGGCCTTTCAACTCCTGAAGGAGTAAGTTTCTGTGCAGAGGGGGTCTTGGAGGCTCCCCTGGAAAGTAGGAGGGGGGTAACTGGGTGAAGTGGAGCAGATAAGCATCATCGAGAGGGGCTAACACCCAAGTATCCCTGTGATGGCTGGCCACCTGTCTGTGTACAGGGTCAGCCAACCTCCTGTGCCCTGGAGAGGAGGAGAGGCTATGCTAGCATAGTCAAAAACTCCCTCCCTGCTGAGCAGGAGCCGGAGTAGGAGGCTTGGGAGCCTTCTGCCTACGGGGCCAATGACCCTGCCCCTTGGCCTGCTGGCCCTGTTGGGGAGCTGCAGAGGCCTGGTAGTGAGAGTAGGTTTTGTAGGCAGTGGTCCTCCTCGAGTAAAAGGCCCTTTTCCCCGAGCCCTTCTTCTTCTGAGAAGGGGCAGAGGTTTTCCTGGACAGCCTTGTCTGGGTAAGAGTCTCGGTCTCGAGTTCTGCAGCCTTTTCAGCCATGGGCTTGCCAAAGAGGTTTTCACCCCGACAAGGGACATCTACCAACTTGTCCTGTACCCATGGCTCGAGGTCCGAGGATTGTAGCCAGGCCTGATGGCATGCACCGATGCCGGCCCCTGCTACTCGGGCCGAAGCCTCAAATCCATCATAGGCTGCTCGAGAGATAAACTTCGAGCACTCTCGAATACCAGACGACAAGGCCTTGAACCTCTGCAAAGGTTCCTCGGACAGACCAGCAGAGAACCCGGCAATCTCCTTTGCCAGGTCTCGAAGGTACATGCCCATGTACAGCTGGTAGGTCTGGACACGGCAAGCAAGCATAGAGCCCTGGAAGCACTTTCTACCGAGGGCATCCAGGTTCCGGTTTCCCTGCCGGGAGGAACCGAGGAGTGCATCTTCTGACTCTTCAGGCGATGCATGGCCGATTCCACAACCATGGAGTGGTGCGGAAGCTGTGTCTTTTGGAACCCGGGGCTCTTGCAGACTCGATAGATGGAATCGACCCGCTTGCTTAGAACCGGCATCGAGGCCAGCGCCTCCCACATGCGAAAGAGCAACCGCTCCAGCAATGGAGGAACCGGCACAGTAAAGGCCTCCTTGGGAGGAGAGTCATACTGCAGGGCCTCGAGCTCCTCGGCTCGAGGCTCCTCCTCGGGGTCTGCCGGGAAGGCCAAGGCTTTGGCCATGTCCCGTACGAAATCCGAGAACCGGGTATCCTCCGGGGGGGACCTTGTCCGAGGCTTGGATCCCGGTGAGTCCGAAGGGACGCACTGAGTCCGGAAGGTGTCCGGGGACTCCTCTTCCTCAGTCTCCCATGCCGATTCCTCTAAGGAGGAGTCGAGTGGCTCAGAGTGGGCGGGCACCGACGCCATCCACCCCGACGCCAAGGGTACCGGCGTCGACGACCTCGGTCCCGAACGGGAGGCCGAGGGTGACCTCGGCCGAGGATCGACTCGAGTTCGCATGGTCTCGAGGATCGGCTCGGCCTCCGGGGTCGACTGACGTCAAGGTCCCGGTGGTCAGGGCAGATGCGCCGGTGAGGCTGGCGATTAGCACCCGCTGCTGCTCCATGAAGGCAGACAATCTGCTCTCCAAGGCCGTCAACCTGAGTCCAAGCTCAGGAGACCCAGCAGCCTCCGACTCAGGCCCCAACGGTGTTGGGCCCGACATCGGCTCCCCCGGAGATTCCATGAGGACTACAGTACTCACGTGACTCGGGGCCTCCGACTCTACAAGAGGATGCTTTGCAGGCCTCTCCGACTCCGAAGACCCGGGACGGCGATCGGGGCTAAGCAACCTGGCCCTCGAGGAGCCAAGAGCGTTCACCGATGCCGCCCTCGCGGGTTTCTTTTTCCTTCGGTGCTCCCTTGAGGGGGACTCCCTCTCAGAGGAGCCCCGACAATGCTCGGGGTCAGACTCCCGAGACTTCGAGGCCTCTGACGAAGTCTGGACCTGTCCAGACGCCGAGTCGAAGAAGATCCTCACGCGCTGGTGCTGACGGCTCCTCAATGCCTTCGAAGACATTTTGCCACAGGGACTACAGACCTTAGGATCATGGTCAGGCCCCAGGCACCGGAGGCAGCAGTCATGTGTGTCGGTGAGAGACAGTTTCTTGCACCGATCACACTTCTTAAAGCCACCGGCAGCCATCGGGGGAAAAAGGGCCCCTGCAAGATCAAAAAATCAGGCTGCCAGGTAAAAGAAAAGATGGCGCGAACGCAGTCTCTAAGGACAAAAACTGAAAAAAAAGAGATCCAGGCTCGGCACCGGTGTACCAAGTCCAGGCGGGAAAGGAACAGATGTCGAACCAAAGAAAATAACTTGTCTCAACGCAGGAAAATCCATTTTTTCCACGGGTGACAGGGACACACGTCCGTAGGGCTCCGCGGAAAAAAAGACGACTGAGCAAGATGGCACCTTTGGGTGGGAAGGGGACCGCGCATGCATGGCTGCATTCCCAAAGGCTTTCTTTGAAAGCTGGGGAAATGCTCCGCATGGGGGCTCCGTCGGCGCCGACGTCACCCATATGTGAGGACTGACTTCTGCTTGGTCCTGGAGAATCGATAACCCCTTACTCCGGGGAACCCAGTGAAATCAACTACAATTATTCTCCATAGGGGCATCACCAACCGCCTTTATGGAAACTGGGGGTAGAGGCCCTTGGCAGGGGTTATTCCTGGCACATTGGAGACAGCGACGTGCTGCAGCTGCCGTCAAGGCAGACAAATGTGGGACATACAAATAAGACTGTAGAATGGTTTGCATGGAGGTCTTGCCTAAGTGGGTAGTCTCATGAAATCGCCGAACAAAAGCAGGTGCTAAACTCTCAGAGATAATATATCAAGGTGGATCTCCCAGTAACCGCAACCACCCAGTAGTGGTAAGAATAGCCCCTTCCTGAGTGAAGAAATCCATCTCTTTCTTGACATAACGAGGGTCCCACTCTGACATAGGAATTGGAAACAAGGGTACTGGGACTGTTCCTCGCTGGGCTGCTAGCTTGGCCTCCCTGTCTGCCCTGCGTTACCCTGAATGACCAGAGTGTCTCCTCGCTGGTGTGCATTGTAGTGAACAGCCGCCACCGCTTTTGGCGCCCACAGAGACTCTAGTAACTCCAAAATCTCCCTCCCATACTTTATGGATTTCCCGCTCGAATTTATAAGTCCCTTTTCTCTATAGAGGGCCCCATGGGCATGCAGTGTAGTGAATGCATACCTAGAACCAGTGAAAATGTTTGCCCTCAGACCGGCAGCTAACTGGAGGGCTTGAGTAAGGGCAATGAGTTCAGCTTTCTGGGCAGAAGTCCCCAGGGGTAAGGGCTCAGCCTCCACAACCCCCACAGGAGTGACCACAGCATATCCAGCCCTCCACTGTCCATGTTCCATCAGTAAAGTACTGCACATTGGAAGAGGCTAGAGGTACATCCTTCAGATCTGGGCAGCTGGAATACACTTCATCCATAACCTGGATACAATCATGTTCAGGAAGCCCAGGTGCTACAGGGAGTAGAGTAGCAGGATTGACTGTTTTCACTATCTCCAAGTGAACCCAAGGATTTGCACACAGCATGCTTTGGTACTTTGTCATCTGCTCGATGGTAAACCAATAATTGCCTTTGTACTCCATCAGTGTCAGTACTGCATGCGGCACTTTAACAAACAGTTCTTGCCCAAGGGACAATTTATCATCCTCTGTTGCCAGGAGAGCTGTTGCTGCTACTGTGCGGAGACAAGGCGGCCACCCCCTCACTACTGCATCCAGCTGTTTGGACAGATAAGCCACTGGTCGTTGCCAGGAACCTAGGCTCTGAGTGAGGACACCAACTGCCATCCCCATTTCTTCATGGACGTACAGATGGAATGTTTTTTCCATGTCGGGCAGTCCTAGACTGGGGACTGATAGCAAAGCCTTCTTCATATTCTGAAAGGCCTCCTTTTGCTGCGGGCCCCAGGCGAAAGGATTTCGTTCTCCCCCTTTGCCAACACTGCATAGTTGGTTATCCAGATTCGACAAAAAACGACAGCCCCTAAGAAGCTTCTTAACTGCTTGCGATTTTTTGGCTCAGGAATAGAACGAACAGCTTCCCTCCGCTCAGAGCCTAGTCTTCGAAGGCCTTGGGCAACATGGCCAAGTACTTGACCTCTGTCTGGTACAACTGGGCTTTACTTCGAGACACCCGATAGCCAGACAACCAAATTAAGTGCAGGAGTTCTGAAGTGGCGGTAATACATTCTTCTGTGGAAACAGCAGCGATGAGAGCATACTCAGGAATTTAGTCTTCACATACGGGTATCGTCGGTACCAATGGAGCCTGCGCGGGAACGCTCCCCAGCATCCAATTAGAAAGCTTTTGGGAGCATCCCACAGCGCCTGCATGCTGCCTTCCCACCTTTCCCAACTGCCTCTCTCCAGTTGACTTTTAAAGCACAGACAAAGAGAGAGAGCGAGAGGGAAAGAAAAGAAAGAGAGATACAACTCCTAGGGGAGGTGGGTGGGTTGTGAAGACTAAATTCCTGCTGTTCCTGGAGATCACCTGTTACAGGTGAGTAACTATGCTATCTCCAAGAACAAGCAGGAATGTAGTCTTCACATATGGGGACTCCCTAGCTACAGATGCCAGGGAGAGACCACAGAAGTTGTGTGCCCCAGTGAAAGGGCTCCACTTCCTCTCATGGATCTCTGGCATCCTACCGGGAATGGTGGGTAGGAGTTGATTAAGTATGGAACAGGTGTTGTAGAACAGCCTGACCAAACAAGGCATCCCGGCGGGAGTCCTTGTCCAAGCAGTAATGGGCTGTGAAGATATGAACCGAGGCCCAAGTAGCTGCTCGACAGATGTCGTCAAAAGACACAGTGTAGATAAACCATTGAGGCTGCCATGGCTCTCACATTGTGAGCTGTGACATGGCCTTCCAGAGAAAGGTTTTTACTTTGATAGGTAAAAGAAATACACTGTGCAATCCAATTGGACAATGTTCTCTTAGAGACTGGAAGTCCCAAATGAGAAGGATCAAAAGCAACAAAGAGTTGAGAGGACTTTCTATGTTGCTGTGTCCTTTGTAAGTAAAAAGCAAGTGCTCTTTTACAGTCCAAAGTATGAAGATTGTTTTCTGCATTTAAAGCATGAGGTCTTGGAAACAATACAGGCAGGTAAACCGCCTGGTTTAAATGAAAAGGTGAGACCACCATTGTCAAAGTGTGGATGAGTCCTAAGGACTACCTTATCATGATGGAACCTCGTGTAAGGAGGATCAGCAACTAATGCTTGCAATTCACTGATGCGATGTGCTGTGCTGATGTGATTCCAATGAGAAAGATAACTTTCCAGGAAACAAATTTCAAGGAGGTAGTAGCTAAAGGTTCAAAAGGCGGCTTCATGAGCTGCTCAAGAACCAGATTCAGGTCCCATGCCACTGGAGGTGGCCTAATGGGAGGCTTAGTTAGAAGAAGGCCCCTCATAAATGAGGATGAGAGGAAATAGGCTGCCCATTTAAAGGCTTTAAAGAAGCTGAAATAGCACTTAAATGGACTCTTACTGAGTTAGTCTTCAGTCCTGCATTAGATAAATGAAGGAGATACTCCAGTAATGATTCCAGAGGTATCGCAAGGGGGTCAAGACCCTTCTGCGAACACCATATGGAAAACCTTTTCCACTTGAAAGCATAAGAGCGTCTTGTGGAAGGTTTCCTGGAAGCACAAAGGACATCATTTACTTGTTGAGAAAGGTTAAGACCATGAAGGTCTAGGCCCTCAGCAACCAGGCCCTGAGATGCAGAGAGTGGGGAATGAGATGCCACAACATCCTGTCCTCCTGAGACAGGAGATCTGGAGCAGATCCTAACTCCAGAGATGGAGCTTGAGAAAGATGTAGGAGCAGAGGGTACCACACCTGCCGTGGCCAATGTGGAGCTATGAGAATCATATGGCCCTTGTCTCTCTGAAGCTTGAATAGGGTTTTTGGAATTAGGGGAATGGGTGAAAAGGCATAAAGGAAGTCCTGACCCCAATGGAGGAGGAAAGCATCCCTGGCCTGAGAACCCTCAGCCGGAATTCTGGAACAGAACCGGGGAAGTTTGGCATTCAACGGACTTGGAAAGATGTCTATTTCCGGAGTTCCCCAAATTTGAAAACTTTTTGCTACCTGGTCTGCATGGAGAGACCATTCGTGTGGAAGCAGAACTCGACTGAGTCTGTCTGCCCAAGAGTTTTGAATGCCTGGTATATACACGGCACGGAGATGAATCTGATGCTCTCTGGCGAGGGCTCATAGTCGCATAGCTTCATTGCAAAGCGACAGAGAGCCTGTTCCTCCCTGCTTGTTCAGATAGAACATAGCTACTTGATTGTTGGTCTGAATTAGGACTGTCTTGTAGCTGAGCTGGGGGTGGAACACTCGAAGAACAAGGAAGATTGCTCTGAGTTCTAGGAGACTGATATGTAAGTGGGTCCCTGTGGAGTAGAGAGATCTTGCAGGTGAGCTCCCCAACCCACCTGTGAAGCGTCTATTGTTAGAGTGACCTGGGGTAGGGGTTGCTGGAAAGGGGACCCCACCAACAGGTTTTGGGTTGCCTGCCACCATTGTAGAGACAAAATAAGGCGACTTGTGTTTGCTATTTTAGAAACATAGAAACATGATGACAGAAAAAGACCACATGGCCTATCTAGTCTGTCCTTCCATAACTACAACAGTCCCCTTTTTACCTTTAGAGATCCTCTGTGTTTGTCCCATGCTTTTTTGAATTCAGTTACTGTCCTCATCTCTACCACCTCCACTGGGAGACTATTCCACGGATCCACTACTCTTTCCGTAAAGAAATATTTCCGCATATCACTCCTGAATCTATCTCCCTTCACCCTCATCCCATGTCCCCTCGTAGCAGAACTTGCTTTCAATTGAAAGAGGCTCTCTCCCTGAACATTTATGCCACGGAGGTATTTAAACATCTCAATCATATCACCTCTATCCCGCCTTTCCTCTAAGGTGTACATATTAAGATCCTTAAGTCTGTCCTCATATGCTTTATAATGAAGACCACTAATCATTTTAGTAGCCACCCTCTGTACCGACTCCATCCTATTCACATCCTTTTGAAGGTGCGGTCTCCAGAATTGCACACTATACTCCAAATGAGGTTGCACCAAAGACTTATACAGAGGCATTATCACCTCCTTTTTTCTGCTAGCCATTCCTCTCCGTATGAGCCCAAGCATCCTTCTAGCTTTTGCCGTCGCCTTTTCTACCTGTTTAGCTACTTTAAGATCATCAGACACAACCACGCCTAGGTCCCGCTCTTCTTTAGTGGACAAAAGTACTTCACCCCCTATACTATATTGCTCCCTTGGATTGCTGCAGCCCAAATGCATGACCTTACATTTTTTAACATTAAATCCCAGCTGCCAAATTCTAGACCATTCTTCAAGCTTAGCTAGATCCCTCCTCATGTTATCTACCCCTTCCTGGGTGTCTACTCTATTGCAGATTTTGGTATCATCCGCAAAGAGGCAAACCTTACTTGAAAGCCCTTCCGCTATATCACTAACAAAGATGTTAAAAAGAATTGTCTGATAGGCAGCCTGATGCCCGAGCCCACTGAGTGGATAGAGTCCACTGGGCTGCTCTCATATGGAGGCGAGCATAGGGAACCACATGCACGGTAGATGCCATGTGGCCTAGTAGTTGTAACATTTCCCGAGCAGTGAGATGAGTTTTTAACACTGCCTGGGAGGCTAACTGCACAATGCGAAGGCAGCGGGGCTGTGGAAGATAGGCCCTTGCTTTTCTGGTATCCAGCAAAGCTCCTATAAACTCTAGAGACTGAGTGGGAGTTAGGCTGGATTTTCGGATGTTTATGACCAGGCCCAAATACTGAAGGATACGCATTGTGGAAGATAGAGAAATTCTGGCCTCTGACTCTGATGGGGCTCGAATGAGCCAGTCTAAGTAGGGGAAGACGAATATTCCTAGAGTGCGAAGAAATGCTGCTACCACAGCCATGCATTTCGTGAACACCCTTGGTGCTGAGGCCAGGCCAAAAGGAAGCACCCTGTATTGGTAGTGCTTTCCTCGAAAAAGAAAATGAAGGAATCTTCAGCGAGTTGGATGGATGAGAACATGAGTGTAAGCATCCTTGAGATCTAGAGAACAAAGCCAATCCTGACTCTGAAGGTATGGCAGCAGAGTTCCCAGAGAAATCTTGAATTTCTCTTTGAACAGAAATTTGTTCAATTCTCTGAGGTCTAAAATGGATCTGCCCCCCCCTGTTTTCTTTGGAATAAGGAAATAGGGGGAGTAAAACCCTGTACCCTGTTGGGAAATGGGTATGTCTTCTATTGCCCCATGGGCAAGAAGTAAACTGACCTCTTGACCCAACTGAGTGTTGAGTGAAGTCTGAGAATTGAATTGCCTTACCACCGTAGGAGGGGGTATGTTGAAGAAATGAAGCTTGTACCCCTCTCTTACAATGGAAAGAGTCCATTCTTCTGCTGTTATCTGCCCCCATCTGGGGGCAAAATGACACAACCTCCCTGGGATGGTGGAAGGCTCTGGCCCATTGAGGGCCAGGAAGGCCAAGTTCTCTAGATGGGTGTCAAAGCCCGTGCCCTGTGGAGGCCGAGCCGGCCGGGCCGGCTGAGGCCGGGCCGGCTGAGGCCGAGCCTGCCGGGCCGGCTGAGGCCGAGCCTGCCGGGCCGCCTGAGGCCGAGCCTGCCGGGCCGGCTGAGGCCGAGCCTGCCGGGAAGGCTGAGGCCGAGCCTGCCGGGCCGGCTGAGGCCGAGCCTGCCGGGCCGGCTGAGGCCGAGCCTGCCGGGCCGGCTGAGGCCGAGCCTGCTGGGCCGGCTGAAGCCGAACCTGCTGGGCCGGTTGAGGCTTAGTCTTTGATTTCCTTTGCTTTAGGGGCTGCTGTCCCTTTCGGGCAGACTGACCTGCAGAATGCCCCTGCTGGGTATAGGAGGGGTAAAACCTCTTCTTTTTAGAGAAGAATGGTTTCTTGTAGGATTTTCTCCTTGCAGGATCAGCTGTAGCCTTGGATAGTCTATCCAAAGTGGTGTTATCAGCATCCAGCTCATTAGCTTTCTAATTTTTGCCAAAGAGATTTTCGCCTGTGCAAGGGATATTCCCCAGTTTGTCCTGTACCCAGAGTTCTAAGTCAGATGCCTGGAGCCAGGCAATCCTAAGAGCAACTATGGCAATGGCAGAGGTTGTGCTTATGCACTCAAAGCAGTCAAAAGCTGCACGATTAACAAACTTGGAAACATCTTGGACATGTTTGACAAGTGTAAGATAATCCTGCCTCTTATCATCAGGAAGGAGGGGGCTCATAAGCTCTAGATCTCCTGTAACCTCCTTAAGGAACATTCCCATGTATAAGATGTAGGAACTAATCCTGGCAGAAAGCATAGAAGCCTGGAAGGTTCGACACCCAAAGGCATCAAGAGTCCTACATTCACGTCCTGGAGGATTAGATGCATGTCTTTTTGCACTCTTGATCCTTCTCATAGCTGATTCCACCACTATGGAATGGTGTGGCAACTGAGTTTTCTGAAATCCAGGACAAGGAGGTACTCAATACATGGTATCCAGCCTACGGGAATGAGAAGAGGTGGTAAGAGGTGTTTCCCACATTCTTAACATGAGATCATGCAAGATCTCATGAATAGGCAAAGTAGCTGCCTCCTTGGGAGCTTTAGGATAATCTCCAACTCCTTTGCTGTGGGCTCTGTTTCAGGAGCCACTGTGATTGAAAGACCTCTAGCCACCTCCCAGATGAAATCCTGAAAGGATATATCCTCTGGAGGGGACAACCTACGTTTAGAAGGCGGCTCCTCAGAGAGAAGTACTACGGCATCGACAGAGCTGTCAGAGTCCTCAGAGTCAGAGGATTCAAGATATCTTCTGTCTGGGTGCTCTTGTAAAGCACGACACCAGTACCGATCGAAATCAGTATCGGAGGGGTCCGGTACCGGCCTATCGATATAGCGTAGTTACTCACCTGTAACAGGTGTTCTCCAGGAGCAGCAGGAATCAGTCCTCACATATGGGTGACGTCGGCGCCGACGGAGCCCTCGCGGAGCAATTTTCCCCAGCTTTCAAAGAAAGCCTTTGGGAATTGCAGCGCGCATGCGCGGTCGCCTTCCCGCCCAAGGGTGCCATCTTAGCCAGTCAGATGACATAGCTAAAAAAGACAGCATAAAAATTTGCAAAAAAACTAAAGCAGATGATTGCAACTCCAAGGGGAGGAGGGAGGGTTGTGAGGACTGATTCCTGCTGCTCCTGGAGAACACCTGTTACAGGTGAGTAACTACGCTTTCTCCAGGACCAAGCAGGAAGTCAGTCCTCACATTTGGGACTCCCAAGCTTAAGGCTACCGGAGACCCTAAGCACAAAAATGAGCTCCCTCTAGCTCAGCAGCACAGAAGGAAGGAATCTTCGCTGAATTATTACCCACCGGTAGCCCACATCCGGGATGGAGGGTAGGAGTTGCTCAAACCTCAAAGAGATTACGGAGGACTGCCTGTCCGAAAGCACTGTCCCTGCGGGACTCCCTCTCGAGACAGTAATGGACCGCAAAAGTCTGGCTCGAAGACCAAGTAGCGGCCCGGCAGATGTCTGCCAGCGGAACAGAGCGGAGGTAAGCCACTGACGTAGCCTTTGCCCGAACGCAATGAGCCGTGACTCGACCGTCCAAGGAGAGTCCGGCTGCCCCATAAGCCCAAGTGATACAGTCCGCAACCCAGATGGACAGAGTACGCTTGGAGACCGGGAGCCCCAATTTATTGGGGTCAAAAGACACAAAAAGCTGAGCAGCTTTACGGTGCTCCCGCATACGGTCAAGGTAGAAGTTCAATGCCCTTCTACAGTCCAGGGTATGGAGGACCGTTTCAGCTCGGCTGGAGTGCGGTCTGGGAAAGAAGGTTGGAAGTACCACCTCCTGATTGATGTGAAAAGGGGAGACCACTTTTGGAAGAAATTTTGGGTGAGTCCGTAGGACTACCCTATTTTTGTAGAACCGAGTGTAAGGGGGATCAGACACGAGGGCCTGCAATTCACTTACGCGTCTAGCGGAAGTGAGGGCTATCAAGAACAATGTTTTCCAAGAAAGAAAACGGAGAGAACAGGTAGCCATAGGTTCAAAAGGCGGACAGGTGATCCGCTGTAAAACCACATTCAGGTCCCAGTCAGGCGCTGGCGGGCGCAGAGGTGGTTTAAGCAGGAGACCTCGGAGAAACCTCGCTACAAGAGGGTCACTGGAAAGAGGTCTGCCGTCCACCGGCACATGATGTGCTGAAAGAGCACTAAGGTGAACTTTGACGGAGTTGGACTTAAGTCCCAGATTAGAGAGGTATAGCAAGTACTGCAGGATCACCGATACCGGGCAGGAGAAGGGATCCTGAGACTGTTGGGTACACCAAGCGGAAAAGCGACGCCATTTAAGGGCGTAGCATTTGCGGGTAGAAGGTCGCCGAGAAGCTAGGACGACCTCTTCCACCTCTGCCGGCAGGAGAAGGGGAGCAAGGACTACCCTCTCAGCAGCCAGGCCATTAGATTGAGAGACCTGAGGTTGGGGTGTAGCAGAGACCCCTGATCCTGAGTGAGGAGATCCGGTTGTAACCCCAGAGGGAATGGATCCTCTATCGCTAATTGCAGCAGGAGTGGAAACCACGGCTGTCTGGGCCAGCGAGGGGCCACCAGGATCATGAAAGCTTTGTCTCGGAGAACCTTGAAAAGAGTCCGAGAGACTAGCGGGATGGGAGGAAAGGCATACAGAAGGCTTTCCGACCATGAGAGTAGAAAAGCGTCTGCCGCAACTCGAAGGGGATGTGGCTGACGAGAGCAGAAGCGAGGAAGTTGCCGGTTGAGAGGGCTGGCAAAGAGATCCATCGTGGGGAGACCCACTTTAGAAAGAGCTTCTGAACTACCAAGGGATCCAGGCGCCACTCGTGCGGCTGGAGGATCCTGCTGAGTTTGTCCGCCAGGCAATTTTCTTGGCCTGGGAGATAAACTGCCTTGAGAAGAACGCCGTGACTGACGGCCCAAGAGCAGAGCTTCTGTGCTTCCCGACAGAGAAGGAAGGAGCCCGTGCCCCCCTGCTTGTTCACGTAGAACATTGCAACTTGATTGTCCGTCTGGACAAGGACGGACTGGTGAGAGGTCAGGTGGGAGAAGGCCTTGAGAGCCAGGCGGATCGCTCTGAGCTCCAGGAAGTTGATCTGCTGAGCAGACACCCACGTGGTCCAGAGGCCCTGAGTACGTGCCCCTTGGCAATGTGCTCCCCAGCCCAGGAGGGATGCATCTGTCGTCAGCACCCGGGTCGGCTGAGGTGATTGAAAAGGCATGCCGAGTACCAGGTTCGGCCGATGAAGCCACCACTGGAGAGACGAGGCCAGCGGCTCGGAGACGCGCACTAGGTCTGCTAGGCTGCCTGTGACCTGTTGCCACTGCTTGCGGAGACACCATTGAGCAGGCCGCATATGCAGGCGGGCATTGGGGGTCACATGAACGGTGGAAGCCATATGGCCGAGTAGTCTCAGGAAGCGCCTGGCGGAGACCAGGGGCTGGCTGCGAAAACGGTCGGCTAGGTCCATGAGCCGTTGAGCCCTGTCGAGCGGTAGGAACGCTCGTGCCTGAGGAGTGTGCAGCCTTGCGCCGATGAACTCGAGATCCTGTGAGGGGAGCAAAGTGGACTTTGCGAAGTTTATAACAAAGCCCAAGTACTGCAGAAGAGTCACCGTGCGGCGTGTGGCGTTGGTGAGCTCCGGAGCGGACGCTGCTCTGATGAGCCAGTCGTCGAGGTACGGAAAGACATAGAGGCCGTGAAGCCGGAGATGGGCCGCCACCACCGCGAGACATTTTGTGAAGACTCGCGGTGCGGAGGACAGGCCAAAGGGCAGTACTCTGTACTGGTAATGATTTCCTGCCACCACAAACCTTAGGTATTGGCGGTGGCTTGGGTGGATGAGGATGTGCGTGTAGGCATCCTTTAGATCCAAGGAGCATAGCCAATCTCCCTGCTGGAGGTAGGGCAGAAGGATTCCAAGGGTAAGCATTTTGAACTTCTCCCGCACAAGGAACTTGTTGAGGTTGCGCAAGTCCAGGATGGGTCGGAGGCCTCCCATCCTTTTTGGTACTAGAAAATACCTGGAATAAAAGCCTTGACCTCTCAGGTGGTGGGGCACCGGTTCCACCGCCTGTTCCTGTAGAAGACCTGCTAACTCCTGAAGGAGTAATTCCCTGTGCAGAGGGAGTCGTGGAGGTTCTCCCGGAATATAGGAGGGAGGGACCTGGTGGAAGTGGAGAAGATAGCCTTCTCTTACGACTTGAAGCACCCAGGCATCTGAAGTGATGCTGGACCACCTGTGGGCGAAGTGAACCAGCCGGCCTCCGGTGCTGGGAGGAGCCAGCGGAGGGGGAGAGGCTATGCTTAAGGAGTCAAAAGCCCCCACCCTGCTGAGCAGGGGCTGGTGGTGCAGGCTTGGGGGCTTGCTGCCTACGGGACCCGTTACCCCGTCCCTTGGCCTGCTGGCCCTGTTGGGGAGCTGCAGGGGCCTGATATTGGGGGTATTGTTTGTAGGCAGCCGCCTTTCTCGGGTAAAAGGACTTCTTTCCCGAGCCCTTCTTTTTCTGGGAAGGGGCGGAGGTCTTCCTAGAAAGCCTAGTCCTGGTGAGAGTCTCCGTCTCGATTTGTGCAGCCTTTTCAGCCATGGGCTTGCCAAAGAGGTTTTCGCCTCGGCAGGGGACATCGACCAACTTGTCCTGCACCCAGGGCTCAAGGTCAGACGACTGAAGCCAAGCCTGTCGGCGGGCACCGATGCCGGCTGCGGCCACTCGAGCCGATGCTTCAAAGCCATCATAGGCTGCTCGGGATATGAATTTTGAGCATTCCCGAATGCCAGAGGACAAGGCCAGGAACCTCCGCAAGGGTTCCTCGGACAAACCAGCGGAGAATCCGGCTAGCTCTTTAGCCAGGTCTCGGAGATACATGCCCATGTATAGCTGGTAGGTCTGGACACGACACGCAAGCATAGAGCCCTGGAAACACTTCTTACCAAGGCCATCCAGGTTACGGGCCTCCCTGCCAGGAGGCACCGAGGAGTGCATCTTCTGGCTCTTAAGACGATGCATGGCCGATTCCACTACCATGGAATGGTGTGGTAGCTGTGCTTTTTGGAAGCCAGGGCTCTTGCGGACTCGATAGATAGAATCGACCCGCTTGCTCAGGACCGGCGAGGAGGCCGGACTCTCCCACATGCGGAAGAGTAGTCGTTCCAGCATGGGAGGAACCGGTACAGTAAAGTGCTCCCTGGCGGGAGAGTCATACTGGAGGGCGTCGAGCTCTTCGGCTCGAGGCTCCTCCTCGGGATCCGCAGGGAAGGCCAAAGCCTTGGCCATATCCCTGACGAAGTCCGAGAACCGGGCATCCTCCGGGGGGGACTGCTTCCGAGGTTCGGACTCAGGTGAGTCCGAGGGGACACACCGAGTCCGAAAAGAATCAGGTGACTCTTCCTCTTCAGACTCCCAGACCGACTCCGACGAGGAATCGGTGGGGTCGGCCCGGGCAGGGCGCGGCGCCTGCCGCCCCGACGCCGAGGGAGTCGGCGTCGGCGACCTCGGTCCCGAACGGGAGGCCGAGGGTGACCTCGACCGAGGATCGACTCGAGTTCGCATGGACTCGAGGATCGGCTCGGTCTCCGGGGTCGACTTAGACGTCGACGTCCCGGCGGTCGGGGCAGCGGCGCCAGCGAGGCCAGCGAGCAGTGCCCGCTGCTGGTCCATGAAGGCAGACAGTCTGCTCTCCAAGGCCGTCAACCTGAGTCCGAGCTCAGGTGACCCAGCAGCCCCCGACTCGGGCCCCGACGGCGTCGGGCCCGACGTCGGCGGTCTCGGAGGCGAGTCCAGGAGGACCACAGGACTTACCCGAGCAGGCAGCTCCGACTCCAGGCGAGGTCGCTTCGAGAGGTGCTCCTTCTCCAAGGACCCGGGACGGCTATCGGGGCTATGCGACCTGGCCCTCGCGGAGCCAGGAGCGTCCACCGACGCCGCCCTCGCGGGTTTCACCTTCCGTCGATGGTCCCCGGAGGGAGAACCCCTGTCGGAGGAACTCCGGCGACGGTCCGAGCTGGAACCTCTGGACGCGGAGGCCTCCGACGAGGTCCGGGTACGGCTGGGGTCAGCGAAGATCCTATCCCGCTGATGCCGCCGACTTCTCAACGCTTTGGAGGACATTTTGCCGCAGGCCCCACAGATCATTTCTTCATGATCCGGGCCCAGGCAGCGGAGGCAATTGTCGTGTGTGTCAGTTAGTGACATATTTCGGTCACACTGACCACACCGCTTGAAACCACTGGCAGCCATCGGGGGAAAAAGGGCCCCTGCGAGGTCAAAGGACCGGGCTGCCAGGGAAAAACCGAAAACGAAACTGACTAAGTCAGAAAAACCGAAAAAGAAGAAGAGGACACGTGACCGGCGTCGCGAGTCCGGGCGGGAAAAAGACCGGCGTCGAACCGAAGGAAAAAAGAGAAAATTATGAGTAAAATCAACTTTTTCGCGGGGACACGACGGGTACGTCTGTAGGGCTCCGCGGAAAAAAGAAGACTGGCTAAGATGGCACCCTTGGGCGGGAAGGCGACCGCGCATGCGCGCTGCAATTCCCAAAGGCTTTCTTTGAAAGCTGGGGAAAATTGCTCCGCGAGGGCTCCGTCGGCGCCGACGTCACCCATATGTGAGGACTGACTTCCTGCTTGGTCCTGGAGAATGGAGGAAATAGCATGACTCGGTGTTGGAAACACACTCGCCGATGTCGATGCTGTTTGTACCGGTACCGATATTGGTGCCGGAACCAGTGTCGATACCGGTTGAACTGTCTGATGCGGTCCCAAAGGCACCGATGCCGCAAGGAGAGCCGTCAGACTGCGCTCAATAGCCAAGAATATCTGGTCTATTGACGCTGCCGATGCCTGGGTGTCGGTACCGGACAAAACGGCCGGTACCCCAGAGCATGGCACCAGTAGTTCTGCCAAGGTTGAGGCCTCGAGAACATCCTGGAGCCCCGTTAGTGCTTTGGAAGCCAAAGCCAAAGCCTCCGCCAGGGCAATTTTGCCAGTACAAGTCCCTCAAGGGTAATGCCAGAGGCATCTCGATGCTTGGAAGGAGATCTACCCTTTGAGGACCAGCCAGATTTATGTTTAGTTATCAGAGATCCATGGGAGGAAGACGAAGCCCTGGAAGACGTCGATGCCACGAATGCTGCATCGGAGGGAAAAAGGGTGCTAAGCTTAGCAGCTCGGTTTTGTCAACCCCTCTTCGATATCATCCCACAGGCAACACACTCCGAGATGGAGTGGTCAGGACCTAAACATTTGAGGCACCACTCGTGAGTGTCAGTGACGGAGATGGTACTGCCACACTTGGAACACTTTTTAAAACCCGAAGCGGGTTTTTCCATGTTGAGGAAAAATTGGGCGGCCTAGTGCCCAAAATGGCGCGTGGCACCCAAGAGAAAAAGGCTGGAAAGTCCAGACAAAAGATTACAATTTTTTTTTTTTTTTTTTTTTGAAGAAAGAACGAACCAGCGGTACCGGTATAGCGTCGAGGAAGGCAGACGCTACCACAAAAAAAGAATGAAAAATATGGGATAATTTCTGCGGTGACAGGAAAATGACCTGCTGGCTCCGTGGAAAATGAAGAACTGGAGAGAGGCAGTTGGGAAAGGCGGGAAGGCAGCACGCAGGCACTGTGGGATGCTCCCAAAAGCTTTCTAATTGGACGCTGGGGAGCGTTCCCGCGCAGGCTCCATCGGTACTGACGATACCCATATGTGAAGACTACATTCCTGCTTGTTCCTGGAGATCCTCTCTATCCAAGATGTGCATAGCGCAGCCCAGAGTGAAAGAAGAAGCTCCTGAAGAATTGGGCGTTACCACCAGTGGCAGATAATGTGGGCGCAAACTTCTGAAAGATCTACGAGGGGCCCCTGCTAGAAATAGTGCATGAGGAATAATTGGTAGAGCTTTGCTCTCTATACGCATTCTTACTGAGACCTAGCAAGGGCAAGCAGTGTCACAGTTTTAATTTTCAGGATGCTTGTAATCCTTTTTCTATATTGTCAAATAGATTATATATCTATAAAGACTTCCTCCAACCAACAAGATGAAGTTCACCCATGGACCAGATGTGTCTAGGACTCTGAAGCTAAGTGAAGTAGAAGGCATTTTCTGCTGTGGTAGATTTATTATTTTTCTTTATCAATAAATAGATAAATAAATATAGATATGTATGTATCTATCTATCATGTATGCATGTATTTATTTATTTTTTTATCTATTTTGGACATGAATATGTTTTATAGTGATTCTTTACAGAATCAGAAGGGGGACTGTTGAGAGGGCCTTGAAGTTGAGTACCAGAGCCCTCTGAAAGGGTTAATATGGAGAAGGGCTTAGAATTTGCTGAACAGCCTGAAGCCTGGAGGTTTGGAATTCACTAGCAGCCTTTAGAGATGTCTACCCAAAACCAAGGCCATCTTTAGCAGAGCAGGACAGAATGTTTATTGCTTCTCCCAATTCAGCTGAGCAATGTCTGTGCTTACTTTGACCTCTATCATCACTTGTAACAACGCAGATAAAGAGGTGTTGATAACGTAGGGTTTTTTTCAGTAAAGGAGGTGTGCTCTGGTCTAGCCAGAAGAAGAGAATTTACAGGACTGTGGGCCCCCTCCCCTTAAGGCCTTAAAGAGTATTTATTTAGCTGCATTTATATCCCGCTTTTCACAGGGTCAAAGCGGTTGGGGGATACATTTAACACGAGGGGATATGAGACACATACACTAATACTTACAGGGAACATGGGCAATGGAGGGTTAAGTGGCTTGCCCAAGACCACCAGGAGCACCTGTGGGACTAGAAACCCCAGTCCTTCCGGCCCAAGGTTGCTGTCCTCTAGTGGGATTTGAACCACCGACCTTCCGGCCTGTAGTACCTTGCCCCAACCACTAGGCCACTCCTCCCTGAGTACTGTGTTTTTGTAACACTCACTGTGTATGCATGCTTATTTATTTGTTTTGAATTTAGAGAATTAAAGTCAAGAACTGAGGTCAGCTATTTGGTAGCCCGGTGAGAAGTAGGCCAAAGGTAGAGAGATGTCTTTCCATCAATATGTATACGAATTGTATGATGTGTGATTGAATGCATAAAGCAAGCCTTGACAAATTCTGTTTGGATTCAGGAACCATTCCAAAATTTTATGAACCAATGGCTGTGACCTCCTCGTACCCCCCCCCCCCACCCTCCTGTTGTCTCTTGCGCTGGTCTCATGTTCTCAAGTCAAGGAACACCAGTACCAGAATTCCTACATCGCGTGTCTCAGACTTGCACAGCCATGCAATTCAGAGAGAAATAACCTCCTCTGTTGGCGCATGTGTAATGAGAGGCTGGGGTACGGAGGGGGGCATGTGTGTAATGAGAGGCTGGGGTACGGAGGGGGGGGCATATGTGTAATGCAAAGATGGGGTGCGGGGGGGCATGTGTGTATAAGGCTGGGATGCAGGGGGCATGTGTGTGTAATGAGATGCTGGGGTGCGAGGAGCACATGTCTGTAGTTGAGCAGTGGGTGTGTGTGGTGTGGAGGTGGGATGCTTGTGTGGGTGTGTGCTTGGGCCTGGAGCCTCAACGGGACCACGCACCCCTTCAGCAGGTAAGCAGATTCAACAGCACCCCGAATCCCATGGGAGATAAAGCACAGTTACTTACCTGTAACAGGTGATCTCTGGGAACAGCAGGAATTAGTCTTCACATATGGGTACGTCGGTACCGACGGAGCCTGCACGGGAATGCTGCCCAGCTTCCAATCAGAAAGCTTTTGGCAGCATCCCTCGCACCTGCGCGCTGACTTCCCGCCCTCTCCAGAGCCTCTCTTCAGTTGAGTTTCAAAGCTGAGACAAAGGCGAGGAGAGAAAGGAAGAAGAAGATAAGAGATGCAACTCCCAGGGGAGGTGGGAGGGTTGTGAAGACTAATTCCTGCTGTTCCCAGAGATCACCTGTTACAGGTAAGTAACTGTGCTATCTCCAGGAACAAGCAGGAATGAGTCTTCACATATGGGGACTCCCTAGCTGGGGATGCCAGGGGGAGGTCCCATAAAAATGCATCAGCCTGGGTCAGGGGTGCATTTGGTCTTCAGGAATCCCCAGCATCCAATGTGGGATGGAGGGTAGGAGTTGGTAATAAAGGAGCTGTGAGGAAAGAAACAGCATAGCCAAGGACTAGAGGGCCGTACAGACTACAGGAGTCCTTGGTATATATGAGGAGTCATATTAAAACATATTTAACGTACTCTTTAAATATGCAGCTTACCTACTGTACTGTAGGAAGTAGAAAGCCTGATGTAGTCAACTGAATAATCAGTGGCAGAATCTTGAAAGCGACCTCCCAGCAGTGAGGATGAAGGTCCAGACCTGGAGGTAGTAGATGATCCAGGTGTCAACTGGGTAGGATTAGACGTCAGGTCTTCAATGGAAAGCTTTATGAGAAAAAGCTGAAAAACTCCTTTAGTCATGAGGTCATTAACAGTGGGGACTAAAGGAAGAAGACTGACGGAGTTAGAGAACTAGCCCAGTCCTGGCGGGAAGAGGGGGAGTGGAAAAATCCCTATTCCCAAGGAGAAGAACTGGGTACTCAAAGATAAAGATGTACACTGTTTTTCCTAGCTGGCGAGAGATAGGAAAAAATATTGAAGCTTGATGCTTCAAGGGCTTAAGAAAGAATAGAGAAATTAGCACCACAGTGGTTAGTGGTGTCTAACAATTTCTGCATGGTAATATGGTATGCGAAGCAGGGTGATAGACTGTCTAAATCCTCTAGGAGGTAACATTTAGTATAGACAGTAAGGGTGAGAGTATAGAGATATGAACCCTTAAGAACCGCCCAATAGACACATATATATACAGGTATTTATATATATATGTGGGGGGATACATATATAGGGATCTATATATGAAAACATATGTCCAGATGCATAAATTGGGACATGGGTGGAGAAATGTATCAAAAAAAAAAAATTATGTATATATATATAGATATAGATATAGATATATAGATATATATAGATATGATATACTTAATTATAGATACCTTTGCGGGGGATGGTCTTGCGCCATCAGAGAAATGATATAGGTATGTAGACATATATGGAGATGCTACATACAAGATGACAGGTTGAAGATACATGTCTAGCACCCAGCCCCATGATTGTACATGGGAAATAAAAAAGAAAAAGATTCCGTACTCTACAAGAGGGTGAAGCCACTTGGGATATATGTAGAGAATCTATATCCATGGATTGAGGGATGCAGGAAGGCAATCCAACAAGATAACCATGGTGTTTGCGTGAGAACAGATGATTAGATGAATCTGAAAGGAACAAGGCGGGAGTTCCAGCGAACACTGACACGGCAGATGTGCAAAAATGCCGGGGAAGATACCAGAGGGACCTATTAGAGGGACCCAGAGGTAGCATGCATAAATATCAGCCTTGGATCTTCACGCAGAAGAAAGTATATCTCGTGTTAACACCCCAGGTTAGAGGGTGTGGAGAACCTTCACAGGCATGGGAAGGGAGGACAAGCTTTTCCCTACTAATAGAGAAGCTTCAGAGACAAGGTCAATGCTCTATAGCAAGACCCTCATAATAGAAAGCTGCTCTGAAGACTGTAGAGAGCATTGTGCAGGAGAGATAAACTGACTGAAGTCAGGTTTGTTACCATATCCTAGAAGAGGAGATGGATAGAATAATGTGAGAAAGCCTAAGGGAGTAGGAGGATCCAAGGTATCTAACGAATAGCTTGGAAACACTACTAAGGCTAAACAGAATTTGAACAAAGGACTGGAACTTGGAAAAAGAACCAGTAATACAATCAGTGTAACTCCTGCAGGCACAGCAGCTGACAGAAACAGCAGAGAGATTGCCCTGTGCCCAATAAAGGAAAACAGATAAAGGGGGAGGGAATATACCTTCTCCCTGTCTGTGGAATAAGCTTGCTAAAAGCCTTTTAGTATGATACCCCTCAGTTAGGGAAAAAACCCTATTGGAGAGGGTAGAGCAAGCAATTGGAGGGTGACGTACCCATAGGGTAAGTCAACGGAAGGAAAGAATGTTCAGTTGGGACAAAACTATCATGGGATAGGTGCAACTGCTCTTCCAGAGAATAAGAAGAGGAGAAGTTTGTAGTCCCTGAACACAAAATTTTTCACAGGGTAGTACACTGAAAAGAAAAGCACAGTGTATAAACCTCTAATGAATTAGAAGTAAACTGTAGAGTATAATTCCCAGCTCCTATGGTTGCTGGGAATGCGGAGACTGGTTAGAACTGGAGGACTTCAGACTAGGCTGAGGTGTCCCCTGTTTAGGTACAGCCGAATGAAGGGCAGGAGATGAAGAAAACTTTCTCTTCTTAGGGAAAGAAGGTTTGGTAGGACATTTCCTACCTCTCGAAGAAGGAGGTGGCTTAGAATGGTCCTTAGTGGAAGGAGAGTCAGTGGAGCATTGAGCAACCTGACGTAAAGCCTCCTTATTGAAGAGACCTTCTCCTGTACAAGGAGAATGAGCCAGTATAGTTTGTGCCCATCTATTCAAGTCTGAAGCTTCAAGCCAGGCTCTGCGACGTGCTGCTATGGCAATAGCAGAGGATCTGCTAACAGACTCAAAAGAGTCTATAGAAGCACGAGACAGGAACCAAGATATATTCCGGCTGTGATTGATGAGCAAGGAATAATCAGTAGCCTTGGGCTCTGGTAAAAAAGGGGTCAAAAGAGACAATTTCTCTGTGACTTCCTGTAATGTTAGACTCATGTGAAAAATATCTGAAAGAACTCTGGAGGCCAGCATACAGTTTTGGAAGGCCTGACGACCAAAAGCATCGAGTGTTCTTGAAGAACGACCCGGTGGATAAGAAGAATGCTTCTTCTTGCTTTTAACTTTTCTCAGTGCCGATTCCACTACAAGGGAACGATGAGAAAGTTGAGGCTTCTGGAACCCTGGAGAGGGTGACACCCGATACCGAACCTCAATGTTTGTAGAAACTGGAGGAAGTCGTAAGGGTGAATTCCAGACCCTGAGAAGGAGATCCTGCAGAGCAGGATGTAAAGGAAATTGTATATTTTCCATTTGTGCTGGTGAGCAGGGATAGACATATTGAGAAAGGTTGTCATGTCTCGGAGAAAAGCCTGAAAAGACTGATCTCCTATGGGAACCATCCCTGTCAAGGCTAAAGAAAGAGCCGGAGCACCAGAGGAGGTACAGGGTACTGCACCAATGCCAGGTATCGGTTCCAAAGTAGGCATGGGTGCAAGAACAGGCATCGATACTGATACAGGAGTAGCAGATGAAGTAGCCATCGGAAACTGCTGCAGTGGTACCGAGATCATAAGGGAGTTATGATTATGATCTTTGGAACTGCCTATCTGGAATCGACCGGAGTCGGTTCCGGGGCGCGTCGGTACGTAGTCATCGAGACTAGATATGGATTCAAGACTCGGCATCGAAGTAAGTGATACTATCGATGCATGTCGCGAAGGTGCCGACGCCAATGGCAGTATCGGCGATGCCGATACCACTAAGGCAGACTGGGTTACATCGATCGATACCGACGGCACCGAGGATACCCGATGAGCACCTTTTGCAAAGGGAAAGGTGGTCCACCTCGATGCCGATGCCAGGGTATCGGAACCGATCGACGCCGGTACCGTCCCGGAGCATGGCTGAGATTGAGGGAAGCGGATACCACCCCCGCGCATGGCTCAGGTATGTTCTGTGAGGGGTGAGCCCCAGGAACATCCTGAAATCCCTTCAATGCTTTGGAGCCCGAAGACTCCCGCAGGGGTAATGCCAATGGGTCCTTGAGGGTAAAGCCGGAGCCGTCACCATGCTGGGCATGGGACATACCACTCAAGCATTGACTAGTCTTAACAGACTGTTTTTGGGTTACCTGATCCTGTGAAGTAGAGAAACCGGGTACCCTCACTGCCGAGGAAAAAACGGTATCGAGGGAAATTCTAAAAATGGAAGGTTTCCTCACAGAAATATCCCGACAAGTCAGGGGAAAAAGGGTCAGGACCCACACAGTTGAGACACCAAGCATTGGTGTCTAAAAAGAAACAGGTGTTTCCACATCAAATGCACTTCTTAGGAAAAGAAGGCTCCATAATGAAGAGGCCTGGTAGGCCCAACAAGTTAAGGCAAAAAAAACTGAAGAAAAAGTTTTTCAGAATCAAGTCAAAAATCCACCGGCGATACCGGTGGGAGCGGGAAATACAGCCGCGACCACAAGAAAACAAAAAACTAAAAGATTAAAGTAATTAAGTAAGTAAAGTTTCTGCGGTGACAGGAGGACGTCCTGCCGGCTCCGCGGAAAAACGAAAACTGAAGAGAGGCTCTGGAGAGGGCAGGAAGTCAGCGCGCAGGCGCGAGGGATGCTGCCAAAAGCTTTCTGATTGGAAGCTGGGCAGCATTCCCGTGCAGGCTCCGTCGGTACCGACGTACCCATATGTGAAGACTCATTCCTGCTTGTTCCTGGAGATATGCCTTGGCCACCGCCTTGCCCTTGCGAAGCCCACCAAATACACATTGTGCCCTTTTGTCCCCTCGCATTTATCTCTTTAACCTCAAACCCCTTGCACTCTTCTCTTGTCCCTCTAATCCCTCTCCTGCTTGCCCTCCTACTCTGTTCCCTTCATCCTCACCTCTAGCACCTTCATTTCCTACCCTAAATTCCCCCCATCTTCCTATTTTTCTAAGCGCACTGCCCTTTTAAATTTTTTCTGCCTTCTCTATCTCACTCTGCCCCTCGCCAGTCTAACCTTTTTCTCACTGCAGGCTGCCCTGCTACAATCACAGCCTTCCCTCTTCCACGTGGGAGATTGGATCCCTGCAAGCACAGAAGGGGTCTGCCCACAGGAGATGGGGTCCCCACAGGCAGCGAGTTTGAATGTGCTGGAAGGGTAGAAAATCCCAGGCACAAATTTCTGGTTGCCATGGCGACCTGGCATCTGGACTTTGTCAAACTCTGGTTTAAATGTTAATCCTTGTGTTTTTCTTTCATTTTGTAAACCTAAACCAAAAGGGAACAGGGTTAGCTGTCAAACTCCTCAGCACTGCCTCCATTTTCCCACTTTTGAAAACATGAAACTACCAATATGCACAGTCTCCTCCCCCTTCACACGCACACCTTTATCCTTCTCAGCAAACTCTTAAACATGAATCTACATGATTACTACTACTAATCATTAATATAGTGCTATTGGGCATATGTAGAACTGCACAAGTACACAGAGATAATCCCTGCTCAACAGAGCTTATAATCTACTAAGGCAGAAACAGAACAACCAGGGACAAGGGAATTCTTGTGGAAACGGTTAAAATATGAAAGAGTGAAGACACAAGGATAACACGGTCAGGATCCAGAGGCAACCTTGAAGGTGAAATTATACTTTACCTGCTAATTTTCTTTCCTGGAGTCCTATCAGGCCAGATAGGTGGGTTATGCTCATCCATCAGCAGGGGGAGAATGAGAAAGCACAGTTACTTACCTGTAACAGGTGATCTCTGGGAACAGCAGGAATTAGTCCTCACATATGGGTACGTCGGTACCGACGGAGCCTGCGCGGGAAAGCTCCCCAGCTTCTTAGAATAGAAGCTTTTGGGACCTCCCACTGCACATGCGCACTGCCTTCCCGCCTTCCTGAACAGCTCTCCTCAGTTTCGAGTTTATAGCTGAGTCAATAGAGAGAGGACAGGAAGATAGATAGATAAAAGATACAACTCCTAGGGGAGGTGGGTGGGTTGTGAGGACTAATTCCTGCTGTTCCCAGAGATCACCTGTTACAGGTAAGTAACTGTGCTATCTCCAGGAACAAGCAGGAATAAGTCCTCACATATGGGGACTCCCTAGCTTAGATGCATGGGATCCCCTGTCAAGGTTCGCCATCTTCGTATGGATCTCAGGCATCCATCCTGGGAAGGTGGGCAGGAGTTGTCTAAGAATGGAACAGGCGTTTGAGGACAGCCTGGCCAAACAAGGCATCCCGGCGGGAGTCCTTGTCCAAACAGTAATGGGCTGTGAAGGAATGAACCGAGGCCCAGGTAGCGGCTCGACAGATCTGATCTATGGAAACAGAGTGCAGATGAGCCATAGAAGTTGCCATGGCCCTCACATTGTGAGCAGTGACATGGCCTTCCAGAGAAATGTTCTTGCTCTGGTAAGCAAAAGAAATACACTGAGCAATCCAATTGGAAAGTGTACGCTTGGAGACTGGAAGTCCCAAATGGGAAGGATCAAAGGCCACAAAAAGTTGAGAAGACCTTCGATGTGGCTGAGTCCTGTTAAGGTAAAAAGCGAGAGCTCTTTTACAATCCAGAGTATGAAGGTTCCTCTCTGCATTGGATGCATGAGGAGCTGGAAAAAAGACAGGTAGATATACCTCTTGATTAAGATGAAAAGGCGAGACCACTTTAGGCATAAAGTGGGGATTCGTCCTAAGGACCACCTTATCATGATGAAATCTTGTGTAAGGTGGATTAGCCACTAAAGCCTGCAGTTCACTGATGCGGCGAGCCGAAGTGACTGCAATGAGGAAGATGACCTTCCAGGAAAGAAATTTCAAGGAGGTGGAGAACATTGGCTCAAAAGGTGGCTTCATAAGTTGACCGAGCACTAGATTCAAATCCCATGCGACCGGGGGTGGTCTGATGGGAGGTTTAGTGAGAGTCAGGCCTCTCATGAATCTTGCAACAAGAGGATGAGAGGAGATAGGTTGTCCATTTATATGTTTCAAGGATGCTGCAATAGCACTTAAATGGACTCTTACCGAATTCGTCTTGAGGCCTGCATTGGATAGATGCAGGAGATAATCAAGAAGAGAATTCAAAGGAAGTGCCAGAGGGTCAAGACCCTGCTGAGCACACCAAATGGAAAAACGTTTCCATTTGAAAGCATAGGAACGCCTGGTAGAGGGTTTCCTAGAGGCATAAAGGATATCTTTCACTGGTTGGGAAAGATGAAAGTCTTGAAGGCTTAAGCCTTCAGTAACCAAGCACTGAGGTGAAGGGATTTGGGGTTTGGGTGCCACAAAGTCCCCTCCTCCTGAGACAGGAGGTCTGGCGCAGCTCCCAGATCCAAGTAGGATCCCTGGGAGAGCTGTAGAAGTAGAGGGAACCACACTTGGCGTGGCCAGCGTGGAGCTATGAGGATCATAGTTCCATGATCCCTCTGGAGTTTGAACAGAGTCTTGGGAATCAAAGGAATGGGTGGAAAGGCATATAGGAATGCCTGATTCCAATTCAGGAGAAAGGCGTCCGTGGCCTGAGCTCCCTGACACGGAGTTCTGGAACAGAACCGGGGAAGTTTGGCATTCCACGGACTTGCAAAGAGGTCTATGTCCGGGGTCCCCCATTCCTGAAAGATTCGGTTTATTTGGTCCAAATGTAGGGACCATTCGTGTGGCAGCAGAACTCGACTGAGCCTGTCTGCCCGAGAGTTTTGAACTCCTGGGAGATACACTGCTAGCAGGTGAATCTGATGCTCTCTGGCGAAAGCCCATAGTCTTAGAGCTTCGTTGCAAAGCGACAGAGAGCCCGTCCCTCCTTGTTTGTTTATGTAAAACATGGCCACCTGATTGTCCGTCTGAACTAGGACAGTCAGGTTGGCTAGGAGGGAGTGGAAGACCTTGAGGGCAAGGTAAATTGCTCGCAGTTCCAGAAGATTGATATGAAGGGTGGTCTCCTGTAGAGACCAAGTGCCCTGAGTGGAGAGAGTTTGCAGATGGGCTCCCCACCCTGTTTGGGAGGCATCTGTTGTGAGGGTTGCTTGGGGTAGCAATGGTTGAAATGGAGCCCCCAACAACAGATTCTTGGTGGAAGTCCACCAGTGGAGGGACCAAAACAGACGATCGGAGGTTTGTATTTGGTCTGAGAGCGCTCCTGACGCCTGAGTCCACTGAGTGGCCAGGGTCCATTGAGCTGCTCTCATATGAAGACGAGCATAGGGCACCACATGCACTGTGGAGGCCATATGACCCAGTAGGCGTAGCATTTCCCTGGCTGTCAAGTGAGTGCTGGACTGAGCTTGGGAGGCCAAACTCAGGAGGCGCTGGCCTCGAACCTGTGGAAGGTAGGCCTTTGCAGTGATGGTGTCCAACCGGGCCCCTATGAATTCTAGAGATTGAGTAGGGATGAGTTGAGACTTGGGAAGGTTTACTACCAGTCCCAGATACTGCAAAAGGCTCCTTGTGTGGTCCAGGGAAATCTGGGCCTGTGACTGAGTTGGAGCTCGGATGATCCAGTCGTCCAGATATGGGAAGACAAAGATTCCCATGCCTCTTAGAAATGCGGCTACGACTGCCATGCATTTTGTGAATACTCTTGGAGCAGAGGCTAGACCGAAGGGGAGTACTCTGTATTGGAAATGTTTTCCCTGAAACAGAAAGCGAAGATACTTTCTGTGGGATGGATGGATGAGTATATGTGTATACGCATCCTGCAGGTCTAGAGAACAAAGCCAGTCCTGACCCTGAAGGTAAGGAAGGAGAATGCCGGGAGACAGCATTTTGAATTTCTCCTTGAAGAGAAATTTGTTCAATTCTCTCAGATCTAGGATTGGTCTGAATCCCCCTGTCTTCTTTAGAATGAGAAAATAAGGGGAGTAGAAACCGGACCCTTGTTGAGGAAGAGGAACCTCTTCTATGGCCCTTTGGGCAAGAAGAGAAGAAACCTCTTGACCCAACAGGGTTAGGAGAGATGGGGGAGAATTGAATGGTCTCACCATATGATGGGGAGGAAGGCTGGAGAAATGAAGTTTGTAACGCTCTCGGATGATAGAGAGGGTCCATTGTTCTGTTGTGATTTGTTCCCATCTGGGAGCAAAGTGAGCCAACCTTCCGGGTATGGTGAGAGGTTCTGGTTGTGTTAGAACCAGAAGTGGCAAGTTCTCTAGGAGCAAGTCAAAACCCCTGAGGGGTTGGAGCCTGCTGAGCTACAGTAGCTGCTGCAGGCTTAGCTCGTGCTTGTTTGGATTGCTGACGCTTAGCAGTATAGCGAGGCTGAGAAGACTGCTGGCCAGTATTTGAAGCAACTCTGGCCTTCTTATAGTAAGGCCTTTTAAAAGACTTTTTCTTAGTAGGAATTGAAGTGGACTTTGAAAGTCTTTCCAAGGTGGCATTTTCAGCATCCATCTGGGTGGCTTTGATTTGCCACTCTTCCCCAAATAAGTTCTCACCTGTACAGGGCAGATTCCGTAAGCCATCTAGAACCCAAGGTTCCAGATCAGAAGCCTGGAGCCAAGCAAGACGTCGGGCTGCAATAGCAATGCCCGAAGCCCTACTGGCTCCCTCAAAGGAATCATATGCTGCCCTATTAGAGAACTTAGAAACCTCTAAGAGTTGTTTCACTAGGGAAAGGAATTCCTGCTTTTTATCCTCAGGGATAAAGGGGGCAAAATGCTGCACCTTTTTGGCAAGTTCCTCCAGGAACATGCCCATATAGAGACTGTAGGAATTAATCCTGGCTATAAGCATACTAGCCTGGAAAATTTTCCTACCAAAAGAGTCCAAAGTCTTACATTCCCGTCCTGGAGGGGTGGAAGAGTGCCTTTTGGTACTCCTAATCTTCTTCATTGCAGACTTCACCACAATAGTGGTGAGGCAATGGAGTCTTTTGGAAACCAGGAGAAGGAGGGACCCTATACATGGTGTCCAACCTACGGGAATAAGGAGACAAAGTCAAAGGATTTTCCCAGAAATCCATCAGTTGTTCTTGAAGGATTTCATGGATAGGCAGGGTAACTGCCTCCTTAGGGGCCTTTGAGTATCCCAAAATATCCAGTTTTTTGGATCTGGGTTCCTTTTCAGAGGATGTGGTAATAGAAAGGGCTTTAGCCATTTCTAAAACAAAGTCCTGGAAGGACAAATCCTCTGGAGGGGACATTCTCCTTTTAGGAGAAGAGGGCTCCTCAGGTAAGTTGAGTGAAAACTCAGCAGAATCATCAGAGGAGTGAAAATCCTCAGAGGAATCGGTGCTTTCCTCTAACGCACGATACGCGTACCGATCGGTATCGACATCGGGCGTATCGGGTATGGAACCGGTATGGAGCGAAAGCCCATACGGTACCGACTTGCGTTTAGAGGTGGACGGCCTCGATACCGGCATGGCGGACGATACCGGTATCGGACCCGGAACCGCTGAAAGCGGAACCGATGGCGTTGCAGCTTTAATGAAGGCCATGACGGCCTGCTGCATGGACTGTACAGTATCGCCCATGGACGCCACAGCTGCCTGGATGTCGGTACCGGAGTGACCCGGTACCCCAGAGCAGACTAACAGGTGATCTGTCGAGGCCGTAGCATCGATATCAACCTGAGACCCCTGAATTGGCATTTTTGGAAGTTGGACTTCCCGCCGGGGTTGTTTGGCTGGGGCAGGGTCCTCAAGTTCTAAGCTAAGAGCCTCTCGATGCTTTGAAGGAGATTTGCTCTTTGAGGACTTGCCCACAGAAGGTTTGGTTACCTGAGATCCATCCGGAGAAGAAGACCTGGATGACTGTGATGCTGTATTATTTGAAGCAAACAGCACATGGAATTTGTTGGCCCGGTTCTGCAGCCCACGTTTAGACATGTGGGAGCAAGATGGGCAGTCCGGTATGGAATGGTCAGGTCCCAAACATTTCAGACACCAGTCATGGGTGTCTGTGACTGAAATAACAGCATTACATTTGGTACACTTCTTAAATCCAGGGGCTGGCTTCTCCATGAGGAGAAATTGAGTAGGCCGAGAGGCCTCTCTGAAGTGACCAAAAAGCTAAAAAATAAGAAAAAAGAATTATAATTTTTTTAAAGAAAGAAAGAAAAGACCGGCGATACCGGTATCGGTATGGGGAAGGCAGGTACGCGGTCTAAAGAAACAAAATAAAATAACAATTTCTTCAGCGGTGACAGGAACACGACCTGCTGGCTCCGCGGAAAAAGAGAAACTGAGGAGAGCTGTTCAGGAAGGCGGGAAGGCAGTGCGCATGTGCAGTGGGAGGTCCCAAAAGCTTCTATTCTAAGAAGCTGGGGAGCTTTCCCGCGCAGGCTCCGTCGGTACCGACGTACCCATATGTGAGGACTTATTCCTGCTTGTTCCTGGAGATCAGCAAGCTCAAAATGTTTCCCTTAATTAGCCTCTGCTTCCCTCAGAGCCAATATGATCATCACAGAGCACCAGAACAGTCCAAAAACCCCCAACAGCTCCACCAGCCCTGCAACAAGTCATGCACCATAACATGCACACTTGGCCATCAAGCATCTCAACTTGTCAAAGAATTTATTACTTCTTTTTCCCCCGTCACCAAAGAGCCGAAGTCTGCAACAGGGAGAGCAAACAGTGCAGCAGCACAGTGAAACCACCTAGAACCACAACACAACAAAACCACCACAACCAACTGGCCCAGAGATTGCCTGTTCCAATTAACAGCATCTTTAGATCAGGCACCAGACCAGAAAGACAGAAGTCGAGTCCTGGGAGGGTCTTGGACTGGAAGGACTCCAGGTAAGAAAATTAGCAGGTAAGGTCTAATTTCACCTTCCAATTCGTCTCTCCAGTCTAGTCCAGACATGTGGGATGTAACAAAGCAGTACTATCGCGAAGTGGGTAAAGAAACTCTGGCCTGTAACACCCGAGCCCCGAAATCTGCATCCCAACAGGCCTGCACATCCAGCCAGGAAATGACACGAAAAGGAATGGAGAAACAAACATGTTACCAACCTGCAAATACCCTGTGGCAGAACAAGGCCGAACTTTGCCCAAGAGGCCGTTCGGGCCCTGGTAGAATGGGCCCGGAGCCCCAATGGGACCACGCATCCCTTCAGCAAGTACGCAGATTCAATAGCACCCCAAATTCAATGGGAAATAAATGCCTTGGCTGCCGCCTCACCCCTGAGAGGCCAAAAAGAGCACAAAGATACTGAGAGTGCCAAAAGGCCTCCATCACCTTCAAGTACCGCTTAAACGCCCTGTGGACATCGAGTAAGCGTAAATACCTAGACTCAGCCAAGTCCACAGGACCAGCAAAGGCCAGCAACGTCACCGCCTGATTAAGGTAGAACACCAAAACATGACCTTCAGCAAGAAGGAAAGAACCAGATGAAGGATCACCCTTCTCCCTTTGTGATCACCAAATAAGGCTCCCTGGATGAAACAATCTGCAGCTCCAAGATGCAACGTGCCAGGCAAATAACCACCAGAAACACTACCTTGAAGGTCAAATCCTTCAAGAAGGCTCTTGACACAGGCTCAAACATGGCTCCCATGAGCACAGACAGGACCAATTGAAGGTCCCAGGATGGAATCGGGAGACAGTAAGGCAGTCTCAAGTGCTTGACACCACCCCCCCCCCCCCAAACAAAAACAGACAACATCTCGGTGAGAGGCAAGGACACACCCTGAACCTGGCCCCAGAAACAAGCCAGGGCTGCTACCTGCACTTTCAAGGAGTTCAATGCTAGTCCCTTTTCAAGGCCATCCGGCAGGAACGCCAAAATATCCAGGAGAGCAGCCTCTAAGAGCTGCACATCTCTCTTGGCATCAAGCCTCAAAAATGCACCAAACCCAAACATAGGCCAGGGAAATAGAATGCTTTCACACCTGCAGCAAGGTATCAACCACCTTGGGGGCATACCCTGTATGCCTCAAGCGTGCCCTTTCAAGAGCCAAGCCATAAAGCATGAACCGATCCACGTCTGGCATCCGGACAGGGCTCTGCATCAGAAGTATTTCGCTCAAAATCAATCACTCATCCAGATACGGATGCACCAGAACGCCCTGCTTCTGCAGGGCAGCAACCATCACTATCATCACCTTGGTGGAAATCTGAGGGGCAGTGGCCAGCCTGAAGGCGAGGGCCTGAAACTGAAAATGATCTTGTGAAACTGCAAAACTCACCAATGCTCCAGACGAATGGGAATATGCAGATACGCTTCAGAAAGATCCAGAATCATCAAGAACTCCCCTTGCTAGATGGCCACAATGACGGGTTGTAGGGTCTCCATGCAAAAACACAGAACCCAGAGGGCCCTGTTTACCCCTTTCAGATTCAGAATAAGGCACCAAGAACCTTCCTCCTTGGGCACCATGAAGTAAATGGAGCAATGCACCATCCCACACTCTTCCGGGGGCATAGGCACTATGACCTCGAGCCACCAAAGGCAGTCTAACATCTCCCAGGCTGCCAAGGCCTTGGCAGGAGCTAGACAAGGAGCCACCATGAAGGCATCCACGAAAGGTCTGGCAAACTCGAGGGCACAGCCCTTGCATATAACCTCCACAACCCAAACGTTCATTGTAAGTTGGGCCCAGGTGGAGTAAAATTCAGGTTAGGTGACCGCCTATCGACTGCTCCTCTGCCGGGACCCTCAAACCTTCATTGGGAGGACATGGCGACACCAGAGCCACCTGTGGCCCCTCCTCTATCACCTCTCCCCTGCCACCCGACCACTTCCATGAAAGGAGGGGGCGTTTTCAGAGAAGCCAGGACCTCTGAGGGTTCGCCGCACAGACCAGACAGAACTTCCACACCTCATGCCCCCAGTCTCTAGAAGAGGACCCCAGCCTGCCACCTTGGGCTTCTCCTCCAGGAGCCTCGCAATCTTAGTATCTCCCACGTCCTTTACCATCTTCTCCAAATCCTCCCCAAACAGGAGCCTCCCCGAGAAAGGGAGTTTGCTCAACCTCTGTATGGAGGCCAAATCTGCCGACCAGTTCCATAGCCACAAGAATGGCCTAGCAGCCACCAGTCACCATTAACTTGGCCAAGGCACTAAGCACGTCATTGAGGAGATCAGCCAAGGAGGTGGTTCCAGACTCCAATTGGGCTGCTTCTTCCAGGGCTGACGTCTCTAAAATCTTCTGCATCCAACATAGGCAGGCCCATGCCACATAGGAGCCACAGACAGCTAGCTTCCTGTAAGGCTAGGCCGCAATCTCAAAGACCTGCTTAAGCAGCACCTCCATACACTGATCCTGCGGGTCCTTCAAGGCCGCCCCTCCTTCCACTGGAATGGTAGTCTTCCTGGTGACCACTGCCACCACTGCATCCACCCGGGGGTAACCCAAGTGCTCCCTCTCCTCTGGAGGGATGGGGTAGAGCCTGCCCATGCTCTTACCAACCCATCAGCCAGCATCCAGGACTTTCCACACCTCAACCACCATGGCCTTGACTGCCCTATGGATGGAGGAGAACTAAGGGGGCTTCTAAATATCCTCAAGGACCGGATCCTTGCTCAGCAGGGTCTGGCAGTGGATCGTCCACAATCCGCAAAGCTGTGTAGGTCTTAAGGGAGGGGGAGTTCATCCCTATGAAATATGCGAAAGGTCGAGGAATCCTCCCCAGCAGGGAGCTCCACCTCTAACTCCTCAGGGTCTGGATCCTCCAAATAATCAGAACCATCCTCTAGGGCCCCTAAGGACCCCATCGAGACCCCATCCTGAAAGTCTGGGGACCTCTCCTGGCATGGGTGCTTCCCCGCTGCTAGGACCAGAAAGTCCTCCCTACAAGGAGCGAGGACCTTTTCCCCAAGGCCTTGCTGCATTAAAAAAGGCCTGATAAGGCAATAACACAAACTGCAGCGAAAAAGGGGACTGCCCCGAGCACACTCCAGGGCCACCAGCTGCAATAAAAGGAGCTTCTCCGTGCTCTGAGGCAAAAGTAGCAGCAGACAAAGATGGCGGCCATTCCTGCCAAAATTGCAAGTATCCCAGCCTCCCCCAAAGAGTACTTGTGATGAGAAAGCCCTCCTGCGGCTGCAGACTAAACTCTCCATGGCAACCGTGCTCTCCTTAACACAGACACGGCAGAGCCCTACCACAGAGAGCAAGCTCCTGTGGCTGCCACATGCTGCACAACAGTCCCTCTCCGGGTCAGCCATGTGCACGCTGCACGGGAACCTCACTCACCCTGACTCCATGTCTCCTGGTGGTTCCACTGCCTCTCCTGATGCTGCCTGCTGATCCTCTCGTTTTCTCTTTTTTTTTTTTTTTTAATGGATTCAAGCAAGAGCAGAGCGCACAACCATCGGCCTCCTCCCAAGAGTTGGGGAGGAGGAGAAAGAGGAGAGCAGCTGTCTCCTACTGCTCAGAGGAAACAGACGAGCGGCAGAGAGGGGGGGGGACCCGGTGCCACTAGGTTCTGCACCCCAAAATCGCAGCCCAGCACTTAACTAAGGTAAAACCACCAGCACAGGCATATGCTCATCCACCAGCAGGGGGAGACTGAGAAATACTGGCTCTGCAAGAAAGCACAGGCTACTTAAGGGAAACGTTTTGAGCTTGCTGTTCTCAGTCTCCCCCCTGCTGGTGGATGAGCATAACCTACACGGCTGGGCTGGAAAGGAAGGACAAATTGGACGAGATGAGTTTTTAGCCTGGCTCCAAATAGAACTAGGGATGGAGCCTTATGTACCAACTCAGGTAGTGCATTCCAGGCATATGGTGCAGCAAGGTGGAAGGAACAGAAACTGGAGTTGACAGTAGAAGAGAAGGGCACGAATAGCAGTGATTTTCTCGTGAAGCAGTTACCAGGCAGAGGTATACTGAGAGATAAGAGTAGCAAGGAGTCACAGAAAGAGTAGTTACTCACCTGTAACAGGTGTTCTCCAGGAGCAGCAGGAATCAGTCCTCACATATGGGTGTCATCAGCGCCGATGAAGCCCCAGCAGAGCATTTCCCCAGCTTTCCATGAAAGCCTTTGGGAATGCTGGCACGCATGCGCGGTTCCCTTCCCGCCTAAAGGTGCCATCTTACCTCAGTCAAATGACATAGCTAAGAACAGCACACAAAAATGTAAAACAAACTCTGTACAACTGCAACTCCAAGGGGAGGAGGGAGGGTTGGGAGGACCGATTCCTGCTGCTCCTGGAGAACACCTGTTACAGGTGAGTAACTACTCTTTCTCCAGGACCAAGCAGGAAGTCAGTCATCACATATGGGTGACTCCCTAGCTCTGGGCTACCAGGAACCCAGGCTGAACAAGAGAACTCCCTCTAGTCACAGCATCAAAGAAAGGCTTTTCAAGGACACAACCTCCACCAGTAGCCCAACAGAGGGCAGGAGTTGCCTAAACCTCAAAGAGATTCCGGAGTACTGCTTGGCCAAAAGCACTGTCCCTACGGGACTCCCTCTCCAGACAGTAATGGGCCGCAAAGGTCTGGCTTGAAGACCAAGTTGCAGCCCTGCAGATGTCTACCAAGGGCACAGAGCGGAGACGAGCCACTGAGGCAGCCATTGCCCTGACACGATGGGCCGTGACCCTACACTGCAAAGGAAGATCAGCCGCCTTGTAAGCCCAGGTGATACAGTCAGCCACCCAGATGGACAAGGTACGCTTGGACACAGCCAACCCCAACTTATTGGGGTCAAAGGAGACAAAGAACTGAGTAGCCCTTCTATGTCCCTGCGTACGGTCAAGGTAGAAGGATAAGGCCCTCCTACAGTCCAGGGTATGCAGGACTGCTTCAACCTGGCTAGCATGAGGCCTAGGGAAGAATGTTGGAAGAACCACCTCCTGGTTGAGGTGGAAAGAGGAGACAACCTTGGTGAGGAACTTTGGATGAGTCCTAAGGACTACCCTGTTCCTATAAATCCTGGTGTAAGGTCTATCACAGACCAGGGCCTGAAGCGCACTTACTCGCCTAGCCGAAGTGAGGGCTATCAGGAAGAGAGTCTTCCAGGAAAGGAAGCGTAGAGGGCAAGTAGCCATCGGCTCAAAGGGTGGGCGAGTCAGTTGCTGCAAGACCACATTCAGCTCCCACCCAGGAGCAGGACGATGGATGGGGGGCTTGAGCAAAAGCAAGCCCCTGAGAAAGCGGGACACCAAAGGGTGACCTGACAGAGAATGTCCCTCCACCAGTGAGTGGTGAGCTGCTAGAGCCGAGAGGTGCACCCGAACCGAATTGGACTTAAGTCCCTGATTTGATAAGTGCAGTAAGTACTGAAGCACTACTGGTACAGTACAGAAGAAAGGATCCTCTGCACGTAGCTGACACCACACAGAAAACCTCTTCCATTTGAGGGCATAGGTTTTCCTAGTGGACTGTTTCCTAGAGGCTAGGACAACCTCCTCAACTTCCTGAGGTAGGCCCCAGAGAGCCAAAACTACCCTTGCAGCCTCCAGGCCATCAAATTGAGAGCTTTGAGATTGGGGTGCAGAAGGGAACCCTGCTCCTGTGAGAGAAGGTTGGGCTGCAACCGCAGAGGTAGTGGGGAATCCACTGCCAGCTGAAGCAGAAGTGGAAACCAAGGCTGCCTCGGCCACCTGGGAGCTACCAGCAGGACCGAGGCCTTGTCCTGAAGAGTCTTGAAAAGAGTTCGGGCCAACAAGGACATGGGAGGAAACGCATACAGGAGGCCCTGAGACCAGGACATCAGAAAAGCATCTGGTGCTATCCTCAAAGGATGCGGTTACCTGGAGCAGAACTTGGGCAGTTGCTTGTTCAGCGGACTGGCAAAGAGATCTATCCAAGGGAGACCCCACTTAGGAAGGTCTTCTGAACGACCAAGGGATGCAGCTGCCACTCGTGGGGCTGCAGAATTCTGCTCAACCGGTTGGCCAGGCAGTTCTCCTGGCCTGGAAGGTACACCGCCTTGAGAAGCATGTGGTGCTTTAGGGAAAGGAACAAAGGTCTTGAGTCTCCCGACAAAGGAGCTTTGACCCAGTCCCGCCCTGTTTGTTCACAAAAAACATGGCTACCTGGTTGTCTGTTTGAACCAAGACTGAGCGGTGAGCTAGAGCCGGAGAAAAAGCCTTGAGAGCTAAGCGGATAGCTCGAAGTTCGAGGAGATTGATCTGTTGGGCTGCCTCCCAGGGAGACCAGAGGCCTTGAGTACACTTGTCCAGACAATGAGCACCCCAGCCCTGCAGAGAGGCGTCGGTGGTGAGGACCACCGAGTATTCTGGCATTTGGAAGGGCATCCCCTTCAGCAGATTGGGTGGATGTAGCCACCAGCTGAGGGAGGTCAAAAGGGGTCTGGACACCCTTATCCTGTCTCTTAGGCGGCCTGTGGACTGAGACCACTGAGTCCGAAGGCACCACTGTGCAGGCCTCATATGGAGCCTGGCATTGGGAGTCACATGCACTGTCAAAGCCATGTGGCCCAGAAGCCTGAGGCAGAGTCTGGCGGAGAACAGGGACCTGTTTAGAAACTGTTTGGCCACGTCCATCAGTCTTTGAGCCCTGTCTTCTGGCAAGAATGCCTTTGCCAGGCGAGAATCCAACCTTGCCCCTATGAACGCCAAGTTCTGGGAGGGGAGCAAAGTGGACTTTGCGAAGTTTATGACAAAGCCCACGTTTTGAAGCAGAGCAATGGTTCTGAGGGTGGCTTGTCTGGCCTCCAGGGATGAGCCAGTCGTCCAGATAGGGAAAGACAAAGATGCCTTGATTCCTCAGGTAGGCCGCAACCACTGCCAGGCACTTGGTAAAGTCCCTGGGAGCGGAGGTCAGGCCAAAAGGTAGTACTCTGTACTGATAATGGTTTCCTCCCACAATGAACCTGAGGTAATTTCTGTGGTCTGGATGAATGAGGATGTGAGTGTACGCATCCTTTAGATCTAAGGAGCATAGCCAATCTCCCTGCTGGAGGTAGGGCAGAAGTGTTCCAAGAGTAAGCATCTTGAACTTTTCTTTCTCTAGGAACTTGAGGTTCCTGAGGTCCAGAATGGGTCGAAGGCCACCGGTCCTTTTGGGTACCAGGAAATACCTGGAGTAGAATACGTGACCTTGCAAGTGGGGAGGCACAGGCTCCACCGCCCTGTCCACCAACAGACCTTGGAGCTCTCGAAGAAGGTCTGTGTGCAGGGGAGGCCTCAAGAGCTCCCCTGGGAAATGAGGAGGAGGTAGTTGATGAAAATGCAGGGCATAGCCCTTTTGGACTATGTCCAGCACCCAACTGTCGGTGGTAATGAGAGGCCACTGGTGGGCAAAGAGTACAAGGCGACCGCCTGTGCAGGGCTGGGAAAGCAGGGACGGAGTGGCTACGCTCAAGGAGTCAAAAACCCCCACCCTGCTGAGTGGAAGCAGGGGCAGAAGGCTTGGGGGTCCTCTGCCTATGGGGCCCATTACCCTGGTCCTTGGCTTGCTGACCCTGGGGGGGCAGCTTGGGCAGCCTGATACTGAGGGTACTGTTTGTAGGCAGTGCCCTTCCTCGGGTAAAAGGACTTTTTACCCGAGCCCTTCTTTTCATGTGAAGGGGCAGAGGTCTTCCTCGACAGTCTTGTCCGGGTAAGGTGCTCGGTCTCGAGCTGAGCGGCCTTCTCGGTCATGGGTTTGCCAAAAAGGTTCTCACCTCGGCAGGGGACATCGACCAACTTGTCCTGAACCCATGACTCGAGGTCCGATGACTGCAGCCACGCCTGGCGTCGAGCCGCGATGCCGGCAGCCGCAACTCGGGCCGAAGCCTCGAAGCCATCGTAGGCGGCGCAGGAAATGAACTTTGAGCATTCCCGAATCCCTGAGAACAAGGTCTTAAATCTCTGCAAGGGTTCCCCGGAGAGACCAGCAGAGAATCCGGCCAATTCCTTGGCCAGGTCTCGCAAGTACATGCCCAAGTACAGCTGGTAAGACTGGACACGGCAAGCAAGCATAGACCCTTGGAAGCACTTCCTACCGACGCCATCGAGGTTGCGGGCCTCCCTGCCGGGGGGGCACCACGGAGTGCATCTTCTGACTCTTCAGACAATGCATGGCCGATTCCACAACCATGGAATGGTGTGGTAGCTGTGCTTTCTGGAAACCAGGGCTTTTGTGGAGTCGATAGATGGAATCAACTCGCTTGCTCAAAACCGGCGCCGAGGCCGGTGCCTCCCACATCCGGAAGAGGAGCCGTTCCAGCATCGGAGGAACCGGGACAGTAAAGGCCTCCTTCGGAGGAGAGTCGTACTGCAGAGCATCGAGCTCTTCGGCTCGAGGCTGTTCCTCGGGATCGGCCGGGATAGCCAAGGCAGCAGCCATATCCCAGACGAACTCCGTGAATCTAGTGTCCTCCGGAGGGGATCTACTCCGTGGCTCAGACTGCGGTGAGTCCGACAGGACTCACCGAGTCTTAAAAGTATCGGGAGACTCCTCGTCCTCCGTCTCCCAGGCGGACTCATCCGAGGAGGAGTCGGGGTCCGACCCCCGCGGGGCCCCGAGGCACCCGCCCCGACGCTGGGGGCACCGGCGTCGACACCCTCGGTCCCGAACGGGAGGTTGAGGGAGACCTCAACCGAGGACGACTTCGAACCACGAGGGTCTCGAGTATCGGCTCGGTCTCCGGGGTTGACTTCGAAGTCGACATCCCGGTGGTCGGGGCAGATGCACCAGACAGGCTGGCCATCAGTGCCCGCTGCTGCTCCATGAAGGCAGACAATCTGCACTCCAAGGCTGTCATCCTGAGACTCAGCTCGGGAGACGCAGCAGCCACCGACTCGGGCCCCGGCGGCGCCGGGCCCGACGTCGGCTCTCTGGAAGGAGAGTCCACGAGGACTACGGGGCTTACGTGTCCAGCAGACTCCGGCTCCACGTGAGGAACTTTGGCAGGCTTCTCCTGGTCCACGGGCCCGGGACGGCAGTCGGGGGTCTTAGACCTGGCCCTCGAGGGACCAGGGTCTTCCCCCGACACCGCCCTCGCGAGCCACTTCTTCCTCTTGCGTTCCCTGTCGGGGGACCCCCTGTCTGAGGAGCTTCGACAGCGCTCGGGATCGGAATCCCGAGATGTCGAGGCCTCAGACGAGGTCCGGGCCCGGCCGGAGGCAGAGTCCGAGAAAAACCTTTCCTTCTGATGCTGTCGACTTTTGAGTGCCTTGGAAGACATCTTCCCACATGGCACACACGACTTGGGGTCGTGGTCAGGGCCGAGGCACCGAAGGCAGCAGTCGTGTGTGTTGGTGAGAGACATAAGTTTCTTAAACCGATCACACTTTTTGAAACCACTGGAAGCCATCGGGGAAAAAAGAGCCCCAGCGAGGTCAAAAGACCGGACTTCCAGGGAAAAAATGAAAAAAGGGCGCGAACGCCAGCCACGAAGGGCAAAAAACGAAAAAGAAATAAACGGGCTCGATACCGGTGTACCGAACCCGGCGTCGAACCGGAAGAAAAATAGCAAAAAATCACCGAAGAAAAAATCACTTATCCGGGAGAACAGGACACACGTCCGATGGGCTTCTCGGAAAAAAAGAGACTGAGGTAAGATGGCACCTTTAGGCGGGAAGGGAACCGCACGTGTGCCAGCATTCCCAAAGGCTTTCATGGAAAGCTGGGGAAATGCTCCGCTGGGGCTTCATCGGTGCCGATGACACCCATATGTGAGGACTGATTCCTGCTTGGTCCTGGAGAATTAATGCATTTCTAGGTCAGTAGGAGAAGTCTGAACGATATGCAGAAATAGACTTGAGAAGAGGGGTTACATGAGCACAGCGACAATGGTAGATTAGCCATGCAGCTGAATTTTGAAAAGATTTGAAGGTGAAATTAGACCTTACCTTTGAATTGGCTTTCCTTAAGGATCTTCAGTGCAGTCCCGCACCTCTGTCTTGGAGACTGAGCATGTTATCTTTTGATAACATCAGCATACTTAGACAGCTGGCACCACCTACCAGTCTCAGTAACCTATTGACAAAGCAGACTCACAGGAACAAAAAATGAGTAGTTAACTGGCATTACAACAAGAAATAACAAAATTACCTGTAACGTCTAACATGGGCCCTCCACTCCCCGTCCATCACTGCAGTAAGCTTTTCAGCTTAAGGCCATTAAAGATGGCATTCTGTCAGAGGCTCTTAACCATCACTCCACCAGACCTTTCTTAACATGCTGCTCCACTTCAGGCCCAGCACGTCATAATTTGTCGCCACCACTGCAACAGGGAGGGTTCCGGGACTGGACTGGACTGGACTGGAGATTCTCAAGAAAAGCCAATTAGCAGGTAAGGTCTAATTTCACCTTCCTTCTCTCTCCAGTCCAGTCCCGTCCCGTACCTCTGGGATGTACCATAGCAGTATTAACTACGGAAGGGACCTGCGAGCCTGGCCTGAAGTACCACCGCACCAAATCTCACCTCCCTGCCACCTGCACATCCAGATGCTAGTGCTTTCCGAACATGTGCAGAGATGACCACATAGCCGCCCTACAGCAATCCCCCGTTGGAACTAAGCCATACTCCACCCACAAAGTGGCTTGCGCTCTGGTCGAATGAGTCCCCAGTACCTCTGATACACTCTGCCCTTGTAACACATGTTGCTGCAATTGCATCTCTTATCCACCTAGAAATGGAGGCCTTAGCCACGGACAGCCCCTTTTGCAGCCCTCCAAAGAGAGCGAACAACCGATCCGACTTTTCGAAAAGGAAAGCTATCCTTCTCAAAATACTCCCGCAAGGTCCCCCCCTGGACTTCTAGGGGACAGAGCTGCGGGTCTGCCAGCTCCCTGGCAGCCCCTGACAGGATGGGCAAGATTACCCGCTGATTTAAGTGGACCACCAAGACCACCTTTGGCACGAACGAGGGCACCGGAGATGGACAGAAAAGCTCCCTATCAGACAACGCCTGGAACTCCAAGATCCTTCTGATTGAGCAGATTGCCAGAATCATCATGTGAACTATCCAAATTCTTCATTGTGCAGGAGCCCAAGCCCCAAACAACCCCAAGCTAAGATCCCATGGCAGCACACCAATCGCCCACAACGGAGGCCGGAGCAGCTTGACCACTCAAAAAAAATGGCCAACATCTGGGTGAGATCCCAACGACACCCCCGATAAAGAGGCCAGTGCAGCCCACTGCACCTTCAGGAAGGTAGATAACAGACCTTTCTCCAGCTGGACCCTCAACTGCAGAGGTCCCCTCTGGTTTAAGACTGTGAAGTTCCTAGGGGTCTTCCACCAAGTTGCCATTGAGCAGCCCCGCTTTCACTGAGCCCTCTCAAGATCCACTAGAGGCCTTCACGCCGGACTCTAGATCTGAAGGTCGGCAGCTGCCATGGTTTGTCCGCTGTCGGCTCAGGTTTCAGCATACCCAGGGCACCCAGACCAATCAGAGGCAATTAGAATAACTACCCCCCCCCCCCCCCCCCGTGTGCCTCAATCCTTTGCACCACTCGCCCTATGAGCGCCCAGGGAGGGAAAACAGAGCCACCCCTCCCCTGGCCACCACTGCACCAGGTATCCAAGTCCTTTGACTTACACTCACCTCTTCTGCTGAAGGACCTGCTCACCTTGGTCGTCCCGAAAATAGACAGCAGATCCATCATCTGCGTGCCACCCCAGTGCCCTCAGGCAATTAGTCGTTTCGTTCTCAGTTTCCACAAGATATGCCACTGAGCCTGCCTGTATGCAGCTCTCTGTACCACACCAGCTAGACTTCGGCTTCATTTTTGAGGTGCACGCTGCCGGTGCCCCCTGATGATTAATGTAAGCCACAGTGGTAGCATTAACTGAGAAGACTCGCACCACCCCATCCCCCTAGAAAAAAGAGAAGAACTTACAGAGCCAGAAGAACTGGCCTCATCCCCAGCATGTTGAAGGGCCATCACCACTCCTTCAGAGTCCATCGCCCCTGAGAAAATTGCCTTCTCAGTGAGCTCCCCAGCCTGCTAGGCTGGCCTCTATCATCAGAAGTATCCATCACAATGACTCCAAGGGCATCCTGGCTGCCAAACCTCCAGGATGCAACCTCCACCTGCACGTGCACCGGGAGGCCCGAGGACCGCGCAGACTCCAAGACAGAGGATCCAGTTGGTGGGACTCTCGGCATAATGCTGCTCCCTGCAATGCGTGCAAGCCCAATGATCCAGCTCGATATTAGGCGCTATGGTCCCTAATAGCTGAAAGTGAGTCCCTCTGCCAGACGTTTCCTACAGGGAAATAGCTTCACCCCCTACCACTGGTTCTGAGCCCTCTTCCATGGAAGGAATACCACACTGCTTCTTGTGTGGAAGTGATCTTCCAGGTATTATAGGTCTTATGTTGGCACCAGCTAACTCTTGGCAACACTGAAGATGTAGCTGAGGCTCTGCAGATGCTCTACTGCTCCCGCTGTGGCCAACACATTCTCTCGCTTGAATTTCGCCCATATGAGCCAGTAGTTGAGAGAAGGATGTACCAAGAGTCTGTCCCAGCATAGCACTGCCGCCGCCGCCACAACCATTACCCTGGTGACGATGTACAGAACTGCTGCCAGGCCGAAGGGCAAAGTCTGAAATTGAAAGTGTCCCTGGACACTGCAACACGGAAAAACTGATAAAACTCTTGGCAGCCGGGACTATGCAAATATGCCTCTGTAAGGTCCCTCCACAGGCAGCAGCTGACCTGCTGAAGGCTGAGAATGGACTGAAACAAACCTTTAAATTAAGTATCGACTGCAACTGTACTGCCTCTGCAGCAGCAGTACCATGGCCTCCAGAAGGAGGAGTCTCCGCAAGGCATACCATCCCCTGCACTTTGCAGGGAGAGCTTACGAAGGACGGCATGAGAGGCCCTGCAAACTCCAATGCATAATAGTCAGGGACGACCTCCAGATACATTGGTACAAAGTGATTGGGACCCAGGCAGGCTAAAGCCCAACTTCTGCTGACTGTAACCCTGCCTGAGCTCTCCATGTTTCAATGTGATGTCTTCAGAGCCACAGAGGGACTGGAGTAGCAGCTTCGTCCCATCCCTCGAAATCCTTGGCCTTGAGAAGACAAACGACCCCTCTGAAAAAAATGCATACCATATGACGCGAAACAGTCTGAAATCTTGGGCTTGACTCTGTACTTGCACAAGGGACAGACACCCTTGCTTTTGCTTACCCTAGGGTAGGCGCCCCCTTTAGACTCTCCCAAGTCATTCACCCGCTTTTCCAACTCCTCCCCTAATAGCAGCTTCCCCTTAAAAGGAAGATTACCCAACTGAACCTTGGAGGAGACATCTGCCACCCAATTATAGAGCCACAGATAGACGCACAGCAGTCACAGAGGCCATGCCTTTGGAAGGATCTCCAAGCAGATCATAAAAGGCATCTGGCTTCTGACTCTAGCCATGCCACTGCTGCCGTCAGCTTAGGAGATTTTCCACTGGTTCCGTAATTCCCTAGGCTCAGCGCAGGCGTGTCCTTGCTACAAATGCCCCATAGACTGATGCCTGCTAAGGTCAGGCATTAATACTCAAAGCCTACTTCCACCAGGCATCCAACATCCTATCTTGAACATCTTTGAGCGCCATACTGCTCTCGATCAGGAGGTATCTTCCTAGTCATGGCCGACACCATGCCATCTACCTTTGGGGAGCATAACTGCTCCCGCTCCTGTTCTGGCAAGGGGTACAGATGGGTCATAGTCTGAATTCCTCCCAATCCTACCTTCTGGGAGATGCCAGGCGTCCAGTATCACCTGTTGGATTACTCCCTGCAAAAGGAAGCCCCCCCCCGTGCACTGTTCCCTCTAAGCTGTGTGCGTGTGCGCACGCACACACCTCGCCGAGCGAGCGCACATACCTTACAACAGAGCGCACAAAAATTACGGTTCTGATTCTGATAGAAAACAACAGACATCTTAAAATTTAAAAGTTGTTGTGTATTTATAGTTTTCACAAGTTCTGCAATATTTTCTAGTGCAATCAATGTGGTGTACTTTCTGTATTCTGACGTGTAGTCAAATTTTAAAGTATATAACTCCGAGTGTCGTTATGTGGCGCACAAAAATTTAACCTTCCTTCAAAAGCTGCACAGCTGATATTTTATGTGCACACAGCCTACAGAAAATTAGAGGGAACATTGCCCCTGCGGTTTCTGAATGGCTTGAAAGAGTGGATCTTCTAGTGTGTCCTCCTCCAGCGGCTAACCTGCATAGTAAGTGTCTTCAGGAACACCACTATAAGAGCTGCCAGCTCCGCTCTATGGAAGACCCAGACTATGCGGGATTCCTCCTCCCACGGGATCTCCCCCTCTTCGAGCCCCTCTGGTTCTGCTTCCAACAGTTTCCTCCAAGTCTGGATGAAGGGATTCCACATCCTCCTCTGGTTCACTGGAGAGACCATGCCTGGCTGAAACCGGCCCCTCCCCTCTAAAGGGGCCCAGCCGGCCCTCCTATGTTATCACTCTTTCCCTCGTGTTCTGGCCCAAGGGAATGAGCAACTGCCCGTTGCTGTCTTATGCAGAGCTCCTGGTGCATGAGCAAGAGAAACTCGGGAGAAAGACCCCTGGGCCCCTTCAGCCAGGGACTTGAGGACATGGATGGGCCTAGCAAGGCAGGGTCACTGTAGAATGGATCCAACAGCAGTGGACCTGAACCACCCGGCCACTCCCATCAGACCAGCAGTCTCCCGTTGTGCAGTGTCAGCATGTTAGCCGACTCAATATTACCTCCTGAAAAAACAAACACCAAAGCGTTCATCCTTTCATGCAAGAGAAAGCAGTTACTTACCTGTAACAGGTGATCTATGGGAACAGCAGGAATAAGTCTTCACATATGGGTACGTCGGTACCGACGGAGCCTGCACGGGAACGCTCCCCAGCGTCCAATCAGAAAGCTTTTGGGGGCATCCCACAGCGCCTGTGTGCTGCCTTCCTGCCTTTCCCAACTGCCTCTCCTCAGTTAAGTTTTAAAGCTGAGACAAAGAGAGGAAGAGCGAAAGAAAGGGAAAGAGAGATAGAGAGATACAGCTCCTAGGGGAGGTGGGTAGGTTGTGAAGACTTATTCCTGCTGTTCCCAGAGATCACCTGTTACAGGTAAGTAACTGCTATCTCCAGGAACAAGCAAGAATGAGTCTTCACATATGGGGACTCCCAAGCTGAGATGCCTAGAGGGAGTCCAAGCATGTTGCGAATTTAGAAAGAACCATGCTACTCCTCAGAACCTCAGGCATCCTGGGGATGGAGGGTAGGAGCTGAATTACAGAAAGGTACTGTGGGACAGCTGGACTAGAACAGGACCTCTATAGAGGAAGACCCTGTGAGAGTGAGGCAGCCGCGAAGGTAGCTGCCCCCCCAGCCAAGCAGCTTTTACGTAAGGATCAGCTTGTTAAACAGGAACACAGATCTCAGCAGGCACCTCCCCCAAGCCAGAGCTGCTATAGTGAGACGAACCTAAAGCACAATACCTTCTCCCCTAGATAACAGCAGACCAGAGAATACCAGTTTGGACAGGTCACTGAGAATGCTTTATGATAGCCCACCTTACCCCCACAGGGACCACTGATTGGTGGACAAAAGATACCTGAGGCGAATCAGAAAGTAGAATGAGCTTGAAAATATACTGTATATAAGACAATGTATGACGTGGAGAAGGTACTCAGATCTTTTGTTCAGGGTGGCCGGCTCTGTCTGAGACTGTGTGCACACAATAAAAGATTCTGTTTGCATTCTAGTCTGTCTGACTCGTCTTCCTTCTGTGTGTGTGAGAGAGAGCTGTTATTAGCTGCATTTGGGCTATTTCATTTGGCGACCCAGATGGGACGAAATTGTTAAAAATATCAGCCTCTCCCCTTGCACCCACGGTGGGAGGTCGTCTGCTCTTGCAGCATCGGGCCTCGGCCGGTCAGGGACCGGCTCCTCGGGTGATGTTAACGGTCCTGGCGCCACCCGGCCCTTTGTCCGGAAGGATCCCTTGACTTGTCTGGTTGGTTGGTCCCGGCAGGCTGATTATTCCGATTGAAGTCCAGTTGGATAGACTGGCATCCAAACTTCTCTGATCGGAGGTCTGGTGAGTACTCTGCATTATTGCTTTGGGGATATTCGGTAACTGTAACCTGTAACTCTGGAACTCTGTAATCTGTTGCGGTCTGATCACCTGCACGGGCAGCCCGAGTAAGGGCTTTGGGATCTCTGCTGAAACTTGAAACCGCTGCCCGTTCAGTCTGTGCTCGGTAAGAGGGAGGGGGAGAAAGGGGGGGTTTGTGCTGTAGCTAGAGAGAGAGAGAGAGAGCGAGAGAGAGCGCGTGTGTATTTGTAACAGCTGCTGCTAGAGTGCCAGTGAGAGTGTGGTGACATTGTATGTAACGGCAGCTGCTGAAGATTACTAGAGAGAGAGAGTGTATGAGTTGCTGAGACGTTTGTTCCCCTTGTCGTTTTGTTTTTTTCTCTCCCCTTTTGTAGTCTGTGTGTGTCCTGTGCAATTGGTCTCTGTTATCTGAATTTACACTGTACATTGCATTACTTGCAGTGAGATTAGAGCATTTATACTGCATATTTTACTTATTTATTGTACTGGGATTAGAGCATGGGGACAGGGGAATCCAAAGTACAAACGCCCCTGCAGTGTATGCTTCGTAATTTCAAGGCTGGGTTTGGGGAAGATTATGGGGTACCCCTCTCTGCCTCTCACCTGTCTGTTCTTTGTGAGCGGGAGTGGCCAGCTTTAGTTAAGCTGTGGCCTCCCGGGGGGGGGGGGGGTCAACTGATCTGCCCACCGTGTTTTTAGTTCATCAAGTTGTAGCGAAAGAGCACCCAGACCAGTTCCCTTATATTGATTCATGGCTGGCTATATGCCAGCACAAGCCAAAATGGCTCCAGCACTGTCACGAGGATCAGTGTAGGATAATGATAGCAGCAGTTGGTCGCCGGAAGGGACTAACACCCACCCCCATCTACCAGGGGCGGGACTCCCCGGATATCCCTCCATGCCCCCTTCCTCTGTTGCGCCCCCTTGTCCCATCCGCACCGCGACAGGATCCGCCCGTAGTTGAAGAACCCCCTCCAGGGGTGGGTGGAACCAGGTCTGAGGAAGATTCTGAGGATCCCAGTCCTTCCTTTCTTGATTCCTCCCCACATAGGGATACATCCCTTCAGACCCCTCCGACATCCTTGACCCCTCCCACTCCTGATACCACCGGAGTGGAAGAGTGGCCTAGTGGTTGGGGCAAGGTACTTCAGGCTGGAAGGTCGGGGGTTCAAATCCTACTAGAGGACAGCAACCTTGGGCCGGAAGGACTGGGGTTTCTAGTCCCACAGGTGCTCCTTGTGGTCTTGGGCAAGCCACTTGACCCTCCATAGCCCATGTTCCCTGTAAAATAGTTATCTCCAAGTTATAATGCCCTGTTCAATGTAATTTCAGTTTGTTCAATGTAAACCGCACTGATGCAGAATAGCGCGGTATTATAAGAGAATGTAAATAAATAAAATAAAATAAATAAATAAAATACCTCCAGTACTACCGTAGCATCCCCTGGTAGCACATTGGCTGAGCCTGAAACATCCACCCTGCTGGCCCACCGCCTGCGGTCGCGTGATCTCCAAATGCCACTACGCCAAGTACAGGGGCTTCCGTACCTTGATGCCGTTGGGCAAGTAGCAGTGGGACCATCCAGCCTGATTTATGTCCCTTTCTCCACCACGGACCTGCTGAACTGGAAAACCCACTATGCTTCCTATACAGAAAAGCCCCAAGAACTGACAGATCTTATGACCAGTATTATGCAAACACACCAGCCTACCTGGTCGGACACTAGACAATTGCTTTCCACTTTATTCAGTACAGAAGAACGGGCGCGCATTGTACGGGCCACCCTCGAGTGGCTGGAGGCGCATCCTGCCCATGAGGGAGCTATAAATCCACGGCAGCAGGCAGAGGTAGATTTTCCGAATGAAGACCCCCGCTGGGACCCGAATAACTCTGTTGGCGCACTGGCTCTCACTCGTTTCCGGACTGCACTCCTTGAGGGCCTTAAGAAGGGGGGACAACGGAGCTATGAATATCAGTAAAATTGCAGAAGTTCTCCAGCTTCCTGATGAGAGTCCGGCAGCATTTTATGAGCGTCTGACTGAAGCATACCGATTATACACCCCCTACGATCCAGCGGCTCCTGAGAATCTTCGTATGGTGAATACTGCCTTTGTGGCACAGGCACAAGGTGATATATTACGGAAGCTGCAGAAAATGGAAGGGTTTGCGGGCATGAATGCAACACAACTGATGGAAGTAGCACAGAAGATATATGTAAATCGTGACCAGGAGCAGAAGCGCAAATCGGATCGTCGGATGAAGAAGAAGGCGGACTTCCTAGCAGCCGCCCTAGCCGACCACCAGCGACCACCAGTTCCAGCCTGGGCCAGAGGAGGGAGCAGGGGACGAGGACGAGGCTGTGGACACGGGGGATCGAGGGTTCCCCTGGGCCCCAATCAATGCGCCTACTGCAAAGAGGAGGAACATTGGAAAAATGAATGTCCAAATCGTAACTCAAGACGGGGAGGATATCCATCCATGAGGGGTGCTAGAGCACCTTTACGTACTACATGGGAGCAAGACCAGTATGATGATTTCCCGCCTCTACTAGCACCAGCTATTGAAGGCCTTGCGGCTATGGAACATTATGACTCAGACGACTACTAGGCCAGACCGGGCTCCAAGTTTCTGTTGGGTCCCCAAGAGCCTATGGTCAAAATGAATTTAGGGGACCGAGAAATGCAATTCATGGTCCATACCGGAGCAACACACTCAGTGGTCACCCAACAAATGGCCCCGATCTCTACCAAATTAGTCACCATTGTGGGAGCCACGGGAGAGAGGGCCCAGAGACCTTTTCTGCAAAACCGCACATGCCAGTTGGGGAGACGGACGATCACCCACCAGTTCCTGTATATGCCTGAATGTCCGATACCCTTGCTGGGTCGGGATGCTCTAGCAAAACTTCAAGCCCAAATATCATTCGGGCCTGAGGGCCAGGCTGAGCTCAAAATACCCAGCCTGGGCCCAGTGGTTTTGGTACTGTCCGTCCCCCAAGAAGAAGAATGGCGGTTATATGAGGACAGGCCTAGATCTGATGTGGCCGCCCTGGATAAGTGGGATGCAGTGCCCCCTGGAGTTTGGGCTGAAGGGAACCCCCCTGTAATGGCCATCAATATTCCTCCTGTAAGCATTGAAATGAAGCCAGGAGCCTCCCCTGTACATGTACGACAATACCCGCTGCCGCGGGCAGCTGTGGAAGGGATTCATCATTTGATGCGGCTACTACAGTATGGTATCCTGCAGCCCTGCCAATCGGCATGGAACATGCCTTTGCTGCGTGTCCGTAAACCTGGAACCACCGACTACCGACCTGTTCAGGGCCTCCGTCGTGTCAATGAAGCCACTGTGACCCTGCATCCAGTAGTACCAAACCCTTATACGCTCGCTGTTGGGCCTCATCCCGGCTGCTGCTTCTCACTTCTCAGTACTGGATCTAAAGGATGCCTTCTTCTGTATACGCCTGGCTACCACAAGCCAGCATTTGTTTGCCTTTGAGAAAAAGGATCCTGCTACTGGCAGGAAGGCCCAAGTCACCTGGACTCGCGCTTACCACAGGGATTCAAGAACTCCCCGACCATTTTCAGCACAGCACTAGCCCAAGATCTTGCCAGTTTTCCCCCAGGGGAGCCTGGCAGACGAGTACTTCTACAATACGTCGATGAACTACTAATTGCTGCCGACTCTGAAGCCGAATGTATACTGGCAACCACAGAGCTTCTCCAACTCCTGTACAATGCAGGCTACCGAGCTTCAAGGAAAAAGGCTCAGTTATGCCAGTCGGAAGTGATGTATCTGGGATTCCATCTGTCGAAAGGAAGTCGATGGTTGGGGACTGAAAGGAAGGAAGCAGTGTGTCGGATCCCTGTGCCAACAACCTGCAAGCAAGTGCGCAGTTTTCTTGAGGCTGCAGGGTACTGTCTTATCTGGATTCCCAACTTTGCAAAGATTGCAAAGCCCCTCTATGAGGTTACGAAAGGTCCAGAGAAGAGCCCCCTTGAGTGGGGTCGAGACCAGCAGGGGGGCTTCAAACATCTGAAGAGGGCATTACTGTCATCTCCAGCCCTAGGCCTTCCGGATGTCACCAAGCCTTTCACTCTCTATGTGCACGAAGCAGCGGGAACAGCTTTGGGGGTCTTGACCCAACAACTGGAGTCTTGGCCACAGCCAGTCGCCTACCTGTCTAAACAGCTGGATCCAGTGGCCAAGGGATGGCTGCCTTGCCTGAGAGCAATAGCGGCAACAGCCTTGTTAGTGAAGGAATCTGATTAACTATCCATGGTCCAAAACCTTTTAGTCACCGTCCCATATGCGGTCCAAACATTACTGGAGCATAAAGGAAGTCACTGGTTCACCAGTTCCCGGATGTTGAAATTTTATTTTATTTTTATTTATTTTATTTTTATTTAGTATACCGCTACTTCCAGCGATCAGCAGCGGTTTGATTACAGATTGGAAATTGTCAAATCATGACAGGAATTTTTTTTTTTTTTTTTTTGAGGTATAAACACATTGATTAGACAGGAAAGCCAGAGTATGCTATGGGGAAACCCCAGAGTGCAGATAACCACCAGCCAAGCCTTGAACCCTGCTACTTTCCTACCTGTCAGCCCGGGACCACCTGACCATGACTGCCTAGAAGTGATGGATACAATCTTCTCCAGTCGCCCTGATCTAACAGATGTGCCACTAAGCAATCCGGATGAGACCTACTTCGTAGATGGAAGTAGTCTGGTGTTGGAGGGCCACAGGTGTGCAGGGTACGCAGTGGTGACGATGGAGGTGACCGTTGAGGCTCATCCTTTGTCCCCCGGCACTTATGCACAGAAGTCGGAACTCATTGCCCTGACCCATGCCTTAATCCTTGGGACTAGCCTTCATGTGAATACATACACAGACTCCCAGTATGCCTTTGCCACTCTCCATGCCCATGGGGCCCTATACAAGGAAAGAGGGTTAATTACTACAGCTGGCTCAGAAATAAAGAACGGCCCCCAAGCATTGGCCCTCTTAGAAGCAGTCTGGCGCCCTAAGGCGGTAGCCGTTATGCACTGCCGAGGCCACCAGAGAGGGGACAGTGAAATAGCTAAGGGGAATAGACGGGCCGATGCAGAGGCCTGGCGGGTCGCAACCATATCCTTGTCCCAGTCCTTCCCCGAGGGCACCCAGGACCTACAAGCCCCACTGTTTTCAGTCCCACTAAGCCAATGGTCTAACAGATACACAACACGAGAACTAGATTTCTTCTGCCAAGAGGAGGGAGGGGTGCTACACACGGATGGCTGGATAAGGTTACCCAGAACAGGGACAGCTCCAGTGATAGTCATCCCAGACAGCCTTGCCCCAGCATTCCTATCCTCCTTCCATCAAGCCACTCATATGGGTAAGACAGCAATGCAAACTACCCTGCGCCCCTATTTCTTCATCTCCTGCCTGTCCTCTTTAGTGGCCGCTGTTGTCAGACAATGCATCACATGTGCTAAAAATAACGCCCGTCAAGGTCCATGCCAACCCCCGGGGGTCCAATCTTATGGGGTCACCCCTATGGGAAACATCCAGGTTGACTTTTCAGAAATGCCCCGGGCAAATGGGTACTGGTATCTGCTAGTGTTAGTCTGTACTTTCACGGGGTGGGTGGAGGCCTTCCCAGTCCGCACCGAAAAAGCCAGAGAAGTGACTAAGGTGCTGCTGCATGAAATCATTCCCCACTTTGGACTCCCAGTAGTAGTGGGATCAGATAATGGACCTGCCTTCGTGGCCCAGGTAGTGCAACAAGTAGCTAAGGCCTTGCAGATCGAATGGAAGCAGCACACAGCTTACCGTCCGCAGAGCTCGAGGAAAGTAGAACGCATGAACCATACCATAAAGAGCCAACTAGCAAAACTGTCAGGAAACCTCGTTAAAGTGGCCCCAATTACTCCCTATTGCTTTGCTCCGCATACGATCTGCCCCACGAAAGGGTATTGATATCTCCCCTTTTGAAGCTGTATATGGTCGCCCTGCACCCCTCATACAGGGCATCCATGGAGATTTAATACAGATAGGTTCAGAAATAACCCGACAGGAACTGTTGGCTCTCAGCTCTGTTTTGCAGAAATTGCACCAGTGGATCCAGGAGCGGCTCCCCATCAACCTGACTGAAGCGCTCCATACATACCAGCCTGGTTCCAGAGTGTGGGTCAAGGAGTGGAAGAAGGATCCATTGACCCCCCAGTGGCGAGGTCCGTATACAGTTCTGCTGACCACCCCCACGGCTGTCAAGGTGGCTGAAGTTGCTTCGTGGATCCATCATTCTCGCGTCAAGGCCGCTGCACCGGAAGTTGTTACAGCCTTGACCTCAGTCCCGATCCCAGATCAACCCCTGCGTTTGAAATTGAAAAAGGATACCACCATCCAGTGAGGGGTTCTAACAGTCTGCCAACGAACTCCGGACAACCAGAGAGAATGAGAAAATGTGCCTTAGCCTTATTCCTACCCCTGATATGGACCCACTTTCTAACAGCTGCAGAGACTACTAACACAGCAGTAATACTTGCCCAAACTGCTCTGAACATGACAGACTTTTGCATAAGTAATTCTCCAAAAACTGGGATTTTTCTGTCAACCTGTCTCATTGCTGTACCGTCTAGCTTATGTGAAATGCAGAACCTTACTATACTTGCTAATCTGGACTGTAGACAACCTGGAATAGATTACTCCACATTCTTCTATCTTATTGGGGTTACCAGACCAATTTCTGCACATTTTAACCAAGTGCCTTTTTTTTTTCCAATGTTTATTTACGAACCATCATAACAAACCAGTATAATGTACAACAATCAACGACCTCCCCCCTGGGGTAGACTCTGATCCACAGGGGGGGGAACAATGACGGTCACAATATTTTCAAAATTTTACACCCCCCCCCCAACCAATCCACCCCCTACCTCCCCCTTCCCCACCCACCCCCCCCCCCACACACACATGAGCAAGCTACATCTGGATCAGAGCATAAAACTGTACAAATCGCCCCCATGAGCTACTCCCGACTAAGCCACCAATTAACATCCCAGCTGCAGAACTTAGTTGCGTGCACAGGGACTCAGAATTTGAATATATGGGTCCCATCGTAACAGAAAGGCAGACCAACGTTTGGCATGGCCCCTTGCCCCCCTACACTCCAGGAGCATCAGTTGGTGGAAGGAGTTCCGCCATTCCCAAAAGGAGGGAGGGTTCCTTTCCCGCCACCGATGCAGGAGGGGTCCCTTACCCACCAGACAGGCCTTCCGCACCAGCCAGCGACCCCATTTCCCTTTCGGGGAGTTAAGGCTCAGGAGGTCCAGGGTAACCAGGGCTGCGTCCCAGGATATGGGCTGTCCTAGGAGGGTAGCCATAAAACAAATCCTCCGCCAATACGAACAGATCTGCCGGCATCCCCACCACATATGCAGTAAAGTCGCCAGGGGCTCAGCGCACCGCGGACAACTACCATCCGGGGTCAAATGACAACGGAAAGCCCGTCTCAGAGAGAAATGAACCCGTGATACACAAATTGTATTTCCCGCCAACGGACGCCGTCCGCCAGGCGTCCAATTCTTTGAAGGGCGGCCAAAACGGTGTTGGGGGGGGAATAGCCTGCTCCAGCTCCACCCCCCAAGGCCTGCTCCACACCACAAAAGTCTGGTCGAGACCGAAAAAGATCCAGTCTCGAATTAAAAAGACGTATAGACGGTTTCTCCGCCCCGGCCAGACTAAAAAACTCGATGATCTGAGCGGACCGATTGCCATGTAGCTCCTCACCCGGGAGCGACACCACGTAGTGGGCGATCTGTATGTACGCAAAAGTGTGGCGAAACCCCAGGTCATATTCCTGGGATAAGAAAGGAAAGGATTTAATTTTCCCAGCGGGGTCAACCACATGTCCGAGATTCCGCAGACCTCTGTCCCCCCAGGCTCGGAATACGGTGGTCTCTATACCTGGAGTGAAACTGACATTACCTCTAATGGGCAACCAGCATGATACCTTCCAGTTACGACCCCAGTAAACATTTAGCTGCCACCAAGTCCGGAGCACAGGGACCAATAACACACTATCAACCAGGTAGGCGGGCCACCGGCTAAAGTCCATGTGTAACAGGGCCTGCAATGAATGGGGGGCCACATAGGCCTCCTCCAGCGCCAAAGGAGTGTACAAGTCAGTAGAGCCCAGCCAGTCCCCCAAATGTCTGGCTTGACAAGCCAGCGCATAAGCTCCGAGGTCCGGTAGCCCCCAACCCCCATTTCTCTCCTTCCCCACCAAACGACTATAGGGGATCCGCGCTCTCGCACCTCTCCACAAAAACCCCCTAAATTCCACCTCAAAACGCCTAACATCCCGCCGTAATAACCAAACCGGGAGAGTCTGTAACCAATACAAGATCCTCGGCAAGATCACCAGCTTAATCGCCGCAATCCTCCCCGACAGGGAGAGGGGACGAGTCCGCCAAGCCTGCAACTGAGTTCTCACCTTGGCCAGCACCCGAGACAGGTTACTCCTATATAGTTGAGACAACTGACTGGGCAGTACTATCCCCAAATAGGTAAATTGATTATCGGCCCATTTAAGAGGGAACTCACCCGGCCAGCTACTCCGAAGTTGACCCGAAACATCCAGGGCCTCTGATTTATCCCGATTAAATAGTGAACCCTGCAAAGCTCCCAAAGGTTTGAAACTCCTGCAAAAGACGGGGCAATGATTCTGTGGGTGAGAGCAAATGAACTAACAGGTCGTCGGCAAAAGCAGATATTTTAAACTCCTGGTCTCCGATACAAACACCCCGAATTTCTCACAACCGCTCCAACTGACGTAGGAGGGGGTCAAGAGACAAGACAAAAAGTAGGGGGGAGAGGGGACACCACTGCCGGGTCTCCCTTCGTAAAGAAAGGCTTCAGACAAGACCCCATTACATAGAATCGCGGCGGTCGGGTTGGAATATAAGCTCGCCACCATATTACAAAAAGGCGGCCCTATACCATAGCGCGGGAGGAGGGACATCAAATACTGCCAATCTACCCTATCAAAGGCTTGCTCCGCGTCAAAACTGATTAATAAGGAGGGCGTGCCTCTGCGCCGGACCCATTCTAGGGAAGTTATTATTCTGCACAAGTTACATACTGCGTAGCGGTCCCGCACAAAACCCACTTGTGAATCATGGACAAGCTGCCCCAAGAACTCCGACAGGCGGTCGGCCAGAATTTTTGCCCTTAACTTGAGATCGAAGTCAAGCAAAGAGAGAGGTCGATATGATGCTGCTGCTAGAGGGTCTTTAGCCGGTTTCGGAATAAGGACAATGTGGGCATGATTATCTCCCCATCGAAAGTACCCCTGCTGGGCCCTCAAATTATGTACGGCAGCTAGGGTTGGGGAAATCAGCTCATTCAAAATCTTATAAAACTCCGCTCCAAGATCTTGTGGGTATGGTACTTGAGGAGGGCTATGTTCCGGCAGGAGTGCCTAAAATTAGGCACTATTGTTCCGATTTAGAGCAAGGGGAGCCCGGAGCTCAGGATAGATGCGACTTCCCAAGCTCACCACATCACGTGACCTCTAACCAAGTGCCTTTTTCCTTGCAGGTAGTTTCCACCCTGAATGCTACTGATTGCTTCTTTTTTGTAAATGCTAAAAAAGGTGGGGTCAATGTCTCGAATACTGTGTTATCATACAACTCTGTAACTAAGGTATCCTATGCATATTCAGAAATGTATCTTCCCTTAGGTTGGTTTTTAGTTTGTGGTGAGATATCTGTGGATCTTCTGCCCATGTATCTCTCTCTATATCTGTATGCATATATACCCTATACGTGTATATATTTAGGAATATATATATATGACAGAGAGAGAGATATGTATCCCTTGGGTAGATAGATATCCACACACTGGTCATCTGTCTGTTTAGGTTCAGATTTCCATGTCTTCCTTATCACCCTGACAGATGAGCACTACCTCTAGCCATGCTGTACCAGCATGCTTAGGGTTTTACATATACAACCACTCCCTGTGGTAATTAGTAAACGTTTTTATCACAGGTTATGGTAATAAAAAAGTTTACTAATTACCACAGGGAGTGGTTGTATATGTATAACCCTAAGCATGCTGGTACAGCATGGCTAGGGGTAGTGCATGAGATCTACCATTCGAGGACTGGCTAGTCTTAACAGACTGTTTTTGGGTTACCTGATCCTGTGAAGAAGAAGGGGTGGACGGTGCCCTGAAGCTGGATGGGGACAGTGTATCGAGGGAAACTCGATGCTGAAGACTTCTTCCTACTATAGTTTTACAGGAGGGACACTCCAGAGGAAAATGGTCAGGACCCAAGCAGGGTAGACACCAATTATGAGTGTCTAAAATCAATTTTGTACCGCCACAGTTAAAACATTTCTTAGGAATAGTGGCTGGCATTTCCATGAGGAAAAGAGGGGTAGGCCTAGCAGGCCGTGAAAAAACCCCGTCAGGCACTAAGAGGGAAAAAAATATTCCCCAACAGGAATATGAAGAAAAAAGAAAAACGAAACACCAGTGGTACCGGTGGCGTCAGGAAAGGAAGCCACGACCACAAGAAAAATAAAAAATAAAAGAAGAATTTTCTGTCGGCTCCGCGGAAAAACAAAAAAAAACTGAGGAGAGGCAGTTGGGAAAGGCGGGAAGGCAGCACGCAGGCGCTGTGGGATGCTCCCAAAAGCTTTCTGATTGGATGCTGGGGAGCGTTCCCGCGCAGGCTCCGTCGGTACCGACGTACCCATATGTGAAGACTCATTCCTGCTTGTTCCTGGAGATCAGCCTTTCACCAAGTCGTGTCTAGCAAAGCTACAAATTCCATTTGATGACAGGCTTAAAGATGAGTCTGGGACATCTATGTAAAAACCCTAGTGACTACAGCAACTGGATAATTATTTGTATAGATATTTGAGTTCCTGCCTGAGATGGGCTCTTCAACTAATACTGCCCAGATATAGAAACACATGCACTCCCAGTTTGTGTAGATGCTAGACATTTTGAAAACACACAGAACCTGAAATAAAAGCATACAGCAGGATTAACCTGTATGGAGTAACAATTAAAACCCTAAACAACTGGGCAAGCTAGATAGACCATGCTGGTCTTTATCTGCCAAAATCTGCTATATTACTATGTTACATGTAAGGCTGATAGAAGGCCAAAGGGCATGACAATACTGGTAATGTTTCCCTATGACAAATCTGAAATAATGCTAGAGGCAACAAGGTGGAATTAGACTTACCTGCTAATTGTTGTTCCTTACGGAACTCCAGCTTGGTCCCGAAACCTCTGGGTTTTGCTCCTCCAGCAGCTTGGAGACTGAGAAACGTCACACTTGTGATGTCACTGGTACATAATCTCCAGAACCACCTCCATTCACCAGTAACCTATTGACAAAGCAGACTCCCAGGAGCAACAAGTAAGTAGCAAACACTAGAAATAACAAAAAAAACACTATTTAAAACCCCCCAACAATGACACCTTGACCCCAAACTGATCCATAAGTGCCCAGGTCCTTTCACCCCCTTTATGGAACATGGAATCTACTCTAACTCACAGAATGCCTTTGTTGGGGAAAAAACTCACGTCATCTCCTCTTGTTCGTGCCACTTACTTTTAACTCCCCTATGCTTCAGGCGCTCGAGAACTACAAATCCCAGGGTGGGATACGGGACCAGACTGGAGTTCCATAAGGAACAACAATTAGCAGGTAAGTCTAATTTCACCTTCCTTAACGTCCCTCCAGTCTGGTCCTGAAACCTCTGGGGATGTAACAGAGCAGTGAAAAAATCAATGGGTGGGATTATGCAGACCTGCCTGAAGCACCGCAGATCCAAAACTGGTATCCCTTCCCGCCTGGACATCCAGCCGGTAATGCTTGACAAAAGGAATGCAGAGACGACCGGGTCGCTGCCTTACAAATTTCCGCAGCCGGCACCAAGCTGTATTCTGCCCAGGACGCCGCCTGCCCTCTCGTACAATGAGCTCTCAACCCTTTCGGCACCAATTTGCCCTTGAGAAGATATGCAGACGCAATCGCCTCCTTCACCCAACGGGTGACGGAAGCCTTAGAAGCTGCCTCTCCTTTTCTTGCCCCCGCAAAGAGCACAAAAAGCCTATCCGACTTCCAGAAGGGGTCTATCCTACGTAAGTAGTGCTTCAAAGCTCTCCGGACATCCAGGCCTTGTAAGCGCTTTAAGGAAGAATTCTCCGCTTTAGATCCAAAAACTGGCAAAGAAACCACTTCATTCATGTGAAAAACCGAGACCACCTTCGGCAAAAACGACGGTACTGGTCTGAGAACTACCTTTGACTCACTAAAAGATAGAAAAGGCTTTCTACAGGACAACGCTTGCAACTCGGAAATTCTCCGCGCCGACACAATAGCCACCAAGAACACCACCTTTAAGGTAAGATCCTTAAGCGACGCCCTCGCCAGCGGCTCAAAGGGTTCGCGCCCCAACACTTCCAGAACCAGAGGCAAATCCCAGGACGGTACCACCGGTCTCCTGGGCGGTCGCAGCAGGGCTACTGCCCTTAAAAAACGCTTAATATCCGGATGTACTCCCAAAGCCATCCCTTGAACCTTTCCTCTATAGCAGGACAGTGCCGCTAACTGCACCCTTAGAGACGAGGCCGCCAAACCTTTTTAAAACCCATCCTGCAGGAAAGACAGAACCTGCGGAATAGAAACTCTCAACACTGCCAGTTGTCGCTCCTGACACCAAGCGTCAAATAGTCGCCAAACCCGGATATAGGCCAAGGAAGCCGACCGCCGACGAGCCTTAAGGAAAGTGGAAATAACTGCCGCCGAATACACCTTTGCAGTCATCCTTGCCCTTTCAAGAGCCAGGCCGTAAGAGAAAACCGATCCACTCGAGGCATGACCAGCGGCCCCTGAGAGAGAAGGTCTATCCACCGAGGAAGACGCCACAGCTTCCCGATCACGAGTCTCATCAAGTCTGCATACCACGGTCTTCTTGGCCAATCCGGCGCGATCAATATCACCTGACCCCGGTGACACTATGCGCTGCAGCACTCGCCCTATTAAAACCCAGGGCGGAAACACGTACAGAAGCTTATCCTCTCGCCAGGCCTGAATAAGAGCATCCAGACCCTCCAACATTCTCTCCCTTCTCCTGCTAAAGAAGTGACCCACCTGTGCCGACTGAAAAGACGCCATGAGATCCATCACCAGCGTCCCCCAACGCCGCACCAGCATTGTGAACACCTCCGGGTGAAGAACCCACTCTCCTGGGTCCACTCTTACTCGACTTAAGAAGTTGGCCTCCACATTGTCTACTCTCACTACATGTGCTGCCGACAGTGCCAGAAGATTCTCTTCGGCCCACAAGAACAAATCCCCGGCCTCTGCTTCGAGCGCCGCACTGCTGGTACCCCCTTGACGATTGATATAAACTACCGCGGTCGCATTGTCGGAAAACACTCGAACGGCTTTCCCTTCGAGAGAAGGTTGTAGAACTTGTGGCGCCTTTGCCACCGCCCTCAACAACTCCAGTCTGTTGATGGGCCAGCTCCTTTCCAGCTCCGTCCATTGCCCTTGAGCGAAACTGCCTTGACAATGAGCTCCCCAGCCTGAGAGACTGGCATCCGTCGTCAACGCCACCCACGCCGGGGCCTCCAAAGACATTCCTTTTTCCAGACATCCTGGGCGCAACTGGGGTAGGATAAGCACGGCAGGTCTTCAACAGAAAGCTTTATGGGAAAAAGCTGAAAACTCTTTTAGCTACAGAGTCATTAACATTGAGGACTAAAAGAAAAAGACTGACCGATTTGGACAACTAGCCCAGTCCTGGAGGGAAGAAGGGGTATGGAAAAAAGCCCGTATTCCCAAGGAGAACGGATGTGTACTCAGAACTAATGAAGATGTACACTGTCTTTCCTAGCTGATGAGAGATAGGAAAGATATTGAAGCCTGATGCTTCAAGAATAGGGAGACTTTGAGCAAAGTGGAAGCTGTTAGCAGCACAGCAGTGGTTGTGTGCATAACAGCCCCCACATACTGAGGAACCGTATGAAATATGGAAGTCCACTGTCTGGAACCTCTAAGGTGGTAAAACGTTTATGGCATAGAGAGTTAGGGAGATAGTATGTAATATATATCGACCTATAAAAAACCTCCCAACAGATACATATATATATAGGGGGATATATATACACCTAGATATATATATATATATATATATATATAAACTTATGCACACACAGCTTACAGACATATGTATGTAAATGCATATATAGAGATATATACATACATGAATATGAGTCTGAAGATACATGTCTGCAACTAAGCCCCATAAGAACATTCATATGGGGAATGTGAGGGGAAAAGATTCATCCAATAACAAGAGGGTGAAACCCACTTGACAGATATATAGAGAATCTATTTCTGTGGGCTAAGAGGATGCAGGAATGCAATCCAGTAAAATAACCAGGATGGTTGCGTGAAAAACAGAGGATATCAGTCTGTAAAGAGCAAATCGGGAGTCCTTTAGAACTCTGACAGGGCAGATGGACAGAAACGCATAGAAGAATATACTAGGATGACCCACTGGAGGGACATAGGGGTATCATGCATTACTAGTAGAATATGTGCTGTCCATGAGCAGTAGGATAGCATTTTGCCAAGCTGTAAGGAAAAAAAAAGAGTATATTCCTGCAGGATTGGGAACTCCTTGGACATTCATGCAGAAAAAGCTTATATTCTGTATTATAACAGGAGACAAGAGGGTGTGGAGAACCCTCACAGTCATGGGAATGATTTATAAGCTTTTTTCTACTATATAGAATAGCCCTCAGAGACAAAGTCCAATGCTCTGTAGCAAGGGCCCATAGTAGAAAGCTTCTCTGAAGATTGCAGAGAGCATTGTGCGGAGAATTATGAGATAAAACTGACTGAAGTCAGGTGTGTTGCCACATCCTAGGAAAAGGAGATGGCTAGAAAGAAGATAATGTGAGAAGCCTAAAGAGAGTAGGATTATCCAAGATAGATGAGGACTAGCTTGGAATCACTACTGAGGCTAGACAAAAATTGTGGAAGATAGACTGGAACCTGTGGAAAAGTACCAGTAGTTCAATCACTGTAACTCCTGCATGCAAAGCAGCTGAAAAAGACAGCAGAGAGCATCCTCCTGTGCAAAACAAAGAGAAACAGACAAAGGGAGAGGAGATATTCCCGTCCCTGTCTGAAGAGTTATCTTGAGAATGTATTCAAGGAAACAAAAAGTCTACACTGGAATGAAAGTCTAGAGAAGCTTTTCAGTATGGTACCACTCAGTCAGGGGAAACCCTGGATGAGAGGGTAGAGAAACCAGGTAATTGGAGGGTGACTTACCCATATGGTGAGTCAGCTGAAGGAAAAAATGTTCATGTTGGGACAGAAACTATCATGGGATAGTTGCAACTTCCCTTCTTGATAGTAAGAAGAGGAGAATTCTGTAACCCATGGACAAGAATATCCTGACAGCTTAGCATACTGAAAAAGGAAGACCAGTGTAGAACTTTAAGAAAAAACAGTGAACAAACTTCTGCTAAGAAGAAGTTAACTGTAGATTGCAACCTTCAGAACCTATGGTTGCTGGGTATGCTCAGACTGGCTAGAGTTTGGAAACTTCAGACTAGGACGAGGTGTCCCTTGCTTGGGTACATCTGGATGATGGGCAGGAGAAGAATGAAACCTTCTTTTCTTGGGGAAAGAAGGTTTGGTAGGACATTTCCTACCTCCTGGGGAAGAAGGAGGCTTAGAATGGTCTCCAGAACCAGGGAAGTCAGTGGAGCAATGAGCAACCTGACGTAAAGCCTCCTTATTGAAGAGATTTTCTCCAGTACAAGGAGAATTACCCAGTGTGTGTTGTGCCCATCTGCTCAAGTCTGAAGCTTGGAGCCAGGCTCTACGACGTGCTCCAATGGCAATAGCAGAGGATCTGCTAACAGACTCAAAAGAGTCTAGAGAAGCACGAGAAAGAAACCAAGAGATATTCCGGCTATGACTAAGAAGCAAGGAATAGTCAGCAGCCTTAGGCTCTGACAAAAAAGGAGTCAAAAGAGATAATTTCTTTGTGATCTCCTGGAGTGTTACATTCATATAAAATATATAAGAAATAATTCTTGATGCCAGCATAGATGTTTGGAAGGTTTGCCGTCCAAAGGCATCAAGTGCTCTAGATGCACGACCTGGCAGAAAAGAAGAATGCTTCTTCTTGCTTTTTACCTTCCTCATTGCTGATTCCACTACAATGGAACGATGGGGAAGTTGAGTCTTTTGAACCCCTGGAGAGGGGGGGCACCTGATACAGAACATTAGTTGCTGTAGAAGGTGAGGGAACCCTTAAAGGTGATTCCCATATTCTCAGAAGAAGATCCTGCAAAGAATGATGTAAAGGAAGCATTATATTTTCCTTTTCTGCAGGAGAGCCTTGGTTAAGATCACAGCCAGGGATAGGAATAGCAAGAAAGGTTGCCATGTCAAGGAGAAAGTTCTGAAAAGAAGGATCTCCAATGGGAACCATCCCTGGGTAGGTTGAAGAAGCAGGCTGAGCACCAGAGGATGTACTGGTCTGGTGCAGAAAAAGAACCCTACTAGATGGATAGTGATACTGGCAATCACGACTTGAGGCAGTCAGTACTGCATCGTCCATGCCAGGTATCGATTCCAAACTAGGCATAGAAAGGATCAATGGTACCGATGTAACTGCAGGAATCGACATCGATACCGATACCAGTAATGGCATCGAGGCCGTCATCGGAGGCTGCTCCAGCGGTACCGAGGTAACCAGAGAGTCTTGGTGAGTATCCTCGGTACTGTGTATCCGGAAATGATAAGGGTCGGTTCCAAGGCGCGTCGGTACCCAGTCATCTAGACTAGATATCGATTCCAGACTCGGCACCGAAGGGAGCGAGTCTATCGATGCATGTCTAGAGGGCACCGACGTCGGTGGTGGTACCGGCGATGCCGATACGGGAAAGTCACTCTGGGTCGTATGGATCGGTCCCGAAGGTACCGAGGACACCAGATGACGATCCCTGGTGAAGAGTGAAACACTCGACACCGGTGCCGATGCCGGGGTATCGGTACCGCTCGAAGCGGATGCCACCACCGAGCATGGCTGAGATACAGGAAAGTCAATCTGGGTCGTATCGATTGGTCCCGAAGGTACCGAGGACGCCCGATGACGATCCCTGGTGAAGAGTGGAACACTCGACACCGGTGCCGATGCCGGGGTATCGGTACCGCTCGAAGCGGATACCACCCCCGAGCATGGCTCAGGTATGTTCTGTGAGGGGTGAGCCCCAGGAACAACCTGAAACCCCTGAAATGCTTTGGAGCCCGAAGACTCCCGCCGGGGTTTTAATGCCAATGGGGTCTTGAGGGCAAGGCTGGAGCCGTCGTCATGCTTGGCATGAGACCTACCACTCAAGGATTGGCAAGTCTTAACGGACTGTTTGTGGGTTACCTGATCCTGTAGAGAAGAAAAACACGGTGCCCTCACTGCCGGAGGGAAAACGGTATTGAGGGAAACTCGAAAGAGGGAAGGTCTTCTCTCAGTATTGCAGCCTGATAGTTCAGGGGAAAAAGGGTCAGGACCCAAACAGGTTAGACACCAGTTATTGGAGTCTAAAAAGAAAACTGTGGTTCCACAGCGAAGGCACTTCTTAGGAAAAGAAGGCTCCATGATGAAGAGGCCTTGTAGGCCCAAAAAAGTTAAGACAGAAGCAGAGGGAAAAATCCCTCTGAGTTTAAGAAAAGAAAAGAAAAAAACACCGGCGGTACCGGTGGTGGCGGGTAATACAGCCGCGACCACAAGAAAACAAGAAATGAAGTATTTAAAGAAAAAGGTTTCTGCGGTGACAGGAGGACGTCCTGCAGGATCCGCGGAAAAACGAAAACTGAGGAGAGGCAGTGGAAAAGGCGGGAAGTCAGCGCGCAGGCGCGAGGGATGCTCCCAAAAGCTTTCTGATTGGATGCTGGGGAGCATTCCCATGCAGGCTCCGTCGGTACCGACGTACCCCATATGTGAAGACTCATTCCTGTTTGTTCCTGGAGATAATATTTTCTTTTATTAGTCTTAAATAGTTTACCCTGTAGCTTCATTGCATGTCCCCTCGTCTTTCTATATTCTGATAAGGTAAACAATCGATCTACGTTTACCCGTTCCACTCCGTTCATTAATTTATAGACTTCTATCATATCTCCCCTCAGCCGTCTCTTTTCCAGGTTAAAGAGCCCTAAACTTTTTAGCCTTTCTTCATAGGAGTATCCTTCCATCCCCTTTACCATTTTGGTGGCTCTTCTCTGAACCTTTTCTAAAATCGCTATATCCTTTTAAGATACGGCGACCAGAATTGCACACAATATTCAAGGTGCGGTCTCACCATGGAACGATATAGAGGCATTATAATATCTTTTGTTTTATTTTCCATTCCTTTTCTTATCATACCTAGCATTCTATTTGCTCTCTTGGCCGCTGCTGCACACTGGGCCAAGGGTTTTAACATGGTATCCACAATGACGCCTAAATCTTTTTCCTGGGTGGTAGTTCCTAATGTGGAACCTTGCATCGTGTAACCATAGTTTGGGTTGTTCTTCCCTAGGTGCATAACCTTGCACTTGTCCACATTAAATTTCATCTGCCATTTTGATGCCCAGTCTTCCAATTTATCAAGATCCTCTTGCAATTTTCCACAATCCTCTTGGGTTTTAACAACTTTAAATAGTTTTGTCTCATCTGCAAATCTGATAACCTCACTCGTTATTCCACTTTCCAGGTCATTTATGAATATGTCAAAAAGCAGCGGACCCAGCACAGATCCCTGGGGTACGCCACTATTCACCTTTCTCCATTGGGAAAATTGGCCATTTAGCACAACCCTCTGCTTTCTATCTTTTAACCAGTTCCTGATCCACAATAGTACACTGCCTCCTATCCCATGACTCTTTAGTTTTGCCAAAGTCTCTGATGAGGGACCTTGTCAAAGGCTTTCTGAAAGTCCAGATACACAATATCAACAGACTCACCTTTGTCCACCTGATTATTCACTCCTTCAAAAAAACATAACAGATTAGTAAGACAAGATCTTCCTTGTCTAAAGCCATGTTGGCTGTCTCCCATTAGGTCATGACTATATACATGCCGAGTAATTTTATTCTTTATGATGGTTTCTACCATTTTTCCCGGTACTGACGTGAGGCTCACCGGTCTGTAGTTTCCCGGATCACCCCTGGAACCCTTTTTAAAAATTGGTGTTACATTGGCGATCCTCCAATCTTCAGGTATTAGAGATGATTTTAATGATAGTTCACAGATTACTAATAGCAGGTCTGCAATCTCATATTTCAGTTCTTTCAACACCCTTGGATGTATACCATCCGGCCCAGGTGATTTGCTACTCTTCAGTTTATCTAATAGTTGTAATACATCTTCCCGATGTATCGATATTTCCTTCAATTCTTCCACACCTTTAAATACCACTTCAGTCATGGGTAACATCCCTACATCTTCCTCAGTAAAGACCAAAGCAAAGAATTGTCCCTAGCAACTGCAAGTAGCTCCATGCTCCATGCCGTGGGAGCCTGTTTGCTGAGAAACTCCTGGACCATCTTCCGTAGACGCTGCGCTCACAGCTTCGGTAGAAAAATTTTCCCTAAGCTCGTATCGAAGCGCGCTCCCAGATAGTCCCGGTGCTGCGATGGCGTCAACTTGCTCTTGGACATGTTGACCACCCAACCGAGACTCTGTAGAAACGTTACCACCTTGGCCGTAGCCGCTTCGCTTTCTTCTCTTGACTTTGCTCAGATCAACCAATCATCTAGATAAGGGTGAACTAGCACACCCTCCTTTCGCAGAGCAACTGCCACAACCACCATCACCTTGGCGAAAGTTCTCAGCGCTGTCGCCAGCCCAAAAGGTAACACTTGGAACTGAAAATGCCCCAAAGGCACTGCATATCTGAGCAACGTTTGGTGCTCTCGCCATATCGGGATGTGCAGATATGCCTCCTACAAGTCCAGGGATGTGAGGAACTCCCCTTTTTGTACCGCCACGATTACCGATCGCAAGGTCTCCATCCGAAAATGGGACACAGACAACGGTTTACTCGTTTTAGGTCTAGAACTGGCCGAAATGAACCCTCCTCCTTCGGCACTATGAAATATATGGAGTATCGACCTCTGCCGCATTGGTCTGAAGGTACCGGCACTATTGCGTTGAGGGCTAATAACCTCCGCACCGTGTCGTGTACTGCTATTCGTTTGAGACTTGCCCCGCACGGTGACTGCACGAATCTCTCACTGGTCTCTGGAACTCCAACACATAGCCCTCTCGAATCACTTCTAGCACCCACTGATCTGATGTGATCTGGACCCAAGCAAGGTAAAATTCCTGCAACCGACCCCCAACGGGAACCAATCACACCTGGGCCCCCTCGGCTTCATTGTGACTTCCGAGGACCTGAGGTAGGAGGCGGAGGCGGCGACCACAAATCCCCTACCTGCTCCTCGAAACCCCTGGTTTCTATAGGGAAAGCGCCCCCGCTGAACTTGTCCAAATCTGGGGGAACAAAAGCGTCGAAATTCCCTCAGCTGACCCTTAGGCCCGGAAACTGAATGCCCCTGCTTCTGTTTGTCCTCCAGCAATCTGCCACCTTTAGACTCCCCCAAATCCTTAACCAACTTATCTAAGTCCTCTCCAAATAATAGCTTCCTCCTAAAGGGGAGCTTACTCAACCTTGCTTTGGAAGCGCCGTCCGCCACCCAATTACGTAGCCAAAGGTAACACCTAGCAACAATAGCCGATGCCATACTCTTGGAAAGACCCCTGATAAGGTCATAATGAATATCCGCCAAATAGACTGCCCCGGATTCCAATCTGGCAGCCTCTGCCGTAATCTCCTCAGACTGATCTGTCTGAATACGCTGTACCCATCTCAGACATGCTCTCACTACCCAAGCCCCACAAATAGACGCTTGCATCGAGAGTGCATTGACATCAAAAACCTGTTTCAACAGAGCTTCCAATCTACGGTCCTGGGGGGTCTTTAAGGGCCACACCCCCTTCTACCGGAATGGTAGTCTTAGTAACTGCCGAAACTGCGGCATCAACTCTGGGAGACCTAAACAACTCACGATCCGGGTCTATTATCGGATAGAGCCGCACCATCACTCACGAGCCCTTTAGGGTAGACTCAGGCAAATAGCGTAGTTACTCACCTGTAAAAGGTGTTCTCCAGGAGCAGCAGGAATCAGTCCTCACTTATGGGTGACGTCGGCGCCGACGGAGCCCTCGCGGAGCAATTTTCCCCAGCTTTCAAAGAAAGCCTTTGGGAATTGCAGCGCGCATGCGCGGTCGTCTTCCCGCCCGAGGGTGCCATCTTAGCCAGTCAGATGACATAGCTAAAAAAGACAGCATAAAAATTTGCAAAAAAGAACATAAGCAGACGATTGCAACTCCAAGGGGAGGAGGGAGGGGTAGTGAGGACTGATTCCTGCTGCTCCTGGAGAACACCTGTTACAGGTGAGTAACTACGCTTTCTCCAGGACCAAGCAGGAAGTCAGTCCTCACTTATGGGACTCCCAAGCTCAAGGCTACCGGAGACCCTAAGCACAAAAATGAGCTCCCTCTAGCTCAGCAGCACAGAAGGATAGAATCTTCGCTGAATTATCACCCACCGGTAGCCCACATCCGGGATGGAGGGTAGGAGTTGCTCAGACCTCAAAGAGATTACGGAGGACTGCCTGTCCGAAAGCACTGTCCCTACGGGACTCCCTCTCGAGACAGTAATGGACCGCAAAAGTCTGGCTCGAAGACCAAGTAGCGGCCCGGCAGATGTCTGCCAGCGGAACAGAGCGGAGGTAAGCCACTGACGTGGCCTTTGCCCGAACGCAATGAGCCGTGACTCGACTTTCTAAGGAGAGTCCGGCTGCCCCATAAGCCCAAGAGATACAGTCCGCAACCCAGATGGACAGAGTACGCTTGGAGACCGGGAGCCCCAATTTATTGGGGTCAAAAGACACAAAAAGCTGAGCAGCTTTACGGTGCTCCCGCGTACGGTCAAGGTAGAAGTTCAATGCCCTTCTACAGTCCAGGGTATGGAGGACCGTTTCAGCTCGGCTGGAGTGTGGTCTGGGAAAGAAGGTTGGAAGTACCACCTCCTGATGTATGTGAAAAGGGGAGACCACTTTAGGCAGAAATTTTGGGTGAGTCCGTAGGACTACCCTATTCTTGTAGAACCTAGTGTAAGGGGGATCAGACACGAGGGCCTGCAATTCACTTACGCGCCTAGCGGAAGTGAGGGCTATCAAGAACAGTGTTTTCCAAGACAGAAAACGGAGAGAACAGGTAGCCATAGGTTCAAAAGGCGGACAGGTGATCCGCTGCAAAACCACATTCAGGTCCCAGTCAGGCGCTGGCGGGGCGCAGAGGTGGTTTAAGTAGAAGGAGACCTCGGAGAAACCTCGCTACGAGAGGGTCATTGGAGAGAGGTCTGCCGTCCACTGGCACATGATGTGCTGAAAGAGCACTGAGGTGAACTTTGACGGAGTTGGACTTAAGTCCCAGATTAGAGAGGTGCAGCAAGTACTGCAAGATCACCGACACCGGGCAGGAGAAGGGATCCTGAGACTGTTGGGTACACCAGACTGCAAAGCGACGCCATTTAAGGGCGTAGCATTTGCGGGTAGAAGGCCGTCGCGAAGCTAAGACGACCTCCTCCACCTCCGCCGGCAGGAGAAGGGGAGCAAGGACTACCCTCTCAGCAGCCAGGCCATGAGGTTGAGAGACCTGAGGTTGGGGTGCAGAAGGGACCCCTGATCCTGAGTGAGGAGATCCGGTTGTACCCCCAGAGGGATTGGATCCTCCACCGCCAGTTGCAGCAGGAGCGGAAACCACGGCTGCCTGGGCCAGCGAGGGGCCACCAGGATCATGAAGGCTTTGTCTCGGAGAACCTTGAAAAGAGTCCGAGAGACCAGCGGGATGGGAGGGAAAGCGTACAGAAGGCTCCCCGACCACGAGATCAGAAAGGCGTCCGCCGCAACCCGAAGGGGGTGTGGCTGACGAGAGCAGAAGCGAGGAAGCTGCCGGTTGTGAGGACTGGCAAAGAGATCCACCGTGGGGAGACCCCACTTGAGGAAGAGCTTCTGAACTACCAAGGGATCCAGACGCCACTCGTGCGGCTGGAGGACCCTGCTGAGTTTGTCTGCAAGGCAATTTTCTTGGCCCGGGAGATAAACTGCCTTGAGGAGAATGCCGTGCCTGACGGCCCAAGAGCAGAGCTTCTGTGCCTCCCGGCAGAGGAGGAAGGAGCCCGTGCCCCCCTGCTTGTTCACGTAGAACATGGCAACTTGATTGTCCGTCTGGACAAGGACGGACTGTTGGGAAGTCAGGTGGGAGAAGGCCTTGAGAGCTAGGCGGATCGCCCTGAGCTCCAGGAAGTTGATCTGCTGAGCAGACTCCCACGTGGTCCAGAGGCCCTGAGTACGTGCCTCTTGGCAATGTGCTCCCCAGCCCAGGAGGGATGCATCGGTGGTCAGCACCCGGGTCGGCTGAGGTGACTGGAAAGGCATTCTGAATATCAGGTTCGGCTGCCGGAGCCACCACCGGAGAGACGAGAGCAGCGGCTCGGAGACGCGCACTAGGTCTGCCAGGCCGCCTGTGGCTTGTCGCCACTGCTGGCGGAGACACCATTGAGCAGACCGCATGTTCAGGCGGGCATTGGGGGTCACATGGACGGTGGAAGCCATATGGCCGAGCAGTCTCAGGAAGCGCCTGGCGGAGACCAGGGGCTGGCTGCGAAAGCGGTCGGCTAGGTCCATGAGCCGTTGAGCCCTGTCGAGCGGTAGGTACGCTCGTGCCCGAGGAGTGTGCAGCCTTGCGCCGATGAACTCAAGATCCTGTGAGGGGAGCAAAGTGGACTTTGCGAAGTTTATGACAAAGCCCAAGTGCTGCAGCAGAGTCACCGTGCGGCACGTGGCGTTGGTGACCTCTTGAGCGGACGCTGCTCTGATGAGCCAGTCGTCGAGGTACGGAAAGACATAGAGGCCGTGAAGCCGGAGATGGGCCGCCACGACCGCGAGACATTTTGTGAAGACTCGCGGCGCGGAGGATAGGCCAAAGGGCAGTACTCTGTACTGGTAATGATTTCCTGCCACCACAAACCTTAGGTATTGGCGGTGGCTTGGGTGGATGAGGATGTGCGTGTAGGCATCCTTTAGATCCAAGGAGCATAGCCAATCTCCCTGCTGGAGGTAGGGCAGAAGGATTCCAAGGGTAAGCATTTTGAACTTCTCCCGCACAAGGAACTTGTTGAGGTTGCGCAAGTCCAGGATGGGTCTGAGGCCCCCTGTTCTCTTTGGTATCAGAAAATACCTTGAATAAAAGCCTTGACCTCTCAGGTGGTGGGGCACCGGTTCCACCGCCTGTTCCTGCTTTCCTTCCGACGATGGTCCCCGGAGGGAGAACCCCGGTCGGAGGAGCTCCGGCGACGGTCCGAGCTGGAGCCTTTCGACGCGGAGGCCTCCGACGAGGTCCGGGTACGGCTGGGGTCAGCGAAGATTCTCTCACGCTGATGCCGCCGACTCCTCAACGCCTTTGAGGACAGTTTGCTGCAGGGCCCACAGATCAGTTCCTCATGATCCGGGCCCAGGCAGCGGAGGCAAAAGTCGTGTGTGTCGGTTAGTGACATATTTCGGTCACACCGACCACACCGCTTAAACCCACTGGCAGCCATCGGGGGAAAAAGGGCCCCTGCGAGGTCAAAGGACCGGGCTGCCAGGGAAAACCGAAAACGAAAGCTGACTAAGTCAGAAAAAACCGAAAAAAGTAAGCGGACTCGAGACCGACGTCGCGAGTCCGGGCGGGGGAAAGCGATCGGCGTCGAACCGAAAGGAAAAAGAAAATAAAATAATGAAGAAAAAATCGACTTTTTCGCGGAGACAAGACGGGGACGTCTGTAGGGCTCCGCGGAAAAAAAAGAAGACTGGCTAAGATGGCACCCTCGGGCGGGAAGACGACCGCGCATGCGCGCTGCAATTCCCAAAGGCTTTCTTTGAAAGCTGGGGAAAATTGCTCCGCGAGGGCTCCGTCGGCGCCGACGTCACCCATAAGTGAGGACTGACTTCCTGCTTGGTCCTGGAGAACCCATTCTTCCTGAATCATTTCCTTAATCACTCTGTGCACTGAAAACTGAGTCTTGCGAAAGGCCTGCAACAACAGATCCTCTAGGGAAGAATCCTCTGCCGGACCCACTGAGGGCATATTTAGCGCTTTCAGCGTTTCCGAGATAAGCGCCGACAACTCTTCTCTCCGAAAAACTCGCACGACCCTGGCTTGATCTTCCTGCTCCACAATTTCGCCTTCCTCCAGGTCCTCTTCCAAATCTAAATTTATATCCTGCTCCTCCGAACGGAGACCCTCCGATACCACGGATTGTTCCATCTGCTCCCTGTCGGCCCTGGTCCTTTTTGCCAACATTCCTGTCATTTTCGTATCCATCGGCGTCCCCAGGCGCTTCAGACTCGAGATACCCTCTGCGGCCCCGGGGCCCAGCTTACCAGAAGGACAGCTAAAGGCCTTCTGTATCAGCGTCACGAAATCCAGAGAAAAAATCACTTCCAATCCCCCTGGCATCATGGGCTGCGAGCCAGGAGGGTCAGAAGTCGACGACGTGCCTGGCATGGGCTCCAGAGAAGGAATGCCTGGAGAGCCTGGTTGATGAGGGGGTATGGGAACTTTCCCCCGAGCGTCCTCTGCGCCCCCTCTGTGACCAGCTCCAGGGCTGCAGCCTCCTGAGTGCAGCCCTTACAGACCCCCGCTTCTGAAACTGTGCCTTTTTTAGCCCCACAGATTAAACAGAGTGGTCTAGGCATCCTGTCCTGAAAGGTGTTCTAGCACTACCCTGAACCGAGCTGAAATGGACTGCAAAAATACTCCGGAGTCCCAAAGCCCTGCTCCCAGCATAGACCAATCTGCCGCGCTGCTATGCTGCTGTTCTGGGTTTTTTTGGTTGTTTTTTAATCAAATTAACTCAAATTAGGCACTATCCGTGCCCCTGAGCACCTTCCCGCGTCCGCCGCCAGGCCCCCGCAATGAAAACAAGGCTACCCGACACCTCTGCTAACCGCTGAAAAACTAAAACTCAAAACCGGCGTTTTTCCATGCTTTCACCACGCAGCTCGGTTGTCGCGCCAACGCCGTGGCTCTGCGCTCCCCTGTACCCCGTGTCCTGCCGGCTCACGTGAACATCGGGGGCCCCCCTTACCTGTGGCCTGGAAAGTAAAACAGAGGCTTTTCCTGCTCTGGGCTCTACCACCGTGCGCGGGAGCCGTCGAGCCGAAGCCCTCAGTACCGCGCAGGAACGTGAGGCAGACAAGCCTCTCTGCTGGCTCCCTGCCTGTGTCATCGACGGCCTCAGTAGCTCTAGCAGGCACCACTTCTGCACGCTACGGGCCTCGGTACCGGTCTCATCATCTCGTGAGTCTTCTCCCCCACAACAATCCCTGCTGCCCAAGCAGATTCCACGGGGGGGGGGGGGGGGGGGGGGGGGGGGAGACTGCAGCACTCACAGCACAGCTAAACTGAAGTTCTGAAATAAAAGATCCTGTCTCCTTTTATATATATATTTTTTCAAACTAAGCAAACAAATCAAAAAAACCTAACTGGTTCCTAACTCTCCTTAATTGCTCCTCTGGTGAGCCCTGCTAAGCTCACCACTCTCCAGCTGCTTGGAGACTGAGGTAACTGGTGAATGGAGGCGGTTCCGGAGATTATGTACCAGTGACATCACAAGTGTGACGTTTCTCAGTCTCCAAGCTGCTGGAGGAGGAGCAAAACCCAGATGTTTCGGGACCAGACTGGAGGCACGCTAAGGAAATACTCACTTCTCTCGGTGCTGCACCAGTGGATATACCGAGTGATGACATCACAGAACGTTACTCAAGTCTACTTTCATCTGGACTGGTCTAGCAGAACAAAGAAATTCATCTTTCAGCAGGACTAAGCCCAAAGCAAAAGCAATAATGAAGTGGCTCAGCAAGCAAAAAATTGAATGTCCTTCAGTGGCCCAGTCAAAGCCTAGACCTAAATCCCAAAGAAAATCTATGTCAAGACTAGAAGCCAATAATCCGAAGAGGATTCCTAGCCTATTTTAAAGAACTTGCATCAAGAGCTGCTGATAAGACTGGGCAAAAACTACACCAACCTCATTCTGCAAAGATGTTAGTAACTTTCAGCAATGACTCATTGGTGTCAGTGCTGGAAAAAGGGAGCTTTCACCAAGTATGGAGTCAAGGAGTGCAAAGACAAATAAAGACTAATTTCTTTTTTCTTAATTTCTGAATATTTCTATAATTGTTTTCACATTAAAAGTGTAGTGTATGTTGTAAAGGATCATGGACATGAACTTCATCTTAATGCACTTTGACTATAAGGATTTAGTGCACACCTTTTCAGTAGAAATTCAAGGCAAGTCACATTCACGTACAGTAAGAGGGCAATTGTAATTTTTAGATGGAATATAAAAAAGGTACAAAAGGTGTGAAGAATTGTGCAATGCGCCGTGTGCAATATTTGTACAAAGAGTGGGATATAAAGGAACAGGAGAGTTTGAAGCTGTTCGCTACAAAGACTGGCGCTGTACATCATGAAAGACGCAGTGAAGCAAGTGAGCTGTCAGCATTTAAACACAGCATATGCATGTACTGTATGAGAAAACAAAGCATTCTTGAATGTCATTCAGGTGATACCTCTGAAGGTTTCTTGTCTTCATGCCTCGAGTATGAGTCACTCCTATTTTGAGATCTAGAATGTTGGAACCAGGAGGGAGAGAAGCCTAAGGAAAAAAAATTCAACATGCTTTGAAACAGTCTGTAGATCTAAAACATGCATGAGATATCAATTGCAAACACAGGTCAGGAAATTACTTAACACGACAACTGTCAACGAGTTTGGATGATAAATTAGGAGATTGAGTATCTGTGTCAAAATACATGATACAGGAATGCAACAAAGGGCAAGAGTCGTCGGTGGGTGTAAACAAATTTTTATTAACCCCTACGCGTTTCGGCCGTAGCCTTCTTCAGGGGGCACACAGCTAAATGACATACAACATATAAAACATATAAATATATTAAAAATATTAAAAAACATATTTGCCTATGATATTGGACCAATATTATAAATAAATACATAAAAAACGTATTCATGTACATGTGCTCACAAATCCAAAATTTTTAAAAAAAAACCTACATCTATAATGAACGAAGAAAAAACAGGGTGGAATCACGGAATAGATAAACAATAAATGTTCAAATAAAATAATGTATATTCAAAAATATATGATAACAACTTATTATATAATATGAGACAAAGGAAGGGAGGGAAGGTGAGGACTGGAAGAAAGGGAGGGAATGGGAGGAAGGGAAGGAGGGGGGAGGAGGGAGGGAGGGGAGGAAGAAGGAAAAGGAAGGAGGGGAAGGGGAAGGGAGCAGGGGAAGGAGGGGGGGAAAAAGGAAGAAAGGAGGGAAGGGAAGGGGGGAGGGAAGGGGGGGAGGAGGAGGGAAGGGGAGAGAGGAAATGGATGGGGAAGAGAGGAAGGGGGGAGGGAGGGAGAAGGGGGGGGGAAAGGGGAGGGGAGGGGCGAAGGGTAGAGGAGGAAGGGGGAGGGGGTGGGGGATGTGGAGGAGGAGAGAAAGATACTTGATTAAATGACTTACATGTGTATGATCGTTGAGATCTGCAAACCGTAAATTATATTCACCAAAGCAACTAAGATACAATAACATATATTATAAGTATTGTTTGATGGACAGAGGAGTGAGGGGGGAGGGGAGGGGGAAGGAGAGGAGGGGAGAGGGGAGGGGGAGGGAGATGGAGGGGACAGGGGAAGGGAAGGGGGAAGGGGACTTGTGTGTGCACTTTTGCCAAACAATCTGTGAGCCTTAAAAATGAGATGATCTGTTGTAAAGTATGATAGGTCAGAAAATGGCTTCATAGTAATACTAGATAGTAGATTGTACTTAAAAGCAAAGTGACAATAAATTTTTGCTAAGGAAATAAAGAAGATTCACTTCTTACTTACATATAAACCTTCTATTGTGTGTCTATCTCATCTGCAAAAACACTGTAAAAATAAACATATTGGAAAATTCATCTATATAAACTATTGAAGTAATTTTTGTGTAGTTTGAAAAATTATATATACATGAAAAATATATATGTTATGTTACTTAAAAAATATATATGTATATGAAAAAAGATATATAAGAATGATAGAGGAGACTATTATCATGATAGACCGATACAACGCAGTGTACTCAGACTTGGTACTAAATTTTATTCAGTGAAAAAAAGGGGGAATGTTGAGTCTAAAAGCCTAACTTTGATTATGAATCATTTTATTCAGAGGGGGAGGGGGGAGGGGGAGGGGGGGGCGTGTGGGGAAGGGGGGGGGGGGGGGGAGGGGGGGGGGGGGAGGGGGAGGGGGAGGAAAGAGGGGGAGGGAAGGGAAGGGGAGGGGGAAGGGAGAGGGGGAGGGGGAGGGGGAGGGGAGAGGAGGGGGGGGGGGGAGGGGGGGGGAGGGAAGGGGAGGGGGAGGGGAGGGAGAGGGGGAAGGGGAGGGGAGAGGAGGGGGGGGGGGAGGGGGAGGGGAGGGGAGGGGGGGGGGGTGGGGGGGGGAGGGGGGGGGAGGAGGGGGGAGGGGGGAGGGGGGGGGGAAGGGAGGGGGGGGAGAGAGGGGGGGGAGAAAGGAGGGGTAGGGGGAGGGGGGAGGGGGAGAGGGGGGAGGAAAGGGGGGAAGGAAGAAGAGGGGAGGGTAGGGGTGGTGGGTAGGGGGTGGATTAGATCAATTACGCTATGTTAGGGCTTAATAGAATGTTGCATCTTTGTGACAATTGTGTTGTAATGCTCATATTGTTGAACCTACGATCCTGAGGACGGCTAAAAAAAATGTGTATGAATGCTCTTCAAAAAATATATATATGTATATAATACTTGAAAATCAGTCTTAAATGAAAAAGTGAATGATGTGCAGAGTCTAAATTCAAATTGTTGAGCCTATAAAGACTAATGTGATGCAAAGAGAAATCTATATTATTTCACAAAAAACGGACTTGATGAATACAATGTAGGAGATAGATAGGCAACAAATATAAAAAACATTAAACCGTTGCGAGGACATGACTTTCAAGATTTATATTAGATAAAAAACGCACCTGTTCGAATCGTGAAAAACTTATTCCTGGAACAGCAAAGGATCGTGTTCTAATTAGTCCCTTTAAAGTCTCTTAATAATACTTGGCGCATTTCTTAAGAGATTTTGTTTCAGTTTTCACGATGCATTTAAATAGTTGTACCCATCACTTAACAAAACAAGTTTTGGTTTCAAATCCAGTCCCCCTTTCACAAAATTTATTTTGCAGCCAATGTGCCTCTCTCTCTTTTTTTAACAGATCCCATAGACAGTACTAGTTTCTTATACAGAAGTTTTACAAAGGTGCATACCAAGTTAGCTGTTTCTATAAAAGATTACGCATGCATTATAAAAGTCTCGTAAGTCTCGCTCATATTCAATTCAATTGGTCCAAATATAGTCAGGATTGACGTAATTTAGTTCCTCCCCTTCATTTGACGTCATTCAAATTTGGCGCGCAAATCGGCGTTTTTTAAAAGACACCGTTTCAGTTGACATATCCTTTGCTGTTCCAGGAATAAGTTTTTCACGATTCGAACAGGTGCGTTTTTTATCTAATATAAATCTTGAAAGTCATGTCCTCGCAACGGTTTAATGTTTTTTATATTTGTTGCCTATCTATCTCCTACATTGTATTCATCAAGTCCGTTTTTTGTGAAATAATATAGATTTCTCTTTGCATCACATTAGTCTTTATAGGCTCAACAATTTGAATTTAGACTCTGCACATCATTCACTTTTTCATTTAAGACTGATTTTCAAGTATTATATACATATATATATTTTTTGAAGAGCATTCATACACATTTTTTAGCCGTCCTCAGGATCGAAGGTTCACATATGAGCCTTACAACACAATTGTCACAAAAGATGCAACATTCTATTAAGCCCTAAAATAGCGTAATTGATCTAATCCACCCCTACCCACCACCCCTACCCTCCCCTCTTCTTCCTTCCCCCCTTTCCTCCCCCCTCTCCCCCCCCTCCCCCCTCCCCCTACCCCTCTCTTTCTCCCCCCCCCTCTCTCCCCCCCCCCTTTCCCCCCCTCCCCCCCCCCCTCCCCCCTCCCCCCCTTTTCCCCCCCCCTCCCCTCCCCCCCTCCCCCTCCCCCCCCCCTCCCCCCCCCCTCCTCTCCCCTCCCCCCCCTCCCCTTCCCCTCTCCCCCCCCCCCTTCCCTCCCCCCCCCCCTCCCCCCCCCCCCCTCTCCCCTCTCCCCCTCCCCCTCCCCCCCCCTTCCCCCTCCCCCTTCCCTTCCCTCCCCCTCTTTCCTCCCCCTCTCCCCCTCTCTCCCTCCCCCCCCTTCCCCCCTCCCCCCCCCCCTCGAATAAAATGATTCATAATCAAAGTTAGGCTTTTAGACTCAACATTCCCCCTTTTTTTCACTGAATAAAATTTAGTACCAAGTCTGAGTACACTGCGTTGTATCGGTCTATCATGATAATAGTCTCCTCTATCATTCTTATATATCTTTTTCATATACATATATATTTTTTAAGTAACATAACATATATATTTTTCATGTATATATAATTTTTCAAAACTACACAAAAATTACTTCAATAGTTTATATAGATGAATTTTCCAATATGTTTATTTTTACAGTGTTTTTGCAGATGATATAGACACACAATAGAAGGTTTATATGTAAGTAAGAAGTGAATCTTCTTTATTTCCTTAGCAAAAATTTATTGTCACTTTGCTTTTAAGTACAATCTACTATCTAGTATTACTATGAAGCCATTTTCTGACCTATCATACTTTACAACAGATCATCTCATTTTTAAGGCTCACAGATGGTTTGGCCAAAGAGCACACACAAGTCCCCTTCCCCCTTCCCTTCCCCTGTCCCCTCCATCCCCCTCCCCTCCCCTCTCCCCTCCTCTCCTTCCCCCCTCCCCCTCACTCCTCTGTCCATCAAACAATACTTATAATATATGTTATTTGTATCTTAGTTGCTTTGGTGAATATAATTTACGGTTTGCAGATCTCATCGATCATACACATGTAAGTCATTTAATCAAGTATCTTTCTCTCCTCCTCCACATCCCCCACCCCCTCCCCCTTCCTCCTCTACCCTTCGCCCCTCCCCTCCCCTTTCCCCCCCCCTTCTCCCTCCCTCCCCCCTTCCTCTCTTCCCCATCCAATTCCTCTCTCCCCTTCCCTCCTCCTCCCCCCTCCCCTTCCCTCCTTTCTTCCTTTTTCCCCCCTCCCTTCCCCTGCTCCCTTCCCCCTTCCCCTCCTTCCTTTTCCTTCTTCCTCCCCTCCCTCCCTCCCTCCCCCCTCCTTCCCTTCCTCCCATTCCCTCCCTTTCTTCCTGTCCTCACCTTCCCTCCCTTCCTTTGTCTCATATTATATAATAAGTTTGTTATCATATATTTTTGAATATACATTATTTTATTTGAACATTTATTGTTTATCTATTCCGTGATTCCACCCTGTTTTTTCTTCGTTCATTATAGATGTATGTTTTTTTAAAAATTTTGGATTTGTGAGCACATGTACATGAATACGTTTTTTATGTATTTATTTATAATATTGGTCCAATATCATAGGCAAATATGTTTTTTAATATTTTTAATATATTTATATGTTTTATATGTTGTATGTCATTTAGCTGTGTGCCCCCTGAAGAAGGCTACGGCCGAAACGCGTAGGGGTTAATAAAAATTTGTTTACACCCACCGACGACTCTTGCCCTTTGTTGCATTCCTGTGTTTCCTGCAAGAGCAGCTGTTCCCCCTTGTTTTTCCCCAAAATACATGATACAGACCATATTTCAGTAGATTTACAACAAAAAGATGGCATTTTACTTACCGGATAACGTACTTTCCTTGAGTCCTGCTAGACAAGTCCAGACATGTGGGATGTATCCCTATACCAGCGAGCTGGAGACAGAAAAGCATTTCAGAGGTTTCTTATGACCTCATCCTGCTATACCAGACAATGCAGTTAGGGGTACACTTAGTATTCGTACCCAAGACTCCCTGACTGCACACAACCTCGATGGGGCTAAGGTTCAACAGCACAAGGAACCATAACTATTGTAAAGGATCATCTTCAAACAGAAGGCCTGTCAAGAAGATATAGGCCTGCAAGGCCAACCGTAGAGAAACATAGTAGACCATACCAGGTCACAGAGGCAGGTCCTGGACTGGTCTAGCACAACTCAAGGAAAGGTAAATAAAATGTCACCTTCCATATTGTCCTACTAGACCAGGCTAGACAAGCGGTATGTACTAAAACTACGAGTCCACTGGGCAGAAATAAGACACAGCATCTTTCAAGAGCTCTGAGCAAAAGGCAGTCTCTGCCCAAGCATGGACATCCAAGCAGTAATGCTTGAAAAAGTGGCAAGTGATGCCCACATTGCTGTCTGACAAATGTCTAAGGGGGAACAGAGCTACACTCCATCCAACAGGATACCTGCATCCAAATGGAGTGTGCATGCAAACCCTCCGGAATCAGCTGGTTCCATAACAGATACACTGAGGCAATTGCCTCCTTGATCCAGCGACCTAGGGTAGGCACTGTGGCCATATCACCATAACATGAGTTTGCAAACAGCACAAACAGTCTGACTTGTGAAAGGTTAGTGACCCTTAAGACAGAGGTACTCAAATCCAGTCCTGGAGGGCCACAAACCAGTCAGGTTTTTGGGATATCCCTAATGAATATGCATGAGATATATTTGCATGCACTGCCTCCATTGTATTTGAATCTATCACATGCATATTCATTAGGGATATCCAAAAACCTGACTGGTTTGCAGCCCTCCAGGACTGGATTTGAGTACCTCTGCCTTAAGATACTGGAAAACCACTATCCTGATAACTACCAGGCAAAGGTCCTTATTCCCTTGACATTATTTCTTAGAAAAGGAGGGCAGACAGACCACCTATTTCCCGTAAAAGGATGACACTACCTTGGGCAAAAAGTAGGTAACAGGCAGAATGTACACGGCTTCTTCCAAGAATGACAAGGATCCCTGCATGACAAAATGCCTACAACTTGGAGAAAGCACAGTTACTTACCTGTAACAGGTGATCTCTGGGAACAGCAGGAATTAGTCCTCACATATGGGTACGTCGGTACCGACGGAGCCCGTGCGGGAAAGCTCCCCAGCTTCTTAGAATAGAAGCTTTTGGGACCTCCCACTGCACATGCGCACTGCCTTCCCGCCTTCCTGAACAGCTCTCCTCAGTTTCGAGTTTATAGCTGAGTCAACAGAGAGAGGACAGGAAGATAGATAGATAAAAGATACAACTCCTAGGGGAGGTGGGTGGGTTGTGAGGACTAATTCCTGCTGTTCCCAGAGATCACCTGTTACAGGTAAGTAACTGTGCTATCTCCAGGAACAAGCAGGAATAAGTCCTCACATATGGGGACTCCCTAGCTTAGATGCATGGGATCCCCTGTAAAGGTTCGCCATCTTCGTATGGATCTCAGGCATCCATTCTGGGAAGGTGGGCAGGAGTTGTTTAGGAATGGAACAGGTGCTTGAGGACAGCCTGGCCAAACAAGGCATCCCGGCGGGAGTCCTTGTCCAAACAGTAATGGGCTGTGAAGGTATGAACCGAGGCCCAGGTAGCGGCTCGACAGATCTGATCTATGGAAACAGAGTGCAGATGAGCCATAGAAGTTGCCATGGCCCTCACATTGTGAGCAGTGACATGGCCTTCCAGAGGAATGTTTTTGCTCTGGTAAGCAAAAGAAATACACTGAGCAATCCAATTGGAAAGTGTACGCTTGGAGACTGGAAGTCCCAAATGGGAAGGATCAAAGGCCACAAAAAGTTGAGAAGACTTTCGATGTGGCTGAGTCCTATTAAGGTAAAAAGCGAGAGCTCTTTTACAATCCAGAGTATGAAGGTTCCTCTCTGCATTGGATGCATGAGGAGCTGGAAAAAAGACAGGTAGATATACCTCTTGATTAAGATGAAAAGGCGAGACCACTTTAGGCATAAAGTGGGGATTCGTCCTAAGGACCACCTTATCATGATGAAATCTTGTGTAAGGTGGATTAGCCACTAAAGCCTGCAGCTCACTGATGCGGCGAGCCGAAGTGACTGCAATGAGGAAGATGACCTTCCAGGAAAGAAATTTCAAGGAGGTGGAAAACATTGGCTCAAAAGGTGGCTTCATAAGTTGACCGAGCACTAGATTCAAATCCCATGCGACCGGGGGTGGTCTGATGGGAGGTTTAGTGAGAGTCAGGCCTCTCATGAATCTTGCAACAAGAGGATGAGAGGAGATAGGTTGTCCATTTATATGTTTCAAGGATGCTGCAATAGCACTTAAATGGACTCTTACCGAATTCGTCTTGAGGCCTGCATTGGAGAGATGCAGGAGATAATCAAGAAGAGAATTCAAAGGAAGTGCCAGAGGGTCAAGACCCTGCTGAGCACACCAAATGGAAAAACGTTTCCATTTGAAAGCATAGGAACGCCTGGTAGAGGGTTTCCTAGAGGCAGAAAGGATATCTTTCACTGGTTGGGAAAGATGAAAGTCTTGAAGGTTTAAGCCTTCAGTAACCAAGCACTGAGGTGAAGGGATTTGGGGTTTGGGTGCCACAAAGTCCCCTCCTCCTGAGACAGGAGGTCTGGCGCAGCTCCCAGATCCAAGTAGGATCCCTGGGAGAGCTGTAGAAGTAGAGGGAACCACACTTGGCGTGGCCAGCGTGGAGCTATGAGGATCATAGTTCCATGATCCCTCTGGAGTTTGAACAGAGTCTTGGGAATCAAAGGAATGGGTGGAAAGGCATATAGGAATGCCTGATTCCAATTCAGGAGAAAGGCGTCCGTAGCCTGAGCTCCCTGACACGGAGTTCTGGAACAGAACCGGGGAAGTTTGGCATTCCACGGACTTGCAAAGAGGTCTATGTCCGGGGTCCCCCATTCCTGAAAGATTCGGTTTATTTGGTCCAAATGTAGGGACCATTCGTGTGGCAGCAGAACTCGACTGAGCCTGTCTGCCCGAGAGTTTTGAACTCCTGGGAGATACACTGCTAGCAGGTGAATCTGATGCTCTCTGGCGAAGGCCCATAGTCTTAGAGCTTCGTTGCAAAGCGACAGAGAGCCCGTCCCTCCTTGTTTGTTTATGTAAAACATGGCCACCTGATTGTCCGTCTGAACTAGGACAGTGAGGTTGGCTAGGAGGGAGTGGAAGACCTTGAGGGCAAGGTAAATTGCTCGCAGTTCCAGAAGATTGATATGAAGGGTGGTCTCCTGTAGAGACCAAGTGCCCTGAGTGGAGAGAGTTTGCAGATGGGCTCCCCACCCTGTTTGGGAGGCATCTGTTGTGAGGGTTGCTTGGGGTAGCAATGGTTGAAATGGAGCCCCCAACAACAGATTCTTGGTGGAAGTCCACCAGTGGAGGGACCAAAACAGACGATCGGAGGTTTGTATTTGGTCTGAGAGCGCTCCTGACGCCTGAGTCCACTGAGTGGCCAGGGTCCATTGAGCTGCTCTCATATGAAGACGAGCATAGGGCACCACATGCACTGTGGAGGCCATATGACCCAGTAGGCGTAGCATTTCCCTGGCTGTCAAGTGAGTGCTGGACTGAGCTTGGGAGGCCAAACTCAGGAGGCGCTGGCCTCGAACATGTGGAAGGTAGGCCCTTGCAGTGATGGTGTCCAACTAGGCCCCTATGAATTCTAGAGATTGAGTAGGGATGAGTTGGGACTTGGGAAGGTTTACTACCAGTCCCAGATACTGCAAAAGGCTCCTTGTGTGGTCCAGGGAAATCTGGGCCTGTGACTGAGTTGGAGCTCGGATGAGCCAGTCGTCCAGATATGGGAAGACAAAGATTCCCATGCCTCTTAGAAATGCGGCTACGACTGCCATGCATTTTGTGAATACTCTTGGAGCAGAGGCTAGACCGAAGGGGAGTACTCTGTATTGGAAATGTTTTCCCTGAAACAGAAAGCGAAGATACTTTCTGTGGGATGGATGGATGAGTATATGTGTATACGCATCCTGTAGGTCTAGAGAACAAAGCCAGTCCTGACCCTGGAGGTAAGGAAGGAGAATGCCAAGAGACAGCATTTTGAATTTCTCCTTGAAGAGAAATTTGTTCAATTCTCTCAGATCTAGGATTGGTCTGAATCCCCCTGTCTTCTTTGGAATGAGAAAATAAGGGGAGTAGAAACCGGACCCTTGTTGAGGAAGAGGAACCTCTTCTATGGCCCCTTGGGCAAGAAGAGAGGAAACCTCTTGACCCAACAGGGTTAGGAGAGATGGGGAGAATTGAATGGTCTCACCATATGATGGGGAGGAAGGCTGGAGAAATGAAGTTTGTAACCGTCTCGAATGATAGAGAGGGTCCATTGTTCTGTTGTGATTTGTTCCCATCTGGGAGCAAAGTGAACCAACCTTCCGGGTATGGTGAGAGGTTCTGGTTGTGTTAGAACCAGAAGTGGCAAGTTCCCTAGGAGCAAGTCAAAACCCCTGAGGGGTTGGAGCCTGCTGAGCTACAGTAGCTGCTGCAGGCTTAGCTCGTGCTTGTTTGGATTGCTGACGCTTAGCAGTATAGCGAGGTTGAGAAGACTGCTGGCCAGTATTTGAAGCAACTCTGGCCTTCTTATAGTAAGGCCTTTTAAAAGACTTTTTCTTAGGAGGAATTGAAGTGGACTTTGAAAGTCTTTCCAAGGTGGCATTTTCAGCATCCATCTGGGTGGCTTTGATTTGCCACTCTTCCCCAAATAAGTTCTCACCTGTACAGGGCAGATTCCGTAAGCCATCTAGAACCCAAGGTTCCAGATCAGAGGCCTGGAGCCAAGCAAGACGTCGGGCTGCAATAGCAATGCCCGAAGCCCTACTGGCTCCCTCAAAGGAATCATATGCTGCCCTATTAGAGAACTTAGAAACCTCTAAGAGTTGTTTCACTAGGGAAAGGAATCCCTGCTTTTTATCCTCAGGGATAAAGGGGGCAAAATGCCGCACCTTTTGGCAAGTTCCTCCAGGAACATGCCCATATAGAGACTGTAGGAATTAATCCTGGCTATAAGCATACTAGCCTGGAAAATTTTCCTACCAAAAGAGTCCAAAGTCTTACATTCCCGTCCTGGAGGGGTGGAAGAGTGCCTTTTGGTACTCCTAATCTTCTTCATTGCAGACTTCACCACAATAGAGTGGTGGGGCAATTGAGTCTTTTGGAAACCAGGAGAAGGAGGGACCCTATACATGGTGTCCAACCTACGGGAATAAGGAGACAAAGTCAAAGGATTTTCCCAGAAATCCATCAGTTGTTCTTGAAGGATTTCATGGATAGGCAGGGTAACTGCCTCCTTAGGGGCCTTTGAGTATCCCAAAATATCCAGTTTTTTGGATCTGGGTTCCTTTTCAGAGGATGTGGTAATAGAAAGGGCTGTAGCCATATCTAAAACAAAGTCCTGGAAGGACAAATCCTCTGGAGGGGACATTCTCCTTTTAGGAGAAGAGGGCTCCTCAGGTAAGTTGAGTGAAAACTCAGCAGAATCATCAGAGGAGTGAAAATCCTCAGAGGAATCGGTGCTTTCCTCTAACGCACGATACGCGTACCGATCGGTATCGATATCGGGCGTATCGGGTATGGAACCGGTATGGAGCGAAAGCCCATACGGTACCGACTTGCGTTTAGAGGTGGACGGCCTCGATACCGGCATGGCGGACGATACCGGTATCGGGCCCGGAACCGCTGAAAGCGGAACCGATGGCGTTGCAGCTTTAATGAAAGCCATGACGGCCTGCTGCATGGACTGTACAGTATCGCCCATGGACGCCATAGCTGCCTGGATGTCGGTACCGGAGTGACCCGGTACCCCAGAGCAGGCTAACAGGTGATCTGTCGAGGCCGTAGCATCGATATCAACCTGAGACCCCTGAATTGGCGTTTTTGGAAGTTGGACTTCCCGCCGGGGTTGTTTGGCTGGGGCAGGGTCCTCAAGTTCTAAACTAAGAGCCTCTCGATGCTTTGAAGGAGATTTGCTCTTTGAGGACTTGCCCACAGAAGGTTTGGTTACCTGAGATCCATCCGGAGAAGAAGACCTGGATGACTGTGATGCTGTATTCTCTGAAGCAAACAGCACATGGAATTTGTTGGCCCGGTTCTGCAGCCCACGTTTAGACATGTGGGAGCAAGATGGGCAGTCCGGTATGGAATGGTCAGGCCCCAAACATTTCAGACACCAGTCATGGGTGTCTGTGACTGAAATAACAGCATTACATTTGGTACACTTCTTAAATCCAGGGGCTGGCTTCTCCATGAGGAGAAATTGAGTAGGCCGAGAGGCCTCTCTGAAGTGACCAAAAAGCTAAAAAATAAGAAAAAAGAATTATAATTTTTTAAAGAAAGAAAGAAAAGACCGGCGATACCGGTATCGGTATGGGGAAGGCAGGTACGCGGTCTAAAGAAACAAATAAAATAACAATTTCTTCAGCGGTGACAGGAACACGACCTGCTGGCTCCGCGGAAAAAGAGAAACTGAGGAGAGCTGTTCAGGAAGGCGGGAAGGCAGTGCGCATGTGCAGTGGGAGGTCCCAAAAGCTTCTATTCTAAGAAGCTGGGGAGCTTTCCCGCACGGGCTCCGTCGGTACCGACGTACCCATATGTGAGGACTTATTCCTGCTTGTTCCTGGAGATACCGTATTGCCAAGCAAACCGCAACCATGACGACAGTCAAGAGACAGATCTTTAAGTGTGGCCTGCTTCAGGGGCTCAAAAGGCTACGATATCAAGGCCCAGAGAATAAAACAAAGATCCCAAGAGAGAATGGCTGAATGCAGGGGAGGACAAGTGTCATCCCCCCCCCCCAAAGGAAATGAGACACATCTGGGTGAGAGGCTACAGGCCACCCCGCCACTGACCCCCTGAAGCATGACAAGGCTGCCACTTGAACCTTCAGTAACTAAGATAGGGGCCCTTGTCAAGGCCATCATGAAGAAAGGCAAGCAAAGAAGGTAAGTCAGCCATATTAGGAGGGACCTGATGCTCACACCACCAATGCTCAAACAGGTACCAGACACACACACAGGCAAAGCTGATATCAACTCTTCTCACTTTTGTGAGTGTGGAAACCACGCCAGGAGAATAGCCCTTTCGTGCTAAATGTTGCCACTCAAGAGCCAAGCCATAAGCGAGAAGGGAGCCAGGTCATCCAGGAGGATCAACTTTTGCCACAACAGCCCCCAGGCTGTAGGAAGTCACAGGAGATGTTCCCACAGGAGCCACATCAGGTCCCCAAAACATGGACTCTGTGGCCAACCTGGCACCACTAAGCAACCCAGCCTGAATGCTGTTTTATGCAAAGTACACGCCCCACAAGCGGTCATAGAGGGGAAATATACAGCAAACCCTGCTTTGACATCCTCAGAGCTTGCAGCAACTGAAGAACCTTCACACTTTGGTATTGGACCAGGTCACCATCGGATCAGACTTGGGGCAACCCCCGAGGTCCACAATCCACCAAATTAGCAGGTAAAGCCTAATTTCACCTTCCTCATTGTCACGCCAGTCCAGATACGTCGGTTGTACCTAAGCAGTACCTAATGACAGGGGGGGGGGGCGGCTAACATGGCAGTCAAATAACTTAAAGGCTGCAGGCCCCTGTCCTTGCACCAACTCTCAAAGAGCTGCCATATGCAAACATAGGCAAGAGAGGTGAAACACTGCATGCTTTCAGCATCATCACTATAACCTGACTTCTTCCTCAACCTAGCCCTTTCAAGAGCCAAGCCATAAGGGAGAACTGATGTGCCACTGGTATGAGAACTGGGTCTTGAGACAGGAGATCTGGCAGAGTCTGCAATGGAAACAGATATTCCGTTGCCAGATGCACTAGATCTGCACACCATGGCCTCAGCGGCCAATCGGGCACCAGTAATATCACCAGATCTAGATGTGCCCCCACATCACTCAGCCTATGAGTTGCCATGGGGAAACACATACAAGACCCCCTTCCGAGGCCAACTCTGGACCAACGTGCCCAGGTCATCCAACATCTCTCCCGCCGACAACTGAAAATCTGGTCACCTTAACATAAGATCTATTGCTGGAAATCCCCAGCAGTCCATGGTCAGCTGAAAACACCGACTCTGCTAGAGATCATTCCCCCAGATCCAAGAGATTGCAGAAAAGATTAATTGGTTTGCACATTTTGCTTTCCAGCCACATGAGCCATCCACAGAGCCAGATGGATCTCTGCTCATTCCAGCAGTGGAGCCACCTCTTCAGCTAGAAAGATACTGCCAGTGCCCCCCTCATTAATACATGCTACCATTGTCACACTATCTCACAGGATTCGTACTGCCGTGTTGGACCAGAGGCTGAATGGCTTTGAGCACCAAGACGACTGCATGTCTCTCCAAAAGATTGATAGACTAACTCCTCTCCTCCAGAGGCCACCACTACAGAGTCTGAGAGTGTGTGCCCCCCAGCTACTTAAGCTGGCATCCGTTGTGATCACCACCCAGTCCAGAATCACCAGCTCGGTGGAGATTCAAACACCAGCAAAGGCTCACCCTGGCTTCCCTCCCGCAATGGCAGTCTCTGCCACAGAGTCTGTCTGCGCCAACTATTTGGACAACCATGCCTGCTGGAGTGGATACACTTGCTCAAGCCCATGGTACTAGCTCCAATGTCACCACCATGGACCCCAGTATCTGCAAATAGCCCCATTCCTGGGGGAAATCGCATCTCCAACAAAGCTTGCACTTGGTTCTGCAGCTTTTGCCATCTGTTCTGCATCAGCAACACCAGGCCCATCCTGGTGTTGAAAAAGCTGCTTAGATAACTAGCAACTGAGTCAGCTCCAACCTGTTCATGGCAAAACTGATGACCCAGCACAACTCCTGGAGCAGGCATACTACTTGACACGTGAACAATTAACTCTCCTGAGCAGACGTCGCACCGATCAACCAATTTTCAAAGACAGGGGTAAACCAAAACCCCTCTTTGAACCATGCTACCAACACTACCACGATTACCTTGGTGAACATTCTGGGAGCTGTCACCAGAGGGGTAACACTTGAAACTGAAAATGGTCCACGGGTACCACAAACCACTGGAACCACAGATGTTCCAGCCATATGGGAATGTGCAAGTTCAACTCCAACTAATCTAAGGAGATTAAAAAAACCTCTTCCTGCCCCACCACCACAATGACTGAACACAAGGTCTCCATGAGGAAATGAGGCACCTCAAGGCCCAGCTGACCTGCTTCATAGTAACATAGTATGTGACCATCCATCTAGTCTGCCTAGTAAAGTGACTATAGTGGTTGTAATTGCCGCACCGTGCAGGTCACCCCCACTCTATGCTTGTGTTTAGGGTTGTACTTGCCGCTCTGTGCAGATCAGCTCCCCTCTATTTATTTCAAGTATAAGAGATATTTAAGTTTGCTTTGATTTCATCCTCTTGCTATAAGGGCATTCACTGTGTCTGCCCCATGCTATTTTGAATTCCATCACTGTATTTGCCCCACCACCTCCACTGGGAGGGCATGCCAAGCATCCAGCACCCTCCCTTTCAGCGAAAAAGCATTTTCTGATGTTACTTTTAAGTTTGCCACCTTGCAGCTTCATTGTATGCCCTCTAGTTTTATAGTTTCCCCGCTTCAGATCCAAATTTGTCAACATGTTCCTTCTCTCTTTCTTGGGCATCAAGAAGTAAATGGAGTATAGTCTTCTGCCCCATGCCTTCAGAGGAACTATTACCACTGCTTCGAGCTGGGAGCAGCCACTCAAGAGTGTCCACCACCTCCCACACTTTTCCAGGCACCCAGCAGGGAGACTTCATAAAAGTATCTGAAAAGGGTCTACACCCCAGCTTGAGGAGACAACCCTTATAAACCACTTCCAGAACAGACTTATCTAATGTGATGCAGGTCCAGGTGATGTAGAAGACCTGCAGAAAACTTCCCTTTGGGACCACTCCTACCTGAACCTTCAAACCTTCACTGGGCCGGTTTGGAGCTTCCCAAGGCTCCCATTGACCAATCTCATCCTCACTTACGGCCATCTCAAAAGGACTGGCCCCATGAGAGAAACGTCTATCGTTGTGAAGAACCAAACCTCGCCAAATGAAAGTTCCAGAACTCGTGTTAGTGCCCACACAAGGATGAAGAAAGCTTGGACTCCTGTAGCCTGTCTTCCGGAAGCTAAGGAATCTTAAGAGTCCTTTAGATCCTTCATCAGTTTTGTTAGTTCAGGGACTCAGAAGCCATGTCTGCTGACCAGTTACACAACCACAGAAGGTGGCGAGCCATAATCATAGAGGCCATATTCTTCACAGAAGCCCTCACCAAGTCAAACACATCGGCCAAAAAGACTGATCCTGACTCTAGCCTCACCATCTGACAACGATCCAGGAAACGCTTGAGAAAACCTCCAGCAGCTTCTGGGTCTACAGCAAACATGCCCGAGCAACATACATCCTACAGACCACCACCTACAGGGTTAGGGTCAACACTTCCAAAGACTGTTTCAGCAAGACTTCCAGCTTACAATTCTTTTTCAATGTGGCACTCCCTTCAATGAATATTGTCTTCTTAGTAACCAGCATCACAAACACATCCACCTTAGGGAGCTTCAAGCGCTCCTCCTCCATCGGCAGAATGAGGTACAACCTAGCCATGGACCTGTCTACTTTAGGGCTAGTATCCGGTGAATCTCACTCCACTGTGATCATCTCTTTGAGTGCCCTATATAGCAGAAAAGACTTAGTGAGTCTGCGGATACTCTCCAGCAAGGGATTCTCCCCTGTGTCCACCATCGCTAGGGCTCCTGTCAGAGTCTGTGAAATAAGGGTGGCAAGTTCATCCCTATAGAAGACCTTTAAGACTGGGGGATCTTCGCCAGTCAGGATCTCCCCTTCCTCGACCCCATCTGCTGGGCTGAGGCCTCAAAGCCTGCTGAGCATCATTCATAGTGCTTTCCATCATGGCGGTGCTTCTTGCCAAAAAGGAATCATGAGGAGACTGAGAAAAGGCCAAATCAGTATAAGCTGCAGCGCTGCAGGTGTTGCCCCGACTGTACTGTTCTCTCACATCTTCTGACAAGCAGCTCTCCTTTACACAGGCGCAGCAGAAGCCCAAACCCGACAATTGACTCCGGAAGCTACTGAAGGCCATGCAGACCGCCCAGGTCACCGCTACACTCTGTGCCGCACAGTTCCCATGGGATAAATGTATACAATCAAACTGGCCCCTCTCACATGAAAAGGATTTAACAGCTCTCCAACATCTCCAGAACCTCTGCTGCGCTGCTGGCTAAGCTGCAATACTGTGTACTGTGCTTCCCGTGGCCTTAAAGGGCCCATTTCTCTCCTAGCACTACTCAACTCTGGTGGCCTCTACCAAAAAGCTGGTGAGGAACAGAGGAAATACCTGCAGAGCCCTTAGGTACAGCAGTTACTTACCTGTAACAGGTGATCTCTGGGAACAGCAGGAATAAGTCTTCACATATGGGTACGTCGGTACCAACGGAGCCTGCGTGGGAATGCTCCCCAGCGTCCAATCAGAAAGCTTTTGGGAGCATCCCACAGCGCCTGCATGCTGCCTTCCCGCCTTTCCAACTGTCTCTCCTCAGTTGAGTTTTATAGCTGAGACAAAGAGGGAGAGAGAGGGAAAGGAAGAGAGATAGAGAGAGAGAACTCCTAGGGGAGGTGGGTGGGTTGTTAAGACTTATTCCTGCTGTTCCCAGAGATCACCTGTTACAGGTAAGTAACTGTGCTATCTCCAGGAACAAACAGGAATGAGTCTTCACATATGGGGACTCCCTAGCTTTTGATGCCAGGGAGAGAGCCCATAAGTTGTGTGTCCCTGGGACAGGGCTGCACTTCTCCACCTGGATCTCTGGCATCCCCTGAGGGATGGTGGGTAGGAGTTGATTAAGTATGGAACAGGTGTCTGAGAACAGCCTGACCAAACAAGACATCCCTGCGGGAGTCCTTGTCCAAACAGTAGGGCTGTGAAGGTATGAACCGAGGCTCAAGTGGCTGCTCGACAGATGTCATCGATAGACACAGAGTTCAGATGAGCCATTGAGGCTGCCATGGCTCTCACATTGTGAGCTGTGACATGGCCCTCCAGAAAAATGTTCTTGCTCTGATAGGCGAAAGAAATACATTGGGCAATCCAGTTGGAAAGAGTTCTCTTGGAGACTGACTGTCCCAAATGAGAAGGATCAAAAGCAACAAAGAGTTGAGAGGACTTTCTATGTTGCTGCGTCCTCTGTAAATAAAAGGCTAGAGCTCTTTTACAGTCCAGGGTATGAAGATTCCTCTCTGCACCTGAGGCATGAGGTCCTGGAAAAAAAACAGGTAGGTAGACCTCTTGGTTGAGGTGAAAAGACGAGACCACCTTAGGCATAAAGTGTGGAATAGTCCTAAGGACCACCTTGTCATGATGGAACCTTGTGTAAGGTGGATTAGCTACTAGTGCTTGCAATTCACTGATGCGGCGTGCCAATGTGATTGCGATGAGAAAGATAACCTTCCAAGAAAGGTATTTCAAGGAGGTAGTAGCTAAAGGTTCAAAAGGCGGCTGCATAAGCTGACCAAGAACCAAATTTAAGTCCCATGCCACCGGTGGTGGTCTAATGGGAGGCTTTGTCAAAAGGAGGCCTCTCATGAACCTTGCTACAAGGGGATGAGAGGAAACAGGTTGTCCATTTAGAGGCTTGAGGGAAGCTGCAATAGCACTCAGATGGACTCTTACTGAATTTGTCTTAAGGCCTGCATTAGACAGATGCAGGAGATACTCCAGCAACGATTCCAGAGGTATGGCACAGGGGTTAAGTCCCTTTCCAGAACACCAGATGGTAAACCTTTTCCACTTGAAGGCGTAAGAACGTCTAGTGGAAGGTTTTCTGGAAGCATAAAGAACATCTTTCACCTGTTGAGAAAGAGGAAGATCCTGGAGATCTAGGCCTTCAGCAACCAAGCCCTGAGATGCAGAGACTGGGGATTGGGATGCTACAACTTTCCGTCCTCCTGAGAGAGGAGGTCTGGAGCAGACCCTAACTCTAGGGAGGGAGCTTGAGAGAGATGTAGAAGCAGAGGGTACCACACTTGCCGTGGCCAATGTGGAGCTATGAGAATTATGTGTCCTCTGTCTCTCTGAAGCTTGAACAGGGTTTTGGGAATTAGGGGTATGGGTGGAAAGGCATACATGAAGTCTTGACCCCAATGAAGGAGGAAAGCATCCCATGTCTGATCCCCCAGAGCCGGATTTCTGGAACAGAATCGGGGAAGTTTGGCATTCCACGGACTTGCAAAGAGGTCTATGTCAGGGGTTCCCCAAAGTTGAAAAATCTTGGATACCTGATCCATATGTAGGGACCATTCGTGTGGAAGCAGAACTCGACTGAGTCTGTCTGCCCAAGAGTTTTGAACCCCTGGGAGATAGACTGCCAGAAGATGAATGTGATGCTCTCTGGCGAGGGCCCACAGTCGCAGAGCTTTGTTGCAAAGCGACAGAGCGCCAGTTCCTCCCTGCTTGTTTATATAGAACATGGCTACCTGATTGTCCGTGTGGATAAGGATTGTCTTGTGGCTGAGCAGGGTGTGAAAAACTCGCAGAGCAAGGAAGATTGCTCTGAGTTCTAAGAGATTGATATGTAGAGAAGTCTCCTGTGGGGACCAGATGCCCTGGGTGGAGAGGTCCTGAAGATGAGCTCCCCAGCCCATTGGAGAAGCATCTGTTGTAAGAGTTGCCTGGGGTCGAGGCTGTTGAAAGGGAGACCCCAGCAACAGGTTTTGAGGGGACTTCCACCACTGGAGGGACAAAATGAGGCGGCTTGTGTTTGCTATTTTGTCTGACAGGCAGCCTAATGCCTGGGTCCATTGGGTGGATAAAGTCCACTGAGCTGTTCTCATGTGAAGGCGAGCGTATGGTACCACATGGACGGTGGATGCCATGCGGCCTAGCAACTGTAACATTTCTCGAGCAGTTAGTAGGGGTTTTGACTCTGCTTGAGAAGTTAACTGCATCAAGCGAAGGCAACGGGCCTGGGGAAGATAGGCCCTTGCCTTTGTGGTATCCAGCAACGCCCCAATAAACTCCAGGGACTGAGTAGGGATCAAATTGGATTTTGGGATGTTTATTACCAGCCCTAAATATTGAAGGATACTCATTGTGCAGGTTAGAGCAGTCTTGGCCTCTGATTGAGTGGGAGCTCAAATGAGCCAGTCGTCCAGATAAGGGAAGACAAATATTCCCAGGGTGCGCAGAAAGGCAGTAACCACTGCCATGCATTTCGTGAACACCCTTGGTGCAGAGGCCAGGCCAAAGGGGAGCACTCTGTATTGATAGTGCTTCTCCTGGAAAAGGAACCGAAGGAACCTTCTGTGAGTTGGGTGGATGAGAACATGGGTGTACGCATCCTTGAGATCTAGAGAACAAAGCCAATCCTGACTCTGAAGGTATGGTAGCAGAGTTCCTAGAGAAACCATTTTGAATTTCTCTTTGACTAGGAATCTGTTCAACTCTGAGATCTAAAATGTGTCTAAAGCCCCCTGTTTTCTTTGGGATAAGAAAATAGGGGGAGTAGAATCCTGTGCCCTTGGGCGAAGAGAGTGGCAACCTCCTGCTCCAACAGGCTGAGGAGGGAGGTTGGAGAATTGAACTGGTGCACTCTTGTGAGAGGGGGCAAGCTTGAAAAATGAAGTTTGTACCCCTCTCTTATGATGGAGTGTGTCCAATGTTCTGCTGTGATTTGCTCCCATCTGGGAGCGAAGTGACATAACCTTCCTGGAATGGAGGGCGGCTCTGGTCCTTCTTTTGTCAGGAAGGCTAAGTTCTCTAGCAGAAAGTCAAAGGCCCTGAGGGGGCTGAGATTGCTGGGCTGGAGCAGGCCTCACAGCCTTTGCCTTGGTCTGTTTGGAGGATTGCTGACGTTTGGAAGGGAACTGAGCTGCAGAAGATGCTCTCAGACTATAAGCAGGATAGGATCTTCCCTTTTTAGAAAAAGGTGTTTTCTTGAACAACCTTTTCTTAGCAGGAGCAGCAGTAGATTTGGATAGTCTATCCAAAGCAGAATTTTCAGCATCCATTTGATTGGCTTTTGCTTGCCAATCTTTACCAAACACATTCTCACCTGTACAAGGGATATTTCCCAATTCATCTTGGACCCAGGTCTCCAAATCAGATGCTTGAAGCCAAGCAATCCTACGTGCACCTATAGCTATAGCTGAGGCTCTCCTTACGCATTCAAAGGAGTCGAAAGCTGCACGGTTGGAGAATTTGGAGATATCCTGGGCATGTTTGAGCCCAGTGAGAAATTCTTGTCTTTTACTGTCAGACATAAAAGGACTTAAAGTCTGCAAATGGTCAGTGACTTCTTTTAAGAACATTCCCATGTAGAGACTATAAGAATTAATTCTCGCAGCAAGCATGGAAGCTTGGAAGACTTCTACCAAAATCATCCAGGGTTCTACATTCACGTCCTGGAGGATTAGAGGCATGTCTCTTGGCACTTCTAATCTTTCTCATTGCAGACTCAACCACAATAGAGTGGTGAGGAAGCTGAGTTTTATGGAAACCAGGACAAGGAGGGACACGATACATGGTGTCCAACCTGCGAGAATGAGGAGAGGTGGTTAGAGGTGCTTCCCACATCCTTAACATGAGATCATACAGAATCTCATGAATAGGCAAGGTAGCTGCCTTCTTAGGAGTTTTAGGATATTGTAGAATACCTAACTCCTTAGCTCTGACTCTGGGGCTACTGTAATAGAGAGGCCACGAGCCACCTATCTGATAAAGTCTTGAAAAGACAAGTCCTCTGGAGGAGACATCCTTCGTTTAGGAGAGGACTCCTCCTGTGGAAGAAGCATCGCTGCATCGACGGACTCTTCAGAATCCTCAGAGTCAGCAGAGGAATCGAAGTATTGTCTGTCGGGATGCTCTTGCAAAGCCCGATACCCGTACCGACTGGGATCGGTATTGGGAATCATCGGTACCGGAGGGCTGCAGAGGGCAGAGTACCGGCATAGCGGACACCGATGCCGATGCTACCGGTACCGGAATCGGTGCCGATGGCGATACCGGAGCCGGTACCGGCGGAGTAGTCTGTTGCGGTACCACGGGCGTCGATGCCACAAGGAAAGCCGCCAGACTGCGTTCGATGGACAGAATCCTCTGATCCATCGATGCCGCCAATGCCTGGAAGTCGGTACCGGTGGAAGCCACTGGTACCCCAGAGCATGGCACCAGGAGATCTGTTGAGGCCACGCCATCTAGATCATCCTGGAACCCTGATGACAATGCTTTAGAGGCCGAAGCCTCCCACCGGGGGAATTTTGCCGATGCAGAATCCTCGAGGGCAAGGCCAGGGGCATCTCAATGCTTAAAAGGAGATTTGCCTTTGCTGGATTCATGTTTAGTTACCTGAGGTCCATGTGAGGAAGAAGCAGCCCTGGAAGACGTCGATGCATCAGAGGGAAACAAGGTACTGAGCTTGGCAGCTCGGTTCTGTCGACCTCTCTTAGACATCATGGAACAGGACACACAATCTTTAATGGAATGGTCAGGGCGTCTGTGACGGAGATAGTACCGCCACATTATGTGCACTTCTTAAATCCTGAGGCAGGCTTTTCCATATTTAAGGAAAAGGGTTTTGGGCCTAAGGCCCAAAACTGAAGTACACCTGAAGAAAAAATAAATGGAAAAAAGGTCTTTTTTTTTTTTTTTTAAAGAAAAGAATAAGAACCGGCGGTACTGGTATAGCGTCGAGGAAGGCAGACACGACAGAATGAAATAAAGAAAAAATAAGGAAATTCTTCTGCAGTGACAGGAACACGACCTGCTGGCTCCGCGGAAAAAGAAGAACTGAGGAGAGACAGTTGGAAAGGCGGGAAGGCAGCATGCAGACGCTGTGGGATGCTCCCAAAAGCTTTCTGATTGGACGCTGGGGCGCGTTCCCACGCAGGCTCTGTTGGTACCGACGTACCCATATGTGAAGACTCATTCCTGCTTGTTCCTGGAGATTCCTGTTTTCACAGCCAAATTGGAAGATGGAGGGGGAGAGGGGACAAGAGGCAATCCAGCACCAGCAGGTTCTGCACCCCCCCTCCCCCCACCCCCCCCCCCGGCCACTGTCCAGGTTGATCTGAGCCAATGAACTCCAAAACAGTTCTTTTCTCTTTGCCTTCTCCTGTTTCTCTCTTTTTTTAAGACCCTCTTTCCAGTGGAGTCCAGACTGCATAGCAGCCTATGTCACCTCCATCTCCTGGAGTATGAGAAATACTGGTGAGGGAAGGTTGCACAGGACCATTAGAGGGTGACATCAAACCAGAGGTTCTCAGTACCCATCTGCTGGTAGGAAGGCATAAACTCACACATCTGGACTGGGCTAGACTGGAAGGATAAGGAATACTAGCTTCCTCAGTACTACACTAGTGGTTATACCTCCTGATGACATCATTGAAAGATGCTCAAGTCTGCCTCCATCTGCTGGCAAGAGAGCATAACCCACTTGTCTAGCAGGATAGGGAAATGCTTTTAAATAAATAAATCTCACCTCTCTCCCTCCCCAAGTAAATGTTAAGCTTCCATTCACCTTTTCAGCTTAGTTGGTATAACATAGTGAAAGCATATTTTTCAGATACATCAAGACTTAGTACACTGCAACACAAACAAAAAAAAAATGAACAGCACTTACTGTCATTGTCCTCTGACTCCTCACTACTGCTAGGTAGCCGACCTCGCTTCATGATCTCAGGGCAACAATAGGCAGCCTATGAAGCAACAAGAGAGCACTTAACCCAAACATCAATCTAAGCTTCTGCTGCACTTACTGTTAACTCAAACAATTTGAAGTACATAAATGTATTTTTCAAAACAGTAAAAACTTTAAGACGTTTCCTTTCTGTTAAATGCCCTAATTCCTCCAAGACTAGCTTCTCAAGCAGAAATCTAATATTGTATTATCAACCCGAATAGTATTTATAACTTCAACCTGTATCCACAATTCAAAAGACCTCTGTAATTAAAGTTTTAAAGAACAAGATATATGCTGAATGCACTCTTGTAAAAATAATTATCACTCAACACGCATTATGGCCCACCTGTAAGGATGGAAACACGAAGCATGGATACTCAGGATCCTACACAGAAATAACAGAGACACTAGCAGATGGCTGGGATAAGCAGCCATAGGACAGGCTGCACTGAAACCACAAGAGAGTCAGGAAGGAGGCATATAGCCCATGGTATAACAGATTAAGGAGGGAAAAAAATGGGAGCTATGTAAACTAGAAAGAAAAGGGAAGTGGACAAAAAAGGATGCAACACCAACAGAATATCAAAGAGCATTATAGGACAGACTATTTAAATGGAAATAGGAGGAAAGCTTATATATTACCTAAGTCAACAATGGAAAAGTTCAGCAACAGACAACTTGCTGACTGTTGTACAGATCAACAGCTATTAGTATGCAGACTCAAGCTACAGCTGAAAAAAAAACAAGTCACTCATGACTGTAGCAAGGTTAAACCTTCACATAACTTAAATTTATTTCCCTTGAATCCTGCTAGGCCAGTCCAGACAAGTGGGTTATGCTTCCTTGTCAGCAGGTTTAGAGGCAGATTTGAGCAACTTTCAGTGATGTTATCACCTGGTATATCTTCTGGTGCAGCGCTTAAGAGAAGCCAATAGGACACTTCCCAAACAAACAAGCCTGAAAAACTCAAACTATATTAAATACAAACAACTTTATCGCAAAGAGCATCTCAGACCACAGGACCAACTAGACCTTTAACAGCAGCCGGATTCCCCAGACCTGCAGAAAGCCTTCTAGGCATAGATACCGACAATGTGACCAAACATGCAGTAGGCTTCCCAACCTGCGAAAGAAATATTCCAGAGCAGGTCCCTGGACTGGTTTATCAGGATTCAAGGAAAGTAAATTATTACGTATGTAAAATGTATCCTTCCTTATCCTTGCTAGATCAGCCAGATGAGTGGGATGTACCCAAGCAATCAGGACCAAGGGTGGGACAGACTAACTGCCGAAGGTGCCATCTGTACAACCCTTATGAGCAACTCTTACAGCTTCAACAAAGGCATTCACGAAGGCCAAGAAGCCTTACAAAATTTCCTCCTCTGGTGACAGCAGAGCAGATGGCACCCAGGCAGCTTGCATTCCACAGAGTGAATCTGATTCACTCCTCCACCTGTCCATCAAGCAGAACATGCACTGCTCCACCACCTTCCATAAGAGGGCAATAGGTTTGACCTCTGCCAATACCTTCCTCAAACCGCCAAGGACAAAGGAAAAAGGTCCAACCATCGGGAGGAAAGAGAAACCACCCCCCCCCCCTCCTTTGTACATTCACTAGTAGCAACAAGGGGTCTTTTTGAAGCTCTTTCTCCAGGCAGCAGCAGACAAACAGTCTGGTCCAGAAGAAAAAAAGGGAAAGGCCATGCCCTTGAAAGGAAAATGACAGAACTTAAGGCAAAAGAAACCACTGGAAAGATTAGAATGATTCTATCCAAGACAAGGGCTGCAGCATGGATACCACCTGGCGGATGCTACAGTCCCTAGGAAGGTACTGCAAGGGAGGCCTTATGTATGGGCCCAAAGAAGGGCTCTTTCAGTGCCGCCATTTTTCGCAGACACCCCACTAAGGCTGTACAGGATACACAGGCAGACAGAACTGCTTCACACCTGAAGCAAACAGCACCGAGGTATTCCACCAAGGAATTCCTTGGAGGAGATCCTGTAGCAGAAACCCACCATCTGAACAGATAGTTCAGCACCAAGCCCCGGTCCAAGAAAACTTAGTTTACAGCTCTTTAGCAGCCTACAGTAAGTACACAGAAGCCCACCGGGACTTATGCAAGGATGAGACAGCCTTCCATTCAGGGCTGCTTGGAGACAGTAAACACCTACATGGGCCAGGCCACAGGGAAGAAGGGACTTCCATTACCAGGAGCCCCCGCAGTGTGTCTTACTGTAGGCCCATTTCTTGAGGTAGGCGAGAAAGAGAAAGACCAGACCACTTGGATCAAGAGTCTAGAACTACAGATTGCGAGGACAATCTAGATCTCTAGAATCACTAGGTCCATATGGTCCTGAAACTTGTATAAAAGATGGCTTAAAGATTAGGGAGGGTGGCATACTTTGTCCCTCCCTTCAGGGTCCCAACTCTGGCCCCCCAACTGTCAATGCCGTAACCTCTGACGCTTTTCTCACGACTCTTTTGTAGCCCATTGTCCTCCCTTTGCTTCAGATTTTCAGCAACTTTGCTCTGACAATCAGGTCTTCCTTTTTAATTCGATCATTTCATCCACCTTTTATTCCATCGTTCCCCTTTGTTCCTTCAACCCCTCTCCACTTTTTCTTGCTCTTGGTACCATCTGGGGCTCCACCTCCTGAAGCACCAGGTCCACAAGCCAGAGCACCACTGATGTAAAGCACAGTTACTTACCTGTAACAGGTGATCTCTGGGAACAGCAGGAATTAGTCATCACATATGGGTACGTCGGTACCGACGGAGCCTGCGCGGGAAAGCTCCCCAGCTTTTCAAATGAAAAGCTTTTGGGGCCTCCCACTGCACATGCGCGCTGCCTTCCCGCCTTCCTGACCAGCTCTCCTCAGTTCGAGTTTAAAGCTGAGACAATAGAGAGAGGACAGGAAGATAGAGGAATAGAGAGACAACTCCTAGGGGAGGTGGGTGGGTTGTGATGACTAATTCCTGCTGTTCCCAGAGATCACCTGTTACAGGTAAGTAACTGTGCTATCTCTAGGAACAAGCAGGAATAAGTCATCACATATGGGGACTCCCTAGCTGAGATGCCTGGGAGATCCCCCTCCAAGGGTAACCATCTTCGGATGGATCTCAGGCATCCATTCTGGGAAGGTGGGCAGGAGTTGTTTAAGTATGGAACAGGTGTTTGAGGACAGCCTGACCAAACAAGGCATCCCGGCGGGAGTCCTTGTCCAAGCAGTAATGGGCTGTGAAGGTATGCACCGAGGCCCAAGTGGCTGCTCGACAGATCTGATCTATGGATACAGAGTGAAGATGAGCCATAGAAGTGGCCATGGCTCTCACATTGTGAGCTGTGACATGGCCTTCCAGAGAAATGTTCTTACTCTGGTAAGCAAAGGAAATACACTGAGCAATCCAGTTGGAAAGTGTGCGTTTGGTGACTGGAAGTCCCAAATGAGAAGGATCAAAAGCCACGAAAAGCTGAGAAGACTTTCGATGTGGCTGAGTTCTATTGAGGTAAAAGGCGAGAGCTCTTTTACAGTCAAGAGTATGAAGGTTCCTCTCTGCACTGGATGCATGAGGAGCCGGAAAAAAGACAGGTAGATATACCTCTTGATTAAGATGAAAAGGCGAGACCACTTTAGGCATAAAGTGGGGATTCGTCCTAAGGACCACCTTATCATGATGAAATCTGGTATAAGGTGGATTTGCCACCAAAGCCTGCAGTTCACTGATGCGGCGAGCCGAAGTGACTGCAATAAGGAAAAGGACCTTCCAAGAAAGAAATTTCAGGGAGGTAGATACCAACGGTTCAAAAGGTGGCTTCATAAGTTGACCCAGAACTAAATTCAAGTCCCATGCTACCGGAGGAGGCCGGATGGGAGGCTTAGTGAGGGTTAGGCCTCTCATGAATCTTGCAATAAGAGGATGAGAGGAAACAGATTGTCCATTTATAGGTTTTAAGGATGCTGTAATAGCACTTAAATGGACTCGTACTGAATTCGTCTTGAGGCCTGCATTGGAGAGATGCAGGAGATAGTCTAGTAGAGAATTCAATGGAAGTGCCAGAGGGTCAAGACCCTGTTGAGCACACCAAATGGAAAAACGTTTCCATTTGAAAGCATAGGAACGCCTGGTAGAGGGTTTCCTAGAGGCATAAAGGATATCTTTCACTGGTTGAGAAAGATTAAACTCTTGAAGGCTTAAGCCTTCAGTAACCAAGCTCGGAGATGTAGGGACTTGGGGTTTGGATGCCACAAAGTCCCCTGCTCCTGAGACAGAAGGTCTGGTGCAGCTCCCAGGTCCAGGGAGGAGCCCTGGGAGAGCTGTAGAAGGAGCGGGAACCACACTTGGCGTGGCCAGCGTGGAGCAATGAGGATCATGGATCCGTGATCCCTTTGAAGTTTGAACAGAGTCTTGGGAATCAAAGGAATGGGTGGGAAAGCGTACAGGAATTCCTGACCCCAATGCAGGAGAAAGGCATCGTTGGCCTGAGCTCCCTGACACGGAGTCCTGGAACAGAACCGGGGAAGTTTGGCATTCCACGGACTTGCAAAGAGGTCTATGTCCGGGGTCCCCCATTCCTGAAAGATTCTGCATATCTGGTCCATATGAAGGGACCATTCGTGTGGGAGCAGAACTCGACTGAGTCTGTCTGCCCGAGAGTTTTGAACTCCTGGAAGATATACTGCCAGAAGATGAATTTGGTGCTCTCTGGCGAAGGCCCATAATCTGAGAGCTTCGTTGCAAAGCGACAGAGAGCCCGTCCCTCCTTGTTTGTTGATATAAAACATGGCCACCTGATTGTCTGTCTGAACTAGGACAGTCAGGTTGGCAAGGAGGGTATGGAAGACTGTGAGGGCAAGGAAGATTGCTCGCAGTTCCAGAAGATTGATATGAAGGGTGGTCTCTTGGGGAGAACAGATTCCCTGAGTGGAGAGATGTTGAAGATGAGCTCCCCACCCTGTTTGGGAGGCATCTGTTGTGAGGGTTGCTTGGGGCAACGAAGGTTGGAAGGGGGTCCCCAACAACAGATTTTTGGAGGATGTCCACCACTGGAGAGACCAAAACAGACGTTTTGAGGTGAGTACCTGGTCTGACAGCAGTCCCGATGCTTGAGACCACTGGGTGGCCAATGTCCATTGAGCTGCTCTCATATGGAGACGAGCATAGGGCACCACATGAACCGTGGAGGCCATGTGGCCCAGAAGTTGCAGCATTTCTCTGGCTGACAAGTGAGTTCTGGACTGAGCTTGGGAGGCCAAGCTTATTAGCCTTTGGCCTCGGACCAGAGGGAGGTAGGCCCTTGCAGTGGTGGAGTCCAATTGGGCCCCTATGAATTCCAGAGACTGAGTAGGGATGAGTTGGGATTTGGGAATGTTTACCACAAGTCCCAGATATTGAAGAATACGCCTTGTGCGGTCCAGAGAAATCTGGGCTTCTGACTGAGATGGAGCACGGATGAGCCAGTCGTCCAGATATGGGAAGACAAAGATTCCCATGCCTCTGAGAAATGCGGCTACGACTGCCATGCATTTTGTGAAGACTCTTGGAGCAGAGGCCAGACCGAAGGGTAGTACTCTGTACTGGAAATGTTTTCCCTGGAACAGAAATCTTAGATACTTTCTGTGGGATGGATGGATGAGTATATGAGTGTACGCATCCTTGAGATCTAGAGAACAAAGCCAATCTTGACTCTGAAGGTATGGAAGGAGAAGGCCCAGAGAGAGCATTTTGAATTTCTCCTTGAATAGAAACCTGTTCAATTCTCTCAGATCTAGGATAGGTCTGAAGCCCCCTGTCTTCTTTGTTATGAGAAAGTAAGGGGAGTAGAAACCTAACCCCTGTTGTGGAGGAGGAACCTCCTCTATTGCCCCTTGGGCAAGAAGAGAAGAGACTTCCTGACCCAACAGGGTCAGAAGAGATGGGGGAGAACTGAATTGCCTCACCATGGTATGGGGAGGAAGGCTGGAGAAATGAAGTTTGTAGCCTTCTCGGATAATAGAGAGGGTCCATTGCTCTGATGTTATTTGCTCCCATCTGGGAGCAAAGTGAGCTAGCCTTCCAGGAATGGTGAGGGGCTCTGGCTGTGCTAGAGCCAGAAACGGCAAGTTCTCTAGAGGGAAGTCAAAACCCCTGAGGGGGTTGAGCCTGCTGGGATGTAGCAGACACTGCAGGCTTTGACTTTACCTGCTTAGATTGTTGACGCTTAGCCGCAAGGCGAGGCTGAGCAGATTGCTGGCCAGTATTTGTGGGAAATCTGGTCTTTTTATAGTAAGGCCTTTTAAAAGGCTTCTTTTTGGTAGGGGTAGAAGTAGACTTGGAAAGTCTATCTAGAGTGGCATTTTCTGCATCCATTTGAGCAGCTTTAATCTGCCAGTCTTCCCCAAATAAGTTCTCACCGGTACAGGGCAGATTCCTGAGGCCTTCTACAACCCAGGGTTCTAGGTTAGAAGCCTGGAGCCAAGCGAGACGTCGGGCTGCAATAGCAATTCCCTGCCCTGTTGGAGAACTTGGAGACCTCTGAAAGTTGTGTCACCATAGAAAAGAAGTCCGCCCTTTGATCATCAGGGATAAAGGGGGCAAAATTCTGTATTTTTAGGGCAAGTTGCCCAAGATACATGCCCATATAAAGGCTATAAGAGTTGATCCTGGCTATAAGCATACTAGCCTGGAACATCTTTCTTCCAAAAGAGTCTAGGTTCTTACATTCACGCCCTGGAGGGGTAGAAGAATGCCTCTTAGGACTCTTTATTTTCTTCATAGCAGACTTCACCACAATGGAGTGGTGAGGCAGCTGAGTTTTTTGGAACCCAGGCGAAGGAGGGACCCGATACATGGTGTCCAACCTGCGGGAATGGGGAGACAGTGTTAAAGGAGTCTCCCACAAATCCATCAAGTGTTCTTGAAGGATTTCATGGACAGGCAGAGTGACTGCCTCTTTAGGAGCTTTTGAGTATCCTAAAATGTCCAATTTTTTTGATCTGGGTTCTCTTTCAGAAGATGTAGTAATAGAAAGTGCTTTAGCTACATCAACAATGAAATCCTGAAAGGATAAATCCTCTGGAGGAGACATCCTCCTCTTGGGAGAAGAGGGCTCCTCAGGAAGAGTAAGCTCAACAGAGTCATCAGAGGAATTAAATTCATCAGAAGAATCTGAGTACTCTTTCTGTGCTTCCAATGTACGATACGCATACCGATCGGTATCGACATCGGGCGTATCGGGCATGGGATCGGTACCGGGCGAAAGCCGGAATCCGGTATGCGAAAACCGATCGACGTTTAGAAGTCGATGGTCTCGGTTCCGGTGTAGATACCGGAACCGGGGTCGGTACCGATGAAATCGGTACCGAGGGCGTCGCAGCCTTAATGAAGGCCAGTACGGCCTGCTGCATGGTCTGGACAGTACTGCCCATAGACGCCACTACTGCCTGGATGTCGGTACCGGTATGGGCCGGTACCCCAGAACAGTCCAACAGGTGATCTGTCGAGGCCGTGCCATCGATGTCAACCTGTGACCCCATGATTGCTTTGGAGGCCGGAACCTCCCGCCGGGGTTTTTTGGCCTGGGCAGAATCCTCGAACTCAGAACTGAGAGCCTCTCGATCTTTAGAAAGAGATTTGCTTTTAGAGGATTTGCCCACAGAAGTTTTGGTTACCTGAGATCCATCCGGAGAGGAAGACCTGGACGACTGTGATGCTTCTGAAGGAAACAGCACATGGAGCTTGTTAGCCCGGTTCTGCAAACCGCGTTTAGACATCTGGGTGCAGGATGGGCAGTCCGGTATGGAGTGCTCAGGTCCCAAACATTTGAGACACCATTCATGGGTGTCTGTGACAGAAATGACAGCACTGCATTTGGTACATTTTTTGAAACCAGGGACTGGCTTCTCCATGAGGAGAAATTGTGTAGGCCTTAAGGCCTAACGCCGGGTACCAAGCTGTGCTGAATAAAAAAAAAAAAAAAAAAAAAAGTCTTTTTTTTTTTTTTTTGTATATAGAAAGAAAGACCGGCGATACCGGTATCGGTATGGGGAAGGCAGGTACGCGGTCTAAAGAAACAAACAAAAGTAACAAATTCTTCAGCGGTGACAGGAACACGACCTGCTGGCTCCGCGGAAAAAGAAGAACTGAGGAGAGCTGGTCAGGAAGGCGGGAAGGCAGCGCGCATGTGCAGTGGGAGGCCCCAAAAGCTTTTCATTTGAAAAGCTGGGGAGCTTTCCCGCGCAGGCTCCGTCGGTACCGACGTACCCATATGTGATGACTTATTCCTGCTTGTTCCTAGAGATACAACGATCCCAGACTCTGCTCTTTCTTCTAGTCTGCTTCACAATATTACCGAACCGCTGTTACTCAAAGTCCGCTCTTGTGTGCAGGTATGCCTCTTCCTCTCGCTTCTTTCATCATCTTTGTTGTCTGTTACCCCTTGCTCCACCCCCCCCTCCTGCTGCACCATATCTCCATCCTCATAAAAACATTTGTTGAAGATACTTCTTGATGTGGCCATGGTTCTTCTCCGCTTTACACTTGGATTTTTTCCACTTTCCATCAGAAAGTTCTCACCATTTAGTCTTCCTTACCCTGTCCCTCTGCTTCCCCTCCTCCTGGTCCTACACACCTCCATCCCTTGGCTACTCTTTCCACTTTCTCTGTTCCAGTGAGTTCTCCCAGGTCACTTCCTCTTCTCTCACCACTACTGCTCATTCTGACCCCCATGCCATCTCAGTTATTCAAGCTCATCAGTGCTTCCTTTCTCTCCCCCCTATCATTCATCACTGCCTCATCTTAGTCCTCTGACATCTTTCCCTCCTGCTGGAAAGAAGCCATTCCCATTCTCAAACCTGCTGTCACTGACCCACTTGATCAACTTAATTACCAGCCCATTTCACTTCTACCCTTTCTTCCCAAGGTAGCTGAGCAGCTGGTCGCTCAGCACTTACAAGATTTCATCGTTCACTCTGGCACTCTTCACCCTACACAAACTGGCTTTCGTCCCCAGTGTCAACCGAGTACTCTTCTCGCTATTTCTCGACTCCTATCACCTTATATCTTGCAATGCACTCTTCACTCCTCTTCCCAACATCTCCTGGCCTCTGTTCTGTCCACTCAGCAGCAGCATGTTCCTCCTCTTTTCAGGTTGTCAATCCTTCCCTTTGGAATTCTCTTCCCCCTGGCCTTCGCTAACAACTTTCTTTCACCTGTTTCAAGTCCCAGCTAAAAACTCATTACTTCATTTTGGCCTTTTCTTCTGCTGGGTCTCTGACACCAGGACTTCCCTCATCTGTTTTCCTTTCTTCTCCCTGATTCTTCATCAGCAAGACTGCCCATGGTATGTCTATCTGTCCCATGCCCCTAATCCTCCTGTGTCCACCGTTTACTTTGCATTTGCCACAGATTTTAACCTAGGCCTTATTTTCATTTCTTTCCTTCCTTTCAGTGTCTTTTGTTTGCCCTTGGTTCATTTTGTGTATTATGTTAGTTGTTACTTTTTGATCTGTTCACTCCCTAGGAGGTATATAAAATAAAATCAAACTGTACATTAGAACAAAAGATATACCATACTGCATCAGACCAAAGGCTCATAGAGCCCAGTACCTTAAAGTAACAGTATATGATGGCAGATAAAGACCAGTATGGTCCATCTAGTCTGCCCAGTAAGGTGGCCAGAGTGGCTGTAACTGCAGCTCCGTGCAGGTCACCCCCTCTATTAAAAGATATTTAAGTTTGCTTTGATTTTATCCTCTTGCTATAAAGGAATCCATTGTATCTGTCCCATGCCATTTTGAATTTTGTCACTGTATTTGCCCTCCACCACCCTCCATCGGGAGGGCATTCCAAGCATCCACCACACTTTCAGTGAAAGTATTTTCTGATGTTGCTTTTAAGTTTACTGCCTTGCAGCTTCATTGTATGCCCTCTATAGTTTTACAGCTTCCTCCTCTTTTAAAGGGTGTGCTTGTTCATTGACATTCTTTTAGGTATTTAAAGGTCTGTACCATAACCCCCCCCCCCCCCCCCCTCTCACACCGCCCCGTTCCTCCTCTCGGCTATACATATTTAGATCTTCAAGTCTCTTCTCATAAGTCTTCTGGCACAGCTCCAAATCATATTGGTTGCCTTTCCCTGAACTGTTTCAAGTCTTTTTATATCCTTTGTGAGATATGGTCTCCTAAACTGAACACAATACTCCAAGAGAGGCCTCACCAACATCTTGTACAGGGGCATTAATACCAACTCATTTCTACTGGTTATTCTTCTATGTATGCAGCCCAGCATCGTTCTGGCTTTGGCTACCACACCCTTGTCGCACTGTTTCGCCATCTTGAGAGTCATACATACACTAGCACTCAAAGGTCCCTTGTTTTCAACAGTGACCAATTCAGGTCACAAGTACCTATCAGGTTCCCAAAACTAGACATCATCATGCTGCTTATCCCAGAGGTAAGCAGTGGATAATCACAGTCCACTTTAATAACGGTTTATGGACTTTTCTTCTGGGAACTTGTCCAAACCCCTTTTAAACCCAGCTTAACAGCTTTTGCTACATCCTCCGGCAACAGAGGATGATTATACGTTTAAAGAAAAAATATTTCCTCTGATTAGTCTTAAAGGTGCTACATAGTAGTTTCATTATGTCTCATCTAGCCTTTCTATTTTTTGAAGGAGCAAACAACCAATCTACGTTTACCCATTCCACTTCACTTAGTCTCTTTTCCAAGCTAAAGAGCCCTAACCTTTTAAGCCTTTCCTCAGAGGTGCAGCCTTCCATCTCTTATTTTGGTCACTCTTTTCTGTACCTTTTCTAATTCCGCAATATTCTTTTAAAGATATGGCGACCATAATTGCACATAAAATTCAAGGTGTGATTGTACCATGGAGCAATACAGAGGCAGAATAGCAGCCTTGGTTTTATTCTCCATTCTTTTCCTTATGATTCCTAGCATTTTATTTGCTTTCTTGACTGCCGCTGCATACAAGGCAGAAGGTTTCAACATATTATCCACGATGACACCTATTCCTAATGTGGAACCTTGCATTTTAATCATCTCCCTTATTGTTCCCATTTCCATGTCATTTATGAATGTATTAAAAAGCAGCTGGCCCAGCACAGATCCCTGGGGTACGCCACTACTCCCCTTTCTCCATTAAGAAAATTGGCCATTTAGCCCTATTCTGTTTTCTATCTTTTAAGCACTTTCCAATCACATGCCCCTGACTTTTTAAATTTCCTCAAGAGTATCTCATGAGGGATTTTGTCGAAGGCTTTTTGAAAATCCAGATTCACTATTTCAACCGGCTCATTTCTACCTGTTTATTCACACCTAAAAAAAAAAAAAAAAGATTAGCGACAGACATTCCCCCCATTAAACCATGGCTATACATATGTTCAATAATGTTTTTTATAATGGCTTCTAACATTTTGCCCATTACTGACGTCAGGACCACCAGTCTGTAGTTTCCTGGATCACCCCTGGAACCATTTTTAAAAATTGGTGTTATGCTGGCTTCTAGCAGTTCCACTGACCGACCTTTTCAATGCCTCGGAGTCGGGAGTGGTGCCAGAGGACTGGAGAGAGGCACAATACGGTCCCTTTACACAAAGGAGGAAGTAAGGATGTGGTTGAAAACCACAGGCCGGTAAGTTTAACCTCGTTGGTGAGCAAATTATTGGAAGCGCCGCTGAAAAAGAAAATAGTGAGGTTTCTGGACTCCAACGGATTACTGGATTTGAGGCAGCATGGATTCACCAGAGGCAGGTCTTGTCAGACAAGTCCGATTGATTTCTTTGATTGGGTGACCAGCGAGTTGGACCGAGGGAGAGCCCTAGATGTGGTGTATTTAGATTTTAGTAAAGCCTTTGACACCGTTCCACACAGGCGACTTATAAACAAACTGAGCACCATAGGGATGGACCCTAAAGCTACTGCTTGGGTTATAAACTGGTTGAGTGGGAGGTGACAAACGGTGCAGGTAAACAGAGCTCACTCTGAGGAGGAGGTGGTTACCAGTGGCATGCCCCAGGGATCTGTCCTTGGTCCAATTCTTTTTAACATCTTTGATAGTGATATTAAAGAAGGGCTGTCAGATAAGGTTTGACTCTCTGCGGATGATACCAAAATCTGCAATACAGTAGATATCTAGAAAGGTGAAGATAACATACGAAGGGATCGAGCTAAGCTTGAAGAATGTTCTGGAATTTGGCAGCTGAGATTTAATGTTAAACGCAAGGTAATGCATTTGGGCTGCAGCAATCCAAGGGAGCGATATAATATAGGTGGTGAAGCACTTCTGTCCACAAAAGAAGAGCAGAACCTCAGCGTGATTGTGTCCGATGACCTTAAAGTAGCTAAACAGGTAGAAAAGGCAACAGCAAAATCTAGAAAGATGCTTAGGTGCAATAGGGAGAGGAATGGCCAGCAAGGTGGTGATAGTGCCTCCATAAAGGTCTTTGGTTCGACCTCATTTAGAGTATTGTGTGCAATTCTGGAAACCACACCTTCAAAAGGATATAAACAGGTTGGAGTCGGTACAGAGGGTGGCTACTAAACTGGTTAGTGGTCTTCGTTATAAAGCATATTAGGACAGACTTAAGGATCTTAATATGTATACCTTAGAGCAAAGGCGGGATAGGGGTGATATGATTGAGATGTTTAAATACCTCCGTGGCATAAATGCACAGGAGGAGAACCTCTTTCAATTGAAAGCTCTGCTACAAGGGGACATAGGATGAGGGTGAGAGAGGATAGACTCAGGAGTAACATGCAGAAATATTTCTTTACAGAAAGAGAGGTTGATGAATGGAATAGTCTCCCAGGGAAGGTGGTAGAGATGAGAACAGTATCTGAATTCAAAAAAGCATGGGACAAACACATAAGATCTCTAAAGGGAAAAAGGGGACTGCTGTAGTGGTTGATATGGAAGGGCAGACTAGATAGGCCATGTGGTATTTTAATGCAGTCATGTTTCTATTTTTCTCCATCTCTAGGTGATGGTGGTGATAAGTGCCGTCAAGCCAGCGTCGACTCATAGCGAACCTCTGGATAGTTGTCCTAAATTGTGTTTGATCTTCAGTCAGGTGGCTCATTGTTGACAGAGTGGCACTCATAGCTGCTGTTATTGTATCGATTCATCTCATTGCTGGCCTTCCTGGTTTGCGTTGGCCTTCTACCTTGCCAAGCATGATGTCTTTCTCTAATGATCTCTCTCTTCGCATGATGTGTCCAAAGTATGAAAGTCAAAGTCTTGTCATCTGAGCTTCTAAAAAAAGCTTAGGTTTGATCTCCTCTAGTACTGACTGGTTTGTTCTTCAGGCAGTGTATGGTATACACAATATTCGTCACCAGCACCATAATTCAAAAGGTATCAATTTTCTTCCTGTCTATCTTTTCACTGTCCAACTTTCGCACACATATGACAAAATTGAAAATATCATGGCTTGAACGAGTTGAATCTTTGTATGAAGAGAGACATCTCTGCTCTTCAGAATCTTGTCTAGTTTCTTCATAGCCATTCTACCAAGAGCAATGCATCATCGGATTTCTTGACTGCTTGTTGCTTTATTGATAGTTGATCCAAGTAGGTTAAAGCAGTCCATTTCAATTTCTTCTCTAGCAACTGAACTTATTGATTTTGCCAGATGTCAGGATCTTTGCCTTCTTTACATTAAGGTGGTGGCCCATTTTAAAACTATGTTCCTTGATCTTGAGAAGCAAATGTTTCAGATCATCTTCACTTTCAACCAGTAATGTGGTATCATTAGCACAGTGAAAGTTGTTGAGGCTTCATGCAGTCCTGCTTCTCTAATGATTTGTTCTACATATAAATTAAACAGGTGGGGGGGAAAGTATGGAGCCAGTAATGTGGTTATCAGCATAGCGAAGGTTGTTGATGAGTCTCCCACCAATCGTCACACCTGTTGTCTTCATGAAGTCCTGCTTCTCAGATGATTTTTTTCTGCATGTAAATTAAACAGGTGGGGGAAAGTATGCAGCCTTGTCATACACCTTTGCTGATTTTAAACCATTCTGTTTCTCCTTGTTCCATTTGAACTGTTGCTTCTTGATCAATGTAAAGGTTGTGCAAGAGAACGATCAGCTGTTCTGGTATACCCATGCTTCTTAACGTGGCCTCGGGTTTCTCATGGTTTACACAGTCAAAAGCCTTGCTGTACTCAATAAAACACAGATATCCTTTTGATAGTCTTTAGTCTTTTCAAGGATCCATTTCACATCCACGATGGCTCTCATTCCTTCTCCTTTTCTGAACCCTGCTTGCACTTCAGGCAGTTCTCGTTCCAGGTATCATCATAGTCTCTGCTGAAAAATCTTGAGTAGAATCTTGCTGGCATGTGGTATCAGAGCGATTGTGTGATAATTTCCACAATCAGTTGAATCACCTTTCTTTAATATTGGTATAAACACAGATCTTTTCCAGTCAGTTGGCCATGATGTGTTGTCTTCCAAATTTCCTGGCAAAGCCTTGTAAGTATGGTAACAGCTGCGATTGCTGTAATACTTCAATGGGAATGCCATCAATGCCAGGTGCTTTGTTCTTTTATAAGGTCAAAACACCCCAAAAAAACGGTAATCCAATATTGTGAAGATCAACCAAAAAGACACCATGAAAACCCTCCTTTATTTATATTATTTTTTGTCAGACAAATTGTGAGGGAAAAGTACTCCAATACTTTCCCCAAAACACAATACATGGCCCTTTTATTCAACCAATATATGCGGATTTATCTATGAAACAGATTTTTCAAAAAAGTCCACTTATCTGATCGTGTGCGCGACGTGCACGTTTCGGGGGAACACCCCCTGTATCAAGCGCTCACAACTTAAATCCAGTGTAGCCTATTTTTTCTGCAACTGCACAAAAACGCTGAACTCTGAGCTGTTAAAAAGAGGATACTATCTCAAGACTGGTGTTTCAGGATGATGGGCAGATGGTGGCAAGCCAATCATCGGAAGGGAATCCCCACTCATCAAGGAACTCCCTGCCATGATAGGTTACATATCACCCTACCCCCCACCAATAGAGTAGTTACTCACCTGTAACAGGTGTTCTCCAGGAGCAGCAGGAATCAGTCCTCACATATGGGTGACATCAACGTCGATGGAGCCCCCATGCGGAGCATTTCCCCAGCTTTCTAAGAAAGCCTTTGGGAATACACCCACGCATGCATGGTCCCCTTCCTGCCCAAAGGTGCCATCTTGCTCAGTCTTTCTTTTTCCGTGGAGCCCAACGGACGTCTGTCCTTGTCACCCGGAAAAGTTGGATTTTTTTTCTGCGATTCTCGCGCCTCTTTTTGTTCGGTTCGACGCCGGTTCCCCTCCCCGCCCAGGTTCGGTACACAGGTATCGACCCGATCTCTATTTTTGGTTTGTGTTGCGCTAGTCTAAGGAGCAGGGGAAGCCATGTTTGACATGGACAGAATGGGATGATGAGAATCATCAATTCCCTAACTGCCACTTGACTAGGGTCTTAAGTATCAATGGAATGGGTGGGAACACGTAAAGCAGTCCCTGTCCCCAATGAAGGAGAAACACATCTGAGGCCTGGTTCTGTGGAGACAGGATCCTGGAACAGAATGGAGGAAGCTGGGCATTCACTGAAGAAGCAGAGAGGTCAAAGATGGGAGTTCCTCATAATCAAAAAATGTGCTGCGCTGTTTCATGGAGAGTCCATTCATGTGGTCGAAGGACTTGACTCAACTTGTCTGTTAGCACGTTCAGCTCCTCCGGAAGATAAATTGCTCGAAGAAGCATCTGATGAGATATAGCAAAGGGAGTGAGCTCCGGATCCCCCTTGTTTGTTGATGTGATACATGGCTCCCTGGTTGTCAGCCTGAATGAGTACCAATTGTCTGGTCAAGTGGGGACAGAACACACGAAGGGCATTGGAAAGTGCCTTGAGTTCCAAGAGATTGATGTGGTAAGAGGCTTCCCTGGGGGACCAGAGGCCTTGCGTAATGAGGCCCTTGAGGTCAGCCCCCCAGCCCTGTTTGGAAGCATCTGTCATCAGGGTACACTGCAGTGCAGACATCTGAAAAAGGAACTAGACAAGAAGATTTTGAGGGGTGCACCACTACTTGAGGGAGTCTAACAGCTGAGGCGTGATGGTGATCTTGTCCATGAGATGACCCGTTGTCTGCTTCCACTGAGTGGAGAGTCTCCACTGCGCTGGATGCATGTGAAGCAAGCATATGGGACGACATGGACTGTGGAGGTCATGTGCCCCAAGTGTGCCCCAAGAGACTGGGCATGTCCCTTGCCTTGATGCAGGACCAGCTTTGGCAGTGAGGTTGCCAGCTCGATGAGGTGGTGGAGCCGTTCTATTGGAAGGAAGGTTTGAGCTTGTGTAGTGTCCAGAAGCACCCCAATGAACTCCAGTTTTTGAGTTGGAGCGAGATGGGACTTTGGGTAGTTTACATCAATGCCTAAATGCTGAAGGACCAAGATGGTGCGTTGGAGAGAGATGGTCACTAAGCAAGGAGAACTGCCCTTTGATTAGACAATCGTTTAAATAAGGGAAGACAAAGATGTCCAGTGTATGGAGGTAGGCTGCTACAACTGCCAGACACTTTGTAAAGATTCTTGGTACAGATGCGAGACCAAAAGGTAGAACACGGTATTGGTAGTGGAAACACCGGCACAAGAATCAGAGGTACCTTCTGTGAGAGGTATGTATGAGGATGGGAGTATAGGCATCCTTGAAATCTAGAGAGCAAAGCCAGTCTCTCTCCTGAAGGTAAGAAAGTACGGTTCCTAGTGAGACCATTTTGAACTTTTCCTGCATCGGAACTTGATATTCCCGAACCCGTCTTTTTGGGGATGAGGAAATAGAAGTAAAACCTGAGCTCTTGTTGAGGGTGTGGAACTTCCTCTATGGCTCCCTGCGCTAGAAGAGTGATTTTCTCTTACTGAAGTAGGATGGAGTACAGAAGATCCATGGGGGACTCACCTATGAAAAAAGTGGAGTGCAGGTTCTGGAAATTGAGTACATATCCCATGCTCATGATGCTTAAGAGTCCAGTGCTTTGATGCAGTGAGGGGCCATCTGTTGACAAAGTGGACTAACCTGCATGCAGTGTGGGAGGGGAGGGGTCCTATAGGGGTAGACTGGCTGTGTCCTCGAGGAAGCAGTCAAAAACCAGTTGCAGGCTACGTCTGCAGAGCTGGTTTAGGCTACCTGGGCTGACATGGCCCCTGCTACTTCCGATGTGGTTGTTGAGGCTGATAAGAGGAATATTGCAGGAAAGAAAGATAGTATCTCTTCTTTCTGGGGTAGAAGGGCTTCTTGGAAGAAGTCTCCCTGTTAGCTGGATTAGCCATCTTTCGAGACAAGCGTTTCAGGGTGAGATCGCCACCCTTTTTCAAAGAGATTCTCTCATGTACAGGCATGTTCATAAATTTATCTTGAACCCATTGTTCAAGGTCAGACACTTGCAGCCAGGCCATTCTCCTGACTCCTAAACAAACTGCTGCTGCCCTACTGGTGGGCTCAAAGGCAACCCTAGTGAGGAATTTGGACATATTCCAACCATGATTGGCCAAGGCCTGATATGGACCTTGCTTGTCAGGTGGCAACAGGGTGGAGAACTCAGACAGCTCTTTAGCTACATCTCTCAAACATATACCCATGTAAAGCATATAGGAATTTATCCTGGATGCTAGCATAACTGCTTGGAAACACCGCCGTCCAAATACATCAAGAGTCCTCTTCTCTTCCTGGGGAACAGAGGAGTGATTTTTAGAACTCTTAACCCGACGCACTGCCAATTCCACAACCATATAATGTGGTAACTGAGGCTTTAGAAAATCTGGGCAAGAAGGAAGCCTATAGAGTATTTAGCCTCCTGCTGACCAATGGAACAGTCAAGGGAACCTCCCAAAAGCGGAGCATGAGGACTTGAAGGATATGATGTATTGGTAGTGTAGCAGCCTCTTTAGGAGTCAAGGGGTATTGAAGAATTTCAAGTTCTTCAGCCCTCTGTTCAGTCTTGGTGGTTAGAGTTACCCAAGAATGCTGCCGCCATGTCCCAGATGAAATCTTGAAAAGACGTATCATCAGGCGTGAGAACGCTGCTCATGCGGTGGAGAAAGATCTGAAGGAATATCCGGGAGACCCATGGAACCGACAGACTTGATGTCTGATTCCAAAAAAGTGGAATCAGAACTTGATAAGAAGTCAAAGTAGTGTCTGTTGATACCATGGCATTGATTTCGTTCTGATTCCAACATCAGGTCTGGGTGCCGACGCACAGAGGTATCAGAACAGAAGCGCTCTGAAACTGTTCCACCTATGGGCTCTGAACAGGGTATTTGCCCCAGAGCTTGTGATTATGCCATTGGTGATGCCACAGAGTGCCTTGATGTACCGACAGAGGTCAGACATCAGGTCTCCGGATCACAAGGGCCCCGGCACTACTACTACCAGAATAGTAGCCAGACTGCTCGATAGCCAGCATACACTGACTGGGGGAGACTGGGTGGATTCTTGTACGGGGCTCTGCACCACCATTCCAGAACACAGTAGTGGGAGCTCTGTGGAGGACAATGCCTCAGGAGCATCCCAAAGCCCCTCTAGTGCTTTTCAAAGAGTATCCTCCCGCCAGGGATGTTTAGCTGGCCGGTCAAAGTCCAGTTCACCTGCTGTGGAGTATCTGTGCCAATGCCGGGAATATGTGTCAGATGCCGATGCCAAAGTCTTAAATACCTTTTCTGCCTCTGTGGAGGACTTGTGTTTGCTGCTATGTTTGGGCTTCAAGGAGATATGGGAACCATGCGACAAGGTGGATGCCTGTGATGATGTGAAGGCCACCAAAGAGTGTGTTGAAGTGGCGGAGTCTGACAGAAAATCTTTCTCCTCTGTTGTTCATGGTTTTTAAGCCCCCTCCTGGTTATCTACTGACATAGGGAGCAACCCAAAGTATCATGGTCCAGGTCCAAACATTTTAAGCACCAGTCGTCGTTATCTGCAGCAGAGTGTATTTCAGCACTTAGTGCATTTTTTAAAACCGCTATGTGGTTTCTCCATACCTGAGAAGACAACAGGGGCAAAATCCAAAAGACGCAATGGCAGCCTAGGCCAACCAAGCAAGCAGCAAGGCCGTGAATGAAGTAAAACGTGGTGAAAAATAAAAGAAAAAGAAAAATGGAAGACAGAACGGGGTGTCAGATACAACACTGGATCGATGGGAAGACAAAACACGATGTACCCAAAAGCACTTAGACAAATTTTACAAGTGGAAAGGGGACGATGTCCTAATGGCTCTGTAAAAATAAAAAAAAAGAGACAACTGAGGAAAGTTACTGGGAAGGCAGGAAGGCAGGCAGGCACGCATGTGTGGAAGGATGCTCCCAAAAGCATTCCTATTCGATGCTAAGGAATATTCCCACGCGGGACTCCATCAGTGCTGACATTACCCATATGTGAAGACTGCACTCCTGCTTGTTCTTGCAGATCATCCACAACAGTCCCCCACCATAGCACAGCAGACAGCCTAAAGGAGACTCTCCTGGAAAGATCTTGCAATCACTACTGTCACTCAAATAATGCACTTCAGAAGTTCCAAGCTAGTCTGGGTTATCACCTTGCAGGACCGAAGATAGGGTGGGCTTGTCGACAGCGCTGACAAACTCTGATCTTACCCAAGGACCATGAAATTCACAAGCTTAACATGGCAAGGGTGCACTCAGAAAAAAAACAGACTGAACCCCAATTGACTGTACCTTGGAAGGGGCTGCCTGCATCCAGTGAGTGGTATTACAGAAGCTTCACTATTTTTGCCTCTACTGCAATGGAGGCCACACCAGGCTGTACACACAGAACTAGAAGGTCCCCTGACACTTCTAAGCCTGTCCTCCGAGAGTGGCTTTGGTCAAGATTCTCATTCCAGAAAGCAACTCTTATGGGGAAGTGCTCCACCACAGACAAGTCATCGGCTGAAGAATGCCAGAACTAACTGGCCACTATCACCACCATGCAGTTGGGAGAAACTCCAAATCAGCCTCAACAAGCAGCCACCACCTCAGCGGGCCTCTGCCAGGCTGTTAGTCTCCAGAAGAAGAATGGACTCACTGACCATTTGCCCCAAGCCAAGTCAGGTATTTAGGAACAACCTGCAACCTTATGGCCGAAGCCATCAGGCCACCAGCAGAGGGTGGAACTATCTGCAGACTATTCTAAAAGCATGCTCAAATTACTGTCTGAAAATCAAAGTTGGCTACCGTCAAGGCTTACTGAACTACCCCAAACCTTTCAAAACAATTTAGTTATGACACTATGCCAAAATTATCTCTTGTAAATAGTTAAACTGTATTATTCAAACGAATACTCTGCAATGTACTTGAAAAGCATGATATATATCCTCATTTGACTCAATATTGCGGATGCTTTACTAACACGTTTAAGTGTAAGTCGCCTCAAGGTCTCAGAAACATAAGGCGTCCATTGACTACTTGCAAACCATCTAATGGACAAATGCCTCAATCACATCAACGACCTTGTTTAAAAGGCGACCACTTTCAAACTGTTTAAAAACTGTTTTAGCTGTATAGGGTTAGCTTTCATTAATTCTCCAAAGCTGTTCACGTCCCTTAGGGTTAGAGATCTTAAAGATAAACCAGTGCTTAGCTTTTGATGAACTTCCCGACGCTGTCAGGCGCGCTTCTATTTGTAGCGTTTCACCCTCAGTTTCCTCAGGGGATTTTTCTTAGCACTCTAATGCGACTGGTAGCAATTCACAAAACCGTTCCTTGTGCGGGCTCAAGATGAGCCCGCATTTGTCCATTAGACGGTTTGCAAGTAGTCAATGGGCGCCTTATGTTTCTGAGACCTTGAGGCGACTTACACTTAAACGTGTTAGTAAAGCATCTGCAATATTGAGAGTTAAATGAGGATATATATCATGCTTTTCAAGTACATTGCAGAGTATTTGTTTGAATAATTAAGATTAAGCTCTGACTTAAGTGACCATCATATAATTTGAATAGTTAAACTTTTACTAGCTCAGCTTATATGGAGTTCTTTATTGCTCTATGTAACTGAGTATTTGTTCAATGTAAACTGCTTTGACCAGGTGAAAAGCAGTATATAAACCCAGTTAAATAAAATAAAAACAGATTTCATACATGCAGCAACTACTGCACCTGGAACATTCATGTTCGTCACGGTTGAGAACCGTACTTCCAATCCAGGAGCCCAATGGGCTGGCCCAGCTCACTACTGGCCAAGGCAGCGGCCAAGACAGAACCTTAAGGATCCCAGAAGGCCACCAGGGAACTCCGCTAGTGCCATCCTGCTATGTTCTGCTCACACCAGGACTATGCAGTCCAAAGTGGTTGCGGAGCTCACCAGCAGCAAAAAGGAGCAATAAGATCCATAGGCTCAGCATCAGGCCCCAGGCTCCCCACCTGAGGTGATGGATGCCGGCTAAAAATGTGCCCTGGGCATCGCAGCCCAATCAGGGGCAAAAAACTACAGACATAGGATTAAAAAAAAAAACCAAAAAAATACACCACCACTAGGGGTAGAAAGTCGCACTAAATAAACTTAAACAGAGACATGACAAACTGAGTCCCAAGACACCCATAGAGACCTGAAGAGGTTCAGACGGGGAACGGTGGGTTCTCTCTAGTTTTTCTGGTTTTGTTTTTTTACATTAAAGCTACTTTATTCAAAAAGCGAAATTAGACTTACCTGCTAATGCTTGTTACTTGAACTCCAGTCCAGTCCCGAACCTCTGGGTAGTGCACCTCCTCCAGCAGCTTGGAGATTGAGCATGTGCAAAGCTGTAGACACCAGTATAAGTACCACTGGTACGGCCCCTCAGCTTCAGTACCTATTGACAAAGCAGACTCAAAGGAGCAACAAATAAGTAACTATAATATACTAACACTAAAACTACATTAAATCCACCTTGAAGACACACCCCGGACCAACTAATGTAAAAAAAGTATCCCTGAAATCCAAAGCTCTGAAACTACCGACTACACACGAGAGGGATACGGGACTGGACTGGAGTTCCTCAAGGAACAATTAGTAGGTAAGTCTAATTTTGCTTTCCTTATCGTCCCCTCCAGTCCAGTCCCAGACCTCTGGGATGTAAAAGAGCAGTACTCTAACGGGAGGGACCTGACAAACAAGCTCGCAACACCGCCGCCCCGAAGCCAGCATCCCTCGCAGCCTCAATATCCAGGCGATAATGCTTAGCAAAGGTATGTAAAGAGGACCATGTTGCCGCCTTGCAAATATCGACAGGCAGCACCAGACTAAACACCGCCCAAGACGCCACCTGCACCCTGATCGAGTGAGCACGTAAACCTAGAGGAACCAGACGACCGCCAAGAAGTTACGCTGAGGCGATAGCCTCCCGAATCCATCTAGAAATGGAGGCCTTAACTACTGCTTCCCCTTACGCAGCCCTCCAAATAGGACGAATAACCGTTCCGACTTACGAAACCCCGCCGTCTCCTACAAATAACGTTTGAGAACACAGCAAACATCCAGCTTATGAAGATCGCAGTCACTCGTCCCCCGTCGATCTACCCAACACCACTGTTCCCTCTAAGCTGTGCGCCTGTGCGCACGCACACAACTCGCCGAGCGAGCGCACATACTTTACAACAGAGCGCACAAAAATTACAGCTCTGATTCTGATAGAAAACACAGAGGTCTTAAAATGTAAAAGTTATGATTGTAATTACTAGAAATTTCCTGCTTCATTCAGTAATCGTCTATTTTCATTGAATTGGATTAAAATCAATGTGGTGTACATACTGTATTCTGACGTGTAGTCAAATTTTAAAGTATATAACTCAGTGTCGTTATGTGGCGCACAAAAATTTAACCTTCCTTCAAAAGCTGCACACAGCTGATATTTTATGCGCACACAGCCTACAGAAAATTAGAGGGAACATTGCCCAACACTGGTAACGAAATGGGCTGATTCACATGAAAAACCGAGACCCCCTTAGGAAGAAAGGAAGGAACCGGCCTTAAGACCACCTTTTCCTTAGAAAAGGAAAGGAACAGCTCCCGGCAAGAAAGCACCTGCAACTCCGAGATCCTACGCGGAACATATAGCGACCAGAAATACCATCTTCAACGTTAAATCCTTCAAAGAAGCCTGGCTCAACGGTTCAAAGGGCTTTCTTGTTAAAGCCTCAACACCAGATTAAGATCCCAAGACGGTATCACAGTCCTACGAGGGGCCGAAGCCTAGACATCGCCCTGAGAAAAAGCAAGACATCCGGGTGAGAGCCAAGGGGTACCCCACGTACCTTACCCCTATAGCATCCAATCGCAGCCAACTGGACCCACAACGAACTAGCTGCCAAACCTTTCTCAAAACCATCCTGCAAGGCAGGCAAAACTTTGGGAACAGTCGCCATGCTGGGTCGAATTTGATGCCCCGCACACCAATCCTCAAAGATGCGCAAGACCCTAACATAGGCCAAGGAAGTAGACCTCTTACACGCCTTCAAGGATGAGATCACAATTGGAATAACCCTTTTTTTCTCAACTTTGCCCTTTCAATAGCCAAGCCATAAGTGAGAACTGATCCACCTGAGGCATGCGCACCGGACCCTGCAATAGCAGATCTCCCCGCTCTGGAAGGACCCATGGACGATCCACCAATAGCCGAATCAGGTCAGCATACCATGGCCAACGCGGCCAGTCCAGAGCAATCAGAATCATTCGACCCCGGTGTGCCTCTATGTGCTGCACCAGCCGACCTATGAGTGCCCAGGGAGGAAAAACATACAGTAGAATCCCCGTTGGCCAGGGTTGCATCAACACATCCAGCCCCTCTGACATCCGTTCGACGCCTGCTGAAGAAACGGCCTGCCTTGACACTCTACAACTCCTTGGGGAGGAGGGTGGGTTGTGAAGACTGATTCTTGCTGCTCTCGGAGATCACCTGTTACAGGTGAGCAACTACACTATCTCCAGGAATAAGCAGGAAGGCAGTCTTCAAATATGGGACTCCAACTCTAGGCTACTGGAAAATGGAGAGGAGTAGGGCCCGTTATAAACAGGAAAAACCATTGAAGACCAACATGGGAAGTCTGGGGGATCTAGTAGACTCAGCATCCCCAGCACACCCCATCAAGATGGCAGTGGCAGTAGCCTGGATGGGCAGTGGGCTGGAGGGAAGGAGGTGTTGGATATGGTTTGGCCAAAGTCACTGTCCTTATGAGAGTCCTTGTCCAGACAGTAATGGGCTTCAAAGATATGAATCGAGGACTCATGTGGTAGCATGGCAGATCTCTGCTATAGACAGAGTGTAAGTGGGCTATGAATATGGCCATGGCTCAGGACACTGAGCGGTTACATGACTCTCTAAATGTCAGACCCGCCTGAGCATATGCAAAGGATATATAGTCTGCTATCCAAAGGGAAAAAGTGTGTTTTGTCACGAGGAGATCTAGGAGACTAAGATCAAAAGAAATGAATAACTGTGAGAATTTTTGGTGTACCTTGGTTCTGTCAAGGTAATATGCTAAAGCTTGTTTGCCGTCTAGGGTATGAAACATCACTTCAGCCCGAAATGCATGTGGCCTGGGAAAAAAGGTCGGAAGAATTACTGACTGGTTGAGATGGAAAGGGGATACAACCTTTGGAAGGAAACGCAGATGCATTTGCAAGACCACCCTCTGTCATGATGAAAACACGTATAGGGTGCATGTGCAACCAAAGCCTGCAGTTCACTGACCCAGCAAGCAGAGGTGAGCACAACCAGGAAGGAGACCTTCCAAGTAAGAAACTTGAGGGAGATAGTGTCGAGAGGCTCAAAGGGAGGCTTGAGCAGTTAAGAACCACATTGAGGTCCCAGGTAACAAGTGGGGGCCGAATCGGTGGCTTAGTCAAGAAGAGACCGTGCATAAAGTGGGTTACCAATGGATGTGTGGAAAAGGGTTTTCTATCAATCCCCCAATGAGAAGCCAAAACAACACTAAGGTGTACACGAATGGAATTCGTCTTTGAGACCATAGAAGAAAAGTAGGTACAGTAGGAGAGACACAACTGGACAATTGAAAGGGTTGCGGGTGTGCTGAATGCATCAAACCGCAAACTGGTGCCACTTAAAGGCATTCATGCATCGCGTGGAGTCCATCCAAGATGCTTCAGCAGTCAAACTGTCAGGCAGAGCGCATGAAATATTGAGATGGAGTAGCGCCTCCTGATCCTGCAAGATCAGGTCTGGTGCGCATCCCAGACAGAAAGGCTGATGCTGAGCTAGACAAAGAAGCAGGAGAAACCCATGGCTGTCGGGGCCAGAACGGGGCTACCAGGATCACGGTGCCTCCGTCAGCCTGCAATCTGAATAGCATCTTGGCTATTAACGGAATGGGCAGGTAAGTGTATAACAGACCCGTTCCCTGATGAAGAGAGAAGGCATCCGGGGTGCTTGATGTTTTGGAGACTGCACCCTGGAGCAAAAACAAGGGACCTGTGTGTTGAGTGGACTGGCAAACAGGTCAATCTGCAGGATTCCTCAGAGTTAGAGTAGTCGATTGCATCTTCTCCGATGAAAAGCCCTCTTGTGAGGTCAGAAGACGAGACTTTCCACAAGAACATTCTGCTGTCCTGGCAGGTAAACGGCTCAGAGAAATATTCCATAAGCCAGGACAAAGGTCCACAGGCAGATCGCTTCCTTGAGGTGGTGGGGGGAGCCCATGCCTCCCTGCTTGTTGACATAAAGCATAGCAGCCTGGTTGCCCATCTAAACCAGGACTGATCGATATGATAACCTAAGGCGAAACACCCGCATTGGCTATCACTCTCAAGTTCATAAAGTTAATCTGATGGGAGGTTACCTATTGAGACCATGGGCCCTGCATGCCCAGGCCATCCAGATGAGCTCCCGAGCCCTGATTGGATGCATCGGTGGTGAGGGTCCATTGAGGTGGAGGCAAATGAAAATATAACCCTACGAGAAGGTTTTGATGAGAAAGCCACCACTGAAGGAAGTCTACCAGAAGAGGGGTGACTACCACTGTCTCATAGACGGCCCGTAGCTTGTTTCCACTGGGAGAAGAGGGTCCACTGCACTTAGTTCATTTGGAGAAGCATAGGAGACTACATGGACCATGGAGGCCATGTGACCAAGGAGATGCATGCTTCGTGCTGTGGTGCCATTTCTGTGAGGCATTTGAAACAAACCTCAGGCAGGAAAGCTTGAGCCAGAGTCGTGTCAAGAAGAGCACCTAATTCCAGTTTCTGAGTGGGAGAAAGGTGCAACTTTGGAAAGTTTATGACAAAGTCAATATGTTCGAGCACCGGGATGGTGCGCTGAATGGAGAGATGCACCAGCTGTGGTGACTCACTCCTGACAAGCCAGTCATCTAAGTAAGGGAAGACAAAGATGCCTAGGGTGCAGAGATAAGCCACGACTATCACTAAACATTTCGTGAAGACCCTTGGGGGCGGATATCAGCCCGAAGAACAAGACTCGGTATTGGTAATGTCTGCCAAACATGAAGTAAAGGTACTGCCTGTGAGACAGGTGAATGAGGATGTGCCTGTACACATCATTTAGATCCAGAGAACAGAGCCAATCATTCCTCTGAAGGTAGGGCAGTAGGGTTCCTAGAGAAACCATCTTGAACTTCTCTCGTACTAGGAACTTGAGGTTCCGGAGATCTAGGATGGGACAGAACTCCCCTGATTTTTTGGGCATAAGGGAATACTGGGAGTAAAACCCTAATGCTTCCTGCACACAGGGAACAAAGTTCTATAGCACCCTCTCTTAGAAGGGTGGTGACTTCCTGCTGCAACAGAGCCCGGTGGAGAGGTTCTAGAGCAGGGGTCTCAAACACGCGGCCCGCAGGCCGAGAGACCTTTCTGCGGCCCGCGATGCATAGGGGGGAAAAAAAAACACCCCGGCTTCTGCTGCTGCTGCCGCCGCTGCCGTGGCCGGCAATAGCAGCAATATCGCAAGTCCCGCGGGCTCCGCTCCCCCCCCCCTTCCTTCCTGCTTGCCTGCCAGTTCTCCGCTTCGGCTTCGCCTTTCAGAGCCGCGAAGGGAGAGCTTCTCCCTCGCGACTCTGTTCAGCCCGCTGGGGCAGATGGGAAATTTCCCATCTGCCCCAGCAGGCTGAACAGAGTCGCGAGGGAGAAGCTCTCCCTTCGCGGCTCTGAAAGCCGAAGCGGAGAACTGGCAGGCAAGCAGGAAGGAAGGAAGGAAGGAAGGGGGGGGGGGGAACGGAGCCCGCGGGACTTGCGATATTGCTGCTATTGCCGGCCACGGCAGCGGCGGCAGCAGCAGCAGAAGCTGGGTTTTTTTTAAAGTTTAATTTTCCCGGGGGGGGGGAGGGGGGAGGGGGGGAGCAGGACTTGATGGGGGGAGCAGGACGGGGGGGGGCAGGACTTGATGGGGGGGGCAGGACTTGATTTGGGGGGGGAGCAGGACTTGATGTGTGGCTGGGGGGGGTAGTACTGAAAATGGGGTGATGGGGTTAGGACTGGTAATGGACAGATGGGGGTTAGGACTGGAGGTGGTCTGATTGGGGGGCTAAGACTGAAATGGGGTTATGGGGGGGCTAAGAATGAAGATAGGGCGATGGAAGGGTTAGGCCTGGAAGTGGGCTGTTGGGGGGCTTAGGACCGATAATGGGCTAGGGGGGGGGCTAGAACTGGTAATGGACTGGGGGGGGGGGGGTGCTATGACTGGAAATGGGCCGAGTAGAAGGGGGAGCTTGAACTGCAAATAGCTGATGGGGACAGGGTCTTGGAATGGTAATGGGCTGAGTGGAAGGGGGCTTGGAATGGAAATGGGCTGATGGGGAGGGGGGCTTGGAAAGGAAATGGGCTGTGAGGGGAGGGAGCTAGGACTGGAAATGGGCTGATGATGCGGGGAATAGAAGGGAGCGGATGCTGGGTGGGGCAGGAGCTAGAAGGGAGTTGATGTTGGGGGACGATTAGAATGGGATGGGGCTGGGAGAGTGAAATGGAGAGGGGAAATATATTTTGTGTGGGAGGGAAGAAAAATCTACAATTGGCCGGGTATTGGGAGAGTAAGTGGGGATTGAGGATGGAGGGGTAAAATTTGAGTGGATGAAATAGGAATGAGGAAAGAGCAAAAGGAGAATGATTAGTATGTTAAAGCAGATGTAGAGAGAATGGAAAAAAACTAGGAAAGAAGAAAGGACAAATGGACAGCAGACGATGGAGAGTTAGCAGAAGACACAAAGAAACCAGAAGAAAGTGAATGGAACAATTGCAACTGAAAAAAAATGCACAAAAGGTAGAAAAATCTCTCTTTATTTTGAATTTATTAACTGAAATATGTCAGCTCTTGGAAATGTGCATCTTTAACGTCTGCACTTTATTTAATACAAGAGGAAATCAATGTATAGTTTTATTTCTACAGTGTTGTACATTCTAAGTTTGGCTTTTGGGGTTCCCAGTTTAATTGTCTTCCTGTTTCTAAATTGTGATTCCTTGTTTGGTGATGGTGTATGTTCTGCATGTGTAACTGAGCTGAGGTATTCTGTTTATGTAATTCCTATTTGACATTGCCACTTGTTCTCTTTCCCGAGTAGGTCATGTATTGTTATTCTCTGAAATGTGTTGATTTAATATTTGCAGTGTTGCCTTTTGATAGTTAGGGTATGGTGCTTTGTGAGTCCTGGTAGTGCTGTTAGGACACGGCAGGTTTGCTATGGGTTCTAAATGAGCAGTGTTTCTAGTAGTTCCTAATGTGCCTGGCGGTTGGCACTGGTTTATAGTAATGTAGAAATCTTTTAGTCTTTCTTTATCCATACACTCATTAAGAGGCATGTTTACTAAAAGTTAGTGTATGGTAACATTATGCAAATATTTATGCAAATGATGCCCTTATGCAAATGAGGCCTGCGTCTTATGCGGCCCCCGGGTTACTCTACAAGTCCTCATTTGGCCCTCAAAGCAATTTGAGTTTGAGACCCCTGTTCTAGAGGATACTCCCTTGGAAAAAAGAGAGGTGGTAACTGGGCAAAATGGAGCAGGCAGCCCTTGAGGATGACCTGTAGAGCACAGGGTGGTTCTGATGTTCTGAGGTGCCACCTGTGAATAAAATGGACCAGCCCACCTGCAATGTGAGAAGGCTAGAGGGTCCTTTCAGGGGAAGAATGGCATTGTTCTCCAGGAAGCAGTCAAAAGCTAGCCCCAGGCTGGGGCTGCGGGGCTGGCTGGGGCTGCGGGGCTGGTTGTGGCTTAGGAGGGGCTTGAGGCTTCTGCTGACCTTAGTGAGTATGGAAGGGCATGTAAGCCAGGTTATTTCTTCTTTTTAGGAAAGAAGGGCTTCTTTACAGAGGCCGCCTTCCTAAAAGGATGTCAATTTTACAAGAGACGCGCTTCATGGTAAGGTCATCTGTCTCGATTCCAGCCCTTACCAAAGAGGTTTTCATCTTGACAGGGAATGTCTACTAGCTTGTTTTGGACCCACTGTTCCAGGTCCGAAGACGGCAATCAAGCCAGTCTTCAGGCTCCAATGCCCACCGCTGCAGCTCTGCTGGTAGACTCAAGAGTCAAAAGCTGCTCTGGTGATGAATTAAGAACAGTCCTGACCATGCTTAACTAAGGCTCAGTAGGCATCCTTCTCTGAAGGGATTACAGCAGAGATACTTTACAATGTCTTTGAGGAATATGCCCACATAAAGCATATAGGAATTAATACAGGAAGCCAACATTGATTTCTGCAAGCACCAGCAGGCAAAGGCATTAAGGGTATGTGATTTCCTCTCAGGAGGAACCTAAGAGTAGTTCTTGGTACTTTTGAGCTGGCACATGGCTGACTCGACCACCACAGAATGGCGAGGGAGTTGAGGTTCCTGGAACCCCAGGAATCAAGAACCCTGCATATGATATCTGGTCTCTTACTGGCCAAGGGAAGTGAGAGATGGGTCTCCCACATCCAAAACATGAAGTCCTGTAATATACGATAGACTGGAAGAGTAGTAACCTCCTTAGGAGTCTAGAGATACTGGAGTATCTTCAGTTCCTCGGTTCTCTGTTACATCTTGGTGCCCACAGAGACCAAGAAAGCCTTGGTCACATCGCGGATAAAGACCTAGAAGGACATGTCCTCCGGCAGAGACTAACAGCACATCACAGTGCCTCTGTGAAACAGGGGACTCAGCTTCTGATTCCCAGGCATCAGAAAGAAAGTCAAAATAGCAAAAGTCACTGCCATGTCTCCGCTGTCGAACAATCTCTATGCCAATGCCCTGAGGTATCTGAACCATAGAAGCTCTATGCCTGTTCCTCCTGCAGCCGATGGGATTCGGCCAGTTCCAGGCTCAGCATGGATCCAGAGGGTCCCCAATGGCAACGGTTCCAGGCTCAGCAACAAGACCTGGGCCAAGGGCTTTGAAATGCCCGATTCCGGTGTCTGTATTGAAACTTGGACTCCCAAGGGCATTGAAGCTACTGGACCAGGTGCCACCAAGAGTGCAGCCAAACTCGATGGCCAGCATGTGCTGTTTGAGGGAGATGGAACATGTCTGGGTGGACTCCAGTGCAGGACTCTGGATCACCGTCCCAGACAACAGAACCGGAGGGCTGAGTCCCTCTTGTGCTTTGGAGGTGGATCCCTCAGTCCAGGGCTATTAACTGACCACTCAGTTCTCAGGATTGGAATCCCGCCGGAGGGGGAGCTCCAATGTCAATGTCCAAGAGAACGATCCTGGGAATCAGTATCTGTCCCTGACGTCGAAGGTTGAAATGCCGATGCAATGTCGGTGGCTGTCTATTTCTTACCACATCCTTTCGGCTCCAAGAGAGCACAGGAACCATGAGAACAGGAGCTCCAAGAAGGTGCCAATGTCGAGGAAGAGTGTGCTGAGGCTGCGAGTCAGATCCAAAAAGACTCACGCGTTGCTTTTCATGTTTAACCCTTTCCTTGTCATTTGCTGACCCAAAATTATGAGAGTCCAGGTTATGGTCAGGGCCCAAGCACTGTAAGCATCAATTGTGTTTGATGGTGGCCGAAATAGTATGGTTGCAGTTAGTATATTTTTTTAAAACCACTGGCTGGCTTCTCCACCTCAGGAAGCACAGCCTTTGTCAAGTCAAAAGACTCAATGGTGGCCTGTACCAAAAAAAAAAAAAAAAAAAAAAAAAAAAAACCACACCACATGGGAACCGCAAGATAAAAAAGAGAAAAAAAATTTAGGGGAAATGCCAAGAAAAGGCACCGGCATTGACGAGCGGTAAACGGAAAGGCAAAAAACAAAAAAATAAACACCCCGAAGGGCATGGCAGAAAACATTTTAAATGTAGTGACAGGACAAGTGTCTGTTGGGCTCTGTGGAAAAATGAAGACTGAGGAGAAACACTGGGAAGGCATGTACACATGTGCAAAGGAATGCTCCCAAACGCTTCCTACTGGATGCTGGGAAGTGCTCCTGTGTGGGCTCCGTCGGTGGACGTCACCCATATGTGAAGACTGCATTCCTGCTTGTTGCTGGAGATTGAAAGATTGATAGTTGTAGCCCAGGACAGTGGATAAAGGATGATATGGTTCATAACATGCATACAAAAAAGTTGTTAAAACGGATATATAGATTCTGTAAGAAAGAGCTAGAAAAAGTTATTCATCTCTTGCTGGTTGCAAAATTCTGATAGCAGAAAATTTCTATATAGAAAGGCGCAAAAAGGTAGAGCATCTCATCCATTGGAAACATATAAGGACTGTAACATTCTTTACCAGAAAGACAATGGATCACAACAATAAGATAACAATTAGAGTGTTAAGTAGTTATCAGTTGGGAAACTACCATTCTGACGGATAAGAAGCTGGATGTGAGGAAACCTGAAACCGTGAAAGGAGAAAAGCAGCAGAACGGCATTGATAGGAAGTAACATCATAAGATGTTGCATACTGTGTCAGATCAAAGGTCCATCAAGTTCAGTATCCTGTTTCCAACAATGGCCAATCCAGGTCCAAAGTACTGTGAGGTTCCCAAAAAGTAGAGATTCCATGGTACTTATCCCACAGGTAAGCAGTGGATTTCCCCAGTCACTTTTAATAAGTTTATGGACCTTTCCCTCCAGGAACTTTTCCAAAAGTGTTTTTTTTTTTTTTTTTTAACTCCTCAACTAAACTAACAACTTTTACTAAGTTTGATTATGCAATTAGTCTTATATGTGCTACATTGTAGTTTCATTATGTGTTCCCAAGTCTTTCTACTTTTTGAAGTACACAGTCTACATTTATCTGTTCCACCTCACTCATTTTATAGACACCTCTCATATCTCCCCCTCAGCCATCTTTTTTACAAGTTGAAGAGCCCTAACCCTTTAAGCCCTTCCTCATAAGGGTATTCTTTCATCCCCTTTACCATTTTGGTGGCTCTTTTCTGTACCTTTCAAATTCTGCTATATCCTTTTGAAAATATGGCAACCAGAACTGCACACAATATTCAAGGTGCAGTCACACAATGGAGAGATACAGAGGCACTGATAATATCCTTGGTTTTATTCTCCATTCCTTTCCTTATGACTCCTATCATTCTATTTGCTTGCTTGGCAGCGTTTTTCCAACATATCCACAATGACACCCAGATCCTTTTCCTGGGTGGTGGATGCCTTATGTGGAACCTTGCTTGTATAATTGTGGTTTGGATCATTCTTTCCTAACTTTGCATTAGTCTGCATTAAATTTAATCTGCTATTTAGATGCTCAATCTTCCAATTTCTTAAAAGTCCTCATGCAATTTTTCACAAAACTTGTGTTTTAACAATTTTGAATAATTTGGTATCACCAAATTTCACCTCGTCACTCATCATTCCCATTTCTAGATCATTTTTGAATGTTAAAAAGCAGTGGGACCAGCACAGATCCCTAAAATTAGCTATTTAGCCCTATTCTCTCTTCTTTTAACCAGTTTCCAATCCATGATAGTAACTGCGCCTCCTATCCAATGCCTTTTAATTTTGCCAAGTCTCATGAGGGATCGTGTCAAAGGCTTTTTAAAAATCCAGATACTACAGTTGTGGTCAACATTATTGGTACCCTTGCATTTTAGATATATTGTGCACAATATCTTGAGAAATAATTGATATGCAACAAAAAAAAAAGGAATGTCTGTGCCACGTAGGCATAGTAATTTCCGAGAAAAAGAACAAAATGACCTGGTCAGAATTAGTGGCACCCTTCACTATTTGATTGCACAAACCTTGGCAGTAATGACAGCATCCAAAACTTTCTTTTAGCCATCTATAAGCTTTGTACATCTATCTGCTGGTAGTTCCTCCTCCCACTCTTCAACTGTGATTCGTTCCAGCTCATGAATGGCTCCAGAATTCCTTTTACCAATGGCAATTTCATCTAGAAGTAAGCAGATCCCGGATTCTTTAAAGGAAGAGCTAATTCAGGCAACTGGTAACAGAACCCACATGTGAAGGGGCCATACTGGACTCGGTGCTTACCAATGGTGAAAGTGTTTCTGATGTTAGGGTATGAAATGATCTCGCATCCAGTACTCACCAGATGGTATGGTTCACTATTAGGACTAGGGCTGATACAAAACATTCAACAGCGAGGGTCTTAGACTTTAAAAAAAGATGGGCCAATACCTCAAGGAATCGTTAGTGGGATGGGAACAGCTGGAGGATGTAGGAAAAACTGAAAGGAGATATTTTTTTAACCCTTTGAAGGCCTACTTTAAAATTTTAATCCACATTCTGCAGCCGGGTTAATTTTTGCTTATTTCAGGAAAATTGTACCTGCCTTATTCAATATGTTCTAATAGTGATTTTCCTTCTGCTATGGTCATATATTATATACCATTCGATAGGAATATTTAGTCAGAATTTTGGATCCAGAGAGTTTTGGGCTCGGCCTGGAAAGGGCAACAAACCTTTCTGTTAGAATGGTAAATAAAGGTAAAGGGAAAAGGAGGCCGCTATGGTTCTCAAAAGTAGTAACTGAAAACGTGAAGAGAGAGGGAGGCCTTCAAGAAATACAAGAGATCACAGAGAGAGGAAGACGGGCATCTATATTTGAAAATATTAGAGAGGCTGGCAAAGTAGTCAAGAAAGCAAATATTCAAAAAGAGAAGGAAATAGTCAGTGCAATAAAATGGGGGGATAAGACATTTTTCAGATATGTTAGTGAGAGAAAAAGGGCAAAAGTGGTATTGTCAGACTCAAGGGTGAAGGAGAAGAATATGTAGAAGTTGATGAGGATAAAGCGAAATTTCTTAACAAATATTTCTGTTCTGTGTTCACAGATGAAGAACCAGGATCTGGACTTCAGAAAACACCCACAAACAGGAACAGAAGGGCATCTTGAACAATTTTCATAAGACTGTGTTCATGAAGAACTAGCTAAACTAAAAGTAGACTAAGCCATATACCGGATGGGATACATCTGAGAATACTGGAGGGAACTTGGGAACGTTCTAGCAGCTCCACTGACTGACCTTTTCAATGCCTCTCGGGAGTCGGGAGTAGTGCCAGAGGCCTGAAGAGAGACACATGTGGTCCCGTTACACAAAAGCGTAAGTAAGGATGTGGTTGAAAACTACAGGCCAGTTAGTTTAACTTCAGTGATTAGTAAATTATTGCAAGCACTGCTGAAAGAGAAACAGTGAGGTTTCTGGACTCCAACAGATTACCGGATCCGAGGCAGCATGGATTCACCAGAGGCAAGTCTTGTCAGACAAATCCAATTGATATCTTTGACTGGGTGACCAGAGAGCTGGATCAAGGGAGAGCCCTAGATATGGTGTATTTGGATTTAGTAAAGCCTTTGACACCGTTCCGCACAGGTGACTTACAAACAAACTGAGCACCCTAGGGATGGGCCTTAAAGTCACTGACTGGGTTAGAAGTTGGCTGAGTGGGAGGCGATAAAGGCCCTGACGGCCCCGAACTGCATCAACTGTTTGAGAATGACTTGCCAAGTCTTTGAGCTTGAGTATCGTATGAAGGCGGGATCGAGAGGTCTTACGGGATCAAGATTGTAGCCCTCCAAAATAACTTGGAGGTCCCATAGAGCTGGGCCTGTCTTGCTTCATTGTGTCACCTTCCAGACCAAAGAGGCGGCAGCGGGGTGGAATACATGCCCCGTTCCAAAGAAGCCCCGGCAGGCTTGTCCCCAAGAGCGAACCATCTCTCTGGTACGGAGCAAACTGCACCACGTGGAATCAGTGACACTCGACTGATCCCTCGTTGGTGCTGGGGAGGGTCCCTGTTTCTGCTTGTCCTCGGGCAGGTGCCCCCCTTGGATTCCTACCAAGTTTATCACGAATTTCCTCAATGCTACTTCAAACAGAATCTGCCCTTAACCGGTAGCTTACTCCCCGCTTCTTGGAGGAGCCCTCTGCCACCCAGCTACATAACCAGAGGTAACGGAGGGCCGCTACCCCTGAGGTCATAATCCATGAGAGCCTTTGGATAAGATTGCAGAAGGTAACTGCTTGGTAAGCGTCACCGGATGCCCACCTTACCGCTGCTGCTGCCTGCGGCCACTGTGGCTGCTCTGCCATCTTTAGAATTCTCTGTACCCAGCTAGGGAAGACTCCGGCCACAACAGCTCCGCCAACAGAGGCTTGTAACAAAAAGGTATTGCTATCCAATGCCTGCTAACCCAAAGTATCCAATTATTTGTCCTCAACATCCCTGAAGGCCGAATTACCCCACATGGGAAGAATAGGTTTCCTGGTTACCGCTGACAGTGCGGCATCCACCTGAGGGGAAATCGGGGGGCGCGCTCTCTCGTTTCAGCAGAGGGTAAACACACACCCTGGCTCTTGACCCCTTATGACCGGCCCCTGGGAAGCCCCACATATTCTGATCATCCCTAACACTCGAATGCCATGGAAATCCCTTTATGACTTTCGGGCAGTCTGCCCCAGCGGATCCTGCCTAGCACCCCTTCCAGGCTCCACCAGTAGGAAAACTAAGAGGTTTACGTGCTTGGACTATTAGAGTTGTCACTCTTCACAGTGGACGACTTATGATACGAGACTATCCAAAGGCCTGCTCTAATCTCTTCTTCCAGCTTATCCTGCCCTCCTGCATCCCTCTAATCTTTGGAATGCAGGTAGCCCCCTACTTAAATCGTACCAGTGACGTGGAGAGCTCAGGAGAGGAGTGGTCACTGCCCAGCACCAGTGGCATGGACCTCTCTCCTCCCTCGAGCTGGGCTGCTGTCATTGCCACTGTTGGAGAAGGCTGTCCCCCCTGTGGCACACAACTGCACCCTCAAAGATCTCATGGGGCACCACATAACTGGAATTAGCTATGCAGTCCTGTATGTCTTCCTCTGCCGCACGGGCATCTGCCACACACCTCTGCATATACTCGAGGCTGAGACTGTGCTCTAGTGTGCCCCACAAGCAGCCCTGTGGCCCTTGCCAACATGGCAGCGCTTGGGGAAGGGTAAATGGAGCCCCTGCTATCGCCTTCCTTTTTTCCTTTTATTTATTTTTTAACACCTTGCTTATCCTGGAAGACCTGTTCCAAAGTTAAGGCCTTCAGCATATCACCCCGGCAAATATCAGTGTCTGAGAGTGCCCTATGCCAGGTCTCACAGACGAGGGATCACAGTCTGGCCGGCATTCCGGGAGGAACAGTGACAGCCTCCAAACAGGGATCTCAGCCAATCACTAAAGGAGTTCCAGGACCTGAACTGCCAGGAATTTAAGAAAGAAAATTAAGTGAAATCAAACTGAGGTAGAAACAATAATAAAAGAATATGCAGGCAACCGCCAGTGGAATCTGTCTGCCCCCCCGGAGTGGAGAGCAGCCCCCCCCCAAAAAACAAGGCACGGGAAAACAACAGGACCTGCTAGGCCGATGGTGGAACAACAGAATGAATTTAACGTAAATGAAAGGAAATAAGGCTAAATTAAAGCAAGATTGACCAGAAACAGCAGCATCAAGGCTCAGTCCCGGCTTTTCTGCCGAGATACCAAAAATGGCGCAGTTTCCCGCTTAGCCACCCTGAATCTGGCCCTCTGCCACGTGGTTATAATGGTAATCGGGCCTGCACTCACACCGTGCTGTCGCTCTGTGAAACATTCTGCTGCCGTACCTTCAGGCTGTGTGCACCAGCACCGGTGAGCTATGCTGCGGCCAAAATTCTCACCCTGTGCTCAGCCATTCAGTGGCTTGGCAGAGGCAGGGCGCTGACAAGATCACAGTAGGCTGAGGGAGGAGAGCTGGGGAAGCTGCTTCCACGCAGTAGGCTGCCTGTCACTGCCCTTCGTACTCAGCTGTTCCTCACCAGCTGTGTGCCCGGGAAGCTGCTACACTGCAGAGGTTGCAGCTTCAGTGGCTCCTCACCCGGTGACGGGTTCAGAAGTCACTGGTATCCCTGGCAAAGTGAAGCGCCTTCAAGGCCACTCCCCCGAAGAACTGGGGGAAGGGGGGTACTCCTACAGTTCACTGCCCCTGTTCTTGTCTCCTTCTCTAACAAAGGAACAACCCTGTAAATCCAGGCAGGGAAAAAAAAGGAAAAAACAAAAAACTAAGCCCTATTCTAATCTATGCTCCTTAATTGTCCCTTTAGTGAGTCCAGCACTCTGGCTCACTACCTCCTCTAGCTGCTTGGAGACGGAGCATACTGGGGCTGGTAGGTGGAACCGGCTGCCTAAGTACAATGAGGTCATCAAAAGATGGCGTGCTCAGTCTCCAAGCTGCTCAAAAAGCTACACTACCCAGAGGTCGGGACTGGACTGGAGGGAAGATAAACTACCAGCATGGTTTAAATGAGAGGTCAGAGATACTGTGGTAGCCAAAAAATCAATTAACCAAATAGCCACCTAGCAAAGTGGAAAGGAGAGCATAAAGCAACAGCCAAAAAAAAAAACCCTTCGCCAGTTTTAAACAAAAAATATATAAATATATCCAAATCACTAAGGACCTCAAATCGATAAGTATATGGCAATCAAGCCCAAGCAATTATAGGCTATCGGGCCAGCGCAGTATTAAATCATCCCTTGGACCAATGATTGGATTTTGAACAGTGCACATATATCCCCATTAAAGACCTAAAAATATACACTGTCAAACGGCAAATTACAGTACAAAATATTTTAAGAATACAAGCAGCCAATGCAATATTTATTTATTTATTTACATTCTCTTATATACCGCGCTATTCTGCATCAGTGCGGTTTACATTGAACAAACTGAAATTACATTGAACAGGGCATTATAACTTGGAGATAATTATTTTACAGGGAACATGGGCTATGGAGGGTTAAGTGGCTTGCCCAAGACCACAAGGAGCACCTGTGGGACTAGAAACCCCAGTCCTTCCGGCCCAAGGTTGCTGTCCTCTAGTGGGATTTGAACCCCCGGCCTGAAGTACCTTGCCCCAACCACTAGGCTACTCCTCCACTCCATTGAAATATTGCATTTCAATGATAATACCCCTTATCTGCATCAGGAAACAACCATAATATCAAGGCCTCTCTTGCCAGGATTCATTCAAGAATACCCTAAATTGGACCCGTGCAAGAGAACAAGTTCCACAATAGTGACAGTCATTAACCCTGCACAATATAAATGCTTATCCAAAAAACTAGCAGGTATGTTGGACTTTTTTATTCAAAGTTGCCATTAAAAAGCTACTTCTAGCATTTAAGACCTTTTTTCTCTTTTTAATAAAGTGATTAAGTGGCAAACCAAAACAAAAATATCAAGTGTTTTTTTTTAAACAAAACATTGTTTAGGAAATAGCCATTACTGCCAACTACGATATTGTGTTTTGAAAGGGTAACATGCTATTCTGCATCAGGGCTAAGCATTTCCTTATCACAGTAACTTATCTGATCCAGCAAGGCACTATTATTCTTCTCGCTGTCATTCTTCCATGAGCTCCCTGGCTGTTTTAAAAAATGATAATTATACTTACCTGGTAATTGTAGTTCCTTGAGTGACGACAGTTCAGTCCTCTAACTCTGGGTTGTCAATCTCCTCCTGCAGCTTGGAGACTGGTATGTCAGAATGATGACATCACTGGATATAGTCTGCTGCACTCTCCCCTCCATTCCAGTGTGAACTATTAACAAAGCAGACTCAAAGGAGCAACAAATAAGTATCGAACCATAAACATTGAACCTAGCAAACACTAAACAGTAACGGTCCCCCCTTCGGGCAAGACTTTCTTTCACCCGCCCCTGCATCAAAGAAAGGGAAACCCCCCAACCAAGGAAACCAAAACAGACCTACCTGTAACACTCACCGGCACGGGACGTACCAGGGATCCCCCTCGAAACATCTGGGTGAGGAGGACTGAACTGTCGTCACTCAAGGAACTACAATTACCAGGTAAATGTAATTATCATTTCCTTATCGTTCCTCCAGTTCAGTCCTCTACCTCTGGGATGTACCAGAGCAGTAATCATTGGGAGGGACCCCTCAAGCCAACTGATAAAACCGGTGACCCAAAACGAGCATCGCTAGCCGCCGCGACATCCAGCCGGTAATGCTTGCTGAAAGTATGCAGCGATGACCAAGTTGCCGCCCTACAAATGTCCCCGGGAGGAACCAAACTGTGTTCCGCCCAGGAACAGGCCTGCGCCCTGGTGGAATGCGCTCGCAACCCCACGGGCGCCACCCGACCGTGAAGCAAATAAGCAGATGTAATCGCCTCTCTAATCCACCTGGCAATGGAAGCCTTAGCCGCCGGCTCCCCTTTGCGCACGCCGCCAAACACCATAAACAACCGATCAGACTTGCAGAATGACCCCCGTGACCGCCAAATATTGACGCAACGCTCTCTTCATGTCCAGAAAACGAAGACGGCGATCCGCCTCGCCGCCATGCAAGGACCCTAGAACGGGCAAGCATACCATCTGATTCAAGTGAAACGGAGACACCACCTTGGGCAAAAAGGACGGCACCGGCCGCAGAACCACCTTTTCTCTAGAAAAGACCAAGAAAGGCTCCCGACACGACAATGCTTGTAACTCCGAAATCCTTCTAGCAGAGCAAATCGCTACTAGGAACACCGTTTTTAACGTCAAATCCTTCAGCGACGCATGACGCAACGGCTCAAAGGGAGACTTGGAGAACGCCGCCAGGACGAGATTGAGATCCCACGGTGGCACGCTCACTCTACGCGCAGGTCGCAACCTGGAAACCGCCTTCAGAAATCGACCCACATCGGGATGAGCCCCTAAGGAGACTCCGCTGACCTTGCCCCGATAGTAAGAGAGAGCTGCCAACTGCACGCGTAGGGAACTGGCTGCCAGACCTTTATCATAACCATCCTGCAAAAACTCTAAGACCACCGGGACGGACACCGTAGCCGCCCTGACGCCGCGAACACCAATCCTCAAAGATACGCCAGATCCGCACATATGCCAAGGACGTGGACTGTTTACGCACCCTAAGTACGGTCGCCATGACCGCCGAAGAGTAACCCTTCTTGCTCAGCTTAGCCCTCTCAATGGCCATACCGTAAGCGAGAACCGATCCACCTGGGGCATGAAAAGTGGACCCTGCATCAACAGATCCGCTCTCTCCGGGAGCCGCCAGGGAGCGCCGTCCAGAAGACGTACCAAGTCCACATATCACGGACGCCTCGGCCAGTCGGGCGCCACCAAAAGCACTTTCCCCGGGTGAGCCCTGATTTTTTGAAGCACCCGGCCTATCAACGCCCAAGGGGGGAAAACGTATAGAAGACCCCACGATGGCCATCGATGAAAAAGCGCGTCTATGCCTTCCGACATCCTTTCCCGACGTCTGCTGAAAAACCGACCTTCGCCGACTGGAACGTCGCCATCAGATCCATGACTGGAGTCCCCCAACGGGCCTCTATCTGCTCGAAAACTTCGGGATGCAACTCCCATTCGCCGGCATCCACGTGTACCCTGCTGAGGAAATCCGCCTGTACATTGTCCTTTCCTGCAATGTGCGCCGCCGAGATCGCGGACAACCGAAGCTCCACCCAAGCGAACAGCGCGTCCGCCTCTTCCTCCATTGCGGCACTCCCCATGCCGCCCTGACGGTTGATGTACGCAACCGTCACCGAGTTGTCGGACAGAACCCGCACGGGCCAACCCCGGACCACCACCTCGAATGCCTGAAGAGCCCGGAAAACCGCCCGAAGTTCCAGATGGTTGATCGACCACGAGGACTCCAGGGGAGTCCACTGCCCCTGCGCAAACTGATTTCCACAGTGGGCTCCCCAACCCGTCAGGCTGGCATCCGTCAACAGCGGAGTCCAGTTGGGCTGGTCCAGCGGCATGCCGGCCACCAGGGACGACCGGCAAAGCCACCAACGAAGAGATCGCCGGACCGCAATCGGGCAAGGCAGGCGCTTGTTCAACGAGTGGGACTGATGCGACCAGCGGCGGAGCAGCGCTCGCTGCAACGGTCTCATGTGTACCTTGGCCCATGGCACAACTTCCAGCGTCGCCGCCATGGTCCCCAAGACCCAAAGATAATCCCAGGCAGACGGCGCCAACACCGACAGGAACCTTCGAATCAGGGACCTCAGGGCTTCAGCTCGATTTTGCGGAAGAAACACCTGACCGGACAAGGTGTCGAACCGGACCCCGAGATATTCGAGGTCTTGGGAGGGCGTCAAGTGACTCTTTGCCGGGTTGATTACCCAACCCAGACTCTGCAGGAACTGCACCACCCTGGCTGTCACCCGAACACTCTCCTCCACGGACTTTGCTCGAATCAACCAATCGTCGAGATAAGGATGGACCAGGATGCCTTCTCTGCACAACGCCGCCGCCACCACCACCACCACCATGATTTTGGTGAAGGTCCACGGCGCCATCGCCAAACTGAAAGGCAAAGCCTGAAACTGGAAGTGGCCCCAAGGAAGCACAAACAGAAACCGCTGATGAGCTTCCCGGATGGGAATGTGCAGATACGCCTCCGTAAGATCTAGAGAGGTCAGAAACTCTCCACGTCGAACCGCCACTAGGACTGATCGTAACGTCTCCATCCGAAAATGCGGCACCCGCAAACAACGGTTTACAGCTTTGAGGTCTAGAATGGGTCACAAGGTTCCGCCCTTCTTCGGAACCACGTAATAGATGGGAGTATCGACCCAAGCCGCAGTCGGCTGGGGGCACTACTGTCACAGCCCCCAATTGAAGCAATCTTTCCAATGTTGCGCGAATGGCTGCCACTTTCATGGGGCCTCTGCAAGGAGACATAACGAAGGAATCTCGTATTGGACAAGCCATTTCCAAAGCATAGCCGTGTTGGATTATCTCCAACACCCACCGGTCGGAGGTGATGTGGGTCTAAGCGGAAAGAAACTCCCGAAGCCGCCCGCCTATTGGAGGCCCTTCCGCCGGGACCCGCCTCACTTCATTGTGGCTTACGTTGTGCGGATACAGGGTTAGAGAAGAACCCTCTAGAGGCCCCTCGAAACCCCGAAACCCCTGGGCCCGAGACTGATACCGGCCCCTTTGGAAACTACCGAACCGCGGTGAGCGAAATCTTCGGAAATCGCGAAACTGGCCCCGAGAGCTTTGCGCAGACTTCGCTGGTTTCGGTTTATCCTCCAGGAGTCTGCCCGCCTTCGACTCCCCAAGATCCTTAACCAACTTCTCTAAATCCTCGCCAAACAGCAAACCACGTTTACTAAGGCGCGACTTAGAAGGTCCATCTGCCGCCCAATTCCGCAACCACATCGAACGCCGAGCGGCCACCACAGAAGCAGTACTATTGGCTAGTGCCCTGATTAAGTCGTAATGCACATCCGCTAAGTAGACTGTCCCGGACTCCAGCCGATCCAGCTCTTTCAACTCCTCAGCAGCCATACACGAAGACTGACGGAGGCGCTGGACCCAACGAAGACACACCCGGGCCACCCACGCACCACAGATGGAGGCCTGCAGCGATAGGAAATCTGCTTCAAAGGTCTGTTTTAAGAAGCCGTCCACCCGGCGATCCTGGGCATCCCGCAAGGCCGCACCACCTTCCACCGGAATGGTGGTCTTCTTAGTAACAGCCGACACGACCGCGTCCACCCGCGGGGCCCGGAACCTGGCCTTGTCCGTATCAGCTAGAGCAGGGGTCTCAAACTCAAATTGCTTTGAGGGCCAAATGAGGACTTGTAGAGTAACCCGGGGGCCGCACAAGACGCAGGCCTCATTTGCATAAGGGCATCATTTGCATAAGGGCATCATTTGCATAAGGGCATCATTTGCATAATGTTACCATACACTAACTTTTAGTAAACATGCCTCTTAATGAGTGTATGGATAAAGAAAGACTAAAAGATTTCTACATTACTATAAACCAGTGCCAACCGCCAGGCACATTAGGAACTACTAGAAACACTGCCCATTTAGAACCTATAGCAAACCTGCCGTGTCCTAACAGCACTACCAGGACTCACAAAGCACCATACCCTAACTATCAAAAGGCAACACTGCAAATATTAAATCAACACATTTCAGAGAATAACAATACATGACCTACTCGGGAAAGAGAACAAGTGGCAATGTCAAATAGGAATTACATAAACAGAATACCTCAGCTCAGTTACACATGCAGAACATACACCATCACCAAACAAGGAATCACAATTTAGAAACAGGAAGACAATTAAACTGGGAACCCCAAAAGCCAAACTTAGAATGTACAACACTGTAGAAATAAAACTATACATTGATTTCCTCTTGTATTAAATAAAGTGCAGACGTTAAAGATGCACATTTCCAAGAGCTGACATATTTCAGTTAATAAATTCAAAATAAAGAGATATTTTTCTACCTTTTGTGCATTTTTTTTTCAGTTGCAATTGTTCCAGTCACTTTCTTCTGGTTTCTTTGTGTCTTCTGCTAACTCTCCATCGTCTGCTGTCCATTTCTCCTTTCTTCTTTCCTAGTTTTTTTCCATTCTCTCTACATCTGCTTTAACATACTAATCATTCTCCTTTTGCTCTTTCCTCATTCCTATTTCATCCACTCAAATTTTACCCCTCCATCCTCAATCCCCACTTACTCTCCCAATACCCGGCCAATTGTAGATTTTTCTTCCCTCCCACACAAAATATATTTCCCCTCTCCATTTCACTCTCCCAGCCCCATCCCATTCTAATCGTCCCCCAACATCAACTCCCTTCTAGCTCCTGCCCAACCCAGCATCCGCTCCCTTCTAGTCCCTGCATCATCAGCCCATTTCCAGTCCTAGCTCCCTCCCCTCACAGCCCATTTCCTTTCCAAGCCCCCCTCCCCATCAGCCCATTTCCATTCCAAGCCCCCTTCCACTCAGCCCATTACCATTCCAAGACCCTGTCCCCATCAGCTATTTGCAGTTCAAGCTCCCCCTTCTACTTGGCCCATTTCCAGTCATAGCACCCCCCCCCAGTCCATTACCAGTTCTAGCCCCCCCCCCTAGCCCATTATCGGTCCTAAGCCCCCCAACAGCCCACTTCCAGGCCTAACCCTTCCATCGCACCATCTTCATTCTTAGCCCCCCCATAACCCCATTTTCAGTCTTAGGCCCCCAGTCAGACCACCTCCAGTCCTAACCCCCATCTGTCCATTACCAGTACTACCCCCCCCCCAGCCCACATCAAGTCCTGCTCCCCCCCTACATTCAAGTCCTGCTCCCCCCCATCAAGTCCTGCTCCCCCCCATCAAGTCCTGCTCCCCCCCCACATCAAGTCCTGCTCCCCCCCCCCGCCACACATCAAGTCCTGCTCCCCCCCCATCAAGTCCTGCTCCCCCCCCCCATCAAGTCCTGCTCCCCCCCCCCATCAAGTCCTGCTCCCTCCCCCCCCCTCCGGGAAAATTAAACTTTAAAAAAAACCCGGCTTCTGCTGCTGCTGCCGCCGCTGCCGTGGCCGGCAATAGCAGCAATATCGCAAGTCCCGCGGGCTCCCCCCCACCCGGCAGATCCCTTCCTGCTTGCCTGCCAGTTCTCCGCTTCAGCTTTCAGAGCCGCGAAGGGAGAGCTTCTCCCTCGTGACTCTGTTAAGCCCGCTGGGGCAGATGGGAAATTTCCCATCTGCCCCGGCGAGCTTAACAGAGTCGCGAGGGAGAAGTTCTCCCTTCGCGGCTCTGAAAGCCGAAGCGGAGAACTGGCAGCATTGGCAGGCAAGCAGGAAGGGATCTGCCGGGTGGGGGGGAGCCCGCGGGACATGCGATATTGCTGCTATTGCCGGCCACGGCAGCGGCGGCAGCAGCAGCCGGTTTTTTTTTTTTCCCCCCAATGCTTCGCGGGCCGCACAAGGGTCTCTCGCGGGCCGCATGCGGCCCGCGGGCCGCGTGTTTGAGACCCCTGAGCTAGAGGATACAGCCGATTGAGCGTCCGAATGCCCCGTAGACCCGCCTCTGGCCGATCCCATTCATCCAGAATCATTTTGTCGACCACTTTGTGAATGGGAAACACCACCTGTGTCTGCCGAACCACCTGGATTACGGGATCTTCAACGTCGTCCACCACCGCGGCCGGCTTAGCCAAATTCAACATCTGCAAGGATTCCGTGATTAAGGCCGCCAGCTCCTCCCTGCGGAAGACCCGAATAATCTTGGTCTGATCCTCAGGTTCAGGGATCTCGCCTTCCTTGAGATCCTCCGGCTCCATGTCCTGATCCCAATCGGGATCATGGGCTTCCGGCCACTCATCCTCCGAAGCCGGATCCTGCATCCGAATCCGTTTAGGTGCCGGCGGAGTCGCCGCCACCGCCTCCAGCTGCGGCACTGGGGATGTCAACGCCCCAGCGACCGACCCCTTGCTCTGGCGACGCAGGCAAAAGGCCTGATGCATGAGTAAAATAAACTCGGGACTGAACTCCCCGAGACCCGACGGCTGCGCTGCCAAAGAAGCACTGGAGGTCCCCGCCAACTCCCTCCAGTGCCGATACGTGTGCTGGGGGACTGTGGTGAAGAAATGCCCGCCCCCGCGGGTGCCCCCTGCGCCTCGGGGGATTCCTTGGGCTCCATCTGCTGCTCTACGGCAGAGGAAAGGGTGGCGCACCCTCGGCACACCCCAGTCTCTGTGACCGTTCCACGCCGCGTGCCACAGACAATACACTGGGGTCTAGCTGCCATAATGCAGACACCGCGCCTGTGCCTGTGTTATTTATGTTGTACCGTCTGCTGTCTTTTCCTTTAACAGAACAGGCTAAAAAAACAAAAAATTCCTGGTAACTCCTCACATCCAGCTCCCCGGGAGAGAGAGTCCCCCCACAGCCCCTCCCCCAACCCAGTGAAGTGGCTGAAGGGGAAAACGAAAGTAGGGAAACTTGCCCCAAATTACATAAAAAGGGCAGAAAACAAAGAAATAAAACAAAGAAACAAGAACAGAACGCCGATACTGCAGAGCAGCACAGAATCGGGACCCCTCCGATGAGCACGCGGCTGCTCCGCGGTTCTCAAAATGGCCACCACCAACTTACCAAGGCCGAGAAAAGGGCGCCAAAAGCAGCCGCAGCCGCTCTGGGACTAAAGGACACAAGATCGCTGCCTGGTCAAACATCCTGACGCCGGTGAAAGGCGTACCGGTCAGGACTGCTGCCCCAGTCACTGAACGCTGTCTCTGACAGGAACCACGATCCCCGAGTACAGCAGCACGGTGTTGCAGCACCGGTGTGGAGCAGGTCAGTATTGAAAGGAAGGGCTCTCCCCCGTAGTGTCCGGGGGGAGAGTACCTCTGAGCACTAGGGGAAGCAAACGTGCCCCTGAAGCTAGCAACCCCACAGAAAGTGCAGGGGCAGGGAGGAAAAGCCTGCCACGGAGCGCTGACCTAAAGCTTTCCGACTTCCTTTTTCTTTTTTTTTCTTTTTTAAAGAGACAGTGATCAATAAAAATGCCAATCAATCAGATAGCCAAATTAGACCCTCACTAACACCTAGCTCCTTATCAGTTCCTCCAGAGAGCCCTGTTCCTAAGGCTCGTCAAGTCTTCTTGCTGCATGGAGACTGGTCACACTGGAAAGGAGGGGAGAGTGCAGCAGACTATATCCAGTGATGTCATCATTCTGACATACCAGTCTCCAAGCTGCAGGAGGAGATTGACAACCCAGAGGTAGAGGACTGAACTGGAGGAACGATAAGGAAAGATGGCCTGGGCATTCTCTCTTAAAGTCTCACTATACCCTGCCCACATCAAAAATGATTGGTTCGAAGAATTTGGTGAATGGATTTGAGTCATCAGTATGCGGACCAGAGTATTCCAATCCATCTGTTGATTTAAACCATTTAGGGCTAATAGTGTTCAATGTAAAAATCCAAAATTACTCACAAAGGTTTCTTTGCTTCCTCGGTCTCCACCTCATCAATCAAGTACATAATCCAAAATATGCCATGTCAAATCTGAGAATGAATGACTATCTTAAACAATGGTCCACAATTGGTGCTGATGTATTCTTTGTATTCAAATGGTATCTACACATAGCCTCTTCAGTACATCCAATATAAGCTTTGCCACAAGAACATATAGTGCATACCATGGAAGAAGTTTGGCAAGACGTTCTCCAATGTAACTTCACAATACGTTGACTTGGATTTAGTGGCAGTTACAGAAACATGGTTCACAGAAAACCATGACTGGGATGTAACTATACCTGGCTATACTTTATTCAGAAAGGACAGGGTAGGAAGAAAGGGAGGAGGAGTGGCACTATATGTAAAAACTACTATTAAAGCTTTGGAATTTCAGAGCTTAAAAGGGAGAGAGGAGGCATTGTGGGTTAAACTAGAAAGAGGGAAAGAGAAATCTATTTGCATTGGTGTGATATACAGACCTCCCTCACAAGAGGAAGAGGTGGACAGAGAGTTAATTGAAGACATACACAGCATTGCTAGGAAAGGGGAAGTGCTACTGATAGGAGATTTCAATATGCCAGATGTTGATTGGCACATTCCTGCTGCAGTATCATCTAGAAGTAAGGAGATCCTGGATTCTCTACAGGGAGAACTATTCAGGCAATTAGTAACAGACCCCACACGTCAAGGGGCCATACTGGACTTGGTGCTTACCAATGGTGAAAGTGTTTCTGATGTTGTAGTGGGAGATCATTTTGCATCCAGTGATCACCAGATGGTGTGGTTCAGTATTAGGATTAGGGCTGTTAGAATCCATTCCAAGGTGAGGATCTTAGACTTTAGGAAGACTAACTTTGCGAAGATGGGCCAATACCTCAGTGAGTCGTTAGTGGGATGGGAACAGCTGGGGGATGTAGAAAAACAGTGGGCAAAACTGAAAGGGGGTATTATAAAGGCAACCAACCTTTTTGTTAAAATGGTAAATAAAGGCAAAAGGAACAGGAGACCGCTATGGTTTTCGAAGGAAGTAGCTGAAAAAGTGAAGAAAAAGAGGGAGGCCTTCATGAAATACAAGAGATCACAGAGAGAGGAAGACAGGCATCTGTATTTGGAAAAACTTAGAGAAGCTAGCAAAGTAGTCAAGAAGGCAAAGATTCAAAAGGAGGAGGAAATAGCCAATGCAATAAAATGGGGGGATACAACATTTTTCAGATATATTAGTGAGCAGAGGAAGGGCAAAAGTGGTATTGTCAGACTCAAGGGTCCAAGGGGGGGAATATGTAGAAGCTGATAAGGATAAAGCGGAATTGCTTAACAAATATTTTTGTTCTATGTTCACAGATGAAGAACGAGGAGCAGGACCTCAGAAAACACCCACAAATAAGAACAGAAGCGAGGGACATCTTGAACAATTTTCAGAAGACTGTGTTCGTGAGAAACTAGCTCAACCTAAAGTAGACAAAGAGATGGGACCGGATAGGATACACCCTAGAATACTGAGGGAACTTGGGGACGTTTTAGCAACTCCACTGACTGACCTTTTCAATGCCTCGGAGTCGGGAGTGGTGCCAAAGGACTGGAGAGAGGCTCATGTGGTGCCTTTACACAAAAGCGGAAGTAAGGACGTGGTTGAAAACTACAGGCCGGTTAGTTTAACTTCGGTGGTGAGTAAATTATTGGAAACGCTGCTGAAAGAGAAAATAGTGAGGTTTCTGGAGTCCTGCGGATTACAGGATCCCAGGCAGCATAGATTCACCAGAGGCAGGTCTTGTCAGACAAATCTGATTGATTTCTTTGACTGGGTGACCAGGGAGTTGGACCGAGGGAGAGCTCTAGATGTGGTGTATTTAGATTTCAGTAAAGCCTTTGACACTGTTCCTCAAAGGTGACTTATAAACAAACTGAGCACCCTAGGGATGGACCCTAAAGTTACTGCTTGGGTTAGAAATTGGTTGGGTGGGAGGCGACAAAGAGTACAAGTAAATGGAGCTCACTCTGAGGAGAAGGATGTTACCAGTGGTGTGCCCCAGGGATCTGTCCTTGGTCCGATTCTTTTTAACATCTTTGTTAGTGATATAGCGGAAGGGCTGTCGGGTAAGGTTTGCTTCTTTACGGATGATACCAAAATCTGCAATAGAGTAGACACCCAGGAAGGTTTAGATAACATGAAGAGGGATCTAGCTAAGCTTGAAGAATGGTCTAGAAATTGGCAGCTGGGATTTAATGTTAAAAAATGTAAGGTCATGCATTTGGGCTGCAGCAATCCAAGGGAGCAATACAGTATAGGAGATGAAGTACTTTTGTCCACTAAAGAAGAGCGGGACCTAGGCGTGGTTGTGTCTGATGATCTTAAAGTAGCTAAACAGGGAGAAAAAGCGACGGCAAAAGCTAGAAGGATGCTTGGGTGCATACGGAGAGGAATGGCTAGCAGAAAAAAGGAGGTGATAATGCCTCTGTATAAGTCTTTGGTGCGACCTCATTTGGAGTATGGTGTGCAATTCCGGAGACCGCACCTTCAAAAGGATGTGAACAGGATGGAGTCTGTGCCGAGGGATGCTACTAAAATGATTAATGGGCTTCATTATAAAGCATATGAGGACAGACTTAAGGATCTTAATATGTACACCTTAGAGGAAAGGCGGGATAGAGGTGATATGATTGAGATGTTTAAATACCTCCGTGGCATAAATGTTCAGGGAGAGAGCCTCTTTCAATTTAAAGCAAGTTCTGCTACGAGGAGACATGGGATGAGGGTGAAGGGAGATAGATTCAGGAGTGATATGCGGAAATATTTCTTTACAGAAAGAGTAGTGGATCCATGGAATAGTCTCCCAGTGGAGGTGGTAGAGATGAGGACAGTAACTGAATTCAAAAAAGCATGGAACCAACACAGAGGATCTCTAAAGGTAAAAAGTGGACTGTTGTAGTTGTTGTTATGGAAGGACAGACTAGATAGGCCATGTGGTCTTTTTCTGTCATCATGTTTCTATGTTTCTATGTAAATAGGGAGATCCAACTTGCCCCTTCAATAGTCGAAGAACAAAAATCACAATGGCCACAAGCGTAATGACCTGCTGGTTGTGCAATACAGCCCAAAGGCATATTCCATGTGACAGATTCTGCTACAAAATCAGCTGTGGCCCCTACAATATGCAACAATAGGATGCTCCACAAAAACAGGCGTGAGATTGTAAAACATTCCAATGTTTATAAATTACTAAAGCTATAATTGAAGCTTTAACAGTAAGTGGTAAAAACACACAGCAAAAGGGCATTCTCAGTATCCTGGCGATTTGAAGGCAGCAATACATGTTCCCACTGCACATATGATCCTCTCTTATATGCTTTTAATATTGCCTCCCAAGGATATCCTCGATCCATATATCTCTGAATGTATTTACTTTCCTGTAGCCGATATTCCTCTTTCGTAACACATTCATCGAAGCTGGAAAAACTGACTCACTGGGAGACCCTGTTTTAACTTCAAAAAGGTGAAGGCAGGAAAATTTAAAAGATTATTCCATTCTACTGGCTTCAGATACAGGGTAGTACTTAACCCTGTATCTGTCTTTACCACAATATCCAAAAATAGAATACGATACTGATGGCTACAATATTCAAATTGCAAATTATCTTTTCGAGCATTAAGCCATAACAAAATCCTGTAAAGAAGAGAATGACCCTTTCCAAATATAGAAGATGTCATCCAAGTAATGTTTCCAAATCTTGATAGCAGACATCCAGGGGGGCCCATATATACGTTGCTCCTCAAAAGCAGCTACACACAAAGTAGCAACAGTGGATGCTACCACTGTTCCCTCTAAGCTGTGCGCGTGCACACACCTCTCCGAGCGAGCGCACACAAATTAAAACAGAGCGCACAAGGATCTGCTTTGGCTTTTTTCACTTCATTTCATTTCAAATCTTGGATGTTTTAAAGACCATGCAGCGCTGTGGTTGCGCCGGCGATCTACATCACTTCTGAGTCCTCTTCTCCTCTCACACGTGACATGAGTCATGAGTCCGACCTCGACCAATAGGAGGGCAGTAAGGAGCCTAGGACTAGGAGGAGGGGGGCAGAGGAGGCTGTCTGAGGCACCACCAGCCAGCCACGTGGCTTCACATTCCCTGCCCTGGTCATCTGTGTGGTCTGCATTGAGCCGGAGGAAGCGATTCCAGGCCCTCGTCACCGAAGCTGGGGAGCACGGCTGAACGCAGGGCAGACAGGCAGCATCGCAGCCCCTTTCGCAGAACGGAGGCAATGGCAGAGACAGTGCAGGTAGGGTTGCCAGTCTGGATTGCTAATTTCGGGAGCTGGGAGGTGCCGGGTTAGGCAGAAGGCCTCTGTAGGTGTTTTTGAGCACACAGCTGCGGGCTGCTTGGTTGAGGAAGGCCTAGCAGCTGTGTGGGAGATTTGTGGCTGTTTCCTGAAGACTTTGGTACTGAGCAGGAAGGGGGCTCGAGGGGGGACTCTCCTTCGCCGTCTTTTCAGGATTTCTGCTGAGAACCTTCATTTGCTTAGTTTACAATGAACCTTTTTGTTAGGAAAGAAAAAGTAAGAGGAAAAGGAGGCTGATAGGATTTGCAAACGAAGTAGCTGAAAAGGTAGGGATAAAGAGGTTAACCTTAATAAATTATAAGCACAGAAAAAGGAAGACAAACAGCAGTATCTGGGGAAGCTGGTAAAGTAGTCGGGAAAGCATAGATGCTAATGTAATTAAAAATAGCCAGTATGGTAAAACATGGGGACAAGACATTTTTTTCAGGTATGTTGGTGACAGGAGGAAGTGCAAAGGTGGAATTGTGAGACTTAATGATGAAGGGGAGGAATGTGTAGAGGCTGATGAAGATAAAGCAGAATTGCTTGATAAATATTTCTCATAGATGAAGGGCTGAAAATGGGAACTACGAAAACACAAATAGAAATGGAAATGAAGTAGAACTCAAAACTATTTTCAGAAGATGGTAAGCTAGCTAAACTTAAAATGGACAAAGCAATGGGCCGGACCAAATTCATCCCTGGGTATTGAAGGATGTGCCATCAGCTCCGCTGTCTGACCTTTTCAATGCTTCTTTAGAGTCAGGAGTAATCCCAGAGAACTAGAGATAGGCAAATGTGGCTCCTGTCCATAGAGACAGAAGTAAGGAAGAGATTGGTAACTATGGGCCAGTTAGTCTGACCTCTGTAGTGAATAAATTAATGGAAATGCTGCTAAAGCAGAGGATGGTGCAGTTTCTGAAATCCAAGAGCTTAATATTCAAAGGATTTATGCTCCTAACTTTGAGAGTTATGCTCCGAAATTGGTCTCTTTGAAAATGTACTAGGGCTGAGTGCCTAAATATTTTCTTAAAACTTCACTAAACTCCTAAAGTTAGGAGCATAAAAAGTGGGTGGCAATGGGGGCAAATTTTAGGGAAGGAAAGGAAGTTAGGAGCTTAATACTGATTTTTCAAAACTAGGTGCCTTAAGAATAAAATTACTCAGCATGTAGATAGTCATGGCCTAATGAGAGACAGCCAACATGGCTTTAGACAAGGAAGATCTTGTCTTACTAATCTGTTATGTTTTTTTGAAGGAGTGAATAATCAGGTGGACAAAGGTGAGTCGGTTGATATTGTGTATCTGGACTTTCAGAAAGCCTTTGACACGGTCCCTCATCAGAGACTTTTGGCAAAACTAAAGAGTCATGGGATAGGAGGCAGTGTACTATTGTGGATCAGGAACTGGTTAAAAGATAGAAAGCAGAGGGTAGGGCTAAATGGCCAGTTTTCCCAATGGAGAAAGGTGAATAGTGGTGTACCCCAGGGATCTGTGCTGGGTCTGCTGCTTTTTGACATATTCATAAATGACCTGGAAAGTGGAATAACGAGTGAGGTTATCAAATTTGCAGATGACACAAAACTATTTAAAACTGTTAAAACCCAAGAGGATTGTGGAAAATTGCAAGAGGATCTTGATAAATTGGAAGACTGGGCATCAAAATGGCAGATGAAATTTAATGTGGAGAAGTGCAAGGTTATGCACCTAGGGAAGAACAACCCAAACTATGGTTACACGATGCAAGGTTCCACATTAGGAACCACCACCCAGGAAAAAGATTTAGGCGTCATTGTGGATACCATGTTAAAACCCTCGGCCCAGTGTGCAGCGGCAGCCAAGAGAGCAAATAGAATCCTAGGTATGATAAGGAAAGGAATGGAAAATGACACAGATTGGTTTCAATTGCATATTGGAACACAGAGGTGCGCTTCGATTTTGTCATTAATCACAACCTTGCATTTAGGGGAAAGATTTCCTGAAAATGAAATTGAGGAATGGTCTGCTTTGACTTGACAGCAATAGCACAGTGTGATTATGAATTTGGAATTGAAAACATCCGATCACTCTGCTTAAAGTATAAACAATTTCTTATGGAGGAACATATTGTTATTCAGCAGTACAATGACTTCAAGTTTTTAGTCGCAGAAAAAATCAAAAGCAAACTGATAAACAGTTATACAGATATGGTGACTTTGGTGTTTCAGAATGCTCACTTTGCAGATTTAGCAAAATTGTGGATATTGGTGGAACATTTTTGGCTTCTAGTGCAGATTGTGAGCGTGATTTCAGCTTGATGAACAGTTTAAAAACCAAAATAAGGAATCGCTTACATTTCGAACATTTGGAAATGTTGATGCGTGTTAAGAGTCATCTTCAAGATGGCGGATCAGTAGACCTTGATAAAATTTATTCAGACTGGGTACATTTGAAAGATCGAAGAGAGAAATTTTGAGAACATAGTAAGTGACGGCAGATAAAGGCCAGCATGGTCCATCTAGTCTGCCCAGCAAGATGGCAAGAGTAGGTGCACCTGTTGCTCGGTGCAGGCCACCTCTCCCCATGTCTTTGTTTAGGGGTGAACCCACCACTCCATGTAGGACACCGAACTCTTCTTCCATACATATATTATTTACATGGAATAACAATGGCTTTCAATAAAAATTAACTGAAATACCACATTTGTGATTGTAATTACTAGAAATTTTCCGCTTCATTTAGTAATCGTCTATTTTCATTTAATTTGATTAACATCAATGTGGTGTACATACTGTATTCTAATGTGTAGTCAAATTTTAAAGTATATAATTCCAAGTGTCGTTATGTAGCGCACAAAAAATTTAACCTTCCTTCAAATGCCGCACGGCTGATATTTTATGCACACACAGCCTACAGAAAATTAGAGGGAACATTGGATGCTACCGTAGCTCCCATCACAATGCCATAGTAACATAGTATGTGATGGAAGATAAAGACTATCGTGATCCATCTAGTCTGCCCAGCAAGACAAGAGTAGGCGCATCTGCCGCTCCATGCAGGTCACTCCTCCCCCATGCCTTTGTTTAGGCGCAACAGCTTTCAAGAAGGCTATTTTATAAAAAGGGAAAGAGGCACAGTATCCGGGAAGGTAAACATTCCCCCCAATCCAAAGATGCCAGTACATCAAGAGATTTGATGCCAAATGTTACCAACCAATTGTCTTGTGCAATCCCTTCAATCAAGGACAAAATGTTTAGTACTGAGCAGTGTTTTGTTTTTTTACAGGAATTTAAAATTCAGTCGACAAAAACAAAGGTTCCAAACTGAATCATTACCAGCCACTATAGGGTGTCCTGGTAGGTGTGGGGGAGGGGGAGTTAGATTCTTATGAATTTTTGGCACTGTATAAAGGATAGGAATCAAGGGAGTTTTATTAACAAGAAAATGAGAATTACACTTACCTGGTAATAATTGATGTTCCTTTAGGGACGACAGTTCAGTCCTTCACCATCGGGTTGTGTACCTCCTCCTGCAGCATGGAGACTGGACCAATCAAATTCTTGCTAGTACTGGATACCCTCTGCTGGTCTTCCCATCAGCCCCCAGTGAACTATTGACAAAGCACACTCCAAGGAGCAACAAGTAAGTAGCCAATAACAGATAACCTCAAACAAGATTCCAAAATGTAAGTTTAACTCTTAACTAACATATGCCCCCTTGATAAGGGAACAGAACCAAGACAACCCCCACCTTGCCGCCCCCTCTGCCACTGAACAGCTTCCTAGAAAGAAGTAGAGAGCAGTGACAGAGAGAGCGAGAGGAAGCAAAAGATCAGAACTACTGACAGCAGAAGATGAAAATTCCAGGCCTTATTTTGCTGTATTCTTCTTACCTGAAACCATGTCAGCTGCAAGTCAATCCCTTGTCTGACCCAGACACACCGTGTGGGAATGAGGACTGAACCGTCATCCCTAAAGGAACATCAATTACCAGGTAAGTGTTAATTCTCATTTCCTTAGCGGTCCTAGAGTTCAGTCCTCCACCATCGGGATGTAGCAGAGCAGTACTTAATGGGGGTGACCCTTGCAGCCTGACCGCAACACCGCCGCCCCAAAGCAGGCATCATTCGCCGCCAGAACATCCAGACGGTAGTGCTTACTGAAAAAGTATGTAGGGATGACCAAGTTGCCACCCTGCAAATCTCCGTAGGCGGAATCAAACAGTGTTCTGCCCAGGACGCCGCCTGCACTCTAGTAGAGTGAGCCTGCAACCCCACCGGTACCGACCGCTTTTGCAAAAGGTAAGCCGATGCAATAGCCTCTCTTATCCATCTGGAAATTGAAGGTTTTGCTGACGCCTTTCCTTTACGAGCACCACCAAACAGAACGAAGAGACAGTCCATCTTGCGAAATGCGCCCGTCACTTTTAAATATCGCCGCAAGACTCTCCGTACATCCAGGCGATGTACGCTATCATCTGAATCCAACCCTGCCGACGCAGGAAGCGTCGGCAAAGACACCGACTAATTTAAATGGAACGGAGAGACAACCTTCGGAAGGAGGGCACCGGCCTCAGCACTACCTTCTCCCTAGAAAGATATAGGAAAGGTTCTCTACACAATAACGCTTGCAACTCAGAGACTCGTCTCGCTGAAAAAATGGCCACCAAAAACACATGTCTTGAGCATTAAATCCTTAACCGACACCTGACTTAAGGGCTCAAACGGCTTCCTGGTTAACACCCCTAACACCAGGTTGAGATCCCAGGGCGGAACGAAAAACCTGCGCGACGGCCGAAGCCGAAAAACCGCCCTAACGCCGTACGTCCACATGAGATCCTAGGGCCAACCCCGTGCACTTTGCCTCTAACACAAGCTAGAGCCACCACATGAACTTTCAGCGAACTGGCCGCTAAACCTCTGTCAAATCCGTCTTGTAAGAAGCTGAGGACCACGGAAACTGACACAGTCGCCGCCCGTATCTGATGACACGAACACCAGTCCTCAAAAATACACCAGATGCACACATAAGCAAGGGAGGTGGAACGCTTTCTAGCCCGCAGCATCGTGGCGATGACCGCCGCAGAATAACCCTTCTTCCTCAACCTTGCCCTCTCAATGGCCATACCGTAAGCTAGAACCAATCCACTTGCGGCATGCGAAGAGGCCCCTGCTGTAAAAGATCCTCCGATATCGGTAACTTCCAGGGAGTCCCGTCTAGAAGACGAACTAGATCTGTGTACCATGGCCGTCTTGGCCAGTCTGGCACCACGAGCAGCACCCTGCCGCAGTGCGCCTCGATGCACTGCACCACCCGTCCTATAAGAGCCCATGGGGGAAAGACATACAACAGACCAGAAGATGGCCATGGCTGAATCAAGCATCGATGCCCTCGGACATCCTCTCCCGACGCCTGCTGAAAAAACGATTCACTTTTACGGACTGAAATGTCGCCATGAGATCCATCACCAGCATTTCCCATCTGCGGACAATCTGTGCGAACACCGCCGGGTGACGTTCCCATTCCCACTTTCTCAGCAGGCGTCCACTTGGACCCTGCTGAGAAAGTCTGCCATCACATTGTCCTTCCCAGCAATGTGTGCCGCCGAGAAGGCTTGTAGCTGCGGCTCTACCCAGGAGAACAGAGCTTCAGCCTCTTCTTCCATGGCCACGCTCCCCGTTCCCCCCTGCCGATTGATGTAGGCCACCGTCGCTGAATTGTCCGACAGCACTCTTACTGCTCGACCCCTCACCGTGCTCTCGAACACCCAAAGCGCTAGAAACGCTGCCCGAAGCTCGAGACGATTGATAGACCAAGCTCTTTCCTGACCGGACCACGCTCCCTGCGTGAAGAGCCCGTGGCAATAAGATCCCCAACCTGGGAGACTGGCGTCTGTCAGCAAAGGCAGCCATATTGGCTGCTCCAGAGGCATGCCCGCTTTCAGGGACTCCGGAACCAGCCACCACTGAAGGTCCCATCTCACCTGAAGAGGACAAGTGAGTCGTTTGCTCAGAGAACGCGCCTGCGGTGACCAGTGACACAACAGCACCTTTTGCAAGGCCTGCATGTGAAACATGGACCATGGCACCACTTCCAGGGTCGCTGCCATGGTGCCCAGTACCCACAGGTACCACCAAGCAGACGGGGCAGGAGTGCTCAAGAAGGAGCGCACCAGACCGCGAAGCTGGAGCGCCCGCTGTTCCGGAACACCGCTCCCCTCGCAGTGCCAAGGCGAACTCAGAGATATTCGAGGAGCTGGGTGGGTACTAAGTGACTCTTGGCTTCATTGACTACCCAGCCGAGGCTCTGAAGCAGCTGCACCACTCTGTCCGTCGCCAGCAGGCTCTCCTCTCTGGACTTTGACCGAATCAACCAATCGTCGAGGTAAGGTTGAACTAAAACGCCCTCCTTTCGCAACGCCGCCACCACCACCACCACCATGATCCTGGTGAAAGTGCACAGAGCCGTCACCAAACCGAAGGGAAGGGCTTGAAACTGGTAATAGACCCCAAGGAAAGGCGAACCGCAGCAACGTTTGATGGGTCTCTTATCGGGATGTGCAACTAAGCTTACGTGAGGTCGAGGGACGTCAAAAACTCCCCTTGCTGAACCGCCACCATGACGGACCTTAGTGTCTCCATTCGAAAGTGGGGAACTCGCAGACAGCGGTTTACCCCTTTGAGATCCAGAATCGGCCGGAAAGATCCACCCTCCTTTGGCACCAAGAAATAAATGGAGTAGCGACCTACCCCGCATTCCGATGCTGGCACGGGCACCACCGCCCCCAGCTGTAGGAGATGGTCTACCGTCTGACGGACAGCCACCACCTTCCGACGCCCCTTGTTGGGGGACATTACAAAAGAGTCCTGTACCGGACAAGCCAACTCCAGCGCATAACCGTCACGTACGATCTCCAGCACCCACTGATCGGACGTTATTCGGACCCAGGCAGGAAGGAATTCTCGAAGTCGCCCCCCCCATCGAGAGACTTCCTGCCAGGGCCCGCCTCGCTTCATTGGGGCTTACCGCCAGTCGGAGGAGGAGGAGACTGAAGAGAAACCTCTGACAGCCCCCCCAAAACCCTTGGGTTCGAGGAGGAAAACTTCCCTGGGGAGAAACACCGAGACGAGACATATGAAACCTCTTGAAGTCCCTAAACTGACCCCGGACGGCCAGCAAAGACTTCCCCTGTCGTGGCTTATCTTCCGGACGTCTGCCACCTTTGGCGTCCCCTAGATCCTTAACCAACTTATACAGATCTTCCCCAAACAATCTACCTTTGAAGGGAAGCTTACTGAGTCGAGACATAGAGGATCCGTCGGCCGCCCAATTTAGCAACCAGATGGACCACCTAGCAGCCACCACCGATGCCATGCTATTAGCTAATGCTCTGATAAGATCATAGTGCACATCCGCCAGATATTCCGACCCAGATTAAAGTCAGGTCACCTCCATTACACTCTGCTGATCCAGCTGCTCAACCCGCCTTAAGTGCTGGGATCAGCGCAGGCATGCCCGGGCTATCCAGGCCCTGCAAATCGAGGCCTGCAGTGAAAGGGCATTAGCTTCAAACGTCTGCTATAATAAACCATCCACTTTCCTGTCCTGTGCATTTTTTAAGGCCGCGCTACCTTCCACAGGAATCGTCTTCTTCATGACCGACGACACTGCCGCATCCACCCGCGACGCACAAAACTTCTCCTTGTCATTATCTGCCAAAGCATACAGTCTGTTTATGGTCTTGATGTCTTTTAGGTGCACCTCTAGCTGATCCCATTCATTCTGGATCATCCGATCCACCACCCGGTGAACCGGGAACACCGTCTGCGATTCCCTAACCACTTGGATGAGGGGATCTTCCAAACCCTTCTCCTCCGCCAGCTGCGCTGTGGCGAGGTTGAGTCCTAAGAGCTTCTGTAATGAGTGGCAGCAGATCCTCTCTGCGAAATACCCGTATGATTCTCGCCTGATCTTCAGGTTCTGGTATTTCTCCATCTTCCAGCTCCTCTAGACCAAACTCCGAGTCCGGCTCATAAGAACATAATAGAACATCATAAGATATGCCATACTGGATCAGACCAAGCTCCATCAAAGCCCAGTATCCTGTTTCCAACAGTGGCCAATCTAGGTCATACATACCTACCAGTTTCCCCAAAAGACAAGTTCCACAATGCTTGTACTGGGTCAAGCACTGATATCCTGGGTCCAAGCTACACTAACAGCCTTTATTACATCCTCAGTTAACAAATTCCAGAGTTTGATTACATGTTGAGTAAAAAAATATTTTCTTTTATTAGTCTTAAATAGTTTACCCTGTAGCTTCATTGCATGTCCCCTAGTCTTTCTATATTTCTATTCTGATAACGTAAACAATCGATCTACGTTTACCCGTTCCACTCCGTTCATTAATTTATAGACGTCTATCATATCTCCTCTCAGCCGTCTCTTTTCCAGGTTAAAGAGCCCTAACCTTTTAGCCTTTCTTCATAGGAGTATCCTTCCATCCCCATTACCATTTTTGTGGCTTTTCTCTGAACCTATTCTAATAACGCTATTTATTTATTTATTTTATTTATTTATTTACATTCTCTTATATACCGCGCTATTCTGCATCAGTGCGGTTTACATTGAACAAACTGAAATTACATTGAACAGGGCATTATAACCTGGACATAACTATTTTACAGGGAACATGGGCTATGGAGGGATAAGTGGCTTGACCAAGACCACAAGGAGCACCTGTGGGACTAGAAATCCCAGTCCTTCCGGCCCAAGGTTGCTGTCCTCTAGTGGGATATGAACCCCCGACCTTCCGGCCTGAAGTACCTTGCCCCAACCACTAGGCCACTCCTCCACTAATTTTTAAGATACGGCGACCAGAATTGCACATAATATTCAAGGTGCGGTCTTCACCATGGAACAATATAGAGGCATTATAATATCTTGTGTTTTATTTTCCATTCCTTTCCTTATGATACCTAGCATTCTATTTGCTCTCTTGGCCACCGCTGAACACTGGGTCGAGGGTTTTAACATGTTATCCACAATGATGCCTAAATCTTTTTCCTGGGTGGTGGTTCCTAATGTGGAACCTTGCATCTTCTAACCATATTTTGGGTTGTTCTTCCCTAGGTGCATAACTTTGCACTTGTCCACATTAAATTTCATCTGCCATTTGGATAGAAATATAGAAACATGATGACAGAAAAAGACCACATGGCCTATCTAATCTGTCCTTCCATATCAACTACAACAGTCCACTTTTTACCTTTAGAGATCCTATGTGTTGGTCCCATGCTTTTTTGAATTCAGTTACTGTCCTCATCTCTACCACCTCCACTGGGAGACTATTCCACGGATCCACTACTCTTTCCGTAAAGAAATATTTCCGCATATCACTCCTGAATCTATCTCCCTTCACCCTCATCCCATGTCCCCTCGTAGCAGAACTTGCTTTCAATTGAAAGAGGCTCTTTCCCTGAACATTTATGCCACGGAGGTATTTAAACATCTCAATCATATCACCTCTATCCCGCCTTTCCTCTAAGGTGTACATATTAAGATCCTTAAGTCTGTACTCATATGCTTTATAATGAAGCCCACTAATCATTTTAGTAGCCATCCTCTGCACCGACTCCATCCTGTTCACATCCTTTTGAAGGTGCGGTCTCCAGAATTGCACACCATACTCCAAATGAGGTCGCACCAAAGACTTATACAGAGGCATTATCACCTCCTTTTTTCTGCTAGCCATTCCTCTCCGTATGCATCCAAGCATCCTTCTAGCTTTTGCCGTCGTCTTTTCTACCTGTTTAGCTACTTTAAGATCATCAGACACAACCACGCCTAGGTCCCGCTCTTCTTTAGTGGACAAAGGTACTTCACCTCCTATACTGTATTGCTCCCTTGGATTGCTGCAGCCCAAATGCATGACCTTACATTTTTTAACATTAAATCCCAGGTGCCAAATTCTAGACCATTCTTCAAGCTTAGCTAGATCCCTCCTCATGTTATCTACACCTTCCTGGGTGTCTACTCTATTGCAGATTTTGGTATCATCAAATTCAATACAGACACCCAACAGACCTCCCATACACAATACTGAAGCCAGGATGAGATCATGTCTGTTATATTAATTAATTACCCTGTTATCCGAGTTGTATTTCCTGTTTTTTCTGTAAACACAAAGTACCGTTGAATTGTGTAACTCCTTGTTTATTGTAAACCGCGCTAATGCTGAATAGTGCGGTATATAAGAGACTATAAATAAAATAAATAAATAAAATAAATAAATAAACCTTACCCGACAGCCCTTCCGCTATATCACTAACAAAGATGTTAAAAAGAATCGGACCAAGGACAGATCCCTGGGGCACACCACTGGTAACATCCTTCTCCTCAGAGTGAGCTCCATTTACTTGTACTCTTTGTCGCCTCCCACCCAACCAATTTCTAACCCAAGCAGTAACTTTAGGGTCCATTCCTAGGGTGCTCAGTTTGTTTATAACTCGCCTGTAAGGAACAGTGTCAAAGGCTTTACTGAAATCTAAATACACCACATCTAGAGTTCTCCCTCGGTCCAACTCCCTGGTCACCCAGTCAAAGAAATCAGATTTTTCAGACAAGACCTGCCTCTGGTGAAGCCATGCTGCCTCGGATCCTGTAATCCGCTGGACTCCAGAAACCTCACTATTTTCTCTTTCAGCAGCATTTCCAATAATTTACTCACCACCGAAGTTAAACTAACCGGCCGGTAGTTTTCAACAACATCCTTACTTCCGCTTTTGTGTAAAGGCACCACATGAGCCTCTCTCCAGTCCTTTGGCACCACTCGCGACTCCAACGAGGCATTGAAAAGGTCAGTCAGTGGAGTTGCTAGAACGTCCCCAAGTTCCCTCAGTATTCTAGGGTGTATCCCATCCGGTCCCATCGCTTTGTCTACTTTAAGTTGAGCTAGTTACTCACAAACACAGTCTTCTGAAAATTGTTCAAGATGTCCCTCGCTTCTGTTCCTATTTGTGGGTGTTTTCTGAGGTCCTGCTCCTGGTTCTTCATCTGTGAACAAAGAACAAAAATATTTGTTAAGCAATTCCGCTTTATCCTTATCAGCTTCTACATATTCCCCCCCTGCACCCTTGAGTCTGACAATACCACTTTTGCCCTTCCTCTTCTCACTAATATATCTGAAAAATGTCTTATCCCCCCATTTTATTGCATTGGCTATTTCCTCCTCCTTTTGAATCTTTGCCTTCTTGACTACTTTGCTAGCTTCTCTAAGTTTTTCCAAATACAGATGCCTGTCTTCCTCTCTCTGTGATCTCTTGTATTTCATGAAGGCCTCCCTCTTTTTCTTCACTTTTTCAGCTGCTTCCTTAGAAAACCATAGCGGTCTCCTTTTCCTTTTGCATTTATTTACCATTTTAACAAAAAGGTTCGTTGCCCTTATAATATCCCCTTTCAGTTTTGCCCACTGTTTTTCTACATACCCCAGCTGTTCCCATCCCACTAACGACTCCCTGAGGTATTGGCCCATCTTCGCAAAGTTAGTCTTCCTAAAGTCTAAGATCCTCACCTTGGAATGGATTCTAACAGCCCTAGTCCTAATACTGAACCACACCATCTAGTGATCACTGGATGCAAAATGATCTCCCCCTACAACATCAGAAACACTTTCACCATTGGTAAGCACCAAGTCCAGTATGGTCCCTTCACGTGTGGGGTCTGTTACCAATTGCCTGAATAGTTCTCCCTGTAGAGAATCCAGGATCTCCTTACTTCTAGATGATACTGCAGCAGGAATGTGCCAATCAACATCTGGCATATTGAAATCACCTATCAGTAGCACTTCCCCTTTCCTAGCAATGCTGCGTAAGTCTTCAATTAACTCTGTCCACCTCTTCCTCTTGTGAGAGAGGTCTGTATATCACAACAATGCAAATAGATTTCTCTTTCTAATTTAACCCACAATGCCTCCTCTCTCCCTTTTAAGCTCTGTAATTCCAAAGCTTTAATAGTAGTTTTTACATATAGTGCCACTCCTCCCCCCCCTTCTTCCTACCCTGTCCTTTCTGAATAAAGTATAGCCAGGTATAGTTACATCCCAGTCATGGTTTTCTGTGAACCATGTTTCTGTAACTGCCACTAAATCCAAGTCAGCCACTCCCACCAAAGCTTCAATGTCAGGGATCTTATTTCCCATGCTACGGGCATTTATACACACTGCTTTCCATATGTTACCCTTGTTACATTAAATACCTTTATGGAAATGGGTATCACCTACCTGGGGGCTTTCACTTACCTGGGGGCTTTCTTCACATATCCCCAACGAATCTAGTTTAAAGCCCTCTTCAATAGATTAGCCAGTCTACTACCGAAGATGCGTTGACCTTTCTTGGACTGATGGATGCCATCTCTGCTCTCAACCCTTGGAACAGCATCCCATGGTCTAGGAAACCAAAACGCTCTCGATGACACCATCCACGCAGCCATGCATTCATCTCCAGGATGCGAGCCTCTCTGCCTTGGCCTTTACCCTCAACAGGGAGGATTGAAGAGAACACCACCTGTGCACCTAACTGCTTCACCCTCTTTCCCAGAGCCATGAAGTCACTTTTGATACGTTCCGAGGTATACCTGGCAGTATCATTTGTTCCAACATGGATTAGCAACATTGGGTAATAGTCAGTGGGCTTGATGAGTCTCGGCAAACTCTCCGTAACATCTTGGATTTTGGCACCAGGCAGACAGCATACCTCTCTGGACATCAAGTCTGGTCAGCAGATAGACGCCTCAGTACCCCTCAGAAGAGAGTCTGCAACCACCACTACCCTTCGTTTCCTTCTGGTCACTGATTCTGCAACTTTGGGGTACTTGAACTCTGGTTCTTCCCTTTCCAGGGATGCTTTCACCTCCTCCACTTCCAGGGCTGCATAATGGTTCTTCAATTCAAGGGCTGGAGAAGTTGGATTGGTGATTTTGCACGCCCTGGTGACTTGTGTCCAACCATCGACATTCTGTTGGCACCCATCTTCTCCTGTGCTGGAGAGCTTGGTTGCTGCAAGAAGCATCTCATCAATGTACTTCTCACTGTCTTGAATGCTCCTCAGCCTCGCCACCTCCTCTGAGTTCCTCCACTTGTTTCCTCAGAGCTTCAGCATGCAGGCACCCTGCACATGGAACTGGTCCTTCAACTGGCATTAGGACTTCTGTCTGGACCGAGGCAGAAGCTGTAACGGGGGCAACAGCTTTAGCAATACGATTTTTCCCAGCCATTGTTCTGTTCGTGGAGCTTAGGTATCTGTTAAAGCAAAAGAGAGAGATCTACCAAGTACCAGCCGGTTTCGCAGCTGTCCTTTCAGAGAAAAAGCAGTTAATTCTCTTTAATTATATTCAAAAACCTACAATTCGATACCTGGGGGTTATGTTGGATCAGCGCCTTGATATGAAGGCTCACATAGGTAACATAGTAAGAGCAGTCTATTTCAAGATCCGATCTCTCAGGCATCTGCGCTCCTTACTAGATCCATAAGACTTCAGGACAGTATACTAGGCATTAATTCTACCGCATTTTGACTATGCCAACGCCATCCTACAAGGCCTCCCACAGTCTACCATTAACCCCCCTACAACTCGCCATGAATGCTGCAGCGAGGGTCCTTCAGGGAGCCTCCAAAACCGAGCACGTGACCCCCATCCTTAAGCAGCTCCACTGGCTCCCCATTCATGCAAGACTCGTTTTCAAGACCTTACTGCTTACCTTCAAGGCTATCAATGGTCTCTCATCCTCCTCACTAACGGAGCTCATTCACGTCGCTCCACCTAACAGATCCAGAAGACCGACAGCAACAAACACACTAATAATCCGAAAGCGTTAACAAAATGCACCCAGACAACGGCAAACAGGGCATTTAGATTTTGCGCCCTGAGATGCTGGAACGCACTCCCAACAGACATACGCGCAATTACTGACCTAACCCAGTTCAGGAAAGCACTCAAATATCACCTGTTCCTCAAATACTATCCACCCAACAATACACCAAGCCAAATCCCACCAACAAAGTAGCTACACCATAATTATCAGTCAATCTTATCAACCTTCTCAGTGTGATGATATGATCAGTGTCCATTGTCATTACCATAACGACTGTATGTAAATAATTTTTGTATATAGTTCCCCATGTTACCCAAGTTTGTATACCTGCTCTCTGTAAAATCAGAATAGTTTGTTCTGGTAATTTTGTTCCATGTAAACCGCGCTGATACCAAATAGCGCGGTATGTAAAAGACTAATAAAATAAATAAATAAATAAAAATGTGCTGGTCCAATTCTCTGTGATTTGTTAAAGGGGGAGGTGCCCTATAAAGCAAGACTGCTCACTAGGGGTGGGTGGGAGTCGGGGTGGGTAGGGAGGGAACTAACTCCTGATTAGGTGTTAGCAGTTTCTAAACCTGAGGAAGTTACTAGAGTTCAGCAAAAGTTCCCCTAAAGCACCAAAAAGAAAGTAACCTTGCTTTAAAAAATATACATGCCCAGTCTTCCAACTTATCAAGATCTTCTTGCAATTTTCCACAACCCTCTTGGGTTTTAACAACTTTAAATAGATTTGTGTTATCTGCAAATTTGATAACCTCACTCATTATTCTCTTTTCTAGGTCATTTATGAATATGTCAAAAAGCAGCGCACCCAGCACAGATCCTTGGGGTACACCACTATTCACCTTTCTCCATTGGGAAAATTGGCCATTTAGCCTACCCTCTGCTTTCTATCTTTTAACCAGTTCCTGATTGACAATAGCACACTGCCGCCTATCCCATGACTCTTTAGTTGTGCCAAAAGTCTCTGATGAGGGACCTTGTCAAAGGCTTTCTGAAAGTCCAGATTAGGCCATGACTATCTCTACATGCTGAATAATTTTGTTCTTTATGATGGTTTCTACCATTTTTCCCGGTACTGACGTGAGGCTCACCGGTCTGTAGTTTCTGGGATCACCCCTGGAACCATTTTTAAAAAATGGTGTTACATTGGCGATCCTCCAATCTTCAGGTATTACAGATGATTTTAATGAAAATTCACAGATTACTAATAGCAGGTCTGCAATCTTATATTTCAGTTCTTTCAACACCCTTGGATGTATACCATCCGGCCCAGGTGATTTGCTATTCTTCAGTTTATCTAATAGTTGTAATACATCTTCCCAAAGTATCGATATTTCCTTCAATTCTTCCGCACCTTTAAATACCACTTCAGTCATGGGTAACATCCCTACATCTTCCTCAGTAAAGACCGAAGCAAAGAATTCATTCAGTCTCTCCACTATCGCCTTGTCGCCTCTTAGTGCCCCCTTTAACCCCTCTATCATCTAATGGACCAACTGGCTCACAGGTTTTTTGCTACGAATGTACTTGAAAAAGTCTTTATTTCACGTTTTTGCTTCCTTTGCAAGCTTCTTCTCGAATTCTCCCTTTGCCTGCCTTATCAATGCCTTGCATTTGACTTGCCAGTGCTTGTGCTGTTTCCAGGTTTCGTTTGGCTCTTTTTCCAATTTCCTGAAAGATGCTTTTTTGGCAACAGCCGCCTCTCTGACCTCACCTTTAAACCATGTTGGCAGTTTTTTGGACTTCCTTCAACTTTTCTTAAAGCGTGGAATACAGCTGGTCTGGGCTTCCAAGATAGTAGTTTTCAACACCACCCAAGCTTGACATAAGCTTTTAACATTTGTAACTGCTCCTTTAAGTTTTTTCCAACTATTTTCCTCATTTTATCACAGTCTCCCTTTCAAAAGTTAAAAGGTAGTACTGTGGATTTCCTTACTATCCCCCTCCACTAATTAAATCAAACACGATCATGCTATGATCACTACTGCCAAGTGGCCCCAACACCCTTATCTCTTGCACAAGATCTGGTGTTCCACTAAGGACTAGGTCTAATATGGCTTCCCCTCTGGTCGGTTCATGAACCAGCTACTCCAAGAAGCAGTCATTTATTTCATCTAGGAACTTTATCTCCCTAGCATGGCCTGACTCAACACTGACCCAGTCGATACCGGGGTAATTGAAATCACCCATTATTATTATTACTGCGCTGTAACGTTTGTTAGCTTCCTTGATTTCTTTGAGCATTTCATCATCCATTTGTTCATTCTGGCCAGGTGGTCGATAGTACACCCCCCCCCCCCCCCTGCCATCACCTTCCCCCTTTTTACATGGAATTTCAATCCATAGAGATTCTACAGCAAATTTTGTTTCCTGCAAAACTTTAATCCTTTCTGACTCAATGCCCTCTCTAACAAAGCGCAACCCCTCCACCAATTTGATCAGCTCTATCATTACGATATCGTTTGTACCCAGGTATCAGTGTCCCACTGGATGTCCTCCTTCCACCATGTCTCTGATATGCCAATCATATCTAACCTCTCATTTAGTGCTATATATTCTAACTCTCCCATCTTATTTTTTAGACTTCTAGCATTTGCATACAAGCATTTTAGAGACTGTATTTTATTCATATTCATCTGGCTATTGGTAGACATGGGTAATTTGTGATCCTTCAGCTCTGCCTGCTCCATACTCGAGGGCATTTGGGCTACTTTACTCTTTTTTGGAACCTCTCTGCTTTTGGTAGTATCCTTCAAGGCTACATTCTTCCGAACCATGCGCTCTTGGGTGACTGTCGGCTTTCCCCTATTATCTAGTTTAAAAGCTGCTCTCTCTCCTTTTTAAAGGTTTATGCCAGCAGCCTGGTTCCATCCCGGTTAAGGTGAAGCCCATCCCTTCGGAAGAGCCCCTCCTTTCCCCAGAATGTTCCCCAGTTCTTAAATCTAAAAACCTCATCTCTGCACCATTGTCTCATCCACGCATTGAGACTCCGGAGATCTGCCTGCCTTTTGGGTCCTGCGCGTGGAACAGGAAGCATTTCGGAGAACACTACCCTGGAAGTTCTGGATTTCAACTTCCTACCTAAAAGCCTAAATTTAGCCTCCAGAACCTCCCTACCACATTTTCCTATGTCATTGGTACCAACATGTACCAAGGCAGCAGACTCCTCCCCAGCACTATCTAAGACCTTATCTAGGTGGCGCGTGAGGCCCGCTACCTTCGCACCAGGCATGTTACCAGGCGATCCTCACGTCCACCAGCCACCCATCTACATGCCTAATGATCGAAGCACCAACTATAACGGCTGTCCTAACCCTTCCCTCATGGGCACATGGCGCTGGAGAAAGCAGTTACTTACCTGTAACAGGTGATCTCTGGGAACAGCAGGAATAAGTCTTCACATATGGGTACGTTGGTACCGACAGAGCCTGCACGGGAACGCTCCCCAGCGTCCAATCAGAAAGCTTTTGGGAGCATCCCTCAGCGCCTGCGTGCTGCCTTCCCGCCTTTCCAACTGTCTGTCTCAGCTTAAAACTCAACTGAGGAGAAAGAGAGAGAGAAAGAGGAAAGGAAAGAGAGATAGAGAGATACAACTCCTAGGGGAGGTGGGTGGGTTGTGAAGACTTATTCCTGCTGTTTCCAGAGATCACCTGTTACAGGTAAGTAACTGTGCTATCTCCAGGAACAAGCAGGAATGAGTCTTCACATATGGAGACTCCCAAGCTAAGCTGCCTGGAGCCCTAGCATGCTGGTGATTGTATCATGCTACACCTCATATGCCCAGGCATCCCGAGGATGGAGGGTAGGAGTTGAAGAAGAGAGGAGCTGTAGGAGACAGCTGACCTAAGACAGGACTACAGACAAGGAGTCCCTGTATATATGAAAATTATCATGAAATATATTGAAATGAACAATCACAATATGGACCTCACCTACTGGATTGCAGGAAGTAGAGAGGCTGATGAAATCTACTGGGGATCCAGTAGAGGAATCTCCAAGGTGACCTCACTGAGGTGAGTTGAAGGTCAAAATCTGGAATTGACAGGTGACCCCAGGATTCAACTGGGGAAGTACAAAAATGACAGGTCTTTAGTGGGAAGTTTTATGGAAAAAGCTGAAAACTCTTTTGGCTACAGAGTTAATTATAGTTAGGAGCAAAAGAGGAAGACTGACTGATTTGGACAAAACTGGCTTAGTCCTTGAGGGAAGAAGGGGTATGGATGAAAAACCCCATAATCCTAAAGAAGGACAGATGTCTGAGGAGTTGGAAACCTCAGATCTACTGAAGACCCCCCATGTCTCTCCTAACTGACGAGAGGTAGGAAGAGAAAGGGATAGGGAGCTTCAGGGATACGGTAAGAGCTGTCAGAACCACAGCAGTGGTTGTGTGCATAATAGCCTAAACATACTGTGAAATAGTATGAACATGTGGAAGCCCACTGTCTGGAACAGATAGGAAGGAAAAAACACCTTTATGAGCACAGAGAGATAAGTATGTGAATACATATCTACCTAAAGGAAGTATCTCGACAGATACACACATATATATATGTGCAGATCTCTATCTCTCTATCTCTATCTCTCTCTCTCTCTCTATATATATATATATATGAGAGAGAGAGAGAGAGAGAGATAGGGGTATATATATATATACATACATATGTTTATGGCGAGATCCAGGGGGCATAGCATATGCACACATGGCTGACAGACCTATGTATCTAAAGAATGCATATAGACATATGTACATATATGAATATATAGGTCTAAAGATAAATGTCTGCAATTAAGCAGAAAGGGATATGTCCACAGGAATCTTCACATGGAGATGTGAAGAGGAATGATTCATCTCATAACAAGAAGGTGGAACCTACTTGAGAAGATATACAGAATCTATTCCCTCTGGTTAAGATGGAGTAGAAATGCTATCCAGTGAAATAACCAGGATGGTTGCGAGAAAAACAGAGGATAATATTAGTCTGTAAACAGCAAGTCCGGACTCCGGTAGAACTCTAACATGGTGAATGGACAGAATACGCATTAGAAGAGACACCAGGTAGACCCACTTGAGGAACAAGGGGTGGGGTATCATGTGTTACTTGGTTAGATATGTGCTGTCCATAAAGGATTAGGATACCATGAGGACAAGCTGCAAGGAAAAAGAGCATATTTCCTGCAGGAATTTGGTAACTCTTTAGACTGTCACGTAGGAAAGGCTTATGTCCTTTATTTAAAAGGAAATAGAAGGGTGTAAGAACCCTCACAGTCATGGGGGATGACTGAGGAAGCCTTTTTCAACCATATAGGATAGTCATTAGAGAAAAAACCCTCATGCTCTCTAGCAAGGGCCCATAGTGGAAAGCTTCTCTGTAGGACTGCAGAGAGCATTATGCAGGAGAGTAGGGAAAATAAAAACTGGCTGTTGGAGACAACCAGCTGCCATCTCAACTATGTTGCCAACTCCAAGAATTTGGAGATGGCAGAAAAGTAGTTATAAAGGATTATCCAAGATAGATGAGGACTAACTTGGAAGCACTACTAAGGCTAGACAAAAGTAGTGGAAGACAAGACTGAAACTCATAGAGAAGTACCAGTAGTCCAAATATTGGAACTCCTGCATGGACAGCTGCTGAACAGAACAGTAGAGGTGATCTTTCTGTTCTTAACAGGGAGAACAAGAGGAAAAAATCCTGATCATGTCTGATGAGCTGCCCCAATGAAAAAAGGGGAGGTTACTCCAGAGAAAAAACTCTACACTGCAAAGGAAAAAAAACTGGAAAGGTTAAGGAAACCCTCCAGTGGGATAGTACCACTCTTACAGGGGAACCCTGGAAAAGAAGGTAAAGAAAAAATAGGAGCTGAGGGGAGACTTGCCATATGGAAAGTCTATAGAAGGAAAAATTCATGGTGGTACAGAAAACTATGAGATAGCTGGCAAACCTCTCTTCAAGGAAAGAAGAGGAGGAAAACCCTGTGACCCATAGACATGAATATCCTGACAGCTCAGCAAATCTAAGAGCAAGTGGATGTCCTGGAAACAGGAATCCAAGTGTAGAGGTTTAATGAAAAAACAGTGAAAAAACTTCTACTGAGAAGTGAACTGTAGGTTATAACATATTAATTGGAACCCTATTAAGGGTTAATTTTCCTGGCTTGAGTTTGGATTCTTCAGACCAGGGTGAGGTTTCCCTCGTTTGGGAACATCGGCATGATGGGCATGAGAAGAATAAAACCTTCTTCTTTTAGGAAAAGGAGGTTTGGTAGGGCATTTCTTACCTGCTGGGGGAAGGAGGAGGTTTAGGATGGCCCTCAGAAACAGGGAAGTCAGTGGAGCAATGAGCAACCTGACAAAGACTCCTTATTGAAGAGATTTTCTCCAATACAAGGAGTATTACCCAGTCTTTGTTGTGCCCATCTGCTCAAGTCTGAAGCTTGGAGCCAGGCTCTGCGCCGTGCTCCTATGGCTATAGCAGAGGCTCTGCTAACAGACTCAAAGGAGTCTAGGGAAGCACGAGAAAGAAACCTAGAGATATTCCGGCTATGACTAAGAAGCAAGGAATAGTCTTCAGCCTTGGGCTCTGAAAGAAAAGGAGTCAAGAGAGACAATTTCTCTGTGACATCCTGAAGGGATAGACTCATATAAAAAATATATGAGAGAATCCTTGTTGCCAGCATAGATGTTTGGAAGGTTTGACGTCCAAAGGCATCCAGTGTTCTAGATGCACGACCTGGCGGGAAAGAAGAATGCTTCTTTTTGCTTCTTACCTTCCCTCATTGCTGATTCCACTACAATGGAGTGATGGGGAAGTTGAGTCTTTTGAAACCCTGGAGAGGGGGGCACCTGATACAGAAGAGCAGTTGCTGTAGAAGGTGAGGAAGCCCTTAAAGGTGCTTCCCATATTTTCAGAAGAAGATCCTGTAAAGAATGATGTAAAGGAAGCATTATATTTCCCTTTTCCCCAGAAGAGCCTTGAGAAGGATCATAGCCAGGGATAGGAATAGCAAGGAATGTCGCCATGTCAAGGAGAAATTTCTGAAAAGAAGGATCTCCAATGGGAACAATCCCTGGACAGGCTAAAGTCGAAGAACTAGCCTGGGCACCGGAAGATGTAGTTGTCCGGTGCAAAACAGGATCTGTAATGGATGGATACTGGGACTGTCGGTTATGACCTGAGACAGTCAGTACTGCATCGTCCATGCCAGGTATCGACTCTAAACTAGGTATAGAAAGGAGCGATCCTGGTGAAAAAAGCATGGATGGAGCTGGTCCCGATGTTACTGCAGGTACCAGCATCGACACCGATACCGGTAGCTGAGCCGGAATCGAAGACGATACCGACATCGAAACAGTCATCGGAGGCTGCTCAAACGGTACCGAGGTAACCTGAAACTCTTGGTGATTATCCTCGGTACCGGGCATCCGGAATCGGTAGGTGTCGGTTCCGAAACGTGTTGGTACCCAGTCTTCCAGACTAGATATGGATTCTAGACTCAGCATCAAAGGAAGCGAGTCTATCGATGTATGTCTAGAGGGTACCGACATCGGTAGTAGTATCGGCGGTGCTGCCGATACTGGAAAGTCAATCTGGGTCGTATCGATCGGTCCCGAAGGTACCGAGTACGCCCGATGACAATCCATGGTGAGGAGTGGATCGCTCAACACCAGTGCCGATGCCGGGGTATCGGTACCGCTCGACGTGGATGCCACCACTGAGCATGGCTCAGGTATGTTCTGTGAGGGGTGAGCCCCAGGAACAACCTGAAACCCCTGAAAGGCTTTGGAGACCGAAGACTCACGCCGGGGTTTTGAAGCCAATAGGGTCTTGGGGGCAAGGCCGGAGCCGTCATCATGCTTGGCATGAGACCTACCACCCAAGGATTGGCTAGTCTTAACAGACTGTTTGTGGGTTACCCTGATCCTATAGAGAAGAAATGGTCGGTGCCCTTACACTGCAAGGAAAAATTGTATCGAGGGAAACTCGAAATGGAGAATCTCTTCTCAGAAAATTGTAGCCTGATGGCTCTGGAGGAAAGGGGTCAGGACCCAAACAGGTTAGACACCAGTTATTGGAGTCTAAAAAGAAAACTGTATTGCCACAGTTAAGGCACTTCTTAGGAGAGGGCTCCATAATGGAGAGGCCTTACAGGCCCAAAAATTAAAACAGAAACTGAGGGGAAAAAAACTCCCTGAGTTTAGGAAAAAGAAAAGAAAAAACCACCGGCGGTACCGGTGGAGTCGGGGGAACAGCCGCGACCACAAGAAAACAAAAAGTAAAAGATTTAAAGAAAAAATTTTCTGCGGTGACAGGAAGACGTCCTGCCGGCTCCGCGGAAAAACGAAAACTGAGGAGAGATAGTTGGAAAGGCGGGAAGGCAGTACGCAGGCGCTGAGGGATGCTCCCAAAAGCTTTCTGATTGGATGCTGGGGAGCGTTCCCGTGCAGGCTCTGTCGGTACCGACGTACCCATATGTGAAGACTCATTCCTGCTTGTTCCTGGAGATACTTCCTCGGTGCGAGAGGGTTTTACATCACCTGAAGGACAGGTCCTAGTTACAGGATCACTTCTTGCCACAACAGAGGGATACTCTCCTGTCACATGACCTCTCTCCTCCATGGCAAGAGGGATGCTGCCAGACTAGAGGTGGGACTTCAGGACTATATCCCTGTAGGTCTCGTCTATGTACCTCTCTGTCTTTCTTATGTTTTCCAAGTCTGCTACTCTAGCCTCTAGAGAACGGACTTGTTCCCTGAGAGCAAAGAGCTCCTTGCACCTAGTGCACACGTAAGACCTCTCACCAATTGGGAGAAAATCATACATGTGACACTCAATGCAAAAGACTGGAAAGCCGCCATCTCGCTGCTGGACTGCTGTCTGCATTTTAGTTTTAAGCTTGTGTTTAGATCTAAGTTCTTTACTTACTAAGGGTTGCTATGGATATGTATACTAATAAAACTGTACCTAATACATTTAATATACCTTGTTCACCTGAAGCTTAATTAATCTCAGGCCCTTAGTGTATGACTGATTTGGATAACGAGCTTCACCTGAGAGCACCTCCTTTCCTTTAAGATGTCTAAGTACCTATAAAGCTACGATTATCCCAGGGGTGGGTGGGTGTTGTGGAGGGAGGGAGAGAAATAACACTTATTAAAAGAGGGCTGCTACACAGTACCCTGTCTTGTGCTGCTGAGGTAAGCTGTGACCAACTTCCTGGGTGATTAACAGTCCTTGCTTGGATAGAAGAAGTCTTTCAAAATGGCCTTTTGACCTGTCACCTGGTGTTAACACCTATTGAAAAGGTTTCACAGGTCTCTTGCCCCCTAGGTAGAAGGCCTCTTTGTAAGGGTCTCGAGAAGACTATTTGTTGCTCAAAGAGTACTGACCCTGTTTTGCCTTTTATGCTAAGTTATATTCTGATTTAATTTAAATTACAGCTCTTTGCTGCTGCTAGGCTCTGACTTATTATGAAATTTAAACTACAAGCTCTCTGCTGGTTTCTAAATTTAACCAGAAAGATGCGCAGCCACGGCAAATTCCAAAATCGGACACCGTGCCCCTACGCGTGCCGCACATCATGCACTGTGAGCGAGCATACATGGACTAGCCTCCCCAGCACCGGCTATCTATGCCCCGGAACACAGGTAGCAGAACTACCCTCTCTCTTGACAGGAACTGTTCCTCTGCTCTTTTTTTTTGTAGCCTCACACCTAACCAAATTAATCTAGAAGACCCTGAATGCTCCCCGGCGCAGCGCTGCCGAGAAAAACACAAAATACACTGTCCTGAAGCTAGCCAAGCGCTCTTCACACGATGCAGCCCCAACAACACCACACAACTCCGGCAGCATGGGAGACCTCAAAATGGTCACCGCAGCTAACCGTACGGCGGGAAAAGCAAGCACCGGCCTCTCAAGCCCTGTATTGTTATAAAAGGGCCGCCCACGCCAACCCCGAACCCGGTGCTTACCTCCGGTGCTGGGCCCTGCGAGCCGCAATGTCGCTCAGCTTTGTCAAGAGCGACGTTCACAGCGAGGGTTTACTTGTCGGCCGGCAGCACTGCTCTGCGCTGAAGCACTGTCTGCTGTCCTCACCGGGAGCCCCGAGGCTGTATCGGGAAACGTGCTGCACAGAGCTCTCTCCTGTGCAGTCAAGGGAGAGAGAGAGCTACAAGGTGCCCCCAGGGACAGAAGGAAGCAGAAGAGAAGGGGGAACGCGATTCGGCTTGGCTTATTATTTATTTTATTTTTTTAAAGGGGCAGATCACCTAAAGGCAAATCAAACAAAAGAGAAGGGAACCAAAAACATGAATAAAATCCTAAACCCTGACTATAAAGCTCCTTATGTGTTCCTCCAGTGAGCCCAGCCCAGGCTCACTATGTCCTCCTGCTGCATGGAGACTGGACACACTGGGGCTGATGGGAAGACCAGCAGAGGGTATCCAGTGCTAGCAAGAATTTGATTGGTCCAGTCTCCATGCTGCAGGAGGAGGTACACAATCCGATGGAGGATGACTGAACTGGAGGACCGCTGAGGAAAGTCTTCTTTTTTGATGTTAAATATCCATGTACAAAGCCACTCTTTACTACCTCTATAACTTTTAAAAGAAGATCGTTAAGTTGGATCAACTTGTAAAGGGACAATAATATTTAGAATCACTCAATTATCAATCCCCCTTATCGTACTGCATTTTAGATTCTACAACAGCGTCCCCCCCTCCTTTGTCTGTTCTATGAACAACAATGTTACCATTGACTGATAATTTATGTAACTCCTGATATTGAGCATGTGTCATATTCCACCCAGTGGGTAAGAATTTCTTTTCAATCAATTCAACCTCCTGTAGGACCGATCGTTATAAAGATAGCAGTTACCCTGACTTGTAGAATAAAACCAATCAAAAACCACTTTCCACTTTCAAAACCTGCCAATCAAGAGAACATATTCATTCATTCATAAATCAACAACCCTATGAAGTAATTAGTCCTTACCTGCTAATTAGTGTTCCTGAAGGAACGACAGTCCAGTCCCTTTACTTCTGGGTTGCGCAACCCTTCCAGCAGCTTGGAGACTGAGCCCATCCTTTTTGAGGATGGTGCGGTATAAATACCACTGGCACCACCCACCGATCCCAGTAATCTAATGAAAAAGCAGACTTAACGGATAACCAATTAATATTCTATAAAAACTACCACGACATAATAACAAAACACCTTTTTATTTTAAAACTGTAGGAGATAAGCAGGAAATAGGGTAGAAGGGAGGAGGCTTACCTGAGCCTGCCATAGCCTTCTCCCACACCCGACCCGTAAGACCTGTGCAAGGGACCCCTCCGCTTCTGCTTCGGCCCTGTCTTCGGTCCGTTATTTTTTTCCTTCCCACTGGGAAACCCTGTCAACTCTAGAACCCCGGTGGGATCAGGGACTGGACTGTCGTTCCTTCAGGAACACTAATTAGCAGGTAAGGACTAATTACTTCTTCCTTATCGTCACTCCAGTCCAGTCCCTTTACTTCTGGGATGTAACAGAGCAGTTCAAGCCTGGGTGGGGTTCGCCATCCTGGACCGAAGCACCGCATCCCCAACCGAGCATCCGCTGCTCTCTGAACATCCAACCTGTAATGTTTGGTAAAGGTATGCAGCGACGACCAAGTAGCCGCTCTGCAAATGTCCAGTGGCGGAACTAAGTTATACTTCACCCAGGAAGTTGCCTGCACCCGAGTTGAATGCGTGCATAGACCTTCTGGAACCTGCTTGCCCTTCGGGATATAGGCGGAAGCAATCGCTTCCCTGATCCACCTAGAGATGGAGGCCTTGGCCACCGCCTCCCCCTTGTGCGGCCCTCCAAATTGAATGAATAAACGTTCGGACTTTCGAAAGAGCGCAGTGCGGGACAGGTAACGCTTCAGCACTCTATGCACGTCCAGAAGAGACAGCTTCTCGTCATTCCCTTCTTGCCCTTCTACCGAGAAGGACGGAAGCGAAGCTGTCTGGTTCACATGAAAAGGGGAGATGACCTTGGGCAAGAAAGAAGGGACTGTCCGCAAGACCACCTTATCACTGAAAAAGGAAAGAAAGGGGGGCCGAGAGAACAGAGCTTGAAGTTCAGAGACACGCCTGGCCGAGCAGATAGCAACCAGAAAGACCGTCTTCAGTGTCAAATCCTTTAGGGAGGCTTTCTTTGCCGGCTCAAAAGGCTCCCTGGTCAAGGCATTCAATATCAGGTTGAGATCCAAGGAAGGATCACCGATTTTTGTTGGGGGTCGCAGACGCCTAACCGCTCTGAGGAACCTGCACACATCGGCGAGGGCCCCTAAGGATTTTCCGTGGACTTTACCTCTATAAAAAGAGATGGCCGCCAAATAGACCCGTAAGGAGCTGGGCGCTAGGCCTTTCTCGAAACCTGCTTGCAAAAATTCCAGGACCTCCGGAACGGAGGCCGAAAGGGGTCTCTTCCGGTGCCCCGCACACCATGCTTCGAAAACGCGCCAAACTCTCACATAGGAAAGACAGGTCGAGCGCTTTTGTGCGCTTAACGAAGTTGAAATTACTGACCCCGAATAACCCCGCTTCCAGAGCCGCGCCCTTTCAATAGCCAGGCCGTAAGTGAGAATCGATCCACGTGAGGCATCAGAACCGGTCCCTGCCTCAACAGATCCTTTCTGCAGGGGAGCCGCCAAGGCCGATCGGCCGCCAACCTCACTAGATCTGCATACCAAGGACGGCGAGGCCAATCTGGAGCTATGAGGACTACCAATCCTTGGTGGGCTTCCACCCGCTGCAGAACCCTTCCGATGAGAGCCCATGGAGGAAACACATACAGGAGCCCCTCTGAAGGCCACCTCTGAACCAGAGCGTCTAAGCCTTCGGACATCCTTTTCTTCCTGCGACTGAAAAATTGGTTTGCCTTGGCTGTAGCATACAGTGCCATGAGATCCATGATCGGGGGGCCCCCAAAGGGCTACTATCTGGTCGAAGACTTCCTGCGCTAGCTCCCACTCCCCATGGTCGATCTTGAACCTACTGAGATAATAGGTTGTAACGTTGTCCGTTCCGGCCACGTGCTGCGCCGAAAGTGCCGCCAATCGGGCTTCGGCCCACTGAAACAGTCTGTCCGCTTCCTTCTCCAAGGAGGGACTTCTTGTCCCTCCCTGACAGTTGATATAGGCCACAACGGTGACATTGTCGGAGAGGACGCGTATTGCTCTTCATCGAACTAAAGGCTCCAGAGCTCTGAGCGCTAAGGCTACCGCTTGCAACTCCAGTCTGTTGATGGACCACCGAGACTCCTCCACAGTCCAGCAACCCTGTGCGAACTGGCCCTCACAATGAGCCACCCAGCCTGCCAAACTGGCATCCGTCGTCAGCAGTATCCAGCGCGGGGGTTCGAGAGGCATCCCGCAATCTAGGTTCCTTGGGCACCGCCACCACAGGAGGTCCTTCCTGGTTTGAGGAGGGCAGGGCAGCTGCATGGATAACAGATGATACTGAGGGGACCAACGACGCAACAAAGCCCGTTGGAGAGGACGCATATGAGCCCTGGCCCACAGCACTATCTCTATCGCTGCTGCCATGGTTCCCAGCAGTTGAAGGTAATGCCATGCAGTAGGGATTCACCTGCTCAGGAACTGTGAAACAAGGATCCTTAGGTCCATTGACCTCTTCTTGGACAGAAACACTCTTCCTCTCCTGGTGTCGAACCTTGCTCCGAGATACTCGATCTCCTGCGTGGGTATTAACCTGCTCTTTGCCCGGTTGATGACCCACCCTAACTCCTCCAGGACTTCTACCACTCTTGCTGTAGCCGCGCGACTCTCCGCTTCTGACTTTGCCCGTATCAGCCAATCGTCCAAATAGGGATGCATCGGAATTCCCTCCTTTCGTAGAGCCGCAGCTATCACCACCATTACTTTGGTGAAAGTCCGGGGTGCTGTAGCTAGACCGAAAGGCAGCGCCTGGAACTGAAAATGACCTCTTGGCATTGCGAACCTCAGGAACTGTTGATGGGACCTTCAGACCGGGATATGCAAATAGGCTTCCGTCAAATCCAAGGATGTCAGAAACTCTCCGCTCCTTACGGTCACAATGACCGACTTTAGGGTTTTCATTCGGAAGTGAGGCACCTTGAGACAGCGATTGATTTGCTTTAGATCTAGGATCGGGCGAAAGGATCCTTCCTTCTTTGGTACCACAAAATAAATTGAGTATCGGCGCCGGCGCCGCACTGGTTTACCAGAACAGGAGCCACCGCTCCGAGCGCTATAAGCTTTGAAAGCATGACTTCTATCGTCACCCTCTTTGCTGGAGATCCGCAGGGAGACTGAATGAAGGCTGGAAGTATTTGTTTTGCAAATTAAGGCAAAACCAGCGATTAGATTTCTCCCCAGTACTTGCAGTTTTGTTGCTCCTAATCAGCTCATTGCTCAGGCCCGAGGACGCCAGTCGCTCTCCACTGGCTTGCACGTGGTAGGCCTCAGCCACGTGGAATACTAACTGGCGGTCGGTGTCTCTGCTCGCGCCGCCAGATAAGACTTCGTGCCCGCCGCCTGATTCGGCGCTGGATTCTGCGCTCCGGAGCTGCTCTCTACGCTCCGGAGCTGCCGCGCAAGGCCGGAGGCCGTGGGGGGAATTGCGGTGCCGCCTCAAGCACTCAGCCACCCGGAGGGCTTTGGCACGAGGCAGGGCAGGCCAACAGGAAGGGCCACGGGGTGCCGACTGGCCCAGCAAGCGAGAGGAGACTTCCCCGGTCCCCCTCGCTGCTGTCGGCAAACCTCCTCCTCCGGGCTGGGAGCTAAAGCGAAGGAAGGAGGAAGAGGGAGAGGGGGAGGGAGGGAGAAAGAAAGAAATTTAAAGGTGCAGTAAATCTAAATTTAGGTAACTTAAGTAAATAAGGCAAAAAAAAGTAAATTAAAGAAAATCAATAGAATAAACAGAAGTCTCCAGTAAGCTCTTGGCTTACGGAACCCTCCAGCTGCTTGGAGGAGTGGAGGAGTAGCCTAGTGGTTGGGGCAAAGTACTTCAGGCCAGAATGTCGGGGGATCAAATCCCACCAGAGGACAGCAACCCTGGGCCGGAAGGACTGGGGTTTCTAGTCCCACAGGTGCTCCTTGTGGTCTTGGGCAAGCCACTTAACCCTCCATAGCCCATGTTCCCTGTAAAATAGTTATCTCCAAGTTATAATACCCTGTTCAATGTAATTTCAGTTTGTTCAATGTAAACCGCACTGATGCAGAATAGCGCGGTATATAAGAGAATGTAAATAAATAAATAAATAAATACTGGGATCGGTGGGTGGTGCCAGTGGTATTTATACCGCATCATCTTCAAAAAGGATGGGCTCAGCCTCCAAGCTGCTGGAAGGGTTGTGCAACCCAGAATTAAAGGGACTGGACTGGAGTGACGATAAGGAATACATCATCATTCATAAAATCATCATCCAAACTACAAGACCCAACTAATCAAAATACCACCAGACTAAGACAGCCGACCTAATAAGCCAATCCGTAATGGAAAACTCAATTACAGCCCTTGAGTAGAAAACCAAATGACAAGAACATTCAACTCAGCATTCATATATACTCCTACCAATCACAATCCATGACCATTAGAGCTAACCAGTCACCAGAATCTCTATGGATTGAAATTCCATGTAAAAAAGGGAAGGCAACAGCAGTGGGGGTGTACTATCGACCGCCTGGCCAGAATGAACAAATGGATGATGAAATGCTCAAAGAAATCAAGGAAGCTAACAAAAGTTACAGCGCAGTAATAATAATGGGTGATTTCAATTACCCCGGTATCGACTGGGTCAGTGTCACGGCAGGACATGCTAGGGAGATAAAGTTCCTAGATGACAAATGACTGCTTCTTGGAGCAGCTGGTTCATGAACCGACCAGAGGGGAAGCCATATTAGACCTAGTCCTTACTGGAACACCAGATCTAGTGCAAGAGATAAGGGTGTTGGGGCCACTTGGCAATAGTGATCATAGCATGATCGCCTTTGATTTAATTAGTGGAGGAGGGATAGTACGGAAATCCACAGTACTACCTTTTAACTTTCGAAAGGGAGACTATGATAAAATGAGGAAAATAGTTAAGAAAAAACTAAAAGGAGCAGTTGCAAAGGTTAAAGACTTACATCAAGCTTGGGTGTTGTTGAAAAATACTATCTTGGAAGCACAGACCAGCTGTATTCCACGCTTTAAGAAAAGTGGAAGGAAGTCCAAAAAACTGCCAGCATTGTTTAAAGGTGAGGTCAGAAAGGCTGTTGCCAAAAAAAGCATCTTTCAGGAAATGGAAAAAAGAGCCAAACGACGAAACCTGGAAACAGCACAAACACTGGCAGGTCAAATGCAAGGCATTAATAAAGAAGGCAAAGGGAGAATTTGAGAAGAAGCGTGCTGCGGAAGCAAAAACACGAAATAAAGATTTTTTCAAGTACATTTGTAGCAAAAAACCTGTGAGAGAATCGGTTAGACCATTAGATGATAGAGTTAAAGGGGCACTAAGAGGCAACAAGGCAATAGCGGAGAGACTGAATGAATTCTTTGCTTCGGTCTTTACTGAGGAAGATGTAGGGATGTTACCCATGACTGAAGAGGTATTTAAAGGTGCAGAAGAATTGAAGGAAATATCGATACATCGGGAAGATGTATTACAATTACTAGATAAACTGAAGAGTAGCAAATCACCTGGGCCGGATGGTATACATCCAAGGGTGTTGAAAGAACTGAAATATGAGATTGCAGACCTGCTATTAGTAATCTGTGAACTATCATTAAAATCATCTCTAATACCTGAAGATTGGAGGATCACCAATGTAACACCAATTTTTAAAAAGGGTTCCAGGGGTGATCCGGGAAACTACAGACCAGTGAGCCTCACGTCAGTACTGGGAAAATGGTAGAAACCATCATAAAGAATAAAATTACTCAGCATGTAGATAGTCATGGCCTAATGGGAGACAACCAACATGGCTTTAGACAAGGAAGATCTTGTCTTACTAATCTGTTGTTTTTTTGAAAATGTGAATAAACAGGTGGACAAAGGTGAGTCGGTTGATATAGTGTATCTGGACTTTCAGAAAGCCTTTGACAAGGTCCCTCATCAGAGACTTTTGGCAAAACTAAAGAGTCATGGGATAGGAGGCAGTGTACTACTGTGGATCAGGAACTGGTTAAAAGATAGAAAGCAGAGGGTTGGGCTGAATGGCCAATTTTGCCAATGGAGAAAGGTGAATAGTGGTGTACCCCAGAGATCTGTGCTGGGTCCGCTGCTTTTTGACATATTCATAAATGACCTGGAAAGTGGATAAATTGCAAGACTGGGCATCAAAATGGCAGATGAAATTTAATGTGGACAAGTGCAAAGTTATGCACCTAGGGAAGAACAACCCAAACTATGGTTACACAATGCAAGGTTCCACATTAGGAACCACCACCCAGGAGAAAGATTTAGGCGTCATTGTGGATAACATGTTAAAACCCTTGGCCCAGTGTGCAGCGGCAGCCAAGAGAACAAACAGAATGCTAGGTATCATAAGGAAAGGAATGGAAAATAAAACAAAAGATATTATAATGCCTCTATACCGTTCCATGGTGAGACCGCACCTTGAATACTGTGTGCAATTCTAGTCGCCGTATCTTAAAAAGGATATAGCGTTATTAGAAAAGGTTCAGAGAAGAGCCACCAAAATGGTAAAGGGGATGGAAGGATACTCCTATGAGGAAAGGCTAAAAAGGTTAGGGCTCTTTAACCTGGAAAAGAGACGGCTGAGGGGAGATATGATAGAAGTCTATAAATTAATGAACGGAGTGGAACGGGTAAACGTTGATCGATTGTTTACGTTATCAGAATATAGAAAGACTAGGGGACATGTAATGAAGCTACAGGGTAAACTAAGACTAATAAAAGAAAATATTTTTTCACTCAACGTGTAATCAAACTCTGGAATTTGTTACCAGAGGATGTAGTAGAGGCTGTTAGTGTAGCTGGGTTTAAAAAAGGTTTGGACAAGTTCCTGGAGGAAAGGTCCATAAACTATTATTAAGAAGGGACCCAGGATATCAATGCTTGACCCAGTACAAGCATTGCGGAATCTGTGTCTTTTGGGGAAACTGCTAGGTACGTATGTCCTAGATTGGCCACTGTTGGAAACAGGATACTGGGCTTGATGGACCTTGGTCTGACCCAGTATGGCATATCTTATGTTCTTATGTTCAGTTCTCACGAGCCAATTTACACAGAAACAAACAAACACGCAAAAGACAGCCACTCTGTTTCTTGATTCAAACCCACAGGCTGAATAGAGCATAAATGAAACATCCACTCCGCCTCCCTTCTTTTAAGTATACACAATCACCTTGCTTCCAAGTTAGAAGTACACCATCAATGACCAGACAAAGGTCACAGACAGTGTGATCCCTAGCTGCCCAATAATCAATTAAGGAGCTGTCAATACAGAGTTAACTATATGGCTTTTACCAGGTGTAATCAAAAAATACCAAGACTTGTTGTGTAGCTGCATAACAATCTGTCGTACCATGATGCTAATAAGCATGCAGTGACTTAGTTATGTGCTTTGCATGTGCAGAGTGTAGCATGGCTGCGGCACACCTGTACTTTAGTTTTTTTCAATTTTATTTATAGCATATCGAGGATAATACACATGGTCATTTATACCACCCTAGTCATCACATTCAGTTACAAAAATCTCCAGCATATGAGAAGCACCATATTCCATATCACGATTATAAACGTATCAAAATATGTCTATCCAAAGCTCAACAGAAGCAAAACTATCTACTTCATGTGCAGTGTGCTTTCCATCTACCCGATAACCAGAGAAGGGGAGGGGGGAAGGAAGACGAAGAGAGGGGGAGACAGCTCAGGCTACAGCAGGGTGTCAATACACGTCTGAAAGGGGAGAGTAGAAAACAACAAAAAGGAGTTGCATCCCTAATACGCACATCCGTCAATCTGCACTACATTGCCCACTGGGAGGAACCCCCTTCTTTATTTATTTAGTTATTTAATAGTTTCTTCTATACCGCCCCTTCCAGAGATCAAGGGCGGTTTACATTGAACAGTTAAATTTTGTATACTACTGTATACTTTACATGGAACATTGTATTAACTATTTGGAACATGGTTTTAACTATATACAGGTAGTAATGCATAAAGCATAACGGAACTTAATTACAAAAGGTTATTTACAAGAGCAGTAAAAACAACAGATTGGATAGGACTTTTGCGTGTTGGGTAAAGTATGTAAGTAATGTAATGGAAGGTTTTCTTGTGTTAGACGTTTGTCCTATCTTGAGTGCTGTGGATGTGTTTTTGTGATTGTTGGGGAGAAGTTCTCTGTTGATAGGGGATTTCAAAATGGTTTGTGAAAAGGTAGGTTTTAAGTTCTTTTTTGAATTGATAAAGGTCTTTTATCATGCGAATGGTTAGTGGGAGATCATTCCAGAGAGTGGGGGCAGCGAAGGAGAAGGCCCTATCACTTGTAGTTGCTTTAGTTTTTCTGATGGTTGTTTTTATGTTGAGGGAATGAATTGCATTTTGTCTGCGCATTCTGGTTTCTGATGGGGGGTGTATTAGGGTAGTCAAGTGTGAGGGAGAGATGTTATTAAGGAGTTTGAAGGTAGTTAGGAGGATTTTGTATTTTATTTGGCTACTTATAGGGAGCCAATGCAAGTCTGACAGTATTGGGGTGACATGATCTGTTATTTTAGCTTTAGTGATCATCTTGGCGCATATGTTTTGGGCTCTTTGGAGTAGGTAGATGCTTTTTAGCGGTAAACCAACTAGGAGACTATTACAATAGTCGAAGTGGGGGGTGATGAGGGTATTGACTACTGATCTAAAATCTTGTGTGTCAAGTAGGGGTCTTAGGTGTTGTATTGTCTTGAGTTTGTAGAATATCGTTTTTACTGTCTGTTTTATGTGGGGAAGCATGGTGAGGGAGTGATCTAGTATTAGTCCCAGGTACCTTACCTCCTTTTTAACAGGTATAGGTGTGTTGTTGATTGAAATTGTTGCTGGGTAATTGTAATCGGTGTCTGGCTTTCTTGTTACGAACATTGCTTCTGTCTTTTTGAGGTTGATGCTTAGATGGTTGTCTTCGAGCCATGTGGTGGTCTCATTCATGCATATGAGTAGGTTGTCGTATTTGGGGTTGTTTCTTTCCCCATTCCCAAGCATGATAGGGTGCCCAAATGGAGTCATACTCCTCCAATCGCTTTTTCAGCATAAAGGACAGCCTATCCATGATTTGGCTAACTCCTGCAATCTAGCATGCCATTCTCTACCTCCTGTGTGGTGGTCGACTTCAACTGCTGGGCTACCACAATTCGGGCCCCTAGCAGCCAAAGCTCAATCAATCTACGTAGCTCCTTAGGCAAGCCTGGGGTACGACCCAAGTATCCCAGCAAGCAGGGCGTGGGATCTAGAGCAAGTGCCTCCCCAGTGATCCCTTGAAACCACCTCTGTCCAAAAAACATTGATTTGTGGACAAGTCCACCAAACATGAAAGAAAGTTACTATTTGCCTGCAGCCCCTCCAGTCATTCTTTTCTCGAAGCGCCAGATGCTTCAATTGCACCGGCATCAAGTACGATTGCATCAAGATCTGATACTGTGCTTGCCGGCAGTGTACATTACGCACATATCGATATCCGCGCTGATGAATCAGGCAACGCTCCCTATGGTGTGCCCCAAAACTTGGTGCCACCCTTCAAAATGTCTCTTTCTATACAGTATAGCTCTCGCAGAGCTCCATACACAGCCTTGAGAGCAACCCTTTCTTCAAAACACTTGGTACACGAGTAATGTGTGGCTTATTATCTGCTGCCATAACGAAGTGTCAAAGCTGAAAGTACTGAAACAGAGGGACTTGGGTTCCCCCTTTGGCATTCAGTTGTGCTAAGCTCCTACAAGAGCCATCAGCAACAAAATCTGAAAAAAATCGAATCCCCTTCTGATGACAAATTCTTTGGAACCGCGCAAACTCAGGGCCACTAAAGTGGTTAAAGTCATCGGGCTTCATGGCGGCATAACGCAGGAGCTCCGCCACCAAGCCTGCACCAACGGGGTGAAATCCCCCCAAAAAATGGAAGATTAACGTTGCGAAATTAAGGGGTAGTAGTACAAGAGCCATCAGAAGCAGATTAGGAGGCAGAGAGAGCCCGCATCTGCAGATACCATGGGCCGCAACTAAAGCAGTGCGGCCACACAGGGGTACAAGTGGCAGACTGCAGCGGCGGCCTGGGAACCGCGGCGTGAGTTACTCCCGACAGGAAAGCCGGCGAACGAAAGTGGCATTGGAGAGAGGAGTGGCCAGCAAAGAGGCAATTGAGTGTGCTGGAGGAGAAAAAATGGCAGGGCTGTGAGGGAGAGCAAGTGTCTCATAGCCGGAGGGTGGCTGGCGGAAGAGCCTTTATCATCCCCGGCTTAAGTGGAGGCCCACAGCGGAGAGGGCAGATCGGCAGGCGGGGAAGAGAGCAGCACACCAGCGATACTAGATCGGATCAGCGTGGGGAAGCCAGTGAACTCCGGTGAGCTGCAGGAGCAGTGGACAAGTGAGAAGAGCGGTGCAGAGGCAGGGGGTGAAGAGCAGACCCGCAAGGTGCAGTGGACAGCGAGGGAGACAGCGGCAACACTGTTGGATAGCCCTGGAGGGAGCGAACAGCAGGAGGGAGATCAGGCAGTGGACCTGAAGAGCAGAGGAAAACAGCAGAAGACCGTGCTGACAGTGGAGAGAGACTCAGGGGACTGGAAGAAAGTCTCGGTGAGAACTAGTGGTGAGTTCAGCCCCAGCAGGGGGGAAGCGGGGAGCAACACCTAAAGGGAACAGAGCACCGGCCTGGAGGGCTAGATGAATTGCAAATAAAGAAAGGAAGCCAGAAATCAGACTAAGGGAGCAGGGTGCAGCGTTGCACCAGCTGATCATTTCTGCAAGGGATCAAGAGGCCTGAAAGAAGTCAAGATAGAAGGAAAAGAACTGAAAGCACAAGGGGGCACCTGGGGTGAGAGCCCTCCCAGAGATAACCGTAAAAGCGGATAGCAGCCTAGGGGCTTGAAGAGGCAATATGGAAAAAACATAAAGGTGGTCTTATCTGCAAGGAAGAAGCTGGCAGACTTCCGCTCCCCCTATGTAGCAGGTAAAGGAGGCAGAGAGGGATAAAAGGGAGGGCCAAACACAGCCAGAAGAGTCAAACGAGCTGGCGGAGGAGCTGGAGTGGGGATGCAGCCCAGGAGGAGTTGCAAAGTTGAAAGAATGGCTTACGGAGCTGAAAGACGAGATTAAGATGGAAATCGGGGGGTGAAGCATGAACTCAGAGTTTATACAGTCTCTGAGACAAGATATAGGAGCTACTGGAAATCGCGTGGAAGAACTGGAGACCCAGACGGAGCAACAAGGGGAGGAAATCCCGGACTTACAAAAAGGCTGGGAAGACCTCAAGCGAGTCCAAGAGGAGCAGCAGATAAAAGCAGAGGATTTGGAGGATAGATCCAGGAGATGCAAACTTCGAGTACGGGGCCTACCAGAGGATCCTAAGTACCGGATGTGTGAAGAAGCCATAATTCAAATTTTCCGGTCCCTGATGGAGACTGCAGACCCAGAGGGGGATGCTACGATAGAACCATCGCACATAGAGAGAGCACAGAGGCTTAGGCCCAGTAAAAGATAATAAACCCAGAGATATAGTGGTGTGCCTAAGTTCCTTTAAAATTAAAGAATGGCTGCTGAGCATGGCGTGGAAGGTGAGGCAGTTCACCTGGGACGAACATCAACTGGAGCTATTTCAGGATCTTTCTGCGGGAACATTGCAGTGCAGAAGAAACCTTAAGGATGACAGCATATTTGAGACAAGAGAATTTACATTATAAATGGTTGTTTCCTTTTGGCTTGCTGATAACTGCCAAAGGGAAGTCGAAACGGGTGCAGACAAGAGAAGAGGCGTGGGCTGCACTAAAAGAGATGGGACTGCCAAATTTACCAGAGGGGGAGAGGCTACCGGCAGGAACTGCTAGAGCTACTGCAACGACAACCAACCCAAAAAGGCAAGCTCAACGATGGCACAGAGTTCCAGCGGCGAACAGGCAGATGGCGATATTTAACAGAGAGTCAAGGAGCGCACGGGTGGAGAATGGCCATGGCTCAGTTAGAGGACTCTGTGATCAGTGCTATAATCTTATGTATCTTTCTGATAATGCAGTATTATTTGGATGGGTAGGGGGACGTAAGGGGTTAACTCCTAGAGATGGCGGGGATGAGAAGGGGCTGTAGGGCAGGGTAAGGATACAGACAGGGTTCAAAGTGTGGGGGGGGAAGGACAGGAGGGGAAGGAGATAGGGGTTGGGAGAGGGAGTAGGGGGAAGGGATAGCGGGAGCGGGAGCAGGGAGGCTCAGGGGGGAGAAATGTGGGGAACGAGGGGGGGTGTGGAATGGAGTGGCAGAGACAGGCGGGGTCCGATTAGTCACCATAATGGAAGGTGAATCTCTCTATATGGGAGGAGGGATGTGTAGGGGAGGAGGGGATGAGCCAGGAAGAGAGGGTGTTGGGGGAGGGGAGGGAGGGTGGAAGGGAAGGAGGGGGAGGGGAGGGAGGGTGGAAGGGAAGGAAGGTGAGGAGGGAGGGGAGGCACAGAAGGAAGGGAAGGGAAGGGGGAGGGGAAGGCAGGGAGGCAGGGGGGAAGGGGGTGGAGGGGAAAAAGCTGGGAGGAAGGAGGGAGAAAGGTTGGATGTTGATCTGAAAATTGTTACGTTGAACGTGAAGGGGTTGAATTCACCCTGGAAGACAGAAATTGTATAAAGAACTAGCAAGCACAAAGCAGCGATTTTTTATGTTGCAGGAGACACATTTACAGAAGAAGTATGAATCAACAGTGCAGCCTAAGGGGTATAGAGAGTGCATATTTGCCTCAAACTTAAGGGAGAGGAAGAAAGGAGGCGTGGCAGTTCTCATCAGTGGGGAGTATAAAACTGAAGTGCAGTCGGTGGTGAGGGATAAGGGGGGGGAGATACCTCCTGCTGCGGGTGAAAGTTGGGGAGGAGTGGTTTTGTGTGGTAAATGTGTATGCGCCCATGGGGTCCCAGAAAGAATTTTGGGAGGAGTTAAGTAAGCAGGTAGCTTTAATGGGGGATGGAGCGTTGATTTGTGGAGGGGACTTCAATATGCCCTGGGAGGTGGGGAGAGACACTACGGGTAAGAGGGCAGGGCGAGGGGCAGATAGACAGATATCATAGGTTTGTGAAAGAGAATGATCTGATAGATGCATAGCGTTTGATGAATCTAGGTAGGCAACAGTTCTTTTTCTCAGCAGCGCACGGCCCATATTCAAGACTAGATGTTATCTGGGTAGGTAAGGAGTTAGCGGGCAGGATAAAGGGAGGAGAAATTGAACCCATAATGTGGTAAGACCATGCACCAGTGGTAGTGCAGGTGAAGGTGAGGGGGGAAAATAAAGGGGAGCATGTCTGGAAACTCAATGAGGGCTTGTTGGAGGACACTAGGGTGGTGAGAGAAGTGGAACAATTAATACCAGAATATTTTGAAAAGAATGGGGAAGGAGAGGTAAAAGAGGGGGTGGTATGGGATGCGTTTAAAGCAGTGGTCAGGGGGGTGTTGGTAAAGTGGGGGGCGCGGATAAGAAGGGAAAGGGAAGAGCAGGAATTGCAGTCCAGGCACCAATTAATGGTACTGGAGGGGGAAAGACGCTAAGGAGGGTAGTGGGAAATATAGGGGAGCAGTCAGAGGCGAAGGCTAAATTGAATGCGCTGGAAGCGGGGCGGATAAGGTATAACTTGCAACTGCTGAGACAGAATTTTTTTGAGGGGGGTAATAAAGCGGGGAGATATTTAGCATGGCAGTTAAAAAAGAGAAGGAAATGGAACAATTATACAGATCAGAAGCAAGGAGGGGGTAGTGCGGGAAGACCACCAGATCAGAAAAGAGTTTGTAGCGTTCTATCAGAAGCTCTATGCAGCCCAAGCAGAGGGAACAGCGGAGGCGATCATTAACTACTTGGGGGGGGGAGTGGGGCTGCCACGGTTGGAAGAAGGGGATCAGCAGACAATAGAGAGATTGGAGCAGAGGAAGTGATGCGGGCAATCAAGGAGATGAAGTTAGGGAAAGCCCTGGGCTTTGATTGGCTGACAGCGCGATTCTATAAGAAATTTGGGGGAGTCGTTTGGTACAACCATTAACAGTATTCAACGCACCACGATGTGGTGAGAGGTTGGTGGACACAATGGGATGGGCAGGCATTACCCTTATACATAAGGGGGGAAAGACCCGCAGGAGTGTGCGTCCTACAGGCCAATATCGCTCCTAACGTTGATGTGAAATTGCTGGCAAAGATATTAGTGACGAGCTTAATAGAATACTGGGCAAGCTAGTACACTATGACCAAGCAGGTTTTATACCAGGGAGGCAGGTGGCAGATTGTATCAGAAAGGTTCTAAATGTGATATGGGTGGCAAGGCATTCAGGAGACCCGGCGCTGCTGGTCTCACTGGATGCTGAAAAAGCATTCGATCAAGCGTTATGGAAATTTCTGTTCTCGGTGCTGGAAGCCATGTGATTTGGGGCAGAGTTTGTGAAGTGGATAAACGCTTTGTATCTAAGTCCCCAAAGCATGCATGAAAGTAAATGGAGGATATTCACATTTTTTTTCCTCTGGGGAGGGGAACTCAGCAGGGCTGCCCTCTATCGCCTCTGCTCTTTGCGCTCTCGCTCTCGCCCCTGGCGGCACGGATAAGGGTAAGCCAAGATATTAAGAGGGTACGGGTGGGGCAAACAGAGTATCGTATGTCGCTATTTGCAGATGACATTTTGTTAATCACGAGACCAGGGGAAACACTGCCAGCCATAATGGGTGAGATACAGGACTATGGGGAGGTGGCGGGGTTCCGGATTAATTGGGGAAAGTCAGAAATACTAAGTTTGGTGGGGGAGGAGAAACAGCAGGTGGGGTTACAACAGCGATTTCCCTTTAGGTGGGTGAAGAGGTCAATAAGGTACCTGGGGGTGCAGGTGGGGAGGGCATTGGAGGACTTATTCGAGTTAAACTATAAGAAACTGTTGGGGCAACTCGAGACCCAGCTACGGGGATGGAGCAGGGGGTACTACTCTTGGTTTGGGCAGATGGCGACTATTAAAATAAATCTTGCTCGGGGGGGCGCTCGTGAGCCCGCAGCGAGATGGCCGCACTTTTCTAGAGCTCCGTCCCCACAACCCCAAAACCTTAGCAAACATGCGCTAAAACCAGCAATTTGCCCCCCTCTACCTACCCTGGGTCGGCACGAGCAGGCGGCCCCCCTCGGAGTCTGGTTTGGTGGCCGGGTGGGTTCTCGGAAGACTGGAGAATCGCGGGGATCACCCCTGGAGCGCGGCCTGCTGAGTGCCTCTGCTCGTTGAAGGATCCAGGCCTGACTGCTCCCACGGCTGACATCTGAGCCCTACGCGGGTTTGAACATTCTTGGAGCAGAGCCCTGCAGGATCGAGCGGCTGCTTCCTGGGCGCCGTGTTGAGGAGCGTGTGGCAGCCCGTTGGTTGGGGGAGACGGCTGCTCCTGGCGCTGAGGCCTCTACACGTGCCGCTAAATCCTTGCCTGTGAGGCCTGCGGCGACGACGTGGAGACCGCGTGGCAAATACCGGCGTCTGCTATCCTCTCCTGCAATAGCGAATCACCCCGAGGGGGGTAAGTCTGAGCGTCCACTCTCTTCTCTCCCGCACTTTGGCTTGCATCTGGAGCTGGTGACAGGGGCTATCCTCTAGCAGTTTGGAGTCACGCCGAAGCCTATGTCCCCCCCTGTGTGGACCTTGGGGGCCCTGTTAAATGCTTGTTGCCCTAGGAGGGCTGGGGCAGCTTTTTTCTACTGCCTCACTGTTTCTCCAGTGCCCTAAGCCTTGCTGACATTGTTTGTACCTGTCTCCTAACACTGTGTGGTGGTGATTGCGCTGCGGATCTGTGAGAGCCTGGACGCTGCTGTCTCCTGGGTGTCCCCATTTTTGCTGGCATTGGATATATCTCTCTCCTACCACTGTGTGACTTTGGTGACTTTGTGAGATGGCTGCTAAAGCCAAAAGCTCTGAAACTCGGGAGGGGATGCGCTCCTCCCAGCGCCTGCAGAGCAAGTCCGGAGCCCCAAGTAGCCCGCACGAACAACCCCTCCCATCAGGTTCTGATGAGACTGTCAGCGAGGAGGACTTGGATCCGCATAAGCAACTCTCATCGTCTCAACTCAAACAAGAACTCCGTAGGGGCTTTGCGGAATTAGCTAATGAGTTTCGCGCGCTACGGGAGGACCTGATGAAAGATGTCGCCGAGCTCAGGACCGACGTCAAGGAGCTGGGAGCCCGAGTGAAAGACGTGGAGACCAAGGTGGTAGAACAAGATGGGACTCTGATGGATTTACAATGTGCTTTAGACCGGCAACATGCGCAAGCAATGGAACTGACCTATAAAATTGATGATATTGAAAACCATGCCCGCCGCAACAATGTGCGTTTCCGAGGAATCCCAGAGGCGGTCGGGGGTGGAGAAGACCTACCAACTGTACTTAAATTGCTGATAGCGGAATTGCTCACGACGGAGGACTTGGTTGCACACACCTCTGATATGGAAATTGAACGAGTTCACCGCGCTTTGGGGAAACCCCCCAATAACCAACCTCGTGATGTCATTGCGAGATTTCTGCGCTACTCTGATGCTGAGCTCCTTATCCGTCGAGGCTGGGAGAAAGAGACGGTCTGATTTCAGGATGCGACAGTGTCCATCTTCCAGGACCTCTCGACGTTCACCCTGGCGCGGTGGAGGGAGATGAAGCCAGTCTCAGCGGTCCTGAACAGCAAGGGGATTCGCTATTCCTGGTCCTTCCCATTTAGGATGAACTTTCTCTTGGGCAACAAGAAGATCTCCGCAAAGGACTACACTGAAGCTTGGCGAGCCCTTCGCCAAGCGGGTTTAGTAGATGACAATGCTCAGCCTCACCCGCCGCCCCCTAAGCCCCAGCACTCCAGGTGGACTCGGGTGGGCAAGTCCACTTGATCTCTTTTTGTGGACTTGAGGAGCTCCTCTTACTTTTTCTTTTTTCGGGAGTCTCATACTGTGGGTCCCCTGATTTTTGGATACCAGGTGGTGGGAATTAGCTTGGGGTCCCTACCTCTTTGATACATCATGGGGGGCGGCGGATGATCTGCAAATGTTTTGTTGATGTTATTGCTTTTATAGAGGGGCATGGTGAGTTTGATGATCCGGGGGAGGTGGAGGAGTAGTGGGGGGTATGTTTTTCTCTGTCTTTCACTGTTTAGGTTGAGATTTTGCCTTGAGGGGTTCTGGGGGGTTCGGGGTTTGTGGTCAATTTACCGTGTCCTGTAATAATTTAAACAGGCAGGTGGTATTGACGGGAAGGGGGGGGAGATGGGTGGGAAGGGCGGCTCTTTTGCAATATGGAATTGGGGGGTGTGCTTGGGCTTGGGAGGAGGGACTATGGCTCTTGTTCCTGGAAGGTGGAATGGGTGGGCCCGACTAATTAATTCCCCGGGTTTGATGGGGGGAAGCTACCATTGGGACCTTCTGGATAGCGGGCGGCAGCGAGGGAGTGGATTGTAATTGCTAATGGTGCGCTTTATCTCTTTGAATGTTAAAGGCCTTAATTCCCCGAGGAAGAGATCCCTGTTGTTCTCAGAATTGCGCACTTTGCAGGGGGACATTGTTTACTTACAGGAGACCCATCTTCAGAACTGTAAGCAGGGCTGGCTAAAGAGGTCCCCGTATACTGAGGTGCGGGTGGCCTCAGATGCACAGGGACAGAAGAAGCGGGGAGTGGCCTTACTATTTCACCAGAACCTCTCTCTACAGATAGAGGAGATAAAGCAAGACACTCTGGGGCGGTGGCTTTTCTTGAATATCCGTTTAGAAGGGAACTTGCTAACTTTAGCTAATGTTTACGCTCCCAATACAGGTCAGGGGGCCTTTTTTGCACGATTGAAAGCCTTACTGGCGGATTTTGCAAGGGGTCCTATTGTACTGGGGGGGGATTGTAACACGCACCTGGTGCCCCACCTGGATTCCACAAGTCACGCAGGGGGGCGAGTGGGGGGGTCGGCAAGAGCCCTGCAACGTTTTATGCTTGATTTAGGTTTGAGGGACATCTGGAGGGACACCCATTGGGGGGAAGAGGCTATACGTATTACTCTCCGGTCCATCAGGTTCACACTCGCATTGACTATTTTCTATTGGATCAGCGCCTGATGGACGGGAGAGTGAAAGCTGGACATGGAGCGTTGACCTGGTCAGATCATGCTCCGTGCTGGCTTGCTCTTCCAGCCGGATTGTACAGTGAGCACCAGCGGCTTTGGCGCCTAGACGTGAGGTTCCTACGGCGGCAGGGTGCAGTGCAGGACCATGTCCGTTTTATTACGGAATTTTTTGAGCTTAACAATTCTGGGGATGTACCTCTCCCCACGGTGTGGAATGCTTATAAGGCTACGGCTCGAGGTCAACTTATGGCGGAGGCGGCCCGCACGCGCAAAATGTGGACGCGTGACCACGATCAGTTGGTGGAGGAGGCTACCCGCCTAGGTTTGGAACACGCCTGAACTGGTTCGCGACAGGTCCTGCGCCAGTGGGGGACTGCTCCAGCCAATTTGGATGCGTGTTTGCAGAAAGAATTAGATAATAAACGCCGGAAGTTACGGCAAACTTTTTATGAGCATGGGAATAAAACAGGCCGCTTCCTGGCCTTGCGTCTTCGCCAACAACAATCCGCGAGAGTGGTGCGCGAACTGCGCGATGCTGGGGGACGGAAGAGGGTTATTTCCCGGGAGATACGTGAGCTTTTTGCTGACTTTCTGGAGCAGCTTTATAAGGCGGAGCCCTTTGAGCAGGATCGTGTACAGGATTATTTGCAGGGGATTGATCTGCCGCATCTCTCCGATCCTGATCGGGCTCAGTTAGACTCTGAATTAACGGTAGATGAAGTGGAAACTGCAATCCGGTGATTGAAAACTGGTAGTGCGCCGGGTAGCGATGGCTTTCCAGCAGAATATTATAAGAAGTTTCGGATACAATTAGCACCAACCTTGACTATTTTATTCAATGAGATCTTGGGAGGGATCTCCTTACCACCGTCCCAGCGCGAGGCATTGATCGTGATGATACCCAAGCCTGGTAAGCCACTGCACGACGCGGCGTCGTACCGCCCTATCTCCCTGTTAAATGTTGATGTTAAAATATTTGCCTCTGTGCTGGCGGAGCGCCTGAATCGGGTCCTTCCGGGCTTGGTTCACCCAGATCAGGTTGGATTCGTGCCCGGTCGTCAGGCTGCAAACAACATTAGGCGTATGTTGCAGGTCATTCACGTAGCCCAACGGGAACCACAACCAGCCCTGCTGGTGGGGATTGACGCAGAAAAAGCTTTTGATCGGGTCGATTGGGAATACCTATGGTGTGTTCTGGAGAAAATGGGCTTTGGCTCTAACTATATCTGTTGGGTTCGGAGTCTTTATCAGATGCCCCAGGCGTGCGTTCGGATCAATGGGGGACACTCGAGACACTTTTTGCTGGAACGGGGCACGCGACAGGTTTGCCCGCTCTCGCCCCTACTCTTTGCACTCGCGATGGAACCCTTGGCTCAGAGCTTCCAAGAACATCTAGGCTTGAGGGGGGTCCATATTGGCCCTGCGGAATATAGGATTGCACTCTTTGCGGATGACATCATACTGTCCCTGGTGGATCCGTCTACTTCCCTTCCAGTTGCGATGCAGTTGTTCGAAAACTATGCTCGGGTATCCGGTTTTAAAATTAATTATACTAAATCGGAGATCTTGAATGTTGGGGTCCCTGGGGCGGTTTGTGCGGAGCTTCAAGCGGCTTATCCTCTTCGCTGGGTGTCCGGAGCTTTACGTTATTTAGGGGTGCATTTGACTGTGGAGCGGGCAGACCTCTTTAAGGCCAACTATGATCCATTGCTTCGTCAGATTCGGCGGGACCTAGAGGTTTGGAATGGCCTGCTTCTGTCCTGGTTCGGGCGTATCGCCGTAGTCAAGATGGTGGTTGTTCCCCGCTTTCTCTACTTTTTTCAGGTTCTGCCGCTACCCATCGCGCAGGCTACCTTGGCGACCTGGCAGCAGCTGCTTATGAAATTCATCTGGCATTATCGTCGTCCGCGCTTGGCGCGACAGGTTCTGTATGCCCGTACGCGCTCTGGAGGTATGGGCATGCCCAATTTATATTGGTACTACGCGGCGGCACAATGTCGGGCAGGAGTGGAGTGGATGATTGCTGATAGCACTAAGTGATGGGTACAACTGGAAATGAACTTGGCGGGGGGAGCCGGCTTGGGAGACTGGCTGTGGCTTGGTCCAAAACTACACCGTGGTAAGCGCACTAGCAATCCCTATATTCTTCATACCCTCCGTTGTTGGGATCAACATTTTCGATCTCGAGACATGGACTTAACCCCTTTAGCCCCTATAGTAGATAACGCCTCTTTCCCGCCGGGGTTAAATGATAGAGTCTTTCGACAGTAGGGACACCACGGCCTCAGTCGGGTTGGACAACTTTTTGAGGATGGTCAATTACAATCTTTTCGTGCGTTACAAGCTGAATTTGACATTCCGGACAGGCAACATTACCAATATATGCAAGTGACACACTGGGTTCGATCCAGGCTTGTTCGGCCCCAGGTGGCTCGGGCTCTGACAGATTTGGAACGTTACTGTGAGGGGTGCACTACCACTAAGGGACTCGTGGCGACCCTGTATGCCCACTTGCAGGGATCTCAATCGTCTTCTATTAGACACCGGGAACTTTGGAACTCCGACTTGAACCTCTCCTATACTGAGCAGCAGTGGGAAAAGGCAGAAACTCACTTGTGGAAGAGTGCGGTAGCGATTAATGCCCGTGAAACCAATTATAAAATATTGTACCGTTGGTACATGACTCCGGCGCGGATTGCGCGCATATATCCTGGGGCGGTGGACCTCTGCTGGTGTAGCTGTGGGCAACAGGGTACCCTAGGGCACATTTGGTGGGATTGCCCCTGCATTCACACCTTTTGGAGGGGTATACAATTCCGGATGCAATTGCTTTTGGGAGTGAGTGTCCCTTGGGATCCGGGGATTTTCCTGTTTGGGGCCCCGGTGCCGGGTGCACGGGCTCCGCAGTTGGCTCTGCTGCGCCATGGCCTGAATGCAGCTAGGCTATCCCTTGCAGCAGCTTGGAAGCGTGCCTTGGTCCCCTCCTTTCAGGCTTGGCTGGAACGGATGTGGGATATGTATACCATGGAGCGAGGGGTAGCGAGCGGTCAGTAGGATGCGCCTGGCGCGCTTTGAGTTGGTGTGGGCACCCTTTGTCTCTCGTTACGGTACATGACTGTGCTGGATAAGAGGGGGGGGAATATGCAAACTTTAAAGGAAGCTCGCCCCCCGAGTGTGTCTTTTGCTCACCACTTTCCCGTCCTTGAACGCTAGCAAGCCATAGTTGGGGGGACTGGGAGGTTGGGTGGGAGGGGGGTCCTGGGTTAGGGAGGTTTCGGGGGGGGGAGGAGAAAGGGAGGCTGGGGGGTTACTGTTCCCCGTTTCCTTATCCTAAAACTGCAAAAATGAAGGCATATTGTTGTATGTTGTTGTGATCTGAAGTTATGTTATTTCTGTCGCATCTTCTTTGAAGATCTTTTGTGGTTTATGATTCTATGTATTCTTTGGAAGCCTTTCAATAAAAATAAATAAATAAATAGATCTTGCTCAGTTCAGAAAAGCACTAAACCACCACCTCTTTCTTCTACACTACTCTCAACCCAGTATCTCAACCCCATCCACCATACACCTTTCCGGGAAATAGTAACTAGCAAACAGTCTCATGCGAATTTTGCAGATAACTGTATATAGCTGTAGATAGTTTCGCCCAGTTGAATCCCAAATTGTATTGTCCCATTCCACTGTAAGTGCTTAACAGAGCACCCGTTACGCACAAATTATGTTATAATGTAAACCGCACTGATTTTAAATAGTGCGGTATATAAATAAATAAAATAATGTTGCTTCCCCAGTTCCTGTTCTATTTTCAAGTTTAACCGATAGAGGTACCGAGAAAATTATTGAGGAAGGTACAAAAACAAGTGGAGGGGTTCATTTGGGGAGGTAAGAGGCCAAGGGTAGCGGCACGGACATTACAAGTACAGGGGATGGAGGGAGGGATGGGTGTACCTAATTTTGCGCTGTACTACAAGGCAGCGCAAATGAGGGCGGTGTATTCATGGTTAAGGAAACCACTTAAGCAATGGGTGAGGATGAAAGCAGCAGGCTTCGGCCCTGGGAAGTTAGAAAGGTTAGTGTGGTGAGGGCTAGGGGAGAGGCGAGATAACCCATTGGTGGTGCACACTCTAAATGTGTGGCAGCAGCATAGGCAGAGGATAGTGGGGGATAAGAAGTGGTCGCAAACAATGTCCCTTCAAGCGTGCTGTGAAAAGGGAGTAGGACCAAGTAGAGAAGTTCTTAGAAGATGGGCAGGGCAGGGTTTAAGTCAGGTGTCACAGTTACTAATTGGGAAGGAGGTAAGGGGGTTTGAGGGCATTCAAGACCTGTATCAGTTGCTGGAAACAGATACACGTATATGCAAATGGGATCAGTGATTAGAAAAAGGAAGAGGGGGCAGGATAGTGGGGGGGAGTGGAATGGTTTGAGGGGGCATGTCTGGCGTCCATGGGGCAGAAGGGCATACTATCTAGAATCTATAAAGGGTTAATAGTGAGGGGAGCGGGGAAAATTGAGTTACATGGAAGCATGGGAAAGGGATTTAGGGGTGGAATGGGAGGTGGAGGTATGGGAGGAAGTGGTGAGGGGTATAGCCAAGTGTACTATATCCACATCACTGCGGGAGAATGGGTTTAAGGTGCCGAGTAGGTGGTATGTCACCCCGGAGCGGTTGCACAAAGCAGGGGTATTGAAGACGAATGAATGTTGGAGGCAGTGCGGTAAAGGGGGAACTTGGATGCATATGTGGTTGACATGCCCAATGGTTCAAAGGTATTGGGGGAAAAATCGGGGACAATATTAATAGAATTGTGGAATCGTGTATAGAATTTACCCCTGAAATGTGTCTCCTGCAAAAGAAGGACGGGAAGTGGGAAGGAGAGTGGAGCATCATTTGGTATTGTGTTATGGCGGCCAGATGCGAAATAGTATGGTACTGGAATAGAAAGAATTTACCAGCTATGGACAGTTATGCTAAGAGAATGTCGGAAATTTACCTTATGTATAAAATAAGGGGGGAAAAGGAAGGGGAGAGGGGGCCAAATGGTGAAAAGGTGGGAGGGGGTATGGAGATGGTTAAGAGAGAGTTTGTGGAAGGATAGAGCAGGAGAGGAGGGGGAAGGGCGGAGAGGGTTTAGAGTCAGGGCAAGAAGCCCAAGAGCTTGGGTACAGGAGGGGGTGGGGGGAGGGCTGGGGGGTGGGGGAATAGAATAGGGCAGGGGGAAGGGGGAGGAGTGATAAGGGGGTAGTGTAAGGCAAGGGGGCAAGTGTTAGGCAAGGGAAGGAGGTGGGTAGGAGAGGTATGGGAGGCAGAGGAGGTGGGATTAGGGTGAAGGGAGGGGTGGGAGAAAGTGTTTTGGGAGGGGGGGGTAAAAATTAAACTAAGGAGCGATGAATATGATGGTGGTATATAGGTAAGGGGAGGAAGTGTAGGCCTTAGTGGAAATGTGTTGGGGAAAATGTTGCATGTTCATTGAAGTTTATTGTTGACTGTATCGTGGTGTGTCTTGCCTATTGCAGAACTTAATAAAAACTTAAAATTTAAAAAAAGTCATCCAACTGAGCTTTGGGGAACGCCACCTTTACCCCACTTTTGTGACAGACCCTTGCCCACTCTGGAAGCACAGGGCCCAGTAGAATATAGTCCACTGCCCTCTCATTTCCTCCCTTTACCCCCTCAAAGACCAAAAACTGCGCCAGCCACGTCCGCTCCATTGCCACCCAATGGATATCTGGAGGCCTTAGGTTTCCCCCAAACAAATCGACTAAAGCGCTCCTCTAATTTCCTGAAAAGGTATGTAAGCACCTTAATGGGCAGTTGCATAAAGAGGTAAATTAACTTGGCACTATAGCTCATCCAACCCATCGTGAGACCCTCCCACTGCTCTAATTCGGGTATTATAGTAGAAATCAATCTGGCGTAGTTGAGCTTGTCCAAATCAGTAAGACACAATGAAACTCGAATCAGGCAACTCTGTGGCAATGGAGGGTCCTTCACCTCTAAGCACAGAACCTCAGTTTTATTATAATTCACTTTAAGGCTAGAGACCTCAACAAATTCCCCCAAGATCAGGAGCAAGCCTGACATAGATACCTCCGGATTTTCTGCAAAAACTAATGTATCATCCGCATATAGCGACACATGGTGCAGTATCCCATCCAGGAGAACTGGTTGATTATCTGGAGCTATTCACTGTTCTACAAATTTTCAAAAATTGTTTGCTTCAGAAATTAAATGTGCTATTTCTTAATGAAATTTGATACGCTGAATTCAAATATGATAGTGAAATTGGTCAATTAGCTCCTGTTTCTATATGTTGAAGAATGTACATTTTACCACTACGTATGGTGAAAATCGAGCCTAAATCCTTAGATGTAAATCAAAATCTTATTACAAATGAAACTTTGCACAACAAGCATGTTTTTATAAAATAAAGTTCATAAACATACTTAGAAGAAACAGGAGTAATTATGTCTGCAATTTAACTTTCATTAAGAACATTTGTAAGTACATTCTAGCTATTTTTGTTCTCATTCAGTGGCTTCATGACTCTTCCTGATCCGTTTCTAGTACTGAAGCAATGGAATATCCCTTGTCACTGTTCAGCAGAAGTCTGCAAGCATTGATGGACTCCATTTACCCCGATACCTCTTTTCCATGACTGCAATGTCTTGGTGAAATCGTTCTCCATGTTCATCACTCACTGCTCTGCAATTTTGTGGGAAAAAATCTAGATGAGAGTGTAGAAAATGAATCTTTAAGGACATGTTGCAACCAAGGTTTTTGTATGCCTTGAGAAGATCTTGAACAATCTCTTGGTAATTATTTGCTTTGTTGTTTCCAAGAAAATTTTGTGTCACTGATTCAAATGCTATCCATGCAGCCTTTTCCTTTCCACGCAATAAACAAAGAACTTTGTCATCTTGAAGTAGTGCAAGAACCTGAGGGCCAACAAAAACTCCTTCCTTAACTTTGGCATCACTCAGTCTAGGAAATTTACCACTAAGATACCTGAAAGTAGGTTTAGTTTTATCCATCGCCTTGACAAAGTTTTTCATTAGTCCCAACTTGACATGCAAGGAAGGCATCAAAATCTTGTTGCTGTCTACAAGTGCTGGAAACAGAACATTTTTGCTTCCAGGATCCAGTGACTGATGGACTGGCCAGTCCCTTTTGACGAAATGACAATTTCTAGCACAACTCTCCCATTCACAAAGGAAGCAGCAGTACTTGGTGTATCCACCCTGAAGACCAAGCAAGAGGGCGACCACTTTAAAGTCACCACAGATTGACCATAGATGATGATCATAGTTTATACATTTCAAAAGTTGTTTCATATTGTCATAAGTCTCTTTCATAAAAGCTGCATGCCCAATAGGAATTGATGGTAGCAAGTTGCCATTATGCAGCAATACAGCTTTAAGACTTGCTTTGGATGAATCAATGAAGAGGCTCCAATCATCTGCATTGTAATTGATATTGAGAGCTGCCATTAAACCTTTTACATTGTTGCATGCATCAAGATCACCTTCTTTGAAAAAGAATGACACCAAGTCTTTCTGACGGTCCCGGAAAAAAGAAATTTGAACGTCACCAGTCAGAAGATACCACTGCTGTAGTCTGGAACCCAAAAGCTCAGCTTTATTCTTCGGGAGATCCAAATCCCTGACAAGGTCATTCAATTCACCTTGCATTATGAGGTGTGGCTCATTAGCAGTGGCCAGAAGAAACTCTGGGTCACGTGAGGTTGACGGTTCATGACTACAAACTTCTTCCTCTTCCTCACTTGATTCTAATGATAATGATTGACATTTTGGGAATCGGCAACCCTTCTCCATGAGGCACTGGGCGTATTGCAGATGGAATGTTTGGATATTGCACGGTCCACTTACTCTTTCTGGATATGCCTTTCTGAATTGGAGGAACCATGCAGAAGCAGCAATTACTGACATGATCCGTGGGCTCTTTCCAGATCATTGGAACTGCAAAAGGCAATGATTGCCTTTTCCCATTCATCCATTGCCTGAGATTTGTTGCACATGTATTGCAGCATGTGTGTGGCACCCAGCTCTTATCCTGATCTCCTATTCCGCAGCCAAACTATAAGTTGTAGGCTTTCTTAACCGCCAGTCATATTCCGTTTTTATGATGTAAAAGTTACTTTACCACAAATATAGCAGAAATTATCTGCATTATTAAACACAAGTACGATGCATCACCGAATACGCTGATTGACCTATCAGCATAAAATAATGCAAAATAATTCATTTTTAATTTTTCTGTGACTAATACACCTTAAGATTTATAGTATCAAGTGATGCAAATTTAAATACTGATTGCATCATCTGTTTTGGGCAGATAGTTCTATTGGTTGCAAGTAGAGATTACACAATCTCAGGCAAATTTTGCATAATACACAGTTAATGGCCCCTAATGACTAATTAATAGCATTATCTTAGCAATTAGATCTAATCAGCCATTTTCATTATGATTTCTGTGTTCAGCAGCCTTTAGTTTAGAACAGCTGCTCTCGTGTCCGAAGCATTTTGGCTGTTGAACAGTAGCAAGCAGGCCAATAGTTCAATTGCTAGCATGAAGAGCAATGGAGAGAGCAGACACCCCTGTCTCGTTTCCTTATCAAGAAAAGTTCTCCGATTGCATATCATTTACTACTACCCTCACCACTGGAGCTACATAAAGGGCTTGAACCAGCCCACAAACCGCTCACCGAAGCCAAACCACTCCATAACTGCAAAAAGTTATGCCTACTTCATTCGGTTGAAAGACTTTTCTGCATCCGACACACCCCAACACCTTTATTGTTTTTTTAATCACATGTTTGGTATCGTGTAAAAGCAGTTCATAAGATGTACATGGAGTGAAAAATTGAACAGTGAATTTGCATTAAATTCTGCCAGAAACTTGGAGATTCTTGCAGAGAGACTTGACAAGTTACAGCAAGTGTATGACAATGAACACATGGGTCATGCTTGAGTTTATGACTGGTACAAACGCTTCCAACAGGACCACCAAAGCGTTGATAGTGACGAACGTTCTGGAAAACAATCCATGAACAGGAATGAAGACAAAGCTGAAGCAGGGCATGACGCTATACACTCAAATTGTTGACTGACTATTAGGGAGCTTGTTGAGGATATGGACATCAGTTTTTAGTCGGTACAGTCCATTCTGTCGATTTGGGGAGGAGACATGTCTTCAAAATTCATGCCGAAACTCCTGTCCCCTGACCAAAAAGAAGAAACTATCTGCAGGAGTTGTTGGAATGCATTGAAAACGACTCAGGTTTCATCAAAAAGATTGAGTGATGAATCATGGGTTTACGATTACAGCCCAGAAACTAAAGCTCAGTCCTCACAATGGAAGACTCCAAACTCTCCCAGACCCAAGAAAGCCTGTCAGGTGAGAAGCAATGTCAAAGTCATCCTCGATTTCTTTGATTACTTGTGTATTGTGTTCATTATGAGTTTGCTCCAAAATTAGACTTACCTGCTAATTGTTGTTCCTTGAGGAACTCCAGTCCAGTCCCGCACCTCTGGGTAGTGCACCTCCTCTCGTAGCTTGGAGACTGGGCATGTCAGAATTCTGAAGCCACTAGCACATATACTGCTGGCACCTCCCACCAGCTTCCAGTGACCCCTACTGACAAAGCAGACTAAGAGGAGCAACAAATTAATAACTTTCAATTCATATTGTAGCTACTTATCAAACAATGAACCCAACAGGTAAGTGTGAACATAACCCACAAATGTCTTCCCCCAGAACCAGAGGAATTCCTCCTCCTCTGCCAAAGGAGAGGTGGATAAAGGAGAGAGAAGAGAGAAATCCACAAGGCATGAGACAGAAAAAAAAAAAAAGAGAAAAGGTAGCGAGAAACAAATAGCCTGAGACGCGCAAAACTCGCGGCTATCGCTCTCACCGATTGAACTGATCAAATCGCACAAGCTCTACATTATCCGCATGCACAAAAACCCCAGGTGGGATCCGGGAATGGACTGGAGTTCCTCAAGGGACTACAATTAGCAGATAAGTCTAATTTCTATTTCCTTATTGTCCCTCCAGCCCAGTCCCACACCTCTGGGATGCATCAGAGCAGTAAATCAATGGGAGGGACCCGCCAAACCGGCCCCCAACACCGCCAATCCAAAACAGGCATCCCCCACCGCATGGATATCCAGAAAATAATGTCTACTGAAGGTATGCAAAGACAACCATGTAGCCTCTTTGCAAATTTCCACCGGAGGTACCAACGTAAACTCCGCCCATGAAGCAGCCTGAGCTCTGGTAGAATGAGCCTGCAACCCCAAGGGAACCTGACCACCTTGCAACAAATAAGCTGAAGAAATCGCCTCACAGACCCATCTGGAAATAGAAGTCTTGGCCGCTGCTTCACCCTTACGCGGACCTCCAAACAGAACAAACAAACGATCCGTCCTACGAAAAGGCTTCAACCTCTTTAGATAATGACAAAGGACCCTCTTTATTATGTCCAGCAAACGTAAACTACGCTTCGAAACACTCTCCCTGAAGGTCTAAACACTGGTAAAGAGACCGATTGGTTCACATAAAAAGGTGAAACCACCTTTGGCACTAACGATGGAACGGGGCGCAAAACTACCTTATCCCTAAAGGTGGTTAGAAAAGGCACCAATAAGATAAAGCCTGCAATTCGGAAACTCGGTGCGCTGAGCAGATTGCTACCAAAAAGACAGCCTTCAAGGTCAAATCCTTTAACAAAGCCTGATGCAAGGGTTCTAAGGGCTCTTTTGTCAATGCACTCAGAACCAAATTGAGGTCCCAAGGCAGAATCACCACTCTTCTGGGAGGCTGTAGACGAGACACCGCCCTTAAAAAACGTAAGACACCTGGATGAGAGCCCAAAGCTACACCCTGAACCTTTCCGTGATAGTAAGAGATAGCCTCCAACTGTACACTCAACGAGCTGTCCGCTAGACCCTTGTCAAAACCATCCTGCAGTAAACTCAAGATTTCCAGAACTGAAGCAGAGGTCGGCCGTGCTTTTCATGCCGCGCACCAGACACGAACGTAAGCCAGCGAGGTTGACAGTTTTCTGGCTAAGAGCAAGGTAGAGATTGCTGTTTCAGAGTAACCCTTCTAAGTAACCCTTCTTCCCTAGCCTTGCCATTTCAAGGGCCAAGCCGTAAGCAAGAACCAATCCACTTGCGGCATCCGAAGGGGCCCCTTTTGGAGGAGATCATCCTGGATCGGAAGAAGCCAAGGTGGACAGTCGAGAAGACGCACCAGGTGGGCTTACCACAGACGTCGAGGCCAATCTGGAGCGATTAAAATTATCCGTCCCCGATGGGCCTCTATGCGTTGAATCACCCGACCTATGAGCACTCAAGGCGTGAAGATATATAGGAGTACTTCCATAGGCCATTGCTGCAACAATGCATCCAGCCCCTCGGACATCCTTTCTCGCCTCCTTCTGAAGAAGCGACTCACCTTGGCTGAGCTGAACGTGGCCACAGATCTATTATGGGTGATCCCCATCTGTGGACTATCTGCGCAAAGACTTCCACGTGAAGTTCCCATTCTCCGGTGTCTACGCGAACCCAACTGAGATAATCCACTGTCACATTGTCCTCTCTCGCAATGTGTGCTGCCGATAGTCTGAAGCAGACTTTCCCGCCCAGCTGAACAAGGCTGCTGCCTCCTCCACCAGAGCCGTGCCTCCTGTATCCCCTTACCTGTTGAGATACGCCACCGCGGAGGCATTGTCCAACAGAACTCGAACCGCTCGACCCTGAAGGCTGGACTCTAAAGCACAGAGAGCTAGAGTCATTGTTCTCAACTCCAGACAGTTGAATGACCGCTGCACTTCCTGTGCGTTCCAAATTCCTTGTGCAAAGAGCTCCCTACAATGAGTCCCCCAACCCGCCAGACTGGCATCAGTTAAGACAGGAACCCACTGCAGCTGCTCAAGAGGCAGGCCCGCCGCAAGATTCTCTGGAAGAAGCCACCACTGAAGAGACTGACTTCCCTTGGACAAGGAAGCTGTTTGGACAGAATCCTCCTGACGGGACCAGCGGTGCATCAAAGGGCTCTACAGAGGACACATAGTGCGCTCTCGCCTACGGTACCGCCTCTAGAGTTGCTGCCATCGTTTCCAGCATTTGCAGGCCGTTGGTGCAGGGCACTTCAAGAAGGTGCTCACCAAGAGACGAAGTCCTTGAGCCCAGTAATCTGGCAGAAACACCGAACCCCGTTGCATGTCGAGCCGGACTCCCAAATTCTCCAGAACCTGAGTGGGTGCCAACCGGCTCTTGGCCATGTTGACCACCCAACCGTGGTCCTCTAGGAGCTGAACCACTCTGGAAGTAGCCCGAACACTTTAGTCCCTGGACTTTGCTCGAATCAACCAATCGACAAGATAAGGGCCACAGCCACTACCACCATCACCTTGGTGAAGGTGTGTGGCGCCGTCGCCAGGTCGAAATCCGGCCTGATTGGAATATGCAAGTACGCTTCAGTAAGATCCAGACACGTCAGGAATTCTCCCTTTCGTACCACCAGGATAACAGAACACAAGGTTTCCATACGAAAATGAGGCACTCTGAGGCAATGGTTTACACCTTTTAGGTCCAGAATCGGGCGATAGGACCTGTCTTTTTTGGGAACCACGAAATAAATTGAGTATCAAACACAACCGTACTGGTCTGGAGGCACTGGAATCACTGCTCCCAACTGAAGCAAACGAGACAGCGTCTCCTCTACCACCCTTGCCTTGGTCCACATCCTGCAGGGCGAGAGGATGAATGATTCACCCACTGGCCTGGCGAATTCGAGGGCATAGCCCTTGCGAATGACCTCCAGAACCCAACAGTCAGACGTTATCTGGATCCAGGATGAGAGAAATTCCCAAAGCCGATCTCCCACAGGATGTACCACAGCCTGGACCCTCCTGGCGTCATTGGGTCTTATGAAAATCCAAGGAACAGAGGCTAGCAAAACCTCTGCCCGCTCCTCGGAACCCCCTTAACTGTGAGAGGGAAACCAACCTCTTTGTAAGCCCCCCAGATGAGAGGTACGAAAACGCAAAAAATTCCCATGGCTGACCCCTAGCTCTCGACGCTGTCTGACCAGGCTTTGGCTTATCCTCTGGCAAGCGACCTCCTTTGGATTCCCCCAAATCCTTGCCCAATTCCATAGCCAAAGATAACGCTGAGCCGACACTAGAGACGCCATACTATTAGACAATGCTCTAATGAGGTCATAATGCAGATCTGCTAGGTAAGCCGCGCCAGATTCCAATCTTGCTCTTGCGCCTGTTCCCCTGGATGTTGCAGACGCTGTGACCATCGAAGACAGGCCCCAGCCACCCCAGCTCCACAAATAGATGCTTGTAAGGATAGTGCATTAACCTCAAAAGCTTATTTCAACAAGGAGTCTAGCCTCCAGTCTTGACCATCCTTCAGGGCCTCACTGCCCTCCAGCGGAATGGTAGTCTTTTTGGTAACAGCTGAAATGACTGCATCCATGCGTGGTGAACTAAATGTCTCACGCTCCTGATCTGACAAGGGGTAGAGACGATTCATGGCCCTTATCCCCCTGGAGCCCTGCCACAGGCAGATACCATTCGCCCTGAATCATCTGCCTGACCACACGAACTGGAAACACAGCTTGAGTCTTCCACCGCCTCATCTTCCGCTGGCTGTACTACCGAAAGGTTAAGAGCCTGAAGTGACTCAGTAATTAAGGCAGGCAGCTCCTCTCTGCGAAAGACATGAATGATCCCAGCCTGGTCTTCCAGCTCCGGAATCTTATCTTCCTCCAGATCCTCTGCGCTTGCCTCTGGTTTGATGTCCAAGTCATCGTCCTCAAACCAGTCCACATGCACTGGCTGCTCTTCTATGGAACAAGCTGTCTTAACCGGTCTCGTACCAGAGATCTCCACATTTTCCACCGCAGGCCGAACCGCTGTGGCCCTGACCACCAAAAGTCCCGAAGCAGCCCCCTGCTGATGCAAACAAAATGCCCGGTGTAACAAAAGAACAAACTCTGAAGAAAATCCAACCAGAGCTGCTGTCCCCAACCCCCCTGAGACAGAGGGACCTGGAGGCGAGTGAACCATGCTCTGCGGCGAAACAGGGGCCTCTTGCAGGGGACTACCACCCAAAGGAACTTGAGTCTCCTGCGCAGGCGAGGATGTCACCTCTTTAGCTTTATTCTGGAGCTCCTGCTCTATGCTTAGCGCCTCCGTTGCGCAACCACGGCAGACCCTGGGCTTCAGAGACTGTCCCATGGTGGGTACTGGAGACGAGACACCACGGACACACCAGCATTAGCCCGAATCCTTGCTCCCTGCAAAAAGCTAAAGGGCAAAAGATAGCAGCCAGCAGACTGATTTTTTTTTCCAAACTCTCAGTCACTTACAGTGCACCAAAATAACAGTGAAATTAGACTTACCTGCTAATTGTTGTTCCTTATCGTCCCCTCCAGTCTAGTCCCGAACTCCTGGGGTTTTGCTCCTCCTCCAGCAGCTTGAAGACTGAGAAACGTCATCCTTCTGATGACACCAGTATAAAGACACAGGATCCGCCTCCTGACTCCAGTAACCTATTGACAAAGCAGACTCACCAGAGCAACAATTAAAGTAGTAAACAGCTTAACATAACTCTAACCAGAAACTTTATGAGGTAACAGGAAGAAAAAAACCCTGCCTGAAATGCTGAGATCCCCATTCCTAGGTAGACAGAACAGTAACAGAACTTGAACACCCTATCTATCCAATGCCCCTTCCCTTATGGGCTATAACCTCCACAGGTACCCCATCAGCTTACCTGTAACATGTGCTTCAGGAAATAGTCCAAGAAAAAAATTAGGGAGAGATATGGGACTAGACTGGAGTTCCTAAAGGAACAACAATTAACAGGTAAATCTAATTTCACCTTCTTTATCGTCCCTCCAGTCTAGTCCCAAACTCCTGGGGATGTAACGGAGCAGTGGAATTATTCAACGGGAGGGACCTGCTAAACCAGCCTGAAGCACCGCTGATCCAAAACAGGTATCCCTTTCCGCTTGCACATCTAGGCGATAATGTCTGACAAAGGAATGTAACGACGACAAAGTAGCCGCTTTACAAATTTCCACCACCGGTACCAAACTACACTCAGCCCACGACGTTGCCTGCGCTCTAGTCGAATGAGCCCTAAGCCCTTCTGGCACTGTCCTACCTTTCAAAACATACACGGACACAATTGCCTCTTTTAGCCATCTGGCAATTGAAGCTTTTGAGGCTGCCTCTCCTTTTCTCGACCCTCCAAATAAAACAAATAATCTATCCGATCTGCGGAAGGATGCTGTACCTTGTAAATACTTCCTTAATGCTCTGCAACATCCAACCGATGTAACTGCCTCGAAGCTGCAGTAGTACTCTCTTCTCGAAAAACAGGTAAGGAGACCACCTAATTAACATGAAAAGGTGACACTACTTTGGGCAAAAAGGATGGCACGGGTCTCAAGACCACCTTCGTATCACTAAACACCAGAAAAGGCTTCCTACACGACAACTCCTGTAACTCAGATATTCTTCAGCTGAAGAGATCGCCACCAGAACCACCACCACAGAGTAAGAGCCTTTAGAGACGCTCTAGCCAAAGGTTCGAAAGGCTAACGCACTAAAGCTTCCAGTACTAAATGTAAATCCCACGTTGGAACAGTCTGTCTACATGGCGGCCGCAACAGCGACACTGCCCTCAGAAACCTCTTAATATCAGGATGCCCTGCCATTGCCACACCTTTTATCTTACCTCTATAACAAGAAAGCGCCGCCAACTGCACTCGTAAGGACGCAGCCGCTAACCCTTTCTCAAAGCCATCTTGCAAAAAAGCAAGCACCTGAGGTACAGAAGCTTTTAAGGTGTTAACCTTCTTACCCCCACACCAGGCTTCGAAGACCCACCAAAACCTAACATACGCCAAAGACGTTGATCTCCACCGAGCCCTCAACAAGGTGGGCACCACCGCCGCAGAATAACCTCTCGCTGTCAGCCTTGCCCTTTCAATAGCCAAGCCGTAAGCAAGAACCGATCCACCTGAGTAATAAGCAGTGGGCCCTGCATTAACAGGTCCCCACGAACTGGAAGCTGCCACAGCTTGTCTACCAAGAGTCTCATCAGATCCGCGTACCACGGGCGTCTTGGCCAATCCGCTCCCAGGGTCCCCCAAACTGAACTCTTGCAAGGAAATCCCAAAACAAAACTGTCCCGCCGAAATAGCTTTTGAAAAAATGAGAATTACACATACCTGGTAATTGTAGTTCCTTGAGTGACGACAGTTCAGTCCTCTACTTCTGGGTTGTCAACCTCCTCCTGCAGCCTGGAGACTGGTACGTCAAATTCATGACATCACTAGATATAGCCTGCTGCTCTGTCTCTCCTCCTCCAGTGTAAACTATTAACAAAGCAGACTCAAAGGAGCAACAAATAAGTAGCAACAAATGTCAAACGCACCTAAACTAGGATAACTAACACAGGATAACGACCTGCACAGAAGGCGTCTGACGCCCCGAACTGTCCCCGAAATATCATACACTGACTCCTATCGAACAAATGAATGAACTTACCTGTAGAACTTGACCAGGCGGCGTCCGGCTGCCTCCCCTTTGAAAAACCACTGGGTGGGAATGAGGACTGAACTGTCGTCACTCAAGGAACTACAATTACCAGGTATGTGTAATTCTCATTTCCTTATCGTTCCTCCAGTTCAGTCCTCTACTTCTGGGATGTACCAGAGCAGTAACTATCGGGAGGGCCCCTTCCAGCCGGAACACAGAAACGCCGCGCCAAAGCAAGCATCATTGGCTGCTGCAACATCCAAACGGTAATGCTTACTGAAGGTATGCAAGGATGACCACGTAGCCGCCCTGCAAATCTCACTCGGTGGCACCAAAACCATGCTCCACCCATGACGCCGCTTGCGCCCTGGCTGAATGAGCTCTCAAACCGTCCGGCACCGTACGACCGTGCAACAAATAAGCAGAAGCTATCGTTTCCTTAATCCAACGGGCGATGGAAGCCTTAGACACCGCCTCGCCTTTACGGCTGCCCCCAAATAAGAGGAACAGCCGATCCGATTTACGAAAAAGTTTAGTAGACTTCAAGTACTGTCTCAAAGCCCTCTTAACATCCAAGAGATGAAAACGGCGATCCGCAGCGTCACCCGTCATAGAACCCAGAACGGGCAAGCATACCGACTGACTCAAATGAAACGGAGAAACCACCTTAGGCAAAAATGACAGCACGGGCCGCAGGAGAACATTTTCTTTAGAAAAGGACAAAAATGGTTCTCTAGAAGATAATGCTTGCAACTCCGAAATACGACGCGAACAGATTGCCACCAAAAACACCACTTTGAGCGTGAGATCCTTCAGCGACGCAGAACGCAAAGGCTCAAAGGGCGGCTTTACTAACGCCGACAACACCAGATTAAGATCCCAAGATGGAACCTGGATCTTACGGACAGGGCGAATTCTGGACACGTCCCGCAGAAAACGGATGACATCCGCGTGCGCCCCTAACGCCAAACCCTGAACCTTATTTATTTTATTTATTTATTTCGACAGTTTTGTATACCGCCTTATCCTTCAATCAAAGCGGTCACAACACAATTGGGGGATACATTTAACACGCAGGGATATGAGACACACACTAATACTTACAGGGAACATGGGCAATGGAGGGTTAAGTGGCTTGCCCAAGACCACAAGGAGCATCTGTGGGACTAGAAACCCCAGTCCTTCCGGCCCAAGGTTGCTGTCCTCTAGTGGGATTTGAACCCCCGACCTTCCGGCCTGAAGTACCTTGCCCCAACCACTAGGCTACTCCTCCCTTGCCGCGAAAGCAGGCCAGCGCCGCCAGCTGAACCCGCAACGAACTGGCCGCCAAACCTTTATCAAAACCATCTTGCAGGAAATTCAAGACCACTGGCACGGCAGCAGTAGCCGCTCGAATCTGATACCTCGAACACCAATCTTCAAAAATACGCTATATCCTCACATACACCAATGAAGTAGAACATTTCCGCACCTTCAGTAGCGTAGAAATCACCGCCGGCGAATAGCCTTTTTTCTTCAACCGAGCCCTTTCAATGGCCATACCGTAAGCGAGAATCGATCCACTTGGGTCATGAATAGTGGGGACCCTGACGCAACAGATCCGATTGAGCTGGAAGCCGCCAGGGTCGGCCGTCGAGAAGACGCATCAGATCCGCGTACCACGGACGCCGTGGCCAGTCGGGCGCTACCAGAAGCACCTTTCCCGGAAACGCCTCTATCCTTTGCACCACTCGCCCTATCAGCGCCCACGGAGGAAAAATGTACAGAAGACCCGACGTTGGCCAGTGCTGCAACAGCGCATCGATGCCCTCGGACATTCGTTCTCGTCTCCTGCTGTAAAACCGCGGAACCTTGGCTGACTGAAAGGTCGCCATCAAGTCCATCATGGGCATCTCACAACGCCGTTCGATCTGCGCAAAGACTTCGGGATGCAGTTCCAACTCCCCTGCATCTACTCGTACCCTGCTGAGGAAATCCGCCGTCACGCTGTCCTTTCCTGCAATGTGCGCTGCCGAAAGTGCTGTCAATCGACTCTCCACCCAAGCAAACAGCAAATCCGACTTCTCTTCCATCGCTGCACTTCCCGTGCCTCCCTGACGATTTGATGTAAGCGACAGTCACTGAATTGTCTGACAGAATCCGAACGGCACACCCCAGCACCAGTTGCTCGAACGCCTCCAGGGCTCGAGCCACCGCGCGCAACTCCAACCGATTGATCGACCAAGTCGCCTCCAGAGGGGACCAGTGACCCTGTGCAAACCGTCCTCCGCAGTGGGCTCCCCAGCCCGAGAGACTGGCATCTGTCATCACTGGTATCCACGCCGGCTGTTCGAGAGGCATGCCGGCCGCCAAGGAAGATGGGCGTAACCACCACTGAAGCGACCGACGCACCGTGAGGGGGCAAGGCAATCGCTTGCTCAGGGAATCCACTTGATGGGACCAACGCCTCAGCAACGCTCTCTGAAGCGGGCGCATATGCACTTTGGCCCAAGGTACCGCCTCCAGAGTTGCCGCCATCGTGCCGAGCACGCGCAGGTAAAGCCACGCCATTGGAGCAGGCGTGGCTCGGAAGGAGCGGACCAAGCTGCGCAGAGACTGCGCCCGCTTGCTTGGTAGAAAGACTAGCGCTCTGCGGGTGTCGAACCGCACTCCTAGATACTCGAGAACCTGAACCGGCTGTAGATGGCTTTTGCTCAGATTGACCACCCAACCAAGGCCCTGCAAAAACTCGACCACCCTGCAGATTACCCGCTGACTCTCGGCCTCTGACTTCGCTCGTATTAACCAGTCGTCTAGATACGGATGCACTAGTATGCCTTCCTTCCGCAGCGCCGCCGCCGCCACCACCATAATCTTGGTGAAGGTACGTGGCGCCGTGGCGAGGCCGAAAGGTAATGCCCGGAACTGATAGTGCCCCCACGGTAAGGCGAACCTTAACAGTCTCTGATGAGCCTCCCGAATGGGGATATGCAGATAAGCCTCCGTGAGATCCAAGGACGTCAGAAACTCTCCTTGACGGACCGCGACGATCACCGACCGCAATGTCTCCATACGAAAGTGAGGCACTTTGAGACACCGATTTACACCCTTGAGATCTAGAATAGGACGCAGCGATCCGCCTTTCTTGGGCACCACGAAATAGATGGAGTACCGACCCAATCCGTATTCCTGCCTCGGAATCTCCACAACTGCCCCCAAGTGCAGCAGACGGTCTAAAGTTTCGCGAACCGCTAGAGCCTTCTTTTGCCCTCGGCAAGGAGACATCACAAAGGAATCTCGCACGGGCCTTGCCAGCTCCAGGGCATAACCGTGCTGAATGATCTCCAGGACCCACTGGTCGGAGGTGATGCGGGTCCAAGCGGACAAACTCCTGAAGCCTCCCGACGATAGTAGTGTCCGCCACCGGGACCCACCTCATCTCATTGTGACTTGCGGGCTGCTGACAGGGAGCCCGAGGCGAAACCCCTAGTCACCCCACGAAATCCCCGGAATGCCTGTCCGTGGGAAGTAAACCTGCCCCTCTGAGAGGCGCCATACCGCGACGTCCGAAATCTCCGAAAGTCAAGAAATTGACCCCGAAAAGTCTGACTGGGTCTTTCCTGCTTGGGTTTGTCTTCCGGCAATCTACCCGCCTTGGACTCCCCCAGGTCCTTGACTAACTTATCCAAATCGTCACCGAAAAGCAACTTTCCTTTGAACGGCAACTTCCCGAGCCTGGCCTTAGACGGACCGTCTGCCGCCCAATTACGCAACCACACCGACCTGCGAGCTGCTACCACTGATGCTGTACTATTCGCCAGCACTCTGATCAAATCATAGTGCACATCTGCCAAGTACGCCGCCCCGGACTCCAGACGCCCCAACTCCTTAAGCTCTTCCGAATCCAAGTTAGGCGAGTGACGCAACCGCTGAACCCAACGCAAGCACGCTCGCGCCACCCAAGCTCCACAGATAGACGCCTGCAAGGATAAAGAATCAGCCTCAAATGTCTCTTTCAGAAGCCCGTCAACTCTACGGTCCTGCGCATCCCTCAAAGCTGCGCTCCCTTCCACTGGGATGGTAGTCTTTTTGGTTAATGCGGACACAACAGCATCTACCCGTGGCGTCCGGAATCTCTCTTTATCCTTCTCAGCTAGGGGATAGAGCCTATTCATTGTGCGCACACCACGGAGACCAGCATCGGGCTGCTTCCATTTGTCCTGGATCATCTTATCAACCACCTTGTGCACCGGAAACACAACCTGAGACTGCCGCACCGCCTGGATAACAGGGTCTTCCACCTCATCCTCCGCATCCGCCGGTGCCGTCAACTTCAACATCTGTAACGACTCTGTAATCAATGCTGGAAGCTCTTCTCTACGAAAGACCCTAATGATCTTAGACTGATCCTCAGCTTCCATAATCTCGCCTTCCTCCAGATCCTGCGCTCCCTCTGCATGTTCCCAAACATCTTCCTCGAACTCCGGCCAATCGCTCTCCCGCGCAAAAGAATCTCGAGCTCTAGGCCGCTTAGGGGCCGAGGACCCTTCGCCGCCCTCATCCAGCCCCGCCAAGTGTGAGCCCGAGCCCACAAGCATCGCTTTTCCAGCTAACTTCCCCTGTCGCCATAAACAAAAAGCTTTATGGAGCATTAAAATGAACTCCGGGAAAAACTCCATTGGGTCCCCCGACCGTGACCCTGAAACCGCCGTCACGGACCCATCAAGCACTCCTGCAAGCACCTCCTCACCGGGAAGTGGGATAGACTCTGCAATAGCCTCAGGCTGTTCAACCGACGGCCCTGCGGACTCCTTAACCTCCATCAGCTGTTCAACGGTAGATGACATCGATGCACAGCCACGGCATATCCCAGACTCCGCCACTGTGCCCCTGCGGGTACCACAAATCACACACTGTGGTCTCCCCGCCATCCAAGTCCACTCCCCCTACCACTAAAAGTAAGGGAAAGAGCAAAGAATGAAGGAAGCCTGTCCTCCACCTATGAAGGCCCCAGCAGTGCTGGGAATCTGTACCAGGCCAAAACTGTAAGGCAGGGCACCGCGAGAGAGGGACTCCCCCTTCCCCCCCGCGTCGCAGGCAGGACCACAGGAAAACCAAAGCGCTCCCAAAAATGCTTTTAAACTGAAAAAACAAATGAAGAAATAAAACTGAGCGCTAAAATAAATAAAGACAGACGCTTACCCGCACAGCGTGCTTGGACCAGGCATGCACGCGGCTTCCCGGAGCTCTCAAAATGGCCGCCGGCAAAACTGCAGAGCAAGGAAAGGGCACCAAAACTGACCGGCGAAGTCTGTCAAGCAGGCATCAGCGCCGGAGATTTCACTCCGTTCCCCCTGCCACCGCAGACTGTCCGCGGTGAAATTCCTACCGGGACAGACTGCCGAATCGCATAAGCCTGCCCGTTTCCCCTAACGCCGCGCTAAGCAGGGGAAAGGCAGGCAGAAGAGCAGACTGTTCACCTGCCCTCCGGAACCGCGCAAACTGTCCAGCGGTCCGGCAGGGTGCAGGGCTGCACGAGAGGGCTCTCCCCCGTAACGTCTGGGAGGAGAGAACCTCAGACCACTAGCAAGCTACGCGTAGTCAATAGAAATGCTCATGAAATAATCTATTTCGTGGTGACAGGCAGGGAGCAGAAAGGCCAATAAGAAATTGAATATCTAACTATAAAAGTAGTATATAATTTTTTATTTTTTTTTTAAACAAAACAAAGCAAACAAGGCAGTATTAAAGGAAAAACCCCAAACTATCCTAAGTCTAACTCTCCTTATCTGTTACTCCAGTGAGCCCTCTCCTGGGCTCACAACGTCCTCAGGCTGCATGGAGACTGGTAACACTGGAGGAGGAGAGACAGAGCAGCAGGCTATATCCAGTGATGTCATGAATTTGACGTACCAGTCTCCAGGCTGCAGGAGGAGGTTGACAACCCAGAAGTAGAGGACTAAACTGGAGGAACAATAAGGAACTGCTCTGTACCTACTGAGTTTTTCCAGCGCGCGACACGTGGTTAGGCCTACGTTGTTCCCCACACGCGGCTCCCCACACACGACTGTATTTGAGGCTTCCCCCCAGGCTATAGGGCCCCTTACTTTTCAGGGCAAAGCTGTGCAGCGTGGGTCTTCACTCCCCATGCTCAGCCAGGAACGCGGCTTCTGCGTCGGGGAAGAGCCAGGACCTCAGCAGACAAGTGCAGCAAGCCGACGGAATCAGCCTTTGGCACCTAAAGCTGAGCAGGTAAAAAACTTCTGCTACCTCTACCGCTGCTGCTACACCGCCGGCTCCTCACTCATAAAAACTTCTGCTTCTTCAAATGAAAACAGGCTGAGTGGCGAGGGGGGGGGGAGGAGAGAGGGAGAGAAGACAGAAGGCAGAAATATACCTTTAAGGTTTGGTGCTGAAGTGCTTATTTCCCCATATTCCTATTTTTCTTCTTTTAAAATCAAACAATCTAATTGAACTAATTAACTACTCTAAAGCTCTGCTTAATTGTTCCTCAAGTGAGCCCCTATCTCCGGGCTCACCAGTCCTCCAGCTGCTTGGAGACTGAGATAACTGGAGTCAGGAGGCAGATCCTGTGTCTTTATACTGGTGTCCATCAGAAGGATGACGTTTCTCAGTCTCCAAGCTGCTGAAGGAGGAGCAAAATCCCAGGAGTTCAGGATTAGACTGGAGGGATGCTAAGAAACATGTAGTTTGTTAAAAACGGAAACTGCGGCTTAAAACAAAAAAAACTGTGAAGAAATCTCCCCCTGACGAAAAAGCCCGCACCAAGAAAAAACACGGGAAAATGGTCCGTTGCCTGAAGAGAACTGAAAACATGGAATAGGACCCCCCACGAGGCTGCAGGCCGCAAAGACAGGCTCACCGTGCTTTCCCTCTGAACGGGGCACTCACCTCCGAGGAAGCCGACAATTCTTCTGAGTGAACAGCAACTGCAATCGCAGGTCTGACCCCCCCCCACCGGAGCACTCAGGAATGCCAGCAGAAGCAGCCTGTGAAGAGACCCACTAATGGCTTTGCACTCCCTGACGAGATCGGGAGCCGTCAGAGCAGCAGGGAACTCCTCAACGTTTCAGCTGCCTCCATGCAAACAAGGAGGGGAGTGAAAGAGGGAAAACATAAGCGGTAGCAGGCAGAAAAATCGTTCTCTCAGTTCCAGCCCCGTTTTTTTCTCTCCAAACAATCTTTACTGCCCCAAAATAATCAAAATTAAGAGATAGAATAAAATTAAAACCTAGCTAAAAACTGCTCCTTATTTGTTCCTAAAGTGAGCCCAGCACATAGGCTCACCACCTCCAGCTACTTGGAGACTGAGCACACTGGCAGCTGGTGGAAGGTGCCAGCAGTCTATGTGCTAGTGGCTTCAGAATTCTGACATGGCCAGTCTCCAAGCTGCGGAAGGAGGTGCACTACCCAGAGGTGCGGGACTGGACTGGAGGGACGATAAGAAACCATCAATAAGGAGTACTACGTTCAAGTTCTCCATCACTTGGGTATGCAGCTTGTCATGCTGTGAGGGCGTGTGTGCATCAGTGATGCTGAGGGCTAAGCTATCAGTAGCTTAAGTACTGGCACAGTCTCCCAAGATGGAGAGGTCTCAGCAGAGGTACCAGACCAAGGACGGTGTTGGCGGCTGAGGATCATAAGAACATAAGATATGCCATACTGGGTCAGACCAAGGTCCATCAAGCCCAGTATCCTTTTTCCAACAGTGGCCAATCTAGGTCATACGTACCCAGCAGTTTCCCCAAAAGACACAGGTTCTGCAATGCTTGTACTAGGTCAAGCATTGATATCCCGAGTCCCTTCTTAATAATGGTTTATGGACCTTTCCTCCAGGAACTTGTCCAAACCTTTTTTAAACCCAGCTACACTAACAGCCTTTACTACATCCTCTGGTAACAAATTCCAGAGTTTGATTACACGTTGAGTGAAAAATATTTTCTTTTATTAGTCTTAAATAGTTTACCCTGTAGCTTCATTGCATGTCCCCTAGTCTTTCTATATTCTGATAATGTAAACAGTCTATCTACGTTTACCCGTTCCACTCCGTTCATTTATTTATAGACTTCTATCATATCTCCTCTCAGCCGTCTCTTTTCCAGGTTAAAGAGCCCTAACCTTTTTAGCCTCTCTTCATAGCAGTATCCTTCCATCCCCTTTACCATTTTGGTGGCTCTTCTCTGAACCTTTTCTAATAACGCTATATCCTTTTTAAGATACGGCGACCAGAATTGCACACAATATTCAAGGTGCGGTCTCACCATGGAACGGTATAGAGGCATTATAATATCTTTAGCTTTATTTTCCATTCCTTTCCTTATGATACCTAGCATTCTATTTGCTCTCTTGACTGCTGCTGCACACTGGGCCGAGGATTTTAACATGTTATCCACAATGACGCCTAAATCTTTTTCCTGGGTGGTGGTTCGTAATGTGGAACCTTGCATCGTGTAACCATAGTTTGGGTTGTTCTTCCCTAGGTGCATAACTTTGCACTTGTCCACATTAAATTTCATCTGCCATTTTGATGCCCAGTCTTTCAATTTATCAAGATCCTCTTGCAATTTTCCACAATCCTCTTGGGTTTTAACAACTTTAAATAGTTTTGTGTCATCTGCAAATTTGATAACCTCACTCGGTATTCCACTTTCCAGGTCATTTATGAATATGTCAAAAAGCAGCGGACCCAGCAAAGATCCCTGGGGTACACCACTATTCACCTTTCTCCATTGGGAAAATTGGCCATTTAGCCCAACCCTCTGCTTTCTATCTTTTAACCAGTTCCTGATCCACAGTAGTATACTGCCTCCTATCCCATGACTTTAGTTTTGCCAAAAGTCTGATGAGGGACCTTGTCAAAGGCTTTCTGAAAGTCCAGATACACTATATCAACCGACTCACCTTTGTCCACCTGTTTATTCACATTTTCAAAAAAACATAACAGATTAGTAAGACAAGATCTTCCTTGTCTAAAGCCATGTTGGCTGTCTCCCATCAGGCCATGACTATCTACATGCTGAGTAATTTTATTCTTTATGATGGTTTCTATAATTTTTCCCGGTACTGACGTGAGGCTCACCGGTCTGTAGTTTCCCGGATCACCCCTGGAACCCTTTTTAAAAATTGGTGTTACATTGGCGATCCTCCAATCTTCAGGTATTAGAGATGATTTTAAAGATAGTTCACAGATTACTAATAGCAGGTCTGCAATCTCATATTTCAGTTCTTTCAACACCCTTGGATGTATACCATCCGGCCCAGGTGATTTGCTACTCTTCAGTTTATCTAATAGTTGTAAGACATCTTCCCGATGTATCGATATTTCCTTCAATTCTTCCGCACCTTTAAATACCACTTCAGTCATGGGTAACATCCCTACATCTTCCTCAGTAAAGACTGAAGCAAAGAATTCATTCAGTCTCTCCACTATCGCCTTGTCGCCTTTTAGTGCCCCTATAACTCCTCTATCATCTAATGGTCCAACCGACTCTCTCACAGGTTTTTTGCTACGAATGTACTTGAAAAAATTGTTGTTTCGTGTTTTTGCTTCTGCAGCAAGCTTCTTCTCAAATTCTCTCTTTGCCTTCTTTATCAATGCCTTAAATTTGACCTGCCAGTGCTTGTGCTGTTTCCAGGTTTCATCGTTTGGCTCTTTTTTCCATTTCCTGAAAGATGCTTTCTTGGCAACAGCCTCTCTGACCTCACCTTTAAACCATGCTGGCAGTTTTTCGGACTTCCTTCCACTTTTCTTAAGGCGTGGAATACAGTTGGTCTGGGCTTCCAAGATAGTATTTTTCAACAACACCCAAGCTTGATGTAAGTCTTTAACCTTTGCAACTGCTCCTTTTAGTTTTTTCTTAACTATTTTCCTCATTTTATTATAGTCTCCCTTTCGAAAGTTAAAAGGTAGTACTGTGGATTTCCTTACTATCCCTCCTCCACTAATTAAATCAAAGGCGATCGCGCTATGATCACTATTGCCAAGTGGCCCCAACACCCTTCTCTTGCACTAGATCTGGTGTTCCACTAAGGACTAGGTCTAATATGGCTTCCCCTCTGGTCGGTTCATGAACCAGCTGCTCCAAGAAGCAGTCATTTATGTCATCTAGGAACTTTATCTCCCTAGCATGTACTGACGTGACACTGACCCAGTCGATACCGGGGTAATTGAAATCGCCCATTATTATTACCGCGCTGTAACTTTTGTTAGCTTCCTTGATTTCTTTGAGCATTTCATCATCCATTTGGTCATTCTGGCAAGGCGGTCGATATTACACCCCCACCGCCATCGCCTTCCCCTTTTTACATGGAATTGCAATCCATAGAGATTCTACAGCAAATTTTGTTTCCTGCAAAACTTTAATCCTTTCTGACTCAATGCCCTCTCTAACAGAGCGCAACCCCTCCACCAATTTGATCAGCTCTATCATTACGATATAGTTTGTACCCAGGTATCACAGTGTCCCACTGGTTGTCCTCCTTCCACCATGTCTGATATTCCAATCACATCTAACCTCTCATTTAGTGCTATATATTCTAACTCTCCCATCTTATTTTTTAGACTTCTAGCATTTGCATACAAGCATTTTAGAGACTGTATTTTATTCATATTAATTTGGCTATTGGTAGACATGGGTAATTTGGGATCTTTAAGCTCTGTCTGCTCCATACTCGAGGGCATTTGGGCTACTTTACTCTTTTTTGGAACCTCTCTGCTTTTGGTAGTATCCTTCAAGGATACATTCTTCCGAACCATTTGTTCTTGGGCGACTGTCAGCTTTCCCCTATTATCTAGTTTAAAAGCTGCTCTAACTCCTTTTTAAAAGTTAATGCCAGCAGCCTGGTTCCATCCCGGTTAAGGTGAAGCCCATCCCTTCGGAAGAGCCCCTCCTTTCCCCAGAATGTACCCCAGTTCCTAACAAATCCAAACCCCTCATCTCTGCACCACTTCTGTGACAACAGCAACACCACTAAACAAATTGCATGGAAGAAAGGCCTGGCAATCTAATTCCGTATCTTGCCACGAAAACCCAATGAATAGTCACAACAAAACAAATTGTACTATAATGCTAAAGGATGAGACCCCCAGGTTAGAAGGCACTCAACTGGCTACTGGGGAGGAGCTGAAGACATTTCAGAGTAAAGCTACCATTTATGATGTGGTTGGATCAAAGCCCTCAGGAATTCAGATTGCTGATATAGCTGTGCATGAAATGAGAGTCAGAAGCTGCAAAAATGTCTTACATATTGGGACATGGAACATACAAAGCATGAACCAAGGGAAGTTAGAGGTGGTCAAGAATGAAATGGAATGTATACAACTCAATCTGTTGGGTGTCAGCGAACTGACATGGACTGACAACGGGCACTTTGCATCTGATGATCACATGGTCTACTATGCTGGGAAAGAAAGAAAGAAGAAATGTTGCTGCATTTATAATTAAAAAACGTGCAAGAACTGAAATGAAATACAATGCAATCAGTGAACGCTTAATTTTTATTAGTCTACGAGGAATGCCTATCAACACAACTATAAGAATTAATTAGACCTTACCTGCTAATTAGTGTTCCTGAAGGAACGACAGTCCAGTCCCGTACTTCAGGGTTGCGTAACCCTTCCAGGAGCTTGGAGGCTGAGTCCATCCTTTTTGAGGATGGTGTGGTATAAATACCACTGGCACCACCCACATTCTACCACCCAGTATTCTAATGAAAAAGTAGCTTTAACCAGAAACCAACTCATTAAAATTTAAGAAAAAACACAGGAGAACACCCCAAACTCTCCCCCCTTTTTAACTGCAGGAGGTAGGAAGGAAAAACGGAGGGGGGGAGGGGGAGGGGGAGGGAAGGAGGAGGCCCGCCAGAACTTTCCTTCCCCAAGATCCTCCGGACCTGCTCCAAGGACTCGTTAGCTTCGTTTCGGCTCAGACTTCGGTCCGCTGCCCCTTTATCTATCCACTGAAATACTCAATTGTTAGAAGAAACCGGGAGGGAACAGGGACTGGACTGTCGTTCCTTCAGGAACACTAATTAGCAGGTAAGGTCTAATTAAGTCTTCCTTATCGTCACTCCAGTCCAGTCCCTTTACTTCTGGGATGTACAAGAGCAGTTCACATCAGGGAGGGGTTCGCTATCACGGACCGAAGTATCGCATTCCCAAAACGCGCATCAGCAGAGCTCTGAACATCCAGCCTGTAGTGTTTGGTAAACGTATGCAGCGAAGACCAAGTAGCCGCTCTGCAGATGTCCAGCGGCAGAACTAAGCTATACTCCGCCCAGGAGGTAGCCTGCGCCCACGTCGAATGAGCGCGCAGACCTCCTGGAACCTGCTTCCCCTTCAGAATGTAGGCCGAAGCAATAGCTTCCTTGATCCACCTAGAGATGGAAGCCTTGGCCGCCGCCTCCCCCTTATGCGGTCCCCCAAACAGAATGAATAAACATTCTGACCTCCGGAAGGACGCCGTGCGGGAGAGATCAAGCTTCAACGCTCTCTGGACGTCCAGGAGATGTAGCTTTCTGGCATTACCCTCTAGCTCTTCTGCTGAGAAAACCGGAAGCGAAACCGCCTGGTTCACATGGAAAGACCTTGGGTAAAAAGGAAGGAACTGTCCGCAAGACCACCTTGTCTCTGAAGAACGAAAGAAAGGGAGGCTGAGAAGACAATGCTTGCAGTTCGGACACGCGTCTGGCCGAGCAAATAGCGACCAGAAAGACCGTCTTGAGTGTCAAATCCTTTAGGGAGGCTCTCTTAGCCAGCTCGAACGGCTCCCTGGTCAGGGCATTTAACACCAGATTGAGATCCCAAGGGGGGATCACCGACCTTTGTTGCGGACGTAGACGCCTAACTGCTCTTAGGAACCTGGCTACATTCGCGTGGTCCCCTAAGGACTTTCCATGGAATTTACCCCTGAAACAAGAGATAGCAGCCAACTGGACTCGTAAGGAGCTGGGCGCTAGGCCCTTCTCAAAACCTGCTTGTAAAAATTCCAGGACCTCCGGGACCGAGGCCGACAGAGGTTTCTTCCGGCGCTCCCCACACCAGGCTTCGAAGATGCGCCAAACCCTTACATAGGAGAGACAGGTCGAGCGCTTTCGTGCGCTCAACAAGGTAGAGATTACTGATCCCGAGTATCCCCACTTCCGGAGCTGCGCCCTTTCAATAGCCAGGCCGTAAGCGAGAATCGATCCACGTGAGGCATCAGTACCGGCCCCTGTCTCAACAGACCTTTTCTGCAGGGGAGACGCCAAGGCCGGTCGACCGATAACCTCACTAGGTCCGCATACCAGGGGCGACGAGGCCAATCCGGAGCTATGAGGATTACCAAACCTCGGTGGGCTTCCACACGCTGCAGAAGCCTTCCGATGAGTGCCCATGGGGGGAAAACATACAGGAGCCCCTCCGAAGGCCACTTCTGGGCTAGAGCATCTAAGCCTTCTGACATCCTTTCCTTCCTTCAACTGAAAAATCTGCTTGCCTTGGCTGAAGCATACCGCGCCATGAGATCCATGACTGGTGGACCCCAAAGGGCTACTACCTGATCGAAAACCTCCTGGTCCAGCTCCCACTCCCCGTGGTCGATCCTGAACCTACTGAGGTAAATCGGCCGTAGCATTGTCCGTTCCGGCTAAATGCTGGGCCGAAAGAGCCATCCACTTGTTTTCGGCCCACTGGAACAGGCTCTCCGCCTCCTTCTCCAAGGAGGGACTGCTTGTACCTCCCTGGTGATTGATGTAAGCCACCGTGGTGACATTGTCTGAGAAGACTCGAACTGCCCTCTGGCGAACTAGGGGTTCGAGTGCCCTGAGCGCTAAGGCTACCACTCACAGCTCGAGCCTGTTGATGGACCAATCAGACTCCGTTAGGGACCACTGACCCTGTACGAACTGGTCCTCGCAGTGAGCTCCCCAGCCCGCTAGACTGGCATCCGTCGTCAGCAGTAACCACTGCGGGGGCTCGAGGGGCATCCCGCGATCCAGATTCCGAGCGCACCGCCACCACTGTAGGGCATTCTTGGTTCGAGGCGCACAAGGCAGCCGCATGGCCAATGGATGAAGTTGGTGAGACCACCGACGTAACAGGGCCCGCTGCAGAGGGCGCATGTGAGCTCTGGCCCACGGGACTACCTCTAAAGTTGCGGCCATGGTTCACAGCAATTGGAGGTAATGCCACGCCGTAGGGTTTCGTCTGGCCAGGAATTGTGTCACCAGGATCCTTAGGTCCCTTGCCCTCTTTTTGGACAGAAAAAAACTCTTCCTCTTCTGGTGTCGAACCTCGCTCCGAGATACTCGAGCTCTTGAGAGGGAACCAACCTAACTCCTCCAGGACTTCCACCACTCTGGCAGTAGTTGAGCGACTCTCCTCTTCCGACTTCGCCCAGATCAGCCAATCGTCCAGGTAGGGATGTACCAAGATTCCCTCTTTTCTGAGAGCTGCCGCCACCACTACCATTATCTTGGTGAAGGTCCGAGGCAATGTTCCCTCTAATTTTCTGTAGGCTGTGTGTGCATAAAATATCAGCTGTGTGCAGCTTTTGAAGGAAGGTTAAATTTTTGTGCGCCACATAACGACACTCAGAGTTATATACTTTAAAATTTGACTACACGTCAGAATACAGTATGTACACCACATTGAATTTAATCAAATTAAATGAAAATAGACGATTACTAAATGAAGCGGGAAATTTCTAGTAATTACAATCATAACTTTTAAATTTTAAGACGTCTGTGTTGTTTTCTATCAGAATCAGAGCCGTAATTTTTGTGCGCTCTGTTGTAAAGTATGTGCGCTCGCTCGGCGAGGTGTGCGCGCGCGCACACGCGCACAGCTTAGAGGGAACAGTGGTCCGGGGGGTTGTAGCCAGCCCGAAGGGTAGTGTCTGAAACTGAAAATGGCCCCTTGGCACCGCAAATCTCAGGAACTGTTGATGGGAGCTTCGAACCAGAATATGCAGGTAGGCTTCCGTCAAATCCAAGGAAGTCAGGAACTCTCTGCTCCTTACGGCCACGATGACCGACTTTAGAGTTTCCATCCGGAAATGAGGCACTTTGAGACAGCGATTGACTTGCTTTAGATCTAGGATCGGTCGAAACAATCCTTCCTTCTTTGGTACTACAAAATAAATCGAGTATCGACTGGAGCCGCATTGGTGCGGTGGAACTGGGGTCACCGCTCCAAGCGCCATGAGTCTTGAAAGTGTGACATCTATCGTCGCCCTCTTTACCGGAGAACCGCAGGGAGACTGAACAAAGGCCGGGCGTATTTGCTTTGCAAATTAGAGAGCATAACCCTCTCGTATCACTTCTAGGACCCATTGATCGGATGTGACCCGGGACCAGGCGGGAAGGAATTGCTTTAAACGGCCCCCCACCGGCAGTCCCCCCACTTGGACCCCCGATTTCTCATTGTGGTTTTCTAGGACCCGCGGAGGAGGCGGCTCCAAAACCTCTCCCCGCTCCCCGAAACCCTCTGAAGCCTTGTCCCCTCGAAGGGAAGCGGCCCCTAGGAAAGGAATTTGATCTGGATGGACGAAATCTCCTGGTGTCCCTAGGCTGGCTCCAAACCGGGGCTAGCGAACGACCTTGCTTCGGTCTGTCTTCCGGAAGCCTGCCACCTTTAGATTCGCCGAGGTCTTTAACCAATTTATCCAAGTCTTCTCCAAACAACAGCTTTCCCCTTGAAGGGGAGACGACTCAGGCGCGCCTTAGAAAAGGCATCGGCTGCCCAATTCCGTAGCCATGAGTATCGCCTAGCTGCTACCACCGATGCCATGTTTTTAGCCAGGCTCCTGATGAGGTCATATTGGCTATCCGCTAGGTAGGCGGCCCCGGACTCCAACCTAACTGAAATAGACTGGGCATCCCCCGAGGGGCTCTCTGCCAGCTGGAGTTGCTGGGACCACCGCAAACAGGCCCTAGCCACCCAAGCCCCAGAAACCGAGGCCTGTAAGGCTAGAGCACTGATATCAAAAGCTTGCTTCAGCAGCGTATCCAATTTTCTATCCTGAGAATCCTTCAAGGCCGCGCTACCCTCGACCGGGATAGTCGTCTTCTTTGTTACTGCTGATACCGCTGCGTCCACCCTGGGCGACCTCAGCAGTTCTTTGTCCATTTCCGGTAAAGGATAAAGCCGAGTCATAGAGCGCACGCCTCTTAGCTTGATTCTGGTTGATTCCATTCCTCCTGGATCATCTGACGCACCACTCTGTGTACGGGGAAGACCTTTTGAGATCTCCTAACCGCTTGGATCAAAGGATCCTCCAACGCTTCCTCCACTGTTGGGGCGTCGGAGGTCACATTGAAAGAAGAAATGCTGCTGCATTTATAATGAAAAAACGTGCAAGAACTGTAATGAAATACAATGCAATTAGTGAACGCTTAATTTCTATTAGTCTACGAGGAATGCCTATCAACACAACTATAATTCAAGTATATGTCCCAACAACAGCTGCAGAAGAGGATAAAATTGATGAGTTCTATGAACAAGTACAAGCTGAAATTGACAGAACTTGCACACAGGATATCCTAATAGTCTTGGGTGACCGGAATGCAAAAGTTGTCAACAAAGGCGGTGGCAAAATTGTTGGAAAATATGGACTTGGCAACAGAAATGAAGCTGGAGAAAGACTGATAAAATTCTGCAAAACCAACCATCTATTCATCTCAAACACCTTCTTCCAGCAACACAAGCAGCAACTGTACACATGGACTTCACCCAATGGGTTGTACAAGAATCAAATTGACTACATCTGTGGAAGTCAACGATGGAAAGCTCTGTAACATCAAGACAGACAAAACCTGGAGCTGACTGTGGTACAAATCACCAACTGCTAGTATGCAAACTCAAGCTAAAGTTGAAAAAGAGCAAGCCACTCATGAATGTAGAAAAATATGACCTTGAAAATATACCACCAGAATTTAAAGACTGCCTGCAAAATCACTTTGCTGTTTTAGATACAAATGACAGAGCTCCAGAAGAGTTATGGGATGACATCAAGAAGGTTGTGTTGGAAGAAATTGAGAAATCTCTACAAAAGGTGAAAAAGCAGAAACAACCAAAATGGATGACCGAACAAACACTAAAAATTGACCAGAAACGCAGAAAATCTAAAGCCAGAGGAGAAAGAGGCAATTGCAGAACTCAGATTTCCAACGTGCAGCAAGACAAGACAATAAGTACTACAATGACATATGCAAGGACATAGAAGCAGAAACTATTAGAGGAAGAACAAAATTGGCTTGTTCTTTCTCTATGAGAGTTAAAGAAAAAATTCCAGCCTTGAAATGGAATGTTACAAGATGCTCAAGGATCTATGTTGAATGATGCTGAGATCATCAAGAAAAGGTGGAAAGAATATACAGAGTTATTATATGATAAAGATCAAGTGAACCAACAGCCGTTTCAACCTGTACCTTATGATACAGAACCATTGGTGATGGAAGAAGAAATTGAAGCAGCACTGAAAGCCTTATCAAAGAACAAAGCACCAGGTATTGTTGTAGTAAAAGCTGTTAGTGTAGCTGGGTTTAAAAAGGTTTGGACAAGTTCCTGGAGGAAATGTCCATAAATCGTTATTAAAAAGGGACCCGGGATATCACTGCTTGACCGAATACAAGCACTGAGGAACGTGTGTCTTTTGGGGAAACTGCTAGGTACTTATGACCTGGATTGGCCACTGTTGGAAACAGGATACTGGGCTTGATGGACCTTAGTCTGACCCAGTATGACATATCTTATGTTCTTATGGGAATGCCATCAATCTGATGCAGCTATTACTATACTTACAAGGCTCTGCCAGGAAGTTTGGAAGACATCATCATGGCCAACTGACTGGAAAAGATTTGTGTTTATACAAATACTAAAAGAAAGGTGATCCAACTGACTGTGGAAATTAATCGCACAATCGCTCTGATCCCATATACCAGCAAGATTCTACTCAAGATTATTCAGCAGAGACTACAAACATACCTGGAACGAGAACTACCTGAAGTGCAAGCAGGATTCAGGAAAGGGCAAGGAACGAGAGACCTCATTGCGGATGTGAAATGGATCCTTGAAAAGACTAAAGAATACCAAAAGGATATCTATTTGTGTTTTATTGACTACAGCAATGCTTTTGACTGTGTAAACCATAAGAAACTCTGGGCCACATTAAGAAGTATGTGTATACAAGCACACCTGATCCTTCTCTTGCACAACCTTTACATTGATCAAGAAGCAACAGTTCTAACGGAACTAGGAGAAACAGAATGGTTTAAAACCAGCAAAGGTGTATGACAAGGCTACATACTTTCCCCCACCTGTTTAATTTACATGCAGAACAAATCATCTGAGAAGCAGGACTTCATGAAGACAACTGAGGTGTGAAGATTGGTGGGAGACTCAACAACCTTTGCTATGCTAATGATGCAACATTACTAGCTGAAAGTGAAGACAATCTGAAACATTTGCTTCTCAAGATCAAGTAACAGTCTTAAAATGGGCCTGCACCTTAATGTAAAGAAGACAAAGATCCTGACAACTGGCAAAATCAATAAGTTCATCGTTGATGAAGAAGAAACTGAAATAGTGGACAACTTTAACCTACTTGGATCAACTATCAATACAAGCATCAAGCAGTCAAGAAATCAGACGACACATTGCTCTTGGCAGAATGGCTATGAAGGACCTAAATAAGATTCTCAGGAGCAGAGATGTGCCTCTCCATACAAAAGATTCGACTTGTTCAATCCATGGTATTTTCAATAACGTCATATGGATGTGAACGTAGGACAGAGAAAAGATAGGAAGAAAATTTATGCCTTTGAATTATGGTGCTGACGATGAATACTATGTATATCATGGACTGCCTGAAGAACAAGCCAGTCAGTAATGGAGATCAAACCTAAGCTTTCTTTAGAAGCTCAGATGACAAGACTTCAACTTTCATACTTTGGACATATCATGCGAAGAGAGAGATCTTTGGAGAAAGACGACATGCTTGGCATGGTAGAATATCAATGCAAAAGAGGAAGACTAGCAATGAGATGGTTTGATACAATCACAGCAGCTATGGGTGCCAGTCTGTCAACAATGAGCCACTGACTGAAGAATGAACACAGTTTAGGACAACTATCCAGTGGGTCACCATGAGTCAACATCAACTCGACAGCACTTAACAAACGTTCAAAGTCTGACTCTTTTGAGAGATGAAGCTACCATTCACCATTCCTATGCAATTCTGGCTTACAACAAACTGCATTACGATAAAATCCCAGCTCATGCATCACATCTTATCAACAGTTCTTGGCAAAATACCAAATCGAGTACGTCAGTCAGCCTCTGTGCTCACCTGACCTTGCATCCTATGACTTTTTCTTGATTCCAAAACTGAAATTACCACTGAAAGATACGACGACTGAGACCATTAAGCAAAATTTGACACAGCAAATTCACAGCATATCGAAAGAGGCATTTCAAAAGTTTCCAGCAGTAGCAGAAATGCTGGAGAAGTGTGTTTTACCAGAAGGGGACTACTTTAAAAGGAGACAGAGTGCAATTGTCAGTGTTATACTTCTTGTGTTATTGTACAAGCTTCAATACTTTTTGATCGCACCCTGTATGTTCAGTAAGCCGAAGACGCATCTTACAATTGGTATGCCCAACAACAGTAGAGAACAGGAGCACATGATAACATATTACCCAGGGGGCATCAAAGATAGCAGCAGATCTACTAAAGTATGCTTTCCCACTTGGTTCAACCCAGGATGAACCCACTATAGCAAGCTGATACCATAAGCAATGCTTACATTGGTCATGGCCAGGTGAATAGATAGCATCAGACCTAGGTACAAAGTGAGTAACCATTTCACCTATATTAGGGTACCATCGGGAAATCAGGAAGAGTGGGGTGAAGACACAAAACCCCCCAGTGAGATTTCAAAATCTGACGGAAAGCACTAAAAAAGAGCAACACACAGAATGCTCAATCAGGAGAATCGGAATGAGTTTGATAATTCAGTAATAAAATCTCGGTGAGCATATCTAGTCTGCTTATAAGCCCCAGATATAAATGAAGAAGGGTAGCCCCGAAATTGAAATCTGGCTGTCAATGCATGCACCTCTCAAAAACTAGCCTCAGACTATTGGCTCACAGGTAAGCTGGCCCGCAATGCATATGCACGCCAACTCCAGAACTGGAAATACTTATTTTCCACCCACGGATTTGCGATATAAAAGTTTAGCAAATCCTGGATTAGACTGAGATCTTAATGTCCAAAATGTCAATGGTGACTGAACGGTAGGAAAAAGTGAACTAATTTAGCCAGTCCCGGAATTCCAACAGTTGAACCTCAGAAGACAACCTAAAATGGTGATATCAAGATACTGCTTCCAAATCACCATATGCTGGAAATATGCACAGTTGTATAGGCAGAGTTGTAAAATACACAACATACAATGAAGCTACAATGGGGGCTAAAGCAGCTCCCATTGCTATACCATGTAGTTCTTTATAGAAAGTCCCACCATACCAAAAGTAATTATGTAATAAAACGAATTCAGTAAGTCATGGATTGGCCCATTCCTTTTAGAGTTTTTTCATATGTAGATGAGACACAGTATCATACACAATATCAACTGCAGCAGATTGTAGTATATGCATGTATAGAGTGGTGATGCCCATAGTGACCAAAAGAGTCACCTCACCATACTGCTATCAGGCAAGTCCATTAAAATGCGCAAGACATGCACTGTATCTTGAACATATGATTGAATATTTTTCACAGTAGGGCATAAAAAGAACCAAAACAAAAAAAAATCAAGAGGTTCCAAAACCGGTATTTTGAGTTGCAATTTGCCATTTGACAGTGTATATTTTTAGATCTTTAAACGGGGATATATATGCACTACTGTTATAAAATCCAATCCCTCTAACAGTGCTGCAATCACTGATGCCGAATAGCCCTTGCGCCTCAGCTGTGTCCGCTCAAAAGCCAGGCCACAAGTGAGAATTGATCCACCTGAGACATCAGAAATGGCCCCTGTGGACTGTCGGGGGGGGGGGGGGGTTCAATATGACTTGTCAATCAGGAGTCTGACCAGATCTGCATATCACAGCCTGCGAGGCCAATCCGGGGCAATGAGAATGATTGGACTACTGTGAGCCCTTAAGAGTTATAGCAGCTGTCCTATCAGAGCCCAGGTAAGAAACCCCTGATAGCCACTTCTGCATGAGAGCATCAACCCTTCAGACATGTGCTCCCTGTGCCTGCTAAAGAACCTGGCTGCCTTAGGATTAGACAGAGACACCATCAGATCCTTTATCGGAACGCCCCATCAGAGCATGATGTCATGGAACATTGCTGCATTTGGTTCCCATTCTCCATGATGCAAGCAGTGTCAACTGAGATAGTCCGCTTATATATTCTCCTTGCTCATTACATATGCCACGGAGAAGGCAGACAGATTTACTTCTGCTCACATCAGTAAGGGTCAAATCTCCTCCGCTAGAGTAGGACAGTCTGTGCCCCCTTGTCTGTTGATGTAGGTCACTGACGAGAAATTAGACTTACCTGCTAATTGTTGTTCCTTGAGAAACTCCAATCCAGTCCTGCACCTCTCGGTAGTGTATCTCTTCCAACAGCATGGAGACTGAGCAGGTCATCTTTTTGATGACACTAGTGTACTTAAGCAGCTGGCACCGCCTACCAGCCCCAGTACCTATTGACAAAGCAGACTCAGAGGAGCAACAAATAAGTAGTTAAAACATGCAACAAACACTTCTATGCCTAAACAAACTAGTACCCCCTCCATCCCTTGGGAAGGATACTCCACCCCGCCTCCCACTCCAGGATGCCTACCGGTTGAGGGCCCAAGCAACTCCAATGAGCAGGAAGCAAACGACTGACAGCTCTTCTGATTCGCCCCCCCCCCCCCACACACCAATTACACCCCTCTCCCCAGCTCCTCCTGGCCACTTCCTCCACCAAGGGAACCAGCTTCAGGACCGGGATGCACACAGATCATCACAGAAAGCACTCAGGGAGGGTTCCATGACTGGACTGGAGTTCCTCAAGGAACAACATTAGCAGCTAAGTCTAATTTCTCTTTCTTTATCGTCCCTCCAGTCCTATACCGCACCTCCGGGATGTATCAGAGAAGTTAAACTAATGGGAGGGACCCGCACAACCGGCTTGAAGCACTGCTCATCTGAAACGAGCATCCCCTGCCGCCTTAGAGAAAGTATGCTGCAACAACCACATTGCCGCCCTACAGATCTCCACCGGCGGAACTAAACTATACTCTGCCCACGAGGCTACCTGCAAACCCACCAGCACTGCATTACCCTTCAAGATGTATGCCGACAATTGTCTCCCTGATCCATCTGGAAATGGAGGACTTAGCTGCCACTTCACCTTTGCACGGCCCACCAAACAGAACCAACAGACGGTCCAATCTCCGAAAGGATGAGGTCCTCTTCACATACCTTCACAGGGCTCTTAATATTCAGGCAGCACAGCTGTGGAGTGGCAGGGCCCACATCCACGCTCGCCAGAGCTGGTAAGGAAATGGCCTAATTTACATGAAATGCTGACATCACTTTGGGCAAAAATGAAGGTACCAGGCACAAGACCACTCTTTCCTTGAAGGAGGAAAGGGATGGCTCCTGGCACAACAGGGCCTGAAGCTCTGAAATCCTGCATACCGAGGAAATCACAAGCAGGAATACCGTTTTCAGAGTCAAATCCTTCAGGGAAGCTTGACTCAATGGCTCAAAGGGTTCCCTAGACAGTGCCATCAGCACCAGATTGAGATCCCAAAGCGATACCACCGCCCTCCTCGGCAAACGGAGGTGGGTCACCGCCCTTAGAAATCTCAGCATGTCTGGGTGTATACCCAATGGCCAATGTTCCCTCTAATTTTCTGTAGGCTGTGTGCGCATAAAATATCAGCTGTGCAGCTTTTGAAGGAAGGTTAAATTTTTGTGCGCCACATAACGACACTCGGAGTTATATACTTTAAAATTTGACTTCACGTCAGAATACAGTATGTACACCACATTGATTGCACTAGAAAATATTGTAGAACTTGTGAAAACCATAAATACACAACAGCTTTTCAATTTTAAGAATGTCTGTGTTGTTTTCTATCAGAATCAGAATCGTAATTTTTGTGCGCTCTGTTGTAAAGTATGTGCGCTCACTCGGAGAGGTGTGTGCGCGCGCACACGCGCACAGCTTAGAGGGAACAGTGCCAATGGCACCCCGTGGACTTTCCCACAATAACAGGAAATCGCTGCCGTTGCAACCTCAAGGAACTGGCAGCTAGACTCATCAAAACCAGATTGCAAGAAGATGTCCAGGACGGAGACAGTGGAAGGGCACGCCTGCCTCTCTCCACACCACAATTCAAAGATTCCTCCTACGTGGATGCACGCCAGGTTCGTAGACCTCCTCTGGGGATGTAGCAAGGTTCCCTATCACCGAGCACGATCATCATCTCTTTTTCAAACTCATCCTTTCAAGAGCTATGCTATAAGAAAGATTCGATCCACCTGGGGCATGCAAAGCAGCCCCTGCATCAAGAGGTCCTTCCGACCCGTAAGCCACTACGGTCAATCCGCCAGTATCCGAATCAGGTTGGCATACCACGGGCACCTCGGCCAGTCTGGAGCCACCAGAACTTCTAATCCCTGGTGTGCCTCTATCCGTTGCACTACCCGACCTATGAGCGCCCACAATGGAAAAACATGGGAGACCCAATCTTTGGGGCACAGCTGAATTAGAGCATCCAGACCCTCAGACATCCTCTCTTCTTCCGCTGAAAAACCGGCAGGCCTTGGACGACTCGAATGTTGCCATTAGGTCCATGACCATTGTGCCCCATCGGCGGACCATCTGCTGGAACACCCCCTGGTTGAGCTGCCACTCTCTGGGGTCCACACACACCCAGCTGAAGTAGTCTGCTGTCACATTGTCAACTCCCGCTACGTGCGCCACCGCTAACACCTGGAGACAAATCTCTGCCCCTCCGAACAGCCTTTCGGCCTCCTCCTCCAGGTCTGCACTGCCTGTGCCTCCTTGCCAGTTGATGTAAGCCACTGTGGTCGCATTGTCCTTGAGGACTCTGACTGCCTTCCCCTGCAATGATGGTTCGAAACCTCTAGCACCAAGGTAACTGCTCGCATCTCGAGCCTGTTGATCGACCACAGGACCTCCTGCAGACTCCACTGTCCCTGAACAAGGCATCCTCCGCAATGGGCTCCCCAACCTGACAGACTAGCATCGGTCATCAGCAGAACCCACACTAGGGACTCGAATGGCATGCCACCCAGATGCAGCCACCACTTGAGGGCCCTCCTTGTGCTCCGCAGGCAGGGGAGTACTTGGGACAGGGGGACTCTGATGGGACCACCGACGGAGCAGAGACTAGCTCGAGAGTGGCTGCCATGATCCCAGAACCTGCAGATAATGCCACACTTATGGTCTCACCATCTTCAGGACTACTGTATCAACTGTCGTAGCTCCTACGCCCAGCGATCCAAAAGCAAAACCCTGCTCATGCGGGTATCGAAGCACACTCCCAAATACTCTAGCTCCTAGGTCAGCCGTAACTGACTCTTGGTCAGGTTGACCTCCCAACCGAGATTTTGAAGGAACTCCACCACCCGCGCTGTTGCACTTTCGCCGTCGTCCCTGGACTTCACCCAGATTAGCCAATCGTCTAGGTACGGGTGAGCGAGAACCCCTTCCTTGCGGAGAGCTGCCGCCACCACCACCACCATGACATTGGTGAAGGTATGGGGGTGGTCGCCAAACCGAAAGGTAACAATTGAAACTGGAAATGGTCCCTTGGCACCACAAAGTAGAGATTCTACTGATGTTTTGAATAGATGGGAATATGCAGATACGCCTCAGGAAGATTGAGAGACGTCAAGAACGCTTTATTTCCTACCGCCACTATTAATGATCCAAACATTTCCATGTGGAAATGCAATACCCGAAGACAGTGGTCCATGCCCTTGAGGTCGAGAATCGGGTGAAAAGAACCTTCCTTTTTGGGCACCACGAAATACATGGAGTATCGACCGCATCCGTACTGGTCTCATGGAACCGGTTCCACAGCTCTTAGCTGCAAGAAACGAGTCAAGGTCTCTTCTGCTGCCGCCGACGACACTGCTGCGCCCACTTTGGGTGATCAAGGAGCTCTTGTTCTTGCTCTGACAGCGGGTACAGGCACATCATGGATCGCATTCCTTTAAAACTGGCCCCTGGCAGATCCCACTCATCCTAGATCTGTCATACTACTCCCTGTACCAGAAAGACTTTCTGCAATTTCCACACCGCCTGGAGCAGCCAATCCTCCAATGCCTCTTCCTCTGCCGGAAGGTTGGCAGGCATATTCAGGGCCTTGAGGGACTCCAAGATGAGCGCCGGCAGCTCCTCCCGGTGGAACACCTAAACAAATCCGGGCATGATCCTCCTGTTCTGGTATCTCTCCTTCTTCCAACTCCTCTTGCAGAGCTAGCTCCGTGTCAAGGTCTTCCTCATCCAACAATGGCAATGGCTGCTACTCCTCTGAGCTTCTAACCCACTTAGATGTCACAGTCCTTGACTCGTACTCTTTTGCGTCCAACACTCTTAGCCCCGCGTTCCAGGGATGAGGAGCTGCTTGCCAAGCCCTGTTGACGTAGGCAAAACACCTTATGCAAAAGACAAACTCCATTGAGAACTCCCCCCGGGAGTCCTATTGCTTCCTCGGCTTGAGGGATAGATGGCCCTGGCATCATGCAGGGACTGGGAGCTGGATCCATTGAAGATAACATGGCACACCCACTTCCAGGGTCTCTTGCAACCGAGAAGGACTCTCCTACCTCATCTTGTCCTGCTCTGCTCCAATGACTTAGCCTCTTGTGTGCAGATTAGGCACATGCCTGCCTACGAGACCGCTCCTATTGGGTCCTGCATATCTTGAGGATTTTTAGATTGCGTTGCCGTGTTGTACCTCAAAGATATGACACGGACCATACATTGATCCAATCTGACACTTTCTCAGAGCAAAAGTTTATATTTTTATAAGGAGTACAGCTTCCCTTAAAAGCAATATCCCCCTTTGAAAATGGAATAGCTAACATATTCCAAAATACTCTATAAATAAGTTACATTAAAAAGTAATTACACCTTACCTGCTAATTAATGTTCCTGAAGGAACGACAGTCCAGTCCCTTTACTTCTGGGTTGCGTAACCCTTCCAGCAGCTTGGAGGCTGAGTCCATCCTTTTTGAGGATGGTGTGGTATAAATACCACTGGCACCACCCACAGATCCCAGTAATCTAATGAAAAGCAGACTTAATGAAAATTCAAATAATAGCCTATGCAAAAATAACACAAACCACACAACTAACTCTCCCAATGTTTTTTTTTTTTAAGAGTCAAGGAGGAAAAAAGGGGGAAGGAGGTGGTTTACCCGAGTCTGACTGAGTCATCCTTCACGCCGGCCCGCCAGACCTGGGCCAAGGGGCCCCTCCACTTTGTCCTGGCCCTGAATTCGGTCTGCTGATCCTCACCTGTCCACTAGGACATTACGCCAATCGAAGAACCGGGTGGGATCAGGGACTGGACTGTCGTTCCTTCAGGAACATTAATTAGCAGGTAAGGTCTAATTACTTTTTCCTTATTGTCACTCCAGTCCAGTCCCTTTACTTCTGGGATGTAACAGAGCAGTTCAAGCATGGGTGGGATCCGTTATGCCGGAATGAAGTACCGCATGCCCAAACAGAGTCAAGCTGAACTCTGAACGTCCAGTCTGTAGTGTCTGGTAAAGGTATGCAGCGAGGACCACGTAGCCGCCCTACAAAATGTCCAGCGGCGGAACTAAGCTATATTCTGCCCAAGAGGTAGCCTGCACCCGCATTGAATGAGCGCGCAGTCCCCCTGGAACCTGCTTCCCCTGGAGGATGTAGGCGGAAGCAATAGCTTCCCTGATCCACCTGGAGATGGAAGCCTTGGCCACTGCCTCCCCCTTGTGCGGACCTCCAAACTGAATGGACGGTCGGACTTTCGAAAAGGCGCAGTGCGGGAGAGGTAACGCTTCAAGGCTCTCTGAACGTCCAGGAGGCGCAGCTTCCTGTCCCCTCCCCCTCTTGCCCATCCGCTGAAAACAACGGGAGCGTTACTGTCTGGTTCACATGGAAGGGGGAGATGACCTTGGGCAAGAAAGACGGTACTGTCCATAAGACCACTTTATCCTTGAAGAATGAAAGAAATGGGGGCTGGGAGGACAGCACTTGAAGTTCGGAGACATGTCTGGCCGAACAAATAGCGACCAGAAAAACTGTCTTCAGTGTCAAATCCTTTAGAGAGGCTTCCTTTGCCGGCTCAAAAGGTGCCTTGGTCAAGGCATTTAGTACCAGGTTAAGATCCCAAGGGGGAATGACCGATTTCTGCTGAGGACGTAAACGCCTAACCGCTCTCAGGAACCTGGACACGTCCGCGTGGGCCCCTAATGACTTTCCGCGGACCTTACCTCTATAGCAAGAGATGGCTGCCAACTGGACTCGTAAAGAACTGTGCGCTTGGCCCTTGTCAAAACCTGCTTGCAAAAACTCCAGACCCTCTGGAATGGAGGCAGAAAGAGGTTTACTCCAGTGCTCCGCACACCATGCTTCGAAGATACACCAAACTCTTACATAGGAGAGACAGGTCGAGCGCTTTCTAGCACTCAGAGTCGAGATTACGAGTCCAGTCTGGCCACGTGCTGGGCTGAAAGAGCCTCCAATCGGACTTCGGCCCACCGGAACAGGCTGTCCGCTTCCTTCTCCAAGGAGGAACTGCTTGTACCTCCCTGGCGGTTGATGTAAGCCACCACGGTGATACTGTCGGAGAGGATGCGAATTGCTCTTTGACAAACTAGGGGTTCGAGTGCCCCGAGCGCCAAGGCTACCGCTCGTAATTCCAGTCTGTTGATGGACCAGTGAGACTCCATCGAAGTCCAAAGTCCCTGAACGAACTGGTCCTTGCAATGAGCTCCCCAGCCTGTTAGACTGGCATCCATCGTCAGCAGTAACCACTGCGGGGGTTCGAGAGGCATCCTGCAATCCAGGTTCCTCGAGTACCGCCACTACTGGAGGGCCTTCTCGGCAGTCGCATGGACAAAGGATGATGTTGATGAGACCACCGACGTAACAGGGCCCACTGCAGCGGCCGCATGTGAGCCCTGGCCCACGGAACTACCTCTATTGCTGCAGCCATGGTTCCCAGCAATTGAAGGTAATGCCAAGCCGTAGGGTTTCGCCTGTTCAGAAATTGCGAAACCAGGATCCTTAGTTCCATTGACCTCTTCTTGGACAGAAACACTTTCCCTCTTCTGGTGTCGAACCTCGCTCCGAGATACTCGATCTCTTGAGAGGGTATCAACCTGCTCTTTGACCGATTGATGACCCACCCTAACTCCTCCAGGACTTCTACCACCCTGGCAGTAGCCGAGCGACTCTCCTCTTCTGACTTTGCCCAGATCAGCCAATCGTCCAGGTAGGGATGTACCAGGATTCCCTCTTTTCGCAGGGCCGCAGCCACCACCACCATTATCTTGGTGAAAGTCTGAGGAGCCTTGCTAGCCCGAAGGGCAGAGCTTGGAATTGAAAATGACCTCTTGGCACCACGAATCTCAGGAACTGTTGATGGGACCTTCGAACCGGGATATGCAAATAGGCTTCCGTCAAATCCAGGGAAGTCAGGAACACTCTGCTCCTTACGGCCACGATGACCGACTTTAGGGTTTCCATCCGGAAATGAGGCACCTTGAGACAGCAATTGACTTGCTTTAGATCTAGGATCGGACGAAAGGAACCTTCCTTCTTTGGTACCACAAAATAAATCGAGTATTGACCGGAGCCGCATTGGTCTAGCGGAACAGGGATCACTGCTCCGAGCGCTAAAAGTCTTGAAAGTGTGGTTTCTATCGCCGCCCTTTTTACCGGAGATCCGCAGGGAGACTGAATAAAGGCTGGAAGTATTTGCTTTGCAAATTCGAGAGCATAACCCTCTCGGATCACTTCTAGAACTCATTGATCGGACGTGACCCGGGACCAGGCGGGAAGAAACTGCCTTAAACGGCCCCCCACCAGCAGGCTGCCCACCTGGGCCCCCGTTTTCTCATTGTGGTTTTCTAGGTCCCGCAGAGGAGGCGGCCCCAAAACCTCTCACCGCCCCCCGAAACCCTCTAAAGTTTTGACCCCTAGATGGGAAACGGCCCCTAGGAAAGGGGTTCGACCTGGCTGGACGAAACCTCTGGGGATCTCTGGGCTGACTCCGCACAGGAGCTAGCGAGCGACCTTGTTTCGGTCTGTCCTCCGGAAGCCTGCCCCCTTTAGATTTGCCAAGGTCTTTCACCAACTTATCCAAGTCTTCCCCAAACAATAGCTTCCCCTTAAAGGGAAGACGGCTCAGGCGCGCCTTTGAAGAGGCATCGGTTGCCCAATAACGTAGCCACAAATAACGCCTAGCTGCAACTACTGAGGCCATGTTCTTAGCTAGGCTCCTGATGAGGTCATACTGGCTATCCGCAAGGTAGGCAGCCCCGGACTCCATCCTAGCTGTAATAGCTTGCGTGTCCCCTGAGGTACCCTCCGATAGCTGAAGTTGCTGGGACCACCTCAGACAGGCCCGAGCCACCCAAGCCCCTGACACCGCGGCCTGCAAAGCCAGAGCGCTAACATCAAAGGCTTGCTTCAGCAGCGTATCCAATTTTCTATCTTGGGTATCCCTCAGGGCCGCACTGCCCTCGACGGGGATAGTTGTCGTCTTTGTTACTGCTGAGACCGCCGCATCCACCCTGGGTGACTTCAGCAGTTCTTTGTCCAGTTCCGGCAACGGGTACAGGCGAGCCATTGAGCGGACTCCCCTCAAACTTGACTCTGGTTGATCCCATTCCTCCTGGATCATCTGTCGCACCACCCTGTGGACAGGAAACACCTTCTGAGACCTCCTAACGGCTTGGATTAAAGGATCCTCCAAAGCTTCCTCATCTGCAGGCGTGTCCAAGGCCACATTGAGTACCTTCAGGGAATCATTAATCAACGCTGAGAGCTCCTCTCGACGAAAAACTCTAACAATGCGGGATTGATCCTCATCCGGGATCTCTCCCTCTTCGACCTCCTCCTCATCTTCACCTATTTCTTTGTCCGAGACCTCCTCTTCCGGAGTGTCATGGGAAAGGGACGCGAGAGGCTCCTCGCTCATTAGCCTTGCGCGCTTGGGCGGAACCCCGGAGTCCTGGGCCCTTGCCTTCATCGGTCTGGCCAACCCGCCCTCCTTTGCCGTGCTTGACTCGCTTGTTCCTAGACGCTGCTTACGCATACAATAGGCCTTGTGCAGTAGAAGAACGAAATCAGGAGAAAAGTGATCCCAGCCACCCTCCTCCCCAACAGATGTGGAGGGGAGGGACAGAGGAGGGCTGGGTAAATCTGAGGCTGAAGGTGGAGGAGAATGGGACTCCCCACCCCCTCTCCTGACCCTTGAGGAGCTTGAGCCATGGACAAGTGGATTTCCTGTTCCACGGAAGTGGCCTCTGCCACACAACCTCTGCAGACCCCTGCTTCCGAGGCCGTACCCCTACGAGTGCCACAGGATGGGCCCCGTGGCTTGCCAGTCATGTCCCCTTTTTAAGCCAAACACTTAGAATTACAGCTTTAATAAGACTAATCAATTTAACTGGATAAATTAAAGTAATTTTTTTTTATTTAATATTTATCAATTTTATTACAACATTCCAGAAGACATTCTGAATCAGAATTAGATGTACAATGAAGAATAAAAAAAATAAGAACCGCTGAAGGCAGCCCTATAGAAATATAAACAAAACCTGGTATAGACCCCAATATTCCCACAATAAAGATCCAAGAAAAAAGAAATTAAATTCTAAGGTTAAATCACCTAACACAATTATACCATTATAGGAGCGTGATTATTATTATATGGCAGCCGGTGTAGAAGGCACCTCAGATCCTAGCCCCTCCTTACTTAAGAGAAAAGCCAAAAGTTGCTTGGGTTCAAAAAACAAGTATTGCTTAGATTGAAAACAAATAACACATTTACAAGGATATCTAAGTTTGAATTGCGCACTCAAAGCGAGCGTCCTCTGGCGCAACTCCAGGAACGCTTTTTGCCTTTTCTGTGTTTCCCTTGCTAAATCGGGAAATATTGATATTCTTGAACCCAAAAACATAGCATCTGAAATATGACGGAAATACAATTGCAACACAGTATTCCGATCAGACTCGAAAGCAAACTTTACCAATAAAGTAGCCCTGCTAGTAACCACCTCAAGTGAGCTCTCCAAGAAATCAGAAAGATCCATATGAGGGGGGCCACTACCATTAGGTTTCCCCAGCTGATTTGCAGCCTCCCCAATCGATATTGAAACATACTGAGCTCTCACTATCGGGGGCAACGATCCTGCAGGCATCTGAAGGACTTCTAAGAAAAACTTACGGACCAAGTCAATGGAATCTAACAGACGTGATCGAGGAAAATTCAGGAATCTAAGTAATTTAATTTAAGGAATGTAGACAATTCTGAATTCAATGTGCCCACCTCTCCCCCAGCCCGTTAAAATCACCACCCAGCAGTAAAAAGGAAAACTAAGGGAAGAACTTAAAATAAAGAAATTAAAATAAAATAGAACAAAAAACCAGCTCGTTTGTTCTCCCCAGTACTTGCTGTTTGTTGCTTTTCTCTCCTCAGCGCGTTGTCCAGGCACGAGGAAGCCAGCCAGCCTCCGCTGGCTTCCACGTGATAGGCCTCAGCCACACGGATTTTAAACCGGCAGTCGGCTGCCACGCCGCCGAATTTGTGCGCCCGGCGCCCGACACTGCCGAGTTCTGTGCACCGCGGCTGTCTCCAACACCCTGCTGCTCCGGGAGCTGCCATGCGAAGCAGGGAATGCCCTGGGGGAAGTTGTGGCGCCGCCTCAAGTGCTCAGCCACCCGGAGGGCTTCAGCGCGAGGCAGGGCAGACCCACGGGAAGGGCCTCTGGGTGCCGGCCGGCTGTGCAAACGAGGAGACTTCTCCGGTCCTCTTGCTGCTATCAGCAAACCACCTCCTCTGATTTGGGAGCTCAATCACTGAGACGGAGAGAGCGAGGGAGGAGGGGGGGGGAGAGGATAGGAAGAAATTTAAAGGCACAGAGTTAAATAAAGAAATTCAAAGTAAATCAAAAGAAAGCAAATGAACTTTAAATTAAATTAACTAAAAGGGATAAAAAAGAATGAAGACTCCAGTAAGCTCTTGGCTTACTGGAAACCTTCCAGCTGCTTGGAGGCTGAGAATACTGGGATCTGTGGGTGGTGCCAGTGGTATTTATACCACACCATCCTCAAAAAGGATGGATTCAGCCTCCAAGCTGCTGGAAGGGTTACGCAACCCAGAAGTAAAGGGACTGGACTGGAGTGACGATCAGGAATGTTATTTACTGTAACTCTTTTGCTAAACAGCTTTTAAGACGTTAAAAGTGAATTCTATGCTATAATAGTGTAAGAAGAAATTAGACCTTACCTGCTAATTGTCTTTCCTTGAGTTCTCTCCGGGCCAGTCCAGGAAACTGTAGGGTTGTCAATCTGCTCCAGCAGCTGAGGACTGAATGATCAAAGTCTTGCTGACAAACTACCCAGCTCCCCCTGTTGTCAGAGGCTCAGTCTACTATTGTCAAAGCAGTCTATTCAATTACTAACTCTAACTTACGTAAACTACCGTAAAAACAGCAACTAACAGACAATTTTATTATTCCAACTCTACGTATATCCTTGCTTTATCCTTTTTTCTTTTCTTTTTTTTTTCATATCTTAGCATTCTAGCATGGCCGGTACTGCCGTACTCCCCCTAACCTCCAGGGAGCACCACAGCCAGCACCTCACTGAAAAACCTTTTGGACAGAAGATAACACAGGCGATTCTTAATCGTCATGTCACCGCACTATTCTTGCCGAAGACTTCCTGAAAAGACCGTTAAACGCTTTGCAAAAACACTTCCCAGAAACTCACAAATGATCTGGGTGGGCCCTGGACTGGCCCGGAGAGAACTCAAGGAAAGACAATTAGCAGGTAAGGTCTAATTTCTTCTTCCTCCTCGTCTCTCCGGGTCAGTCCAGGAAACTGTAGGGAAGTACCAGAGCAGTATCTAATTTCGGGAGGGACCCTATAGGCCCGCCACTATGGCTGCAGCCCCTACATTTGCGTCTCCCCTTGCTTGCACATCCAACCTATAATGCTTCGCAAACGTGTGGAGAGACAACCACGCAGCCACCAGACAGATATTCACAGGCAGAACTAAGGCAAACTCGGCTCAAGAGGCAGCCTGGCCCCGCGTAGAACGCACTCAGAGACCCTCAGGAGCCAACTTACCAGCCGCCTGATATGCCGCCCCTATCGCCTGTTTTAACCATCGAGCAATAGATGCTTTAGAAGCCGCCTGTTCTTTCTGTGCTTCTCCAAAGAGAACGAACAATCTTTCTGTCTTCCTGACAGACGCCGTTTTCCTAAGGTACCGATGGAGCTCTCTACCAAGATCCAACTTCTGCAAGGAACTATCTATTCCAGACCTCTCACGGCCCTTAAAAGTCGGAAGTGAAATTGACTGGTTCAAATGAAACCTAGACACTACCTTCGGTGGGAAAGAAGGAACTGGCCATACCACCTTCTCCGCCGAAAACCGAATGTACGGCTCCTTACATGAAAGCGCCTGCAGATCCGAGATCCGTCTTGCCGAACACAAGGCTACCAGGAAAGCCGTCTTCCAGGAAAACTCTCTCAGCGGTACCACCCCTGCTGGCTCAAAGGGTGCCCGCATCAATGCCTCCAGAACCAAATTCAAATCCCAAACTGGAACAACTGTGCCCACCGGAGGCCGCACATTCTTAACCGTTCTTAAGAATCTCAGAACATCCGGATGCAATGACAAGAGGCCCCTCTGCACCTTGCCTCGAAAACATGCTAACGCCACCAACTGAACTTTTAGAGTACTGAGGGCTAGACCCTTATCCAAACCCTCCTGCAGGAACGACAAGATATCCGACACCGTTGCAGAAAACGACTGCACACTACGTCTATCGCATCAACATTCAAATAAGCGCCAAATACGCACATAAGCTAAGGATGTAGACCTTCTCCTGGACTTCAACATGGCTACCACCGCCGCGGAATAACCTCTCCACCACAGGCGTTCCCTTTCAAGAGCCAAGCCATAAGCGAGAAGCAATACACTTGTGGCATGACACTGGACCCTGGTACAACTGGCTGCTCCGGCGGAGCAACCTCCAAGGATGGTCCACAAGAAGCCGCACTAGATCCGCATACCATGGTCTCCTTGGCCAATCTGGAGCTATGAGAATCACCTTGTCGTTGTGATGCTCTATCCTCCGGATGACCCTCCCGATCATTGGCCACGGAGGAAACAGAGCAGTATGCCTGCCAGCCAAGGCTGAGCCAGATCATCGAGTCCTTCCGACATGTGTTCCCTGCATCTGCTGAAGAACCGAGGTGCTTTGGCATTGACTAGAGTGGCCATCAGGTCCATGACCAGCTGTCCCCATCGCACTATGATGTCATGAAAGACTGCTGTGTTGAATTCCCACTCTCCCAGATCTAAAACATTCCGACTGAGGTAGTCAGCCTGCACATTGTCCTGTCCTGCTACATGAGCCGCCGACAGCGCTAACAGGTGGTTCTCTGCCCAGAGCATTAACATCTGACTCTCCTCCAACAAACCTGCACTGTCCGTACCTCCTTGATTGATATAAGACACCGCTACGGCATTGTCAGAGAACACACGCACTGCCTTTCCTTCCACCATCGCGCAGAACCCCTGAAGAGCCAAATGCACAGCTCTCATTTCCAAACGGTTGACTGACCAACCACTCACTTCCACTGTCCAGCAGCCCTGTGCTACCTACGCCATACAATGCGCTCCCCAGCCGACCAGGCTAGCATCCGTAGTCACCAGAATCCAATCCAGCTGCTCCAGAGGCATCCCTGCTTGAAGATGCGAGACATCCAGCCACCACTGCAGGCTGTCCCTGACTGATTTAGAGGATGATGCTGCTGCGGCAACCATCTGGAGAGCAACGCCTGTTGCAGAGGACGCATATGCGCCCTGGCCCACGGCACCAAGTCTAACGCCGCCGCCATGGAACCCAGTAGCTGCAAGTATCGCCATGCCGTCGAAGCCTTTATGCGTAAAAACGCTGACAACTGTTTCAACAGCTTCTGTACTCTGTCCTCTGGCAAAAACACCGACCCTACAGCCGTGTCGAACAACGCTCCGAGATACACGAGCCACTGCACTGGAACCAGCTGACTCTTGGTCTGGTTTACCACCCAACTAAGCTGTTGCAGGATGTCCACCACACGAGCCGTCGCAGCGAGCAATTCCTGAACCAAACCTGCCCGGATCAGCCAGTCGTCCAAGTAGGGATGTACCAAGATGTCTTCCTGGCGCAGCGCTGCTGCCGCCACCACCATCACCTTCGTGAATGTGCGAAACGTTATCGCTAGCCCAAAAGGCAGCGCTCGAAACTGAAAATGCCCCATGGGCACTGCAAATTGTAAAAACCTCTGATGCTCCGGTCTGATGGGAATATGCAGATAAGCTTCTGTCAGATCTATGGACGAGAGCACCTCGCCGAGCTTGACGGACCGGATAACCAATCGTAGGGTTTCCATTCAAAAATGTGGCACTCTCAAACAGTGGTTCACATTTTTGAGATCGAGAATAGGCCGAAAAGACCCTTCCTTTTTGGGAACCACGAAATAAATCAAGTATCGACCTAATCCACACTGGTCTTTCGGAACTGGAACTACCGCTTGAAGACTCAGCAAACATCGTAGCGTATCGCCTATCGCGTCTCGCTTCACCTGCGTTCCGCATGGAGACACCACAAAGGCCTCCGCTAACAGCTGAGCGAACTCCAGCGCGTAACTGTTGCGGACAATCTCCAGTACCCACTGATCCGCAGTTATGGTGGCCCAGACGGAGTGGAAACTCTGCAAGCGCCCTCCCTCCGGAACCTCCGCCTGGACCAACCCCGTCTCACTGCGGTTTCTTTGAGGAGTTCTGCTGGGGATTGAAATATCCCCTGCCGAAGCCTCGAGCCCCCCGAAAGGGCTGGCCCCTGGACACAAAGCAACCCCGCTGATAAGGAGCAAACCACGAACCTCTGAACTTGCAAAACTCTCTTCCCTGCACTTTCTACAGAGCGCTAGCTTTCTGGCCCTTCGGGCAACCGACCCCCTTTGGAGTCCCCCAGATCCTTCACAATTTTCTCCAAAGCCTCCCCAAACAGCAGCTTGCCCTTATACAGGAGTTTACTAAGACGCACTTTAGAAGCCGCATCCGCCACCCAACTTCTCAGCCAGAGAAATCTTCTTGCAGCTATCACTGACGCCATGGACTTCGCCAAGATCCTTACTAAATCATAAAAGGCATCAGCGAGGTACGCTGCAGCCGACTCAAGCTTCGCCCCCTCCGTGGAAGATCCGTCCTCCCCTTCAGTATTAGACTCCCCCTGGAGCCAACGAATGGAGGCTCTTGACACATACGCTCCACAGATGTAGGCCTACAGTGACAGAGCACTGGTATCAAATGCCTGCTTAAGAAGCAATTCCAACTTTCTATCTTGCAGATCCTTAAGGGCCGCTCCATCCTCTACTGGTATCACTGTCTTCTTTGTAACCGCTGACACCAACGCATCCACCTTAGGCATGCAGGGTAACTCTCTCTCTTCCTGCGGTACGGGGTACAACCTACCGATGGCCCGACCGCCTCTCAATGTGGCTTCAGGACACTCCCATTCGGACTCTACCATCGGCTTAATCACCCTATGGACCGGAAAATACCACTGCTCTGCCTTAAATCCTTGAAGCAGCGGGTCCTCCAGAGGTTCTTCCTGCACTGTCGGTAGAGCAATATTCAACGCTGCTAGCGACTGGGCAATAAGAGCCCCCAGCTCTTCCTTCCTAAAAACCCTAACGACATCGGGGTCCTCGCCTAGCGCAATCTCACCTTCCTCTAACTCATCCATCCAGTGATCTTGTCCTGATTGTGAGAGAATTTCTCCCTCCTCCGCTAAGCGAGACTCCGAGACCTGCTGACCGAAGCCATCGGCCGCAGCCTCTCCTACCAAAGCACTTCTAGAGGATCCCTCCCAAGGGTCTATGGGTGAACCATCCCCTTTCTGTACTCCAGAGGTCAGGAGAAGAGACCTTGGCATGCACCTGCTCCAACTTTAGACAATAAGCTTTATGTAGAGACAGGATGAAATCCGGTGAAAAAGACTGATTCCAGACCCACATGTACCCCTAGCAGAGGTCCCTGGGATCCAGACTCTACTGGTGGAGGCTTCCTTGACTTTGATCTTTTCTTCTCCGGCTTCTCTGGCAGCGCGGGGGAAACGGTTGCCTTTTCTAACATGGCCGCCGTTCCCGCCTTTTCTCTGGAGCTCAAATGGCTGCCCCAAGGTTCTAGTAACATTTTCCTCACATCCATGCTCTCCCCAAGCAAACGGGCAACACTACTGCCCTCTTCTAAAACAAAAACGGCACAGTCCCGAATCAGACAGCCCCCGACGACTTCCACACTGCCTGCCCCTGCAGCATGTGCTTCTGCTACTACCGCCTGCACACACTCTGACAGAAGCGGTCCCCTGTCAAGGCCTGCACAATCGCACGACAATACCTGCCGATTCGGAATGTCACTCAGCGAACTACTCTTCGCGCTGCCAGCGGTAGAGTGAGATCGGGTCCAGTAGGCAGAAGGGGCTCCCAGTTCACCCCTGATATCCTGGAACGGAGCCGCACGCCGAGGCAGGCTCTGCCTCTGCTGCCTTTAAACTTTGCTATGCAGCCGCCACGCTCCGTTCCTTTTTTTTTTTTTTTTTTTTTTAATGCTGTCAATTACCATTTTTATGGCAATCAGACCCTGCCAGAGCCCTTCAGCAACAAAAGGAAAGTATTTATTTTTATCCGCTTAACACTATCTAAACTTTCCTCCCTGCCTCACCGGGAGCCTGTCAGGCTAGGTCCTATCCAGCCGCTGAGGACTGAAAGACTGAGCCTCTGACACCAGGGGGGGCTGGGTAGATTGTCAGCAAGATTTTGATCATTCAGTCCTCAGCTGCTGGAGAAGGTTGACAACCCTACAGTTGCCTGGACTGGCCTGGAGAGACGAGGAGGAATATTCATTGTAAACCGACCTTAATCTCTGGAAGGGGTGGTATATAAAAGCAAATAAAATAAAATCAGGGCTAAGAGACAAGGGATGATCATGTCAGGTTACTTTTGTCTCTAACTTTTTGCCTAGCCCTTCTCAGGAGAAAGTCACAATGTCTCAAACTGTCACATATCACCTGACCAGGCACAACAGCTCTCTGAAATCTGCCCAGCAATAAAATAAGATGGGCTTTTTCCACAGCATTCCTTGTGTTATACAGCTCAAAACTTAATGATGTGGCATGAAGTGGGGTTCACCTCCCTTGATACCATCCCATACCAGGCACTGCGGTCTAGCCGGCATAGTGGGAAGGGCTGTGGGCACTCCCCAGAACGCCCTCAACCTGTACCCGGGTAAGTAATAGAATCCCTAGCACAGTGCACCTTCACAGGCTCCAGAACCATTCCCGCCGCCAGATGGGTCTCCTGTAGCCACCAATCGAGACTGGTCCTCACCTCTTCTGGACACTGGAGTTTCATTGACAATGCTTGGATCTGAGGCTCCCAGCGCAAAAGCAGCTGCTGTTGAAGCGGCCTCATGTGGGCCCAGGCACCAGATTCAAAGCCACCGCCATAGATCCCAGCAGCTGCAGATAGACTCAAGCCGTTGGAATCTTCATTGTCAAAAAGTGGAATGCCTGCTGCTGGACCTTGCATATCCTGTCAGCTGGCAGAGACACTTGCCTTGCCATCGAAGAGTGCTCCCAAGTACACCAACTGCTGCACGAGCTTTAACTGGCTCTTGGATTGGTTGACTACCCATCTCCAACTTTAGAGAAATTCCACCACTCAGCAAGTGACTGTCACCATCTCTTCTGTTTCTGCATGATCAGTCAATCGTCCAGATAAGGGTGAACCAAGATACCTTCCTTTCTTAGGGCCACTGCTATCTCCACCATGGCCTTAATGAAGGTGTGTGCAGCCGTGGCCAGGCCAAAAGGCAATGCGCGGAACTGAAAGTGCCCCATTGACACCGCAAAACGCAGAAACTGCTGATGTTATGGACAAATTGGAATATGCAGGTAGGCCTCTGTGAAATCCAGCACAGCCAAGATGCCCCTAGTGTCATGGCTAGGATTACAGAGCATGCAATTTCCATCTGAAAGTGTGATATTCGCAAAACCCAACTGACATGCTTGAGATCCAGAATGGGCAGAAAAGAACCTTCCTTCTTCGGGACCACAAAATAAATCGAATACCGATCTAAATGGAAATTACACATACCTGGTAATTGTAGTTCCTGGAGGGTCCAGTTTAGTCCTCCACATCCGGGTAGTGCACCTCCTCCCGCAGCCAGGAGACTGGACCAATCAAAATCCTGCCATGTATGATGTATGCTGTCGGAGCTCCCATCAGCCCCCAGTAAACTAGTAACAAAGCAGACTTAAAGAAGCAACACATGAGACTATCAGAAATACGTATTGAAAACAAACTCGGATCCCTTACGAATGTATGAATTTACCGACCCCCTCCCCAAACGAGGAAGCCAGAACGCTACACAGCGCTTCTACCTTCTTCCCAGAAGAAAAAGACAGTCACAACCCCAGCCGCCCAAGGCAAGGGCTGGATGGGAAAAAACAAGAAAGCAAACAGACAGGCAGTTGTGTCCGGGAAGAAGAAGAGAAGGAAGAGAATGACGACCGCTAGAATTCCGTACCGTTCGTAAAACAAAAAGCGCGCCGCAAGAGTTAACCTGAGATATGGGAGGGAAGGAGGACTAAACTGGACCCTCCAGGAACTACAATTACCAGGTATGTGTAATTTCCATTTCCTGAGCGGTCCTCCACATCCGGGATGTAACAGAGCAGTCAACACCGGGCGGGACCTTGCCAGCCGGCGCGCAGCACTGACGAACCAAAATGAGAATCCCGAGCAGCCAGCACATCTAACCGGTAATGCTTACTGAAGGCGGAACCAGACAATGCTCCGCCCAGGAGGTCGCTTGAGCCCTGGTAGAGTGGGCCCGCAGACCCACCGGAACCGGCTGATGCTGCAAAAGATACGCTGATGCAATCGCCTCTTTAATCCACCGAGCAATAGAGGCCTTAGCCGCCGCTTCTCCTCGCCTTGCCCCGCCAAATAGCACGAATAAGCGGTCAGTCTTTCGGAAAGACTCAGATACTTTCAAGTAACGGTGAAGAACGCGCCGGACATCCAGACAGTGAAGTCCACCGTTAGCAGGGCTTTCCGGACCGGCCCTCAGTACCGGAAGGAATACCGCCTGATTCAAATGAAAAGGCGATACCACTTTGGGCAAAAAAAGAGGGAACCGGCCGAAGCACCACACGATCCTTAGAAATAGATAAGAAGGGCTCCCTGCACGAGAGCGCCTGCAATTCAGAAATGCGCCTCGCCGAGCAGATGGCCACCAGAAAAACCGTCTTCAAGGTCAGATCCTTAAGAGACGCTTGTCGGAGAGGTTCAAAGGGTTTGCGAACCAGAGCTCGCAATACCAAGTTCAAATCCCAGGAAGGAACGGACACACGACGCGAAGGCCTCAAACGGAATACCGCCTTGAGAAAAACGCTGCACGTCCGGATGAGACCCTAGGCTAAGACCCAACACTTTGCCTCTGTAACAAGCGATAGCCGCCAGCTGAACCTTGAGAGAGCTGGCCGCCAGACCCTTGTCAAATCCGTCCTGCAAAAAACTGAGTACTACGGGCACGGAGGTCATCGCTGCCCGGACACCCCGCCGGGAACACCAGTCCTCAAAAATTCTCCACACCCGAACATAAGCGAAGGAGGTGGAGGTCTTTCGCGCTTGAAGAAGGGTGGTAATAACCGCAGGGGAATAACCCCTCTTCCTCAGCCGAGCCCTTTCAATGGCCAAACCATAAAGCGAGAATCGATCCACCTGGGGCATCCGAAGGGGACCCTGAATCAGAAGATCTGGCAACGAAGGCAGATGCCATGGGACCCCGTCGCGCAACCGCACCAGGTCCGCGTACCACAGTCTCTGGGGCCAATCCAGAGCAACGAGCAACACTCGCCCCCGGTGAGCCTCGATGCGCTGAACGACCCGACAGATTAGCGCCCAAGGAGGAAAGACATAAAGGAGACCGCACTCTGGCCACGACTGGATGAGGGCGTCGATCCCTTCGGACATGCGCTCCCTCCGCCTGCTGAAGAAGCGCCCCGTCTTTGCCGATTGAAACGTCACCATGAGATCCATGACGGGCGACCCCCACCGACGAACTATTTGTGTGTAAACATGCGGGTTCAGCTCCCATTCCCCGGGGTCCACCCGCACCCTGCTGAGAAAATCCGCCGTCACATTGTCCCGTCCTGCGATATGCGCCGCCGAAATCGCCGGCAGCCGGGATTGAACCCAATTGAACAAAGCCGCCGCCTCGGATTCCAGGGCTACACTTCCGGTGCCCCCCTGGCGGTTGATGTAGGCCACGGTCGCCGAGGTGTCCGAGAGAACCCGCACCGGTCGCCCCGCTACCAACGCTTCAAGGGCAAGCAGCGCAAGTCTCACCGCCCGCAGCTCGAGACGGTTGATCGACCAAGAGGCCTCCAGGAGAGAGCACGTCCCCTGAGCAAAGCGGCCCGCGCAATGGGCCCCCCAGCCTGATTGGGTTCCGTTCACTACGGATGCCAGCCTAAGGGGCGGCTCCAAGGGAAGCCCCTTCCTCAGGTTCTCCGAGCACAGCCACCACCGGAGCGATCGACGAACTGGCTTCGGGCAGAGTAAGCGCCTGTTCAACGAATCGAACTGGTTCGACCAGCGGCGCAGCAGGGCGCTCGAGTGGTCGCATATGAAACCGCGCCCAAGGAACCACCTCCAGAGTCGCTGCCATAGTGCCGAGGAGCCGAAGGTACCACCAGGCGGACGGAGCGGGCATCCCTAGGAAAGTGCGCACTAGGCCCCGTAAGGCCAGGACACGGCGCTCCGGCAAGCACACCAACCCTCGCGCCGTGTCGAACTGAACTCAGAGGTATTCGAGGGATTGAGTCGGCGTCAAGTGACTTTTCTTTTCGTTGACCACCCAGCCGAAAGACCGCAGAAGAGTAACCAATCTGTCCGTGACCTGCACACTCTCGCCGTTGGACTTTGCGCGAATCAACCAATCGTCGAGGTAAGGGTGAACTAAGATGCCTTCCCTTTGCAGGGCCGCCGCGACCACCACCATAACCTTCGTGAAGGTGCGAGGAGCGGTAGCCAGCCCAAACGGCAGGGCTCGAAACTGAAAGTGGCCCCATGGGAAAGCAAACCAGAACAACCTCTGATGAGACGTCCGAATAGGAATGTGCAAATAGGCCTCCGAGAGGTCGAGGGACGTGAGAAACTCCCCGCCACAATGACCGACCGCAAGGTTTCCATTCGGAAATGAGGGACCCGGAGAACACGATTCACCCCCTTGAGATCCAGGATGGGGCGGAGCGACCCGTCTTTCTTTGGCACCACAAAATAAATGGAGTAGTGACCGACGCCGCGCTCGGAAGGTGGGACGGGAATGACGGCTCCTAAGGCTAAGAGCCGGCGCAAAGTCAATCGAATCGCCTGTACTTTCTGCTCGCCTTTGCTGGGAGAAAGAACAAAGGAATTGGGGAGCGGGTGAGCAAACTCCAGCGCATAGCCTTCTCTCACGATCTCCAGCACCCACTGGTCGGATGTAATTTGGGCCCAAGAAGGAAGAAAATCGCGCAAACGACCGCCGATGACTAGACTTCCCTCCGGAGCCCGCCTCGCTTCATTGTGGTTTGCGACTAAAGGAAGAGGTCGAAGAGGAGGAAGCTCCCGAGAAGCCTCTGCCCGCTCCTCGAAAACCATGAAATCCTTGGGCTCGGGATCCAAAGCGACCGCGTTGGGAAGACCAAAGGCGGGAAGAACGAAATCTGCGAAAGTCCCGAAAGTGGCCCCGCGCTGGCAGCACGTTCCTACTGAGCTTAGGCTTATCCTCTGGTAGCCTACTGCCCTTAGACTCTCCGAGGTCCTTAACCAACTTATCCAGAGCTTCTCCAAACAATAATCTGCCCTTAAAGGGAAGTTTACTGAGGCAAGATTTAGAAGATCCGTCGGCCGCCCAGTTCCTCAACCAGATAGACCTGCGAGCTGCCACCAAGGAAGCCATGCTATTAGCTAAAGTCCTGATCAAGTCATAATGCACATCTGCCAGGTACGCCGATCCAGACTCCAGGCGTGTCACCTCTAACAACCCCTGCTGGTCTAAGCCGGAAGCCGACCGCAGGTGCTGAGCCCAGCGTAAACAGGCCCTAGCGACCCAAGCGCCGCAGATAGAGGCCTGCAAGGATAAAGCATTGGTGTCAAAGGCCTGTTTCAACAAGTTATCCACCTTCTTGTCCTGCGCATCCTTTAGGGCAGCACTGCCCTCAACCGGAATGGTGGTCTTCTTAGTTACCGCCGAGACAGCTGCAACGACGCGCGGCGACTTAAACTTTTCCTTGTCTTTGTCGGCTAAGGGATACAGACGGTTCATAGTCCTTATCCCCTTCAGACCGGAGTCAGGCTGATCCCACTCAGTTTGGATCATTTGCTCCACCACTCGGTGCACTGGAAACACCACTTGGGAGTCCCGCACGGCCTGTATGAGCGGATCTTCCAAGCCGTCCTCCTCCATAGGCCGAGCCACAGCTAGATTAAGGGTCTGGAGAGACTCCGTGATCAAGGGTACCAGCTCTTCTCTACGAAATACCCGAATAATTCGGGCCTGATCTTCCGGCTCTGGAATTTCACCGTCTTCCAACTCCTCAGCATCAGGCTCTAGTTCTGCATCCACATCCTGCCAACTCAGATCTTCCTGTTCCGGCTCCTGGTCAATGGACCGAAAGCGCTTGGCAGCAGGCTGGGAAGTGCGCCGGGGCTCCCCTGCTGAGCAGGAGGGAAGCGACGCCGGCCATGACTCCGGAAGCTTGCCGGAGCAGCTTAAGCGAAAGGCCTGGTGCATAAGAAGAACAAAATCCGGGGAGAAGCCCGCGGATGGGGATTCCGCGGCCTCTAGCGAGAAAGTACTAGCCTGCCCTTTAGGAAGGGCCGTCGAACAAGATGGTAGTGGACCAGGCGTGGGCTCCCCCTCCGCCAGGACAGGGGGGCCGTCAGAGTCAGGCAGCTCCTTCAACTCCATCTGATGTTCCAAGTCTGAAGAAACAGAGGCACAGCCCCTACATATTCCAGACTCAGCCACCGCTCCCCTGTGCGATCCGCAGATCACGCACTGCGGTTTAGCGGCCATGCAAGCCTAGGAGCTGCTCCAGAAAAATAAATCCTGAGCTATGAATCCCAAAGTAAAGATAAAAAACGCTTCCTTTTTTTTTTTTTTTTTTAAACATCTAGTCAGAATGCTGAGATGTTGGCAGGCAAAACTGCCACTTCAAAACCTCGAAAAAACGCAAGAGAAACCCATGCACAGCTGTTCTCGCCGGCGGGAAAAAGAAAAAACAAAGCTGCAAAATGGCCGCCGGCTTCCTTTACCGTCAAACGAAAAAAGGCGCGAAAATCAACAGAGGAAATAAAAGACAAGCAAACGCAGGGAAATAAAGGCAAATAAAAGCAAATAAGGAAAACACACGATCTCCGCTGAAAGGGCATCTGCCGCACAGACAGGGCTCTGCCGGAAGCCGGCTCACTGCTCGAGTCGTGAGCAGGAGCCTCTACAGCACCGGACTTACCAGAAGGCAGGCAGAGCTTGGAAGGCACAGAAACGGAACCGCAGGAGCCCAGAGACACCCAATAGAAAGGAGATGTCTGGCCAAGGCAGATCTCTTCCCCGTGCAGTCAAGGGGAGAGATGCAGCCTGTCTGCCTGCTAGAAGACCTCCGTAGGGAAAGCAGAAGGCTAATGCAGCCCTGGCTCCTCACCACCGGCCTGCCCCCGTTTGTTTTTTTTTTAATTTAAAGGAACAGCTACCTTAAAAAGAAAAAGGATAACAGGAGACAAAGAAAAACCCCCAACAAAAGACTCTCTATAGTGTTGCTCCCCCAAATGATCCTAAGTGAGCCTAGACCAGGCGCACACGTCCTCCAGCTGCAAGGAGACTGGACACACTGGGGGCTGATGGGAGCTCCGACAGCATACATCATACACGGCAGGATTTTGATTGGTCCAGTCTCCTGGCTGCAGGAGGAGGTGCACTACCCGGATGTGGAGGACTAAACTGGAGGACCGCTCAGGAACTCGTGTACGTCTGGCAGCACTGGAACTACCGCCTCCAATTACTGTAAGTGGTGCAAGTTGTTGTGCACCGCCACCACCTTTGTTGAAGTCAGGCAGGGCAACTGTACAAACGCCTCGGCAAGGGGCCATGTAAACTCTTAGCACATAGCCTTGCCAAATGATCTCTGTTGCCCACTGGTCGGCTGTGATTGTGGACCAGATGGAATAAAAATGTTGTAACTTAACTCCTACAGGAACCAGTTCCCAGTGAGGCCAGAGTGGCCCAGGTGGTTTTCTTCGCAGAAGTCGGGGTGGTGGGGGGGAGGGGTAAAATCCTCTACTGGATCCTCTGTATGCTGAAAGGGGGTAAAACAACTTGGCCGAAATCTAAAATCTCTATTTTGCCCTTTCTGAGGGTTACCATGGTTGGGCCTCTTTAAGGCGATCTTCTAGCAAGTACTTACCTTTTGGACCACCCAAATCCTTCACCAGTTTATCCAGGGCGTTGCCAAGTAACAATAAAGGGGAGCTTACTGAGCCTAGTCTTTCATGACACATCCACTGACCAGTTTCGCAACCATAGAAAACGCCAAGCCGCTATAATAGAGACCATGGTTTTCAAGGGGACCCGCACCAAATCATAAAATACATCCACCAAATAAGTAGAAGCCGACTCAAATTTGGCCCCCTCTGGTGCCATAGTCTGTGCCTCCCCCTCTGCCAATGCCTGAATCAGCAAATGAGCGCTCTGGTTACATAGGCTGCAGTATTAAAGTACTCATAACAAAGGCTTGTTTCAATAGGGATTCCAGCTTATGGTCCTGAAGCGCTGCATCACCTTCAAGCAGAACAATGGTCTTTTCTCTCACTGTTGACACCACGGCATCTACCTTTGGCACCTTAAGCAGATCCTTATCCTTTTCTTCTTGCTGAAGGGGGTATAAGCGACTCATCGCCCTGTCCCCTTTCAAGCCAGCTTCTGGAACTTCCCACTCTGTTTCAATCATCTTAATTACTCTATGGATGGGAACACACATCTGGGAGCTCTTGAAGCCCTGCAACAAGGGATCCTCCAAGGGCTCCATCACCGCAGGAGGAGGCCCCATATTCAAAGCTGCCAGAGAATGACTAATCAGTGCAGCAAGCTCTCCCCATGAAATTGTCTCAACACTTTTGGATCCTCCCCAGGAGGAATTTCCACTCCTTCCAAGTATGGGACTGCTGGCTCCCCACAAAGATCCAAATGGCCCTCCCCCAATTCCTCTGAAGACTGGAAGGGGAGGGCAGGATTCCCCGCATTCCCATAGAGATTCCCCTTCCCCCATGAGCTTAATAGGAGGCTCTGCTGGATACAGAGTATCCTCCTGCAAAGCTTCCACCGACATAAGAGAAGGGAGAGGAGCCTGGGTAGAGCTAGTATAGAGTAATTAGATCTTACCTGCTAATTAGTATTCCTGAAGGAACTCCAGAATTGAATCAATCAGCGGCTCCTCACCTGTCACGACATCAGGAGCCGCTCTTGAGCCTCTTCCCCAAAAGCCTCCTCCTGATTTAACCCAAAGAGGTTAGGAGCGGGGGAGGAGGGGGTACGTCTCCTGCTCCACTCAGAAATATATAGAAATTACACTTACCTGGTAATTGTTGTTCCTTTAGGAACTCCAGCTTAGTCCTCCACCTCTGGGTTGTGCACCTCTTCCTGAAGCTTGGAGACTGGTCATGTCAAACTCATGACATCACTGAATGTAGCCTGCTGGAATCTCCCATCAGCCCCAGTGAACTACTGACAAAGCAGACTCAAGAGAGCAACAAACAAGTAGCTATCATATTAATGTTAAACTTATACTTAAACTAAACGTAGAACCCACAACATATCTGACAACTAACCACCCCTTGAACAGAAGGGTCTGGTGCTAGCACCTGTTGCTTTCCCCCTGCCGATCCAGAGATGCGGAAAAGATAGCCAACCCCGACATAATACACGTCCTCACCAAGATTCACACTTAACACAACCCCAACTACAAAAGCCGTTAGCCTGACACTCCTCCTGTTACCTATCCACTCTTCACATTACAACCCCTAACCATGCCCTCATTTGATCTTTAATCCTCTACTTCTATAACACTGTACATAGTTTTTCCCCCTATTTATCCAAGTTTGTATCCCATGTTATTGTAAACCCAATGTAACTGCTACATTGTTCTATGTTCTGTTCCAATGTAAACCGCACTGATTGTAATAGCGCGGTATATAAGAGATGCAAATAAATAAATAAATAAATAGAAATAGGAATAAGCAGAACGAATGTAATCTTATGAAAACAATGCTCACCTGTAGTCTTTACATCTCCCTCCACTGAACCCGCTCTGCCAATGAATCCACACCCTGGGCAGGAATGAGGACTAAAACTGGATTTCAAGGAACAATTACCAGGTAAGTGTAATTTCTACTTCCTTATCGTTCCTCCAGTTTAGTCCTCCACCTCTGGGATGTAACAGACCACTACTATAGGGAGGGACCTTTCCAGCCGGCACATAATACCGCCGACCCGAAACAGGCATCATTCGCTGCTAGCACATCGAGGCGGTAGTGTTTACTGAAGGTATGAAGAGAGGACCAAGTGGCCATTCTACAAATCTCTACTGGCGGAACTAAGCTGTGTTCTGCCCAGGAAGTTGCTTGCGCTCTAGTGGAGTGAGCTCTCAAGCAAACAGGCGCAGGCCGACCTTGTAAGATATATGCGGACGCAATTGCTTCTTTAATCCATCGGGAAATGGTTGCTTTTGCTGCCGCCTCACCTTTGTGAGGACCCCCGAATAACACGAATAGATGGTCCGACTTGCGGAAAGACTCAGACACCTTCAAATATCACTGCAGCACCCTCTTTATGTACAAAGAACGTAAGCTATGGTCTGAAACGTTTCCTACCGCCGACTATAGGACCGGCAGAGAAACTGTTTGATTCAAGTGAAACGGTGAAGACACCTTTGGCAAAAAGGATGGAACTGGATGGAGAACCACCTTTTCTCTGGAGAAGCACAAAAATGGTTCTCTACATGACAGCACTTGCAATTCTGAAATTTGCCTCGCCGAACAGATGGCTACCACGAATACTGTTTTTAATGTTAAATCCTTAACTGATGCCTGGTGTAAGGGCTCAAAAGGTTCCTTTATTAAATGCCCCTAAAACCAAGTTGAGATCCCACGGCAGAATCATGACTCTACGAGAAGGCCGCATTCTGGTAACTGCTTTAAGAAAACGCACCACATCGACATGAGAACCTAGCGATACCCCTTGAACTTTACCTCTATAACAAGACAGGGCCGCTAATTGAACTTTCAAGGAACTGGCTGCCAGCCCCTTATCAAACCCATCTTGCAGAAAACTTAAGACCAAAAGGTACAGAAGCTGTAACCGTGCGTACTTGACACCTGGAGCACCAGTCCTCAAAAACACGCCAGATGCGCACATAAGCCAACGACATGGACTTTTACCGCACCTGAAGCAATGTCGCAATAACCGATCTGGAATAACCTTTCTTCCTTAACCGCGCCCTTTCAATGGCCAAGCTGTAAGCAAGAACCGATCCACTTGAGGCATTTGAAGCGGTCCCTGTATCAGACTCTCTGATGTCGGTAATCTCCAAGGGACTCTATCGAGTAACCGAATGAGATCGGCGTACCACGGGCATCTTGGCCAGTCCGGGGCCACCAACAGCACTTGCCCCCGATGTGCTTCGATACGCTGAACTACACGCCAGATGAGCGCCCACGGCGGAAAGACACAGAGCAGACCTGTCAACAGCCAGGGTTGCATCAAGGCGTCGACATCCTCTCCCACGGTCTGCTGAAAAAACGACTCATTTTTGCTGACTGGAAGGTCGCCATGAGATCCATGATTGGTGTCCCCCATCGGAGAACTATTTGCGCTAATACATCCGGATGCAACTCCCATTCCCCGGCATCCACCCGGACTCTGCTAAGAAAATCCGCCATCACGTTGTCCTTACTTGCTATGTGCACCGCCAAGATCGTTAGTAACCGAGTCTCTACCCAAGAGAACAGCACCTCTGCTTCTTCTTCCACAGCCACACTTCCTGTACCGCCCTGGCGATTTATGTAAGCCACTGTCGCGGCTTTGTCAGACAGTACATGGACCGCCCGACCTATCACCGTAGTCTCGAACTTTTGTAGGGCTAGGAAGACCACTCTCAGCTCTAGCCGGTTGATTGCCCTTGTGCTCTCTTGCGCAGACCAATAGCTTTGCGCAAAGAGCTCTCTGCAATGTGCTCCCCACCCTGCGAGACTGGCATCCATCAGTAATGGGAGCCACATCGGCTGCTCCAGAGGCATTCCCACCTTCAGAGACTCGGGCCTCAGCCACCACCGAAGAGACTGCCTGACCCAGAGAGGACACGGCTGACGCTTGCTTAACAAGTCGGACTGATGTGACCATCAGTGAAGCAACGCCCTCTGTAAAGGCCTCATATGAAATCTGGCCCACGGAACTACTTCCAAGGTCGCAGCCACTGTTCAAAGCACCTGAAGATAATTCCATGCTGAGGGCGCTGGAGTCGATCTGGTTTCACACCATCTGCTGAAGTGCTTGCGCTCTCCGATCCGGCAGGAAGACTGCTCCTCTGAGTGTTAAACAACACTCCCAGATACTCGAGATCCTGAGACGGAACTAGGCGGCTCTTGGTCGGACTGACCACCCAGCCGAGGCTCTGCAGAAACTTTATTACCTTGTCTGTAGCCCGCACACTCTTGGCTTTGGAATTTGCCCGAATTAACCAATCGTCGAGGTAAGGATGAACCAAGACTCCTTCCTTTCGTAGCGCCACTACCACCATGATCTTGGTGAAAATCTGCAGTGCTATCGTGAGCCCGAAGGGCAAGGCTTGGAACTGATAATGTCCCCAAGGGAGAGCAAACTGTAAAAACCTTTGATGAGACGCTCTGATCGGGACGTGAAGGTACGCCTCCGTGAGATCGAGAGATGTCAGATACTCTCCCCAGCGGACTGCCACAATGACTGACCTTAGTGTTTCCATTCTGAAATGCGGTACCCGCAGGTAGCGATTTACTCCTTTGAGATCCAGGATAGGGCACAGAGATCCATCCTTCTTTGGAACCAAGAAATAAATGGAGTATCGTCCCACGCCGTAGTCCGCCACCGGGACGGCATGACGGCTCCCAGCTTAACAGTCACTCTAGAGTATGGCGAACTGCTAGGGTCTTTAATTGGCCTTTGCAGGGAGACATCACAAATGAGTCCAGTACTGGGGTCTTGCCAAATCTAGTGCATAACCTTCGTGAATGATCTCCAAGACCCACTGGTCGGACATTATCTGGGTCCAGGCAGAAAGAAATTCCTGAAGCTTTCTGCCAGGACCCGCCTCCTTTCATTGTGGCTGTCCAGCGGTCACTGCGGACACCACTGCAAACCCTTTACTTGCTCCACGAAACCCTTGGGTCCTAGAAGCAAATCTTCCCCTTTGGAAACCACCCAAACGAGAAGTACAAAATCTCCTGAAGTCCCTAAACTGACCCCGAAATGCCGGGAAGGACTTTCCTTGCTTAGGTTTGTCCTCCGGAAGCCTTCCACCTTTGGACCCCCCTAAATCCTTAACCAGTTTGTCAAGATCCTCGCCATACAACAACTTCCCTTTAAAAGGAAGCTTACCAAGTTGCAACTTGGAAGAAACCGCCGGCTGCCCAAATCCGAAGCCACAAAGACCTCTGGGCGACCACCAGCGAAGCCATACTGTTTGCTAACGCTCTGATGAGGTCGTAGTGCACATCTGCCAGATAAGCCGACCCAGACTCTAGATGCTTTAGTTCTCCTTACACTCTCCTGCTCCAAAGGAACTGACTGTCGCAAGTGCTGAGACTACCTAAGGCATGCTCTCGCCACCCAAGCAGCACAAATGGAAGCCTGCAAGGACACTACATCCACTTCGAAGGATTGTTTCAACAACCCATCCACTTTCCTATCCTGCGCATCCTTTAAGGCCGCGCTACCTTCCACCAGTATAGTGGTCTTTTTTGTAACTGCTGACACCGTATCAATCCGCAGAGAGCGGAACCTCTCTTTGTCCTTATCCGCCAAGGGATAGAGCCTGTTCATAGTCCTAATTCCTGCGAGTCCCGCTTCTGGCTAATCCCACCGCTTGAATGATAGGATCTTCCACATCATCTTCCTCTGTTGATGGCACCGTAGCAAGCTTTAGTGTCTGGAGGGATTCCGTAATAAGTGCCGTCAGCTCGTCTCTCCGGAACACTCAGGCTCCAGAATTTCCCCTTCTTCCAACTCCTCCATATCTGCCTCGAGTTCTAACTCTGCCTCCTCTCACCCTAAGTCTGACGGTGACTGGTCAGGCGGGCGAGATCTTTTGGAGGTCTCGGGGAAACGTTCCTTCCGTCCCCTATCCTGGACTGTTGTATAGACGTGGAAAGAGGTAAGGGCTCAGGCACCTTGCCTTGACATCATCAACAAAATGCCTGATGCATTATCAAGACGAAGTCTGGACAAAAATCCCCCAGCTGCGAACCGGATCCTAGTCCCGGTAATGTACTAGGAGCACCTGGTGAAGTTTCCAGGCCAGGCATAGATGGAACAGCAAACCACGCTTCCCTCTCTACCCCCACTGAGGTCCCCTGGGCGGCTGGAACTGCTGTACTCTCCATCTGCTGCTCCACAGTGGCCGACACTGCAGCACAGCCCCGACAGATGCCAGTGTCCACGACTGTGCCTCTGAGTGCCACACACCACACACTGCAGGCGTGCTATACCTCCAACGAGCCCTGGCCAGGACAAAAGGCCCAGGCAGCCTCGTTGGTGTCCCCCCGGTTTTTTTTTAGGAAAATAAAGAAAGGAGTCTCAAACACTGTTTTCTGAGGGAATCTCCCCAATGCCTTAGAACCCCCTGAATCAAAATCCAAGCAGTACCTAAACTGAAATCTATTGAAAATAAATTGAAATGAACCTGAACTAAACTGAATGAGCTTGAAGTAAAACAACTTGGCACAAAGTGAAACCCTGCTACGGTCCCCAAAAGCATGGCGCCGGACCAAGCCGACACGTGGCAAAAACTGCATGTTCAAAATGGCCACAAAACCTGACTGAAATGTTTTGGCGCCCAAAACTACAAATTCACCCAGCGTGTGAAGGCCCTGTTATTCCCCCATACTGCGCAGTCAAGGAAAGAAAACAAAAGATGCACCTTACCAGCAGGATGGAGCCTGTCAAGCCACGATGTCGCTCAGTGCTGCCGCAAGTGACATCTGCAGCGAGGGCTTCTTCTTTTGCACAAGATCACGCTCCCCCCTTAAGAGCCTCGGAGCGGCACTCCGGCGCTCCGTGGAAGCCTAAGTGCACCGTTCAAGGAGCTCTCCCCCATGCCTTCTAGGGACAGAGATCCAAAGCTTAAGCAATCAGTCTTGGTGCGGCAGGGAAACGCTCAATCCCATTTTGTTTTTTTAAACCTATACAAACCAAATAAATTTAAAGGGACCCAAACAAAATTCAAGGTAAATGATCACGGAAATTTGGAAAATTTGGTAAACTAAAGCCCTGAAGAGAAATTTGGATAAGCTTAAAGCCCTAACTAAGTTGCAGCTTATTTGTTTCTCTAGTGAGCCCAGCATGGAGACTGGACACACTGGGGCTGATGGGAGATTCCAGCAGGCTACATCCAGTGATGTCATTAGTTTGACATGCCCAGTCGCCAAGCTGCAGGAGGAGGTGCACAACCCAGAGGTGGAGGACTAAACTGGAGGAACGATAAGGAACCGACTGTTTCCTGACTGAAATGAATAGGGAAAGCAAATAACCAAAATAAAGGAAAGGGAAAACCCCTACACTCTCCTTAAGTGCCTCTCCAGTAAGCCTAGTCCCCTGGCTTACTGAATCACTCCAGCAGCTTGGAGAATGAGCATACTGGAGCTGGTGGGAGGTGCCAGTGGTATTTATATTCCAGAGTCATCAAGAAGATGACGTGCTCAGTCTCCAAGCTTCTGGAAGGGGAGCACAAACCACAGGAAAGCGACTGGACTGGAGGGACGTATGGGAAACTTTTTTTCATACAGTAAGCCTTGTGCAGGCAAGAATGAAATCTGGAGCAAAAATAGTGTCTGCTAGATCACCTTCCATGATGACCGCTGTTCACAGTGCTGAAGGCTGCTGCGGACACATTTTAAACTACTTTTTTGTTTTGGCAGGTTTGTCTTTCCCTGCCAATGAAATGTTTGCCTGTTCTGACATGGCTGTGGTACCCACCAAAACCATGGGAACCGCTGAACCTGTCACCACCAAATCGGCCTCTCCCAACTGAACCTGCATGCTTTCTGAAAGAAAACCTTGCTTGAGCGATCTTCCCAGTCTATTACACACCTGGCAGAGTGAGCGTGTAACCTGCAGCTTCCCCTTACACATGGTGCACATACCGAGGAAGCCGTCGGCATGCACAATCCCCTGAGACCAGCCCAAAGGTGAAAAGGAGAGAAAATAATGCCCTGAAGCAAAGATCCAATGCTATTGAAAAAAACAGCATCTGCAATTGCTGACGAAAAGAAGGCAAAGTAGTCAATGATCGATGCTGCTTTGCCGCTGCCAATTACCTTGTCCTTTCACCTTTTTTCCCCCCCCAAAGGGTACAGCCACTGCAATGAATGCTTCAAGAGCAAATAAGTGAAAGCCCAGCAATCTGTAAATTAGACCTATGGGCAGTCCAACTGGGGAGGAAAGGGAGCCTGGACCACCAGACTATTTGACCCCGGTGGAAAAGGACAAGCCCTGCAACCATGTCAGCCCTCACACTCTTTTAATCTTACATGGAACGATACCCAGTGCCAGGCTACTGCACCTTTGTGACCTCAGTCTACCTAGCTGGTCCTGCTCTGTTTCCGGGTTCTGCCTTTTTTTTTTTTTGCTGTAAAGTCCTGCCCCATCAGCTGCTGAGGACTGAGAATAATGGTTTTTGTAGCCGAAGGGGGAGCTCCTGTACTGTGACATCAGAATTCTGACATGCTAAGTCCTCAGTGGCTGGTTGAGGGAGATAACCTACTCATTTTGGACTGGAGGGACAATATGGAAAGAGAATTTGAAAAGAAACTTACTGTGGAAGCAAAAACGCATAACAAAAAACTTAGAGTATGTTCATAGCAACAAACCTGTGGGTGTGTGAGCTGGACCATTAAATGATAGAGGGATAAAAGGGGCATTAAGGGAAGGCAAGATCATAGTGGAGACTGAATGAATTATTTGCTTCAGTATGAACTAAATGTGTAGGGAACTTGCAGCACCTTTAAATACCATTTCAGGCATGGGTATCGGAAGAACGGAAACAAATCTCTATATACAGGGAAGACGTTTTTGATAAACTAAAGCGCAGCAAATCACCTGGACCGAATGGTACACATCCCAGAGTGCTTAAAGAACTGAAAGATGAGACTGCAGACCTACTATTAATCATCTGTGTACTATCATTAAAATAATCTGTAGAACCCGACGATTGGAGAACGGCCAATGTAAGGTCAATTTTTTAAAAAATGTTTCCAGGAGTGATCCGGGAAACTACATACCGGTGACACTGAAATCAATACCAGGCAAAATGGTAAAAACAATCATAAAGAACAAAATTATTGAACAAGTAAAGAGTCATGATTTAGTGGGAGAAAGCCAACATAGATTTATCCAAGGAATGTCTTGTCTTACTAAACTGTTATATTTTTTGGAAGATTTGAACAAACAGATAGATAAAGGTGAGAAGGCTGATATAGTGATCTGGATTTTGAGAAAGCCTTTGACAAGGTTCATCATAAGAGCCCCTTGAGAAATTAAAAAGTTATTGGATAAGAAGCAGTGTATTATCATGGAACAGAATAGGGCTAAATGGTCAATTTGCTCAATGGAGAAAGTTGAATAGTGGAGTACTCCAGGATCTGTGCTCACCCTGCTACTTTAACATATACATAAACGACCTGGAAATGGGAATGAATGAATGAGGGGATCAAATTTGCAGATGACACAAAATTATTGCAAAATGCAATGTGTGCCTTTGAGTCAGTCCCGACTCCTGGCGACCCAGAAGCTCCTGGGTTTTCTTGGCAGCGTCACCGGAGGTAGATTGCCAGGCCTTGCCCAAGGCCACAAGGAGTGCTAGTGGGAATTGAACCCTGGTTGCTTGGTTACCAAGCCAGTGTTCTAACCACTAGGCTACTCCTCCACTCCACATTAAGCGTGGTTAAAGCACAAGAGGATTGTGAAAAATTGCAAGAGAATCTTGATAAATTGAAAGACTGGGCATCCAAATGGCAGATGAAATTTAAATGTGGACTAATTCAAAAATTATGCAATTAGGAAAGAACAACCTAAACTACGGTTACATGATGCAAGGTTCCACATTAGAAACCACCACACAGGGAAAGGACTTGGGCATCATTGGGAATACGTTGAAATCCTCTGCCCAATGTGCAACGGCAGCCAAGAAAGCAAACAGAATACTAGGAATCATAAGGGAAAGAATAGAGAATAGAACCAAGGGTATTATAATGCCTCTATTATCCCATGGTGCGACTGCACCTTGAATATTGTGTGCAATTCTGGTCATATCTTAAAAAGTATATAGCAGAATTAGAAAATGTACAGAAAACAGCCGCCAAAATGGTAAATGAGATGGAAGGATATGCCTATGAGAAGGCTCTTCAACTTGGAAAAGATGGCTGATGGGAGACAGAGGATAGTGAGGTTTCCAGAGTTCAACGGGATTGCAGGATCCGAGTCAGCATGGTTTTACTAGAGGTAAGTCTTATAAGACAAATCTGATTGATTTCTTTAGCCAGGTGACCAGAGAGTTGGACCAAGGGAGAGCCCTAGATGTGGTGTACTTAGATTTCAAAAAAGCCTTTGACACAGTTCTACTCAAGCGACTTATAAATAACTTGTGGATGAGAAACTGTTTGGGTGGGAGGCGACAAAGGGTACAGGTAAATGGGGCTCACTCCAAGGAGAAAGAGGTTACCAGTGGTGTACGCAGGGATCTGTCCTTGTTCCAATTCTTTTTAACATTTTTGTTAGTGCTATTACGGAAGGACTGTCAGATAAGGTTTGCTTTTTGGCAGATGATACCAAAATCTGCAAAAGTAGACACCTGTGAAGGAGTAGATAACATGAGGAGGAATCTAGTTAAGCTTGAAGAATGGTCAAGAATTTGGCAGCTGAGACTAAATGCTAAAAAACGGAGGGTCATGTATTTGGGCTACAAAACTCCAAAGGAGCAGTAGAGTAAAAGGGGTGAAATACAGGTGCTCCTTGTGGTCTTGGGCAAGCCACTTAACCCTCCATAGCCCATGTTCCCTGTAAAATAGTTATCTCCAAGTTATAATGCCCTGTTCAATGTAATTTCAGTTTGTTCAATGTAAACCGCACTGATGCAGAATAGCGCGGTATATAAGAGAATGTAAATAAATAAATAAAATAAATAAAAAATACTTCTGTCTGCGAAAGAAGAGCGGGACCTGGGCATGCGTATCTGATGATCTTGAAGTGACTAAACAGCTAGAAAAGGTGACAGCAAATGCTAGAAGGAAGCTTGGGTGCATAGGGAAAGGAATGATCAGCAGAAAAAAAAAAGAAGATAGTGCCTCTGCACTATATAGGTTTTTGGAGAGATATCATTTGGACTTTAGTGTGCAATTCTGGAGACCATACCTTCAAAGGGATATAAACAGGATGGAGTCTGTGCAGAGAGTGGCTACTAAAATGGTCAGTGGCCTTTATTATAAACCATATGTACATGTCAGAGAAAACGCAGGATAGAGGAGATATGACAGATGTTTAAAAGCCTTTGTGGCACAAATGTACAAAAGGAGAGCCTCTTGATTGAAAGCAAACTCTGCAACGAGGGGACATAGGAAGAGGGTAGGCTCAGGAGCAATATGCGGATTTCTCTCTTTTCGGAAAGAGTGGTAGATGCGTGGCATAGTCTCCCAGTGGCGGTAGTATCTGAATTCAAGAAAGCATGGGACAAACACAGAAGATCTCTAGAGGAAAAAAAGTGACTACAGTAGTTAATATGGAAGAGCAGACTACATAGGCCATAAGGTCTTTTTCTGCCATCATGTTTCTATGTCTATAAAAAATGAATGGAGTGCAATGGTAAACATAGATTGGTTGTTTCCTCCTTCAAAAAAAAATAGAAAGATTAGAGAACACTCAATGAAGCTACAATGTAGCCCATTTAAGACTAAGAGGAGAATTTTTTTTCCTCAAAAGCATAATCGAACTCTGGAGTTTGTTGCCAGACAGATGTAGTAAAAGCTGTTAGTGTAGCTGGGTTTAAAAAAAAGGTTGGACAAGTTCCTGGGAGAAATCCATAAGCCACTATTGAAGTAGACTGGGCGAAATCCACTGTTTACCTCAGAATAAGCAATGTAAAATCTGTGTACCTTTTTGGTAAGCTGACAGGTATTTGTGACCTGGTTTTGCCATTGTTGGAAAGAGGATATGATGCACCTGGGTCTGACCCAATATGGCATATCTTATGTTTTTATACATAATTCCAAGGTGCTCTTGGGTGAATGATTGCCTTTCCCCTTTTTTTCTAGTTTGAAAACTGCTATCTCCCCTTTCTAAAGGTTAATACCAGCAGCCTGGTTCCATGCTGATGTCGATCCCAAACGTGCATTCTATGAATCATGTGGAGCGGGAGAAGACTCAAGTACCAAGAAATGCAGAGAGACCAAGAAAATGTGGCAGAAAGATAACAAATATCTCCCATCTTATTGGGAGCTGCAGGCCTTATTAAGCAGAATTTCCCATCACTTCTTGACAAGCTGCCTATATGTGTTACATCTTGTAAACTCCAGAGGAAAACACTCTTTGGCACAATGCAAGTACTCAGACGAGTTTTAGAAGTAAATTTTAAAGACAGAGATCATACTCCAGATACCCTGGCTTAGGAGTGAAGTTCATGACTATCATGGTACATGCAAAATGACCCATCTGGAGAAAATGCCCCCTGACGGCTGAAGTCCCATTATTAAAAAAAAAAAAAAAAAAAGTGTGTTAACTCCTGGTTTGATGTGAATTGAAGTGCTGGCATTAGCGTAGATTGTTGTGACAGCATAATTTATAGCCATTGTCCTTCTTGTTCATCTACTTGTCCAAAGTGAGATAGGTGAGAAAGAAGTGGATTCACCTCTCTGACCCCCAATGTATTAAAAGATACATATCATGTTTGTGTGTGAGAGACAGTATATAATATTATATATTACACACACATATGCAGGCTGAATACCCCCAACCTCCAGTATCTCAAAAGAATACAAAAGGCTGAGTGGACCCCCGCCAAGCCCCAATATAATTAAAAAGAAATGCTAACCATGCCCATCAGGAGGAAGAGACGCCAGAAACAGATTAAATTTTGCTATAACCACCACATCATTTATTCACTGAACATGAGCAATGATCGGGTACCTTGTCAGTAAAGGGACCAATCCCCATTGAGTATTCCATAATGAACAAGGATTGGCTTTTTCACTGACAAGAAAAAAGGAAATCCCTGTTCAGCTCTCAATACTGAATAGGATTGAACCCTTCAATAACAAGGAATTCATTGCTGAAGTGTACTGAATACATTAAATTTTATAGGCAGAAAGCCCCCCATCATGCACAAAACTGAACATTACTGTGGCTTCAGTGTTCTCCTCATAAATATTTGCAGGTACGGTAGCATAACAGAATAGCCAGGTGGCCGCACAATAAGCCAGCAACAGCAAACAACCTAGTCATCTTTCAGGAAGTTCTATACACAATGCATTTGTCTATCACTGTTTCAAATTCATTTAAGTGTCTAATTCATTTATATTTGCATATATTATTACATTTAAGTATTAACAATGACCAGGAATGGAAAAATTATTTATCAAGTCAATTCATCAGATTAAGTTAGATGGTTGACACAGCCATTCAGAAGGTTCTGGGGAGAACAGTGAGCTTCATGCCCACCCCCCCCCCCTCCTCCTCCCTCCCTCCCTCCCTCCTCCTCCCTCCCTCCCTCCCTCCCTCCCTTCCTTTTACTCTGGCGACCATAAGTTTGCTTCTGACACCTGGGAATTTTGTGACCTGTTACCACTGCCATCACCACCATTACTGGAACGATGCCACTGGAATAAAAGCTCCCCGTTTTCTGACCAGCACAACTCCGAGCGATTAGTCATGTGGTACAGGAAATTAGGAGATTTGAGCACAGACCAGCAGAAGACTTCCTGCACCACATGACTCAAATCACGCGGAATTGGGCTGGTCAGAAAACAGAGAGATTTTATTCTAGCAGCAATGTTTCTAGCAACAGCAGTGACAGTGGCAACAGGTTACAAGGTACAGAAGGAGGAAGCTCCTATTCTGGCAGCAACTTAAGGCAATATATCAAATATAATAAATGATAAATTATATGGTCAGCAGCAGGGGGTGTTATTAACTGGCTGCAGGGCTAGGGGCTGGAAGGTGGGGACGTGGGGGCTTACTGAGTGGTTAGCAGGGGGGAGGAGGGAGAGGAGGATCTGATCAGATTACTGGTTGAGAGATAGCGGGGGGGGGAGTATAGTAGCTAGGGGAGGGGGCTGTCAGACTTGCAGGGTAGCAAGGGCTAGCTGGGTTGTACTGGCTGGAGGTGTGACTGGTTAGCTGGGTGGGGGCAAGGATTGGGGAGTACTGTATTAGCCTGGCTACAGCACCCACTTTTAAGGAAGTTTGGGGTGGCATAGCATAACAGCATGACTGGGTGACAGCATGGTGAGAAGAAACAGCATAAGAGTGCAATGCTACCTGTACGTTTCTGCCAATGGCCTGCAGTATTGCACTAAAGGTCTCATTTAGTACGCTTTCTTTTCTCTTAGACAGAAAATTGCAAAAAAAAAAATACATAAGTCAGGCCCTCCCCCCACCCTTTAACTTTGGTGGTGATATAAGCCAGGGGCCGAGACACCCCTTATCTACCTTGCTGTCTCTAAAGTTTTTGGTCTAGTTCCTAAATCCAGAGAAAGTTTGTCAAAGCCTGCGTTAGTTAACGGCGCACCGATATTCAGGGTACACTTCATGCATAGCCCCTTAGACTGTAAGCTCCCCAGGACAAGGAAATACCTCCTGTGCCTGACCGTAACGGGCCTTGAACTACTTACTGCGAAGGCGTGAAGCAACCCCAGATAAATAACTTAGAAGCTCACAAGCGAATACAGTACTTTAAACTCACTTTCAGTACCTGCCTTCATTTAGAAGTGAATTGCAAAACCCAGCACCGTACCCCTCCAGAGAAAGTTATTCAATCACTCCCCTTCTCCCGCCCCCTCAAGTAAGTACATTTTGTTTTCAGAGCGGCCAAAGTTAACATGGAAATAAGTTTACACACACCCCTCCCCCTTTTTAGGGTCTGACTTAGCAAGTTTTGTTTATCCGGAGAATGGCAGAACTAGGAGGGGGGAAGAATACATCGGTCCATAAGCATGAATTAAACATACACGAACGGAGAAGGGGACGAGCATAATCTCGTTTTCCACGATCCCGCGAAAGATCATTTACAAGCAACGTTATTTGCGAACAGCGGATTCAGGTGTCAAACGAAGTGCTCAGACACACCTTGCGGCTGAGGAACCAGCTCTTCCCAGAGAAACCCTGCCCAGGCGAGGGGTAAAAGCCGAATCCGCTACTCGCCGTCCGTACAGTTAGCTCGAGACCGCGTTCCCTCAGCCCTCGAGGCCACCCGGAGGAGGAGGAGAAGGCGGGAACTACAGTTCGAGAGCGGCACGCGAGCACAGAGCGCCGAGGATCCCCCTGTCCCCTCCCCTTCCCACCCCGCCGCCGACAATTCTGGAAGCCGCGTCCCCAGCGTCCGGGCCCGCAGCGAGGAGCGCCCCGGGGCGAAACCCGCTTTTCCCGCCAAGCCGGGCCCGCAGCGAGGACACCCTGGAGTGTTTATTTTGGAGCACCCCCTTCTGTGTCCCCCACCGTACGCCGGCGCTGTCAAGTGTAAACAAACAAAAAAAAGGACCTAGTTTCCCTGTGTCAGGTTCCGGCCTTGCTTGCGAGAGACGGGGCGCATCGCAGCAGCTAAGCACTTACTCGGCCACAGGCGAGCGGAGGCTCCCTCCCTCCTTGCTTCCACATTCAGCTCCCGCGACCACCGGCGAAAGGGGGGAGGGGGAACGGGTGCAGAATTCCTCTGCACATGCGCATCAACGCAGGGACGTCACAGGGTGCCTGCGGACGGCAGCTTGCTGTAGTGAGCGCAGCTTCCGGTAACGTAGCGCGCATGCGTCGAGTAAAAGAACTTCGGAACTTGTAGTTCTTTGTCCAGCCTTAGTGATCCGCTATTATCCAGAAAATCTGCTGCTGCAGCTATTGCCTGCGTGTCCAAAATTGCCAGGAAATTAGTTCACCACTCCGGTGTGTGGTGTTCTTCAAAAGTGACGAGACCGGAAGTAAGCATAGGAGAGCGGTGCTGTACTTTAGCCACTCATATGAACTTATCCTGTGTAGAAACCGAGCAGGTTAGGGATGGTCATCTGCGCATCTATGGTTTTCTCTCTAGCAGATTCTGATGGCTCTAAGGTCGCTTGCCCATGCAAGCTGCAGTGTCTGGGAGACTACTCAGGCACCGTAGAGTTCCCGCCAACCTAGCACTTCAAACATAGAGAAAGAAGGATCCTGTCTATAACAGGGCTGTCTGCACTTCTCATCCCACCTCTCCATGCACATGGACTGTAGCCTCCTCCCTTATTTTTCGAACGGCGGCATACCGAATATGCACTGATTTTAAAAAAAGTAAAGCTTTGGGCACAACAGTGTAAATAGAAGCATTTTTCTTTTTCCAGAAAAACAAGGTTTTTGGACGTTTTCCTTTAGCCTGTATATTTTCCTTTCGTGATTGTTTAGTCGGGTGCATTAGTTCAGATGGCAGGTCCGCAGACTGCAGATCGTCATCACTGCACTACTCGTACTAAAAAAAGAAAGCTTTTTTCATTTCAGAGTTCAAGGTACCTCTGAAAGCTCAGGGTGTATAAACACGCTGGTAGACACTAAAAGAGATCCATCTTGCCGAGGTTATTGCAGATATCTGGTGTTGACTGTGCCTGAAGGCTGTAAGGTTGAACTGTAAATGGTGGCTGTTGAAGTAATTATTACTGTGTAAAAGGAACGGACTTGAAGCGGCACATAAAAGCAATCACGAGCCTGAGGGCTAGATCAGAAGCAGATATGATTGTTGGTATGTAACTGGATAAGTATGCGGTCTCTTTATGAAGTGAATTTGAAAGATGCTCTTAGATGGTATGCATGTATCTACACAGCACAGGTGTAGCCTGTGTAAGAACGAATAGGGAAGTGAAGATTTGCCATCTTTTTTACTTGCATAGAAATGCTGATCTCGTCACTTCATATGTCTCTATAGACTTTAGCAGCATTCCTATCACACCGTTTAGAACTGTGGCATGACCAGGACTGACTTTTTCTGAAGTGCCCAAGGTTTAAATCGACGGACAATAGGTATGTGGCCCCAGCAGTGATCAAAGAAGCAACAAAGCTTTTACTATCCCAGTTCTCAATGACAGCTTCAGCAGTTCAGGAACAGCACCAGCATTTAAGGTAAACCCTTTAAAATATTGTTGTCAATATTTAAAGTCAAGTTCTGTATGTCTATGAATTTTTTAGGAAGCTTTCCATCTTTCTGCTTTTTATGATGCATATATTTGCATATTAATAGTGTACAATTGCATTATGTAAAGTAAGGTAATTTTAAAGTTCCCATGCAATAATTTTGTATTTCAGATCTATCAACACTAGTGATATGGAGGAAAAAGATCAGCAGAGAATATTACTGAAGACTAAAAATTATACTGAATATCTGCTTTAGCAGCAAGGAGCAAAATACCAACTATCAACCAGCTTGCAATCCCTGTACTTTCATAAAGCTTTGGAATTTTAGACTGGCCCCCATGAAGATCTTAAAACGTTGGGGGGAGGATGCTTAGTGGCTGAGTCCTGTGATAGACCAAAGTGAAGCATCTAGTCACCTGAGGCTGCTCCTACACCAAAGGGAAGCAGCTGGGAGTGGGCACTGGAGGGAGATGCCTCAAAAGATGTCATCATATGGCACTGAGTTTTCCCTCTGCTAAAGTATACCTGGCGAGGAAATGTGGTGTACTATCTGTAACAGCCACCCTTACTCGTCGATTGAGCCTCAGAGTGAGTGACCACCAGGACTTAACTGCATGTAGCAAGGTAACGAATAAGAACACCAGAAGCAGAATGGATCCTAGAACAAGAGTAAGTGGCAAATGGTGAATAGAAGAAGAATCAAAGTCACTAAACAAACCGTCTGTCTGGGAAATGGGCAGGTAACAAGGTTTGGAATGAGCTGGGGTCTAGGGCACAGGCAGATGACAAGGTCTGGAATGAGTTGGGGTCTCATGAGACCTGTGCAGGACTTCCTGGACTGAATGGCTTAAACTCACTAAGAGCTGCCTAGTACAGAAAGAAGAACAGATATTGAGATTGTGTGTAGACTGAGCAGTGATAGCAGCATGCAGCAGGTTTATATATGTTCAAGTCCTCTCTGATTAGTTAGCCCAGATCCTTACAAATTTTCTTTCAGTCACTTTGATCAAAATTGAAGAGCAGTTTGGAGGAGAAAGAGATTCTCTCTGAGGTCTACTAAAGCTCTTTTGAGGTTTGATATACTAAGGCTATTTTTCCATTCCGAAGGTAATATTATAAAATCCCACAGAGTTTACACATATTTGTATGCATGTACTTGAGGCCTGTTTTATAAAGTGAAGTACGCGCATACTTTGCTTTATAAAATATGAGCATAATTAGTGTAAAAGCACATGCAAACAAATCACAAGCACTTAAACTTGCCCTATGGTTAAGTATAAATGCCCATGCTTATATTAGATTTTGCAGGAACACACATGAGTTATACTATTTTATAATTTGTGCTCCACTTAGGTTTTGCCCAAATTCCACCTCTGCACACCCACACTGAAAGTACATGCGATCGGTCTTGCATGTGTATTTACAGAATAGTGACCACTTAAAGTATGCATATTAATACATGTATGTCCTTGAAAATACATGCCATTTATACATGTAATTAATATCTATATGCACCCTTCTTTATCTAAGAATAAAGAAAGCTTAATAAATCTGGCCCTTAATGCACCACTGCAGGTCACTGGCAGCAGTATATAGGCTTAAAATAACTCCGTTCAGTATCTATGATTTCCCGATATAATACTATGTTTCGAAAGTAGTACTTATCTTTCCGCTTCAGGGTTAGCAATATTGTGGACAGCAGTAATGCATAAAAGCCATCACAAAGGAGCCAACTTGCTTCCTTCCATGTTCACGCTGTCCGCATCATTATGTTCTATAGAAGAAACCAAGGCCTCAATGTCTTTATTGCATGACGATCCACATATTTAATTCAAATCAATGGTTGCCACTCAAGTTCTAAATTCAAACCCTTGGTCGTCACTGTATTGAGTCTGTGTATCTAATATTGTTCTCTGTAATATAGCCAGTAGTCTCTATTGCCTCCTCACAAATTCTCAAGAATCCTATCTATCACATGCAATTTCACATCAGTAATTGCATGACCTTTTTCAATCCAATGCTGAACCAGCGATGCATTCTCTATAACAATTCAACTTTTATGTTCAGTGAGAAGTAATCTTGCTTTTTTTCTTTTTGTTTTGCCAATATAAATCAGTGAGCAAGGGCACACAAGATATATATATAAAATCAGATGCTTTAAGAACTTGACAATCGGAAGGATTCGGTCATTCATTTCCCATGATTGCTAAAGTGCACCATGTGCATTGACCACAAGCTGTATGCTGACCACTTTGAACAGTTTGAGGTTTAAATAATTTAGACTTTGCTAGTAATTCACCAGTATTCTGGCCTCAATAATATGCATTCATGGAACGTTCAGATAGTACAGAATGCAGTGTTAAGATATGCCATTTCATAAAAATCACTGTTCCTTATCGTTCCTCCAGTTTAGTCCTCAACCTCTGAGTAGTGAACCTCCTCCTGCAGCTTGGAGACTGGACATGTCAAAGTCATGACATCACTGGATATAGATTGCCGATCTCTCCCATCAGCCCCCAGTGTGTCCAGTCTCCATGCAGCAGGAGGACACAGTGAGCCTAGCTGCTGGGCTCACTTGAGCAGAGGAGGAGCAATTTAGGAAGGGTTTAGGGTTGTAAACCTTAAATCATCTAATTTTCTTTTAATTGGTTTATTTAAGTTACTTTCATTAATTCATTTAAGTTATTTTACTTATTTCTTTCAATTTAGTTTCATATTTTAACTTCGGTAATTCAATCAATTGGAGGAGCTGCCCCATTAAAAGAACTAGTCAGTTCTACCCCGGGGGCTGTTTGGCTGGCTTTTCCCTTTTTGGCCGCAGCGTTGTGAGAGCTTGCCGGTTTGGATCTCTCCCCCTGGACAGTACGGGGGAGAGCTCCACAAGTCATGCCAGCACTCTGTGTGGGTGTCAGTGACGGCGCCTTACCGCAGCTGTGGGATAAGGCCGTCAATTTTTGAGTCGGCAAACCGGTTCTCGCCGCGATGGCCGCTCACAGCTGAGTTGGGTGGCATCGCGGCGTGGGAGTTTGTCTCCTTTCGCCTTAGCGGCAGCATTTCCTTCCAGTTTCAGCAGGTAAGGTCTTCAGACACGGAAGGGAATTTTGCAAATTTAAACAAGCTGAGTTTTGGGCGCCAAAGCAAGCCCGGCACGTGTTGGCGCCATTTTCTTCCATTGTGGGTGCTGTGTAGCAGCAGTTGGCAGTGGCCCGCGTTCAGGGAAGGCTTGTGCTAGAGGGAACGCATTTTTTCTTTTAATTAATTTATATACTTGATTTATTTCATCTAATTTGATTAATTAATTTAGTTATTTTGTTCTTGGGCCCCGTCAATTTAACGGGAGGACCCCTTTGAATATACATACAATAAACTAATCAGGGCAAAGGCTTCCTTCAATCTGTTTTTATAGTTTGGCAGAGCTCTCGGGTATAAACATCCTGGACTCGCCATCGGGTTTTGGCGGGCCGGCACGACGGTTGTGGGGACCAGTTTTTTCTTCCCACACGTTTGCCTTGGCGCGGATATGCAGCGCATGAAGGCAGTATTTTTTATTTCCTTTAGATTTCTTTAATTTCTTTTAATTTTATTATTTGGCCTAGATGGTTAGAAGGGGCACTAGTTAATGTCCTAGGTTGGAGGAATTAGATTCTAGTCATTACATTGCTGGAGAGTGTAAAAAAAAAAAGGCGGGGCGTCTTCTCTGTAGAGGCAAGTAGAAGGTCTAACTTTGTCTATTCAGGGCTCCCAAGTCCACAGGCCAGTTTGCGGTCGGGAGTTCACTTTTGTTTGCTTTTTTATTCTGACGGCAGGCACGTAATTTTCCCAATGGACACCAGAGGGCAGCGGGTAAGCTCACTGGTCCCCTCTGTGACAGACTATATATGCAGCAGTTATCTGACTGATCCCTACAGTTAAAAAAAAAAAATATCCTCTAGGCCTTGAGTTGGCCATGTTGTAAGGTAGCATTGTGGTGTCGGAGGAAATAGTGGTTTCCTGATCGTGTCCCCAGTCTAGTCCCGGAACCTCTGGGTTGCCAATCTCATCCAGCAGCTTGGAGACTGAGAAACTCCCACTTTTGTGACATCACCAGTATAACTCTCCGGTGTCTGCCTCCTGCCATCAGTTACTTCAGTCTCCAAGCAGCTGGATAGATAGGAGCCCGGGGGTCCGGGCTCACTTGAGAAACAATTGAGAGTTTTAGTTAGCATTCTTTTGGTACCTGGGGGCTAAATTGCAGGGCTGTTTGTCTTGGTTTGGAGGGCTGTGCGTTTAAATCTTGTCTCAGTCCAGCCCCCCCTTTTTGTCTTTGTCTCTTCTTTAACTTTCTTTGGATTTTTTCTGCTGACTTGTTCTTCCCCCCCCCCCTCACTCTTCCATTTCTTTGCGTTACCTTGGGTGTTTGTGGAGAGAGGGTCCCGCTTTGCCCAGATGCCGTTGCCCTGAGTTCAGCGGTGTCTGTGAGCAGCGCGGCAGAGCCCGATTGTGGGAGAGCTCAGATCTGAGCGCAGCTGACGCCGCACAGAAGCCTTGCCTGCCGGTGCGTCTAACGACTCTCCCCTCGGCACGGAGCTGTCACCTTGCTTTGGCAGCACAGTGTGAAATCGGGGCCGGGGTCGTCGAGAGCTCCCGGATCTGGCTGCCGGCGGACTTATCACAGCGGAGTTCCTAGCTCTTTCTGCAGCTGTGCGAGGTAGGCGCTGCCCTCCCTAGTCTTCTTGCCTCAGCGCGGTTTGGGCATGCTTTTGGGGAGGTAGGCCCTGCGGCGTGGCGGGCCCGCTGGCCCAAGGGGGAAGACGTTTCTGGAGTTTTTAGGGTCTGTTTAAATCTTTAGTTATGGAGTAGTATATAAAAAAAAAAGAAGGGGTACAGGGTGTTTTCGTGGCATTCTTTACCTTTTGTCTTTTCTCTAACAGAGCTCCCTTCCCGGTCCGGTTGGACCCACCTGTTTTAGCGGCTCCCTTTAGCAGGTTAGGCTTACAAGAGGCCGCGGAGGTGTTTTCTTTTTTGCTTCTCACAATGCCCTCCAAGCCTTTGTGCATGGTGTGCGGTTCTCGGAAGAGCGCTAGCACCGGGGTCTGCCAGGCCTGTATTGGGGGGTCTACTGAGCTGGGACAGGTTCAAGATTTATTTATTTAGCTGTATTTATATCCCGCTTTTCACCGGGTCAAAGCGGTCAATTGGGAGATACATTTAACACGAGGGGATATGACACACATACGCTAATACTTACAGGGAACATGGGCAATGGAGGGTTAAGTGGCTTAAGAACAGCTCGAGAGAGCCCCGGGACCAGGAGTGGATGCCCCGGCCTCGTTGGGGTCTGCAGTGGCTCAGCCCGAGCCGGTGGCAGGTCCTTCTTCCAGTTCAGGCCCTTCCCCCTCTCAGGCATCATTGCCTATGGAACTGTCGTCCATTTTTTACCAGCAGTTTGTGGTTTTACTTCAGCAGACTGTTTTTGGGAACCCTTTGCAACATCAGCCGGCAAAAGATATCAGTGGAGCCAGAAAGCGCTCTGCGTCCCCTCGGGATGAGTCCTCGCCTGGCGGAGGCAAGAAAGCTCGCGCGGAAGGAGATGCCTGGGAGCAGTCCGGAGCTTCTGTGGACCCTCTGTCGGATGAGGAGGGCCACAGTATGGCATTTGTGAGGAGCTGGAAGGTGGTGAGATTTTGGAAAGAGAAGATCAATCCCGAGTGGTGAGAGTCTTCAGGAGAGATGAGCTTCCGGCGCTCATTGTAGAGATGCTGAAGGCACTAAATATGCCGGTCCCGGGGTCCGCAGAGGATGATTCTCTAGAGGACCCTTGCAGGTTGCAGGTTTTGCAGAAAGACTCAAAGGGCCTTCCCGGTTCACCGAGTTTTCCAGGAGATGATTCAGGAAGAATGGAATATCCTGGAGGCGCTGCTGAAGGGCGCCAGAGTTATGGGGCGATTGTATCCATTAGTGGATCAAGATAAAGAAGTCTTTAAGTCACCTAAGGTAGACGCAGCAGTCTTGGCTGTGACTAAGAAGACGACTATCCCGGTAGAAGGCAGTACGGCCCTCAAGGATGGTCAGGATAGGAAGCTGGATGTCTTGTTGAGGCAGGTGTTCGATGTCAATGCCATATCGCTGCAGGCGGCTATTTGTGGAGCGTGAGTGGCCAGAGCCTGTCTCCGGTGGGCGCAGCAGGTGCAGGAGGGACAGCCGAGTCCACTGGCGGGAGAGGCGGCCCATTTGGCGTCCGGGGCAGCCTATCTGGCGGACATACATTACGATCTTATGAGAGGTCTGTCAAAAAGTATGGCATCGGCTGTAGCTGCGCGTTGGTATTTGTGGCTCCGCAATTAGGCGGCGGATAATTCTTCGAAATCTAGACTAAGTAAACTGCCTTTTAAGGGACGTCTACTTTTCGGCGAGGATTTGGAGAAGCTGGTTAAGGACCTAGGCGAATCTAAAGGTGGGAGATTGCCAGAGGATAAACCTAAAGGGTCCCGCAGTGCTCCGGGAGGTAGAGGTCAGTTGCGGGAGTTTCGCCGCTTTCGCTCCCCAAGGTTCGCTCAGAGTCAGCGGGGGCGCTTCCCCAGTAGAAACCAGGGATTTCGGGGAGCAGGACGAGGTTTCGGTCCCTCTTCCTCGAATAGCTTCAAAAAGTCGCAATGAGATGAGGAGGACCCAGGTCCCTCTACGTTCCGTGGGGGGGCGTCTGCAGGAGTTTTATCCTGCCTGGGTCCAAATCACATCGGATCAGTGGGTGCTGGAGGTCATCAGGGAAGGCTATGCTGTGGAGTTCTTGCGCCCAGTAAGAGACGCCTTTGTTCGGTCTCCCGGCAGGTCAGTTGCAAAACGTGGGGCGCTGCGGGAGACCGTGCAAAAGTTACTGGACCTCAGGGCCATCGCCCCGGTGCCATCAGACCAATGCGGCTGCGGTCATTACTTTATCTACTTCGTCGTCCCGAAAAAAGATGGCGGAAGTCGTTCTGGATCTCAAGGGAGTCAACCGTTGTCTGCGGGTTTCGCATTTTCACATGGAAACTCTGTGCTCTGTTATAGTGGCCGTGCAGCGCGGAGAATTTCTTACGTCTCTGGACCTCTTGGAAGCATACCTTAATATCCCTATAAGGCCGGACCATTACAAGTTTCTCAGGTTCGCAGTGCCTTTCGGGCATTATCAGTTCCAAGCGTTGCCCTTCAGTCTGGCCACGGCTCTGAGGGTCTTCACCAAGGTCATGGTTGTAGTGGCGGCAGCACTTTGCAAGGAGGGTATCCTAGTGCACCCTTATCTGGACGATTGGCTCATTCGGGCAAAGTCTCAAGCCGAGAGCGAGAGGGTGACGACCAGAGTGGTGACGTTTTTGGAGAGTCTGGGGTGGATAGTCAATGTGGTGAAGAGTCACCTGCAACCTTCCCAGAACCTGGAAAATCTAGGGGTCCGCTTCGACACCCAGAGGGGGAAAGTGTTTCTCACGGCTCAGCGAGCTCAGGCTAGTGGGCAGGTTCCTGCAGTTCAGGGCTCCCTCGGCATGGCATTACCTGCAGTTGTTGGGCACCATGGCGGCGTCGATCGAGACGGTTCCATGGGCACAAGCTCCTATGAGACCATTGCAGAGGGCATTGCTGCGCCACTGGTCGCATCAGTTGGACCCCCTATCCCGGAAACTGATCTGCCCGGAGGAGGCACGGCAGGCCCTGCACTGGTGGTTGTTTCCCGAGTCCTTGGAGCGGGGGAGATCCTTGGAGTCTCCGGACTGGGTGGCAGTTATGACAGATGCCAGTTTGTTGGGATGGGGGGCTCATTGCCAGGGCAGCTTTGTTCAAGGCCGCTGGAGTGCTCCAGAGAGGGAGTGGCCGATCAACAGGCTGGAGTTAAGAGCGGTGTTCCTGGCGGTGCAGGGGTTCCACTCCTCCCTTGTAGGAAGGGCGGTCCACGTATTGTCCGACAATGCGACGGCGGTGGCCTATGTCAACAGGCAAGGGGGCACCAGCAGCGCATCTCTGGAGACCGAAGCCGCAGCCCTGTGTGCCTGGGCGGAAGAACATCTCTCAGACTTGTCGGCGGCTCATGTAGCAGGAGTGGACAATGTGGAAGTCGATTATCTCAGCAGGGTGCGGGTGGACCCGGGCGAATGGGTCCTGCATCCCGAAGTCAACGACATGATTGTTCGCAGATGGGGGGTCTCGGTCATGGACCTGATGGCGACCTTCGAGTCCGCGAAGACCAGTCAATTCTTCAGCAGGTTAGGTTTCAAATTTGCACTCAAAAACCAACAATTAGCCAGCGAAAAACAGGTCTCAGAACTTTAGCCACCATGAGTTACAACTAAACTATGCAACATGCGGAATTGTTTGGATACAATGAGTTTATTGAGTGTTTATTAGTTTTTGTGACGAGTGCAATAGTTTAATTAAATAAAGTAACAAAAGCGGCAAAAATTTCAAAAGAAAGGTCCTTGATGTTCCAAGACACCATAATAGAAGACGGAAGTCTCATGGTGGCTAAAGTTCTGAGACCTGTTTTTCGCTGGCTAATTGTCGGTTTTTGAGTGCAAATTTGAAACCTAATTTTCCCAAAGTTTTGTTAGAATTGAATGTATCTATTTGTATAGTGACAATACGCGTTCAGAAACAGACCATATCTAGTATTGTTTACACAAAATGGAAGGTCATCTTGGCTGGAAGAATACTTTCAGCTTTTCTCATGAGCATGTGCTCGGATTGACCAAAGAAAAAACCCTTTTTTCAGAAGAACAGGATGAAGTAGAAGTTCAGTTGGAAACATCATGGGAATCGCTAGTGGTATTACAGAAAAAAACAGATCAGAATGGAGCTACATAGATCGTTGTTACTTGAATATATAAATCGTCAACAGATCCCAAGAGGGCTAAGGGTTTACAAAGAACCACGGATGCCCAACAGTTGAAATATTATTTTTCAGATTCTTTGAGTATACCTGACGGACTAGATAGGGAAGCTACAATAGGAGAGATAGTACTACGTGTTTGGCTGCCACCAGGTCCTTTGCACCCTGCTTTGGTTATATTTAAACAATTCGTTTTACAAGACGTAGAGATCTTAGAGAAAAATAGTAGATTGTATGATACTGCATTGTCACGTCAGGAGAACCAAGCTTTACATGAATTGAAGGACTGAAAAGATATAGTTATTAGGCGGGCGGACAAGGGGGGGGCGGTGGTGGTGATGCAGCGTAATAACTATGTGGAAGAAGCTCTTAGGCAATTAGGAGATAGGTTGATATATACGGAACTAACAGAGGACCCTAGTAAATCCCTACAGTCTATAATTCAACAACTTACAAAGGAAGCTTTACAAAATAAATTGATCTCTAAAAAAGAGTTTCAGTTTTTGAATGTAGTATCTCCAGGTACAGCCAAATTTTATACTGTGCCTAAAATTCACAAAAATTTGAAGCAACCACCAGGGCGCCCCATAGTGTCAAGAAAAGGAAGCATATTGGAGCCACTGTCTATATATCTTGACACTTTTCTACGCCCTTTGCTATTAACTATACCATCTTATTTACGGGACACCACCCACTTTTTGGAGGTAGTACAAACCATGTCGGAATGGGTGACCAATTTGGACACGATACTGGTCACCATGGATGTCACCTCCTTATATACTAGCATACCTCAGCAGGGAGCCCTAGAGACAGTACAACACACCTTGGCCCTTCGGGGAGATCTTTCAGATCAACAGTTGGATTTCCTGACGGAAATAGCCCGATTGGTGATTTTCAGAAATTATTTTAATTTTGAGGGAAAACTTTATCATCAAATCTTGGGGATTGCGATGGGAGCGACATGTGCTCCGTCCATTGCAAATTTTTATATGAGCACCTTTGAGGCACGGTGGTTAGGTGACTCCCCATTTAAAAGTAACCTCTTAGTTTGGAAGAGGTTTATTGATGATGTGTTTGTACTATGGCAGGGGTCGGAGGAACGATTGTTACAATTCATTCAGTGGTTAAACTGTTGTGATCACAACATAAAATTTGCCTATGTATATCACAAGGGCACAATAACTTATCTAGACGTTGAGATTACCCGTGGTGTTCACACATGGAAAACGTCTGTTTTTAAGAAAAAGCAGACAGGAACACATTTTTGCATTTTACGAGTAAACATCCCCGTCAGTTAAAAGAAAGTCTCCCATTTTCGCAATTTTTGCGCTATAGAAGGAATTGCTCAGAGACACAGGATTTCAAAAAACTTGCTAAAGATCTTATTCAAGATTTTATAGGGAGAGGGTATCCCAAACAAGTGGTGAAAAAGGCATATTATAGAGCGCTATTTAACAACAGGAGCCTACTATTAAACCATCGAACAACATCGGATGATAAAAATTGGGACCCTAATAAAGTAAACTTAGTTACGGGTTTTTCCCCTTTAAGCAGATCAATACAGCAAGTAGTACGGAAACATCAGAACATACTAAGGGCAGTCCCTGGAGTAGGGGACAAGCAAATACGGTGTGTCTGGCAAAGGGGAAGGAATTTGAAAGACTGGCTAATCCCGGCGGTTTTGGCCCCTAAAATATCGTTGACATCAGGGGGAAGTCACACGAAATGTGGGCAATGTGAAGTTTGTGAGATCACCTTAGAAATAACCAATTTCACCTATCGTGGCGTTGATTACCCATTGAGATTCCACACTACTTGCGAATCAGAAAGAGTAGTTTATGGGATTCAATGCCCTTGTGGATTGCTGTATGTGGGGAAAACAACACGATCAATAAGAACGCGAATACGGGAACACCGGAGTAGGTTGAAACATGGTAAGGTAGAAGCCCCAATAGTGTCTCATTGTTTAACAGCAGGACATGCATACAATCAACTCCGCTGTTTTGTAATAGATAAAGTGGAACAAGCCAGTGTGGGTAAAACGATCGATAAGACCCTTCTAATAAGAGAGCAAAGATGGATTTACAGGCTGGGGACGGTTAGCCCGAATGGTCTCAATACTTCTATAGATTGGGTGGTATGCACATAGCAAGCAAAGGGGAAAACCCTAGTATGAGACTGTTATGGTTTGGTTTAAGGTGAAGATGATAGGTGACATTGTTGTGGTGACTTTTTTGTTCTAACATAAGCTCCCGTATGCCGTTTACATGATAAATAAGTAGCAAGGGGGTTATAAGGTTTTTATGGTAGTAGCAGGAAAGCGGGGGATGTTTAGCGTGATGTCGGCTGACGTATTAAGATGGGTTCTTAAAAGGGTCAGTCTGAGTCGGGCATTCCGCATGCGCGGCGTCTGAAAAAACTGAAAAGAATTGAAGTTGAGTTTGGCGAAGAGTGTAGCCGAAACTTTCAAGATTAAAGACGTGGGCAGCATCAATAGTAAGAAAGGGATGCTTTTTAGAGTTTTAATGGTTTTGGATTGTTTGGGAGGGGGTTTAGAAATATAATGTGTTTATGTTTTAATTGTAGAACTTAACGGATGAGATCTCCTGATGAAACTGTGGCCGTGAAACGCCTCAGTGGTGCCCAGGTAGAGCGTTGAGATCCTCACGGAGATGTGCTTCAATTGAAAAATAGTCCTCAATCACAAGACAGCTAAGTAGCACAGAATTCTAAATACGTGAGACGATATTGAGAAATAACGTCTAAGCAGCATAGTACGGAGTGGATTGCTGAGATTCTGAAAAAGTTACACCATGCAACATGTGGGATTGTTTGGATACAAGGAGTTTATTGAGTGTTTATTAGTTTTTGTGACGAGTGCAATAGTTTAATTAAATAAAGCAACAAAAGCGGCGAAAATTTCAAAAGAAAGGTCCTTGATGTTCCAAGACACCATAATAGAAGAAGGAAGTCTCATGGTGGCTAAAGTTCTGAGACCTGTTTTTCGCTGGCTAATTGTTGGTTTTTGAGTGCAAATTTGAAACCTAATTTTCCCAAAGTTTTGTTAGAATTGAACGTATCTATTTGTATAGTGACAATACGCGTTCAGAAACAGACCATATCTAATAGGATACTGATGGCAGGAGGCGGACACCGGAGAGTTATACTGGCGGTCACAAAAGTGGGAGTTTCTCAGTCTCCAAGCTGCTGGATGAGATAGGCAACCCAGAGGTTCCGGGACTAGACTGGTTCCACTCCAGGAACAACAATTAGCAGGTAAGTCTAATTTCACCATTTCGATACCTTCTGTCGTCCAGGCGCTATGAAGAGGGGATGTGCTGGAGGCGCGTTGAGGAGCATAAGCTCTACTGGGAGGAGTAGAGACGCCGGATAGCTATACATTGGCGCCCACCCCCACTCAGGTGCAGACCTGGCATGCCAGTGCTCCCACTTTGGGTGATTAATACATTTTACCTTCACTATTGTTAGAGGATAATTAAGGAAGGCTGTGATCTTGTTTGAAGGGGTGGAATGCGAAGCGGCCTAGAATGCTGATATCCTTCCCATTAATTCCAGACGTAATTATTTGCAACCGAAGAGTCAGGGTTCTAGCAGTCTTCATGCTTCAAGCTGAAAACTGGGTTTTTCATGGGTTGGGATATGCCTTTTCTTGACCAAAGTAAAAAAAAAAAAGAAAAATAATCTGACAAACCTATGAGACCAGCTTGGTCCCTTCTGCTGACTGGGGGGAGTAGTTCATGCAGTTGTGCAAACTGCCTCTGAGCTATTTGGCTGGATATGAAATCTATAGCAAACATAACAATTACACTATCTCAATTTCAGGCACGCGCTTCAGCATAACATGCGCAAAACTGTAGAATGGTAAGAACAACATTGCATTGTATAATGAGTTTTAAGGGAAGTCGCTTCTTTTGTTTACTTAGTGTTTGGCTATTGTGATTTGTTGAAAACCATGATTTGGAGGTCAAAAATGTATAAACCAAAGCACTGAAATCATGATAGGTTTTTAACGTCTTCATGAAGGAAGCTTGAGAAGAGAGCTTGCGTGGCCAGAGGTGTCAAAAAGCAATGGTGTGTATTTGAAACTTTTGTTATGAAAATCTCAGAGCCCCTCACCTACAGGGCTGTGTTCATATAGAGTGGTTCTAGTGAAAGCTGCTCTTTCATGATCTTTGCTTCACTAGAGTTGCTGCCAGGCGCAAGCGCCACTTTCTCTTGGTCTTTGACTTGTTTACCAAATCCTAGCCCCTCTCCATCGCTGCTATCCAAGAGGCAAGTGCCCAGGCCTCTGGGCAACTTCTTCTTAGTCTCTTTTAAATGCTGGCAGTAGGACGGGGAGCACAGAAAAAGAAGGCCACCTGCCAGCACCAGCCTTCATGGTACTTCACTGCCAGGGGTTTCTCGAAGTCTCATGATCCCAGGCATTTGTTTATTTGGTATGCTGTTTTTTTCTTCAAATCTATGTGACATACATTCAGATACTATATTTATATTCCCCTGGTCCCTGAAAAGGCCGGAAGGACCACCTGTTGGACCGGGGACCCCAGTGCTTGTGGACCAGGGTGGCTGTTTTCGAGTAAGATTCGAACTCTGGGTCCTCTAGCAGTTTGCCCCAGCCGCTAGGACTCCATCCCTCCAAGACATCACTGAGCCTCACGGCACCGTGTGAGCTAGCTACAGGGTCATGGGGCTAGGCTCGTCCTGGTACATGCAAGAGAGAGTTCTGAGGCAGGTTCTGTTCATAGGGATGCAGGAGAAGCCATGCTGACTCAGTTCAGGGTCCTTCGAGTCTAGTGTCCATTTTTCTATCGGGGCCAGTCCAGGTCTCTGGTACCACGCAGTTTCCCTGAAAGACAAACAGCATACGCATTGTTTGTACTGAGCTAGCAGCAAATTCAGGTATGTTCGTAGTCAAAGAGGGCTGTTATATGTATAACAGAGTTAATGCTCTGGTAAGATGGTGAATAAAACATTTGGCTACATTCAGATTTTTCTCAGGTACGCTTGAATACAAGGTTGTCGACCTTTCCTCCAGGAGCTTGGCTACAACTTTTAAACTCAGCTGCATTGCAGAGATACTTTCGCGTGAGTCTCTGGCAGTAGGCAGGAGACCCAGTGGTCCATCTACTGTCTGGAACGGTGAGCAGGACGCAGGCCGTTCCAGGCGTTCGAAGTTCGAGTGGTGCGAGTGTTCTTCAACAGCTCCGAGGCAGAGTGTCTATTTGCACAGTTAGAACCTCAGTTTCCAGTGATCTCAACAGCGCATATTACGGGTTTCCTCACCAGGGTTTCAGTAGAAGTCGAAGAATGGGAGTTGCATCCGGAGGTGTTTCAACAGATCGGCCGCAAATAGGGACAGCCAATAGTCCTCATGGCGACATTTTAGGTGGGGAAAAAAAAACAATAGTTTCTTTCACAAAGGATGCGAAAGGCTGTCGGAGGGCTGATGCAACGGTGGTCATCGTCTGCTCTACTCTAGGTCTTTCCTCCGGGGTCTTTCATAGGCAAGTGCTTCAGTATTTGGAAGCATCTCCGGGAAAGGTTCTTGTGGGGGGCCTCAACTGCTCGAGACGCTCGTGGGACGTCCACCTCATACGGTGGCCCGACAGGAAGCCATGGAGGTTACAGATGCTGGAGAGTCTGTGTTCCGGAGTTTCCTTCGATGCCTCAGGGGGATTAGTTCTCGCTTACGGTGTGGCCAGGAGAGGGTAAGGTTATGGATAAGGAGTTACTTGGCAGCAGTGATCGCCACCTTACTGCAAAAAAAAAGAAAGGCTAATTCCCTTGCACATGTGTGTAGATGCCGCATCGTTGGGGATTAGTGTCTGTGGAGGTGCGTTTGCGTGGCTTCAATGTCAGTTACCTGGATATCCAGCTCTTCGGAATGGGTTGGATAAGGGGTTAGCAGCCAGTTCTTTGAGAATTTAGGGAGCAGCTCTGTCTTGCTATCGGAGCAATGTACGGGGCTGGCTGCGCCTACACAGGTCAATGTGGTACGTTACCTCTGGTGGGTGCCATAATGCACCCTCTCGAAGAATAGTCTCCCCCAGGGGAGCGCAATTTGTTTTTAGGGGAGTTCGCTAGTGCACCATGTGAACCCTTGCAACAGGCGGCGGTGAAGAATTTAACCTTGAAGTCAGTATGTTCGGTGGCCATCTGTTCGAGAGGTGAATTTCGGAGTAGCAGGTGTTGTCCTGTCAAGACTCGTTTTTGGTTTTGTTCCCCAAAGAGAAGGTGGCAATCCGGCCAGTGCCATTGTTTGCCAAAGGTGGTTTTCGCTGTTTCACCTGAATTACACGGCCGCTTTTCTAGCGCAAGGTTCGGCGGAGGACAGCGTATAGGTCCATAGCTGGCGCTCTTTGGACGGTGAGAGAACGCTGCGGCAGTGATTATGGGTTTCTGAAAATTTTTTGCAAGGCGGGTCGCCTCTTGTTGGACTGTTCGGAGGGCTCCATGAAGGGGAGGCTGCGGCAAAAGGATTCCATCTGGATATGGATTAGAACGGCGATGGTGTCTGCTTATTCTCTATGGGGCCGTACAGTCCCAGTGGCCTTACGAGTTCACTCTTCTAGAGCGCAAGTGACTTCCTGAGTGGAGCACAGTTTGGTTCCGTCAGTAGTCATCTGTAGAGTGGTCTCTTGATCTTTTCTTCATACTTCAGTAAGCACTACCACCTAGATGTTCGGGCGGCTAAGGATGCCGCTTTTGGGGAGGCGGTGTTGAAATACGGCTAGAAAGGTCCCTCCCAATGATTACTGCTCTGATACATCCCAGAGGTTGAGGACTAAACTGGAGGAACAATAAGGAAATAGAAATTACACTTACCTGGTAATTGTGGTTCCTTTAGTGACTCCAGTTTAGTCCTCATTCCCGCCCAGGGGTGGGGTCTTAGCAGTGGTCATTTCTGATGGGGGAAGGGCAAGGTTAAAAGTGGATATAGGCCTTCCTGGGTGTCCAGTCGGTTAATGTTCACTTTGGCTTTGCGCTGTACGGTTATATTGTATTATATTATATTATGATGTTATATTAGGGATTTATGTATATTGCTGTATTGCGCTAGATTATTTAAGGCTCGGCATTCGATGAAAAGGAGAGAATGCAAGAAGCAATTCCTTCCCTTCAGGAAGAGGAGTAGTAGGTAGTTAGGGTATAGGTTAGGCATGTCCTTAAATATAATGTTAAGTTTAAAAAAATAAAGTTACTGATTTGTTGCTCTTTTGAGTCTGCTTTGTCAATAGTTCACTGGGGGCTGATGGGAGAGATCGGCAATCTATATCCAGTGATGTCATGACTTTGACATGTCCAGTCTCCAAGCTGCAGGAGGAGGTTCACTAGCCAGAGGTTGAGGACTAAACTGGAGTCACTAAAGGAACCACAATTACCAGGTAAGTGTAATTCCTATTTGCTAGCTTCAGGGCTAAATCTGAGCATAGCACAAAACAAACTGCTTGATCGTCATTGTTCTCCATCGGACGATATAATAACAAATGTTCACACAGCATTTTATGCTCTTTTAAATGTTTGTTGAATCATAGGATAGCTTCATTCTCTATATCGTAAGCTCAAGTCAGATGCTTCATAAAGAAAAGCCTCAACAGAAGAGCAAATACATCAGGCTCTCAGAAATTCATGTGTTAGTAAGTTTTTCTTCAGCTTCCTATGATGATGTCTGTGAAAACGTAGGAAATTATTTCTCTCAACCTGTTTCCAGTACACTTCAGTGGACAGTTCATTATCTGTCTTCTTAATCAGAACATTCAAAAATTAAATTTGTCTCTGGCCAACTTGCATTACAAACTAAATTAGGATTCAAAGAGTTGATCCATTGAGCAAAATCCTCTAGTTCCTTATCGTTCCTCCAGTTTAGTCCTCCACCTCTGGGTTGTGCACCTCCTCCTGAAGCTTGGAGACTGGGCATGTCAAAGTCGTGACATCACTGGATATAGCCTGCTGGTATCTCCCATCAGCCTCCAGTGTGTCCAGTCTCCATGCAGCAGGAGGACATAGTGAGCCTAGCTTCTGGGCTCACTTGGGGGGAACAGATAAGGAGCATTTAGTGTGACAAACTCTATTCTGATTTTACTTTTGATTTTTACTTTTAATTTTACTTTTAATTCAGTTAAATGGCAATCAGGGATTAGTTCCCTTTAGTTATTAGGAACAAATTTCCTTATATTTACAGTAATGTTAAAATTGAGCCTGGCTCTTTAAATTAGTAGCAGCTCTCGCCTTCCCTCCTTGTCAGTTATTTTCACTTGCTGCAGGCATTCACTGGTGCAGATCTCTCTCCCTGGACAGTACGGGATAGAGCTCCGGGACCCGTAAGCTACACTGAAGCTGTGTGAGACGGAGCCTCTCCGTTGCTGCGGGATTTTAATTTTACTCTGTGGAACCGGCTGAGCGGTCCTCGCCACGGCTGCCAGGCGCATCAGCGCGGCTTGAGGATCGGAGGAATTCAAGGCGGTAGGAGCAGGCTGCATGGCTTTCGGCCCTGCAGGTAAGGCCTTCGGGCTCAGTCGGTCTGCTGAGGCCTCCTTTTTGCAGCAGCTGTTGTTCTTGGTGCCAAAATTCATTGGCGAAGGGGCGGCCATTTTCTCTCTAGGTATTTGGACCGCATGGCGAGAGTTGCAGGGAGTTTCCTGTGTGAGGAAGACAACAGGCAGAATAGCTAGATTTTTGGGCCTAGTGTTTCTTTCTTTCTTTTGTTTGTAGGTTTTTTGAGGCTCGGGGGGGTTCCTCAGCCTTAAGGGGGCTGTTGTCAGTCCTCTTTATTTTTAAGTTTATTCTTAGTTTTATAGGACAGCAGTTTTGGCATTGATCTCTGATACCACATGTTCTTTCCTTCCTAATCATGTCTCTGAGGAGCATCTGTTAAGTCCAGGGATATTAGGCAAATTGCCAGCTTTTAGTTTCAAGAGCAGAGCCCTAACTTGTAGTTGGAAGGAGGGACAGGCTGGAAGTGTGCCTTTGTGTATTCTATAGTGAAAGTTGCCCAAATGCTTGTGGTTTCACAGGGACAGGTTTAGGAAACCTTAGGATATAAAAAAGTATATAACAGTTAACTGTCAACCAAGAAGTGCCTGTGCTATGGTCTATGGCCACCAGAGGGCAGCTGGTACACTCAATAGTGCCTTTCTGTGACCGTGTGTATACAGCCATCATCAGATTGATCATTCTCTGCAAGTCAGGGAGGAAATAACCACAGGGCCACCTCATTGGCTCTCAGGGGTTAGTGACTAAACAAGCAACTGACTAAATATTCCTATAAAATGGTATATAATACATGACCATAGCAGAAGGAAAATCACTATTAGAACATATTGAATAAGATGGGTACAATTTTCCTGACATATGCAAAAATTAACCCAGCTGCAGAATGTGGATTAAAAATTTAAAGTAGGCCTTCAAAGGGTTAATTAAAGCTCTTAACTTCTGTATCGTTTGTTGGGCTCTGGTGCCCTAAAGGCCACCGGATGGCGGCGCTGCTCATGAATCACATATAGTATTCAGTGCCCCCATCCCTGGGGGGGGTGGTAAAATACAAAATCATATTACTCTTCAGGTTCACACAGGCAGCAACCTCTAAGACCTCCATTTGCAAGGTTGTCAGTGTATCCCACTGCTATTTCTCTGACTTCAGGAAGGCCGGGGGGGGGGGGGTGCCTGTGTGTTTCATAGCTCCACTTAGCATGCCCTTCCCAGGAAATTCTCATCTTTTTCTAGAGCAGGATTTAATTTCTCTGGTTATGGTTAATGCACAGCGTTAAAGGGCTGTGTTCAAAGGCTTGGGTCCCATGGACTTCGGTGGGATTTCAAAAAGAAAAAGAAACTCTCGTTAGTGAGAGATAGCCTTGTTCATTTTTAGCTAACACTGTTGATTTATTCGGTGGCCTTTTGCGTCCTGAACCCCACGGTCGGGACACTGTTTGCTTCCAGGGGTTCTACTCTCTATTTCGCTCTTCAGCTCCCTGGCAGATGCAGCAGGCTGGCAGGGGGTGTGCAACGCGTCCTGCAATTCTGAATCCCTCAGGATAAGGGGGGAAGGAAAGCTGGGTGCAGCGGGGGCTGGTAGCTTCTTGCAAAGCTATAGGAGCAGTTCGGGTAATTTTAGCTGATCTGCTTTGATTTCATTGGAGTTGGTGGAAACTTGATTTTTGGAGTCCTATACTTTAAAAAAAAAAAAGATTTACAAGAATCTCCTTCCGCTATCCATAGAAGGTCCTATAAAGCGTTAAAGTCGGTTTATATGGCAGGGTAATATTTTGGCTTAGCTGCTCTGATATAGCGCTATGATCCGCTGTAAACATATTCAAGTCAAAAGGAATTATGGTGATAACTCTCTTGGACAGTTGTAACAGGTGCTTGGGTGAGCGCCATGGCCAGTCCACAGATGTGGAATGCTCTGCCATAAGCATTATGTCATAAGAGGGGTTTTATAGTTGTGTGGTTTCTTAATGGAAAATATTCCCGTTTAGTTTGGCTTTGCCCAAATTATAAGATTTTACGGTAGATTTGTAATGTCTTAATTTTGGCTATATGTGGTTTAATTTTACATATGGAAAAGGCAGCTCAGCGGAGAGAGGTTGCAAAATAGAACTCTGGCTTTTGAAGCTATCTATGCTCCCATTCCATTTATCAGAGGTTCTCCAGTACGGAGAGTATCTGCTAGATCTCCAGGAACAAGCAGGAATAAGTCCTCACATATGGGTACGTCGGAACCGACGGAGCCTGCGCGGGAAAGCTCCCCAGCTTCCGAGAAAGGAAGCTTTGGGGCCTCCCACTGCACATGCGCGCTGCCTTCCCGCCTTCCTGACCAGCTCTCCTCAGTTTCTCTTTTTCCGTGGAGCCAGCAGGTCGTGTTCCTGTCACCGCTGAAGAAATTCTTATTTTAGTTTGTTTCTTTAGACCGCGTACCTGCCTTCCCCATACCGAAACCGGTACCGCCGGTCTCTCTTTTCTTTTCTTTCAAAAAAAAAAAAAAAATTTATTTTAGCACAACTTGGTGACTTCGGTTAGGCCTCAGGCCTACAAAAATTCTCCTCATGGAGAAACCAGCCCCTGGTTTCAAGAAGTGTACCAAGTGTAGTGCTGTTATTTCTGTTACAGACACCCATGACTGGTGTCTTAAATGTTTGGGGCCTACCACTCCATTCCGGACTGCCCATCCTGCTCCCAGATGTCTAAACGTGGTTTGCAGAACCGGGCCAACAAATTCCATGTGCTGTTTGCTTCAGATAATCCAGCATCACAGTCATCCAGGTCTTCCTCTCCGGATGGATCTCAGGTAACCAAACCTTCTTCGGGCAGGTCCTCAAAAGGCAAATCTCCTTCAAAGTATCGAGAGGCCCTCAATCTTGAGTCAGAGGACCCTGCCCCAGCCAAACAACCCCGGCGGGAAGCTCTGGCTTCCAAAGCTCCATCTATGGGGTTACAGGTTGACATCGATGGCACGGCCTCGACCGATCACCTGTTAGACTGCTCTGGGGTACCGGCCCATGCCAGTACTGACATCCAGGCAGCAGTGGCGTCTATGGGCAATACTGTTCAGACCATGCAGCAGGCCGTTCTGGCTTTCATTAAAGCTGCGACGCCCTCGGTACCGCATCTAGCGGTTCCGGGTCCGGTTCCGGTACTGTCTTCCATACCGGAACCGAGACCATCGTCTTCCAAACGCAGATCGGTTCCGCATGCCGGATCCGGGTTTTCACCCGATACCGATCCCATACCCGGTACGCCCGATGTCGATACCGATCGGTATGCGTATCGTGCGTTGGAAGCAAATAGAGGATACTCTGATTCTTCTGAGGATTTTGACTCCTCTGATGACTCTGATGAGCTGTCTCTAGTTCTTCCTGAAGAGCCTTCTTCCCCAAAGAGGAGAATGTATCCACCAGAGGATTTGTCCTTTCAAGACTTCATTATAGAAGTAGCTAAAGGACTTTCTATTACCACATCCTCTGAAAAAGAACCTAGATCAAAGAAATTGGATATTTTAGGATACCCTAAGGTTCCTAAAGAGGCAGTCACCCTGCCTATCCATGAAATCCTTCAAGAACACTTGATGGACTTATGGGAGGCTCCTCTAACGTTGTCTCCTCATTCTCGTAGGTTGGACACCATGTACCGGGTCCCTCCTTCTCCTGGTTTTCAAAAAACTCAGTTGCCTCACCATTCCATTGTGGTGAAGTCTGCGCTGAAAAAGATTAAGAGTACCAAAAGGCACTCTTCTACCCCTCCAGGGCGAGAATGTAAGACCCTAGACTCTTTTGGTAGGAAAATCTTCCAGGCTAGTATGCTTATAGCCAGGATTAATTCATATAGTCTGTATATGGGCATGTTTCTAAGGGAACTTGCCCTAAAGGTACGGCATTTTGCCCCCTTTATCCCTGAGGATAGAAAGGAGGAGTTCATTTCTCTGGTGAAACAGCTTCTAGATGTTTCTAAGTTCTCCAACAGAGCAGCCTTTGATTCCTTTGAGGGTGCCGGTAGAGCTTCGGGCATTGTCATTGCAGCCCGACGACTTGCTTGGCTCCAGACCTCTGACCTAGAACCCTGGGTCCTGGATGGCTTACAGAATCTGCCCTGTACAGGTGAGAACTTATTTGGTAAAGACTGGCAAATTAAAGCCACTCAAATGGACGCAGAAAATGCTACCTTAGATAGACTTTCTAAGTCTACCTCTACTCCTGCCAAGAAAAAGTCTTTCAAGAGGCCTTACTACAAGAAGGCCAGATTTTCCACAAATACTGGCCAACAATCTTCTCAGCCTCGTTTTGCTGCTAAACGTCAGCAACCTAAACAGGCAAGGTCAAAGCCTGCAGCGTCTGCCACTCCTCAGTAGGCTCAACCCCCTCAGGGGTTTTGACTTGCCCCTAGAGAACTTAACCTTTCTGGCTCTAGAACAACCAGAGCCCCTCACCATTCCCGGAAGGTTAGCTCACTTTGCTCCCAGATGGGGGCAAATTACATCAGAGCAATGCACCCTCTCTATCATCAGAGAGGGCTACAAACTTCATTTTTCCAACCTTCCTCCACATGCCATGGTGAGGCACTTCAATTCTCCCCCATCTCTCCTGGCCCTGTTGGGTCAGGAAGTCTCTTCCCTCCTTGCCCAAAGGGCAATAGAAGAGGTTCCTCTTCTTCAACAAGGGACAGGTTTCTACTCCCCTTATTTTCTCATACCAAAGAAGACAGGGGGATTCAGACCTATCCTAGATCTGAGAGAATTGAACAAATTCCTATACAAGGCGAAATTCAAAATGCTTTCTTTGGGCATTCTCCTTCCATACCTTCAGAGTCAGGATTGGCTTTGTTCTCTAGATCTCAAGGATGCGTACACACATATACTCATCCACCCATCCCACAGAAAATATCTACGATTTCTGTTCCAGGGAAAACATTTCCAGTACAGAGTACTTCCCTTCGGTCTAGCCTCTGCTCCAAGAGTGTTCACCAAATGCATGGCAGTTGTAGCCGCATTTCTAAGAGGTCTGGGAATTTTTGTATTCCCATATCTGGACGACTGGCTCATCCGAGCTCCATCTCAGTCAGAGGCCCAGATTTCCCTGGACCACACAAGGCACATTCTGCAGTATCTGGGACTGGTGGTAAACCTTCCCAAGTCTCAACTCATCCCTACTCACTCTCTGGAATTCATAGGGGCCCAGTTGGACACCACCACTGCAAGGGCCTACCTACCTCAAGTCCGGGGCCAACGTCTGGTGTGCTTAGCCTCCCAAGCTCAGTCCAGCAGTCACTTGACAGCCAGAGAAATGCTGCGACTTCTGGGCCACATAGCCTCCACGGTACACGTGGTGCCCTATGCTCATCTTCATATGAGAGCAGCTCAATGGACCTTGGCCACCCAGTGGACTCAAGCATCAGGAGCGCTCTCCGACCAAATACTCACCTCAAAACGTCTGTTTTGGTCCCTCCAATGGTGGATATCCACCAAGAATCTGTTGTTGGGGGCCCCCTTCCAACCTTTGTTGCCCCAAGCAACCCTCACAACAGATGCCTCCCAAACAGGGTGGGGAGCCCATCTATAACACCTCTCCACTCAGGGTACTTGGTCTCCACAGGAGACCACCCTTCACATCAACCTTCTGGAACTGCGAGCAATCTTCTTTGCCCTCAAAGTCTTCCATACCCTCCTTGTCATCCTGACCGTCCTAGTTCATACAGACAATCAGGTGGCCATGTTCTACGTAAACAAACAAGGAGGGACAGGCTCTCTGTCGCTTTGCAACGAAGCTCTCAGATTATGGGCCTTCGCCAGAGAGCATCAACTTCATCTTCTGGCAGTGTATCTTCCAGGGGTTCAAAACTCTCGGGCAGACAGACTCAGTCGAGTTCTGCTTCCACACGAATGGTCCCTACATATGGACCAGATACGCAGAATCTTTCAGAAATGGGGAACCCCGGACATAGACCTCTTTGCAAGTCCGTGGAATGCCAAACTTCCCCGGTTCTGTTCCAGGACTCCGTGTCAGGGAGCTCAGGCCAACGACGCCTTTCTCCTGCATTGGGGTCAGGACTTCCTATATGCCTTTCCACCCATTCCTTTGATTCCCAAGACTCTGTTCAAACTCCAGAGGGATCACGGATCGATGATCCTCATAGCTCCACGCTGGCCACGCCAAGTGTGGTTCCCTCTACTTCTGCATCTCTCCCAGGGACCCTCCCTGGACCTGGGAGCTGCGCCAGACCTTCTGTCTCAGGAGGAGGGGACTTTGTGGCACCCAAACCCCAAGTCCCTACACCTCAGAGCTTGGTTACTGAAGGCCTAAGCCTTCATGACTTCAATCTTTCTCAACCAGTGAAAGATATCCTTCATGCCTCTAGGAAACCCTCCACGAGGCGTTCCTATGCTTTCAAATGGAAACGCTTTTCCATTTGGTGTGCTCAACAGGGTCTTGACCCTCTAGCACTTCCTTTGAATTCTCTACTAGACTATCTCCTGCATCTTTCTAATGCAGGCCTTAAGACGAATTCAGTAAGAGTCCATTTGAGTGCTATTGCAGCATCCTTAAATCCTATAAATGGACAACCTGTCTCCTCTCATCCTCTTATTGCAAGGTTCATGAGAGGCCTGACTCTAACTAAGCCTCCCATCCGGCCTCCTCCGGTAGCATGGGATTTGAACCTAGTTCTAGGTCAGCTTATGAAGCCACCTTTTGAACCGTTGGTTTCTACCTCCTTGAAATTTCTTTCCTGGAAGGTCCTTTTCCTTATTGCAGTCACTTCGGCTCGCCACATCAGTGAACTACAGGCCTTAGTGGCTCAACCACCTTATACTAGGCTTCATCATGATAAGGTGGTCCTTCGGACGAATCCCCACTTTATGCCCAAAGTGGTCTCGCCTTTTCATCTTAATCAAGAGGTATATCTACCTGTCTTTTTCCCGGCTCCTCATGCATCCAGTGCAGAGAGGAACCTTCATACTCTAGATTGTAAAAGAGCTCTTGCCTTTTACCTCAACAGGACTCAGCCACATCGAAAGTCTTCCCAACTTTTTGTGGCTTTTGATCCTTCTCATTTGGGACTTCCAGTCTCCAAACGTACACTTTCCAATTGGATTGCTCAGTGTATTTCCTTTGCTTACCAGAGTAAAAACATTTCTCTGGAAGGCCATGTCACAGCTCACAATGTGAGAGCCATGGCCACTTCTATGGCTCATCTTCACTCTGTATCCATAGATCAGATCTGTCGAGCCGCCACCTGGGCCTCGGTTCATACCTTCACAGCCCATTACTGTTTGGACAAGGACTCCCGCCGGGATGCCTTGTTTGGTCAGGCTGTCCTCAAACACCTGTTCCATACTTGAACAACTCCTGCCCACCTTCCCAGGATGGATGCCTGAGATCCATACGAAGATGGCGAACCCTTGGAAGGGGATCTCCCAGGCATCTTAGCTAGGGAGTCCCCATATGTGAGGACTTATTCCTGCTTGTTCCTGGAGATAGCACAGTTACTTACCTGTAACAGGTGATCTCTGGGAACAGCAGGAATTAGTCCTCACAACCCACCCACCTCCCCTAGGAGTTGTATCTTCTATCTATCTTCCTTTCCTCTCTCTATTGTCTCAGCTATACACTCGAACTGAGGAGAGCTGGTCAGGAAGGCGGGAAGGCAGCGCGCATGTGCAGTGGGAGGCCCCAAAGGCTTCCTTTCTGGGAAGCTGGGGAGCTTTCCCGCGCAGGCTCCGTCGGTTCCGACGTACCCATATGTGAGGACTAATTCCTGCTGTTCCCAGAGATCACCTGTTACAGGTAAGTAACTGTGCTTGTTCAGCGAATGCCTTAATGGGGGCCAGAAGCACGCAGCCAGGCTAGTTCTCTAGCAGCAATATCAGCAGCTCAGATTCTAGTAGGCATACATCATATGCTGGGCTTACAAGATGGCTTCCACGCTGATCGGCTTCAGCCAAGATGGCTGCCGGTTTAGGCTGTGAATGTGGAGGCAGCCTGGATGAGAGACCTTGCGTTCTCTGGAAAATGCCCTGCATACACTGAATCATTTAAATTCGATCAGCTACTGGCAGGACACAATGCACTCTCGCATGCTTTTTTGCTTCAGTGGTTGTCAGACGGCTGCCTGGGTGAGAATGTTCACAGTCTTGGCAAGTGCATATATCAATATGATTTGCAAGGGATTGTGGGCAATGCAGTCCATTCACACCAGACACAGCTACTCACAATAATTAGTTGTGCTTGAGGGTAAAGCCAATAAGATATTTATTTATGGGGTTATTTCTCCCAACACAGATATGCTTGGTAGCACATAAAACAGGATACTTGCTTTCAGTGTTTAACTTAGAAAAACAAAATCAGGAAAAACAACTTTTGAACTTGTCAGGCAATCAAAGCAAAAGAATAAAGACCTGGTTGGTAACAAACTGGTCTTTTCTGTAAGCTTTAGCTAATATTTTCTTAGCAGTGTATCAAACAACAAACAAAATCCACAAAGAAGGGAAAAACTGTTCTTTTCAGGTTAACTTCTTATATCTTCACACATAGACTCAGAAGTGATTCCCTCAGAGCTCACAAGCAATTAGGTAAGGCTCAATTGCTAGCAGTTATCCAGCTAAAACCCCTTAGCTGGCTTGCTTTCTACTGTGTGGCCCAAAATCCTACTCAGGAGCTTTTCTGAGTAGATTAAAGAACAAGTTTGTATTTCTTTGTGTTGGTTGTAGTACTTTGTAACAGAAAATTACCACAGGAGTTTAGACAGAGAGCAATCCATGTAAACACATCCTTCATCTGCAATCTCTCCCCCTTCTTCAACAATCATGGGTTCAATATCATGGATTGGCACAGATGAATTTCTCAATGGAGCACTTTCAGGAGAATACTTGTTTCCCTGCTGTCTTTCAAGGTTATAGCTAGGGCATAGATCAGTGTTCATACCTGAGCTTCCATTGCTGTTAGAGTTCCTCTCTAAATAGCCTGGCCAGTATGTAGTCCAGTTCTTATGTCCAGCCTTCCAATCCAGATCCCTGGACACTGGGTCTCTCTTCACATACCTTCTGGCACGGGTCTTAGGGTCCCTTCCAAGTGCAGCCGTCTCCCTCACAGGTACCGTCTGGAGATTCCTAGCTCTGCAGCACCATTCCTCTGGCTTTCCCCAGTCCAATGGTGTATGCTGGCCCTTGGAATGCCTCCCAGTATACGTACTGCTCCGGACTCCTCTAGACCTCCCAAAGGCTTTTCTCTTCTTTCTTCCAAAGGGTTTCTTGCCCTCTCTGTCCGTCCGGTTTGGCTTCTGATGATCCTCCAGATGAAACTGAGGATGATTCTCTGTAGAATAAACTCTACCTTTATTCTGCTTAGATGAGTGCTCCACCCTAACACAGCGCAGCTGTGCTGAATCAGGCCCTGCCCTTTGAGATGAGTGCTTAGGGATTACCTCATAGCCCTCCTGATTGAACACACGTTTCCCCACTTCAGCTACTCTAATGGCTGTTGGAAACCTGGTGCATTCTGGGACTGGTAGTCTTTTATGGGAAAATTCTGTTTTGTTATTTCTACCAGAACTGACAGGTTGCTTGTTCAGAGTCACTTCACCTTTACTATAGCTCCTTCCTGAGCTATGATAAGCTTCCTTATCACATGGTCTAAAAGTGGAGTCTTTACCAGGTGGTATAATGGGAACTTGTCTGCAGTTTCTCGGCTTCTTCATTGCTGACTCAATTGCCACTGCGGAATGAGAAAGCTGTATTTCCTAACACCAGGTGCTAGTTGAACTTAAAATATAAAGTCCATCTTTGTGCAGCCAGATGGAATGGGGCGTTACTCTAGCAGAAAGGCCGTGGTTTAGTATGCCTGTGATTGGGAGTTCTTTCTACTTAATATTGTTGGCACAGAAAGAGCTTCTCTTAACATATGCTGAAGGAACTTTTGGTTAAGAGATGTCTTTGTTAAAAAAAAAAAAAAAAGTATTCAGCTGTTCTGAATTTGTCTCTTCTTGATTGACATTTTGAGGCTAAGCAGGGGCAGGCCTGGGTACTACGTAGGTGGGTGTACACCTTGCACTACCAGGGGGTGTGGACTCACTGTATGGAAGAGAGCCCTAGCAATCTTCTTTAGTGCAAAATAGGAAAGTAGATGGTTCACTGAAGCGATCATTGGGGGCAATGCTCTGTCCTTACAAGCTCCCATTTGTGTATCCTGGGGGGGGGCGAGAGCATGCTTCAGGTGGTCGCAGTGTTTATGGCAGTCTACTGGCCTGGAACAGGAAAGGATCAGGGAGTTGAATCGACTAGAGCCTGATTTGCTTTATGTGGCAAATGTGCATTATGGTTTAATTTGAGTGCTAGCTAATATTATTGGCTTCCTTGGGGTTCACCCGGAGGTCTTGCTGGTGGAGGAATGGGGCGGCTGATGGTTCATCCAAGTCGAGGCTCAGTAAGCTCCCAGTTAAGTCTTTGTCTTGTCCTTTCCCCGTGGGCTCTCATAGGGCAAGTAGTTAGCGTATCGAGGCTTTCGGGGAAAGGTACTCTTGGTAGCGCCCGGTTGGACGAGACGGCCGTGCTAGGCTGATCTCATTCACCTACTTGATGGGCATTTCCTAGAAGTTGCCGGTAGCGGACATTCTGCTGCGGCTAGGTCCGCGGCAAATGTCTCAGGTGGATCGGTGCCCGCCTACGGTTTGGCCTTTGAATGGGCGGGGCTGAAGAAAGGGGGTTATTTTGCGGCAGTCTTTGCCACCTTGTTGAGAGCAAGGAGGCAGGCTGCGTCTGTCCTTTTTGAAGGCTGCTGTTCACGGCGGCAAGTCCGGGCGACAAAGGTGTCTGTATCCTTGGTCTGAGTTCTCTGCAGGACAGTGTCTGAAGGAACTAGCGGCAGTTCGTTAGAGGGTCCAGCTGGCGACTGTTTCCAGCTGTAGAGGTTCTGTGGAGGGAATAGCGCTAGGTGTTCGGATCAATGTGTGGCATTTCCTTAAGTTGGGACCCGACTGCGCTCCTCAAGGAGAGTTCGGGTGCCGCCATGGGATCCCGATTGGGCCTCAGAGGCGTGAACTAAAGAGCCCTTTGATTCTTTACTCCAGGCATCGGTAAAGGATTTGCTGTTATAGACAGTGGCTTTGATAGCTCTTTGTTCGGTGCGACGAGTTTCGGAGTTTCAGGCGTTGTCATGTAATGAGCCGTTTTCACCCTTTCTGGATAGAGGGTGGTGTTTGCGACCAGTCCCGTCATCCTTCCAAAAGGTGGTATCTGCTTTTTCTCCTGAGCCTATTGGTTTCTCTTCCAGTTCTCGGTTTTTCTGGAAGGGGAGGTTGTTATTCGTAGCTTATGCCGATAGGAAACATAAAATGCAGGGTGCGACGTTCGTTTCTTTGTTTTTGTGTGTTGGTTGGAGGTCCCCGCGAAGGGGAAGCAGCAGCGAAGGTGGCCATTTCGCATTGGGTTAAGGCGGTGGTTGCCTCAGCATTCTGGTGGCGAGGTTGTACAATTCTGGGGGGCTTTCTGACTCTTGCTACCAGGGCGCAAGCAGCTTCATGAGTGGATCACTGTGTCATTCCACCAGGGGGGATTGTTAGAGCAGCTTCCAGGTCGTCTCTTCATTCCCTCAGTAACCACTACTGCCTAAATATTCTGGCAGTAAAGGATGCCTGTTCCGGGTCGACGGTGTGGTGAGTTGGCTGGATAGGTCCCTCCCAATGATTACTGCTCTGTTACATCCCAGAGGTGGAGGACTAAACTGGAGGAACGATAAGGAAATAGAAATTACGCTTACCTGGTAATTGTTGTTCCTTGAGTGACGACAGTTTAGTCCTCATTCCCGCCCAGGGGTGTGATTTCTTCAGAGTTTATTTTCAGGCGGAGTGGAGCATCAATCTCAAGGAGTAGACAGATCCTTTCAGATTCTAGATCGCAGTGAGTATCCCTCTCTGTTGTTTCTTCCTTCTCTCTTATTTAAACGAGGGGATGGTATAGGAAACGTGTTTGCATAGGGGGGATGTGAATGTAAAGTTAAAAAAAAAAAAAAATATATATATATATATATATATAAGACTGATAAGGTTAAAAAGGTTCCTCAAGTTGAGGAATGGAGAGTTATTTAAAGCTATGATATAGTTACTTATTTGTTGTTCCTTTGAGTTTGCTTTGTCAATAGTACACTGGAGGCTGATGGGAGATACCAGCAGGCTATATCCAGTGATGTCACGACTTTGACATGCCCAGTCTCCAAGCTGCAGGAGGAGGTGCACAACCCAGAGGTGGAGGACTAAACTGTCGTCACTCAAGGAACAACAATTACAAGGTAAGTGTAATTTCTATTTGATGCACTGTGCCTTTCCATAGGCAAAAGACATCATCTAAAAAAACGTTTCCACATTATTTATTTTATTTGTATTTATTTATTGGTTTTATATACCACACTATTTCACATTCAGTGCGGTTTACAGGGAACAAGAACAGAACTTACATAGAACAAATTAGATAGCATAGCAACTTACATAGAACAATCAAGAAACAATCAGAATTAAATAGAACATGTTTAGTGCAATACAAAATAGATTGGAGGTTAACAGTGTAACCATTTATAACTTAGATAGGTATAAATGTAAATAGGGAAGCTATTACAATGTAGTTAATATAAATGAGCTTCATAGAAGGTTTTGAGGGTTTGGCTGAAGAGGTTTGGTAGCATGCAGTGTTTTAAGTTGAAACAGATGTGTCTTTAGATGTTTTCTGAAACTAGATAGGTCATTATGATCTTATTGACTGTACGCTTCCATGTACTTTTATCTTCCTCGAATATTTATTTATTTAACAGTTTCTTCTGTACCGCCCCTTCCAGAGATCAAGGACGGTTTACATTGAACAGTTAACAAAATTTTGTATACATCTGTATACTTTACATGGAACATGGTTTTAACTATATACAGGTAATAATACGTAAAACATAACCTAACTAAATTACAAATGGTTATTTACAAGAGCAACAGATTGGGTAAGACTTTTGCGTGATGGGTGAATTGTGTAAGTAGTGTAAGGTTTTCTTGTGTTAGTCGTTTGTCCTATCTTGCTGTGGATGTGTTTTTGTGATTGTTGGGGAGAGGTTCTCTGTTGATAGGGGATTGTAAAATGGTTTGTGAAGAGGTAGGTTTTAAGTTCTTCTTTGAATTGGTGAAGGTCTTTTATCATGCGAAGGGTTAGTGGTAGATCATTCCAGAGAATGGGGGCAGCGAAGGAGAAGGCCCTATCACTTGTAGTTGCTTTAGTTTTTCTGAAGGTTGTTTTTATGTTGAGGGAATGGGTTGCGTTTTGTCTGCGCATTCTAGTTTCTGATGGGGGGTGTATTAGTTTATTATTATTTATTTATTTATTTAACAGCTTTTATATACTGCGCTATTTATTATTAGTGCGGTTTACATATAACAAAGATTGCACAGTTAGACAACTGATCTGTGTTTACATTGTAACAGGAGTTTGAACTTGGAGCAACAGGGTAACTATATACATATGTACAACAAACATAATTAGGTCAGGTTGATATTTTCAAGTAGAGCTCGGAAATCTCAAAGGTACTTGAGACAGAGTTATTTATGTGGAGAATGAAGGTTTGTGAGCGTTGGTGTGTGGAAGATCAGAGGGTGGGGTGGGTGATTGTGGATGATTGTGCAAAGTGGGTAAATTAGGGTAGACAAATGTGAGGGAGAGATGTTATTAAGGAGTTTGAAGGTAGTTAGGAGGATTTTATATTTTATTCGGCTACTTATAGGGAGCCAATGCAAGTCTAACAGTATTGGGGTCACATGGTCTGTTAGTTTAGCTTTTGTGATCATCTTGGCGCATATGTTTCAACATATAGCATGGCCTCTGAAGGGGCCAACATAGTTTTCATGGCAACTCCATGAATCTGTTGGTAAAATTCATTTTTAAACACAAACAGGATGTCTTTCTCTAATAATCTCTCTCTTTGCATGATGTGTCCAAAATATGAAAGTCGAAGTCTTGTCTTCTGAAGAAAGCTTAGGGAGTTATTCTGAGCCACAAATAGTCCATCCCCACTATTCGTGCCTCCCCCTGCCCACAAATAAGATAAGATTTTTGAAATTTGTAAATATTTAAATCTGTATGTATGTTTAAACTATCTATATACCTAATCAGCATTTACTCAGCATTGTAACCCTCAAATTACCATTTTTATTATATACAATTTAATGTTCACTGTAATTTAAATTGTTTGAATAAGTTTTAATGTAATGTTCAAGTTTTGTTCTATGTAAACCGCTTTGATTTTTCTGAAAGGCGGTATATAAAACCGTTCAATAAATAAATAATAAATAAATAACTTCCCCACTGGTTGTGGGGGAAGTTAGATGGTTGTGGGGAATGGGCGGCCCGGGGTGGAGTCTGGGCGGGCAGTGGGCAGTCGCTGGCCCTGGACATACAGGGCCAATTCTAATGTCGGTCCTGTACATCTAGGGCCGGCGACATGTTCGGGGAAGTTCTTCCACCTCGGAGGTGGAAAAACTTCCCTGGATGTGTTTTTTCTAACATGCCAGGGCATGGATGGAGCAGGGGGGGGGGGGCAGGGGACATTCCCCGCAGCCCACCCTTGCCTTAGGAGGCAAGATCGGGGGTCGGGCTGCTGGGAATAAAGACGTTTTGCAGGCGGCTGGCATTGCGGCTTTTAAATGGAGCTGCGGTGCCATGGCAACATGACGCCATGGCATCACGGCTCCATTTAAAAGCCCTGACTGAGTTAGCTGGGCTGTGCATGTACGTGCAGGCCTGGATTGAATCACAGTTCTGGCCTGTACGTACATGCCTGTTCGCGATTCTGATCCCCTCTGTACGTCCGGCTCAGACCGGACGTACAGAGGATATCTACATCCTGATCGGAATGAGCCTGTTAGGTTTGATCTCCTCTAGTACTGACTGGTGTGTTCTTCGGGCAGTCCATCCCCAGCACCATAATTCAGAGGCATTGATTTTCTTGAAAAATAAAATATCAGACAACAAGGGTACAGAAATGAATTTATTTTCAGTTTTTAGAGTAAAATATGTTAACATGTCTTATCTCTTTGTATTTAGTACCACTGCACATGGAGTTTGATTTCTCAGGATTTCCATTTTGTTTTTGTCTTTCTAATTTGTAGTCTGTTGGTCCTTATTAGATGATGATGTGTCTGTTTTGTATGTGTGACTCAAATGAAGGATTCTGCTAGTGTGTGGGTTCTGTAGCAGTTTGGCTTGTTATCTTCCACAGTGGAAGTGTACTGGTCTTTTGGAGTATTTGAAGTGCTGAATTTTCATAGGTATGGTTAGTGCTGTTTGAGTTCTTTGAGTTACTATTGGTATACTGATGACTCTCAAATCTATCTGTCTACACCTGATATTTCTCCTACACTCCAAGCCCCTATATCTGACTTCTTATCTGACATTGCTGCCTGGATGGCTTACCACTGTTTGAAATTGAACATAGCCAAAACTGAACTTCTTATTTTTCCCCCTAAACCTTCTTCCCCCTTCCTCCTTTCACTATCTCTGTTGAATTTGCCCTTTCCTTTCTGAACACACTACTAAAACACTTATCCACTCTTTAATCACTCCTCACTTAGATTATTGCAACCTCCTCCTTGCTGGTCTCCTTCTGAGTCATCTTTCTCCCCTTCAGTCTGTTCAAAACTCCGCAGTGTGACTAATCTTCCACCAGTCCCATTATACTCATATAACCCCTATTCTTAAATCATTTCATTGGATTTGCTTCCATATCCAATACAAACTTCTCCTTCTGACCATTAAAGGCATTCATTCTGTTGCTCCTCACTACCTATCCTCTCTCCCTTCATCCCTCCTTGTGAATTCCACTCTTCCTCTGGCTGTCTTCTGTCTGTGCCCTTCTCTTCCACTGCCAACTCCAGACTTCGATCCTTTCACCTTGCTGCTCTTTATGCCCGGAACAAACTGTATTTTTATGTCCGGTTTCATCTCTCTCTCTTTTTAAATCCATGCTAAAGGCTCACCTCTTTCAGGCCACTTTTGGGTCTTAATCCTTTGTTCTCCTTCTGTCTCCTTACCCTTCCCTATTGTACCCTCATTCTCATCTATTGTATTGTCTTGATCAGACTGTAAGATCTGATGAGCAGGGACCATCTTATTATATGTGTCTATACAGCGCTGCGTATGCTTTGTAGCATTATGTAAGTGATTAATAGTAGTAGTAGTAGTATGCTATGGTATGATAAAATTATGAGTATTTTACAAGGCTTAGTTTTCATAAAGTGCCTGGTAGTGGAAGGAATTTGTATGTCTTTTATTGATATGACACCTGAATTGAATATGATTATTATAACGCCCTGCTGCTATTGTGCAGGGCGGTTTATTAAATTTTAATAAACATAAACATTATTATTATTAGATTTCATTGAAGTTGCAAACCAAACACCTTGGCTCTGATTTATACCCATTGCTGGAACAGTTTCTATGGGTGCAGATTATTATGAATTGTTTGTTAAAGATTCTGTCCCGTCCCATATTAGTCTTCCATATAGATGAATTGGTTGAACAATGTGATCAAATAATTTTAATAGTAGTTTTAATGGTTGCAACTGAATGGGTGTCTCTTTATTCCCAAGAATGCCCTTAGCACTTATTATAATGTCTTTTAAAGCCAGCTTAAAGACAGAGGTCCTGCTGCAGGTTTGGACATGATATATGAAAATGTTGCTTTGACTTGCCCTCTTGTTGCTCACCCCAAAGACTTTGATCTAATAGTGCTACTGGTTGATTCTGAATCTTTCTAACTGTAGACCCTGGCACCTCCAAACCCTGCACCCCTTTTCCTGTCTATCTGCTGCTGGTGCTGCTTCTTAATCCAGTCCAGGCATGGCCCCATGGGATACATGGATTTGTAGTCCAGATCTTCCCATTGCTCATCCCTAAGATAATCAGAACTTTTGTATCTGAGCAGGTAATGGGACAAAACATCACTGGATCAACTAGTTTGGTTGACTTGTGATATGCTGGCAACTCTACCTCTCTTGCTTCTCTTCCTGCTGGAGTGGTCCCCATTTGTACATAGTTGAAAGCAGATGAAGGCAGTTTTTTAGAATTTGCCTTTACAGCAGACTTATCCCCCCTCCCCTGTCCCCAACTGTCAATATCAGATCCAGAGAGGTGTCCAGTTATGGTGTGTGGAAATGTTGAAAACCCTTTTTTAAATCTAGACTCCCACCTACCACCTACATGGTCATGTAGTCTCATGGCCCAACCGTCATTCCCTTCTGAAACTCATTTATTGAGCAATGTCCACATCTGAAATTGCCAGCAACTTTCAGTTTAGCCCCTTGGCATAGACTAGTCCCGCCTAGAAGCTGTAGCCTATCTGATGATATAGTACGCTGATATGCTTTTTCAATGCAATCTCTAGGGTACCCACCCTCCTTGAATCGTTCCTTCGTGTCTGTAGCATGCTTTTCAAAATCTTGCACATACTCTTCAGACTCTAAGGAATTGGCTAACTGGTAAGTTCCACATTAAGGATCTATTATGGAAACTATTAAATTTAAGCAACTGATTCCTATCAGTAGGTTTGCGAAAAAGATCTGTAAAAAATCTTCAGGACTCTTCTTAATAAGGATGTCTAAGTAAAATACGTGGGTACTGCTGATATTGGACTCAAACTATAAATTGTCATCAATAGAATTAAGCCATGTTAAAAATTTACATAAAATCTCGCTGTTGCCTTCCCAAACCATCAGCACATCATCTATATAACGTTTCCAAAGTTTAGTATGTGTCAAAGGGTGGTGTTCTAAAAATTGTTTTTCAAAGTATGCAATGTATAAATTAGCCACAAAAAGACCAATTTTGTTTGCACTCTTTCTTTTTCCAATTTATCACAAAAATTGTAAAAGAAGAATGGGGGGTTTTATCTGTCCTCCCTTCAGCACATCACAAGTTATTGTTGCACATAGGCACAATACTAATCTTTCTAACATTATTGTACCCTCTGCACTGTCTGTGCCAACAGCCACACCAAAAGGTGCTGGCATTTCAGATGTGGGCATTGCTCAGTATGTGAACATACTTTGACAGCTAGAGAGTACTTTGTGCATCCGGTTACCAATCAGAAATTTGGTCTACATGATCTTTCCAATTGTGAAACGAACAATGTCATTAATGTTATTGTTTGCTCTTGTAAATTATTATATGTTGGGAAGACTACACATAATTTGAGGGCGTGCACCAGAAAAGTTGTATAAAAAGACACCTCATGGATAAACCTGTAGTCGCCCACTGGGTACAAGCCCAACATTCACTTTCTAAACCGAAACGTCTGGTTCTTAAGGTGATACAACCACACTGGAGAGGAGGGGATATTGACAAGACTTTACTGAAATTGGAACAGAAATAGATTTACAAACTGAGATCCCTTACTCCAAATAGCCTTAACCAAGATCATGATCACTTTGTTTTATGATAATTCTCACAGCCTCATTTTATGATAACTCCCAAAGTTAAAAAACAAAAACAAAACTGTGAGTTTTATTTCTTAAACTAAGGGTATCATTTTATAGTTGTCTTGGTTTCTAAGATACAGTCAAACCTCGGTTTTCGTATGCCCCAGTTTTCATTAGCTTCGGTTTTCGATGACTTTTTTCATTGCTATGTTGTCTCAGTTCTCGTACATCCGCTCGGTTTTCGTACAAGGCGTCCTCTAAGGCCAGGAGCGCTACAGTAACTGGTTAAAGAGAAACGACTGAGGCGGGGGAGACGGCTCCAGGAGCATTAGCCCAGTCTACAATATTTGCTCCAGGAGCGAAGGCCAGAGAGTAGCGGTACCGAGTGCCGGAGCCGCCGTCGTAGTTACCTCTCCATGTTCCGGCTGTCAAAAAAGACAAAGTCTCTGCTCTGGACACACTTGGCGCAGGTCAGCCTCCGGCGGGTGGTATTACACAGGGGACACCTCTCCACCGCCACATACAGTCTCTCAGCATCGTCCACAGAGCTCGCCACCTCCTTGGACTTGCATTTGGCTCCAGTAGTCTAGCTGTCTCCTGCACTCTTCCCACCTCCAGATGGCCCAAAATGGCCACCTGCCACCAAAACTGAGCCACACAGTAGGAAGGAGGCCTCCATTGAGTCGGAGTCTAGTGCTGCCCCTTGGAGTGCCACACTGTTGAGAAGGCTGCAAGGCATGCTCTGCTGTTTTGCTCTCCTCTGAGCACAAATGGCAGAGATGTGTGGCAGACAGCGTGTCCCAGCACATCCTGCAGGTGGCCTCAACAAAATTCATGTGCGCAGCCTGACTACTCTGAATCGTGCAGCCACCCAAACACTCTTAGGGCAAAAAACATCAAGCGTGACAAGCTCTGAAGCAGCGTACCAAAAACAGACCCTCCTCCAGAGCCCTGACACGGTGGTAAGGCAGCAAAATAGGCACCTTAAGCACTCACACACTCTCAGCAACACACCACAGCCAGAAACACACTCCAACAGCAGAATCAGGCCAGAAGTCACATGGGCAGACACAGAGGGACCCAGAGCTCCCAGGTTAACACTCCACAGCAAGTGAGGCGGTCATCGTTCCGGAATGGTTCATGGCACTCACCACTTGGAGGCAGCTCTCGATGCCCAGAAACACCGCTAGCAGCCACAGCAATCTCCGACGACGGCGGACGGGCTACTTTTCTGCTGGGAGACGCCATGACAGTATAGCCGGTCAGGTGGGACTTTGTTTTTAACGAGATGCATGCTGGGAGCAGCCGCGAGAAGGAATGGCATGTGCACGTGCGGTTCATGCAAGGTTTCGCTCTACAAGAGCTAAAGATATGCGGCTCACAGTGCTTTTTAGAGGGCAAAGTAACTTTTACATAGGGCAATATCTAGGCGTCAGTGGCTTTTGAAGCCATCATTACAGGAGGTTGAGATTAACAGCAGTAGGCTCTGAAACATTGGAGCGACTAGATTTCATACTAGACTAGTTCTTTGTTAGTACAGTACAGTCTTGTTTTTGCGATCCAGAGCTCTTTGCTTTCAGCGATCCTGAGCTTTGAAAAAGTAGCAAGAATCAGTGAGAGTGTGGCTTCCGACGCTCCCTGCCGATGGCAAAACTTTGAGGGATCTGTGTGTGTGTGCTGTCCGATGAGGTGAGAGAAGTGCCTGGAGCTGTTCTGATGCTTCCGATGCTCAATTAGGACCCCCTGCTGGGACTCAGTCTGCCTTTGTTTCTCATTGAGTGAGCATCACCCCGCGCATTCATTGAGTGCGACTGCTAAATAAGCCACCATGGGGCCAAAGAAAGTTCCGAGTGCCAGCCCTTTGACAAAGAAGGCAAGAAACACGATAGAATTCAAGAAAGAACTCGTAGCAAAGTACGAAAGTGGCGTACGCGTAGCTGATCTTGCCAGGGTGTACAGGAAGTTCTGCATCAACAATCAGTTCCATCCTGGTGAAGAAAAACGAAATCAAGGAAGCTGATGTTGCAAAAGGGGTAAATGCGCTAACGAAACAGAGATCGCAAACAATCTAGTATTAGATCACAAAAAGACCTGTCCCAGTTCAGAAAATCCATAAAAACACACCTCTTCCTACAACACTTCTCACAATATACTGACCCCCCTCCCACACAGACCTTTGATCACGGCTAGTCAAATAAGCTCCCGACACCTTACCACTCGATCTAGACCAAGCCTCACAAACCCTACCTTTAGAGCTCGAGCATTTAAGAACCTATTGTAAATAATTAAAAATATCTGTTAATTGTTAATCCCTGTTATCCATGTTTTTACTCCCTGTTCTCTGTAAACTTAACATTTGTTTTATGTTTAAGTACAAAATTTGTTAAAATGTAAACCGCGCTGATATCAAAAGTGCGGTATATAAAAGCTGTTAAATAAATAAATAAATAAAAGATATTGAGAAGTTGTTGGTGTGGATCAACGAAAAATAGTTAGCGGGAGATAGTGTTTCGGAGGCGATAATTTGTGAAAAGGCAAGGCTGTTGCATGCGGATCTCGCAAAGAAAATGCCTGGAACAAGTGCTGATGTTACTGAATTTAAGGCCAGCAGAAGCTGGTTTGACAGATTTAAGAAGTGAACTGGCATACACAATGTGGTAAGGCATGACGAGGCTGCAAGTTCGGACAAACTTGGGGCCGCAGAATTCGTTGATGAATTCAAGGAGTACGTAGAGGCTGAATGATTCCTCCCCCAACAAGTCTTCAATTGTGATGAAACAGGCCTCTTTTGGAAGAAAATGCCAAAGAGGACCTACATCATGCAGGAGGAAAAGGCACTGCCAGGACACAAGCCTATGAAGGATAGGCTAACTCTTTTGTTGTGTGGTAACGCTAGTGGGGATTTCAAAGTGAAGCCTTTACTGGTGTATCACTCTGAAAATCCCCGAGTGTTCAAGAAAAACAATGTCATCAAGAGTAAATTGTGTGTGATGTGGAAGGCTAACAATAAGGCATGGGTCACGAGGCAAATTTTCATTGAGTGGGTCAATGAAGTGTTTGGCCCGAGTGTGAAGAAATATCTCCTGGAAAATCAATTGCCACTCAAGTGCCTCCTGATAATGGACAATGCTTCTGCTCATCCTCCAGGCTTGGAAGACCAATTGTTGGAGGAGTTTAGTTTCATCACAGTGAAGTTCTTGCCCCCTAATACCACTCCTCTCATCCAGCCCATGGACCAGCAGGTCATTTCAAACTTCAAAAAACTCTACACCAAAGCACTGTTTCAAAGGCGCTTTGAAGTGACCTCGGACACTGAATTGACCCTAAGAGAGTTCTGGAGGGATCACTTCAATATCCTCAATTGCATAAGCCTTATAGATAAGGCTTGGCAGGGGGTAACTTCCAGGATGTTGAACTCTGCTTGGAGAAAATTGTGGCCAGAATGTGTCCTCGAGAAGAATTTTGAAGGGTTTGAGGCTCACCCTGACGACCCTACGCCTGTTGTGCAATCTATTGTGTCTTTGGCGAAGTCCATGGGGTAGGATGTGAGTGGCCAGGATGTGGAAGAGTTGGTGGAGGACCACAAGGAAGAGCTAACCACTGAAGAGCTGCAAGACCTTCAACTGGAACAGCAACAGACGGTAGCTGAGGAAATTGCTTCAGAGGAGGACGAAGAGAGAGGAGAGAAGGTGCCTTCTTCAGTGATTAAGGACATGTGTGCAAAGTGGAGTGAATTGCAAAGTTTTGTGGAGAAATATCACCCTAACAAAGCTGTTGCAAGCCGTGTCTGCAACATGTTCAATGACAATGCCTTGTTCCATTTTAGGCAAATCTTAAAGAGACGCCAGAAACAGACCTCTCTGGACAGATTTGTTTGTGCGACAGGGGTCCAGTGATTCTCAAGCTGGTCCTAGTGCCAGTAAAAGACAAAGAAGGGAAGTAACCACGGATAGGGCCTTGATACCTGAGGTCCTTATGGGGGGGATTCCCCTTCCAAACAATAACCTCTCCTCCTCCCTCTCCCCTCCTTGCCATCTTCCATATGCCAACAAGAGTCTTCAATAAAGGTAAGTGTGATGTTAAATGTTCATTTATCCCTTTCATTAGTCATTTATATTTATTTCTCATTGTTTTCTGTATGTAAAAATATAGTTATTCTCTATAAAATGTATTTTTTGTGAATATTTTTGGGTGTCTGGAACGGATTAATTGGATTTACATTTCTTATGGGAAATATTGCTTCAGTTTTCATACGTTTCGGTTTTAGACTTTTTCGAACGGATTAATCATGAAAACCAAGGTTTGACTGTAGTTCTTATCTTCCCTGTTTAGGTGTTTTTATTTCTTCAGTTTTCTTTTAATTATTATTTTACTTCTTGTCTTTGGCATTTGGTAGTATTATTTTTAGAGAATCATAATTTTATGTTCCCTTCAGTGGTTAGCCACGCTCACACTTTTTCTTTATTTTATTACTGCTCCCTTGTTTTGTGCGATACAATTGTGTTCTCTAATTCTATACAGTTTCTTGTTGGAGTACCTTAGTCTACTCTGTATTATTCACAACATGTTGTCTATTAGCCGATTGTAGATATCCCCGTTGCCCTGTGTAGCACTAAAGTAAGATATGTGTTCATACACATGTTTCATCATTCTGTTTTTGTCCCCTTTCCTCTCTGGTTGGATCTCATACTTTTTGGGTACATCTTTTTGATAATTTTTTAGATAACTTATTTATATAACTTATATTGATCTATTTATTTATTTCATATCGAATATGCCTCCCTTCCATGTATGGTTATTTATGTGTGTTCCTTCACCCCGGTTGCTTTATGGTAGACTGTATCTCATGTCTTATGAGTACAATTATAGAGATTAGGCTCTCTTATGTTTTTCTATATCATTGATATACAAGATTCACATCACAATTCCCTTGAATTCAGTTTGGTTGCCTTGGTAACCCCTCAGGTTCCCTTCATGCTCTAGCCTGCTGACGTTCACTCACAGTTTCGCTTTTACGAGAAAGCTGTAATTTATATTAGTGCGGTAAGTTACCAAATACTTTTCTTTTGGATCTTTGCTTTTAACATTTGATGACAAAACTACTTGGTCTTTCAACCTAATAGATAAAGGTAGAATTTTATAATATATCATGTTGGCAGGATGAGCACGACGCCCGTTTCCTTTGATGCTTTAAATATCTTGGGCTCTTAGTACAACGCATTGGGGGCTATAATTTTTCTTAAATCTTAGTTCCTTCAATAACAATTGGTATTACTCATACTCCTTTGTTCACTTGGTTGCAAATATACGATGACCTTGTGTCAGATAGATTACTAGTATAAGAATAGGTTAGTATTCGTAATTTTATAATGAATGCGATTTTGCAGCCAGAGGAACAGGTTTGTTCTAATGGCGCTGCAATGATACTACAAGGTTTGTTTGCCATGACTTCTAAGTATAATCATAGAGATTTAGACAGTTTCCCTTTGTTTTTTCACATCACTGATACATAAGTTTCACAATTTAATCTCTTCTAATTTAGTTTTCGTCGGATGTCATGGTAATCCCTCGGTTTCATTTTGCGCCATTTTGTCTTTTTTTTTAAAATGAAGCTTCAGTCTGCCAGCTTTTATTCATAGTTCTGCCTTTGTTAAGCTGAAATCTATATCACTGCGGCAAATTTATTAAACACCTTTCTTCTGCACCTTGGTTTTAATATATATTTTAACAATTGATGATAAAACTATTTGGGCTTTGAACCCAACAGATAAAGGTAGAACTTTACATGTAGTATGTCGGCAGGAAAAGCAGAATGCCGGTTTCTTTTGATGTTTTAAATACCTTGGTCTCTAATTAAAGCATATCAGGGACAATGTTGTTTTTAAAACTTTAGCTCCCTTGGTAAGAATTGGTACTATTAATGTTTATTTATTAATTATCTTTGTCTCCTGGGTGATATGGCACTGAATGCATTACTAGCATAAGCAAGGGATAGGATTTACAGGTTTTAAAATGAATCCGATTTTGTAGCCATAGGAGTAATTTTGTTCTCATGACATGATTAATGTAACAGGGCAGACCCCGAACAACCCGAGAAAATGCAGTTCAGCATAAATGAGCACAGAAAAAGTGACAGGGTAAACAAGGAAATGTCAGATGGTTACCGTGAGCAACCTAAACACATGTGCAAAAGCCCAAGGAAGACACACCCAGCCAGCACAGGAAGGGAATTCACTTTACCTGACAGGGTTCAGCTGGGTGGGGGTGGAGCAAGGAAACACTGGGATAAAATAGGCTCTCAGGCAATCAGAAAGGGAGAGGAGCTGAAGCAGCCAAGGACACATTCAGAGAGAATACAGCAAAGGCAGCTAAAACCCTGGGAAGCCTGGAGCAGGTATGAGAATGCAGGAGAGAGTGACAATGAGGCTTTGAAGCAACTAGAAAGCCAGCGTGAAGGTCAGAGGGGACCCGAAGACCTGAATGAAACAGAGAGATAGCAGCAGCCAGATAGTGTGTATGAGCAAGAGAAACGCAACAAGACTGCAATTGCAGGTTCCGGTGCAAAGTGTGAATGCAGGAGTGATTTGCCGTATGAGAGAAGACAACCTTGGAGGTATGGAAACAGGCACACAAGGTTCCCCTATCTAGAGGCTGAAAATATCTTTTCTTCTGGTTTTAAAAATCCTAGAAAGAAAAGGATTTACTTACCAGATAAAGCTGAAGAATTTCATAGGCATTGTAAGCTCACAGCTCCCCGTGAAACTCTGTCACGAGCTCTCCAATCTAGCTCAGCTGGGTTACAAAGGGAAAAGCTGAATAGACAGGGAAATTCCCTTAATTACCCCGTCAGCAAAGCAAACAAGGGATTGAGCTATATTCTAAAATACCAGCAGGGGCAGTGCCCTGAAAAGCTCAACTCTAGAATATATGGTAGTTCCCAGAGAGGCACTAGCTCTGAGGAAGAAAGGAACTTCCTGTCTGACGAGTTTAGCCAGCCATTCTCCCACGTTACTTCTGAGGTTCAGAATGAAACTTCCAGTCAGCCGGAACTGATGGAATATGAAAATGCTGAGGTAAATGATATGCCAGAATTGATGGACTGTTCTTTAACCTTGATTGAACCTGAGTTCTCTCTCAGATAAGCAACTAGCTTGTGTCCTAGCTTTAGTGTTGTAAGCAACAGGCTGCAGCTCTCTCTAAACAAAACAGATGTAAGCTGTGCTGCAGCTACAAGAGAAAGAACCAGTATTGAAATACTCAGGCTGTTTGTTCTTTTCATTTATTTGTTATTTTGAAAGCTGAAGAAAGCGAGTTCTGTTGCCTTTGTTACTTTGTGTTATATGCCCAAGCAAGTCATTTGATTTATGTTTCCTGAAGATTAAGTACCCTCAAGGGACGGGGAATAAAACCCTTTAATTTGAAGAGAAGTATTTGTAGTTTATATCAGTGGAGACACAACTACTACCCTCACAGAGCCTTGCAATACCAGTGGCTACCGCTTGGCCAGAGAGGGCACGACATTAAGCATCATAAAAAGTTTTTGTTTTGTATTGTCTTAGATCTTTTCGATATTCACAGTCCTCAGAGGCAGCCAAGCATGTTTCTCTCCCCCCTTCCTACCTTGCGATTTGATAATTTTGAATTCTTTATTTACTATGAGCACCATTATTCCGTTTATAGTAATAATATAAAAGGTGGTTGAAGTATTTGTTCCCCTTCCTCGTCTCTACAGTTCTATGTTATTTATGGTAACATATATTAATTTTTATCAATGACTTTTACTTTCATTGTTTATACATATGTATCAGTATAATTTTAGTGTCCAATGTCATTTTATTGATATGTTGTTTTTTAACCCTTCATTATGTATTGATTTTATGTCTCATGAGTATAATTTGAGTTGTATTATTTATATGATTTTATATTCATTGGTTTTGATTTATCTTTTTATGTGGTTTTCTGTTGGAGGTTATCCTCCCCCCTGAAGAAGGCATACGTGCCGAAACACTGCAGGTGTAGGGGTTAATAAAGCTGCTTTGGATTCACAGAAGTGTTTTTGCTTCGCCTTGCTCCTGTTGTACCCTGGTTTCCTGCAGATATTCGTGCCTTTTTCTGACTCTCTCACCAATGACTTATACAGGGATATTAATACCTCCTCTGTTCTGCTAGTTATTCCTCTCTGCATGCAATCCAGCATCCATCTGGCTTTGGCCACTGTCTTGTCACGTTGTTTCACCATCTTGAGATCCTCAGAAGCAATCACTCCGTGGTCCTCCTCCTGATCCATGCACACCAACCTCATGCCCCCTATCGCATACTATTCCCTTAGATTTCTGCATCCCATGTGCATGACTCTGCACTTCTTCACATTAAATCTTAATTGCCAATCATTAGACCATTCTTCCAGCTTTTGTAGATCTTTCCTCATGTTGTCCATTCCCTCAGGGGAGTCCACTCTGTTGCAGATTTTCGTGTCGTCTGCAAAAAGGCAGACTTTTACCTTCAATCTTTCAGCAATATTGCTCACAGATACATTGAACAGTACCAGCAGGGCTGTATCGAGCTAGAATTGTGCTTTGTGGGACTTGCTGCCTACCTGTTTCCTCCACGGTGGCGCCGGCAGTAGGTAAAGAGCAGAAAGCGGCTGGATGGAGGTGGAATAGAGGGCACGCGCTCAATTTGCAAGTCGCCAGCACTTTAAGCAGATCTGTCCCTCCCTACTCTGACATTGCATCAGAGGAGGGAGGGACCGACCTGCTTAAAGTGCTGCAAAAAGGCTTAGGGGCGCATTTTGGTTGTCTGCTGTTGCTCTGCGACCGCTGAGAGAAAAAACAGTGGTGGCGGCAGGGCAACAGCAGGCAGCCGAAATGCGCCCCCCCCCCATGCCTTTGTGCCCTGTGCGACTGCACCACTCGAACAGGGCTAGGTACGTTCCTGAGTACCAGTCCGAAGACCGATTTCTGGGGCACACCACTACTCATCTTCCTTTCTTGCAAGTGAGTTCTGTTTACCACCACCTTCTGTCATCTGTCAGTCAACCAATTTCTGATCCAGTTCATCACCTTGGTACCCGTCCCCAGGTAAGTTCAGCTGGGATGTAGGCAGCTACCTAGGCGTTTCTTTTTTTGGGGTGGGTTACCAGAGCAGTCTATGGGTGGTTGAAGGGCGGGTTGGTTCGATCTGTATGTGCTGCTGCTGATAGAGATGTTATATTCTTATCTTTCAGACTGAGGACCTCAAGAAAAAGGCCCATGAGCTGCTGCGGGATAGAGAATTCATGGAGTGGGTGTGACGCAAATGGGAGATCTTGCCAGGTATGCATCATAAGTTGGGGTGGCTGTTGCACTCGGTCCAGTTTCTATCTTGCACACTGCTTTGCCTGGCTGACATGTGCTTATTTTCTGCTGGCAGAGCCCAGTCCAGATAGGAAGGAGGAGGATCTGGGACTCCCATGCCGCCCTCAGCCACAGCCAACCCCCCCAGTGTCCCACCCCCTGATGCCCTTCTCCCTTTCCCATCCCCCGACGTTCCACCCCCTGATGTCCCACCCCCACAGCCAGGGGTTTCCTGTTTGCTCCCCCTGCCTCACGATCCCCACAATCCAGGAAGAAGGGGATCACAGGGAGCCATATATTGCATTCCCCCTTCTGGGCTGCAACTAGCTGTTGCGGCACGGGAGGGGGTCCATAACATGTTGGTAGACCCCCGTGAGCAGTTGGTGGTGATGCGCAATTTGCTCAATGGCCACCTTCCCCCTCAGTGATTATTTTCCACCTGGATTTTTTTTATTCTTTTGCCATTTTTATTACCCCTCCCTCCCCTTCCTCCCACTGTTACACTGTACATTTGCAAATATTTATCTTATATAAAAGATTGTTTTCTAACATTACAAATTTGTCTTGCCTATTTCTCAATGCCATCCATCGTCATTATGTGGAGGGGTTCTAAACCCAGTCCTCAGGCCAGAGCACTATGCGTGTATATCTGTCTCATGCATATCCTTTGTGGTAATTCTGAAAACCTGTTTAACTGCCCAGAACTGGGTAAAGAACCTGGTCTACAGTAAGGTGGTGGGAATGGGCACATGGGTGATGGGGGGAGGGGCGATTGTGGTGTGTGGGAGCAATCCAGCTACTGCTATCTCCCTTGCAAATTAAAAATACAACAGAATGGCAGATCAACAACAAATATTTAATGCAATAAAGTCGACCAAAATACAGTTGTGGTCAACATTATTGGCACACTTGCAATTCAACCCCTTAATGTCCAATATCTCCTAAAACAAAAAGCGACCAGTGAAATGGCTTTGGTCTATATATGTGCACAAATGTGACACATAAAAGAATCAAATAAAACAAGACCAATTTAAAAAGGAAATAGTATAAAAACTGGGACATTGCCAGGATATGATTAGTGACACCCTTATAAACAATTCAAATCAGTTTGAAAAGAAGAACCATATTCCCATTGCAGTAAAATTAGACACACCTGTGATCAATTGTAAGTACTCACATGACTTGGGTCAACCAATGAATGATGGCTCTAATGTTTAAAATGATCACATTCACTCCCTGTTCCATTTTCATAATGGTGAAGACTAGAGAGCTGCCTGAGACCATCAGAAAAGCCATTATCATCAAACTTCAAAGGGGTGCAAGGTCACCTCCAAAGACCTTGGGATTCCTGTGTCTACAGTTTGGAATGTTATTAAGAACTGCCAAGAACCTCCCAGGACGTGGTAGGAAGAGGAAAATTAATTAATAAGTCTTCAAAGGTTAGTACGAACTGTTGGAAAAACACCACATACAACATCCAAAGAGTTTTAAGGCTGACCTGGAGCAATATGGAGTGGTGGTTTCAACCCGCACCATATGCTACACACAAAGCAAAAAAGTACTTCATGGGTGAAGGCCAAGGAGGACTCCACTTCTCAAAGACAGACCTAAAAAGGCATGCCTGATCTTTGCCCAAACCCACCTTGAGAAACCACAGTCCTTCTGAGAAAATATTCTGTGGACAGATGAAACCAAACTTGAGCTCTTTGGCAATGCAGACCAGCGATACTTTTACAGGTGAAGAAATGAAGTTTATAAGGAAAAAAACACCCTTCCTACAGTTACATATGGTGGAGGTTCCATAATGCTGTGGGGCTGTTTTGCTGCCTCAGGAACTGGAGGCCTGGAACATATTAAAGGAATCATGAAGTCAGAGGACTACCAAGTTATTTTGGAGCAAAATGTACTACCTAGTATCAGAAAGCTAGGCCTGGGTCGAAGGTCATGGGACTCAAAACATACATCCAAAGTTACAAAAGAATGGTTAAAAAGGAACAAATGGAATGTTTTAAACTGGCTAGCAACGAGTCCTGATCTGAATCCAATGGAAAACCTTTGGAAAGAGCTGAAATCTGCTATTGGTAAAAGGAATCCTGGAACAAATCACAGTTGAAAATAGGAGAATACCAGCAGACAGATGTACAAAATATTTAGATGCTACAAGAAACATTTGGAGGCTGTTATAACTGCCAAGGGTTGTGCAACCAAATATTAATGAAGGGTACCATTAATCCTGTCCAGGTCATATTTTCTTTCTCAGAAATTACTATGTCTACATTGCACAGACATCTTTTTTTTTTTGCATACCTTTGAATATACTATTAAAATATTATGATGACATACAGTTGGAATATTTCCAATTATTTCTCAAGATATTGTACTGTCGTGCCGGTATCCCCTAGTGGCCAATGGCGGTAAGGGCATGCTGTACAACATATTTATTTTCAGGGAGCGTGGGGTATTTTAAGGCCAAAATGGAGATTGGTCTTAGGTATTTCAGCTCCCTGTGAGAACTCAATAATTAAGCCACGAGTGTAGGGAAACAAGGCTTTTATTTCCCCTCTGTGCAAGGGTTCATTAAGACACTAGAAATCAAAGAATGTCCTTTGTTCATAAAGGTTCCAGTAATAAGCAGGTAAAACCAATTGTTAATATCTTCACAATTAGTTGAAAGGTTAAAGGGAGGAATTCAATTCATTCCAGGGAAAAGCAATTAAACAAGACTTCTTATCATTTACAAGGTGGCTATGGACTCTAGGCAAGAAGCCATACACAAACTACAATCCATAGCTTCTTCCTGAGGAATGGGAATAGTGTTTGCATTTACTATTTCCATAAATTCTGCTTCACTACTTTCCCCCTCAGAGCACACGCTGTCCCTGGCAGTTACAGGTTTATATGGACTGTCTCTGGTATCTTGCCTCCAATAAGACTGTGCTTTAAAGTCTTTTGGTAGTTCTTCAAACCACTCTGGTTTCTTTCCTGTTCTTATAAAGTGAGTTTTAGCTTTAGCAGTGCTTTTAGGAGTTAAGCTTTCATTAGCAGACATAAAACTTCCATACCTTGAGTTTCTGTAGCCTGAAGCTCTGGAGCCTTCCCTCTCATGAACGTCTCTGTGACAACAGGTTTTCTGTCAGTAGCTTCTGGGCAGTGCTGGACTTCCTGAAAGCTTAGTAAAACCTGGTGCGGATTCTCCAGCTCTATGCTTCAGTGACACAGTAGCTTTGTTAGAAACCCCTTCCCTTCGGGTACCTGGTAAAACTTGTTCAGCATACTCCAATGCCTGCAGCCTTTCCTCCAAGCCTGGCTCTCTGGCTCTCGGTATCTGTCTTTCAGCTTTGGACTCAGGAACGTTGCTTAAGCAGGGAGTGGCATACCCTCCAGCCTGACTGCTTTCCTTAGCAGACTCCCTCTGAACAGCGGCTCTCGTAGCTTGGCCCCTCTGAACTCTACCTCTGTGAATTCTGTCCTTTTGGGCTTGCTCAAGGAGGATTCCTTCCTTCAGGTCTCTCCTTCCTTCTTCAGCCGTAATCCTTGTTCCTTCTCCTTCTGCGTCTGTGTCTGTGTCTGTGTCTGCTTTGCTAGCATTAAGCTTCCGTTTATAAAGGGATCTTCCCTTTGAATCTCCCGGGTTCATTTCCAGGTGCAACTGGATAGCTGTCCTAGCCTCATTAGCTTCTGTAGAGTCAATCCTGCCCCCTCTAGCTGTGCTTTGAGGTAATTGCATACCTAGAGCTCTGTGAAAAACAGAGTTTCTTTTCAACTCTGCATCTTTATTGGGACCAGCCTCATGACAGTACACAACATACCTAAAATGCAAGAGTGCCAATAATGTTAACCATAACTGTATATATACACCATAGAACCAAAATATACATATAACATTTGTTTTCTATGCATAGCTGAAAATGTAAAACAACTGTGAAAAAAAAGCAGCACTAAACAATAGCCAACACTAGAATCGCCACAAGTCAGTGGCTGGATCTGATGAGGAAGGAAGAGCAGCCTGTGGGGAGGTAAGAAAAGAATAGACTTGTTTAAAAAGCAATGAGCAGAGTATGGTCAAGACTCCAAAGCTTGATTCCACTTACCAGGCACAGACGCTTATCAATGGGCACATCTATGTGAGCATTTAGTTACCCGGCAACATGACCCTTGGGTCTGATCAGCAGAAAGCAGGGGCACTAACTTCCTCAGATGTAGTCCCTGCCCCCGATGTGCCCAGACTAAACTGTGTAGCACCTGCCCTACATACCATTGTGCCGTACATACCTACATACAGCCAGACATACCATTGTGCTGTACATACCTACATACAGGCAGACATACCATTGTGCCGTACATACCTACATACAGCCAGACATACCATTGTGTATCTCCTGCCCTATATGCTGTGCTTCCCCCAGGAGTGCAACATCAGTTTCCTCAGCATTTGCGCTGCCATCTCTTCCAGGGGGTCTACGGTCGTTGCCTGCGACTGCCTTGCCTCTTGGATGTGAGGTGATGTATTTTGTGTCCTCCCAGCTCAGTACCAGACTGAACAGGTCCATGTTTTATGGTCTCACCATCACCGAGATGTGTCCCTGGAATAAAATAGGACAGGTGAGAATAACTGATTTGTGACACACACAGTCCCAGCAAAATCCTCACACTCTCCAACTCCCAAAGATTCCCAAAGTAATGTTGAAGGTATACTCACCATCAGGGGAGGACAGCACCAGCGAAGAGCCCCCACAGACACAGCTCACAGAGGTAAACACTACAATAGGAAATAGAGACTGGGGACAGCAATTAATAGAGGCCTCAACCCCCACAGATTCCCAAAGCAATGATGAGGGTATGCTCATCGGCAGGGGAGGAAGAGCCCCCAGAGGCAGACACTGCAATAAAATGGAAAAGGGACAGTTTTTAATTGAGCCAACTTCACAGTCCTTGGCCTCTCACCAGTCCCTCCACCCATATACACCAGGTACTTCTAGAGATGTACTCACCAGCTTGCACTTCTGACCCTGAGAGCAGCAGATTCTGCTGAGTCCATACAGCCAGACATATTATTGATTGTCTCTGGCCGTAAGATGGCCGCGATCAGCTGCTACAGTGGTGTCAGCTGGTCAGTGCATGGACGCCTTGACTTGCCGATTGCTATCATTTTTCTTTTTAACCAAAAAACGTGCATCTTGCCACCAGTGCTTTAATTGTGTGTACCTTTACCCCCAGCAAGTTCACCTCCGCTGTTATTTTACCCCACAATGTAGCCCTTTGACGTGCCGCAATCCTTACTACATAGGTTGTGGTAGTCAGCAGACACGCAGCGGTACAGCAGATCCTTGTCAGCATACAGCATGGCATTATGCCTAGCATAGGTTTCATGGCTTTTCCCAGACCTTGGCCTGCAGGCAGCTCTGACACCCTGGTGATGTCAGATAGGACGTCTCCAGACTTGATGGGCTTAGCATGCCTGATGAGATTAGTCTGCAGGACAACAGCCCCTCCTTGCTAATCAGGTGATAACAGACCTCAAAGAGACCAAAGTATGACAAAGGGAGGTGCTGGAGAAGGAGAGCTTCACTATAAATACAGAGAAGGATGGAAATACTCTCTCTCTTCCTATTCATCGGACACTTCTTACTATGAGACTCTGACACACACTTCTCTTTACCCCCCCCCCCCTTTTCTCTCTCTCTCTCTCCCACACCCAGGCACACACATCAAGTCATTGATATACATGGAAGCAGCTCGGTAACCACTATATATCTCTGTTCTGTACCCATGTAAGAGGACTATTTCTATATAAAAACCTTTTTTTCAAACCACACTAGTTTGGTTGTCTTGTTGTGCTACAAACCCTACTGCCTCTGCGAAGTGGACCCAGGACCAACAGGAGAGTAACCGAATGTAAGAAGCGGCGAAAGGTTACAGTCCTTCTCCTCAGAAAGGTGCACCGAGCGAATACGTTTGCCTGGCTGCTGGTCTGTTCCATCTCACTGCCTGAACTGGAATCATGTTTGTGTTTATTTAGAACTTGATATACTGCTTTTCTGTGCAAAAAGGCAAAGTGGTTTACAATTATAATTACAAAATAACAAAAGGGCAAAAAAAGAGAAAGGAATGCCGTAAAATTAACAGGAGAGAGGAAATCAATATAAAGAAAGGTCACAGTAGAGAGAGAGAGGAGGGGAGAGTGGGAGTCAGGGCCAGCCCGTCCATTGAGCAAGAATGTTTTTTGTACAGGGCCCCGCGTTTCAGGGGGCCCCACGCAAAAAACATTCTGCATCAGTCCAGGTAGATTAAAAAAAAAAAAAAAAAACCAGGCTGCTGCTGCCGCCATAGCAGCGGCAGACTACTGGGCTTTTCAGAGCCGCAAAGGGAGAGTTTCCCTTTCTCGTGGCTCTGTTAAGTCTGCCGGGGCTGATGGGACTTCCTGTTTCCCATCAGCCCCGGCGGGCTTAACAGAGCTGCGTGAAAGGGAAACTCTCCCTTTGCGGCTCTGAAAAGCCCGCGCTGAGGGCGCTGATGCTGCAGGGAAGGCTCTGCCAGGCAGGGGGGGCCCCACGGGACACTTGATGGCAGTAGCAGCCAGGTTTTTTTTTTTTATCTACCTGGGCTGATGGGGGGAGGGGTTAGGACTGGTAATGGGCTATGGGGGGGCTAAGACTGAAAATGGGGTGATGGGGGGTTAAGACTGGTAATGGGCTATGGGGGAGGCTAGGACTGAAAATAGGCTGATGGGGGTTAGGACTGGAGGTGGGCTGATGGGGGGGTTAGGACTAGTAATGGGCTATGGGGGGGCTAAGAATGGAAATGGGCTGATGGGGGGTTAGGACTGGTAATGGGCTATGGGGGTTAGGACTGTAAGTGTGCTGATGGTGGGCTTAGGAATGGTAATCTGCTATGGGGGGGCTTAAGACTGGTAATGGGCTGGGGGGTTGCTAGGACTGGAAATGGGTTGAGTAGAAGGGGGCTTGAACTGCAAATAGCTGATGGGGAGGGGGCTTGGAATGGAAATGGGCTGAGTGGAAGGGGGGGCTTGAACTGCAAATAGCTGATGGGGGGGGCTTGGAATGGAAATGGACCATGAGGGGAGGGAGCTAGGACTGGAAATGGGCTGAGTGGGGGAGCTAGGACAGAAAATGGGCTGATGGAGGGGCTAGGATAGGACTGGAAATGGATGGGGGAGCTAGGACTGGAAATGGGCTGATGGTGGGGCTAGGATAGGATTGGAAATGGGCTGATGGGGGGCTAGGACTGGAAATGGGCTGATGCAGGGACTAGAAGGGAGCGGATGATGGGTGGGGCTGGAACTAGAAGAGAGCTGATGTTGGGGGAGGATTAGAATGGGATGGAGCTGAGAGAGTGAAATGGAGAGGGGAAAAATATTTTGTGTGGGAGGGAAGACAAATCTATAATTGGCCAGGTATTGGGAGAGTAAGTGGGGATTGAGGATGGAGGGGTAAAATTTGAGTGGATGAAATAGAAATGAGGAAAGTGCAAAAGGAGAAAGATTAGTATTGTCACGGGGGTGTTCCCGGACAATGAAGATTACGCCATTATGTCACGACGTTATTGATTAAAGAGACCAGGTGGAGGGAAATAAAGGCTTTTATTCCCTGGTTAATGCAAAGGTCCAACATAAGAGATAATTCAAGAAAACAGAAAGTCCTTTGTGTCAAAAGGTACCAATATTTATAATGAACGCTTAACTGTTGCTTCACAGTTAAGGCAGGTTTTCAACTAGTAGAATTCAGTGCAAGAAACATTAATTACATTTCATTCATTCTTCTGTGTTATATGGAACATACAGAGTCTGGAGCTGAGGCAGTGCACCAATCACATTCCATGAGTTCTGGCATAGGTGAGGGAACAGTGTTTGGATAATCAATTTCCATGGACTCTCCTTCACTGTACTCAGTTGAGGAGTATTCACTGTCCCTGTCTATCTCAGCCTTGTAATTTAAAACTCTGGAGTCTGGCTTCCCATAGCCAGGGATTCTCAAGGCTGCTGGTATTTTACTAAACCAATCTGGTTTCTTTTTTCTCACAGAAGGAACACTTGTTTTAGCAGAGCCTTTAGGAGCACAATAATTACAGTCAATGGTTAATGTCTCATACCTTGGTTTAGCTGAGTTGAAATCCACAGTGTTTTCTCTTCCAGCCCCTCTCCCTTGGTAGCTGAACTTCTGCCTGCCAGCGTGGGACACAGCTGTGCATCTCCAGGAACAAGCAGGAATAAGTCCTCACATATGGGTACGTCGGTACCGACGGAGCCCGTGCGGGAAAGCTCCCCAGCTTCTTAGAATAGAAGCTTTTGGGACCTCCCACTGCACATGCGCACTGCCTTCCCGCCTTCCTGAACAGCTCTCCTCAGTTTCTCTTTTTCCGCGGAGCCAGCAGGTCGTGTTCCTGTCACCGCTGAAGAAATTGTTATTTTATTTGTTTCTTTAGACCGCGTACCTGCCTTCCCCATACCGATACCGGTATCGCCGGTCTTTTCTTTCTTTCTTTAAAAAATTATAATTCTTTTTTCTTATTTTTTAGCTTTTTGGTCACTTCAGAGAGGCCTCTCGGCCTACTCAATTTCTCCTCATGGAGAAGCCAGCCCCTGGATTTAAGAAGTGTACCAAATGTAATGCTGTTATTTCAGTCACAGACACCCATGACTGGTGTCTGAAATGTTTGGGGCCTGACCATTCCATACCGGACTGCCCATCTTGCTCCCACATGTCTAAACGTGGGCTGCAGAACCGGGCCAACAAATTCCATGTGCTGTTTGCTTCAGAGAATACAGCATCACAGTCATCCAGGTCTTCTTCTCCGGATGGATCTCAGGTAACCAAACCTTCTGTGGGCAAGTCCTCAAAGAGCAAATCTCCTTCAAAGCATCGAGAGGCTCTTAGCTTAGAACTTGAGGACCCTGCCCCAGCCAAACAACCCCGGCGGGAAGTCCAACTTCCAAAAACGCCAATTCAGGGGTCTCAGGTTGATATCGATGCTACGGCCTCGACAGATCACCTGTTAGCCTGCTCTGGGGTACCGGGTCACTCCGGTACCGACATCCAGGCAGCTATGGCGTCCATGGGCGATACTGTACAGTCCATGCAGCAGGCCGTCATGGCTTTCATTAAAGCTGCAACGCCATCGGTTCCGCTTTCAGCGGTTCCGGGCCCGATACCGGTATCGTCCGCCATGCCGGTATCGAGGCCGTCCACCTCTAAACGCAAGTCGGTACCGTATGGGCTTTCGCTCCATACCGGTTCCATACCCGATACGCCCGATATCGATACCGATCGGTACGCGTATCGTGCGTTAGAGGAAAGCACCGATTCCTCTGAGGATTTTCACTCCTCTGATGATTCTGCTGAGTTTTCACTCAACTTACCTGAGGAGCCCTCTTCTCCTAAAAGGAGAATGTCCCCTCCAGAGGATTTGTCCTTCCAGGACTTTGTTTTAGATATGGCTACAGCCCTTTCTATTACCACATCCTCTGAAAAGGAACCCAGATCCAAAAAACTGGATATTTTGGGATACTCAAAGGCCCCTAAGGAGGCAGTTACCCTGCCTATCCATGAAATCCTTCAAGAACAACTGATGGATTTCTGGGAAAATCCTTTGACTTTGTCTCCTTATTCCCGTAGGTTGGACACCATGTATAGGGTCCCTCCTTCTCCTGGTTTCCAAAAGACTCAATTGCCCCACCACTCTATTGTGGTGAAGTCTGCAATGAAGAAGATTAGGAGTACCAAAAGGCACTCTTCCACCCCTCCAGGACGGGAATGTAAGACTTTGGACTCTTTTGGTAGGAAAATTTTCCAGGCTAGTATGCTTATAGCCAGGATTAATTCCTACAGTCTCTATATGGGCATGTTCCTGGAGGAACTTGCCAAAAAGGTGCGGCATTTTGCCCCCTTTATCCCTGAGGATAAAAAGCAGGGATTCCTTTCCCTAGTGAAACAACTCTTAGAGGTTTCTAAGTTCTCTAATAGGGCAGCATATGATTCCTTTGAGGGAGCCAGTAGGGCTTCGGGCATTGCTATTGCAGCCCGACGTCTTGCTTGGCTCCAGGCCTCTGATCTGGAACCTTGGGTTCTAGATGGCTTACGGAATCTGCCCTGTACAGGTGAGAACTTATTTGGGGAAGAGTGGCAAATCAAAGCCACCCAGATGGATGCTGAAAATGCCACCTTGGAAAGACTTTCAAAGTCCACTTCAATTCCTACTAAGAAAAAGTCTTTTAAAAGGCCTTACTATAAGAAGGCCAGAGTTGCTTCAAATACTGGCCAGCAGTCTTCTCAACCTCGCTATACTGCTAAGCGTCAGCAATCCAAACAAGCACGAGCTAAGCCTGCAGCAGCTACTGTAGCTCAGCAGGCTCCAACCCCTCAGGGGTTTTGACTTGCTCCTAGGGAACTTGCCACTTCTGGTTCTAACACAACCAGAACCTCTCACCATACCCGGAAGGTTGGTTCACTTTGCTCCCAGATGGGAACAAATCACAACAGAACAATGGACCCTCTCTATCATTCGAGAGGGTTACAAACTTCATTTCTCCAGCCTTCCTCCCCATCATATGGTGAGACCATTCAATTCTCCCCCATCTCTCCTAACCCTGTTGGGTCAAGAGGTTTCCTCTCTTCTTGCCCAAGGGGCCATAGAAGAGGTTCCTCTTCCTCAACAAGGGTCCGGTTTCTACTCCCCTTATTTTCTCATTCCAAAGAAGACAGGGGGATTCAGACCAATCCTAGATCTGAGAGAATTGAACAAATTTCTCTTCAAGGAGAAATTCAAAATGCTGTCTCTCGGCATTCTCCTTCCTTACCTCCAGGGTCAGGACTGGCTTTGTTCTCTAGACCTACAGGATGCGTATACACATATACTCATCCATCCATCCCACAGAAAGTATCTTCGCTTTCTGTTTCAGGGAAAACATTTCCAATACAGAGTACTCCCCTTCGGTCTAGCCTCTGCTCCAAGAGTATTCACAAAATGCATGGCAGTCGTAGCCGCATTTCTAAGAGGCATGGGAATCTTTGTCTTCCCATATCTGGACGACTGGCTCATCCGAGCTCCAACTCAGTCACAGGCCCAGATTTCCCTGGACCACACAAGGAGCCTTTTGCAGTATCTGGGACTGGTAGTAAACCTTCCCAAGTCCCAACTCATCCCTACTCAATCTCTAGAATTCATAGGGGCCCAGTTGGACACCATCACTGCAAGGGCCTACCTTCCACATGTTCGAGGCCAGCGCCTCCTGAGTTTGGCCTCCCAAGCTCAGTCCAGCACTCACTTGACAGCCAGGGAAATGCTACGCCTACTGGGTCATATGGCCTCCACAGTGCATGTGGTGCCCTATGCTCGTCTTCATATGAGAGCAGCTCAATGGACCCTGGCCACTCAGTGGACTCAGGCGTCAGGAGCGCTCTCAGACCAAATACAAACCTCCGATCGTCTGTTTTGGTCCCTCCACTGGTGGACTTCCACCAAGAATCTGTTGTTGGGGGCTCCATTTCAACCATTGCTACCCCAAGCAACCCTCACAACAGATGCCTCCCAAACAGGGTGGGGAGCCCATCTGCAAACTCTCTCCACTCAGGGCACTTGGTCTCTACAGGAGACCACCCTTCATATCAATCTTCTGGAACTGCGAGCAATTTACCTTGCCCTCAAGGTCTTCCACTCCCTCCTAGCCAACCTCACTGTCCTAGTTCAGACGGACAATCAGGTGGCCATGTTTTACATAAACAAACAAGGAGGGACGGGCTCTCTGTCGCTTTGCAACGAAGCTCTAAGACTATGGGCCTTCGCCAGAGAGCATCAGATTCACCTGCTAGCAGTGTATCTCCCAGGAGTTCAAAACTCTCGGGCAGACAGGCTCAGTCGAGTTCTGCTGCCACACGAATGGTCCCTACATTTGGACCAAATAAACCGAATCTTTCAGGAATGGGGGACCCCGGACATAGACCTCTTTGCAAGTCCGTGGAATGCCAAACTTCCCCGGTTCTGTTCCAGAACTCCGTGTCAGGGAGCTCAGGCTACGGACGCCTTTCTCCTGAATTGGAATCAGGCATTCCTATATGCCTTTCCACCCATTCCTTTGATTCCCAAGACTCTGTTCAAACTCCAGAGGGATCATGGAACTATGATCCTCATAGCTCCACGCTGGCCACGCCAAGTGTGGTTCCCTCTACTTCTACAGCTCTCCCAGGGATCCTACTTGGATCTGGGAGCTGCGCCAGACCTCCTGTCTCAGGAGGAGGGGACTTTGTGGCACCCAAACCCCAAATCCCTTCACCTCAGTGCTTGGTTACTGAAGGCTTAAACCTTCAAGACTTTCATCTTTCCCAACCAGTGAAAGATATCCTTTCTGCCTCTAGGAAACCCTCTACCAGGCGTTCCTATGCTTTCAAATGGAAACGTTTTTCCATTTGGTGTGCTCAGCAGGGTCTTGACCCTCTGGCACTTCCTTTGAATTCTCTTCTTGATTATCTCCTGCATCTCTCCAATGCAGGCCTCAAGACGAATTCGGTAAGAGTCCATTTAAGTGCTATTGCAGCATCCTTGAAACATATAAATGGACAACCTATCTCCTCTCATCCTCTTGTTGCAAGATTCATGAGAGGCCTGACTCTCACTAAACCTCCCATCAGACCACCCCCGGTCGCATGGGATTTGAATCTAGTGCTCGGTCAACTTATGAAGCCACCTTTTGAGCCAATGTTTTCCACCTCCTTGAAATTTCTTTCCTGGAAGGTCATCTTCCTCATTGCAGTCACTTCGGCTCGCCGCATTAGTGAGCTGCAGGCTTTAGTGGCTAATCCACCTTACACAAGATTTCATCATGATAAGGTGGTCCTTAGGACGAATCCCCACTTTATGCCTAAAGTGGTCTCGCCTTTTCATCTTAATCAAGAGGTATATCTACCTGTCTTTTTTCCAGCTCCTCATGCATCCAATGCAGAGAGGAACCTTCATACTCTGGATTGTAAAAGAGCTCTCGCTTTTTACCTTAATAGGACTCAGCCACATCGAAAGTCTTCTCAACTTTTTGTGGCCTTTGATCCTTCCCATTTGGGACTTCCAGTCTCCAAGCGTACACTTTCCAATTGGATTGCTCAGTGTATTTCTTTTGCTTACCAGAGCAAAAACATTTCTCTGGAAGGCCATGTCACTGCTCACAATGTGAGGGCCATGGCAACTTCTATGGCTCATCTGCACTCTGTTTCCATAGATCAGATCTGTCGAGCCGCTACCTGGGCCTCGGTTCATACCTTCACAGCCCATTACTGTTTGGACAAGGACTCCCGCCGGGATGCCTTGTTTGGCCAGGCTGTCCTCAAGCACCTGTTCCATTCCTAAACAACTCCTGCCCACCTTCCCAGAATGGATGCCTGAGATCCATACGAAGATGGCGAACCTTTACAGGGGATCCCATGCATCTAAGCTAGGGAGTCCCCATATGTGAGGACTTATTCCTGCTTGTTCCTGGAGATAGCACAGTTACTTACCTGTAACAGGTGATCTCTGGGAACAGCAGGAATTAGTCCTCACAACCCACCCACCTCCCCTAGGAGTTGTATCTTTTATCTATCTATCTTCCTGTCCTCTCTCTGTTGACTCAGCTATAAACTCGAAACTGAGGAGAGCTGTTCAGGAAGGCGGGAAGGCAGTGCGCATGTGCAGTGGGAGGTCCCAAAAGCTTCTATTCTAAGAAGCTGGGGAGCTTTCCCGCACGGGCTCCGTCGGTACCGACGTACCCATATGTGAGGACTAATTCCTGCTGTTCCCAGAGATCACCTGTTACAGGTAAGTAACTGTGCTTTCTAGGCAGTGGAGTAAACTTATCCTGGATTCTCCTCTCACTCTGGGTAAAAACTCCTGTTGATTATAAAAGTGCTTTTCTCTCTGACCGGGTAAAACTTGGTCATAATCCTCCAGAGATAGTAAGCTCTTCTCAGAACCCTTCTCCCTGGTTCTTGGCTTCCGTCTCTCTGTTCTATATCCAGGCAGATTATAAGAACTAGGCGTGGCAGACACTCTCACCTTAGGGCAAACTCTACCAAACTCCCCTTGTGCAACAGGGTCAGTTTGGGCCTTCTGGCTCCCCACCTTGTGAAGTCTGTTTCCCCTCAAGTTCTTCTCAGTCCTTTCTTGATGGCTCCCAGCCTTGCTTCCTTCACAGCCCTCAGGCTTGTCTCCTCGGTAGCTCCCAGGCTTGTCCTCTTGGCTCTCAGCCTTCCCTCTTTGGCTCTCAGCCTTCCCTCTCACCCTGTTAGAAGCATTCTGCTCTGACTTATAAAGCAAACTGTTTTGGATGACTTCCTGATTCCCTTCCAGCTGCAAGTCATCAGAGTTCCTAGGCTCATTAACTCCCGAATGTCTGTTCCTGCTCCCTCTAGCTGTGCCTGGGGGTAATTGCACACCTAGTTCCTCAAAAGAAACTGGATTTCTTTTCTTTAAACCAACTTTATCAGTGCCCACATCATGACAGTATGTTAAAGCAGATGTAGAGAGAGAATGGTAAAAAAACTAGAAGAGAGGACAAACGGACAGCAGACAATGGAGAGTTAGCAGAAGACACGAAGAAACCAGAAGAAAGTGGCTAGAGCAATTGCAACTGAAAAAAATGCACAAAAGGTAGAAAAATATCTCTTTATTTTGAATTTATTAATTGGAATATGTCAGCTCTGGGAAATGTGCATCATTAACGTCTGTGCTTTGTTTAGTACAAGAGGAAATTAATTTATAGTTTTATTTCTACAGTGTTGTTGTACATTCCAAGTTTGGCTTTAGGTGTTCCCAGTTTAATTATTGTCTTCCTGTTTCTAAATTGTGATTCCTTGTTTGGTGATGGTCTATGTTCTGCATATGTAACTAAGCTGAGGTATTCTGTTTATGTAATTTCTATTTGACATTGCCACTTGTTCTCTTTCCCCAGTAGGTCATGTATTGTTATTCTCTGAAATGTATTGGTTTAATATTTGCAGTGTTGCCTTTTGATAGGTAGGGTATGGTGCTTTATGAGTCCTGGTAGTGCTGTTATGATACGGTGGGTTTGCTATGAGTTCTAAATGAGTATTCTAACTACTGAATATGGGCTTATTTCGTCGAGCTTGTTCCTATAAAAAATAATGGATCCAACCTAGCTCAAACAACAACTAGTGGAATTTTATTTTTTTTTTTTTGTTGAGAACCGTAGTATCAGGCTACCAAGGTCTCAGTTTAAAACATCGCAGCGATCCTTTCGGATTTAATGAAATGCTCATGCTGCTGTTCACATCAATGACCTTTTATCGGTGCCGTCTACTTTGTTTCTCACTGTAATTTGCTAATATGTTTTTTGTCTTGTTTCTTTTAAAAAATTGTGCTTTGTTTTTTTTTGTGTATTCTTTTTTGTACTTTTTTAATGTCCACTTTTTCTTTTTCTATTTTACTTTTAAAATTGTATTTACTATCAAACTATGAAGATCAGTTTCAATCTCACTCGACCCCGCTGTATTGTTGTTTCTTTTTTTCTTCTTCAATATTGAAAATACATGCTGAGTCGTATTGACGGCACTTCAGAACATAATAAAGTCCAATGTAATCAAAACAAAATCCACTTTTAACTTCTATAACTTATCTGCGGACTCCACTGTTCTTCTGGTTAGAGCATTCTCCGCTGTGTCTTTCACTAACGAACATTTCCCCGTTCTATACAGGGTTCCTCAGTGGCTATACCGGAAGTGCCATGCTGCTTCAGATCAATCCCAACGCCAGTGATCTAAGGCGCCCAAGCGTTTCGTTGTGGCAAGTTCTTCAGGGGAATATATTTCTCCCAAACTGACCTGTGAAATTAATCACCGCTCATGAATCAACCCGGGGGGCGTCTTGCTCTCGTCCCTCCGTCAGTTATAACGCCAGTGATCTAAGGCGCCCAAGCGTTTCGTTGTGGCAAGTTCTTCAAACTGACCTAAAAAATGTGACATACCATACTGAATTTTAACATATTCCACTTTAAATAAAAATAACGAGGGTTTGTGATGTAGTAGAGAAATCAGCTTTTACCTGTGAAATTAATCACCGCTCATGAATCAACCCGGGGGGCGTCTTGCTCTCGTCCCTCCGTCAGTTATCATAGAACTCCGCGCATGCGGCTATCAAGGACTGACTACTATTTAAAGAGCTCCACTTGGCTCCTCCCCCTTAAGGGAGGTACATCAGGAAAAGTCTTTTCTTTTTGTAGAATGCCGTACACAGAATTTACAAACTAGCTTATAACTGTGCGTGAGGTCCCTTATATACACAGATGCCAATCAATAGAGGCATTTAAGCCAAACGGTGTAACCGTATTTAGTTGAAATATCCAGCGTTGCTCCAATCGAATCAACAATTGCTCTCTCGTCCAGCTGCCCCTACTGGTTAAGATTTGATCAATTGCAAAACACGCTAATTGCTCGAAACTATGGTTTTCTAGGAGACAATGTTGGACTATGGGAGCCGCTATCACGCCACGGTTAAGTCGACTCCAATGTTCTGCTAGGCGTAATCGTAACGCTCTGACTGTTTTACCAATATACAGCAGCCCACACGGACAACGAATTACATAGATGACATAAGAAGATTGGCAGGTTGTAGTACTTCTTATTGAATAATGGGTTCCTAGATGTACAAACTCTTCCACATTCAGAGTCACCTCACACAAACTGCACGCTCCACATCGGCTATGCCCCAATGGCTGGACCAATGGCTCATTAGTTTCTTGACTCCTTATTCTTGAGGGGCTAAGTTGTTCCTTGAAATTTCTTCCCCTAGTCCACACACAGCGGATTTTCTTATCCGTGAGCCCCGGGACTGTGGTCAAGATTGCACTATGAGTTGTTAAGATTTTCTTAACTGAACTACTCAAATGAGAATACTGGGTGATGAAGTTGACCCTGTTAACTTCAAAGTTCTCACGAGTACTACGTGCTTGACCCGAAGTCGTGAGTAACAATGCTCGTTCATTATATAAAGCCCTAGTGTATGCACGTCGTATCAGCTGCTCGGGGTAACCCCTGGACAAAAAATTCTTAATTAATTGCTTAGATTTCCGCCGGTAATCTGAAACATCAGAACAATTTCTGCGGAACCTAAGGAATTGAGAAAAGGGGAGCCCCGCTTTCAACGATCGCGGATGGGCACTTGTGAAGTGTAAGAGCGTATTACGATCAGTCTCCTTTCGATAAATAGAGGTGTTCCACATCTGACGACCTCGTGTAATTTCCACATCTAAGAAATGGATCTTATTTCTGTCACACACCATTGTGAATTTGATATGGGAATCCCGGGAATTAAGCCAATCAAAGAATGAGTGTAAATCTGCTTCCGTCCCCCTCCATATCAGAAAGATATCATCAATGTATCGCCGCCACTGTAGGATGTTATTCATATAAGCAGACTGTTCTAGCCACTGCTGTTCAAAAGTGGCCATGTACAGATTGGCAATTGACGGGGCACAAGTGGCCCCCATAGCAACGCCGGCTATCTGTTGATAAACTATTCCTTGAAATTGAAACACATTATGACAAATCACCAATTCGGATAACTTTAACAGCATGCTGATATTGGCATTTGACAGGTCGCCCCGATTCCGTAAAGATTTTTCAACTACCATCAGCGCTGCCTCCTGCGGAATACTAGTATACAGCGCGGTTACATCCAATGTCACCAAAAAGGTGTCAACCATCTCTGCCCACTGAGCACTATTACCTAGAATATTCAAAAAATGCGTGGTGTCTTTCAAAAAAGATGGGACGTGAACCAGAAGTGGACGCAAAAATGAATCGATATACGTAGAGACCGGCTCCAGGGGAGTACCCCTTGTCGACACTATGGGACGCCCAGGAGGGGAGGATAAATTCTTATGAATCTTAGGCACAGTATAAAACTGTGCTAAGGAACTGGACTCGCTATTCAAATAGCGAAATTCTTTCTTAGTTAACAGATGTTGTTGTAAAGCTGCCAACGTGATCTCTTTAATATCTCCACATAGCTGTGACGTCGGATCAGACTCCAAAACCTTATAGGTGTTCGTATCTTGTAATTGTTGTAATGCCTCTGAGATATAGTAGTGCCGATCCATAAGCACTATTGCTCCCCCCTTGTCCGCTCTCCTGATGACCAAATCCTCACGTTGCCGCAGATTGCGTAATGCCAGTTCTTCAGATCTCGTTAGAAAGGATTTACTCTTCCTCATTGTATCCTCTAAGTGACGGACGTCTGCTAAAACTAAGTCCTGAAACACTTGCAGGGCCGGTGGGGCTGGAGTCGGGGGAACCCAAGTCGATTTATAAGGTAAGGGAATACGTGGAACCTGAAAAGCTGTCTCAGATGAGGCCGCTGCCTGATCTGCCACTCCTTCAGATGTAAAAAAAGTTTTTAAATGCAATTTACGCATAAATTTTGCAAAATCTATACGGAACTGAAAAGGATCATGAAACAATTTAGGTACGTATGATAATCCTTTCTGTAATACTAAAAGAGATTCCGGAGGGAGGGATTTCCCAGAAATATTGATCACCAAATCCTCCTCTATTTCCTCTTGGGGTATCGTCGTTCTTGAGACCGACCCCTGGTGTCCCTGCCTTCGGTCTCTTTTTTCTTTTTCACAGACTCGTCCTTGTCCTTGGAAAAATTCCGTTCCTTTGAAGAGGTGCTTGTGCTAGTTTCGTCTGACTCATCTGTATAGTCCACGAACTGAACCTTTTTCTTGGATCGTCGAGTCATTTTCCTATTGACATTCTGCCATGGATAAACGTATCCCACCGTGTAGTCTAAGTTATCCCTCGCCAGTTTCTTAGTTTTCTTCCCCATCACCTCTTGTCTCACTGTTGTTATCTGTGCCTGAACATCAGCTATCTTTTGAGTAAACTGATCAGGGGTAGTTGATTCTTTTAAAGTGACTTGTAACTTGTCTATGTCCACCATCATTTTTTGAACCTCCGTTCTGGTATGATCGATGAGGACCATGAGGTCCAACGAACACTTGTTCAAGACACTATTCCATTTTGTGATGAATGAGGGATCAATGTTAGGTAATCAGGGTTCTTTATATACGCGTAAACCCCTGGGGATCTGCTGGCGGTTAATATACTCAATTAGAGACAATCTATGTAAGTCAGCTCGCAAACTACGTTTTTGAAGAGTCAACAATTCTTCCCAGGACCCTGATGTCCCTTCCCCCGGCGGCTGTAAAATGGAACTGTCAAGAGAGAATGGAGTTTTCTCTTTAATTAACCCTTCCACATAATCCTGCGGGAAACTAAAAGTATCCCGCCATCCCGAAATGCCCTCCATAATGAGTATTCTAACTACTGAATATGGGCTTATTTCGTCGAGCTTGTTCCTATAAAAAATAATGGATCCAACCTAGCTCAAACAACAACTAGTGGAATTTTTTTTTTTTTTTTTTTGTTGAGAACCGTAGTATCAGGCTACCAAGGTCTCAGTTTAAAACATCGCAGCGATCCTTTCGGATTTAATGAAATGCTCATGCTGCTGTTCACATCAATGACCTTTTATCGGTGCCGTCTACTTTGTTTCTCACTGTAATTTGCTAATATGTTTTTTGTCTTGTTTCTTTTAAAAAATTGTGCTTTGTTTTTTTTGTGTATTCTTTTTTGTACTTTTTTAATGTCCACTTTTTCTTTTTCTATTTTACTTTTAAAATTGTATTTACTATCAAACTATGAAGATCAGTTTCAATCTCACTCGACCCCGCTGTATTGTTGTTTCTTTTTTTCTTCTTCAATATTGAAAATACATGCTGAGTCGTATTGACGGCACTTCAGAACATAATAAAGTCCAATGTAATCAAAACAAAATCCACTTTTAACTTCTATAACTTATCTGCGGACTCCACTGTTCTTCTGGTTAGAGCATTCTCCGCTGTGTCTTTCACTAACGAACATTTCCCCGTTCTATACAGGGTTCCTCAGTGGCTATACCGGAAGTGCCATGCTGCTTCAGATCAATCCCAACGCCAGTGATCTAAGGCGCCCAAGCGTTTCGTTGTGGCAAGTTCTTCAGGGGAATATATTTCTCCCAAACTGACCTGTGAAATTAATCACCGCTCATGAATCAACCCGGGGGGCGTCTTGCTCTCGTCCCTCCGTCAGTTATAACGCCAGTGATCTAAGGCGCCCAAGCGTTTCGTTGTGGCAAGTTCTTCAGGGGAATATATTTCTCCCAAACTGACCTAAAAAATGTGACATACCATACTGAATTTTAACATATTCCACTTTAACCGTAGCCTGATACTACGGTTCTCAACAAAAAAAATTCCACTAGTTGTTGTTTGAGCTAGGTTGGATCCATTATGAGTTCTAAATGGGCAGTGTTTGTAGTAGTTCCTAATGTGCCTGGCGGTTGGCACTGGATTATAGTAATGTTGAAATCTTTGTCTTTCTTTATCCATACGCTCATTAAGAGGCATGTTTACTAAAAGTTAGTGTATGGTAACATTATGCAAATATTTATGTAAATGAGGCCCCCGCACCCCCCTTGGGCCGCCCCTGGTGGGGGTAGTTTGTTTTCCAGGCAACGTAGGCTCCAAAGGTCCAGAAAAAAAGATAGGGCCAGATTTTCAATTAGGCAAGCTATGTGCCGTCGCGGCATATAGACTGCTTGCCGACCCCCTTAACCCGGATTTTCAATTCTACGGTGGCAGAAATGAAAATCCAGGTTTGTCCGGATGTGCCGGCAGGCGCAGAGGGCTAAGCAGGTAGCATCAAAAATCGCTGATACCCATTTAGCCTTTTCCTCTGCCCCTGCTCCGCACCGGAATGCCCCTAACATGCTCAATGCTACCCGCATGGCATCTGGAAACGTTAGGAACTTATCTGGGATTTTTGAAGGGCACTACCCATGTAGGTGCCCTTCGAAAATCCCAGATAAGGCAATTACATGGGTAACTATGGAAGTTACCCATGTAAATGCCTTCGAAAATCGGGTCCATAAGTTTTAAGTTGAGCCTTAAAGAAAGCTAAGGAGGATTGAAGATGGAGGGACCGACGCAAAGAGTTCTATAATGTGAGCACGTAAAATAGAATTCCGAGTGGTATGTAGACTCTAAGCATGCTAAGTTGGGGGACGGAATGTGTAACCTGTTAATTGGAAGTGAATGAAGAACACGGGCATGGATGCAGAATGTGAGAGAAGAAGACAGATAAGCAGGAGAACCGGTTGAGAGAACTTTGTGCGCAAGGATCAGTAACTTAGATTCAATTCGAGCTGATATCGGAAGCCAATGATGCTCTTTCAGAAGTGAGGTGACATGGTCGAATTTTCCAGCAAAAGAGAGTATTTCTGATGTCATAGTGGGAGATCATCTCTCATCCAGTGATCACCAGATGGTGTGGTTTAGTATTAGAACTAGGGCTGATAAGATCCATTCAGTAGTGAAGTTCTTTGACTTTAGGAAAACTAACTTTGTCAAGATAGGATAATAGCTCAAGGAGTTGTTAGCTGATGGGAACAACTGGAAGATGTCGAAAAAGCAATGAGCAAAACCGAAAAGGGATATTTTAAGGGCAACAATCTTTTTCTTAGAAAGGTAAATAAGTGTAAAAGGAAAAGGAGGCCATTATGGTTCTCAAAAGAAGTAGCTGAAAAGATGAAAAAGAAGGTGGACTTCATAAAATTCAAGAGATCACAGATAGAGGAAGACAAGCATTTATATTTGGAAAAACTTAGAGAAGCTAACAAAGTAGTCAGGAAAGAAAGATTTACAAATAGGAGGAAATAGCCATTGCAATAAAATGGGGGGATAAGACATTTTTCAAATATGTTTGTGAGAAGAGGAAGGGCAAAAGTGGTATTGTCAGACTCAAGGGTGAAGGGGAGGAATACATAGAAGCTGATGAAGATAAAGTGGAATTGCTTAACAAATATTTCTGTCCTGTGTTCACAGTTGAACGGCCAGGAGCAGGACCTCAGAAAAACTCACAAATAGGAACAGAAGTGACGGGGATCTTGACATATTTTCAGAAGACTGTGTTCGTGAAGAACTACCTAAACTAAAAGTAAACAAAGCGATGGGAGCAGATGGGAGACATCCGAGAATACTGAGGGAACTTGGAGACATTCTAGCAGCTCCACTGACTGACTTTTTCAATGCCTTGTTAGAGTTTGGAGTGGTGCCAGAGGACTGGAGAGAGGCACATGTCCCTTTAAACAAAAGCGGAAGTAAGGTTGTGGATAAAAACTACAGGCTAATTAGTTTAACCTCTGTGATGAGTAAATTATTGGAATTGCTGCTGAAAGAGAAAAAAAATAGTGAAGTTTCTGGAGTCCAACGGGTTACCAGATCCGAGGCAGCATGGATTCACCAGAGGCAGGTCTTGTCAGACAAATCTGATTGATTTTTTTTGACTGGGTGACCAGGGAGTTGGACCAAGGGAGACCCTAGATGTGGTCTATTCAGATTTCAGTAAAGCCTTTGACACAGTTCTGCACAGGCGACTTATAAACAAACTGAGCATCCTAGGGATGGACCCTAAAGTGCAGAATTCTGTGCAGGTGGAGAATTCTGCTCAAATTCTGCATTTTGCAGTTGCACAGCATTCCCCCAGGAGTAGCTTTTTCTAATTCTGTTATGTTGTTGTCGTTGTTGAGTGCTGTCGCTTTGATGTTGACTTATGGTGACCTTGTGGATAGTTGTCATAATCTGTGTTCGGTCTTCCTTCATTACACTATCTTTTTTTAAATGTGATGACCACACAGTACTGAAGGTTGAGATTGCAGACCTGTTTTTAGTAATCTGTGAACTATCACTAAAATCATCTGTAATACCTAAAGATTGGAGGATCGCCAATGTAATGCCAATTTTTAAAAAGGGTTCCAGGGGTGATTCGGGAAACTACAGACCGGTGAACCTAACATTAGTACCGGGAAAAATGGTAGAAACCATCATAAAGAAAAAACTACTCAGCATGTAGATAGTCATGGCCTAGTGGGAGACAGTCATGGCCTAATGGGAGATAGTTATGGCCTAATGGCTTTAGACAAGGAAGATCTTGTCTTACTAATTTGTTATGTTTTTTTAAAGATGTGAATAAACAAGTAGACAAAGGTGAGTCGGTTGATATAGTGTATCTGGACTTTCAGAAAACCTTTAACAAGGTACCTCATCAGAGACGTTTGGCAAAACTAAAAAGTCATGGGATAGTAGGTGATGTACTATTGTGGATCAGGAACTGGTTAAAGATAGAAAGCAGAGGGTAGGGCTAAATGGCCGATTTTCCCAATGGAAAAAGGTGAATAGTGGAGTACCCCAGGGATCTGTGCTGGGTCCGCTGCTTTTTTTTTTTTTTTTTTTTTTATAAATTTTACATAATCAATCCAGACAATAAACATCCTGAATCTGAATCAGAAAACCAATAAAGAAAAAAGCAAATTAGAAAACCGAGGTCTTCTACAACAACCACATCCCTGGTATAGACCACAATAAACAACCCCACAATAAGATCCAAGAATAAAGAAATAAAATACAACACAAGGTGCTATCAAACCATACAATGATATCATAGGAGCATAGATTGTATTATATGGCAGCCGATGAGGGAATATCCCCACCACCCCCCTTTTCCCTAGACTCAAGAAATTGCAACAGTTGTCTTGGCTCAAAAAACAAATACTGATTAGAACTTAAATTCACCATACATTTACAAGGATATCTCAACTTAAACACAGCACCCAAGGCGATGGTTCTCTGGCGTAAAGCCAGGAACTCCTTTCGCCTCTTCTGCGTGTCCCTAGCCAAATCAGGGAAAATTAAAATTTTTGAGCCCATAAACTGGGAGACAGATAACTTGCGGAAATATAATCTTAACACAGTGTTTCTATCAGATTCAAAAGCAAACTGAACAAGTAATGTAGCCCTGCTAGTCACCACCTCCAAGGAGGACTCCAGAAAAGTTGATAAGTCAAGTTGAGACGACTCATCTCCCACATTGGGAGCCTGCTGTAACCCAGGACCCGGGGGAGATACTGATACATACTGGGTTCTCACAAGAGGAGGCAGCGACTCAGCCGGCATCTGCAAAACCTCAATGAAAAACTTACGGACCAGGTCCATCGAGGCAATCAAAGGTGACCGAGGGAAGTTCAGAAATCTCAAGTTATTTTTCCGAAGAGAATTGTCCAAATATTCAATCCTTCTTGACTGAACCAACCTGTCCTTCTCATTGACAGCCTTTAAGGACACCAGGTCTTCCACTTTAGCTTCAAGGGTAGCAACCCTATTAGACTGAACCGTAAAAGCAGAATCCAACGAGGAACACTGAACTTTAACAGCTTTCATCTGATGAGCAAAGGAAGTAACAAAGGAAAGGAGAGTCTGTTGCAAGGTGGAGATAGCTTCCCACAAGCTCTCTAAAGTGACCCGCGCCGGTTTCTCCACCAATCCAGGCAGACTGACTTCCACGGGACCATGCAGCCCAGGTGAGAGCTGTTCCACTTCTACACCCACAAGGGGGGAGGAAATCCTTACTCGACCCCCTTTGGCAAACTCACCAACAACTGCCGTCCCCTTATTCTGCACAGAGGGAACCCCCGCAGCCGCGGGCAATTCCAACGAAAGGGAAACACCTCCAGGCTGCTCCCTCGTGAGACCGGAGCCAGGCTGAACTGGCGGCGCTTGCAGGGGACTCAAAAACACCCCTTCAGAGCTCAGGTCCGAGGAACGCTCTCCAGGACCCGCCGAAGCCATAGGAGTCGATGAAACGCAAAAAGCCGCTATCGAAGACTGCACCAAGCCTCCAGTCGGGGTCGAAACCTCCGGGGGCTGCTGAGTACGTTGTTTCCGTTTCCTCCCCATCTAGAAACGATGCACGTCTGATGCGGAGCGCTCCACCTCAGCTTCCTACTCCTCCGCCATCTTGGATCTATCGGGTCCGCTGCTTTTTGACATATTCTTATACTATGGTGTGGCAAAATACCAGCTAAGTAGATTATAGATAGTCCTAATCCTTTCAGCTGTGTTTTCCACCATGACAAGGAGGCGAGACCATGTATCACCCCTGTTGTTAGTGCTATATTGGCTTCCGGTTGGGAAGAGGATGCAGTTTAAGCTTTTACACTTGACTTTTCAGGGTGTTCCTAAAGTTTGTCCTGACTACCTCTGTACTTTGCTGATTGCCAGCTCAATGCAGACAAGTGCGCTACCATCAGCACAGGCATCTACTCAGCTTTTAAGAAGAATTTTCTGCACTAGTGTGAACGCAGAATGCAGGGAGGAATCTAACATGAGCATAGATCATTTGCAAAGGTCTGTACCGATGGCAGCAGCACAGCACATGAAGAGAAGTGCGTAGAAGACCAGAAGGTTGAGCTCAACCTAAGATTTTAATACAAGGTCTGAGGAGATGTTAAGGATTCGCTTATAGGTGGTGAGGAATTTATGTCTGTTTCTTGAGGGTTCAGCACCCACACCATTTTTCTGGCTTTGCTGAAATAAACAGCAGGGGAAGTGCGCTGAAACAATGCTATGCGCAAGTATGGTATGACTATGTGGCGTATAAACAGTAATAATATTTTGAGCGGAAGTTCTCAGAATCATATCGATGTTTATGAACACTGATATTTTGCTCTTAGAAAATTATTAATGGTCACTTTTATTTTGCAGTTTAAGAACGGAAAAGTCCAGCGCTGTCAGAGATAGACTTATACTCACTGCGGTCTTTTTCAGAGGTGAATGGCGCATGCCACTTGCCCGCTCTTGGGTTTTTGGTCTTTTAGCCGTACGTTCTTTGCCTTATCTGTGGTAAAAGCGAAGACGTCAGTTGGAAACACACATGTGCAGCGCTTATATTGCACACAGATGTTCTGTGGAGGTCTGTCCTCTGTCAAATGCGTATACCGTATTTTCGCGCATATAATGCGCACCCGCATATAACACGCACCCGCATATAAAGCACAATTTTCTGCCTGTCCCGCATTGATTTTCTCACATAATGCGCACGCGCGTATAACGCGCATGTGTCGATTGCACTGAGGTGTATAAAAACTTTGCGATCTCTTCTATTATAATCCAGTCATCATGCCAGGAATTAAGCGCAAGTCTTATACTGCGGACTTCAAGCTGAAAGTTGTGGCAAGAGCAGAAGAAACAAGTAACAGAGCAGCAGCAAGAGAATTTGATGTTGGTGAGTCATCTGTTCGCGACTGGAGAAAGGAGAGGACGGCGCTAGAGGAGATGAACCCGCGAAAACGTGCGCATCTAGGTCCAAAAGAAAAGTGGCCAGAGCTAGAGAGTGACTTAAACAAGTGGATTCTGTCTAGAAGGGAGCAAAATCAAGCTGTCTCAACTATCGCAATTAAATTCAAAGCAAAATTTCGAAGGTTTTATGGAATCGGATGATGAAAAGTAATTAAATATATTTTTGTACCAAGATATTCTTGTGGTGCCTCTTTTTTGGGATCAGCTACTTGCAATAAAGTTTTGGTATAGTGCGCCCTCGAAAATACCGCGCGGGAGGGTTGCGCGGTAAGTACAAAAGTGTATAACGCGCGCGGTATATGCGCGAAAATACGGTAATTCTGTTGACTTGGTGACAATTGTCCTTCCTTCTGTCTTACTGTTCACTCTCTTAGTGTTCACTATCAAGTGCTGTTAGTGCAAAAGAAACACTTATCAATCCGCATAAAGCAAACAACATAATAAAGAGCTTTATTTAAAATTAAATCTTTGTGTATAGTTCCCAGGATGCAGTTGTTTATGCCTGTGCCCTTATAAAACCAGAGATAATTCTGAGGAATTGTTAGCCTGAATTGTTGATTTTCAGTACAAGAAAGAAGACGGGGGGCTCTCTGTAAAATGTGCTTTTCAAAGATTTTTGGACTTTCTACTTAGGTATGGAAAGGCGGCCCTCCTTTCAAAGAAAAATATCTATACAACACCATGGGAACAGAGTAACAGGCACTTACCGGAACTTGCTTATTTACAAACAAAGTGCATGAACTTTCATAAAATAGATACGCCTACCATAGCATGAGTCATGCTGCTCTTGGTGTGCAATTTTATGAATCATTAATCTCCAGATATGACTACCACAGCTCTTCCTTCTATTACCCTAGGCTCCTTCTACATAGGCATTTTCTGCCAAAAAATCCAAACACAAGGCTAAAATATTAGAATCTTTCTTTCTGTCTCAAATATTTCCTGGAAATAGTCTCATCTACATAAAAGAAAGTAAGTGGAATTGGATTTTTCCCAGACTTTGACAATATATAGTAGCTATCATTAGGACTATGTTTTGATTGTATTCTGTGTTCTAATATTTTGCCCTCTGCGTTTCTCATGGCTCCAGTGTGTTTCATTTTTGCATCACCCACAAGCACACTCGTAGAGGGTACGTTTATAATAGGCTGCCTATGTGTGAAGGCGACATAGGTGTCTGTTTTATGAAGACTGTGATAAGGAAGCTTATCATAGCTCAGGTAGGAGCTATAGAAAAGATGATGTGACTCTGAACAAGCAACCTGTCAGTTCTGGTAGAAGTAAGAAAACAGAGTTTTCACCTAAAAGACTACCAGTCCCAGAATGCACCAGGTTTCCAGCAGCCATGAGAGGGGCTGAAGTGAGAAAACGTGTGTGCAATCAAGAGAGCTATGAGGTAATCCCTAAGCACTCATCTCAAAGGGCAGGGCCTGATTCAACACAGCTGTGCTGTGTTAGGGAGGAGCACACATTAGGACAGAATAAGAATAGAGCTTATTCTACAGATAACAGCTACAGAAAGAGCTTCAGGAGAGGAGACAGCAACAGCTTCAAGCTCAAGCACCAGTATCACCTGGAGAAGCAGAAGCCAAGCCAAGCGGATAGAGAGAGAAGGAAACTCTCTGGAAGGAAGAGAAGAAAGGCCAATGGAAGGTCTGGGAGATTCCAAGGCAGTACCTATACTGGGAGGTATTCCAAATGCCAGCAGAGTCCATTGGACTGGAGTCAGCCAGAGGAATGGAATGGCAGAGATAGGTATCACCAGTGGCTACCTGGAAGAGAGAAGACTGCACGTGGAAAGGACTTTCAGACCTATGCCAGAAGGTATGTGAGGAAAGATCCAGTGTCCAGGGATCAAGATTGGAAGGCTGGACATCAGAATTGGATTACATACTGGCCAGGCTATACAGAGAGGAATTATGATAGCAGGAGAGGCTCAGGTATGAACACTGATCCAGACCCTATCTATAATAGTGAATGGCAGCAAGGGAATAAGCATTCTCATGATAGTGCCTTAATGAAAGACTCGTCTGTGCCAATGTATGATAGTGACCCTATGCTGATTGATGAAGGGGGAGATACAGCAGATGAAACTATTAATTACATGGACTGTTCTCTATCTAAATGCTATTGCTAGCTTTCTGTGAGCAAACACATCAGCCATCACAAAGAAACCTAACTTTGTTCTTTAGTTCCACTGCAAACAGCTCTTAAAGCAGGATTTGGGTTCACACAGTAGCAGCCAGCCAGCTAAAGGGTTTCAGCTGGTCAATTGATAGTAATTAAAGCTGCACCTGATTGTGTGTGTGAGCCAGGGATAATCACTGCTGGATCTGCGTGGAAAATAAGCAGAAGTTAACCTAACAAGCAAAGTTTATTCATTTCTTTGTGCCTTTTTATTTGGTAATTATTTGCTAAGAAAACATTAGCTAATTGCCTGACAAGCTGAAGGTTGTTTTCTGGTTTGCTTTGTGACTTTATGTTATCCATTTAAACACTGCAAGCAAGTAACCTCATTTATATTGCTACCAAGCATATTTGTGCTGGGTGAATTAAACCCCATCAATAAAAGAAGTATTTTATTGGCCTTACCACTGGTATCACAACTCAATTATTGTCTTCAGCTGTGTTTGGGAGTGAAAGAACTACATTACCCACAATACCTTGCAAGAATCATATGAATATATGCATCGTCAAGATTGTGTAAGTTCTCACCCTAGGCAGCCGTCTGACAAGACACATAGGCGCCTGTGTGTCCTTATAAAATACTAGCACAAATCCGGCAGAAATAGAGGCTACGTTGAAGCTAAGGAAAAGGAATAATGTTGGCATGTGAAATATGTATGTAAATCACAACTTCCCCCGCAAGAATCATGGTGGTGCTGACTGCTCTGCTGGGGCGTCGAGGGATCTGAGTTCACCATATCTGGACGATTGGCTCTTCTGAGCCAAGTTTCACTCTGAAGCATCTCTGGTTTTGATCTGGGTGGTGCTCTTTCTCGAAAGCATCGGCTGGGTGATTAATCTAGGAAAAGCCAGTCAGAGCCTTTTCAATCCTTGGAATACCTGAAAGCATGATTTGATACACGAGTGGGCAGTCTTCCTGCTCGAGGAGAGAGGGCAGAAGTTGTTGGCCTGACCGGCAGATTTCCGTTCTTAACGGGCTCCCAGGGTTTGGGATGGTCTACAGCAGGCTTTGACAAATTTCATGCGGATTTAGGAGCCAGGCCAAAACCTTAAGAGCCAGTGCTTGTAACCCCCATGTTCCCCCCCACCTCCAGTTCTCTCGCACTAGCCTCATGTCCTCGTGAGACCAGCACCAGAGTTCCTACACCATGCGTCATCTTTAGATAACACAAGTGTCTCTGTGGGTGTGTGGTGCAATGGTGGTGTGCCTGACTATGTGTGAGATGTAGCAGTAGGTGCCTTTGTGTGGGTGGGGTGCAGGGCTACAGTGCATGGGTGTGTGTGCTGCAGAGCCGGGGAGCCTCTTTGTGTGGCGTAGAGGTGGGTTGCCTGTGTGTGTGTGTGTGTGTGTGTGTGTGTGTGTATATATACTTATATACACACACACACACATATATACTTGATGTGTGGAGTGGAGATGAGGTGTTTATTCTGCGAATATGTGTGTGTGTGGTGCCTGTGTGTGTCTGTCATGCAGAGGTGGGGTGTATGTGTGTATGTGTAGTTTGGGGGTGGGATGCACCTTTTGGCATATGTAGATTGCCATTTTTGTCCCCCACCTTGCACTCTTTCCTCCCCACTTCATCCCCTCCCTACATTCTGTTCCACTCCCAGACTCTCTCCCTTTCTCCCTTCCCCTAGCACTCCCACCCCCTATCCTCCATTCCCTCATCCTCCTTTTTTTTTAAGGTACTGCCCCTTTAAATTTTTGCTGACTCACTCCCTGACTTTTTTTTCTCAAGACTCTGATCCCTGTGGGCTCTCTGCTGCTTTGGGCTTCCCCTCCTGTTCTGGCCGTGGGGATACGATCTCCCATGGGTAGGAGGGTTCCTTGCTGCAATTGGAGCTTAAATGCGGCATACAACATAACCAGAGCTTTTATTCAAAAATGACAGGTGGGCTATACCCCCTCCTCTATCTACATGACCTCAAATGCTACATAAAGTGGGAGAAGTTCAAAATTAACTCCCTCAATACCATCCTCCCTCTGTTGAGCCACAACACTTGTCTGACCTCCTTGGATCTGACCTACATCCACATTCCCATCCATCTACTTCACTAGAAACATCTTCACACCAAGTTCAGTGATGATCATTACCTGTACAAAGTTCTTTCTTTCAGCCTCTTGGCAAAGTCCTTACAAAGTGCCTAGCATCGTTGCAGCTCAACTGCAACGTCAGGACCATTATCTGTATCGGCACCTCAGCAACTGACTCATTTCTGCCTCATCCAAAGAATTCAAGCTGATTTAGAATAACACTAATGGGGTCATGCCAATCCTCGTTTAGCGGGTCCAGATCTGCTAAACGCCCAGATTGTGCTGCCGGGGATAGAGCTCCCCTCACGTATAGTGTACTTGTACAGGGAACTCTGTTCGTAGGCTGGAGGGCCAGGGGAGGAGCGAGGGTGGGCGAGGCCTGACTCCAGACATACAGGGCCGATTCAGAGATTGGCCCTGTACGTCTGGGGCCTACAATGTAGATAAGGAACTTATTCCACCTCAGAGGTGGAATAAATCCCCCTGGGCAGCAGGGGATGGTGGCGCAGGACTCTGAGGATAAGGTGAGGGGACATAGGGAGTTCCCTGCAGCCCAACCCTGACTTTGGAAGGTTCGATCGTGGGTCGGGCTGTGGGGAAACATGTTCTTCCATCTGCCGGTGATTGCAGCTCCTGAATGGAGTCGTGGTGGTATGGCAACAGGACACCAAGCCACTGCTGCTTCATTCAGGAGCCTGGCTGGGCTAGGAGGGAATCTTCTGGGCATCTGGCCTGACAGAATTGGGGCCCATCCTGCACATTCAAGTTGGTAGACCCCATTCTGATCCCATGGGCACGTCTAGCCTGTGCAGGATCAGAATCGGGTGCTACCGCTTCACGCCCAGTTTCTGTCAGGCCGTACAGGGGCAGTACGTGCAGAATATAATTGGCCTCTAAGTCTCATAGTGGTTCATATTGTTTGTCTTGCTCTAACTCTGACCAGTCTCACTGAATAGCAAATCCTGTCCTTGGTTCTTAGGCTTCGATCCCGTCACTCAAAGCAAGGAGAAAGCAAATAAAAACAATAATAAGCTTCAGGGAAGCCTTACAAACTTATGCAGACCTATTTGTCTGCATTGCAATCCCCTCCTGAAGCTAAGGTTACAACTCTGTGTGATGCAGTGTTTCATTAGTTGGGTTTCTCATCCAAAGAAGAAACATACCACGCAGTTCAGGCCACAGTGGACATGTTGCAGTCAGCAAGGTTCACGGTGAATATGCAGAAATGTGAGTTGGAGCCCCATCAAAGCTTTTGTTTCATCAGGGCATGCATAGACACCTTAGCTGCCAAGGCATACCTTCCTAACAACAGGGCCCTGGTTCTTCAGCGCCTCAGCAGCAAGTTTACTTGCCTCTGATCTGCCTTTGCCCTTGCCATCATTCAACTGTTAGGTCACATGGCAGCCTCAGTCTATGTCATTCCACTTGCAAGACTCCACATGTGCCCACTGCAATGACACCTCAGTCTAAACAACACACCCAGTCTCTGAGCATGAGAATCTCCATGCCTGCAGTGGTGGAGCATCCTATTCAACTTGAAAGAGGGTTGTCCATTTCAAGTACTGCAACATCAGCGGGGGGGGGCTCACCTTCTCCATCTCTCCATGCAAGGCATATGGTTGGCACAAGAGTGTTCTCTGCACGTCAGCGTGTTAGAGCTCCATGCAGTTTTCTATGCCCTGAATGTTTTCAGTTGCTGGGTCCGCCACAAGATCTTCTTGGTGGAGACTAACAATCACATTTCCATGTGCTACATAAACAAGCTATTGGGAAGCCGCACACCTCTGGCTCTTGGCTCACGTCATGGGCAGCAGCATAACTGCGAATTCTCTCTACCACTGATTGGACCCTCATGAATGGTCTCTGGACTGGGGGGGTCACAGGATCTTTGAGAGGTGGGGCATGCCAGAGAGAGATCTTTTTGCTACCACTGAAAATGCAAAATGTCCCCTATAATGTTCCATTTGACTCAATCCACATTGATGAACCTATGACCTTCAAAGCCATGAATATCTACCCACCAACACCAATCAGAAAACTAATCCATAACACCCCTGAAAATAGAAACAGAAGGACTACAACTATGAACACCTTAATAGTTCCCAAGATGATGACATCATGTACTAAAGCTACATCAAACAGAGCTTTTTCATTATTCGCACCCAGGAACTGGAATATACTTCCCCATGAAATCCGCGGCATCAAAAGCCTATTACAATTCCGCAAAGCCGTAAAGCATCACTTATTCACAAAATACTACCCAGAAGTGACCATGGACACTCACACAGCCAACAGGCCTCCCACTCATACCAAACACCTTAGCACCTTTATCCAACCAGAAAATGGTTAGTTCCCACGATATTTCACTTTACTACTATTGACCCATGCCACCCATGAATACACGTACAATATCCACTCGAGTTTAAATATGGTATATAATAAAAGCATATTCATAGTATAATGTTGATTGTACATAGTTATCCCTGTTATTCCATGTTATATATTCCCTTGTTCTCTGTAAACTCGATGTTACCTGTACACATTGCAGTATATTTTGTTCAATGTACACCGCACTGATTTTAATAGTGCGGTATATAAGAGATGTTAAATAAATAAAATAAAAAATAAATAAATGATGTTTTCACCATATGTTGGAGTCGCCGGATTTTCTATGTGTTCCCTCCATTTCCACTCATAAGCCAAGTCTTGATCAAAATACGGAAGGACAGAGCAACTGTTTTTTTAAAAGCCCCAAAGTGGCCCTGGCAAGCCTGATTTCCGCACCTTCTTGCCATGGCAGAAGAGGACCCACAACCATTGGGTGCACATAGCACAGCAGGAGGAGGAGAGGCTCATTGGTTGGAACAGGTTACCTCAGGCCAGAGGGCCAGGGGTTCAATTCCTATGTAGGGACAAGTAATCTCAGGCTGTAGGGATTGGGGTCTCTAGTCCCATGGCCACTCCTTGTGTCCTTGGGCAAGCCACTTAACCCTCCATTGCCTCAGGTATGCTTAGATTGCAAGCCCTTCAGAGACAAGGGAATAAAAAGTGCCTGTTAGAATATATCTGTAAATTGCTCTGATACACACAGTAAAGGGAAGTATATCAAGTGCCTAAACCATCTTACTATCAGAAAAAGTATGTTGCATAATTTCAGCATCCAGAAAACCAACAACTTAATTCTCTTACCATTGTAAGTGCTCCTGGTTTTCACACTGGGCTGGGGAACAGCAGCAGGATCCCGTCTTCTTCTCCTAGGCCAGGTCCTCGTCTACCTGCTGCACCTGTCACAATCAGGTCTACAAACCATGCCAGTTTGATATCACCTTGGCTATAGTTGCTTCCCATGCCCTAGTAGAGGATATGTAAGTACATTGCCACTCCCTGGACATGCCTCCTCCAAACCCCTGTGCCTACTTGTACATCCCTGCACCAGAGACATCTGCGAACGTCATTTGTGCACGTCTAAAGACATCCAGATCCACAACTAGATCTTTAAAATGACCCTCTCAATGTAGATTTCATATTCTTCCCTTTACACTGCTCTAAGGATGGAAGGCAAGCCACCCAATTAACATGAGAGAGCCTGCAACTTTGAATGTGATGGGCTAAGCAAATGGCAAACAAAATGACTGTCTTATGAGACAGAGCTTTAATTGTAGCCCATTTTAGTGGTTCAAAGGGAGGAGACAACAGGCCCTTGGATGAGCGGTGACAGCAGGCTGCTGTGCGAGTAATGCTACCCACTGCATTTCATGTTGGCACATTGAAGCCTTGCCTCCCCCCGACGAAGCATTGGATTTATGGCAAACATGTGCTGCAATCATTGAAACCTATGATTGGTGGGCAATGGATGATCTGAAAAGATAAAACCCCAAAAAGATATGTAAGAACTGTTTTATTAGACCTGACAGTCTGGGAGTTTTTCAAGGATCACTGATGTTCCTGAGCTTTATCTAAGGCCGAGATTGATATGCCTGGACTAATAAACTCGATGGGTCTGAGATCCTTTTTTCCTGATTGAACGTGGTGAAGCAGCTATCAGGTAGAATGAAGTCTTTTCTGAGAACATGAATATTGACACCCTTATAAACAATTTAAATCAGTTTGAACAGAAGAACTACATTCCCCTTGCAGTAAAATTAGACATACCTGTCATCACATGACTTGAAGCAACCAATGAATGATGGCTCTAATGTTTAAAATGTCCACATTTACTCCCTGTTCGATCTTCAGAATTGTGAAGACGAGAGCTTCCTGAGACTGTCAGAAATGCCATTATCACCAAACATCAAACTTAAAGAGGAACAAGGCCATTTCCAAAGACCTTGGGTTTCCTGTGTCTACAGTTCACAATGTTATTATGAAGCTTTCTGCTCATGGAACTATCAAGTACCTCCCAGATGTGGTGGGAAGAGGAAAATTAATCCAAGAAGTCTTTTAAGGTTAGTGCAAACTGTTGGAAAAACACCATGTACAACATCCAAAGAGTTTAAAGCTGACCTGGAAAATTCTGGAGTGGTGGTTTCAACCCGCACCATAGGCCGCGCACCAAACAAAGAAGGACTTCACAAGCGAAGGCCAAGGAGAATCCCACTGCTCTAAGACAGACATAAAAAGGTATACCTGTTCTTTGCCCAAACCCACCTTGAGAAACCACAATCCTTCTAGGAAAATGTTCTGTAGACAGATGAAATCAAACTTGAGGGCTTTGGCACTGCAGACCAGCGATACATTTACAGGCAAAGACATTTATTTATTTATCTAATATACAGGGTGGCCCAAAAAAAGTAAGAACACCTCGTAAATTAAAAGCTTAAATAGTTTATTTACCTTTTTTAGCTGTAGAACGTCTTTATTTCAACAATTTCTGGTCGCCATCTTTGTTTTTTTCAATTTGTCAATTGTTTACATCTGTATTTTTGAATTTTTAAATAACTTATATGCTACGAGATGTTCTCACTTTTTTTGGGCCACCCTATATATACTGCTTTATCTAGGTAAACAAGGCGGTTTACAGGGAACAGATTTCAAACACTGCACTGGGCAGTGTACAATGAACAGTTTATACGTTTATAATGAACAGTTTTACAAATTTACAAGAAGTATTTAACCCCCAACTATATACAGTTTATGAGCATTTAACTAGAACTGTGGAGGAGTAGCCTAGTGGTTAGAACACTGGCTTGGTAACCAAGCAACCAGGGTTCGATTCCCACTAGCACTCCTTGTGGCCTTGGGCAAGTCACTTAACCCTCCATTGCCTTGGAAGAAAGGCCTGGCAATCTACTTCCGGTGACACTGCCAAGAAAACCCAGGGGCTTCTGGGTCGCCAGGAGTCAGGACTGACTCGAAGGCACACATTGCATTGCAACTAGAACTATGTACACATAGGGAGGTATTATGCCATTGATGTATCATGTGAAGGTAGGATACTGTGGATTATGGGGTTAAGTACATTGATTCATGAATATGATGGTGTTGGCTCTGTTGGGGAATTACTGTTTGTGGGGAGGAAAGGTAAGGTTTCATGGTCCATGGTGTATTGTTCATGTTGGTAGTCATAAAAAGGAATGTCTTAAGGTGTTTTTTGAACAGAAGTCTTTGATTTCCCTCAGGTTGTTGGGTAGGTTGTTCCATAAAGTTGGAGCGAAGAGTGAGAATGCTCTGTTGGTTGTTGTTTGGGTTGTATTTTGGAACATTCTCAATGTGGTTAGTATATTCTTCTGGTTGTCTCTTCTTCTTCTTGTGTCTTGTTAAATCTGTATGAGTGTGTTAAGATGTGTAGTGTCACACTCCCCCTGCTGGCCAGGCCAATAGGCAGAAGGGTGGCCTCATTTGCCTTTAAGTAAAGAGTCACTTGATTTTTCTCTCACCAGGGAATTCTGGGAGTTGTAGTTTCTCACAGTTACTTGTAGACAAAGTAGTTGCAACCACTCGGTTTGTTTAAGGCAAAACAGAAAATTTATTTTTGATCTGGGTTCCCCTTTCACATCAAAATTCAAAACACAAGGCAGTAAAGGATTATTCTCCAAAAGAAAACTCAACAGGATCATAAAGTGTCTGGAACATCAGAACTTGGTAAAACCCTTTTCACACACAGTAGCTGTTCACAGCCATTCTTCAGCAGTAACAAAATCACAGCTACTTTCCTCAATTTTAAATCAGGTACAGTTCTTTTCTCTTTATCCAAAACTGTTCAGTTAACACTCAGGATTCCAGGAATGTTCTTTACTTCAAATGGAAGCTTTTGTTTCTCTTCTAGCTAAGAGACACAGGCTATGCAAAGACTTCCCTTCATAGTCTTTCTTCTAGCACATGTGAAAGCTTCCCTTCTTACAATAAGAGCAATCCATTGGTATTACATCGCACTGAGTTTCAGGCATACACAAATCTACTTGCATATCTTCCTGTATTGCAAGTTGTCCCTCTCTGACTTTCACTAGCAGATTCAAGCTTACTGTTTGGAAGAAGCTTCTGGAATTCCCTTACAAACTGCTCTCCTGGAGAAAGGTTAGCTGTGCTTTGAGAATAAGCTCCTCTATCCTGCAACAGTTGCCTTAGCTTCTCATTTAGGTTCAGGTCTGTCTCACTGCCCTTGGCTGGGTTCTGGTTATCAGCATTTGTAATAGCTTTCACCCACCTTCTGGCAGCTCAGGTTCCTGGAGCACTCTGCTCTGCACTCTTTCTCAGTTCGTTAGCAACGTCCTCGGCTAAGCTTCTGCTGGACTCTGAAGCAGACACACCTTTTTCAAAAGGATTGCTTCCCTTGTTGCTGGAGCCAAATTTCCCCGTGGAATAAAACCTTCCACGTCTCCCTTCTCTGGGCTTCCTTAAACCAGGTTTCTCCTTTGAACCCTCTGGCTTCAGTACTCCCTCTGAACAGGATCCTGGCCACGACCTTCCTGCTCTCCCTGAGCCTTCTGTCCACTCTGACCTCTCAGCTCTCTCTGAACCTTCTGCTTCCTTTGCTCCTCCAGATTCTCCAGATCCTCCAGCTCTTCCAGCTTCCTCTGCCCTTTCTGACTTCAGTGACGCAGGTTTAAAAAAGTGCTTTCCAGCCACCATGCCCTGCTCTCTGCACACGTGTTTGTTATCAGAGCTCAAACCTGACCCTACGTTAGGGCTTGGGTGGGGCTCTGCCTCAGCCAAAGCATGCTTCTCTAGTTTGTTTGTAGTTTGAGCTCTCTGGGAACCTTGCCTTTCTTCTGTCTTAAAGGTGTAGTCCCTATTTTCCTCTATTTCCATTTGCTCACTACAGCTCACATTGTTACAGTAGGTGCGATGTTGTTTATTGTTTTGAAGGTAGTCATCAGCGCCTTGAACTTGATTCTTTGTATTACTGGGAGCCAATGGAGGCAATAGAGTATTATGTGTTCCGACCTGGCAGATTTCATTATTGTGCATGCAACTGTGTTCTGTACTAGCTGGAGGGGTTTCAGTATTTGTTTGGGTAGTCCTTATAGGACGATGTTACTGTAATCAAAATGGGGGCATATCTTGCTTGTGCTTGTCTTCTGGAGAGAGAAGAGGTCCTAAGTACTATATCATTCTTGTTTGTGGTATATTGTTCATGTTGTCATGTTAATGTGTTTGGTCATATTGAGGTTTTGGTCCAAGAAGATCCCTAGGTATTTTATTTCTTTTTTAACCTCGAGCAGGGCATTATTTACTTGTAGATGTTGAGGTGGGTCAAATGTTTTGTTCCTGATAATGATTAGAGCTTCTGTCTTTTTTAGGTTGATTGAGAGGTTAACTGAGTCGAGCCAAAGTGAGACGTCATTGAAGCAGTTGATGATTTTCTGATAGTTGGGGTTTGTTGTTTTGATTGATGTGAATAACATGTCATCTGCATATTGTGGCGCCGTGGCGCCCTCCTAGGCGGCTGCCTAGTGGGGGTGACCGGTCATCACACTTGATTCTATGCTTCAACGTAGTAGCTGAGGCCCTTCTAGTGTAGTTGTGGGCTTATTATTAAAGCAGTCCGAGTGGATGAGGCTGACACAGGAAAATTTGTTATAAATTTTTTTTTATTTTTCTTTGCAGCGTCAAATTGGCAACAGGCCTTGATAAAGGTTCCCAAACAGCAAACAGAAAGAAGGATATTTTCTCCAACAAAAACTTTCCAAAAGATACACGCCACTGCTTTAGCAAAGCAGTTTCTTCACTCTTTGCTTTTTAACTTAAATTCTTCTTCACTTAAGCAAAACAGTTTAAACTCTGTTACATGCACAGTCCAGCAATCTTCTCAGCTTCTCCCAGCTGCTACAAACCAGCGTGTGATTATGTGCTGCCTCTTAGCTTAGAAACTAACAGCATTTTAACACAGCTCCAGCATTAGTAAAAATGGCTGTTTTAAAGCATGAGGTTTTCCACCTTTTTATCTGCCCTTCTCAATGGCTTTACTTAGCACCAGCACTTCTTATATTTTCACACAGCCTTCAATAAAACTTCTAAGCATTGCTTGTACAAAACCCACATTCCATAGATTCATCAGAGGACACTGGATTATCTTGATAAGACCCAATTTCCATCTCCTCCTCTGTGCTGTAAGGCTCAGGGCTGGGGACACGTTCTGGCACATTTAGCTGCACTTTCTTTAAAAGTTTAAAAAGCTTTTCCCACTTGAGATTCCTTCTCCCCTTTGGAACTGGGTCAGAACCTCTTGCCCTTCTTCCCCTTACTGAATCAATTTCAGGAAATGTTTGGTTTACCTGGCTTGCAGAAACCCTTCCTTTCCAAGGCTTTCTGAATTGTTTGGTTGTTTGCCCAGAGCTTGAGCTGCTGTCCTCAGAGTCAGAACTGTAGTTCTGGAACTCTCCCCAGCTCCTTTCTTTCCTCTGACCCTGCCACTTGCCTTGGCAGTTATGGCTGGTCCCTTTAGAATCACCAGGTCTCACAGCCCTGCAGTGCTGTCTCCTCTCCTGGCTTCTCTGGACTCCTGGAATTCCTTCAATTCTCTGCCTTCCTCTGCCTCTCTCCGTCTCTCCCTCACTTGCTGAGTGACGCAGTTTAAATGCCTTGTAGCCTGCTTCCTTCTCTGGCCCCACCCTCTCTCTCCCTGCAGCTGCTCTGGAGACTGGGTGTGGCTTCAGGCTAGCTCTGCAAGTGTGTGTTTTTAGTTTCACTTTCTCTCTGGGACCTATGCTTAGGTAAGCCCATCCCCCACTTATGGAAAAAAACTTTTTTTTCACTTTCACAGGGCTGTGCTGCACCCGCATCACCACATATCCCCCCCCCCCCTTAAGCTATTACAGGCTGGCGCCACAACCCGCGCACAGCTTGTAATCCCAACTAGGGCCTGTGGGTTACTGTTTTCTCTTGTAGCTACTTCTACAGTACGCTCCTGCCATGGGCGTAGTACGTTAATATGGTATATTTACTGCCTCCCTTTCCCTGTCTCCAATGCATATGTTACAGGACCTTCTCGTTTTAAAACTTTGTAAGGCCCTTTCCAGGCATTCTCAAACTTGGAGCTAGCAGCAGCAACCATTACAAGTACCTCATCCCCAACCTTCAGGACACGTGGTCGTGCTCGTCGGTCATGATAAGACTTCTGACAGGCCTGACTCACCTTTAAGTTCCCTTCTACCGCTTCTGCCATTCGCTGCAAGCGGCCTTTCAAATCTGTTAGGAATTTGGGTACCTCCTGCTCACCCTCCATAGGTGCTATCCACTGTTCCCTCAGTATATCCAGCACCCCTCGTGGAGTACGCCCATACATGAGTTCGTATGGGGAAGCGCCTGTGGAGGTCTGCTTCCTCTCCCTACAGGCATATAGCACGAATGGGAGCATTGTATCCCATTCTGCCATGTTACCTTCCAGGGTTCTCCTCAACATGCTCTTCAAAGTCTGGTTGAACCTTTCTACCAGGCCATTGGTTTGCGGATGATATGCCGCGGTGCGAATATGACGGATACCAAAGGCATCCCACAGCTGAGCGAGGTATCGGGACATGAAATTACTCCCCCTATCTGTTAAAACCTCCCGAGGGAACCCAACTTCACAAAATATCTTTACTAATTCCATGGCTATGATGCGCGCGGAGGTATTCCGCAAGGGAACTGCCCAAGGAAATCTAGTAGCATGGTCGACTATGACCAATATGTATTGGTAGCCCCTTGGTGTTTTTAACAACGGTCCCACTATATCCACTGCCAATCTGTGTACCGGTCTGGTTATAACTGGCATCGGGATCAAGGGCACCTCCGGCGGATGATTCGCCGTGACCCTCTGACAGGACGGGCAAGATGCACAAAATCTTGACGTCTCCCTAAAAACACCGGGCCAACTGTTGTTGTTAAGTGCCGTCGAGTCGGAGTCGACTCATGGCGACCCTCTGGATAGCTATCCTAAATTGTGTTCGGTCTTCAGTCAGGCGGCTCATTGTTGACAGGCTGGTACCCATAGCTGCTGTTATTGTAGCGATCCATCTCATTGCTGGCCTTCCTCTTTTGCGTTGACCTTCTATCTTGCCAAGCATGATGTCTTTCTCTAATGATCTCTCTCTTCGCATGATGTGTCCGAAGTATGAAAGTCGAAGTCTTGTCATCTGAGCTTCTAAAGAAAGCTTAGGTTTGATCTCCTCTAGTACCGACTGGTTTGTTCTTCGGGCAGTCCATGGTATACACAGTATTCGCCGCCAGCACCATAATTCAAAGGCATCAATTTTCTTCCTGTCTGTCTTTTTCACTGTCCAGCTTTCATATCCATATGATGTTATTGAAAATACCATGGCTTGAACAAGTCGAATCTTTGTATGGAGAGAGAGACATCTCTGCTCTTGAGAATCTTATCTAGGTCTTTCATAGCCATTCTGCCAAGAGCAATGCGTCGTATGATTTCTTGACTGCTTGTTGCTTCTTTATTGATAGTTGATCCAAGTAGGTTAAAGTTGTTCACGATTTCAATTTCTTCTCCTTCAACGATGAACCTGTTGATTTTGCCAGTTGTCATGATCTTTGTCTTCTTTACATTAAGGTGCAGGCCCATTTTGAGACTATGTTCTTTGATTGTGAGAAGCAAATGTTTCAGATCATCTTCACTTTCAGCCAGTAATGTGGTATCATCAGCATAGCGAAGGTTGTTGATGAGTCTTCCACCAATCTTCACACCTCTGTTGTCTTCATACAGTCCTGCTTCTCTGATGATTTGTTCTGCATATAAATTAAACAGGCAGGGGGAAAGTATGCAGCCTTGTCTTACACCCTTGCTTATTTTAAACCATTCTGTTTCTCCTTGTTCCGTTCGAACTGTTGCTTCTTGATCAATGTACAGATTGCGCAAGAGAACGATCAGGTGTTCTGGTATACCCATTCTTCTTAATGTGGTCCAGAGTTTCTCATGGTTTACACAGTCAAAAGCCTTGCTATAGTCGATAAAGCACAAATAGATATCCTTTTGGTATTCTTTAGTCTTTTCAAGGATCCATCTCACATCCGCAATGATGTCTCTCGTTCCTCGCCCTTTCCTGAACCCTGCTTGCACTTCAGGTAGTTCTTGTTCTAGGTATGGCTGTAGTCTCTTTTGAATAATCTTCAGTAGAATCTTGCTGGCATGTGGGATCAGAGCGATTGTGCGATAATTTCCACAGTCAGTTGGATCACCTTTCTTTAGTATTGGTATAAACACAGATCTTTTCCAGTCAGTTGGCCATGATGTTGTCTTCCATATTTCTTGGCAGAGCCGTGTAAGTACGGTAACAGCTGCATCAGATTGCTGCAATACTTCTATGGGAATGCTATCAATGCCTGGTGCTTTGTTCTTTGATAAGGCTTTCAATGCTGCTTCAACTTCTTCTTTCATCACCAATGGTTCCTGATCATAAGGTATAGGTTGAAACGGCTGTTGGTCCACTTGATCTTTATCATATAAAAACTCTGTATACTCCTTCCACCTTTTCTTGATCTTCTCAGCATCATTCAACATAGAACCTTGAGCATCTTGTAACATTCCAATTCGAGGCTGGAACTTTTTCTTTAACTCTCGCAGCTTTAGGAAAGCCGATCTTGTTCTTCCTCTAATAGTTTCTGCTTCTATTTCCTTGCAAGTGTCATTGTAGTACTTTTCCTTGTCCTGTCTTGCTGCACGTTGGAAATCTCTGTTGAGTTCTACGATTGTCTTTCTTTCACCTTTGGCTTTAGCTTCTCTGCGTTTCTGGGCAATTTTCAGAGTTTCTTCCGTCATCCATTTTGGCCGTTTTTGCTTTTTCACCTTTTGTAGAGACTTCTCGCTTTCTTCTAGCACAACCTTCTTGATGTCATTCCATAACTCTTCCGGAGCTCTGTCATTTGTATCTAAAGCAGCAAATCGATTTTGCAGGCAGTCTTTAAATTCCAGTGGTATATTCTCAAGGTCATATTTTGCTGCATTCATGAGTGGTTTGCTCTTTTTCAACTTTAGCTTGAGTTTGCATACTAGTAGTTGATGATCTGTACCACAGTCAGCTCCAGGTTTTGTCTTGGTTGATGTTACAGAGCTTTTCCATCGTTGACTTCCACAGATGTAGTCAATTTGATTTTTATACAATCCATTGGGTGAAGTCCATGTGTACAGTCGCCGCTTGTGTTGCTGGAAGAAGGTGTTTGAGATGAATAGATCATTGGTCTTGCAGAATTCTATCAATCTTTCTCCAGCTTCATTTCTGTTGCCAAGTCCATATTTTCCAACTACTTTGCCTTCTTCTTTGTTGCCAACTTTTGCGTTCCAGTCACCCATGACTATCAGGATATCCTGTTTGCATGTTCTGTCAATTTCAGCTTGTACTTGTTCATAGAACTCTTCAATTTCATTCTCTTCTGCAGCTGTTGTTGGGGCATATACTTGAATTATAGTTGTGTTGATAGGCAATCCTCGTAGACGAATAGAGATTAAGCGTTCGCTGACTGCATTGTATTTCATTACAGTTCTTGCAAGTTTCTTCTTTATTATAAACGCAACACCATTTCTTCTTTGTCTTTCATTTCCAGCATAGTAGACCATGTGATCATCTGATGCAAAGTGCCCGATGCCAGTCCATTTCAGTTCGCTGACACCCAACAGATCAAGTTGTACACGTTCCATTTCCTTCTTGACCACCTCCAACTTCCCTTGGTTCATGCTTCGTACGTTCCATGTTCCAATGTGTAAGACATCTTTACAGCTTCTGACTCTCATTTCATGCGCAGCTACATCAGCAGTCAGACTTCCCGAGGGCTTTGATCCAACCACATCATAAATGCTGGCTTTACTCTGAAAAGTCTTCAGCTCTTCCCCAGTAGCTAGTTGAGTGCCTTCCGACCTGGGAGTCTCATCTTCCAGCACCATAGCACAATTTGTTTTGTTGTAACTATCCATTGGGTTTTCATGGCAAGATACAGAAGTAGATTGCCGGGCCTTCCTTCCGCGCAGTTTAAGTTTGGTGTTGTTGCCGTTGTCACAGAAATGTGATCCTCCGCCGTCAACACTATCCCATTCTGCTGCTGCCCAGATGGTGGCCAATAAAACCTAGCTAATACTTGCTCCAATGTGCCTTGTACCCCTTTATGTCCCCCCACCGGGTGATCATGAGCCAATCTTAAGACTATGTTTCTAAAAGAATGAGGTATCACTAACTGTCTCCTCGTATCACCTGTCCGTGAATCTGTACTTTCCCTATACAATATGTTATCTACCAAGAGAAATCTTGGCAGGGTCTCAGATCCTTTCCTGGCGTATTCAAATGCTCGGCCGAGAGCAGGATCTGCCATCTGCTCCCTAGGAAATGAGGGAAATTTTTCCTTTAGCTCCGCAGGAATCCAGGGCAATTCCTGTCCGGCCATCAAATCAGCCCTGCTCTGTGCCCTGGTTTTCCTTTCCCGCCTCCTTTCAGGCTTTCCTTTCCTAGGGATGTCTTTTGAGGGAGTAATCAAGTCCTCCTGAAAAGATGTCCCTGGCACAGGGTCTTCCTGAGGGTCACTTCCTTTTTCTAAAGGCTTAAAGCCTGTGCGGGTAGTTATCATACCTGCCCTGTTTTCACTTAGCCTGGGGTCAGCAACCTTTCCTACCTGGGGTAAGGCGTTCTCCCTGGCTGAGTTATCTTCTTGTGAAAAGGTAGCTGGTTGGCTGGTTTTTCCTGCAACTCCTCAGCTAAACCTTTTCTGAATTGTGGCCAGTCACGGCCTAGGACTACGTCATGTGGAAGCCTGGGTACTATAGCCACATCTATTTGCTTTTTCATGCCTAAACCTTCTATTTCCACAGAATGTATGGGATAGGTAGAGGCAGCGCCATGGACACAGCGAATCCTGATATGATTTCCAGAGGTCTGTGGTGAGGGTTTGTCTTTCGCCTCCATTTTCTGCCACAGCCTCTGAGATATCATCGATTGGTCTGCGCCTGAGTCCAATAATGCCTCAGTTGGGATCCCTTCCACTTCTACCGTTAACAGGAACCCTTCTCCTGCATCTCTGTGATGGGTGATTACAAAGGCTTTTTTGGCTTTACAATCCCTTTTAAGATGACCAAATTCTCCACACATGAAACATTTTCTCTGTGCACTATACCCTTTATCCATAGTCACACTCTCTTTCCCAAAGCTTTCAAGCTTGGCCTTCCTTTCTAGTGACTCCAGCTTTTCATTCTTAAAAACACCTTCTTTCTCCGGGCTTAATTTATTAGCCTCTAGAAAGCGGTCAGTCAGTGTAATGGCTTCCCGAGTGTTTTTACAATCCTGGAGGACTAGGAAAGTTTGCACATTGCTTGGTACAGATTCCATAAACTGTTCTAAGATTACAGTATCTAATATGGATTCTAAATCCTTAGTCTCTGGCATAAGCCATTTATACACTAAGCTTTTTACTCTATAATAGAGTGCTTGAGGTGTCTCACCTAACCTCAATTTACAAGAATGTAACAGCCTGCGATAGACCGTGGGGTTTAATCCCAAGCGATCCTTAACAGCTTGCTTTACCTCTTTGTAATCCATAACTAGACTAGCAGGCATGGCCCTGTAGGCCGCTAAAGCTTCGCCCGAGAGAGAAGCAGCGAATCTTAGCGCCCACTGTTCCTTTGGCCACCTGGCCAGGAGAGCTATTCTCTCAAATGCCTCAATATAGTCATCAACATCATCGTCTCTAGTGAGGCGTCCACACGAGAAAGTCCCAGTACCTGGACAGTCCCACCCCAGGAAACCTGCCCCTGAACCTGGTACAGTCCTTGCAGCTTCTTCCTTTTTTTCCTTGCGCCGCAAGCCAGCTGGACATCATCTCTAGTAGTGGTGCTTGTTGGGCTTGGAACATTGCCTTTGCCTGTTCTAGGCTCTGCGTTGACATCTCCTGTTGTCTGGCTAACTGGTTAGCAACCCAGTCCAGGATGTCACGATTCTCCATTGCTCCGGTAGCACTGTGAAGAAAACAGAAGAGAACAAACACCAAGTGCGGTACTTCCTTATGTTCCCCCTGTCTTGGTGATCACTCCCCTACAGCCACCCTCTTATACCAGCATTATCCAGCAATAACCCTCCAGCCTACGGGTTACCTGGCTCTGGTGCAGAGTCTCGCTTTGTCAACCCTGTGGATCCTAAGTCCAGCTCCACTGCCACTCCGGATTTTCCTCTGCTCCGCAGACCGGGCGTGTTGACAACAGCTGCTCCCAGGGGTACTCTCCTCCTTCTGAGGTCAGGATCTCCTTTCTGGCGTGCCCAACTTGACCCACATGAAAAAAAATCCAAGAACTACGCCACCTGTGGCGCCGTGGTGCCCTCCTAGGCAGCTGCCTAGTGCGGGCGACCGGTCATCACACTTGATTGTATGCTTCAACGTAGTAGCTGAGGCCCTTCTAGTGTAGTTGTGGGCTTATTATTAAAGCAGTCCGAGTGGATGAGGCTGACAAGGGAAAATTTGATAAAAAAAATTTTTTATTTTTCTTTGCAGCGTCAAATTGGCAACAGGCCTTGATAAAGGTTCCCAAAACAGCAAACAGAAAGAAGGATATTTTCTCCAACAAAAACTTTCCAAAAGATACACGCCACTGCTTTAGCAAAGCAGTTTCTTCACTCTTTGCTTTTTAACTTAAATTCTTCTTCACTTAAGCAAAACAGTTTAAACTCTGTTACATGCACAGTCCAGCAATCTTCTCAGCTTCTCCCAGCTGCTACAAACCAGCGTGTGATTATGTGCTGCCTCTTAGCTTAGAAACTAACAGCATTTTAACACAGCTCCAGCATTAGTAAAAATGGCTGTTTTAAAGCATGAGGTTTTCCACCTTTTTATCTGCCCTTCTCAATGGCTTTACTTAGCACCAGCACTTCTTATATTTTCACACAGCCTTCAATAAAACTTCTAAGCATTGCTTGTACAAAAACCACATTCCATAGATTCATCAGAGGACACTGGATTATCTTGATAAGACCCAATTTCCATCTCCTCCTCTGTGCTGTAAGGCTCAGGGCTGGGGACACATTCTGGCACGTTTAGCTGCACTTTCTTTAAAAGTTTAAAAAGCTTTTCCCACTTGAGATTCCTTCTCCCCTTTGGAACTGGGTCAGAAGCTCTTGCCCTTCTTCCCCTTACTGAATCAATTTCAGGAAATGTTTGGTTTACCTGACTTGCAGAAACCCTTCCTTTCCAAGGCTTTCTGAATTGTTTGGTTGTTTGCCCAGAGCTTGAGCTGCTGTCCTCAGAGTCAGAACTGTAATTCTGGAACTCTCCCCAGCTCCTTTCTTTCCTCTGGCCCTGCCACTTGCCTTGGCAGTTATGGCTGGTCCCTTTAGAATCACCAGGTCTCACAGCCCTGCAGTGCTGTCTCCTCTCCTGGCTTCTCTGGACTCCTGGAATTCCTTCAATTCTCTGCCTTCTTCTGCCTCTCTCCGTCTCTCCCTCACTTGCTGAGTGACGCAGTTTAAATGCCTTGTAGCCTGCTTCCTTCTCTGGCCCCACCCTCTCTCTCCCTGCAGCTGCTCTGGAGACTGGGTGTGGCTTCAGGCTAGCTCTGCAAGTGTGTGTTTTAGTTTCACTTTCTCTCTGGGACCTATGCTTAGGTGAGCCCATCCCCCACTTATGGAAAAAAAACTTCTTTTTTTTCACTTTCACAGGGCTGTGCTGCACCCTGTGGTGAACAGCGCTCTCCTGAGCCTATGAAGACGGATGAAAATCCTGAGGTTCAGCAGGATTTATGCCTATTTGAGAAACCAAGGAAGAAAGAGAGACTCTATTCCACAGAGCTGAGCATGGAGACCAGCCCAGGGGAGGAGTCCTGCAGTCCTGATTGGGCACACCCTGCCCTTGGAAGGGGCGTGTCCAGGAGAGATCGTGGTTTTAAACCAGAGCATGGCTTTGCTAGTCAGAAGAAGAAGGAGAAGAGGAAGATTGAGAAGGAGAGACGGATAAAGAAGAAGCAGGAGAATGATTGGAAGTCCAGAATACGGTATGTTGATACTTGGGAACCTGGCATTGGAAGGAGACCTGCAAAGTTCTATTCAGAGGCAGTGAGTAGAAGTTCCAAGGAGAGAGGACCTAGCCCTGAAATAGACAACCGTTGGAAGGCACAGCCCTGGGAAAGGAAGCCTTCAAGGCAGGCACAAGAAAGAAAACAATCATTCTGTGAAGTACCGTTTGAGCCAGAGAGCAACAAACATTCTAACAGCTGGAGAACGTTGGAGCCATCTGAAGTCAGAACGGCTTGGCAACAAGTAAGTGAATTGCCACAAAGTTTCCAGGCTGAATGTAAAGCTAACTCTCCTGTATGTGAAACATTAGCAAAAGAGACTAGCAGTTACTCTGATACAATTAATCTAAGAGAGGAGAAAATAAACAGCCTTAAGCCAGAGGGAAGTTGTATAGCTGATAGCAATTCCCTATCTCCCAAAGAGCAGGCTGAATTGCTCCTACAGAGTTTTAAGCAGTTTTTAGAGTTGCAAGCTAGAAGACAGCCAGTGTTACCAGAAGCCAATAATTCCATACAGCTTGAAGAATTAACACAAGATAATACAGACTTACCAGATTGTGAGAGCATGGATTGCACGGTCTGCTGTGTAGAGATGCCAAGCTGAAGGAAACTGCTTTTTACCGTATGTGAATTGAATGCTACGGAGCTGTTGTATTGCCTTGCTGAGAAAGCTCTAATTATGTGCACCTGATTTTCCCCAGCACTGTGAAGGTAACAGTGGCTGAAAGAGGCTGCAGTGAATCTAACTGACCTCTTGAGGCAAAGTGAGTAATTTGCTTAGAAGTGAAAAGAAGCAGTTATACTTTAAGTTGCCTTTATCCTAAGTTTTCCTGTTAGCATTTGAAGCACCTATTTTGTTTGCATTTATTTGCCATGTGATGGAACAATATCCTTTACTATAATAAATATACTGGAAACCCCATAACTACAACTCTTTATTTCGGAGCGAGAGGAGCAGGAACTACAATACCCAGCATTCCCTGGATACAGGTTACTCTCCTTCCTCACGAAGCATCAGACCGCCGCTCCTGTCTTTAGCCCCAAGGCCGGGCAGGAGCGCCGCAACCCGCATCACCACAATATATCCTGCAATCCACACAATGTGCTCTGATAATGTCACAGAAGGGCTGGAGATATATATTGAAGAGTAATGCAGATAGCGCTGAACCCTGTGGGATGCCTTGTGTCTAGTTGAATTGTGCGGAGAGGGTGTTATTGAAACTCACTTGTTATGTGCGGTTGGAGAGGTAGTTCTTAAACCATTGTAGTATGGTTCCTCCTATTCTGAGGTGCTTCAAGCAGTTGATTAGGATATTGTGATTTATAGTGTCGAATGTTGAGGATATGCCTAGAAATATGAGAATGAAGGCTTGTTTTATATTATCAATTCCTTGTATTGTTGTGTCGAGGAGGGCTGTTAGGAGCGTTTCAAATCTATGATATGCTCTGAATACATATTGATGTGAATCAACTTGGGCGTATGAGTCAATGAAGTCTTGCAGTTGGGTCTGAACTGATTTCTCACTGACTTTGGATAGGAATGGGAGGCTCAATATTGGTCTGTAGGAACTGGGGGAAGACTTGTTCAGTGAGCTGCATTTCAAGATTGGGCGACTTGAAGTTTTTTTTAAGGTGTCTGGTATTTGTTCTTGTGATAGCGAGAGGTTGACTATTTTTTGGATGTAGGGGGTTATTTCTGCTTTGACTAATTTAATCCAGCTGACTGGACATGGATTGAGTAGAGAGGTGGTTGTATTCAGAAATTTGATGCATTGGTCAATATGTTCTTTGCTTCTTGGGGAGAATGAGTCCCATTTTGCATTGTTGGTAGGTTCATCATGGTGGGTTTCCATTAAATTGGTTTTCTTGAGTTTGTATTTTTCCATATAGAGGTTGGCTAGTTGCTGAGCATTTATGTCGCTGGAATGAGTGTTGTCAGTGTTCATTTTTTTGATTAAGTTTTGGACAATGAGAAATAGTACCCTTGGTTGGTTTAATGAGTTTGTTAGTATTTTTGAGAAGTATTTCTTTTTAGAGTTGATGATTTTCTGATGGTATAGTTTTAGTGTTTCCATATATTTCAGTTTGCCTGTGTCGCATTTTGTGGTTCGCCATTTTCTTTCATCCTTCCTTAGAGCTTTCTTCGTTTCTCTCAGGCTCGTGGAGTACCATGGTTGGGAGCTGCGGGGTTTCTTTGAAGGGTTTCTTTGTTGGTTAGTTGATGCAGCGTTGAGGGTATTGTTCCAAGTTGTGATGAGGGTGTCAAGATTGTCACAGTTATTTGTTAGCGTGGGTGCGATGTTCTTCAGGAAATCCTCCTTATAGAATTTCTTGAACTGATGGTGTGGTTGTTATCTTATGTCCTTGCTGAGAGGGCAGGGGTCTAGGTCCATGCTGAACTGTATAAGGTAGTGATCTGACCATGGCACAGGTTGCATTCGAATGTTGGATATCATCTTATTGTGAGTACAATCTTTAGGGGAGAATATCAAATCCAGTGTGTTGCCTTTTAAATGCGTTGGGGAGTCAATGTTTTGCTTATAGCCAATATCATCCATTGCTTGTAGGAATGAGGTGCTTTGGGCATTGGTTATTGAGGAGAGGTTTAAGTCTCTTAGTATGATGTGTTCCTTGCCAGATGGCGTTTCAGAGCATGCAGTTTCTATTATATTTGCTAGTGCGTTGATGTCTGAGGATGGGGATTTATATGTTAGGGTTATTGCTAGTCTTTTGGTATGGATAGTTAACATATCTAGACCTTCTGAACTTATGGAAGATGTTTGTTGGGCTTCCAATTCATCTTTGCATGGGATGATTACTCCTCCATCTTTCTTATTATTTCATGAACAGTAAAAATGGCTGTATTCTGGCGCTTTAATTTGGTTAAAGAGTACTGTGTCTGTGTTGTAGAGCCAGTTTCAGTGATGCAGATGATGTCTGGTTTGCAGTCATTGATGAGGTCGAGTACAACAGGGATTTTGTTTCTTAGGGATCTGGCATTTATAAGGTACTATTTTAGAGATTTAGTACTCTCTTTTATATGTTGATTCAGGTTAATTGAATGTGGTTGTGGTTTTATGTGTATGAGGCGAGTTGGTCTGGTATGGTGTGAGTGGCGATAGAAGTTGTGGATTACTGATTCATCATGTTTAAAATGAAGCTTATACTGTAAGGAGAAAAAAAACACCCCTTCTGCAGTTAAATATGGTGGAGGTTCCAGAATGTTGTGGGACTGTTTTGCTGCCTCAGGAACTGGAGGCCTGGAATGTATTAAAAGAATCATAAAGTCAGAGGACTACCAAAGTATTTTGGAGTGAAATGTGGTACCTAGTGTCAGAAAGCTAGGTCTGTGTCAAAGGTCATGGATCCTCCAGCAGGACAATGACCCAAAACATACATCCAAAAGTACAAAATAATGGTTAAAAAGGATCAAAAGACTGTTTTAAACTGACCAGCAATTAGTCCTGATCTCAGTCCAATCGTGAACCTTTGGAAAGAGCTGAAATCTGCCATTGGTACAAGAAATCCTGGAAACATTCATGAGCTGGAACATATAATTGCAGTTGAAGAGTGGGAGAAACTACCAGCAGACAGATGTACGAAACTTATAGATGGCTACAAGAAATGTTTGGAGGCTGTCATCTCTGCCAAGGTTTGTGCAACCAAATATTAGTGAAGGGTGCCATTAATTCTGTCCAAGTCATATTTTGTTTTTGTTTTTCTCAGAATTTACTATGTCTGAGTTGCACAGACATCTGTTTTTTGTTGTATACCTTTGAAGATACTATTAAAATATTATGATGACATACAGTTGGAATATTTCCAATTATTTCTCAAGATGTTGTACACAACATACCTAAAATGCAAGGGTGCCAATAATATTGACCACAACTGCACCTCCTGAGAAATTCTCTAAATCTTGGGGAAAGGGAATTCTTTGGGTTCAAACTAATAACATCTGTGTATTTTAAAATTCAGTGTTTTATTAACTCAGCTAGGGCAAAGTACTACAAGCCAGCTTTCAATTAAATTAAAGCTAGTTAGGGCTTAATATAACAAGCCAGCTTTCAGTTAAATTAAAGCCAGTTAGGACTTAGTATTACAAGCCATCTTTTAGTTACGTTAAAGCCTATTAGGGTATATCTTAACAGAGAGAGTAGAGTAGGGTAAGTATTCGAGTATATAGAGAGAAATTGTTTTCTAGAGACCTTTTACAAAGAGGCCTTCCAGTTAGGTGGCAAGAGAACTGCAAATTTGTTTTTAAATAGGTGTTAAAGTCAAACGCCTGATCAGAGGGCCAAATGGCAGATCAAATGCTCCCTCTGTCAATGGAAGGGCAGTGCGAATCACCTAGGAAATTAAGAGACTGCTTTAGAAGCACAGATATAAATAGGCCATCCCTCCCACCCACCCCAGCTCCCACCGACCCCATGCATAATCCTTGATTTATAGCCTCCTAAACCAGTTAAGGGGAAGGGGTTTAGGAGGCTATAAATCTTCATCAGCAAGTTTATTTATTTAGACAGATTTGTATACCACCTTATCCTTCAATCAAGGTGGTCATGTCACATCACAATTGGAGGGTTACATTTAACATTAGGGTACTTGTAAACATTTAGACAGTACAAGTTATTAGGAGTAGATTAAATAAGTCATTGCAGTTTATCTTGAGGTGAACAGTAAAAGTCCTATATACTGTGATGAGGAGAGCCCTGCTGAACCGATGGAAATAGGAAAAGATAGTGAATATACCTTTAAGGAAAGAGACATTCCTGAAATTCACAGGTTCCAGACTGCAGTCAAAGAAAGAAAGCACGGAGTTGATAGAGACAGTTTGCCACACCCAAGCTCTGCTGACATAAGTGCAAGCTTAGGGGGTAATGGCAAACACCTGTGCAGAGACAGAGAAAGGCTAGCTAAGAAGCAGCCTTATAAACCCTGCTCAGAAGGGGAGAAGGGGGTTCAGGATGAGGTTGCCGTTCAAACTGTTTGTGTTCCAGTCCAGAATCGTGGGCAAGTTCAGAGAGTTCAGCGTGTTTCAGCTATTCCAGGAGTTCAGAGAGAGGAACTCAGAGGAGGAAACATCAGGGGAAGGAAAAGGACATGGAAGGAGCCTGAGAGCCAAGAAACCATGTGTGCTTTGCTTAGAGAAAGAAAGCAGGGAAGTCTTCTACCTCGGGTCTCAGACCGAAGGTTTCAAGCTGCTCAAAGGTGGGTGAATAAGGCAATAGCTAGAAGTAACCAGAACCCAGCCTGGAGCAAGGAACCGTGGCTGAACAGCGGAGAGGAACCAAGGCAACTGAACCAGGGAGAGATATCCCATACTAGAGGTACAGACATTCCTTACCGGGGAAACCAGTGCTGGAGGGAGGTCCAGGGATTTCCCCAGAGCATTCACCAAGGAGCAGATTGTGGGAGTTCAGAGCCAGACGTATATGCTTTAGAACAAGAGGATATGCAAGTGGACTGTGCGGAGCAAAACTCCATATCAGGTGAATTGCCAATGGATTGTACATTATGCCAGACAGAAGCTATGAAAGTCTGTTGATAAGAAATGCTTGATAAAGGAAGGTCTTGAGAAGCAGTGTGAATGGACCTAGTTTTGTTTTGCTAAGAAATACCTACTAACTCAAGAGAACGTTGCCAGCTTCTACATCTTTGTGTTTAAAGAAGCAGAAGGTAAATGAGGACATTTAACTTTGCTTAAACAGAGAAGCTGTATTTTGTTTTGCTGATTACCTTATGAAAACAACTGCACATGTTTTAAAAGCTTATGAAGCTTCCTCAGTTCCAGCTTATATATAATTTTTGAAGTATTGCTTGGAGAAGAATATCCTAACGTTGTGTGTTTGAACCTTAGTGCTTTTTTTGGGGAAAATAAACTTTTGTCTTTGCCTTTAACCCTTGGCTCACACGACTATCCTTGAACGAGGAAAAACTACAAGAATAGTGTTTAATTCCTTTATTAGAGGACTAAAATTGGCAGCCCTATGCCTCTAGGCCCTCGGCCGGGGCTGGGGTCACGACAATACTTATTAGGTATAATTGTATTGGTTCAAGAATCCCTATTCCCTTAGTAACTTTAAATAGCTAAACTTTAAATAGTAACTTTAAATAGCTAAAATAAATCTTTAAATCTAAGATGCAGACAGCACTCCAGGAGCAAAATGGGGGCTATACAGTCTTTTGCACTGAGTGTTACATGTATGATTTTCTCACACTTGGTGAGAGGTCTTATGTGTGCACTAAGTGCAAAGAGCTCTTTGCTCTCAGGGAAGAAGTCCGATCTTTGAAGGCTAGAATAGCAGACGTGGAGGAGCTGAGGCAGACAGAGAGGTATATAGTAGAAACCTACAGGGATATAGTAGTGAAGTCCCACCTCCATTCTGGCAGCCTCTCTGCTGCCATGGAGGGGAGAGGTCACGTGAAAGGAGAGCATCACCTTGTTGTGGCAGGAAGTGATCCTGTAGCGAGGACCTGTCCTCTAGGTGATGTAATACCTCTCACACCAAGATTGTGTCTCCGGGGCCATGTGCCCATGAGGGAAGAGTTAGGATGGCCATTAGAGTTGGCAATTCGATCATTAGGCATTTAGATAGCTAATACCCTAATAGTACCCATGGAATTTATAAAGAGTAAGCAACTTGCATGCCGTAGGCAATTCTCGTTCTATACACTGACACTTTGGAACTCTCTTCTGGACACATTAAAAAGCATACCAGACCTTGCAACATTTCGGAGGTAGCTCAAAACACACCTATTGATGTAGCACTTCGGGAAGGTCCTGGACTGCCCAAATACAGCCCCAACATAATACTTCAATCCCCTGATACCTCAGCTACAAATAGGCACCTTCGCGCTGCATGTAATACTGGTATTTCACTTTCCTGTCATTTCCAACCTTAATGCATGATAACTAATGTAACCTTCACGCTCACTTCTAATTTCTGATCCTGTTACAGCTTAATCATTTGATGCTTTTACTACCTATATGTAATGTTAAACCTCTTTGTTTATGTTAACCAAGTTCCATGTAAGCTATACCACTTATTAGTTTATATTTAACCATATTCAATGTAAACTGTTTTTGTTTTTGTCCCCATCCACTACAAAGCCATACTAAACATATTCAAAATAAAGCATAACCTATCAGCTTACAGTCTCCAGAACCTCATCATGGACACCAGTACAAGACCTAAGAGACGCAGTGCGATCGCCACTTTACAAACACCCTCTTCATTCCCCAATACCATCCAAGCTACATGGACAAGGGCATTCTTCCTAACAGCACCTATCCTTTAGAACAATCCACCACATGATCTAAGAACCATCTCAGACATAAAAAGACTTTTGGAAGCAACTAAAGATCATACTCTACAGGGAAAGCCTTGAGAAAATCACCTAAGGCACCTCCAACCACCTCATACTCAACACTACCTGCTGTACATATTGTATATAGCCAAATTGTAAACCATCCTTACTGAAGATCCTAGCAAGCCTCCCCCCCCCCCCCCTTCACCTTTGTACATCCTTGTAGTTTCATGTAAACCGCTTATAGGAAAAGGCGGTATAGCAACTTGTTAAATAAATAAAACCTATTTGGTGATATTGGCTAAGAAACAGAGGTGGAAATAATCAATTCAAAGATGGTATTGAAGAATGTGGAAGAAAATAAGATCACCAAGGGGATGTAAAAGTGAAAAGAAAAAACAGAGCCCGGATAGATGCTTGGAGCACACTATTCCTCCTTTCTGATTAGGACGCCACAATTGTCAAAGCCAGCCAGGTTCCAAAGCTTCAGATATGGTAATAGAATGTCAAACTGTACTGTAGACTTCAGTTTTCAGGCTACCAGCAATGGATATTCATGAGATTGAATTGCCTGCTGATATCCTGAGAAATTCTCACTTGATTTGCAGCTTGTCATGCTTTGAGGATTTGTGTGCATCAGTGATGCTGAGAGCTAAACTATCAGAGCAGGGCAGAGCAGGATGGACAGACAAACCACCAATCTGGGCAGCAGCAGAATGGGATGATGTTGGCGGCAGAGGATCATATTTCTGTGATAATGGCAACAACACTAGCATTACCTTTGTGGAAGAAAGACCTGGAAATCTACTTCTCTATCTTGCTACAAAAACCCAATGGATAGTTACAACAAAACAAATTGCACTATAGTGCTGGAAGTTGCGCCCCCCCCCCCCCCCCCAGGTTGGAAGGCACTCAGCTGGCCACTGGGATGCGCTGAAGATTTTTTAGAGTAAAGCCAGTATTTACTTTATGATGTGGTTGGATCAAAGCCCTTGGGATGTCTGACTGTTGATACAGCTGCACATGGAATGAGAGTGAGCAGCTGCAAAGATGTGTAATGGCAGAGAAAAACGTTTTAAAATGCCTGGCCATGTTTTTAAGGGCAGGGCAGGTTCAGCCCTAATTTGTGCTGTAGGAAGGCAGGGGGAGCATGCTTTCTCCAGGACCAAGCAGGAAGTCAGTCCTCACATATCGGTGACGTCGGCGCCGACGGAGCCCCCCCGTGGAGCATTTCCCCAGCTTTCAAAGAAAGCCTTTGGGAATTGCAGCGCGCATGCGCAGTTCCCTTCCCGCCCAAGGGTGCCATCTTGCTCAGTCTTCTTTTTTCCACAGAGTCCGATGGACGTAGTTCGTTTTTCGCCGAGGAAAAAGTTGATTTCCCTGTTTTTTGTTCTTCTCCTTCGGTTCGATGCCGGATCCTTTTCCCACCTGGGCCCAATACGCTGGTATCGAGCCCACTCTCTCTTTTTCATTTTTTGTCCTTCGTGACTAGCGTTCGTGCCATTTTTCTTTTTTCACTGGCAGCCCTGTCTTTTGACCTCGCAGGGGCCCTTTTTCCCCCGATGGCTGCCAGCGGGTTTAAAAAGTGTGATCGGTGTAAGAAACCTTTGTCTCTTACCGACACACATGACTGCTGCCTCCGTTGCCTCGGACCCGATCATGACCCAATGATCTGTGGTCCGTGTGGCAAAATGTCCTCGAAGGCGTTGAGGAGTCGGCAGCACCAATAGGATAGGATCTTCTCTGACTCCGCGTCCGGACGGGCCTGGACCTCGTCAGAGGCCTCGACGTCTCAGGACTCCGGCCCCGAGCAGCGTCGGGGTTCCTCTGAGCAGGGATCTCCTTCGCGGGAACAGCGCAGGAAGAAGAAACCCGTGAGGGCGGTGTCAGTGGATGCTCGTGGTTCCTCGAGGGCCAGGTTGCTTAGCACCGATAGCCGTCTCGGGTCTTCGGAGTTGGAGAGGCCTGCCAAGCAACCTCGTATCGAGATGGAGTCTCCTGGACACGTGAGTGCTGTAGTCCTCGTGGACTCTCCTCCAGGGGAGCCGATGTCGGGCCCGACGCCGTCGGGGCCCGAGTCGGGGGCTGCTGGGTCTCCTGAGCTTGGACTCAGGTTGACGGCCTTGGAGAGCAGCCTCGCTGCCTTCATGGAACAGCAGCGGGCATTGATCGCCGGTCTCACCGGTGCATCTGCCCCGACCACCGGGACATCGACGTCCAAGTCGACCCCAGAGGCCGAGCCGCTCCTCGAGTCCATGCGGGCTCGAGTCGATCCTCGGCCACGGTCTCCCTCGGCCTCCCGTTCGGGACCGAGGTCGTCGACGCCGGTACCCTCGGCGTCGGGGCGGAGGGCATCGGTGCCCGCCCGACCGGAGCCGCTCGATACCTCCTCCGAGGAGTCGGGCTGGGAGACGGAGGACGAAGAGTCACCCGACACCTATCGGACTCGGTATGTCCCATCAGACTCGCTGGAGTCCGAACCTCGGAGACGATCCCCACCGGAGGATACCCGGTTCTCGGACTTCGTGCGTGATATGGCCAAGGCCTTGGCATTCCCCGCGAATCCCGAGGAGGAGCCTCGAGCCGAGGAGCTCGAGGCCCTCCAGTATGATTCTCCCCCGAAGGAGGCCTTTACTGTACCAGTTCCTCCGATGCTGGAGCGGCTGTCTTCCGCATGTGGGAGACCCCGGCCTCGACGCCGGTGTTAAGCAAGCGGGTCGATTCCATTTATCGAGTCCGCAAGAGCCCCGGGTTCCAAAAGGCACAATTACCGCACCACTCCATGGTTGTGGAATCGGCCATGCATCGACTGAAAAGTCAGAAGATGCACTCCTCGGTGCCTCCCGGCCGGGAGGCCCGGAACCTGGATGCCCTCGGTAAGAAGTGCTTCCAGGGCTCTATGCTTGCTTGCCGTGTCCAGGCATACCAGCTCTACATGGGCATGTATCTCCGAGACCTGGCAAAGGAGATTTCCGGGTTCTCTGCTGTTCTCTCCGAGGAACCTTTGCAGAGGTTCCAGGCCTTGTCCACTGGTATTCGAGAGTGCTCAAAGTTTATCTCTCGAGCAGCCTACGATGGCTTAGAGGCTTCGGCCCGAGTAGCCGGGGCCGGCATCGGTGCCTGCTGACAGGCTTGGCTACAGTCATCCGACCTCGAGCCATGGGTACAGGACAAGTTGGTCGATGTCCCCTGCCGAGGTGAAAACCTCTTTGGCAAGCCCATGGCTGAAAAGGCTGCAGAACTCGAGACCGAGACTCTGACCCGGACTAGGCTATCCAGAAAAACCTCTGCCCCTTCTCAGAAAAAGAAGGGCTCGGGGAAAAAGACCTTTTACCCGAGGAAGTCATCTGCCTATAAACAATACCCTCATTATCAGGCCTCTGCAGCTCCCCAACAGGGTCAGCATGCCAAGGGGCAGGGTCATGGGCCCCGTAGGCAGAAGGCCCCCAAGCCACCAACACCGGCCCCTGCTCAACAGGGTGGGTTTTTTGACTCAGAAGGCATAGCCTCTTCTCCTCAGCTGGCTCACATCAGCACAGGAGGCTGGCTGGCCCACTTTGCCCACAGGTGGTCAGCCGTCACATCAGATACCTGGGTGCTCTATATAGTCCAAAAGGGCTATCTTCTCCATTTTCACCAGGTACCTCCCTCCTGTTTTCCAGGGGAGCCTCCAAGACTCCCTCTGCACAGGGACCTACTCCTTCAGGAGTTAGCAAGTCTGCTAAAGGAACAGGCTGTGGAACCGGTGCCCCACCACCTGAGAGGTCACGGCTTTTATTCCAGGTACTTTCTGGTACCAAAAAGAACAGGAGGCCTCAGACCCATCCTAGACTTGCGCAACCTCAACAAGTTCCTGGAGAGGGTAAAGTTCAAGATGCTTACCCTTGGAATCCTGCTGCCCTACCTCCAGCAGGGAGATTGGCTATGCTCCTTAGATCTAAAGGATGCTTATACTCACATCCTTATTCATCCAGACCACAGACAATATCTCAGATTTGTTGTGGGGGGAAACCACTACCAGTACAGAGTACTACCCTTTGGCCTAACCTCCGCTCCCAGGGTGTTCACCAAGTGCCTGGAGGTGGTGGCGGCGTACCTGAGGCTTCAAGGTCTTTTTGTGTTCCCATACCTGGACGACTGGCTCATAAGGGGCCAGTCTTCCCAGGAGGCCAGTCAAGCCACCCTTCGCACTGTGGCTCTGCTTCAGCACTTGGGGTTTGTCATAAACTTCGCAAAGTCCACTTTGCTCCCGTCCCAAAACTTAGAATTCATCGGAGCAAGGCTGGACACTCTTCAGGCAAAGGCTTTTCTGCCAGTGGACAGAGCCCACAGGTTGATGGATGTAGCCAGGCAGTTTCACAGCAATTCCCTGGTCTCCGCCAGGCAATTCCTGAGACTTCTCGGCCATATGGCTTCCACGGTTCATGTAACCCCCAATGCCCGCCTGCACATGCAGCCTGCTCAGTGGAGCCTTCAAACTCAGTGGCATCAAGCCACAGGGAGCCTTGCAGACTCAGTAAGAATATCCACCCTGCTCGTCTCCTCTCTGGAATGGTGGCTTCATCTTCCAAATCTGGTACTCGGAGTGGTTTTTCAATCCCCTCCGCATTCTCAAGTGCTGACGACGGATGCTTCTCTTCTAGGTTGGGGAGCACATTGCCAAGGGGCATGTACTCAGGGTCTCTGGACCCCTTGGGAGGCTGCTCAGCAGATAAACTTCCTGGAGCTACGGGCGATACGCCTAGCTCTGAGAGCCTTCTCCCACCTCACATCTCACCAGTCTGTACTGGTCCAGACGGACAATCAAGTTGCCATGTTCTACGTGAACAAACAAGGAGGCACAGGCTCCTTCCTTCTCTGTCAGGAAGCACAACGGCTGTGCTCTTGGGCCGTCAATCACGGAATCCTCCTCAAGGCTGTCTACCTCCCAGGTCAAGAAAATTACCTGGCGGACAGACTGAGCAGGATCCTGCAACCACATGAATGGAGATTGAATCCGTTGGTGGTTCAGCAGATCTTTCTCAGGTGGGGCCTCCCCACCATGGATCTTTTCACCAGTCCTCTGAACCGGCAACTCCCGAGATTCTGTTCCAGACAACCGCATCCTCTCAGAGTAGCAGCAGATGCGTTTCTGATTCCGTGGTCCCAGGGCCTACTGTATGCGTTTCTTCCCACGCCACTAGTGTCCCGAACACTGTTCAAAGTCCTCAAGGACGGGGCCTCAATGATTCTGATAGCCCCCAGGTGGCCGAGGCAACCATGGTTCCCACTTCTGCTGCAACTGGCGGTGGACACTCCTCTTCCTCTGGGGATTCAACATGATCTCCTGTCTCAGGAACAGGGATCTCTCTTGCACCCCAACCTCCCGTCCCTTCATCTGATGGCCTGGCTGCTGAAAGGGTAGTCCTGGCTCCCCTACTACTGCCTAGAGAGGTGGAAGGCGTAGTCTTAGCCTCTAGACGGCAATCCACCAGGAAATCCTACGCTCTTAAGTGGCGTAGATTCTCCGCATGGTGTGCTCAGCACAGCGAGGATCCCTTCTCGTGCTTGGTAGCGGTAGTATTGCAATATTTGCTTTACCTCTCCAATCTAGGCCTTAAAACCAACTCTGTCAGGGTTCACCTCAGTGCTCTCTCAGCGCACCACTCGCCGGTGGACGGAAGGCCTCTTTCCAACCACCCTTTGGTGGCTCGTTTTCTCAGAGGCCTCCTCCTGCTTAAGCCTCCTTTACGTCCACCAGCCCCTGAGTGGGATCTGAATGTGGTCTTACAGTGGATTACTTGTCCGCCATTTGAACCTATGGCTACCTGCCCTCTCCGTTTTCTCTCCTGGAAAACCTTGTTTCTGGTAGCTCTTACCTCTGCTAGGCGAGTAAGTGAACTTCAGGCACTAGTGTCTGATCCCCCTTACACTAGGTTCTACAGGAATAGGGTAGTCTTACGGACTCACCCGAAGTTCCTCCGTAAGGTTGTCTCCCCTTTTCACCTCAATCAGGAGGTGGTTCTTCCGACCTTCTTTCCCAGGCCGCATGCCAACTGGGCTGAGATGGTCCTGCATACCCTGGACTGTAGGAGGGCGTTATCCTTCTACCTTGACCGTACGCGGGAGCATCAGAGGGCTGTTCAACTCTTCGTTTCTTTTGACCCCAATAAGTTGGGGTTACCTGTCTCCAAGCGTACTTTGTCCATATGGGTCGCTGACTGTATCGCCTGGGCTTATGGGGCAGCCAGCCTCTCGTTGGAGGGTCGAGTCACGGCTCATCGTGTTAGGGCGAAGGCTGCGTCAGTGGCTCATCTCCGCTCTGTTCCGTTGGCAGACATCTGCCGGGCCGCTACTTGGTCTTCAAGCCAGACTTTTGCGGCCCATTACTGCCTTGAGAGGGAGTCCCACAGGGACAGTGCTTTCGGACAGGCAGTACTCCATAATCTCTTTGGGGTTTAGGCAACTCCTACCCTCCGGCCCTGGTGTTGGGCTACCAGTCGGGGGCGTTCTCAGAGAAGATTCCTTCCTTACGTACTGACGAGCTAGAGGGAGCTCATTTTTTCAGCTTGAGGTCTCCGGTAGCCTTAAGCTGGGGAGTCCCATATGTGAGGACTGACTTCCTGCTTGGTCCTGGAGAAAGAGTAGTTACTCACCTGTAACAGGTATTCTCCAGGAGCAGCAGGAATCAGTCCTCACAACCCTCCCTCCTCCCCTTGGAGTTGCAGTCATATGATTTATTTTTGCTAATTTTTTGCTGTCTTTTAGCTATGTCATCAGACTGAGGAAGATGGCACCCTTGGGCGGGAAGGGGACCGCGCATGCATGCTGCAATTCCCAAAGGCTTTCTTTGAAAGCTGGGGAAATGCTTTGCACGGGGGCTCTGTTGGCGCCGACATCACCCATATGTGAGGACTGATTCCTGCTGCTCCTGGAGAACACCTGTTATAGGTGAGTAACTACTCTTTATAGCTGCCCAGGTTTGCTGCGGCATCAAGGTGGTGCTGTTGGGCCAAATAAAAAGGAAGATGTTGAAAATGAAAATTTAAAAAACAGACTGACAGCTACATTAAAAGTAAATGAAAAGAGAAAGTAAAGTCTTAAATAAGGAAATCAACATTTAAAGTGAAAGGCTGGCTAGTTCAAATGAAGTATCAAGCAAAGAAACATGCCAAATAAATAAGTCTTTAGTGATTCTGAAAGAATGTGTGTGTGCATGAATGTAAGGAGAATCAGACTGCAGTTTCAGTACAGTGTTGAAGGAGTTAATGAAACAACAGAGCTGATGTAGGAAGTAGCTGAGTCTGGGGCAAGCACCGGAGAGCTCACATGAGATAAGGAGATAAAAAGCATGATCTAGCTAAATAAACAACTCAGATACTAAGCAAACTTTAAAGAAAATGGCTTGTAAAATTACATGTATGTGTGCAAAGGTCTTCTAGGGTCTTTAGAGCACTGAAAGTGTGCTGAGTGAGTTGGAATGAAGTTAGTAAGAAACTATTTCCAGACGGAGCTGGGTGTAAGAACACTTTTGAGAGAGGATAGAATCCACATGCAGGAACTTCTGAGGGGGTAAGGCATGCCAGAAAGAATGTATCTGTGTAGAACAGCTGGAAAAGGATTTAATCGATATCAGAATTGTAAGTAATTGAGTATTTACAGGAGGAGTATGTAAGAAGCTGGAATTAAAGCTGAAGAGGAAATTTAAAATTAAATGTGGAAATGTTTTCCTTGGTGACAGGAATAAGATTAAAGAAGCTCTGTAACTCATTCAAGCAGTTTTAAAACCAAGCTAAATAATGATTTGAAGTGATTTATTTGAGAGTGAGAATTTGGAATGGTTTATTGGAGAGTGAGTTTAATTCTGAGCACTGTTTTGATTAAGAGTTCAACAGTGTGTGAGACTTACTTTCTATGGCATTGGAGTCCTTCAAGCAGTGAAGGAAAAGTAAAGCTAAATGGTATAAAACTCCCAGTGAAGTGAAAGAAACCCTGAAAGTGAGCTGTTTTAAACCAGTGTACTGCTCACAGGATTCATTTAATCCTGAAACATATTGAGTTATTTCAGTGAGGAAGAGAGTGTATGTTTGAAAGATCAAAGGACTGAATGTCTGGAAGAAAAAAAATTACCTTAATTAAAGATTTAAATTTATTGGCAATTTGGTATAGTTTTTCCTGAACTGATTGGCAGTTGTAAAGGACTGACTCTGGCACATAAAGAAAAAATTGATTTTTGCACAGAGTTCTGTGGAAGGAAAAGATGGGAATTTAATTATCTTTTATTTTTTGGGGTGGGGGAGGAATAGCCAGCCTCACAACTAACAGAAAAAGAAAAAAAGGATAGGAACACTTTTTAGTTACCACATACACAGCTGGGGAAGTAGTCTCTTTTATTGATTAATAAAGATAGGTAGTAGGTATTGTGATAAGGAAGCTTATCAGGGCCTGGGAAACAAGGATAAAGAGGGGGAATTTACCCTTATCAAAGGACCTATATTGCAAGGTCAGAGATACAAAACCCCAGTTGTACCTAGAAACCAGATTGTACCAGGCTGCAATAGGTTGCAGAGTGTCCCTAGTGGTGAGAAGGAGGGGGAAAGCAAGTTCAGGGTAAGGAGCCCTTACGTCACTGACTTTCCCCGTTACTCAGCTGCCAAGAGGCAGACTGATTTGCAACACCTGAAAGGAGAAAGGGCAGGGTTAGAGCCTGGGAGGTTTAAAACTAGGACAGAATATTCAGGGGGGAGAGGAGAAGGAGTAGGAATGCCTACTGGAGGAAAAATGTAGCTGAAGCCCTGAGAACCAAGAGCCCATGCTGGAGGACAAGACAGGGAAGGTCAGATACATGCTGGCCAGAATATGAGGGAGGAACAACTGAACCAAGCCTTGACCCAGGTATGAGTTTTGGAAGCCTGTCTGATTGGGAGCATTACAGATTTGCTAGAGACAGCGCTTGCCCTGATGGGAGGCAGTCAGCTAAGCCCTCTGAGCCAGAAGTAGAACCCATGCAGCTAGGAGAACAGGAATTAGTTCTGGAAGAGGATGATTCTTACATGGACTGTTCTTTATGCCAAACTGCTAAGCACAAAGAAGTCCTGAGAGGAAATACATCATAAGGGAACCTTCCAGAGTCCAGTATCCTAGAGAGCCTGTATGTGAAGTGAAAAGGTTCTATGAAAAGGAAAATACTTGTGCTGAGAATGTGTGCTGCTGTTTAATTGTTTGCTTATTGACCAGCTGAAGTCAGTGCAGTGCAGAGCTTATGCCGTACTCACGGTGGATTTAAGAAGTTTCTTTTGAAAAAGAAAAGAGAGCTGTTTTTCTGAAGCTGATATTTTTGGTTTTGGTTTAAACAGCACTGCTATGCAAGTTTGCTAGCAGTGGCTGTGGAAAAGACTTTCTGCTTTGTATTGAAGGACATTACAAGCTGTTTGTGTTTAAGTTCAGTGATATCCTGTTGTACTAAACATAATCCTGGAGAAGAAATCCAATAGGTGACAATTTGTGAACCTTATTTGCGTTTACCTCATAAATAAATTCTGTCAATGCCTTAACTCTCGACCCAACTACAAAAGAGTGTTTTCTGCCTAAAAGTCAAGTGTAACCTGACTGGACTACCTTTCCCATGGTGCACTTCAAAGGCAGTCAGTCAGGCACATTGCTGAAGTGGTGGAATCTGCTATAACAAGCACGCCCCTCCACACTGCTGTAAGGGGCTATGGGCGTGACAGTGGCATAGTTGTTGGATACTTGTGCACTGAAGGATACCAGGAAAGTTTAATAAAGACACACAGCCGCAAGATTTTCAAGCCAAGCAAGGTGAAAGTGGAATCTTCCCTTACGGATGAGCAGAAGGGGGTGATCCAGGAGCAGTTCCTGAGGGAAGGATGCTGTATAAGCGAGAGGCCACACTGGTATAAGGTAAAAAGTACCTAGCCATGACCAGTGCTGGATAGAAAAAGTCTGTGCAGAGGCATTTGAAAAAAAAAAAAGGAAAAGAAAGGAGGCTGTTTGTGGTGTGCCGCCCTTTGTGTTTTTTCTTTTTATCTCTTGCAGGTGCTATTATGGATCCTAAGGAGCTGGTTAGCTGGATGGCGGCCCAATTCGCACGTCAGCAGGAGATGGCGCAGCAGGCCCAGGAAGCTGCAATCACCGCTTTGCAAGAACAGCAGAAACCAGTTATTTACTTGGTCGAAGCCTTGATTGCACTTCGGAGCCAAGGAGAAGGAACGGTATCAGCTGCACCAGTACCAGTTCATTCACATATGGACAATGTGGGACAGTTTCAGGGTGTTGGGGCTTTTAGATTTGGGAAACTCACCCCTGAAGACAACTTAGATGATTTTCTCGAGTCGTTCGAGAGAGTGGCACTGGTTCTAGGTTGGCCAGAGGCACAGTGGGCAGTAAGGCTGGCTACATCATTAACTGGGGAGGCGCTTGCCGCCTATAGAGCCATGCCAGCGGCCCAAGCTCTAGACTATAAAGCTGTTAAAAGTGCAATTAAGGACCGTTTAGGGCTAACGCCTACAGTATATAGGCGCATGTTTAGGGCCACAGTATTGAGAGTGGGCGAAACACCAAAAGCTCTGAGTCAGAGGATTAGAGGACTAGCTCTAAAATGGCTAGCTCCTGAGGGAAAATCTGTTGAGATGATTTTGGACACTATTATGCTAGAACAATTCATGTTAGCTGTGCCAAAAGATTTACAATCTTTTCTCATCAAGCAAAATTGCCAAAGCATGGGAGAGGCAACCCTGTTATCTGAACGCTTTATGGAAGCCGAGTTGGCTTATCAGAAAATGGGTAGCTCTCTGAAAACAGGTGCTGAGGTAAGCTTTGCTGCATCAGAAAAGAAGGATGGAGAAAATACTGTGTTTAGAAGTGATGCTGTGCCTACACAAGATATGAAGTGGGCTAGAAAAGAATGCTTCCAGTGTGGAAAGTGGGGACATTTGCAAAAAGGTTGCAAGTCTCGCACTAATTTCATGGGTACCAGTTTAAAACGGACCGGAGAAGGTTTCCTTTTGATGATTGAGATACAGGGAATTACTATCAGTGCTCTTTTGGATTCCGGTGCAGACCAAAGTATGTTATCCAAAAGACTTTGGAAAAAAACAGAGGCCCAAGATAATTTTGTGCCTAGAAAGCCTGAAAGTAATGTACGCATTAGATGCATTCATGGGACTGCCTTATTTTATCCCACCTATAAACTAACGGTTAAGGGTTTGGGAGTCCAGAAAGAAATTCCATTAGCAGTAGTGCCAAAACTCCCATATGATTTGATTTTGGGTAGGGACTGGCCTCAGTTTAAACAGGGTTTAGCAGAAGGACTAGAACAGAAGAGTGGCCTTGTATCAACCCAATCACAGGATAGAGCCAATACCCAGGAAGATGAGAGACAGGCAGATATCTCCAGGAACAAGCAGGAATAAGTCCTCACATATGGGTACGTCGGAACCGACGGAGCCTGCGCGGGAAAGCTCCCCAGCTTCCCAGAAAGGAAGCTTTTGGGGCCTCCCACTGCACATGCGCGCTGCCTTCCCGCCTTCCTGACCAGCTCTTCTCAGTTTCTCTTTTTCCGCGGAGCCAGCAGGTCGTGTTCCTGTCACCGCTGAAGAAATTCTTGTTTTAGTTTGTTTCTTTAGACCGCGTACCTGCCTTCCCCATACCGAAACCGGTACCGCCGCCGGTCTCTCTCTTTCTTTCTTTCAAAAAAAAAAAAAATCTTTATTTTTGCACAACTTGGTGACTTTGGTTAGGCCTCAGGCCTACACAAATTCTCCTCATGGAGAAACCAGCCCCTGGTTTCAAGAAGTGTACCAAGTGTAGTGCTGTTATTTCTGTCACAGACACCCATGACTGGTGTCTTAAATGTTTGGGACCTGACCACTCCATTCCGGACTGCCCATCCTGCTCCCAGATGTCTAAACGTGGTTTGCAGAACCGGGCCAACAAATTCCATGTGCTGTTTGCTTCAGATAATCCAGCATCACAGTCATCCAGGTCTTCCTCTCCGGATGGATCTCAGGTAACCAAACCTTCTTCGGGCAGGTCCTCAAAGAGCAAATCTCCTTCAAAGCATCGAGAGGCTCTCACTTTTGAATCTGAGGATCCTGCCCCAGCCAAACAACCCCGGCGGGAAGCTCTGGCTTCCAAAGCTCCATCTATGGGGTTACAGGTTGACATCGATGGCACGGCCTCGACCGATCACCTGTTAGACTGCTCTGGGGTACCGGCCCATACCGGTACCGACATCCAGGCAGCAGTGGCGTCAATGAGCAATACTGTTCAGACCATGCAGCAGGCCATGCTGGCTTTCATTAAAGCTGCGACGCCCTCCAGCGGTTCCGGTTCCGGTATCGTTTCCCATATCGGAACCGAGACCATCGTCTTCCAAACGCAGATCGGTTCCGCATGCCAGATCCGGGTTTTCACCCGATACCGATCCCATACCCGGTACGCCCGATGTCGATACCGAACGGTATGCGTATCGTGCGTTGGAAGCAAATAGAGGATACTCTGATTCTTCTGAGGATTTTGACTCCTCTGAGGACTCTGATGAGCTGTCTCTAGTTCTTCCTGAAGACCCTTCTTCCCCAAAGAGGAGAATGTCTCCACCAGAGGATTTGTCCTTTCAAGACTTCATTATAGAACTAGCTAAAGGACTTTCTATTACCACATCCTCTGAAAAAGAACCTAGATCAAAGAAACTGGATATTTTAGGATACCCTAAGGTTCCTAAAGAGGCAGTCACCCTGCCTATCCATGAAATCCTTCAAGAACACTTGATGGACTTATGGGAGGCTCCTCTAACGTTGTCTCCTTATTCTTGTAGGTTGGACACCATGTACCGGGTCCCTCCTTCTCCTGGTTTTCAAAAGACTCAGCTGCCTCACCATTCCATTGTGGTGAAGTCTGCGCTGAAAAAGATTAAGAGTACCAAAAGGCACTCTTCTACCCCTCCAGGGCGAGAATCTAAGACCCTAGACTCTTTTGGTAGGAAAATCTTCCAGGCTAGTATGCTTATAGCCAGGATTAATTCATACAGTCTGTATATGGGCATGTTTCTCAGGGAACTTGCCCTAAAGGTACGGCATTTTGCCCCCTTTATCCCTGAGGATAAAAAGGAGGAGTTCATTTCTATAGTGAAACAGCTTCTAGATGTTTCTAAGTTCTCCAACAGAGCAGCCTTTGATTCCTTTGAAGGTGCCGGTAGAGCTTCGGGCATTGCCATTGCAGCCCGACGACTTGCTTGGCTCCAGGCCTCTGACCTAGAACCCTGGGTCCTGGATGGCTTACGGAATCTGCCCTGTACAGGTGAGAACTTATTTGGTAAAGACTGGCAAATTAAAGCCACTCAAATGGACGCAGAAAATGCTACCTTAGATAGACTTTCTAAGTCTACCTCTACTCCTGCCAAGAAAAAGTCTTTCAAGAGGCCTTACTACAAGAAGGCCAGATTTTCCACAAATACTGGCCAACAATCTTCTCAGCCTCGCTTTGCTGCTAAACGTCAGCAGCCTAAACAGGCAAGGTCAAAGCCTGCAGTGTCTGCCACTCCTCAGCAGGCTCAACCCCCTCAGGGGTTTTGACTTGCCCCTAGAGAACTTAACCTTTCTGGCTCTAGAACAACCAGAGCCCCTCACCATTCCCGGAAGGTTAGCTCACTTTGCTCCCAGATGGGGGCAAATTACATCAGAGCAATGGACCCTCTCTATCATCAGAGAGGGCTACAAACTTCATTTTTCCAACCTTCCTCCATATACCATGGTGAGGCACTTCATTTCTCCCCCATCTCTCCTGGGCCTGTTGGGTCAGGAAGTCTCTTCTCTCCTTGCCCAAGGGGCAATAGAAGAGGTTCCTCTTCTTCAACAAGGGACAGGATTCTACTCCCCTTATTTTCTCATACCAAAGAAGACAGGGGGATTCAGACCTATCCTAGATCTGAGAGAATTGAACAAATTTCTGTACAAGGAGAAATTCAAAATGCTTTCTCTAGGCATTCTCCTTCCATACCTTCAGAGTCAGGATTGGCTTTGTTCTCTAGATCTCAAGGATGCATACACACATATACTCATCCACCCATCCCACAGAAAATATCTAAGATTTCTGTTTCAGGGAAAACATTTCCAGTACAGAGTACTTCCCTTCGGTCTAGCCTCTGCTCCAAGAGTGTTCACCAAATGCATGGCAGTTGTAGCCGCATTTCTAAGAGGTCTGGGAATTTTTGTATTCCCATATCTGGACGACTGGCTCATCCGAGCTCCATCTCAGTCAGAGGCCCAGATTTCCCTGGACCGCACAAGGCACATTCTGCAGTATCTGGGACCGGTGGTAAACCTTCCCAAGTCTCAACTTATCCCTACTCAGTCTCTGGAATTCATAGGGGCCCAGTTGGACACCACCACTGCAAGGGCCTACCTACCTTAAGTCCGGGGCCAATGTCTGGTGTGCTTGGCCTCCCAAGCTCAGTCCAGCAGTCACTTGACAGCCAGAGAAATGCTGCGACTTCTGGGCCACATGGCCTCCACGGTACACGTGGTGCTCTCTGTCGCTTTGCAACGAAGCTCTCAGATTATGGGCCTTCGCCAGAGAGCATCAAATTCATCTTCTGGCAGTGTATCTTCCAGGGGTTCAAAACTCTCGGGCAGACAGACTCAGTCGAGTTCTGCTTCCACACGAATGGTCCTTGCATATGGACCAGATACGCAGAATCTTTCAGGAATGGGGAACCCCGGACATAGACCTCTTTGCAAGTCCGTGGAATGCCAAACTTCCCCGGTTCTGTTCCAGGACTCCGTGTCAGAGAGCTCAGGCCAACGACGCCTTTCTCCTACATTGGGGTCAGGAATTCCTATATGCCTTTCCACCCATTCCTTTGATTCCCAAGACTCTGTTCAAACTCCAGAGGGATCACGGATCGATGATCCTCATAGCTCCACGCTGGCCACGCCAAGTGTGGTTCCCTCTACTTCTGCATCTCTCCCAGGGACCCTCCCTGGACCTGGGAGCTGCGCCAGACCTTCTGTCTCAGGAGGAGGGGACTTTGTGGCACCCAAACCCCAAGTCCCTACACCTCAGAGCTTGGTTACTGAAGGCCTAAGCCTTCATGACTTCAATCTTTCTCAACCAGTGAAAGATATCCTTCATGCCTCTAGGAAACCCTCCACGAGGCGTTCCTATGCTTTCAAATGGAAACACTTTTCCATTTGGTGTGCTCAACAGGGTCTTGACCCTCTAGCACTTCCTTTGAATTCTCTATTAGACTATCTCTTGCATCTTTCTAATGCAGGCCTTAAGACGAATTCAGTACGAGTCCATTTGAGTGCTATTGCAGCATCTTTAAAACCTATAAATGGACAACCTGTCTCCTCTCATCCTCTTATTGCAAGGTTCATGAGAGGCCTGACTCTAACTAAACCTCCCATCCGGCCTCCTCCGGTAGCATGGGATTTGAACCTAGTTCTAGGTCAGCTTCTGAAGCCACCTTTTGAACCGTTGGTTTCTACCTCCTTGAAATTTCTTTCCTGGAAGGTCCTTTTCCTTATTGCAGTCACTTCGGCTCGCCGCATCAGTGAACTACAGGCCTTAGTGGCTCATCCACCTTATACCAGGTTTTATCATGATAAGGTGGTCCTTAGGACGAATCCCCACTTTATGCCCAAAGTGGTCTCGCCTTTTCATCTTAGTCAAGAGGTATATCTACCTGTCTTTTTTCCGGCTCCTCATGCATCCAGTGCAGAGAGGAACCTTCATACTCTAGATTGTAAAAGAGCTCTTGCCTTTTACCTCAACAGGACTCAGCCACATCGAAAGTCTTCCCAGCTTTTCATGGCTTTTGATCCTTCTCATTTGGGACTTCCAGTCTCTAAACGTACACTTTCCAATTGGATTGCTCAGTGTATTTCCTTTGCTTACCAGAGTAAAAATATTTCTCTGGAAGGCCATGTCACAGCTCACAATGTGAGAGCCATGGCCACTTCTATGGCTCATCTTCACTCTGTATCCATAGATCAGATCTGTCGAGCCGCCACCTGGGCCTCGGTTCATACCTTCACAGCCCATTACTGTTTGGACAAGGACTCCCACCGGGATGCCTTGTTTGGTCAGGCTGTCTTCAAACACCTGTTCCATACTTGAACAACTCCTGCCCACCTTCCCAGGATGGATGCCTGAGATCCATACGAAGATGGCGAACCCTTGGAAGGGGATCTCCCAGGCATCTTAGCTAGGGAGTCCCCATATGTGAGGACTTATTCCTGCTTGTTCCTGGAGATAGCACAGTTACTTACCTGTAACAGGTGATCTCTGGGAACAGCAGGAATTAGTCCTCACAACCCACCCACCTCCCCTAGGAGTTGTATCTTCTATCTATCTTCCTTTCCTCTCTCTATTATCTCAGCTATAAACTCGAACTGAGGAGAGCTGGTCAGGAAGGCGGGAAGGCAGCGCGCATGTGCAATGGGAGGCCCCAAAAGCTTCCTTTCTGGGAAGCTGGGGAGCTTTCCCGCGCAGGCTCCGTCGGTTCCGACGTACCCATATGTGAGGACTAATTCCTGCTGTTCCCAAAGATCACCTGTTACAGGTAAGTAACTGTGCTTTACCTTCTCATGATGACCTAGTGACTCCTTCATCTGAAAAAGTTAAAAAAGGAAAAGCGCAAAAGCGTCTTGAGAGGCGCTGTAGGGCACAGGGAAGGGCTAGTATGGAGCTCAGCCAAGGCTTAGTCTGGGTGCCAGCGGAGATAGTAGAAAGGTTTCTGAATTTTCCCCAGGAACAGCGAGCTGATCCGGCTCTCACCCGAGCGTTTGAATATGCTCGAGGGGGGCGAGAGACTCTTCCCAGATTCATACTGGATAATGAGATATTGTATAGTGAAAGTCAGGACCCCCGTACTGGAACGATTCGAAAGCAGTTAGTAGTACCCACAGCTTTTAAGGGCCTAGTTTTGAGACTTGCCCATGATCATCCTGTAGTGGCCATAAGGGGTGCAGGGAACGTTGGATCAAATTTTGATACGGTTTTACTGGCCTGGCATTTTTAAAGAAACTGCCCGGTTCTGTGCTGCCAGCCCGGCGTGCCAGCGTGTTACAGAAACTCGGCCCCCAGTGGTGCCTTTAGTTCCAACACCCATTATATCGGATCCGGTGGGGCACATCACTATAGACATAGTGGGACCATTGATTAAAACCCCCCGAGGTTTCCAATACATTCTAGTTATGGTGGATCAGGCAACTAGGTTTCCCTGGGCGGAACCTTTACAAAATATTTCGGCAAAAACGGTAGCGTTGGAATTGGTAAAATTATTTTGTGAAATAGGTTTCCCCAGGGAAGTGTTAACAGACCGAGGCTCTAACTTTATATCTAAGTATTTAGCCAAGGTCTGGGATGCTTTTGGCATTCATCACATAAAAACATCTGCCTATCATCCTCAGTCGAACGGTTTGGTAGAAAAGTTAAACCAAACTTTGAAGCAGATGTTAAGAAGAGGTTTAGCCAGAAATTTAAAAGAATGGGATATGTTGTTGCCTTTTGTCTTATACGCCTGCTGGGAGCGGATTCAGGATTCCCTAGGCGTATCCCCCTATGAGCTGATGTATGGTCGAACACCTCATGGTCTTTTAGATATCTTAAGGGAGCAATGGTTAGGGCCAGAATCTGAGGACAAGGGAGTTCCCCAGTTCTTGCGGGATTTGAGAGCACGTTTAAATAGAGCCTCACAGGTTGCAGAAAGAAATTTGCAGGACAGTCAAGTACGCCAGAAGTGGTGGTATGACCGAAGGGCCAAGCCTCGCCAGTTGACTCTGGGCGAGAAGGTTTTGGTACAAGTAGCAGGTAACACCCCAAAATTCGAAGTACAGTGGAAAGGGCCCTGGAAGGTAGTCAAACAGGTGAGCCCCGTATCATATGTGGTAGAAAATTCTAAGGGTCGCAGGCAGACGTACCACATAAACGTCCTTAGATCTTGGCAACAGAGATCTACAACGGACAATATCTCTAATACAAATCAGGCCACAGATAAGACGTCAAAAGGTAATAGTGCCCTCACCGGAATTACAGACTGCTTGGAGGGACCTTCGCAACCTCAGCCAGCCCGTAATAACTTAAGCAGGGGGGTATGTGAAAAGGAAGCTTATCAGGGCTCGGGAAACAAGGATAAAGAGGGGGAATTTACCCTTATCAAAGGACCTGTATTGCAAGGTCAGAGATACAAAACCCCAGTTGTACCTAGAAACCAGATTGTACCAGGCTGCAATAGGTTGCAGAGTGTCCCTAGTGGTGAGAAGGAGGGGGAAAGCAAGCTCAGGGTAAGGAGCCCTTAAGTCACTGACTTTCCCCATTACTCAGCTGTCAAGAGGCAGACTGATTTGCAACACCTGAAAGGAGAAAGGGCAGGGTTAGAGCCTGGGAGGTTTAAAACTAGGACAGAATATTCAGGAGGGAGAGGAGAAGGAGTAGGAATGCCTACTGGAGGAAAAATGGAGCTGAAGCCCTGAGAACCAAGAGCCCATGCTGGAGGAAAAGATAGGGAAGGTCAGATACATGCTGGCCAGAATATGAGGTAGGAACAACTGAACCAAGCCTTGACCCAGGTATGAGTTTTGGAAGCCTGTCTGATTGGGAGCATTACAGATTTGCTGGAGACGGCGCTTGCCCTGATGGGAGGCAGTCAGCTAAGCCCTCTGAGCCAGAAGTAGAACCCATGCAGCTAGGAGAACAGGAATTAGTTCTGGAAGAGGATGATTCTTACATGGACTGTTCTTTATGCCAAACTGCTAAGCACAAAGAAGTCCTGAGAGGAAATACATCATAAGGGAACCTTCCAGAGTCTAGTATCCTAGAGAGCCTGTATGTGAAGTGAAAAGGTTCTATGAAAAGGAAAATACTTGTGCTGAGAATGTGTGCTGCTGTTTAATTGTTTGCTCATTGACCAGCTGAAGTCAGTGCAGTGCAGAGCTTATGCCGTACTCACGGTGGATTTAAGAAGTTTCTTTTGGAAGAGAAAAGAGAGCTGTTTTTCTGAAGCTGATATTTTTTGTTTTGGTTTAAACAGCACTGCTATGCACGTTTGCTAGCAGTGGCTGTGGAAAAGACTTTCTGCTTTGCATTGAAGGACATTACAAGCTGTTTGTGTTTAAGTTCAGTGATATCCTGTTGTACTAAATATAATCCTGAAGAAATCCAATAGGTGACAATTTATGAACCTTATTTGCGTTTACCTCATAAATAAATTCTGTCAATGCCTTAACTCTCGACCCAACTACAAAAGAGTGTTTTCTGCCTAAAAGTCAAGTGTAACCTGACTGGACTACCTTTCCCATGGTGCACTTCAAAGGCAGTCAGTCAGGCTCATTGCTGAAGTGGTGGAATCTGCTATAACAAGCATGCCCCTCCACACTGCTGTAAGGGGCTATGGGCGTGACAGTATCCTGACAACAACTGGACATTGCTGGGGCAGAGGGGATCCTAAGGCACCCAACATCAAGAAAACTGCAAGACATGGAAGGACGATTTGAGATAAGTGACTGACACACCATAATGTTCCCTGTAAAATAGTTACCTCCAAGTTATAATGCCCTGTTCAATGTAATTTCAGTTTGTTCAATGTAAACCGCACTGATGCAGAATAGCGCGGTATATAAGAGAATGTAAATAAATAAAATAAATAAATAATGACTATTATTTCTTGAAACGCACTAGTAGTTGAATTTTTTTGGAACAAAGGTGTCATTACCTGAATAATAATACTCATTCACCTGCAAAGTTACAGATAAAAGATAGTGTTAGAACGGAATTTTTCTTCTATTAAGAGTAAGGATATCTCAAACTTTAAACTGGTTAACTAATACTTGCCTGTTTTTGAAAGAAACAATGTTGTACCACTGTTGACTAAACGCATTTAAAATTCGTTCATGGCTGTGGGGCTCTAAGATGCTGCTTGAGTGATCGCCTCTGAGGATGCTCTTTTTCTGGTTGGTTTTGTCTTGGTATGGAGTGAATTCCTCTCCGGCGATATGGGGAAGAGGAAGGGGAAAGGAAAGGCTGTCCTCATTCAGGCTTCCAGTCCTTTATCTTTGCACCAGACTACCCTGAGAGCTTTGTAACATCTTCAGGTTTTCTGATTGCTCTCCCTTTGGACCAGCATGTAGCAGGCAGCAGCAAAGGGGTGTTGCTAAGCCCCGAAGTGCATACCCGGCCCCTGAATCCAGGAAGTGAGAGTGTAGCTGATATGGGGGATTTGCCGTGGACCGAAAAGTCAGGCAGTGTGTTCCTGCCAGGAGGCTGCCCAGCTGCGTCGTCTTCTCCACAATTGGAGCGAGCAATGGAGGGCTCACCGGTTGCTCCGGGTAGATCTGCGGAGACCATTGTACAGGAGTTGGAGATTGCTGCTTCCAGGAATATGTTTCGGGAGTGTATTCGACCAAAGGAGGTGACTTTGGATTCACTATGGGACGCAATGCAAGGTTTGAACTCTTCCTTGATGACCTTATCTACAAAAATTGTTGGTGATTTGTCTGTGGTTGTGCAGGAGGTGGTGGATCACTCCCAGGCATTGCAGCAGCTTAATGTGAGGATGTACACTCTCGACAATAAAATTGCTGCTGTTCAGGTGATTGGGGATGCCCTGATGAAGAACAGTAGCTGTAGCTGCCGATGGTTAGAGCACCTTGAAAACCTGATGTGCCAGGACAACCTCAGATTGTTGACCTTTCCAAGGTCCCCCCTTATCTCACCAATGGCTATAGTTAAAAAGTACCCAGTCTAAGATGTGATAATGTGGAAAGACAGAGTTTTATTTCTATAAGACCAATGACAACTCATTGGTCTTATAGAAATAAAGCTCTGTCTTTCCACATTATCACGTCTTAGACTGGGTTCTTCATCCTACGTGATACTTGCTTTTGTTGTAGTATGGTTAAAAAGTATTTTGTCGAGGTATTGGGGATGGAGTCTAGTAACTTACCTCCTCTGGTGAGGGCTCAATACCTGACCTCTGGCAGGGCTTTTCTTCTCTGGGGGGTCAGAAGGATTCTGTTATTGCTAACCTTACGGATTTCTTGGAGTCCTCTATGGAGGTGGTGACCCAACGTTCTACTCTACTTCTTACTTTTTGCCTTGGAGATCGATTGCCAAACTGTGTTTAGGTTATATATCTGCTCACTTGCTAAATTGTTCTATGGATCAAAAATCAGAATTTTTTTCAGATTTGTCTAGATTTACGCAAAAACGGCATCAAGATTTCTTGGCACTACGCCTTAGGATGTTAGCCTTAGGGTTAAATTTTGTTTTACGATTTCCTCGTATCTGTTTGTTGCAGTGTGAGAGTAAGAAGTTTGTTTTTTTTTTTAACCCAGGCAATCGTTAGAATTTATAACTGCCAGGGAAGAATTAAATTCTTAAGTTGTTGCCCCATAAGTACCGTTGTAGCATCCGCTAGGGAAGTTTAGAAGGATGAGCATTCACTTAATTGTAATTTATTTTTCTTTGATGTATTTTTCCATTGTTCTTGGATCCTTTTTCTATTATCTTTGTGGTTTATTTCTATCATTGTGGTTAATATTATGTTGTTTGATTTCCATATACTTTTCTTATTGGATGAAGTATAATTGTAAATCTATACATATTAAATAAAAAAAAAAATTCATTCACAGAAAATACTTGACTACATTTATAAAGATTGTTATTGTTTGTTTACAAAATTTGAATTTGTACTACGCTTACAAATTAGTAGTAGAACATTTTGTGAAAGTTAAACTTATTCAAATGATTCATTGTAGGAGAGTTTTCATCCCTTGTTAAGTCTTGATTTGAAATTTAAGTTTCCTGAAACACTAAAGAGTGTTGTAGAAAAATAAAAAAACATTTTCTCTGTAAGCTGAGAGTTGCCATTGGTGGCTTACTTGAGGTAACTCAGCCACCCGTGACATTCATAACATCAAGATAAAGTAGGGTAATACCCTCCATGGAGCCCCTGATTTACAGATGTCTTACAAATTGGGACATGGAACATACGAAGCATGAATCAAGGGAAGTTGGAGGTGATCAAGAATGAAATGGAATATGTACAACTTGATCTGTTTGGAGTCAGAAAATTGAAATGGACTGGCATCGGGCAGTTTGCCTCTGATGATCACATGGTCTACTATGCTGAAAATGAAAGACAAAGAAGAAATGGTGTTGCATTTATGATTAAGAAGAAACTTGCAAGAACGGTAATGAAATACAATGCAATTACTACTACTACTACAAATCATTTGTATAGCACTACAAGCCATACACAGTGCTGTACATATAGATATAAAATGCAGTCTCTGCTCAACAGAGCTTACAATCTAATCAAGACAAAACACATGGAACCCCATTCTGGGAGGGGGACATCTGGACCATCTGGATGTCCCTGCTGAAAATGGGGCCATTAGGACTTAATTCTAGTCTGCAGGAACAAAACGTTCCCATGGGAGCCTGAATTGGGCCCGAGGACAGCCCGGTGTGACCCCTTCACCTGCGGGGACGTCCTCTCCACAGGCACCCCCAGCATTCATGGCTCTGATCCCCCCACCCAACCCATGGTTGACCTCCCGTGGTGATATAAACAGCATGTCCCAGCAGGCCTGGCAGCACATACAGGGCCATGACCTGAATCGGCCTTGTATGTGCTGCCAGGCTGGCCCGCCCCTGCTCCGTCCCAATCCCGCCCCCTCCTGGATCTCCCCATCCTGATGCACAGGACTTATAGGGAGAGGGAATGGGGTGCTACAACCCACCTTTCAGAATGACCTCCATAGTGAAACTGGGGACTAGAGTATGGTAAGATACACATAAATAATGGACAAGAGAGTGAGGAGCATCAGGATCCAAAACGGCTTCAAAGAGGTGGGTTTTAGCCTGGATTTGAATAGAGCTAGATAAGGAGCCCAATGCACAGACTCGGGTAGTTTGTTCCAAGCCTATGAAGCAGCAAGATGGAATGAACAAAGTCAGAGTTGCCAGTGACAGAGAAGGACACAGATAAAAGGGATCTGCCAGAGGAGCAGAGTTCCCGAGGAGGAGTGTAGAGTGAGATAAGAGAGTAAAGATAGCGAGGAACCGCAGAATGAATGTACTTGTAGGTCATTAGGAGAAGTTTGAACTGGATGTGAAAATGGATAGAGCGCCAGTGAAGTGACTTGAGAACAGGGGTTACGTGAGCATAATGACACTGGTGGAAGATAAGCCATGCAGCTGAGTTTTGAACAGATTGAAGGGGAGAGAGATAATTCAGAGGGAGACTAGCGAGGAGCAGGTTATAGTACTCAAGACAAGAGGTAGCTAGTGAGTGCATAAGGGTCTTAGTAGTGTGAGTAGAAACAAAGGGACAAATGTTGCTGATGTTATAGAGAAAGAAGTGGCGGGTTTTAGCTATCTGTTGAATATGTGCAGAGAGAGAGGAGAGTCAAAGATGACCCCAAAGTGTGAGCTGAGGAAATAGGGAGGAGCGTAGTGTCATCCGTAGAAATAGAGAAGTAAGGAAGGGGGAGGTGGGTTTAGGGGGAAAGATAAGGGACTCAGTTTTGGACATGTTTAATTTCAGACAAGGGTGAGAAATCCAGGAAACAATGTCAGAAAAGTAGGCTAGAGATCTGGGACTGTATTCCTGGAGAAATTCAGATACAGAGGTAGACCTGAGAGTTGTCAGCATAAAGATGGTACTGAAAACCATGGAAAGAAATAAGTGCACCAATTGACAGAGTGTAAAGAGAGAAACGTAGAGGTCCCAAGACAGAACCCTGAGGTACACTAACTAAAAGTGGGATGGCAGTAGAGGAGAATCCACCAAAACATACACTAAAAGTGCGATGGGAGAGATAAGAAGAAAACCATGATAGAACAGAGCCCCTAAATCCAAGCGAGGACAGGATATCAAGGAGAAGGTGTTGATCAACAGTGTCAAAGGCTGCAGAAAGGTCAAGAAGGATGAGGATTGAGTAAAGGCCCTTGGATTTGGTGAGGAACAAGTCGCTGGAGACTTTGGCAAGAGCCGTTTCTGTGGAATATAGAGGATAAAAGCCAGACTGCAGTGGATCCAAAAGAGCTTGAGAGGAAAGAAAATCAAGACAGCAATGTTGAACTGCTCGTTCAAGTACTTTTGAAGCAAAGGGGAGGGATAAAGGCTGATAGCTGGAATGACAGGTAGGGTGTAGTGAGGGCTTTTTGAGGAGAGGTGTAACCAGAGCATGTTTGAAGGCCACAGGAACAGTTGCAGTGGAAAGCAATAGGTTAAGTATATGACAAATGGAAGAGATGATGGTGGAAGAGATACAGGAGAGGAATGGGATCAGAGAAGCAGGTTGTCAATTTGGAGGAGGAGAGAAAATTTGAGTTTCCTCCTCAGTGATTTCAGATAAGGAAGAAAGGGTGACAGAAGGTGAGGGAAGGATTTGGGAATGAAGGGGGAGGTGGAGGTGAACCTGTGGAGAATCCAATCAATGAACGCTTAATTTTTATTCGTCAATGAGGAATGCCCATCAGCACAACTATTATTCAAGTATATGCCCCAACAACAGCTGCAGAAGAGGAAAAGGTTGATCAGTTCTCTGAACAAGTACAAGCTGAAACTGATAGAACATGCAAACAAGATATCCTGATAGTCATGGGTGACTGGAATGCAAAGGTTCTCAACAAAGAAGATGGCAAAGTGGTTAGAAAATAGGGACATGGCAACAGAAATGAAGCTGGGGAAAGACTGATAGAATTCTGCCAGACCAATGATCTATTCATCTTAAATACCTTCTTCCAGCAACACAAGTTGCGACTGTATACATGGACTTCACCCAATAGATTGTACAAAAATCAAATTGACTACATCTATCGAAATCAAAAATGGAAAAGCTCAATAACATCAATAAAGACAAAGCTTGGAGTTGACTTTGGTACAGATCACCAACTACTAGTGTGCAAACTCAAGTTAAAGCTGAAAAAGAGCAAGCCACTCATGAATGTAGCAAAATATGACCTGGAATATATACCACCAGAATTTAAAGACAGCCTGCAAAATCAATTTGCTGCTTTGGATACAAATGACAGAGCACCAGAAGAGTTATGGGATGGCATCAAGAAAGTTGTGCTTGAAGAGAGTGAGAAGTCTGTACAAAAGGTGAAAAAGCAAAAATGGCCAAAATGGATGACCAAAGAAACTCTGAAAATTACCCAGAAGAAAGAGAGGCAATCACAGAACTTAAAACCAGGAAATTAAAATAAAAAATGAAGTGAGATACTTAGGAGTTATCATAGATAAACATCTCACACTAGATACCCATATCAGAAACACCACAAAGAAAATTTATTTCAAACTCAAAATACTTAAACAACTTAGACCTCTTGTATACATACATGATTTCATCAGTATAATTCAAGCTACCATAACACCCCACTTTGATTTTGCTAATCTTATATTAGTAGGTACATCAAAACAAAACATTAAAAGACTTCAACTTGCACAAAATTCAGCAGCTAGGATCATAACGAAAACACACTCACATCAACATATAACACCAATACTAGCATCCCTTCACTGGCTGCCAATTCAAAGCCGGATAACATATAAAACACTAATAACTACTTTTAAAACACTATTTGATATGGCACCATGCACATTAAGTAACTTAATTACTAAAGAACATTCAAAACCTACTCAAAGAAAAGGTCAATTAAATAAACTCAAAACCCCCAAAGACTTCATAAAAACAAATAAATCAACAAACAGAGCATTCTCACATGCAGCCCCAATAGCCTGGAATTCCCTCCCAGTTGAACTAAGAATGCTAACAGAGATTAATGAATTCCGCAAAAAATTGAAAACCCACCTTTTTACAATACATACAATAACATAGACCAGCCCTCAAAAGAATTAGATAAAGGCTAATCAGTTTCTGGTTAACATCTTACTATAACAGAAAAAGAAAACCTTCCCCATCAAAACCTGAACTACTCATTACGATAATACCCTACATAAAATGTATATGTATATAATGTATATAGTGTTGCACTGTTCCGTGCTAATCTGTTTAACATTTTCTGTTAATTTTACATTGTTTATAGTTATATGTTATATGTAAAACAAACTATGCTTTGTTGACTGTTGTTATTTGTGAACCGCAGCTGATCCCCGGAAGCCGCGGTATATAAGTGCTTGTTAAATAAATAAATAAAATAAAAGAGATTTCTAATGTGCAGCAAGACTTTCCTAACAGGGGCTCTACAGATCAACCAACAGTAAGGATTTCAGGGTTTATTTTATTAAATTGCTAGTTCTTTGACTGGGAGCTCTTAAAAGGGTTTTTGTATTTTTTAAGCAAGGTTACTTTCTTTTTGGTGCTTTAGTGGAAATTTCCTTGAGCAGGGTAGATTGTTGTACTCTAGTAACCTCCTCAGCTTTGGGAACTGCTAACACCTAATCAGGTGTTAGTTCCCTCTCTACCCACCCCGACTCCCACCTACCCCTAGTGAGCAGTCTTGCTTTATAGGGCACCTCCCCATTTAACAAAGCACAGAGAATTGGACCAGCACATTTTGAATATAATTAAAGATATTTAACTGCTTTTTCTCTGAAAGGACAGCTGGGAAACCGACTGGTACTTGATAGATCTCTCTCTTTTGCTTTAACAGATACCTAAGCTCCACGAACTGAACAATGGCTGGGAAAAATCGTATCGCTAAAGCTGTTGCCCCGTTACAGCTTCTGCCTCGGTCTAGACAGAGGTCCTAATGCCAGTTGAAGGACCGGTTCCATGTGCAGGGTGCCTGCATGCTGAAGCTCTGAGGAAACAAGTGGAGGAACTCAGAGAGGAGGTGGCGAGGCTGAGGAGCATTCAAGACAGTGAGAAGTACATTGATGAGATGCTTCTTGCAGCAACCAAGCTCTCCAGCAGAGGAGAAGTTGGGTGCCAACAGAATGTCGATGGTTAGACACAAGTCGCCAGGTCCTGCAAAATCACCTATCCAACCTCTCCAGCCCTTGAATTGAAGAACCATTATGCAGCCCTGGAAATGGAGGAGGTGAAAGCATCCCTGGAAAGGGAAGAACAGAGCTCAAGTACCCCAAAGTTGCAGAATCAGTGACCACAAGGAAACAAAGGGTAGTGGTGGTTGGAGACTCTCTTCTGAGGGGTACTGAGGCATCCATCTGCCGACCAGACTTGATGTCCAGAGAGGTATGCTGTCTGCCTGGTGCCAAAATCCAAGATTTTACGGAGAGTTTGCCGAGACTCATCAAGCCCACTGACTATTACCCAATGTTGCTAATCCATGTTGGAACAAATGGTACTGCCAGGTATACCTCGGAACGTATCAAAAGTGACTTCATGGCTCTAGGACAGAGGGTGAAGCAGTTAGGTGCACAGGTGGCTTTCTCTTCAATCCTCCCTGTTGAGGGTAAAGGCCAAGGCAGAGAGGCTCGCATCCTGGAGATGAATGCATGGCTGCGTGGATGGTGTCATCGAGAGTGTTTTGGTTTCCTAGACCATGGGATGCTGTTCCAAGGGTTGCAGAGCAGAGATGGCATCCATCTGTCCAAGAAAGGTCAACGTGTCTTCGGTAGTAGACTGGCTAATCTACTAAAGAGGGCTTTAAACTAGATTCGTTGAGGATGGGTGAAGAAAGCCCCCAGGTAGGTGATACATTAAATACCTTTATGGAAATGGGTTACAGGGGTAACATATGGAAAGCAGTGTGTATAAATGCCCGTAGCATGGGAAATAAGATCCCTGATGTTGAATCTTTGGTGGGAGTGGCTGACTTGGATTTAGTGGCAGTTACAGAAACATGGTTCACAGAAAACCATGATTGGGATGTAACTATACCTGGCTATACTTTATTCAGAAAGGACAGGGTAGGAAGAAGGGGAGGAGGAGTGACACTATATGTAAAAACTACTATTAACAGGCCTCTTTGGCTTCTTAGTAGCTCTCCTACTCCTAGGAATATGTCTTGCCTGTTTTATGAAGTGTTGTGCTTCATATATGGCTAAGACCACAAACACCATTGCAGTCCTTAAGTTACGAAGTGTTCCCAGTACTGGAAATTTGCTCCATGAAATGCCCTTTTATGAAGAATGTGGTTCTGAGCAGAACCAAAGGGAGGACTGTGGAAAAGGGCGCCTCAACCCAGGCTCTAGAACTAAACTAGAGACTATTAAAGAAATTGATGAGTTATCATGTACTAAAGTAATTTATACAACTATGGATCACCCTGTCTATGGCAATTTGAATTTAGAGGTGGACAGTGACAGTGAACGTACATATGGAATACTGGACATAGGTATGGACAGTGGTGGTACAGAAAATCATGAAACAGGACTGTAAAGCTAGCTATAGATGAAACATATGCTTTTTGTAATTTACAAGCTAAACTGCAAAATCAAAGAGTTTTTCTCTACTAGATTGTTCTTCTGTACTGTTAGCGATTGCATCAGAGAATTAGCTAACAGACCTGTGTACATAGTTATTGGGTCACAGGCCAGCTTCTCTAAAATCAATGGTTACAGACAGTGCTTCCCCTTTCATCCTGCAAGATGATAGGTTGAAGAGTAGTAACTAGGTCAGCATGAACTTTTCGAGAATTAGACCTTAGGTCAACATATAACTGGAAATTAAACAAAGCTTGAATAAATAATAGAAATTCAGCAAATATTGTAAGTGTAACTAATTAGCTTTTGTTTAGTGGAAGAAATATAGAGACACCTGCTGTATCTAGTGAATATAGTCATAACCTTGTAACTTCTGCTTTCTTATGTTGTTTGGCAAGGATATCAGCAGATTCTATTCTAGACTTGAAATTTTGTAATATGAATATCACCAGATGTTAATTAAAAATTAACTGTGTCAGCTGATAATTCTCAATAAAAACTGGATCTTTGGCAAAGAAATCTTTGAAGGAACTCATATGGAAAGGCCTACTTTGGCTCCCTGATCCTTCCTTACAGAGCTCTGGAATAATAATTAAATAATTGTCTCTTGTTCTTTTCCTTCCTGTTAATTATCTGAAACCTTCTAACTAAAAGAATCCAGGTTCATTGAAGGAGGTCAGGCCCTGAGAGAAAGGGTTCAACACTTTGGAATTACAGAGCTTAAAAGGGAGAGAGGAGGCATTGTGGGTTAAACTAGAAAGAGGGAAAGAGAAATCTATTTGCATTGGTGTTATATACAGACCTCCTTCACAAGAGGAAGAGGTGGACAGAGAGTTAATTGAAGATATACGCAGCATTGCTAGGAAAGGGGAGGTGTTACTGATAGGAGATTTCAATATGCCAGTTGTTGATTGGCACATTCCTGCTGCAGTATCATCTAGAAGTAAGGAGATCCTGGATTCTCTACAGGGAGAACTATTCAGGCAATTGGTAACAGACCCCACACGTGAAGGGGCCATACTGGACTTGGTGCTTACCAATGGTGAAAGTGTTTCTGCTGTTATAGTGGGAGATCATTTTGCATCCAGTGATCACCAGATGGTGTGGTTCAGTATTAGGATTAGGGCTGTTAGAATCCATTCAAAGGTGAGGATCTTAGACTTTAGGAAGACTAACTTTGCCAAGATGGGCCAATACCTCAGGGAGTTGTTAGTGGGATGGGAACAACTGGGGGATGTAGAAAAACAGTGGGCAAAATGGAAAGGGGAAATTTTAAGGGCAACCAACCTTTTTGTTAAAATGGTAAATAAAGGTAAAAGGAAAAGGAGACCGCTATGGTTTTCGAAAGAAGTAGCTAAAAAAGTTAAGAAAAAGAGGGAGGCCTTCATGAAATACAAGAGATCACAGAGAGAAGACAGGCATCTGTATTTGGAAAAACTTAGAGAAGCTAGCAAAGTAGTCAGGAAGGCAAAGATTCAAAAGGAGGAGGAAATAGCCAATGCAATAAAATGGGGGGATAAGACATTTTTCAGATATATTAGAAGAGGAAAGGCAAAAGTGGTATTGTCAGACTCTTGGGTGCAGGGGAGGAATATGTAGAAGCTGATAAGGATAAAGCGGAATTGCTTAACAAATATTTCTGTTCTGTGTTCACAGATGAATAACCAGGAGCAGGACCTCAAAAACACCCACAAACTGGAACAGAAGCGAGGGACATCTTGAACAATTTTCAGAAGACTGTGTTCGTGAGAAGCTAGCTCAAAGTAAAGTAGACAAAGTGATGGGACCAGATGGGCTACACCCTAGAATACTGAGGGAACTTGGGGATGTTCTAGCAGCTCCACTGACTGACCTTTTCAATGCCTCATTGGAGTCGGGAGTGGTGCCAAAGGACTGGAGAGAGGCTCATGTGGTGCCTTTACACAAAAGCGGAAGTAAGGATGTGGTTGAAAACTACAGGCTGGTTAGTTTAACTTCGGTGGTGAGTAAATTATTGGAAACACTGCTGAAAGAGAAAATAGTGAGGTTTCTGGAGTCCAGCGGATTACAGGATCCGAGGCAGCATGGATTCACCATAGGCAGGTCTTGTCAGACAAATCTGATTGATTTCTTTGACTGGGTGACCATGGAGTTGGACCGAGGGAGAGCCCTAGATGTGGTGTATTTAGATTTCAGTAAAGCCTTTGACACTGTTCCTCACAGGCGACTTATAAATAAACTGAGCACCCTAGGATGGACCCTAAAGTTACTGCTTGGGTTAGAAATTGGTTGGGTGGGAGGCGACAAAGAGTACAAGTAAATGGAGCTCACTCTGAGGAGGATGTTACCAGTGGTGTGCCCCAGGGATCGGTCCTTGGTCCAATTCTTTTTAACATCTTTGTTTGTGATATAGCAGAAGGGCTGTCGGGTAAGGTTTGCCTCTTGGCGGATGATACCAAAATCTGCAATAGAGTAGACACCCAGGAAGGTGTAGATAACATGAGGATGGATCTAGCTAAACTTGAAGAATGGTCTAGAATTTGGCAGCTGGGATTTAATGTTAAAAAATGTAAGGTCATGCATTTGGGCTGCAGCAATCCAAGGGAGCAATATAGTACAGGGGGTGACGTACTTTTGTCCACTAAAGAAGAGCGGGACCTAGGCGTGGTTGTGTCTGATGATCTTAAAGTAGCTAAACAGGTAGAAAAGGTGACGGCAAAAACTAGAAGGATGCTTGGGTGCATACGGAGAGGAATGGCTAGCAGAAAAAAAGGAGGTGATAATGCCTCTGTATAAGTCTTTGATGCGACCTCATTTGGAGTATAGTGTGCAATTCTGGAGACTACACCTTCAAAAGGATGTGAACAGGATGGAATCGGTGCAGAGGGTGGCTACTAAAATGATTAGTGGTCTTCATTATAAAGCATATGAGGACAGACTGAAGGATCTTAATATGTACACTTTAGAGGAAAGGCGGGATAGAGGTGATATGATTGAGATGTTTAAATACCTCCGTGGCATAAATGTTCAGGGAGAGAGCCTCTTTCAATTGAAAGCAAGTTCTGCTACGAGGGGACATGGGATGAGGGTGAAGGGAGATAGATTCAGGAGTGATATTTGGAAATATTTCTATACGGAAAGAGTAGTGGATCCATGGAATAGTCTCCCAGTGGAGGTGGTAGAGATGAGGACAGTAACTGAATTCAAAAAAGCATGGGACAAACACAGAGGATCTCTAAAGGTAAAAAGGGGACTGTTGTAGTTGTTAATATGGAAGGACAGACTAGATAGGCCATGTGGTCTTTTTCTGTCATATTTCTATGTTTCTATGTTAAGACAAGACAAGGAGAAGTACTACAATGATGCATGCAAGGAAATAGAAGCAGAAACAGAATATTAGAGGAAGAACAAGATCAGCTTTCCTAAAGCTACAAGAGTTAAAGAGAAAATTCCAGCCTTGAATTGGAATGCTACAAGATGCTCATGGATCCATGCTGAATGATACTGAGAAAAACAAGAAAAGGTGGAAAGTATACACAAAGTCATTATATCATAAAGATCAAGTGAACCAACAGCCGTTTCAACATGTACCTTATGATCAGGATCCATTGGTGATGAAAGAAGAATTCGAAGCAGTATTGAAAGCATTATCAAAGAACTATGTATCTCCGCCTGCAAAGCCTTCTGCCTGGAGCAAGCAGGTGCTCAGGCCACGCCATGAGTAAATGCACACCAGCTCAGGGCGCTGGCCACCACCTTTGCCAACTTGTGCTTGGTACCAGTGGCCAACATCTGCAAAACTGCTACATGGTCCTAACTGCAGAAGTTCCAGAAGTACTACTGCTTAAGAATAAGATAAAACTAATTGTGACAAAAAGAGAAATAAGGATAGCAAAATCAAAGGCAGAAGAAAAGATGACTAAAGATGTGAAGTGTGGCCACAAAACCTTTTTCAGGTATATTTGGGAGAGGAGAAAAATTAGAGGTGGAACTGCAAGACTCAAAAGTGCCGGGAACGGATTTGTGGAAAGTGACATTGAAAGAGCGAAAATGTTAAACAAATACTTTTGTTCTGTTTTTACTAAAGAAATTCGTGGAGAAGGACCACCTGTGATTGACAATTAGATACCACACCTTCACTATGCTGATGATACCATTCACAGAAGATCATGTGTTAGAACAGCTTGCAAAACTGAAAGTGGACAAGGCCATGGGACCGGATGGGATACATTCCAGGATACTGAAAGAGCTCAGAAAAGTTCTGACAGGGCCGTTAAATTATGTTTTTAATAGATCCTTGGAGACAGGAGAAGTTCCACAGGAGTGGAAAAGGGTTGATGTGGTACCTCTTCAGAAAAGTGGTAATAGAGAATAAGTGACAACCTACAGGCCAGTAAGCCTTACTTCGGTGATGGAAAAAATAATGGAGGCGCTCCTGAAAGAGTGACTAGTGGACTTTCTCTAATCCAGCAGGTTGCATGATCAGAGGCAACATGGTTTTACCAAAGGACGATCTTGCCAAACAAATCTGATTGAGTTCTTTGACTGGGTGACCAGAGAACTAGATCAAGGGCATGCGATGGATGTGATCTACCTAGATTTCAGCAAAGCCTTTGATACTGTTCCTCATAGGAGGCTTATCAATAAACTCAACAGCTTGGGGATGGGTCCCAAGGTGGTGAACTGGATCAGAAATTGGTTGACTTGACAGATGACAGAAGGTGATGGTAAACGGAACTCACTCGGATGAAAGGAAGGTGATTAGCAGTGTACCCAAGGGTTTGGTTCTGGGACTGGTACTGTTCACTGTATTTGTGAGTGATATTGTTGAAGGACTGAATGGAAAAGTCTGTCTTTTTGCAGATGACATGAAAATTTGCACCAGAGTGGACTCCCCTAAGGGAGTGGATAACATGAGGAAAGATCTACAAAAGCTGTAGGAATGGTCTAATGCTTGGCAGTTAAGATTTAATGTGAAGAAGTGCACTGTCATGCACTTGGGAAGCAGAAATGCAAGGGCATTTTATGCAATAAGGGGCAAGAAGTTGCTGTGTACGTACCAGGAGAAGGAACTCTGAGTGATTGAGGATCTCAAGGTGGCGAAACAGTGTGACAGCGGTGGCAAAAGCCAGAAGGATGCTAGGTTGTATACAGAGAGGAATTACTAGCAGAAAGAAAGAGGTACTAATGCCACTGTGCAAGTCGTTGGTGAGGCCTCACTTGGAATATTGTGTTCAGTTTTGGAGACCATATCTCGCAAAGGATTTAAAAAGACTGGAAACGGTTCAGAGAAAGGCGATCAAAATGATTTGGAGCCTGTGTCAGAAGATGTATGAGAAGAAACTTAAAGACCTAAATATGTACACTCTGGAGGAGAGGAGGGACAGGGGAGATATGATTCAGGCACCTTTTTATCCTGGGCAATGTCCGTCCAGTGTGTATTTTTCTTCTTTGTTCCCAACATACTTTAATTGTAGTGTTAAACATTTAAAGAGTATTATTGAACAAACAAACCTCTTACAAAGATGGGGAAGCTGTAAAACTAGAGGGCATAATATGAAACTGCAAGGGGGTAAACTGAAAGGCAATGTCAGGAAATACTTTTTCACTGAAAGGGTGGTGGATACTTGGCATGCCCTCCCGATGGAAATGGAGGGGGCAAATAGTGACAGAATTCAAAATGGCATGGGACACAGTGGATCCCTTTATAGCAACAGGATAAAATCAAAATAAACATAAGAGATAGTTATGTGTATAAATCTCAATAAATAGGGGTGACCTACATGGAGTGGTGGGTACACCCCCTGAACAAAGGCATGGGGAGGAGTGACCTGCATGGAGTGGTAGGTGCACCTACTCTTGCCACCTTGCTGGGCTGTCTGGATGGACCGTGCTGGTCTTTTTCTCCCTTCATATACTATGTTACTATGTAGAACAAAACACTGGGCATTGATGGCATTCCCACTGAAGTATTACAACAATCAGATGTGGATGTTACCATACTTACAAGGTTCTGCCAAGAAATTTGGGACATCATGGCCAACTGACTGGAAAAGATCTGTGTTTATACCAATACTAAAGAAAGGTGATCCAACTGACTATGGAAATTATCACATAATCACTCTGATCCCACATTCCATCAAGATTCTACTCAAGATCATTCAGCAGAGACTATAACCATACCTGGAATGAGAACTGCCTGAAGTGCAAGCAGCGTAAGGAACATGAGACATCACTATGGATGTGAGATGGATTCTTGAAAAGACAAAAGAACACCAAAAGGATATCTATATGTGTTTTATTGACTACAGCAAGGTTTTTGACTGTGTAAACCATGAGACACTCTGGGCCACATTAAGAAGCATGGGTATACAAGAACACCTGATAGTTCTCTTGCACAGCCTTTACATTGCTCAAGAAGCAACGGTTCAAACAGAACAAGGAGAAACAGAATGGTTTAACATTAGCAAAGGTGTAAAATAAGGCTACATACTTTCCCCCTACTTCTTTATATGCTGAACTAATCAGAGAAACAGGACTGTATGAAGACAGCCAAGGTGTGAAGATTGGTGGAAGACTCATCACCAGCCTTCACTATGCTGATGATTTATTTATTTTTATTTATTTATTTAGCAAGCATTTGTAGCCCGCTCCTTCCAGCGATCAGAAGCGGGTAGGATTACTATTGTGAAACTGCCGAATCAAGGCAGGTACAAATTTTGTTTACATACAGATTGTCAGAAAAGCACATCATACAGAGTTAACACTTCTTAGCTATGGGGGAGTTCATTTACATATATACATAAATACATATATACAGGATAATCTTCTTGGACTGTCGAATCAAGGCAGGTACAAATTTTGCTTACATACAGATTGTCAGAAAAGCACATCATACAGAGTTAACACTTCTTAGCTATGGGGGAGTTCATTTACAGATATACATAAATACATATATACAGGATACCATATTACTGGCTAAAAGTGAAGACTGCACCTTAACGTGAAGAAGACAAAGATCCTGACAGCTGTTAAAATCAGTAAGTTCATTATCGATGAAGGAAAAATAGAAATAGTGGACAACTTTAAACTGCTTGGATCAATAATCAATAAAGAAACGACAAACAGTCAAGAAATCCGATGACGCATTGCTTTTGGCAGAATGGCTATGAAGAACCTAGAGAAGATTCTCCAGAGCAGAGATCTCTCTTGCCATACAAGATTTGACTTGTCCAAGTCATGATATTTTCAATAACATCATATGGATGTAAAAGTTAGACAGTGAAAAAGATAGAAAGGAAGAAAATCAATGCCTTTGAATAAGGTGCTGGCAAAGAATACTGTGTTATACCATGGACTGCCCAAAGAACAAACCAGTCAGTACTACAGAAGATCAAATCTGAGCTTTCTTTAGAAGCTCAGATGACAAGACATCAACTTTCATACTTTGGACACATCATGCACAGAGGGAGATCATTAGAGAAAGACATCATGCTTGGCAAGGATGAAGGTTAATGCAAAAGAAGGTCAGCAATGCGATGTATTGATATAATAACAGCAGCTATGGATGCCACTCTATCAACAATGAGCCGCTTGACTGAAGATCAAACACAATTTAGGACAACTATCGAGAGGGTCGCCATGAGTCGACACCGTTTTGATGGCATTTAACAAAAACAGCATCCTGGAAAGCAGAACTGTTGGTAGCCCTTCCAGGGTCAGCTTAAGAGGTGAGCCAGTGAGGCACTGGCTCAGGGCGCACCACAATAGGGACATAGGAAGCCTGCATCACTGGCTCGCTTCCAGCCTGCCACTGCCTCCCCAGCCACGGCATTAATATAGCCATGGGAGCATTTTATTTTGATCCCGTGCATGTGCTGTACTCAAGCAGCCAGCTAGAGTATAGCACAGTTGCAGTAGCAAAAGTAAATGCTCCCATGACTGTGCATTAATACAGCTCTGGGTTCAAAAGAAAATGCTCCCGCAGCTGTATTAATGTTCAGTAAAGCAGGGAGGAACATTGGCTTTTGGTCCCACAGCTGTATTAATGTTTAATACTGCTGCAAGAGCAAAAGCAAATGCTTCTGTGGTTGTGTTGCTGTAGAGAGGGGGAGGGATGGTTGATACTGGGCTGGGTGGATTAATAATGGCTGACACTGGGGCTTGGGGTACTGAAAATGGGCTGATACAGGGGCTGGGGGAGTCTGACTGATACTGGCAATGGGGGGTCTTGGACTGGAAATGGGCTGATACTGGGGCTGGGGTCTGTACTGGAAATAGGGTGATATTTATTTATTTAGCTAGGCTTATATACCACTTTTCTACCAGTCAAAGCAGTGGACATTTAGGTACTGTATATATATTTTTCCCTTGTCCCTGAAGGGCTCACAATCTATGTTTTTGTACCTGAGGCAACAGAGGGTGAAGTGGCTTGCCCAAGGCTACAAGGAGCACTGTGGGATTAGAAACCCTAGTCCTTCTAGCCCAAGGTTGCTGTCTTGGCTCTCTGGCCTGAGGTAATGTGCCCCAACCACTAGGCCACTCCTCTCTTGGGCCTGGGGGCTGTAAATGAGCTGATACAGGGGCCAGGGGGCTGACTGATACTGACAATGGGCTGATACTGGGAAAGGGGGGCTGGGACTGGAAATGTGCTGATACTGGGGCTGGGGACTGGTACTGGAAATGGGTTGATATTGGGGCTGGGGGACTGGAAATGAGCTGATACAGGGGTCAGGGGACTGACTGATACTGGCAATGGGCTGATACTGGGAAAAGAGGGCTGGGACTAAAAATGGGCTGATATTGGGGCTGGGGGGACTTGAAATGGCTGATATATGGGCTGGGGGCTGACTGATACTGGTAATGGGCTAATACTGGGAATGGGGGCTGGGACTAGAAATGCGCTAATACTACGCCTGGGGAGACTGGAAATGGGCTGATACAGGGCTGGGGGCTGGTATTGGAAATGGGCTGATACTGGGGCTGGGGGGCTGATACTGGAAATGGGCTGATATTAGGGTTGAGGGGACTGGGAATGGGCTGATACTAGATCTGGGGAGATAGAGATGGAAAAGGGCTGGGACTGGAAGACAGCTAATTCTAGGGCTGAGGTCAGTGTTTGAAGGGATAATGCTTGCTAAAGACTAGGATTGGAGTAGAAAAAAGAGAGTGATGGGGAGTGAGAAGGGAGAGGAGGAAAAGATTTTGTAAGGAGCAGGGAAGAAGAAAAGTCAACCAAGGAAATGTTGAAAGAGAGGGGCATAAGAATGCATGCTGGGATAAGAAGGAGGAAAGACAAGGTTAATGAATATTGGAGAAAGAAGTAAATGGGTGGGTGCTGGGGAAGGGAAGTAGGAGACAGGAGGGCAGGTACTAGGGAAAACGGATGTGGGAAAGCAGGAACTCTAACAGGTGGAGACTCTAAGATAGGCTGGGCATTGGGATTTTAAGTGGGGACTTGGGGCTTGGGTAGGATTGTGAGTGGGATTGCTTGGGGGGATAGTGGGGACTCAGAAATTATACAGATAGGTATCTCTCTGAGCATATCAAAGTGATTTTGTGGCTCCGAGTTACAGAGTAAAGCAGATAGGTGCGCAGGTGGTGTTCTCTTCAATCCTCCCTGTTGAAGGCAAAGGCCGAGGCAGAGAAGCTCGCATCCTGGAGATGAATGCATGACGCCATGGGTGGTGCCATCGAGAGTGTTTTGGTTTCCTGGACCATGGGATGATGTTCCAAGGGCTGCAGAGCAGAGATGGCATCCATCTATTCAAGAAGGGTCGAATTGTCTTCAGCAGCAGACTGGCTAACCTGCTGAAGAAGCCATTAAACTAGATTTATTTAGAAACATAGAAACATGATGACAGAAAAAGACCACATGGCCTATCTAGTCTGTCCTTCCATATCAACAACTACAACAGTCCACTTTTTACCTTTAGAGATCCTCTGTGTTGGTCCCATGCTTTTTTGAATTCAGTTACTGTCCTCATCTCTACCACCAAGCAGAAGCAATAGATGACCCAGTGGCTCAAAAATAGCTTAAAAAGTTACTTTATTGAAGGTCCCCGATGCGTTTCGGCTTACGCCTTTCTCAAGGGGAGGGATGCTTACAAAGAAAAAGTAAAAAATATAAATATATTAAATACATACATTAACACATCATTAAAAAGCAACCGGAGAACATTTACATATAATTAAAATTAAAATACATAATAAAAACAAAAGTGAAACTGATAAAAATGATAAATATACAATAGGGAATTAAAAATACCATTCATATTGAATCAATAAATAAGTAAAAACATATCAAAACACATTAAAACACCATGAAAAGATAGACGCAGGGCAGAGAAAAACTCATTCAAACAAAATGAATGGAAACTACTCATGTAAAATGTAGAGAAGAGACAAACTCATTTGAACAAACTACTCACTAAACCGTACATCAAAGTGCCATTTAAAATAAAAGGACACTGAAGTCTTTTAGTGAGATAGTATTGTACCCACGAATCACATTTGAAACTAAAATTTGTACTGAAAATAAACTCTTGTAAATACTTTAGAAACAAAGTGTTATTAAATACCTGTTTGACTGCACAGTCAAAATTAACCTTACTTCAAAGAACCAAACACTGTGCTGACAAATGAAACGTGCACCAAAGTGCTGTTTGCTTGCAAGGACACTGAAGACTTTAGTGAGGTTGTGTTTTATGTTTTGTCACTGTGTAATATAAAAGAGAAAGGTCACACATTAAAACTAAAGATAGTAATAAAAAAAGTTTTAAAAAAAGGGGGGGCTCTAAGAAATGAAATGTTTAAAATACCTGTTAGACTGTACAAATCAGAATGAACCTTGTTTTAGGAGCAAGGACGCCGTATTAGCAAACTGAAGAGAACACAAAAAACCAAGAGACATATGCCGTGAATAATTATATTGAAATACAAATCGTTTCTTTAAACATGAAATAAGACTATTCTTTACTTACTAGTGATGGCAGAGGTTGTGCAAAGTGCGTTCTTCCAAACGGATCAAAATGTTACTAAAAAGTGCTTTTTTTAAAAGGCGCTAATTTTCGCACCAAAAGGGGCATGGCCACCTTCAACCAATCAATGAAAAGATATCGTGGAGTGTATGATAAAGAGGAGACTGTATATAAAGGAGCAATGATTTCATAATAAAACATGATAATAGGTTCTACTGAAAATGCGCATTTAAATATAAACTTTAAAAGTGTGTCGACCAGGCAAATAACGATCCTTTATCCAATATCGTAGTGGGTGTTTCCTCAAGATCCTAGCTTGCTCTAACATAACGCAACTAGCCGCTATGAAGGGCAGCTACAAGTGAGGCTGGGGCAAAAAAAGTAATGCTGTAAGTAAATGATAAAACCAACATTAAAACGCTAGTTGCGTTATGTTAGAGCAAGCTAGGATCTTGAGGAAACACCCACTACGATATTGGATAAAGGATCGTTATTTGCCTGGTCGACACACTCTCCTGTGTTCTGCTCATCTCTACAACCTCCACTGGGAGACTATTCCATGGATCCACTACTCTTTCCGTAAAGAAATATTTCCGCATATCACTCCTGAATCTATCTCCCTTCACCCTCATCCCATGTCCCCTCGTAGCAGAACTTGCTTTCAATTGAAAGAGGCTCTCTCCCTGAACATTTATGCCACGGAGGTATTTAAACATCTCAATCATATCACCTCTATCCCGCCTTTCCTCTAAGGTGTACATATTAAGATCCTTCAGTCTGTCCTCATATGCTTTATAATGAAGCCCACTAATCATTTTAGTAGCCACCCTCTGCACCGACTCCATCTTGTTCATATACTTTTGAAGGTGCGGTCTCCAGAATTGCACACTATACTCCAAATGAGATCGCACCAAAGACTTATACAGAGGCATTATCACCTCCTTTTTTCTGCTAGCCATTCCTCTCCGTATGCACCCAAGCATCCTTCTAGCTTTTGCCATCGCCTTTTCTACCTGTTTAGCTACTTTAAGATCATCAGACACAACCACGCCTAGGTCCCGCTCTTCTTTAGTGGACAAAAGTACTTCACCCCCTATACTGTATTGCTCCCTTGGATTGCTGCAGCCCAAATGCGCATGACCTTACATTTTTTAACATTAAATCCCAGCTGCCAAATTCTAGACCATTCTTCAAGCTTAGCTAGATCCCTCCTCATGTTATCTACACCTTCCTGGGTGTCTACTCTATTGCAGATTTTGGTATCATCTGCAACGAGGCAAACCTTACCCGACAGCCCTTCCGCTATATCACTAACAAAGATGTTAAAAAGAATCGAACCAAGGACAGATCCCTGGGGCACACCACTGGTAACATCCTTCTCCTCAGAGTGAGCTCCATTTACTTGTACTCTTTGTCGCCTCCCACCCAACCAATTTCTAACCCAAGCAGTAACTTTAGGGTCCATCCCTAGGGTGCTCAGTTTGTTTATAAGTCGCCTGTGAGGAACAGTGTCAAAGGCTTTACTGAAATCTAAATACACCACATCTAGAGCTCTCTCTCGGTCCAACTCCCTGGTCACCCAGTCAAAGAAATCAATCAGATTTGTCTGACAAGACCTGCCTCTGGTGAATCCATGCTGCCTCAGATCCTGTAATCTGCTGGACTCCAGAAACCTCACTATTTTCTCTTTCAGCAGCGTTTCCAATAATTTACTCACCACCGAAGTTAAACTAACTGGCCTGTAGTTTTCAACCACATCCTCTGTGGAAATTTAGGATGGGTGAAGAAAGCCCTCAGGTAAGTAAAACATTAAATACCTCTGTAGAAATGGGTAAAAGGGGCAACATCTGGAAAGCGATATATATAAATGCCCATAACATGGGAAATAAGATCCCAGATATTGAGGCTTTAATGGAAGGAGGATGGCTTGAATTTAGTGGTGGTCATAGAGGCATGGTTCATGGACAACCATGACTAGGATATAATTGTACTGGTCTATACTTTATTCAGAAAGGACAGGGTAGTATGAAGGGGAGGAGTGGTACTATATGTACAAAATAATATTAAAGCTATAGAATTACAGGCTTAAAAGGCAGAGAGGAGGTATTGTGGGTTAAACTAAAAAGAATGAAAGGGAAATCCATTTGCATCGGAGTGATATACAGATCCTCTTCACAGGGAGAAGGAGTCAAAGGGGTGTACCGCAGCTGTTGAATTGATGTGCATCCTTAGGGGGAGAGAATAAAGTTCCCTCCTCAAATCTCGCTGAGTACTTTCACGTGGTAACCCCGTTGTATAACATGTATACCAAATCTCAGCAAGGCGACACTACAATTAAAGTATGTTGGGAACAAAGAAGAAAAATACATACTGGACGCACATTGCCCAAGATAAAAAGGTGCCCACCTGTAGCTTACACACTAGGGCTAACGATGGTGGTTGCGATAGTGCAAGTGCTGCAGATGCAGATAACATCCCTGCCCAGATAAAGGCCACGGTGAGCAGGTTCGTGGACCCACTGTGGCAGGAGATAAACCACAGAAATTAATGAAAAAGTTAAGAGGATTAACTACGGTTAAGTGGAATTCTGCAAATAAAGAGGAGATAATGTACTGCTATTTTTATGCTACAAACCCTTTATTTAAATCAAGGGGGTATACACAGAGAGTCCGCCAAAAGCTGGAAGAAAGAGGAAAATTGCCATTAGAAAAACTGCAAAAAGTAACAGATGCAAATTTAAGATCTTTAATTTTACAGATCAAAGAAAAGTAGTATGTGAATGATAACATCGTGAAGCAACTAAGGGATTCCGTGGACAAAGAAATACAGAGAGGAGGGGTGCTAGGTGAGAGTACCAGAAGAAAGGAAGACACAGAAGAAGAAAGAGAGGTTGAGGGGGAGATAAAGTTGAGAGATTTGGAACTGCAAGAGAGTGAGCTGAATAAAGGAAGGATCAACAAATTAACTGAATTGGAGGAAGCAAAAGAAGGGAGAAGAAAGGGAAGAAACAGAGGAATTCAAGATAGAACTCCTAGTCCCTATGGAAAGAGATGAATATGCTGGGTTCCAAGCAAGGGAAAGATTACCCAAGCTAAATTTAACACCTAAGGCTAGAAGTATGATAGTTAAGATGAACAAAGCCATATCCAGTATAAAGAAACCATTTATTGACATCACTGGAATTAATCAAGTACAATATTGTGTAGCTAAAATTATTACTGCAAGAATACTACCAACTAGAGTGCAAGGCCAGAAGAAAAAGAGAACAATAACAGATCCTCCTTGGAAAAAGTGCATCGAAGGAAACATACAGTCATTGCGTGCAGAGGTATCCCTGATGGATTGGTATCTAAAAGGATTAAGATCATCAAAGATATTAAGGAAGATCCAAAATATCAAGCTGAAGCATGCTGCATTAACAGAAGAAGACCTGAAATTTATATGTGCCAACAGTAAATTGAAAATAGCGTCAGAAGAAAACAGGAAAGAAAGATATCAGAATAAACTATTTAGAGAGAACCCAAAACAATTCTACAGGGAACTGGGGAAGAGCATTAATATGGTAAAAGCACCTCCAACCAAAACTGAAACCTTCTGGAGAAAGCTATATGAGGACCCTATATAGCACAATCACAAAGCAGAATGGTTACCCAGCACACAGAAGCATTTAGAAAAAACAAACATCAAACCTATGGAATGGCCTGTAGTAACAAAGGAAGAGCTAGAAAGCAGGTTAAAATGAGCCTCAAATTGGAAGAGCCCTGGCCCAGATGGAGAAACCAACTTTTGGCTCAAACAGCTAACATCACTCCAAGACCTGGCAAACTGCAAAAATCAATTGTCTGAGCAACCGGATTTAACGCCACAATGGCTTACTACAGGAAGAACATTTCTCCTTCCAAAGGGAGACCCGACTAACTTCCCTAAAAATTATAGACCAATATCCTGTTTACTTACAATCTATAAGCTGTTTACTGCGATAGATGCATATCAAATATACCATCACATCGAGCTCAATAGCATCATGGCAATAGAGCAAAAGGGCAATAGGAGAGGAGCATATGGAACCAAAGACCAGTTAATGCTGAACAAGGCCATTATGGCCAGTGCAAAGAAAGGAAGAAATCTCAGTATAGCATGGATTGATTATAAGAAAGCTTTTGACAGCATCCCACACTTTTGGATAATACATTGCCTTGAAATATATAAAATAAATTCTGGTTTGATAGAGTACATTAAGTTCACTATGATAGTGTGGCAATCCACATTCTTTTTGAGATATGAAGATGGTCAGTACATCATTCCTAACATTAAGATCCAGCGAGGAATATTTCAGGGAGATTCCCTGTTGCCACTTCTGTTTTGTTTGGTGCTTAATCCAATGAGTGCTCTCATCAACTCTTTGGGATATGGATTTAGCCTGAATTCTAAAGATGGTGCCAACTCAGAATCAACTTCCCATCTGCTATTTATAGATGATCTGAAGCTCTACAGTTCCAGTAACCAACAATTAGCAGAGCAACTTTGTCTGGTGAAAAGCTTTTCTGATGACATAAGGATTACTTTTGGCCTTGACAACTGTGCTAGGACAACCTTTTTCAGAGGAAAATTGATCAAAACCAAAAACATCTTCCTTGCTAAAGGCTATGATATCAAGGACCTTGAACAGGAAGGGGTATATAAGTATCTCGGAATAGAGGAAGGAATGACACTTGAGCAGAAACTATTGAGAGAGAAGATCAGTAAAGAATATTACAGGAGATTAAAACTGTTATTGAAAAGTGCTTTAACATCACGAAACAAGATACAAGCCATTAATCAGCCGGCAATTCCTGTACTCTTATACAGTTTTGTGATTGTGGATTGGCCTCATAAAGATCTTGAAAAACTGGATGTGCGAACAAGAAAATTCCTCCATGCTCATGAAGTAATTTACAAGAATCAGTGTAGGCCAAGACTGTTCATTCCTAGAGCTGAAGGAGGGCTAGGACTTATGGAGATTGACTACACCCACAGAGCTACTGTTGTAGGCCTCAAAGCCTATCTAATAGCATCATCAGATCCAAATACGCAAAAAGTGTTGAAATATGAAAATAAACATCCAGAATCTGTCTCCATAATCAAACTTGGACAAGCGTTCCGACGATTAGAAGGAATGAGTGAGAATCCATAGGTGTGCATGGGAGAGGAAGTAACAAAATTTGCAAAACAAGAGAAAAAACTCTTTAAAGGCGAAGAAAAACAAGTGGCAAATGTACAAATAAAGTAGAAAATACAGAGTATTACTTCAAGAACCTTTTATTGATCAAGAAGGGACTCGTGAGGGGAGTGAGAGGAGGCAGATGGAGCTGGCGTCTCTGACTGTCGGAGGAGGAGTGGTGTAGCCCTGCCCCCCCCAGGACCTTTAAAAACCTTTGGTCTGCCGCGGATCTCCGGGAGTGAGAGGAGGCAGCTGGAGCTGGCGTCCCTGATTGTCGGAGGAGGAGTGGTGTAGCCCCACCCCCCGGGACCTTTAAAAACCTTTGGTCTGTCGCGGATCTCCGGGAGTGAGAGGAGGCAGCTGGAGCTGGCGTCCCTGATTGTTGGAGGAGGAGTGGTGTAGCCCCGCCCCCGGGACCTTTAAAAAACTTTGGTCTGCCGTGGACGCGCACCCGTGGTCGCGTGCCCGAAGGGGCTTGACCAAAGGGGCAGGTCACGCCCCTTCAGAGTAACAAGGAGGAACAGGGGAACTTGTCGGCTCATGGGTAAGCGACGTAAGAAGTTTTTTTCTACAACGAGTGCTCAAAAGGCCCTTAAGACCGTGGGCCCGATGGATGTTCATCTTCAGAAAGCGCAAGCACATCAGGACCCTCCGGACTTGACCCATGGGTACCTCGTCTGACTTGTCTCCTATTGCGCAGGGTTTTACCCTACCCAGTCAGGAAGTTATGATAGAGAGGGTGTCCTCCCCAATGGTGGAAACTTGGGTGTGGAGCCCTCGTTAGTTTCCTTGGATTGTTCTTCTTTACCAGTGCAGGAAGTTAAAAGTAAAATGTTTTCTTCTTTGTCTGTTTTGGATTTCCCCGTTTCTGCTTCGTCCATTGTTTCCCCAGATGAGGTTTCCTTGCGGGATGTCTGGGAGGTGGTGGCACGAGTGGAAATGTCCCTGCATGCCTCCCTTTCCCTGGTTTCCCAATTTTCAAAGGATGTTGTACAGACGTTGGGAGTTCATGAAGAGGCTATTGCTAAACATAATATTGCCTTGAAGAAATTAGAGGGGCAGGTTTCAGTTATGCAGGCTGTTGCATCTTCTTCGATTAGGGATAATCTTACTATACATCATCAAATAGAATCCCTTGAGAATGTTGTACGTGCAAAAACTTTCCACAAACTCATTATCTTTCCCCGTCTATTTTGCTTTATAAATATTTCAAGGAGGTTCTGTTGATTGATGATGTGAACTCTATAAAATTTTCCTCTGTTTATTATGTCCCTATGTTAGCCTCAACAGGAACCTCTTCCCCTATTGCCAAAGACGCTGAGAAGGTGTTGGTATCTCATTCATTAGATGTTTCTGCTTTTTTGGAATCCTCGACCGATGAGATTACTAGACGCGCTACATTGATTGTTACCTTTCTTTCTTTATCAGATAAAAATTTAGTATTGCATTCATACTTTCCCAAAAAAGACCAGTTGTTTTGTGGTTCCACAGTTCAGGTTTTTCCTGATGTGTGTAGACTTACCCAAAAATGGCGTAAAGATTTTTTAGTACTAAGACCACGCGCCTTGGCAATAGGTGCCTCTTTCTTTTTAAAATACCCATATAAGTGTATCTTGATATATGAACAGACAAAGTATATATTTATGGAATCTGATGAATTGAATGTATTTTTGCTTGGTAAAGAAAATGTTTAGAGAGAATGTTACTCACCTCCTTACTAAGTCTTAGGATTAGTAGTGTTATCATGGGACCAGTATATATCTGGGGTTTTGTCTTGTTACTTTATGGATGATATTTCCTGTTTTTGCATCTTTTCCCTCCCCTTGATGTGGACTTGATTGTAATTCTTTTTATTTTGTAATAAAATTATAGTTTATAATAAAAAAAACAAAAAAAGAAGGGACTCGTGAATGGTTGAGGAGAGGTGAATTGAAACTGAAGGATGGAGTGGAGGAGTGGCCTAGTGGTTGGGGCAAGGTACTTCAGGCCGGAAGGTCAGGGGTTCAAATCCCACTAGAGGACAGCAACCTTGGGCCGGAAGGACTGGGGTTTCTAGTCCCACAGGTGCTCCTTGTGGTCTTGGGCAAGCCACTTAACCCTCCATAGCCCATGTTCCCTGTAAAAATAGTTACCTTCAAGTTATAATGCCCTGTTCAATGTAATTTCAGTTTGTTCAATGTAAACCGCACTGATGCAGAATAGCGCGGTATATAAGAAAATATAAATAAATAAAATAAATAAATAATAAATGAAAGATTGATAGTTGCAGCCCAGGACAATTACAGACAAGATGATTTATGGCAGGTATTGAAAAAAACTGGAACAATAGACATATGCCGATTCTGTAAGAAAGAGCTGGAAACAGTGACTCACCTAATAGCAGGCTGTGAAATTCTGATGGCGGAAAATATCTATACAGAAAGACACAACAAAGCAGCACGCTTCCTCCACTGTAAACACTACAACATCATGGTCCCTGAAAAGCACTGGGATCATGACCCTAAGAGAATGAAGAGATCATGATCACCTGGGACATTCCTTCTGATAGATAAGAAACTGGATGCCAGGAAACTGACATAGTGGTAAAGGAGAAGAATACCAGAATGGCATTGATAATAGAAGTGTTGGTACCGAGTGATTATTCTGTGAATCGCGTGGTGAGGCAAAAGATCCCGAAGTACCACGAAATGCAGTCAAAGACCAAGAAAATGTGGCAGAAAGATACAGAAATATTTCCCATTGTACTGGGAGCCACAGGCTTGATAAAGAAGAACTTCCAAGCACACCTTGACAAACTACCCATACATGTTACATGTTACATCTTACGAACTCCATCAAGAGGCTCTCTTTGGCATGATGCAAGTATTATGCCGAGCATTAGCAGTACATTTGAGGGACTAAGATCGTACTCCACATACCCTGCCTTAGAAGTGAGGTTCATGACTGCCATAGTATGCACAAAAGTAACCCATTTGTAGAAACTTTCCCCAGGGAAGAAGAAGTGGATGGAGATTTAATAGAAGCATTGCCATGAAAAGTGAAGGGCTACTGATAGGTGATTTCAATATGCTGGATGTTGATTGGCACATCGCTGCTGCAGTGTCATCTAGAAGTAAGGAGATCATGGATTCTCTACAGGGAGAACTACTCAGGCAACCAGTAACAGGACCCACACTTGAAGGGGCCATACTGGACTTGGTGCTTACTGTGGTAAGGAGGGTGCAGCCCAGCTAGGAAAAACTGAAAAAAAGAAGAATTTCTCTTCTTTATGGGGGATGGGTGCACAAAATCACATACTCCATACTAAAAGCCCTGAAAGGAACCTAGGGGGCAGAGCTAAGGGTAAACCAATCCCAGTCCACAGGACAACCCTGCATAGGAGTAGGAGGTCCAAGTGGGCGGAGCCAGGAAGGGAGTTGCCCTGCTCAGCAGTTAACAGGGAGAAAACAAACACAAGAGGGAGAGCCAGTTGGAGTTTGGAAGGGGCTTTGAGAAGAAGGTCCAGGAGGAATTCAAGAGCAAGCACAAGCGGCAGTTGCAGTTCCAGGCCTAGCCCAGGTTCTAGCCCAGTTCTCAGAAGGCACAGACCGGAAAGTTCTGTGGCCAAACTGAAGAGAAGCTTTGCAGCCAAGGAGAGCAGCAGAAGGAGGAACCACTATAGAGGCAGCCAAGAAAGGTACGCAGGGACCAAGCATTGCCAGCAGGATAGTTCTTGCTCTGACTCAGAGGAGACTGTCATACCCCAGAAGGCTCAGCACAGAAAGAAATATCTCACTAGGGAAGTTAAACAGGAGAGACCCCAAGAGACCGGCCTGGAGAAGGCAAGGCCAGGCACTGGGAGAGGCTGTTTAATCTGGTGAAGACTCTTAAGGAAAAGAGCCCGGAACACTTTCAAGGAGCACCCAGCTGTAGCTCAATAGAGAGCATGGAGGTAGGCCCTGAGGAAAGTGTTGTTAATTCTGATGTCTCTGAAATGGAATGCGAGCTGTGCACTAAGGTATTAGTGTGAGCTAGAAACAGTGGAACATAAAAAGGGGGGCTGTTCTAGCCTAAAGACAGTTTCAGAAGCTGGAAGACAGGGGAAAGCCTGAATGTAAAGGATTAAGAATCTCTCCTAAGAAGCTGAAACTGCAGGAGCTCAGTGGAGGTTCAAACAGCTGAAACTGTTTGTGTGTGGCAACAGCAGGATTGAAGCTGATACCTCACTCACTATGTGAAGAGTTTTAAAATGCCTTTTTCTTCTGATGCTAAGGTTAAGCAGTTGCAGTAAGGAACAGGAGCTGGTATAAGTTTGTTCAAGGTTACACTGTTTTGGACATTTTGATTTCTGGGAGAAATTATCCTGTATTTTCTTTTTGTCTGGAGAAACAAAAGTTATGCTTGAAGAATTTTATGTTCACCACTTACCAGCATGGAAACCGAATAAAATTTCCTGTGCGCTTTATTAACCACTTGGCTCTTCTTTTCGTACACAACTACAAAATTCCTAGAAGGGATATCAGGTGGCCAGCCATCCCTACTAGGCAACCGCCTGGTAGGGGCGCGAGCGTCACATTACCAATGGGGAAAGTGTTTCTGATGTTATAGTGAGAGATCATCTCGCATCCAGTAGTCACCAGATGGTGTGGTTCAGTATTAGGACTAGGGCTGATAAAATCCATTCAAAAGTGATGGTCTTAGACTTTAGGAAAACTAACTTTGCCAAGATGGGACAATACCTCAAGAAGTTGTTAGCGGGGTGGGAACAGCCGGGGGATGTAGAAAAACAGTGGGCAAAACTGAAAGGGAATATTTTAAGGGCAACAAACCTTTTTGTTAGAAAGGTAAATAAATGTAAAAGGAAAAGGAGGCCACTATGGTTTTTAAAAGATGCAGCTGAAAAGGTGAAGAAAAAGAGGAAGGCCTTCAGGAAATAAAAGAGATCATAGAGAGAGGAAGACAGGTATCTATATTTGGAAAAACTTAGAGAAGCCAGGAAAGTAGTCAGGAAAACAAAGATACAAATAGAAGAAGAAATAGCCAATGCAATAAAATGGGGGGGGGGCTAAGACATTTTTCAGATATGTTAGCGAGAGGAGAAAGGGCAAAAGTGGTATTGTCGACTTCCGGTGACGTCACCTACTGGAATGGCGGCGTAGCGGAGGAGCTCCGCCACCAACCCGCAATAATTAATGCATTTTTAGCCCCCACGGGCAACGGAGCAGCGGTCCGAGGAGCGGCGGTGTAAGCGGAGTGTGCCGGCAAGCCGCGGCGGCGGCGAAACAAGCGGGTGCGGGGGTGCAGCGAATCTGGCGGGAGCCGAACGGGAGAGATAGCCTGACCATCAGGGGGCTTCTTGGCCGGTGGCTGCGCCGAGTAGGCCCTGCTGGGAGAGTGTCCACAGGGACAAAAGGGGCTGGCCGGTGAACAGAAGCAGTGAGCGTTCCAGCGGGAGGACACCGCGCCGCCGATCCTCACAGACCACGAGGCTGCAGAAGAGGGTGGCCAGCAGAAAGGTGCATCCGGAGGCAGAGGGGGCCGGGAAGGCCTAGCACGTGGCTGGGAGAAGTTGGAGGCAGGGATCTATGCCAAGTTGCAGCCCACAAGGAGCAGAGTGCAGAAGCAGCCAGCAGTGGTGAGTTTCACACCCCCCCAACTGCACTAAAAAAGGGGAGCAGAGGCAGAGAACTGCCAGACACGAGAATTGTACCCAGCAGAGGCTGTAGAGCAGTGAGTGGCCGCCCTACCTGATCCACTAGCCGGGGAGACCGGGGAGAAAGGGGCTAACCAGCCCAAAATGGAAAAAATAATAACAAAGAGACTCGGGCAAAAACAAAAGCTGGCCGAGTTCCGATCCCCATATGCAACTACCAAAGGAGGGAAGGAGGCGGAAAAAGCAGGGAAACCTGTGACAGAGACCCCACAGAGCCCGGAGGGGAGTGAAGGAGGAGAGGAGGGCCTGTCGGCAGCGGAACAGATTAAACAATGGCTCCTTGAGTTAAAGGAGGAATTGAAGATGGAGATGTGTGGGGTTAAAAATGAAATCAAAGAAGTAATGCAGACCATGCGCCAAGATCTGCTGGAGCTGGGGGGACGTATGGAGGAGGTGGAGACCAAGTTGGAGAGTCAAGAGGAGACCCTGACGCAGGTCCAGAGCAGCTGGGAAGAGCTCCAGAGGGCGCAGGAGACCCTGAAAGCTAAAACAGAAGACCTGGAGGACCGCTCGCGCAGATGTAACCTCCGGGTGAGAGGGGTGCCGGAGGAACCACAATATAAGAACTGTGAGGAAGTAGTCCAGCGGATCTTCCGAGACCTACTAGTAGCAGCTGGCCCAGGAAGACCTGCAGAGGAGACCCGCCTCGAAATAGAAAGGGCGCACAGGGGTCTGGGGCCCATCCGGGACAATAGGCCAAGAGACATTGTGGTATGCCTGCACTCCTTTAAGAGTAAGGAACTCCTGCTGGGTGCTAGCCGCAAACTGAAAAATTTCCGCTGGGAGGGGCATACGGTGGAGCTGTACCAAGACCTGTCCCAAGGTACGCTACAAAGACGGAGGGAGATAAGAGAAGTTACCGCATATCTCAGACATGCCGACCTGCGATACAAGTGGCTCTTCCTCTTCGGTCTCTTTATTACGGTGAAAGGACGTTCGAGGACGGTGAGATCCAGTGTGGAGGCGTGGAGAGCGTTGCGGGAGCTCGGTGCCGAGCATCTACCGGAGCAGGCCGGGGGCTCCTCCACTTCGCCGAGAACAGAATCCAGGACCGGAGGAGCAGCACAGATGAAATGGCAGAGGGCAAGCGGACGGAGATTGGCAAGAACCACCAAGGACCCGCACCAGAGCCGGACCATAGAACAAGAGACTGGTTGAGCTGAAGCACCTCTCTAAAGGACTGGTATTTCTGAATAAGTTGGGCTGTGGGCGGGGGGGGGGGAAGGAGAGAGGGGTAGTGGGCCAAGGGGAGAGGGAGGGGGGAGGAGGTGGGGACCAGGCTGAGAGGTAGAGAGCCCAGGGCGGGTGGAGAGAGAATGGGGTGTAGAGGGGGGAGAGATGGAAGCGGGGGGGGGGGTTAGGCAGGGGAGTGGGGGGGGGGCTGGGGGACGGTTGAGGTGGGTAGGTGGGGAGGGAGAGAAGGTCACCGAGTTGGAAGTCGCATCTCCGCAGAGGAGAGTTACGAGGGGGGGAGAGGGAGGAGGGGAGGGAGCAGCAAGGGGGGGAGAGGGAGGCAGGGAGGGAGCAGCGGGAGGGGGAGTGGGGGGTGGGTAGGGGGAGGAGGGGGTGGGTAGGGGGGGGAAGAGGGGGTCAAAGTGGGAGGTGGGGGCGGAGGGACTTAGGGGGGCGAGGTAGGGACCTGGGGGAAGGAAAGGAGTTAAAAATTCTCACTTTAAATGTGAAAGGTCTAAATTCACCAATGAAAAGACAGAAATTATATAAGGAGTTAACAAGACATAAAGCGGACATAGTGCTGTTGCAGGAGACACATCTATTGAGACAACATGAGGCATTGGTGCAACCCCGGGGGTATAAGCACCGTATGTTCGCCTCTAATCTTAATGAGAAGAAGAAAGGCGGGGTGGGGGTGTTCATCAGAGAGACAGGCCCCATGGAGGTCCAGGTAGTGTCCCGGGACAGGGGGGGGGAGGTATCTCCTGCTGAGGGTGAAGATAGGTGAGGAGTGGTTCTGCGTGGTAAATGAGTGAGCAAGTGGCGGCAATGGGGGATGGGGTCCTAATCTGTGGTGGGGATTTCAATGTGGCATGGGAGGTGGGGAGAGACACGACCGGGCGCAGGGAGGGGAGAGGTACGGATAGGAAACACTACCATAGTTTTGTGAGGGAGAACGGCCTGATAGATGTATGGCGGACCCTAAACCCGGGGCGGAGGCAATTTTCCTTTTACTCTGCAGCACATGGCACTTACTCCCGGTTGGATGCCATATGGGTAGGGAAGGAGATAACAGGACGGCTCCTAGGGGGTGAGATGGAACCCATTACCTGGTCCGACCATGCCCCGGTGGTGGTACGGGTGCGGGTGGAAGGGGAAGATAGGGGCCGTCAGTTCTGGAAGTTGAATGAGGGGCTCCTTGAGGACGAGAGGGTGGTGCGGGAGATCGAAAGGCTCATCCTGGAGTACTTTGACCAAAATGGAGGTGGGGAAGTGAGGGATGGCACAGTCTGGGATGCCTTCAAGGCTGTAATTAGGGGGGTTCTCATTAAGTGGGGAGCCCGTCTAAAGCGAGAGAGGGCGGAGAGGGAGGACCGGTTACGCCGGCAATTGCAGGAGATGGAGGAAAGAGATGGTCAGGACAGAACTGGCCAGGTACGGGGAGAGGTGCTGGCACTACGGGCCCAGGTGAATGCTCTTGAAGCGGAAACGATACAATTCCGCCTACAGCTGTTAAAACAGAGGTTCTTTGAAGGGGGGAACAAAGCGGGGAAATTTCTCGCGAGACAACTGAAGAAGCGGAGGGAGTGGAATAGGATTACACAGATTAGGAGTACAGGGGGGGTAGTGCGAGAGGCCCCACGAATAAGGGAGGAATTTGTGGCCTTTTATAGTAACTTGTATGCAGCTCGAGCTGCAAGGTCGGGAGAGGACATTCGGGAATATGTGAGGGAAGCAGGGCTCCCGACTCTGACGGGAGATGAACAAGAGGGGCTCGACAGGGAAATACAAGCTGACGAAGTCAGCCAGGCCATCAGGGGATTAAAAAATGGCAAGGCCCCAGGGCTTGATGGTCTGACGGCAAAGTTTTATAAGCGCTTTGGGAGCCTTTTGCTGAACCCGTTGACCAGGGTATTTAATGGACCGGGGCGGGGGGAGGCCCTGCCTGAATCAATGGGTTGGGCAGGTATTACGCTTATCCACAAAGAGGGGAAAGACCCGCAGGAGTGTGCTTCCTACCGTCCGATCTCGCTGCTGAACTTAGATGCGAAACTGCTGGCGAAAGTACTAGCGGTGCGCCTCAATGGAGTGTTAGGTAAATTGGTGCATGAGGACCAGGCTGGATTTGTACCAGGCCGGCAAGTGGCGGATCACATCCGCAAAGTGTTAAATGTGATGTGGTCGACACAGCAGCAGGAGGCGGGGGCCTTGTTGGTATCACTGGATGCAGAGAAGGCCTTTGATCAGGTGTCCTGGGATTTTCTGTACGCGGTGTTGGAGGCCCAGGGGTTTGGACCTGGGTTCACACAGTGGATAAGGGCTCTTTATGCTAGGCCGAAGGCATGTGTTCGTGTGAACGGGGGGTACTCTGGGTTCTTCCCCTTAGAAAGGGGGACGCGGCAGGGATGTCCATTGTCCCCCCTACTTTTTGTGCTATCCTTAGAGCCGTTGGCAGCTAAGTTGCGCAGCAGCCCCGATATCACGGGGGTTAGGGTGGGACGTCAGGAATGCAGAACGTCCCTCTTTGCAGACGATATACTCCTGACACTTACGAATCCCAGCGAATCTCTGAGGGCTGTGATGAGAGAGATTCAAGATTATGGTGAAAGGGCGGGCTTCCGGATTAATTGGGGGAAATCGGAGATTTTGAGTGTAGGGGGGAGGGGGTGGAACAGCGTGACTGGCAGCAGAATTTCCCATTCAAATGGGCAAAGACATCGATCCGGTACCTCGGGGTTCACCTCGGTAGAACCTTGGAGGAGTTGTATGATTTAAATTACAAAAAATTGGTGGGGCAGGTAGAGGCGAGGTTACAAGGCTGGAGCAGGGGGTATTACTCGTGGTTTGGACGAATAGCGACGGTTAAGATGATGCTTCTCCCCCAGTTCCTCTTTCTGTTTCAAGCTTTGCCGGTCCCGATCCCCCCGAAAGTGCTGAGGAAGATCCAACAACAGGTCGAGCGGTTTATCTGGGGGTTGAGGCGTCCACGGGTGGCGGCAAGGACGCTGCAAGTATCGGTACGGGAAGGAGGGATGGGGGTTCCCAATTTCCGATTATATTATGCGGCAGCACAATTGAGAGCAGTCTACGCGTGGTTGCGGGAACCCCAGAAGCAGTGGGTTCAGCTGGAAATGGCCGAATTCAGGCCGGGTGCACTTGAACGGATAGTATGGGAGGGGAAAGGAGAGAAGGGGAGGAATCCCATTGTGGGGCATACTTTGCAAGTGTGGCAGCAGTACAGGAAGCGGCTGGTGGGCGACAAACGATGGTCGGCCACCATGTCACTACAAGCATGCTGTGCGGAGAGCGGGGGACCGGGAGCCACAGTGCTCCGTAAATGGGCGGCGTTAGGATTGTCCCAGGTGTCCCAGATTGTGGTAGGAAGACACTGTAGAGGCTTTGAGGGGGTCCGGGACCTTTATCGTTTGGGGGAGGTAGATAGATTCGCGTATAGGCAGCTATGCTCGGTAGTGAGTACAAAGGGAAGGGAGCAAGGGGGATGGGGGGGAGGTGAATGGTTTGAGGGTGCCTGCCTGGGATCCCTGGGACGTCAGGGGATGCTCTCCAGGATTTATAGAGGGTTGACAGCGAGGGGGGAAGGCAAGTTGAAATACATGGAAGCGTGGGAGAAGGATTTAGGGGTAAGCTGGGGGGTGGAGGAGTGGGAGACAGTGGCACTAGGAATAGCACGATTCTCCATTGCCACGACACTGCGAGAGAATGGGTTTAAGGTGCTGAGTCGCTGGTATCTCACACCGGAGCGGTTGTGTAAAGCGGGGGTGTTGCAAACGGATGACTGCTGGCGAAAGTGTGGGGAGCGCGGCTCCTGGCTGCATATGTGGTGGACGTGCCCGGTAGTGAGAGAGTACTGGCACCGTATAGGGGAAAACATCAACAAAATGATGGGGGCGAACCTCGAGCTTGGCCCTGAGATGTGTCTCCTGCATAGACCAGATGGAAAATGGGAGGGGGATTGGAAAATTATTTGGTATTGTGTCACAGCGGCCCGCTGCGAAATTGCATGGTATTGGAATAGACCAGCTCTACCCTCCATGGCGAGCTATGCACGCAGGGTGTCGCATCTTTATGCCATGTATAAATTGACCGGGGAGCGGGGAGGGAGAGGGGAGCAAATGGAGAAGCGGTGGGCAGGGGTTTGGAGGTGGTTGAGGGAAGAGGGGTGGAAATAGAGAGGGGGTGGGGGGATGGCAGATAGGAGGAGAAATGATCAGTGAAAGCTGACTATTGAGAGGGCCGCATAGGCGGTACGCTGTTGGGCCCTCTCAGTTGGTCGCTACATAGCTTGAGCTAGAGCATTGGGGGAGGGGAGGAGGGGGAAGATTGGGTTGGGTGGGGGGGGGTTAGGGATGGGATTCAGGTAACAGGGACTGTGTGTTAGTTGAAGGGTTGTCTCTTATGTTGTTGTTTGCTGAATCCTTGATGCCTTGGAGCTGTTGAGTATATGCTAATGTAACTGTTACAAAAGTTAATAAAAATTTAAATTAAAAAAAAAAAAAGTGGTATTGTCAGACTCAAGGGTGAAGGGGAGGAATATGTAGAAGCTGATAAGGATAAAGCGGAATTGCTTCACAAATATTTCTGTTCTGTGTTCACAGATGAAGAGCCAGGAGCAGGACATCAGAAAACATCCACAAATAGGAACAGAAGTGACGGGGAGCTCGAAAGATTTTCAGAAGACTCTGTTCATGAGGAGCTAATTAAGCAAAATGTAGATAAAGCAATGGAACTGGATGGGATATTTCCAAGAATACTGAAGGAACTCAGGGACATTCTAGCAGCTCCACTAATTGACCCGTTCAATGCTTCTTTGGAGTCGAGAGAGGCACATGTGGTCCCTTTACACAAAAGTGGAAGTAAGGATGAGGCTCCAAACTACAGGCCAGTTAGTCTAACCTCTGTGCTAAGTAAATTATTGGAAACACTGCTAAAAGAGAGAATAGTGAGGTTTCTGGAGTCCAGTGGATTGTAGGATCTGAGGTAGCATGGGTTTGCCAGAGGCAAGTGTTGTCAGACAAATCTGATTGATTTCTTTGATTGGGTGACCAGGGAGTTGGACCAAGGGAGATGTGGTGTACTTAGATTTCAGTAAAGTCTTTGACACCGCACAGGTGACTTATAAACAAACTAAGTGCCTTAGGGATGGACCCTAAAGTTACTGATTGGGTTAGAAATTGGTTGAGTGGGAGGTAACAGAGTACAGATAAAGTGATCTCACTCTGAGGAGGAGGTTATCAGTAGTGTGCCTCAGGGATCTGTACTTGGTCTGATTCTTTTTAATATCTTTGTTAGTGATTTTGCAGAAGGGCTGTCGGATAAGATTTGCCTGTTTGCGAATGATACCAAAATCTGTAATAGAGTAGATACCCAGGAAGGAGTAGATAACATGAGGAGGGATCTCGCTAAGCTTGAAGAATGGTCTAGAATTAGGCAGTTGAGATTTAATGCTAAAAAATGGAGGCTCATGCATTTGTACTGCAAAAATCCAAGGTCGCAGTACAGTGTAGGGGTGAAGTACTTCTGTTCACAAAAGAAGAGCAGGACCTGGGCATGAAGTAGCTAAACAGGTAAAAAAGGTGACAGAAAGCCAGAAGGATGCTTGTGTGCATAGGGAGAGGAATGGACAGTGGAAAAAAGGAGGTGATAATGCCTCTGTATAAGTCTCTGGTGCGACCTCATTTAGAGTATTGTGTGCATTTCTGGAGACCGCACCTTCAAAAGGATATAAACAGTTTGGAGTCAGTGCAGTGGGTGGCTACTAAAATGGTTAGTGGTCTTCATTATAAAGCATATGAGGATAGACTTAAAGATCTTAATATGGAGTTCCGGTGACGTCACGGAGCTGATGGCAGTGTAGTAGTCTAGCTCTGTCCAATTCCCATAGCTTTTTTGCAAAATACAGCGTTCTCCTAGTAAAAAAGTGGAAGGACGGCAGACTCCTACCTTTGCCATGTCAGTGAGAAAGAAGCTAGAGGGGTTTCAATCCGCTTATGTGCGTAAGGAATTGATGGTGGCGGCGGAATCAGGAAGCTCAGAAGAGGGTGGTGAGCCAGGGAGCTCGGAGGAGGACGAAGCGCTGTCTACAGAAGCGCAGGAGGGGGAGTCGATGAAAGCCTGGTTGAAAGTGTTCAAGGCTGAAATGCAGGCGGAATTGAGAGGGATCCAAAAAGTTGTGAAAGACATGCTGATATCGATTCAGAAGGAGGTGGGCTGCTTAGGGCAGCGTGTGCAGGAGATGGAGGGGCACGTGGCGCAATATGAAGAGGAGTTGAAAGAAATGGCCGCCGAGCAAGGGAAAATAAAGGCCCAACAGGTGGAGGTGTTGGAGAAATTGGAGGAGATGGAAGACAGAGCGCGGCGCAATAACCTGCCCATCAGAGGGGTGGCGGAAGGTGAAGCCACTAAGGACTGTGTGTCGGGGTAGTACAGAGACTGTGTACTCACATTTTGCGCATGGAAGGAGAGGGGGAGAGCCCAGTGGTAACAGTGGGAGTGGAGAGAGCGCACAGGAGTTTTGGCCCCTGCGGAAGAATCAGAGGAGAGACATCATTGCCTGCATGAGCAGTTTCCCTCTTAAAGAGAGAGTGTTGAATGTAGCATGGAAGTATGGACGAATCGTGTGGGAAGGCAATGAGGTGGAATTATTTAATGATTTGTCCCGAGGAACGCTGGAGCGGAGGAGGAACTTGAAAGAGGTCACAGCCTTCTTGCGGGGGAAAGGGCTGCGGTACCGTTGGATGTTCCCTTTTGGGTTGCTGTTGACGGTGAATGGGATGTCCTGGAAGGTGAAAGAGGCGGATGAAGCGTGGTCGGTGTTGGAAGAGCTGGGATGCGAGAACCTACCAAAAGCGGGAGAGAGAGAGCGGAGAATGCAATCTAAAATTATGGAGGGCAAGGTGCAAGCTAGCTCTCAATGGCAGCGTGTGGGAGAAAGAGAAAGGAGGCTGAAGAGGATGTCACAGGAGCGGAAGACGGCACAGATGGAGGGGGACACCTGAGGAGGATAGCTGATGGTGGAGTAAGCCAGAGCAGTCGGGCCGCATGGGGCAGTAGAGCCCCAGTGAGTATTGGATGATGGACACTGGACTTATAGGGCTTTAAGGGGAAGAATGGTGAAGTGGGGTGGAGGGGGGCGAGGGGGTGATGGCGGGTGAGGGGGGTGATGGGGTGAATGGATGGGGTTAGGGGAGGGGGGAGTTCAGTAAGAGGTACGGAGGGGGAGGGGCAGTTGGAATGAGGGGGCCCGCTGCGGGAAGGGGGGCTCTTGGTGGATGGGGGGTGTAAAAGTAATGGGATAGGATACGTCTTACACGGAAAGTCAGTTGGGGGAAGAGGAGGGGGAGGGGCTGGGAAAGGGAATAGGGGGCAGAGGGTGGGGGAAGGGGAAGGGAGAGGGGGATGGGCATCTCATAGCAGGGAATGGAGGAAGAGGGGATGTAGGTAATGATCCGAATAGGATCTATAAATGTTAAGGGGCTAAATTCCCCAACTAAACGTAGTCTGCTGTACAGGGAGGTGGAGAAGAATTGCTGGGATGTGGTATTAATACAAGAAACCAACTTGAGAAGAGGGGATGTGGGGAGGATGAGGAACAGACGCTTTCAGGAGCAATTTTACTCTTGGGACAAAGAGGGGGGAGAGAAGGCGGGGTAGCTTTGCTGGTGCGGGTAGGGTGTGGGATTCAGGTGATGAGTGACTTTAAGGATGGGGAAGGGAGAGTGGTGGGGATAAAGGGGAAGATGGGGGCTGCAGATATTGTTATAATGTCTGTGTATGGGCCAAATGGTAATCAGGTAGAGTTTTGGAAAAGGTTGCGGAAAATAGTGGATGGGGTAGGGCAAGGGAAACTCATTATGGGAGGGGACTTTAATGTCGTATTAGCCCCAGGGGTAGACAGAGATCCGGGAGGGGTGGGGGGGGGGGAAGGAGAAACAGACAAGGCTTGAAGCAATTAATGAAACAATATAACTTAGTTGGCTCGTGGAGAGAACTAAACCCTAGAGGTAGAGAATATACATTTTTTTCAGCGCCACATCAGAGTTGGAGCAGGATTGATATGCTCCTGGTGGACAAGGAATGGATGATGGGGGTTAAGGAGGGGGGTATAGTGCCGATAGGGTGATCAGATCATAGCGCAGTGGAGGTGAAAGTCGGATGGAAGAATCCAGGTGAGATGATATTTTGGAGATTGAACGAGAGTTTATTAAAAAGTAGGGAGGTGGTGGATGATGTAAGGCGGGCGATAAAGGAATACCTGTTATATAATGATAATGGGGAAGTGACTGAGGTGACTTTGTGGGAAGGGTTGAAGGCCATGATAAGAGGGAGGTTTATTATGTGGGGGGAGAGGAAGAAAAGGGTAAGAGTGGAGAAAGAGGAGGGGTTGGGAATAGCGCTTAAGGAGGCAGAGGAGAGATTTCGGAGGTCGGGAGCGAAAGAGGATAGGGGGGAGATGGAGAGGGTGAGGATGGAGTTGCAGGCGCTGCAGGTAGAGCAGATAGCCTTTGCATTACAGAGTTGAATTTGGGGATAAACCGGGGAGATTGTTAGCTCGTAAACTTCGGCAGCAAAAGGGGGCCTCAGCGATATACCAGATTAAGGGGAAGGGGGGGGGGACGTGTAGGGGGGTAGGAAGAAATCCGGGAGAGATTTCGGGAGTTTTATCAGGATTTATATACAAGGACGGAGGGAATAGGGGAAGCGGAGATTTCAGAGTATTTGGAGGGGATAAATTTAGGGGCTTTGTCAGAGGAAGCGCAAGCCGCGATGGAAGGGAGTATTACGGGGGAGGATATATGGAAGGTGGTATGGGGGTTGGTGGGAGGAAGGCCCCAGGGTTAGATGGGTTGCCGGGAAGCTTTTATAAGATGTTTTTGGGGGAAGTAGGATATATCATGGGTAGGGTATTTAATGGAATACTGGAAGGGGGGGGGGGGGAATTGTCTTCGGAAATGTTAACTGCAGGGATCACTGTTTTGCCGAAGCTGGGGAAAGACCCGTTAAATTGCAGTTCATATCGCCCTCTCTCTCTTCTTAACGTGGATATTAAAATCCTGGCGAAGATTTTAGCGGATAGGTTGGCACCATGGTTGCCGGGGATAATTAAGGATGACCAGGCAGAGTTTATAATGGGGAGACAGGCAGCTGATAATATTAAGAGGGTGGTAGAAGTGGTGTGGGAGGTGAGACAAGCACAGGAGGAGTTCTTATTGATGTCAATAGATGCCGAGAAGGCCTTTGATAGGGTGCACTGGGGGTTTGTAATGCAGGTGCTGGGGAAGATGGGTTGTGGGCCGAATTTTGTGAAATGGGTGGGAGGATTGTATGAAGGCCAGAGGGCGTGGGTTAAAATTAATGGGAGGTATTCCAGGGATTTTGGGTTGGGGCGGGGGACTAGACAGAGCTGCCCGATGTCGCCGTTGTTGTTTGCAATGGTAGTGGAGCCATTAGCGGAAAGAATTAGAATGAACAAGAGGATATTCGGAGTGGAAAGGGGAGGGCGGTGTCATAAGATATCTTTAAATGCTGATGATATTTTGTTGTATATGGAGCATCCTCAGCAGTCGATGCAGGAGGTGATGGGGGAGGTGGGTAAGTATGGGGAGGTGTCGGGGTTTAAGATGAATGTAGACAAGACAGGTGTTGAAGGTGCATATGAGCAGCGAGGCAGAAGAGTTCTTGCACAGGCAATGTCCTTTGCGGTGGGTCAGCAAATCGTTAGGCTATTTGGGAGTTCAAATTCCAGTGAGCTATGCAGATCTCTATAAGGTCAATTACCCGAGAATTATAGGAGACATTAATAGGATTTAGATGGGTGGTTGAGGTACGAAATTTCATGGCTGGGAAGGATAGCGACGATTAAAATGAACATTCTGCTGCGCCTGCTATATCTTTTTTCAGGCTCTACCAGTGGAGATACCGGAGGGCGCGATGTGGGCGCTGCAGAGACGGGTTTTTCTTTATATTTGGAAACGGAAGCCTCCAAGGCTCTCACGGGAGGTAATGTTTGCGCCCAAGGAGGAGGGGGGTTGGGGGTCCCTAATTTGCGAGATTATTATAGAGCGGCCCAACTTAAACATGTTATGGATTGGAGAAGGAGGAGAAACCGTAGGTGAGTTTGGAGAAAACGAAGGTGAGGGGAGGGAGATTGGAGGCTTGGTTGTGGGTGCCGCAGGCAGAGAGGAAGGAGTTGGGGAAGGGGACCCCGGCAATGAGGCATGTGGTGAACGTGTGGGATCGAGTGAGAGCTCCGGAAATAAAAAGAAGGGGGAGCAGATTTTCAGTGATGACCCCGTGGAGAAGCTGGAGAGCTTTTCAACCAGGATGGGAAGGGGGTAGGTTTGATGAGTGGAGTGATAAAGGGTTGTAATGTGGATTTCAGTTACTAGAGGAGGGGAAGCTAAAGGCGTTTAGGGTGGTAAGGGAAGAGTTTGGATTGGAGGATAAAGATAGATTCGCGTACACACAGGTATGTTCCTTTCTCAGGGGGGAGTTGGGGAAGGCGGGGATGGCTAGGGAAGTGTCACGAATGGAGGCATTGTGGTATGGGAAGAGGGGTTCGAAAGGAATGATATCGGCTTTATATAAGGGGGTAAAGGGGGAGGCAGAAGGGAAGTTTAGATATATGTGAGACTGGGAGGGGGAATTGGGACAGACAATGAATCTCAAGGAGTGGAAGGGGGTATGGGATCAGATAAAGAAGATGCCCTGTTCCAGAAATATTAGGGAAAACTGCTATAAAATCATGTTTCGCTGGTATTATACACCGGAGAGACTGCACCGGATATATCCAGGGGTATCCCCAATGTGTTGGCGAGAGTGCAGGGAGGTGGGGACATTTTGTCACATTTGGTGGGGGTGTACAAAGGTGCAGGCTTCAAAGATGGATTCAATCTAAATTGGAGGTGGAAGTGGATTTGAAGCCGCTAAGTTTTTTATTGTCATGGAGGGGGGAGGGGCAAGTAGGATGGTGCAAGCATGTCTTTGTGCGGCCCGATGTGAGGTGGCAGCTGCATGGAAGCAGAAGGAGGCACCTTTTGTAGGGAAATATGAGGGGAGACTGCGGTACATAGTGCTGATGGAGAAGTTAACGGCAGCCCTACGGAGGAGGGGGGCTAAGTTTGAAATAAGCTGGGGGAAATTATGGGATGCCTTAGGGGGGAGGGGGAGGGAGGGAGTAGGGGGAGATGGGGGGGAGGAGGGGGGAGGGGAGGACAGTGGAAGGGGAAGGATAAGGGTACTCCAATCAACTAAAGGGGGAGGGGCGGGGGTTCTTTGATGTTGGGAGTAAAAAAGGGGGGGGAATAATAAAGGGAGAGGGGGTAGGGGTCAGTAGTTAGGGGGTGGTGGGAGCGTTAAAATATAAAATAATTAAAAGATGTTTTTGGTATATACTAATACGGGTAATTGAGTTAAATATATTGAATAGAGGGGTGGAGGAGAAGGCTACGCAGGGATGGGGGTGGCTACCATAGATGGAGAATGTTGTTATGAGTAATCTGTTAAATGTTTCTTTGGGTCTGAGAGTAATATATAAAGCTGGAGAAGGTGTGTACAGTTGGGTTAGGAATCAATATTCCCGGGCGAAGAGGGATGGTGGTAGGAATGTGTTTATGTATATGTTAAAGGGATGTAAACAATAAAAAATTAAATATAAGGGGAAAAAAGATAAAAATTTTAAAAATGCACCAGCATTAGGAACATCAACTACTATTGAGTAAAGGGATTTATGATACGGGTAGACTGGGGGGGGGAAATGTTGGGTAATGTAGACAAAATTTGGGTAATAATTCAAAAATAGAGACAAGGTATAGTTACGCTGTTTATTATGGAAACCTCTCACTTGGTTTGCAGCTTGTCGTGCTGTGAGGGCTTGCGTGCATCAGTGATGCTGAGAGCTAAACTATCGGTAGTTTAACTACTGGCAGGGTCTCCCAAGATGGTCAGGTCTCAGCTGAGGTGCCAGACCAAGACAAACCACCCATCTGGGCAGCAGCAGAATGGGACAGTGTTGACGGCGGAGGATCACATTTTTGTGACAACGGCAACAACACCAAACTTAAACTGCGCGGAAGAAAGGCCCGGCAATCTACTTCTGTATCTTGCCATGAAAACCCAATGGATAGTTACAACAAAACAAATTGTGCTATGGTGCTGGAAGATGAGACCTCCAGGTCAGAAGGCACTCAACTAGCTACTGGGGAAGAGCTGAAGACTTTTCAGAGTAAAGCCAGCATTTATGATGTGGTTGGATCAAAGCCCTCGGGAAGTCTGACTGCTGATGTAGCTGCACATGAAATGAGAGTCAGAAGCTGTAAAGATGTCTTACACATTGGAACATGGAACGTACGAAGCATGAACCAAGGGAAGTTGGAGGTGGTCAAGAATGAAATGGAACGTGTACAACTTGATCTGTTGGGTGTCAGCGAACTGAAATGGACTGGCATGGGGCACTTTGCATCAGATGATCACATGGTCTACTATGCTGGAAATGAAAGACAAAGAAGAAATGGTGTTGCATTTATAATAAAGAAGAAACTTGCAAGAACTGTAATGAAATACAATGCAGTCAGCGAACGCTTAATCTCTATTCGTCTACGAGGATTGCCTATCAACACAACTATAATTCAAGTATATGCCCCAACAACAGCTGCAGAAGAGAATGAAATTGAAGAGTTCTATGAACAAGTACAAGCTGAAATTGACAGAACATGCAAACAGGATATCCTGATAGTCATGGGTGACTGGAACGCAAAAGTTGGCAACAAAGAAGAAGGCAAAGTAGTTGGAAAATATGGACTTGGCAACAGAAATGAAGCTGGAGAAAGACTGATAGAATTCTGCAAGACCAATGATCTATTCATCTCAATCACCTTCCAGCAACACAAGCGGCGACTGTACACATGGACTTCACCGAATGGATTATATAAAAATCAAATTGACTACATATGTGGAAGTCAACGATGGAAAAGCTCTGTAACATCAACAAAGACAAAACCTGGAGCTGACTGTGGTACAGATCATCAACTACTAGTATGCAAACTCAAGCTAAAGTTGAAAAAGAGCAAACCACTCATGAATGCAGCAAAATATGACCTTGAGAATATATCACTGGAATTTAAAGACTGCCTGCAAAATTGATTTGCTGCTGTAGATACAAATGACAGAGCTCCGGAAGAGTTATGGAATGACATCAAGAAGGTTGTGTTGGAAGAAAGCGAGAAGTCTCTACAAAAGGTGAAAAAGCAAAAACGGCCAAAATGGATGACGGAAGAAAACTCTGAAAATTGCCCAGAAACGCAGAGAAGCTAAAGCCAGAGGAGAAAGAAAGACAATCACAGAACTCAACAGAGATTTCCAACGTGCAGCAAGACAGGACAAGGAAAAGTACTACAATGACACTTGCAAGGAAATAGAAGCAGAAACTATTAGAGGAAGAACAAGATCGGCTTTCCTAAAGCTACGAGAGTTAAAGAAAAAGTTCCAGCCTCGAATTGGAATGTTACAAGATGCTCAAGGTTCTATGTTGAATGATGCTGAGAAGATCAAGAAAAGGTGGAAGGAATATACAGAGTTTTTATATGATAAAGATCAAGTGGACCAACAGCCCTTTCAACCTGTACCTTATGATCGGGAACCATTGATGATGAAAGAAGAAGTTGAAGCAGCATTGAAAGCCTTATCAAAGAACAAAGCACCAGGCATTGATAGCATTCCCATAGAGGTATTGCAGCAATCTGATGCAGCTGTTACCGTACTCACAAGACTCTGCCAAGAAATATGGAAGACAACATCATGGCCAACTGACTGGAAAAGATCTGTGTTTATACCAATACTAAAGAAAGGTGATCCAACTGACTGTGGAAATTATCGCACAATCGCTCTGATCCCACATGCCAGCAAGATTCTACTGAAGATTATTCAAAAGAGATTACAACCATACCTGTAACAAGAACTACCTGAAGTGCAAGCAGGGTTCAGGAAAGGGCGAGGAACGAGAGTCATCATTGCGGATGTGAGATGGATCCTTGAAAAGACTAAAGAATACCAAAAGGATTTCTATTTGTGCTTTATCGACTATAGCAAGGCTTTTGACTGTGTAAACCATGAGAAACTCTGGGCCACATTAAGAAGCATGGGTATACCAGAACACCTGATCGTTCTCTTGGGCAATCTGTACATTGATCAAGAAGCAACAGTTCGAACGGAACAAGGAGAAACAGAATGGTTTAAAATAAACAAAGGTGTAAGACAAGGCTGCATACTTTCCCCCTACCTGTTTAATTTGTATGCAGAACAAATCATCAGAGAAGCAGGATTGTATGAAGACAACAGAGGTGTGAAGATTGGTGGAAGAGTCATCAACAACCTTCGCTATGCTGATGATACCACATTACTGGCTGAAAGTGAAGATGATCTGAAACATTTGCTTCTCACAATCAAAGAACATAGTCTCAAAATGGGCCTGCACCTTAATGTAAAGAAGACAAAGATCATGACAACTGGCATAATCAACAGGTTCATCGTTGAAGGAGAAGAAATTGAAATTGTGAACAACTTTAACCTACTTGGATCAACTATCAATAAAGAAGCAACAAGCAGTCAAGAAATCAGACGACGCATTGCTGTTGGCAGAATGGCTATGAAAGACCTAGATAAGATTCTCAAGAGCAAAGATGTCTCTCTCCATACAAAGATTTGACTTGTTCAAGCCATGGTATTTTCAATAACATCATATGGATGTGAAAGCTGGACAGTGAAAAAGACAGACAGGAAGAAAATTGATGCCTTTGAATTATGGTGCTGGCGGCGAATACTGTGTATACCATGGACTGCCCGAAGAACAAACCAGTCGGTACTAGAGGAGATCAAACCTAAGCTTTCTTTAGAAGCTCAGATGACAAGACTTCGACTTTCATAGAAACATAGAAACATGATGACAGAAAAAGACCACAAGGCCCATCTAGTCTGTCCTTCCATAACAACAACTACAACAGTCCACTTTCTACCTTTAGAGATCCTCTGTGTTGGTCCCATGCTTTTTTGAATTCAGTTACTGTCCTCATCTCTACCACCTCCACTGGGAGACTATTCCACGGATCCACTACTCTTTCCGTAAAGAAATATTTCCGCATATCACTCCTGAATCTATCTCCCTTCACCCTCATCCCATGTCCCCTCGTAGCAGAACTTGCTTTCAATTGAAAGAGGCTCTCTCCCTGAACATTTATGCCACGGAGGTATTTAAACATCTCAATCATATCACCTCTATCCCGCCTTTCCTCTAAGGTGTACATATTAAGATCCTTAAGTCTGTCCTCATATGCTTTATAATGAAGCCCATTAATCATTTTAGTAGCAACCCTCTGCACCGACTCCATCCTGTTCACATCCTTTTGAAGGTGCGGTCTCCAGAATTGCACACCATACTCCAAATGAGGTCGCACCAAAGACTTATACAGAGGTATTATCACCTCCTTTTTTCTGCTAGCCATTCCTCTCCGTATGCACCCAAGCATCCTTCTAGCTTTTGCCATCGCCTTTTCTACCTGTTTAGCTACTTTAAGATCATCAGACACAACCACGCCTAGGTCCCGCTCTTCTTTAGTTGACAAAAGTACTTCACCTCCTATACTGTATTGCTCCCTTGGATTGCTGCAGCCCAAATGCATGAACTTACATTTTTTAACATTAAATCCCAGCTGCCAAATTCTAGACCATTCTTCAAGCTTAGCTAGATCCCTCCTCATGTTATCTACACCTTCCTGGGTGTCTACTCTATTACAGATTTTGGTATCATCCGCAAAGAGGCAAACCTTACCCGACAGCCCTTCCGCTATATCACTAACAAAGATGTTAAAAAGAATCGGACCAAGGACAGATCCCTGGGGCACACCACTGGTAACATCCTTCTCCTCAGAGTGAGCTCCATTTACTTGTACTCTTTGTCGCCTCCCACCCAACCAATTTCTAACCCAAGCAGTAACTTTAGGGTCCATCCCTAGGGTGCTCAGTTTGTTTATAAGTCGCCTGTGAGGAACAGTGTCAAAGGCTTTACTGAAATCTAAATACACCACATCTAGAGCTCTCCCTCGGTCCAACTCCCTGGTCACCCAGTCAAAGAAATCGATCAGATTTGTCTGACAAGACCTGCCTCTGGTGAATCCATGCTGCCTCGGATCTTGTAATCCGCCGGACTCCAGAAACCTCACTATTTTCTCTTTCGGCAGCGTTTCCAATAATTTACTCACCACTGAAGTTATACTAACCGGCCTGCAGTTTTCAACCACATCCTTACTTCCGCTTTTGTGTAAAGGCACCACATGAGCCTCTCTCCAGTCCTTTGGCACCACTCCCGACTCCAACGAGGCATTGAAAAGGTCAGTCAGTGGAGTTGCTAGAACGTCCCCAAGTTCCCTCAGTATTCTAGGGTGTATCCCATCCGGTCCCATCGCTTTGTCTACTTTAAGTTGAGCTAGTTTCTCACGAACACAGTCTTCTGAAAATTGTTCAAGATGTCCCTCGCTTCTGTTCTTATTTGTGGGTGTTTTCTGAGGTCCTGCTCCTGGTTCTTCATCTGTGAACACAGAACAAAAATATTTGTTAAGCAATTCGGCTTTATCCTTATCAGCTTCTACATATTCCCCCCCTGCACCCTTGAGTCTGACAATACCACTTTTGCCCTTCCTCTTCTCACTAATATATCTGAAAAATGTCTTATCCCCCCATTTTATTGCATTGGCTATTTCCTCCTCCTTTTGAATCTTTGCCTTCTTGACTACTTTGCTAGCTTCTCTAAGTTTTTCCAAATACAGATGCCTGTCTTCCTCTCTCTGTGATCTCTTGTATTTCATGAAGGCCTCCCTCTTTTTCTTCACTTTTTCAGCTACTTCCTTCGAAAACCATAGCGGTCTCCTGTTCCTTTTGCCTTTATTTACCATTTTAACAAAAAGGTTGGTTGCCTTTAAAAATACCCCCTTTCAGTTTTGCCCACTGTTTTTCTACATCCCCCAGCTGTTCCCATCCCACTAACGACTCCCTGAGGTATTGGCCCATCTTCGCAAAGTTAGTCTTCCTAAAGTCTAAGATCTTCACCTTGGAATGGATTCTAACAGCCCTAGTCCTAATACTGAACCACACCATCTGGTGGTCACTGGATGCAAAATGATCTCCCACTACAACATCAGAAACACTCTCACCATTGGTAAGCACCAAGTCCAGTATGGCCCCTTCACGTGTGGGGTCTGTTACCAATTGCCTGAATAGTTCTCCCTGTAGAGAATCCAGGATCTCCTTACTTCTAGATGATACTGCAGCAGGAATGTGCCAATCAACATCTGGCATATTGAAATCTCCTAGCAGTAGCACTTCCCCTTTTCTAGCAATGCTGCGTATGTCTTCAATTAACTCTCTGTCCACCTCTTCCTCTTGTGAGGGAGGTCTGTATATCACACCAATGCAAATAGATTTCTCTTTCCCTCTTTCTAGTTTAACCCACAATGCCTCCTCTCTCCCTTTTAAGCTCTGTAATTCCAAAGCTTTAATAGTAGTTTTTACATATAGTGCCACTCCTCCTCCCCTTCTTCCTACCCTGTCCTTTCTGAATAAAGTATAGCCAGGTATAGTTACATCCCAGTCATGGTTTTCTGTGAACCATGTTTCTGTAACTGCCACTAAATCCAAGTCAGCCACTCCCACCAAAGCTTCAACTTCAGGGATCTTATTTCCCATTCTACGGGCATTAATACACACTGCTTTCCATGTGTTACCCCTGTTACCCATTTCCATAAAGGTATTTAATGTATCACCTACCTGGGGTTTTCACTTACCTGGGGGCTTTCTTCACCCATCCCCAACGAATCTAGTTTAAAGCCCTCTTCAGTAGATTAGCCAGTCTACTACCAAAGATGCGTTGACCTTTCTTGGACAGATGGATGCCATCTCTGCTCTGCAACCCTTGGAACAGCATCCCATGGTCTAGGAAACCAAAACGCTCTCGAAGACACCATCCACGCAGCCATGCATTCATCTCCAGGATGCGAGCCTCTCTGCCTTGGCCTTTACCCTCAACAGGGAGGATTGAAGAGAACACCACCTGTGCACCTACCTGCTTCACCCTCTGTCCCAGAGCCATGAAGTCACTTTTGATACGTTCCGAAGTATACCTGGCAGTATCATTTGTATGTACTTTGGACACATCATGCGAAGAGAGAGATCATTAGAGAAAGACATTATGCTTGGCAAGATAGAAGGTCAACGCAAAAGAGGAAGGCCAGCAATGAGATGGATCGATACAATAACAGCAGCTACGGGTACCAGTCTGTCAACAATGAGCCACCTGACTGGAGACCGAACACAATTTAGGATAGCTATCCAGAGGGTCGCCATGAGTCGACTCCGACTCGACGGCACTTAACAACAACAACATTATGGAAACATATTAGGATAGCAGTAGAAGCTTACAATAAAGAACAATGACTAATATCTTAGGTGGAGTATATTATTGTATAGGAATTTAGACTGCTGGGTACCCTATGTATAGATGGTGGAATGTTATGGATACATGTACATGGTTATGTTTGGAAATGATGACAATAAAAACTTAAATACAAAAAAAAAAATTGAGGATTAAAAAATGAATCATGTAGAAAATGTTTTATACCCTCAAAAGGTAATTTTATACCAGGGTACCTAGTCTTAGGGGTCATGTAAGTGCCTATTTAGGTGCTATTTTGTAAAGACACGCAGACACCTATGCTTCTATATAAAATATTAGCATAAGAAACAGAGATTGTGCCTTAAATGAAGTTTGCAGACATTTCACATGCTCAAGAAGAAGTGTAAATAAACATGCTTAAAGTACATACATACATGTATAGATCAAGGGATTTCATAATCAACACATGTATTTGTGAACACTGCCCATGCTCCACCAGACCATGCCCCCAGCTACACCTGCCAGCAAAGTACACACAGTCATGCCAACGCATGGACATTTACACGAGGCCATTTACATACATATATGTGGCCACATTCACGAAAGTGACTTTTATAAAATTGCCTCCCAAAATGACCAGGTCGGGGGAGGGAGGGCACAGGAAGTGGCAAAGGGTTAATTCACACATAGCAAAATGCATGAGGGAAACTTAACCCTTTTCACTTACTGTCCCACCCCATGGGACATTTAAATTTTCCAATTATGTTCATCTATCCTACTCTGTGGGACATATGAATAAGATGCTAGTTTATGTTTCATATGTATTAACCAAAATACAGCATGACTGGTCACAGTAAAATGTATATGTCAAATTGATTGTAATTTGGCCAGTTTCTTGTTAAAATTGATTCCAATCTGGCATGAGCAACAGAAAATTTATCCAAGTGGAAAGGGTTAAAATGCTGAGAGCTGCAGAACCTGAGTGAACCTGTTATCCCATGTTCATGCATGTAAAACTCTTTCATGTTTAATGTATAATTCTGTTAACTCTGTTTAATGTAATTTTTTTAGTTCTTTGTAAACAGCTTTGAGTCACGAAAGGCGGTAAAAAATACTTATAAATAAATAAATAAATCTGGGTAGCTTTGGTTACATGGGGAAAAAAAGATTTTAATATGTATAATTTAGAGGAAAGGCGGGATAGAGGAGATATAATAGAGATGTTTAAATACCTCCGTGGCATAAATGCCAGGAGGAAAGTCTCTTTTGATTGAAAGCAAGCTCTGCTATGAGGGGACACAGGATGAGGGTGAAAGGGGATAGACTCAGGAGTAATATGTGGAAATATTTCTTTATGGAAAGAGTAGTAGATGTGTCTCCCAGTGGAGGTGGTAGAGACAAAGACAGTATCCTAATTCAAAAATGCATGGGACAAACACAGAGGATCTCTAAAGGAAAAAAGGGGACTATTTCAGTTGATATGGAAGGGCAGACTAGATAGATGATATGGTCTTTTGCTGCTGTCATGTTTCTATGTTTCTAAATTGGCCAGAGATTAAAAGGACAATGGAGACAAGGTGATTTGGTGAGCGATATGCATAGGGTTTTAAGACCAAGTGAAGAAATATGGGGAGGGGAGAAGGTTTGAAGGACCTGGAGGGTTTGGGGAGGGGTTGGATAATTTGAAAAGGACAGATTGTTGTGGAGTGGATGAGAGCCACAGGAAGAGACAGGTCTTCCTTGAAGCAGATGAAAGAGGGTAGAGATGGGAAAAATGAAAGGGGAAATGAAAATCTGGATGGGGGCAAAACATAAGAAAAGGCCTGAAAGTGGAGAGATGATAAGTGTTAGGGAATGAGTGGGGGCTAGTAAAGGGATGAGAAGCAGAAGGTGTTAAATGAGTCTGGGGAGCAGATGAGTACAGAGGGAGGAAATGGTGAAAGACAGGGAAGGGGGGAGTAGGATGCTAGCAAAGGAATGAGACAGATCTGGAATGGAAGTACTGTGGAAGTAAGATTAGAAAATGGAAAGCTGGTAAGTAGATGAATGGTGAAAAGAGGAAGACTGAAGATTGTAGGAAGGAGAAAGAGGAATGGAATGAAGCTATAGTTAGGTAAAAGGCAAATGAGAGAAATAGAAGGATCAATGTTGGAAAGAGATGTAGCGAAGGAAAGGACGAAGAAGACAGGGAGTGTGAAGAAACCGAAAATGGAAATCTAATTTTAGAAAAGGACATAGAAGAAAACCAACAAGAGGAAGTAGAAAAGAGAGACTGGGACCAACCCAACTGGAAAATATGATGATCAGACAAGAAAGGTACAAAGGAGTCTCAATTTCTAGAGAATAAAATATGTCAGCTCTGAAAATGTGCATTTCTTCTTAGCTCATTACAGGAAATGCATTTCTGCTTCTCTTTCTTCCGTGTTTCACAGCTTGGTGTCTGATTTGGGGGCTTTCCATTTCAATTTTTGTCTTTTGTAGTTTCTTATTCTTTAATTGGTGATGTATTTCATGTGCAGCTGAGATAAGGGATTCTGTTAACATACTACTACTACTGAGCATTTGTATAGCGCTACAAGTCATACGCAGTGCTGCACAGACATGTAAGAGACAGTCCCTGCTCATCAGAGCTTATAATCTAGCCAAGACAGATAACACAGAAGGTGCAGATAGATAAAACAAAGGGGAGTGGTAAAGAAACAAAGATCAGGTGAGTCAAGAACCAAAAGCAGCAGAGAAGAGGTGAGTTTTCAGCCTGGATTTGAAAAGTGTCAGAGAAGGTGCCTGCCATATAAACACAGGAAGTTTGTTCCAGGCGTAAGGTGCAGCAAGGTGAAAGGAGCAAAGTCTGGAGTTAGCAATAGATGAGAAGGGCACAGATAGAAGCGATTTGCCAGAAGAGCGGAGTTCCCGAGAGGGGTGTAAGGAGAGATAAGAGAAGAAAGGTAGTGAGGAGCTGCAGAGTGAATGCATTTATAGGTCAGCAAGAGAAGTTTGAACTGGATGTGGAAACGGATAGGGAGCCAATGAAGTGGCTTGAGAAGAGGGGTAATATGGGCATGATGAGGCTGGCAGAAGATTATCCGCGCAGCAGAGTGCTGAACAGATTGAAGGGGAGAGAGATGATTCAAAGGGAGACCAGCAAGGAGTAGGTTGCAGTAGTCAAGACAAGAGGTGATTAAGGAGTGGATAAGCGTCTTAGTAGTGTGTTCAGAAAGGAAAGGGCAGATTTTGTTGAGGTTATAGAGAAAGAAATGGCAGGTGTTAGCTATCAGATGGATGTGTGTAGAGAAGGAGAGAGAGGAGTCAAAGACAACCCCAAGGTTGCGAGCTGAGGAAACAGGAAGGAGCAGAGAGTTGTCCACAGAGACTGAGAAGGAAGGAAGAAGAGAAGAGGTTTTAGGGGGAAAGATAAGAAGTTCAGTCTTGGCCAAGTTCAATTTCAAGTGGAAGTGAGACATCCAAGCAGCAATGTCAGAAAGGCAGGCAGAGATCTGGGTCTGGATTGCCGGGGAGATTTCAGGCGTAGAGAGGTAGATCTGGGAGTCATCGGCATAAAGATGGTACTGATAGCCATGGGAAGAGATGGGTCCGCTCCTTTTCTCTCTCTATACCCAGTCCCTTGGTGCACTCAAGACATATCCTTGGGGTACACCAACTGAAAGAGCGATGGGAGAGATAGGAGGAGAACCAGGATAGTACAGAGCCCTTAAAACCAAGTGAGGACAGGGTATCGAGGAGAAGATTATGGTCAACAGTGTCGAAAGCAGCAGAGAGGTCAAGAAGGATGAGGACTGAATAAAGGTCCTTGGATTTAGCCAGGAACAAGTTACTGGAGACTTTGGCAAGAGCCGTTTCAGTAGAATGTAGAGGACGAAAACCAGATTGTAAAGGATCCAGGAGGGCATGAGTGGAGAGGAAGTCAAGGCAATGTAGATTCTCTCTAGGAATCTGTAGTAGTTCAGCTTTTTCTCTTTTCCAACTAGGGGTTACTGGTGTTCTAGAATATTTGCCGTGCTGATTTTCCATAGGTAGGGTTGGCGCAATTTGAGTTCTTGATGCTGATGTCGAGTATCCATTTGCAGGGTTTTATGTTTTCACCCTCAGGGCCCGATTCTGTCTTGGACGTACATATCCTTTGTATGTCTGGACTGAGACGGACGTACAAACGAGATTCTGATTCTGATCCCGCAGGGCACGTCTAGCCCCGCGGGTCTGGGACTGAATCACAGTCCCGGCTTGCATGTACATGCCCTGCCCGACTAACTCAGTCAGGGCTTTTAAATTGAGCCGCGGTGCCATGGTGTCATGTTGCCATGGCACCGTGGCTCCATTTAAAAGCCGCGATGCCGGCCACCAGTAAAGAAAGCTAATTCCCTGCAGCCCGACCCACGAACTGGCCTCCTAAGGCCAGGGTCGGGCTGCGGGGAATTAACTCTGGACCCCCTCCAGCTCCATCTGCACCCCGATGATGAAAACAAGCGACGTCCAGAGACGTTATTCCACCCAGGCGGTGGAATAACTTCCCTGGCCATTTCGCCGGCCCTGGACATATAGAGCCGACATTAGAATCAGCCCTGTAGTCCGGGGCTGGTGACCGCCCACTGCCTGCCCACTCTCCACCAGCGGGCTACCTCTTTCCCGCCCCGACTAACGTCCCTGCTATTTGTGGTTCAGAATGAATCTGTGTCTAGCTGTGGAGGGAGTTACTGGTGTTGTCACTGATGTGAGACTAGAATTTGAATATAAATTTTTTTGTATGTTGAGATGTAAAGTGAAACATCCTACTTCTGCTCTGCATCCATTGTTGGGAGAGTTTTATTGGTGAGTTTGGGAGTGTTCCATATGAAAGAATAATTATGCCCTTTCAGACTGATATTCAAAGGCAAGTAGGCGTTTGCTGGCAAATGCATAGAAACATAGAAAATGATGACAGAAAAAGACCACATGGCCTATCTAGTCTGTCCTTCCATATCAACAACTACAACAGTCCCCTTTTTTTCCTTTAGAGATCCTTTGTGTTTGTCCCATGCTTTTTTGAATTCAGATACTGTCCTCATCTCTACCACCTCCACTGGGAGACTATTCCACGGATCCACCACTCTTTCCGTAAAAAGATATTTCCATATATCACTCCTAAATCTATCTCCTTTCACCCTCATCCCATGTCCCCTTGTAGCAGTACTTGCTTTCAATTGAAAGAGGCTCCCCCCCGTGCATTTATGCCACGGAGGTATTTAAACGTCTCAATCATATCATCTCTATTCTGCCTTTCCTCTAATGTGTACATATTAAGATCTTTAAGTCTGTTCACATATGCTTTATAAAGAAGACCACTAACCATTTTGGTAGCCACACTCTGTACTGACTCCATCCTATTAATATCCTTTTGAAGGTGTGGTCTCCAAAATTGCACACAATACTCCAAATGAGGCCGCACCAAAGACTTATACAGAGGCACTATCACCTCCTTTTTTCTGCTAGCTATTCCTCTCCATATGCACCCAAGCATCCTTCTAGCTTTTGCTGTCACCTTTTCTACCTTTTCTACCTGTTTAGCCACTTTAAAATCATCAGACACAACCACGCCTAGGTCCCGCTCTTCTTTAGTAGACAAAAGTACTTCACCCCTATACTATTCCCTTGGATTGCTGCAGTCCAAATGCATGACCTTGCATTTTTTAACATTAACTCCCAGCTGCCAAATTCTAGACCATTCTTCAAGCTTAGCTAGATCCCTCTTCATGTTATCTACACCTTCCTGGGTGTCTACTCTATTGCAGATTTTGGTATCATCCGCAAAGAGGCAAACCTTACCCGACAGCCCTTCTACTATATCACTAACAAAGATGTTAAAAAGAATCGGACCAAGGACAGATCCCTGGGGCACACCACTGGTAACTTCCTTCTCCTCAGAGTGAGCTCCATTACTCTTTGTCGCTGCCCACTCAACCAATTTCTAACCCAAACAGTAATTTTAGGGTTCATCCCTAGGGTGCTCAGTTTGTTTATAAGTCACCTGTGAGGAACGGTGTCAAAGGCTTTACTGAAATCTAAATACACCACATCTAGGGCTCTCCCTTGGTCCAACTCAAGGAGTTGGTGAGGATCCTAACCATTTATTTTCAAAAAATATGCCTTTAATATCAGGCTTTTAAACTGGAGAATGGCCAGATATTATCTGTATACTTGTGGGACATGTTTGGGGAGGAGCAAAGGTAGGCCAGAAAATTATCCAGATAGTGGCAATATTCAGCCCTTATGCAGGTAAGTTACACATTTAGTTTAGGTCTGTGGAATATCAGGCCTGGCCTCTGTTCATGTTTCTGTCTATTGGTATTTCGTTTACCGTCTTTCTTATACAGGCAAAGCGGTTTACAATAATTAAAAGTAATAGTTATTAAGAAAGGAACGCCAAGATATATAAATAAAGGAAAGAGAAAGAGAAGAAGCAGAGAGCAGATAACACACCATCACTCTCTGTATATTCAGTCTGCGATCCATATAGACGGTGACACAGATTAAGTTGAATGGGAGGGTGGCATTTAACGAGCCAGTGGGCTGAAAATCTACCTCTCTTTGCGTAGCTTGCATTGCAGGTTTAGACCCAAGGGGAAGGGCGCAAAAGCAAAGGTTAGCTCAGGGTGCTGCAACTCCTTGATTCAACCCTAGGCCCTTGAGGACAAAGGTTTCCTACCCCTGCACAAGACTCATCCTTAGCCCAGGGCTTCCCAAAATTGTCTTGCTGACTCCACAGTCAGTTGGTTTTCAGAAAATACACAATGAATATGCATGAGATAAATTTTCATATACTAAGTCTCCAGTGTATTCACATTTATTTGATGAATATTAATTTTGGATATCCTAAAAACTCAACAAGCCATAGACAGGTTTGAAAAGTCTTGCTATAGTCTTACCACCAGTATAACAAATGTGTTTCCCTTCAGAAGCCGCCAAAATCTTGTCTTGTCTGTGTATTTTAACTGACTTATAAGCTCCAGGGAGAAGGGACTGTCTTTTTATGTATTTGTACAGCACTGTGTATGTCTAGCTGTAAAAAAGTGAATTACATTTAAATCTTTATATTAATAAAGCATCAACATCATACAACAACACGTAGAAATTTCTTGCACACTAAAAAGTGAATTATAATAATGTCAAAGAAGCCAAGTGTAATTAGCAGGCAACTTGACCAGCTGCTTAGTCATTCTAACTCTGCCAAGTGCTAAATCATACCCTAGCTTAGGAATGAGGTTCATGACTGTTGTGGTATATGCAAAGCTAACACAGTCGGAGAAACTGCCCCAAGAGATTGCCTTCCAAAAAAAGCAATCAACCTCTTACAAAAGGGAGAGAGGTCAAGATGCCGTATCTCACTCGTCAGTAGTATGTCAGCACATCCTCACCCTCACACTCTTTCAGTCCCTCCTCTCAAGCATCCAGAGCCTCAGTGCCAATGCGCTGATCATGATTACTGTTTTCATGAGAGATGAGCCTTAAAGAAGAAAAGGTAAGTGGCCCAGCCACTAGGAAGAAATCTGAGCTCACCTTCTTGTGTACCTCCTCGACCTGTGCCTGCACCACCCTTTTTCCCTGTACTTACTAGTATGGGTACTGGAAAACTATGCACGTACTTTCAGCGACTGAGTGGGGAGCAATTTTCAGCCAGAGAATTTATCCATAAAGCCTCCACTATGCTTGTATCCTTTCAGCGGCTCCAAAGGAAAGCAAATATAATTTTATGCTGCTTTTTTTTTTCATTTGTAATTTTTTGTGTAAATTTTTCCAGATTTTATATCCTGGATGCACCATCTGAAAAAATTCTCATTCTGGACTTCAATCTCACTTTCGGGGTTTTAAATCTTATTCTTTGGGGTGATTCAAACCTGGTATGTCTGGAGAGGGGACTTAACCATCCTACAGTTTAGATACAGAAATAATTTAAGCCTAAACACGGAGAGCTGCCGTCATGTGATGTCCTGGTTTTATTCTGACCGCTCTTCTAAGCATTTACACTGACAAAAATAATCCAAGTTATTTGACACCCATTTTGGCTGGATTTTCTGCAATCTAATGAAAAAGGGTTTCCAAACCATGTCACTTATTTAGAACACCAATTGATCGAAATTGATATTTTGAATAAGCAGTAAAGGTTAGAAACTGATCAGAAGAAAGTCTGTATTATGAAGAAGGAAAAATGAGGTCACAGAGGTCCTTGTGATTTGGCAGTTCTCAATGGGCTTTCTTATTCAGAGATCCTAGAGATACCAATATACTTTGCAGGTTTTTATAATAGGGAAATATTTGGCTGCTGAACCCTACCCCAACTCCAAAACCTTACCAATATTAAAATACAGACTGAATATTGTTATTTTCATACTAAACATTGCTGGCACGGTTCTAAGACATATTTGACTAGTGTTTTCTGTCTAATGTTTTTCTCTTTGTTTAGCCATGATTCCACATTTCAGTATTTTAGATTATTTTACGCATAAACTGTTTTTCCTGTTCTTCTCAGAAAACTGCTGGAGTCCTCCTGGGCCTTGTGACAGAGATGGAACATGCATATTTATCATAAGTGTTCTAGTTAGGACTGCTCTCTCAAAGTCGGTGTGAATGGACGGCCCTGGCATGTTCTCTGGCATCGGTACATTTATGCATCGTTCTTACAGGCAGCAATTTTTCAACAGCTGGCAGGTTGTCTTTTGTCAAGCCATATTTGTCACTTACTTTAACTGTACGATATAAATCATGCTGTTCAAAATGACCAAATTACAAATGCACTTTGATCAGCTGTGAGCTGCCAAGGAAGCAGATTAAGGCTACCTGCTGGAAATACTTCCAATGCTCCAGTCAGCAAAGAAATGATCAATAGAAAGGCTTTATCATAAATACCCCACTCTCCCTTTTTGTAGCATGTTCAAGACACACTGGAAGCAAAGATGTTCTGGTATATGGGTATTTTATAGTCCCTAAAAGTGCAGTCTTTAGAGCAGAAAGAAGAAGCCTGATTAGGGTATTCTGGATTTTGTTGTTTTTTTTAAAATTCTACTTCATAAGAACTAAGAAATCCCATACTGGGTCAGACCAACATCCACGAAGCCCAGTATCCTGTTTCCAACTGTGACCTATCTAGGTCATAAGTACCTGGCAGATTCCCAAAAAGGCACACAGGTTCCACAATGCTTGTCCCGGGACAGGCAGTGGATTTTCCAGGTCCTCTTTGATAATGGTTTATGGACCTTTCCTCCAGGAACTTATCCAAACCTTTTTTAAACTCAGCTACACTAACAAATGTTAGTGCACCCTCCGGTAACGAATTCCAGAGTCTGATTACACCTTGAGTGAAAAAATATTTTCTCTTTAGTCTTAAATGAGTTACATTGTAGCTTCATTGCAAATCCCCTAGTCTTTCTACTTTTTGATGGCATAAACAACTGATACCGTTCCACTCCATTCATTAATTTATAAATCTCTATCATATTTCCCCTTAGCCATCTCTTTTCCAAGTTGAAGAGCCCCAACCTTTTAAGCCTCTCCTCATAGGGGTTTCCTTCCATCCCCTTTACCATTTTTGTCACTCTTCTTTGTACTTTTTCTAATTCAGCTATATCCTTGTTAAGATATGGTGACCAGAATTGTACACAACATTCAAGCACCATGGAGCGACACAGAGGCACTATAATATCCTTGGTTTTATTCTCCATTCCTTTCCTTATGATTCCTAGCATTCTATTTGCTTCCTTGGCCGCCACTGCACACTGGGCAGATGGTTTCAATGTATTATCCACAATGACGCCTAAATCTTTTTTTTTGGGTGGCTGTTTCTAAGGTGTTACCTTGCATTGTGTAACCATAGTTTGGATTGTTCTTTCCTAGATGCATAGCTTTGCACTTGTCCACATTAAATTTGATCTGCCATTTGGACGTCCAGTCCTCCAATTTTTCAAGGTTCTCTTGCAATTCTTCACAATCCGCTTGTGATTTAACAAACATAGTAACAGTATATGATGGTAGATAAAGACCATCATGGTCCATCTAATCTGACCAGCAAGGTGGCAAGAGTAAGTGGACCTGTCGCTCCGTGTAAGTCTCCCCTCCCCATGCCTTTGTTTAGGGGTTTACCCACTGCTCCGTACAGGTCACCCCTATTTGTTGAGATATGAGATAGTTAAGTTTATTTTGATTTTATCCTGTTGCTGTAAAGGGATCCACTGTGCCTGTCCCATGCCATTTTGAATTCTATCACTGTATTTGCTTCCACCACTTCCATCGGTAGGGCATTCCAAGCATCACCCACCCTTTCAGTGAAAAAGTATTTCCTGATATTGCCTTTCAGTTTACAACCTTGCAGCTTCATGTTATGTCCTCTAGTTTTACAGCTTCCCTGTCTTTGAAAAAGGTTTGTTTGTTCATTAATACTCTTTAAGTATTTAAAGGTCTGTATCATATTTGCCCTGTCCCTTCTCTCCTCCAAAGTGTGCATATTTAGATCTTCAAGTCTCATATGACTTCTGGTGCAGGCTCCAAATCATTTTGGTTGCCTTCCTCTGAACCGTTTCCAGTCTTTTTATATCCCTTGCGAGATACGGTCTCCAAAACTGAACACAATATTCCAAGTGAGGCCTCATCAGCAACTTGTACAGTGGCATTAGCACCTCCTCTTTTCTGCTGGTGATTCCTTTCTGTATTCAATCCAGCATCCTTCTGGCTTTGGCCTCCGCCTTGTCTCACTGTTGTGCTACCTTAAGATCCTCAGAAACAATCACTCCAAGGTCCTTCTCCTTGTCTGTGCACACCAACTTCTTGCCCCTATCGCATACAATTCCCTTGGATTTCTGCATCCGAAGTTTATGACACTACACTTCTTCACATTAAATCTTAACTGCCAAGCATTAGACCATTCTTCCAACTTTTGTAGATCTTTCCTCATGTTCTCCACTCCCTCAGGGGAGTCCACTCTGTTGAAAGTTTTCGTGTCATCTGCAAAAAGACAGACTTTTCCATTCAGTTCTTCAGCAATATCACTCACAAATACTTTAAATAATTTTGTGTCATCTGCAAATTTGAGCACTTCACTCATTATTCCTATTTCTAGGTCATTTATGAATATGTTAAAAGCAGTGGGCCCAGCACAGATCCCTGGGGTACTACTCACCTTTCTCCATTGAGAAAATGCTTCATTCGCTGTCCTTCTCCCTGCCTCCTATCATGCATGATATCAGTACTTTTCCCCAGGTAGTACCGGGAAGTCTCCTCAGGTCCCCAGTGCCATTCTGTATCTGTAGGATCCTTCCTACTGCAGCAGTATTTCCTGTTTCATGATGGCGGAGCATGACTGGACCCATACTGGAGCCCATAATATCATGTTTCAACAAAATATCTATTTGGCTCAAATCCCATGGATTAAACATAAACTATAAAAAGACGGAAGTACTTATCATTACTAGGAACCAATCCTATGCACCTCCAGTCACTATTGATGTCAAGGAAGCCGCTCTTGAAGTTAAAGAAGAAGTTAAATATCTGGGTGTTCCATTCAACAAACACCTTACTCTCAGTACACACATCAAAAACACAACAAGGGCCATATACAACAAAATCCGATTACTACAGCACATAAAACCATTACTACAAATGAAAGATTTCAGAACAGGAATGCAAGCTATGATAGTCCCACACATTGACTATTGTAACAGTCTATTACATGGGCTACCCAAACAAATCCTCCATACACTTCAAATGACCCAGCATATGGCTGCACACATCATCCATAATTCACGCCAAACAGAGCATATAACACCCATACTTAGGACTCTACACTGGTTACTGGTCCAGAGTAGAACAAAATACAAGATAATTATGATCATGTTCAAAATTATCAAAGGCATGGTGCCTACAACCCTAACTCACCTAATCAGAACAACAACAAATGATCGACTAAGAAGAGGGTGAATGATCAACTCCTTTTAATTCCAGCTGACTACTGTAAGACAAAGCAACAAATCAGTAGTAGAGCATTTGAATACTTTTCACCTACACTATGGAACTCTTTGCTATCCTTGACAGATATGTCCACATTCCGTACCTAACTCAAAATATTCCTTTTCATTGAGCACTTCAGACACAACAAAGAAACCTCTGACAGTGATCCTACATAATCCAAACCCCCAGCACATCATACACTAAGAATCACATCCCACACCCTCCCCCACAAGAATCTAAAACACTCAGAAAAAATACTCAAGAAAGCATTAAAATAAGAAAAACGAATGGCATCACTTACTTAGAAGAACTATAAATAACTAAATAAGTGTACTACTGTGGATCAGGAACTGGTTAAAAGATAGAAAGCAGAGGGTAGGGCTAAATGGCCAATTTTCCCAATGGAGAAAGGTGAATAGTGGTGTACCCCAGGGATCTGTGCTGGGTCCGCTGCTTTTTGACATATTCATAAATGACCTGGAAAGTGGAATAACGAGTGAGGTTATCAAATTTGCTGATGACACAAAACTATTTAAAGTTGTTAAAACCCAGGAGGATTGTGGAAAATTGCAAGAGGATCTTGATAAATTGGAAGACTGGGCATCAAAATGGCAGATGAAATTTAATGTGGAGAAGTGCAAGGTTATGCACCTAGGGAAGAACAACCCAAACTATGGTTACACAATGCAAGGTTCCACATTAGGAACCACCACCCAAGAAAAAGATTTAGGCGTCCTTGTGGATACCATGTTAAAACCCTCGGCCCAGTGTGCAGCGGCGGCCAAGAGAGCAAATAGAATGCTAGGTATGATAAGGAAAGGAATGGAAAATAAAACAAAAGATATTATAATGCCTCTATATCGTTCCATGGTGAGACCGCACCTTGAATATTGTGTGCAATTCTGGTCGCCATATCTTAAAAAGGATATAGCAATTTTAGAAAAGGTTCAGAGAAGAGCCACCAAAATGGTAAAGGGGATGGAAGGCTACTCCTATGAAGAAAGGCTAAAAAGGTTGGGGCTCTTTAACCTGGAAAAGAGACGGCTGAGGGGAGATATGATAGAAGTCTATAAATTAATGAACGGAGTGGAACGGGTAAACGTAGATCGATTGTTTACCTTATCAGAATATAGAAAGACTAGGGGACATGCAATGAAGCTACAGGGTAAACTATTTAAGACTAATAAAAGAAAATATTTTTTCACTCAACGTGTAATCAAACTCTGGAATTTGTTACCGGAGGATGTAGTAAAGGCTGTTAGTGTAGCTGGGTTTAAAAAAGGTTTGGACAAGTTCCTGGAGGAAAGGTCCATAAACCATTATTAAGAAGGGACCCAGGATATCAATGCTTGAACCAATACAAGCATTGTGGAACCTGTGTCCCTTGGGGAAACTGCTAGGTACGTATGACCTAGATTGGCCACTGTTGGAAACAGAATACTGGGCTTGATGGACCTTGGTCTGACCCAGTATGGCATATCTTATGATCTTATGAGTTAACAAAAAAGTGAGAATCATATACATATCAGTGATTGATATTATACTGCACCTGTTACTTTTGTTAAAATGTTCAATGTGTCTCTGTTGTTTATAATGTAAACTGTTATGATTAGGCGAAATGGTGGTATAGAAGTCACTTAAATAAATAATTAATAAATGACCTCCCAGTTGGATGCTCCTGCATTCTGCCAACATCAACAGTCTGGAGAGTTATGGTTATCCTGTGATCTCACTGCTCATACTGTAAGATATGGCCTCCGGCAGCAGGAGATAATGCACTTAAATGTTTCTACTGCTGCTAGATTGCATTGGGTGACTGAACAAGATAATGAGGTGGCGTGGTAAGTTCAGTGTTTGCGGTGCTCTCTTCCTCTCAGTGCCCCTGACTGATGAAAGGCTTCTATCTTCCCATGGGAAGAGGGGAGGAAGGATGAGGAGAAGGAAAATAGTAAAGAGGAGTGGGATAAATAGTGTTCCCCTGACCCCTCCGCTGCATCCTAACACCTTCTCTGTACCACTTCTCCAGACATACTCTTTACCCACACTGTTGCTGTTGACCTAATTCCCCTCTCTTGGTTCCTTGGCATACACCCATCCCATCTCAGAAAGTCTACCTAAATCTAACCCGTATGCTACCCACTCCCCCAAAGGAGTAGAGGAGTCGCCTAGACGTCAACAAGACCAAGGTTCAAATTCTCTTTGAGGCTTTGGCAAGTGATTTAACCCTCCCTTGCCTCAAGCATAGACTTAGATGGTAAAACCTCTGGGGACAGGAAAGTACTGTGACGCAGCGCCAGGCACGGAGGCCATGGAGACCGATACTGACCCCCTGGTAGAGTCCAGTATTGCAGGGAAAAGAAGAAATTCCCACTCTCAGCATAGCCTTCAGGCAGCCAATCAGCTCACCTCAGAGGAGGAGAGAAGCGGAGCTATGGATTGGGCACGCCCTAGGAGGAGGCGGGCATCCCAGAGTAAGGGATCCTTCTTAAACAGAGAGAGGGAACACTCAAGAGAGAGGAGCAGAAGGACTAGAACGAATGGAGGAACAGGACCAAGCCAGAGGCTGTCACGAAGGAATGAAGGAGTAAGCACTGCTAGTGGATTGAGGAGAGAGTTTGCTTTAAATCCACAGGAGAGAAAGCAAGAGGTATTGGGAAGGCAGGAAGTTCCACGGACTGCAGAACCCTTTGACCTGGCTACAGAAGCTGTGCCCAGCTGTCACAGAAGGGAAGCTAATTCAACACGAGGAGAAAAGCACACGTTGTTGAAAAGCAGTTTTTATCCCTGGAGAGAAAAGCATGCTGGCAAGACAGTTCCTGAGCAGTCTCATTTGAAGGTACCTGCTATTTTTAATCCTTCTGATAAGTGTTATATGCCAGGAAGAGAGACTCCTGTTTATAGTGGACAGGATAGTTTCAGGGGATATAAAGGAAGTTTGTTTTACCCTGGAAACTCTCCATGCAAGCCAAGTTTTACTCAGCCAGTAATACCTGTTCTTAACAAACAAGCTGAGGAAAGAAATACAGCCCAGCTGTTTACAAAGAGACCAGGTTATCCTGATGTAGAAAGTCTTACATTTGAAGCCTTCCTTAGAAATAGAGCTGCTGCAAACGAACGTGAGATTCCACCATTCATTAACAGAGAGAAGTGGGGGAAGGGAATCTCTACCTCGGGCATAGACTGTCTGAATAGGGAAAGCCGTGTTTGCTCACCAGATGCAGATAATCAGCTGTTTAAACAAGGAGAAGCTTTACCGTTGAGTCCTGCTAGGAAACAAGCAGAACAACTCTTAAGTGACCTTAGACAACTCTTGAATGAAAGAGTCATTTCACAACAAGCTATTCTTCAAGCAGTGAATAATCCTGAAGGCAAGAGTATTCCCCAAGCCCAAGTTCCCATGATTGACATCAATCAACCGATGGATTGCTCTGTAGGATTAATAGAGAGAACCGACGAGACAAAAGCTTGAATGATTTATACCTGACTTTTATTCTGGTTATGCTAATCCAGAATTGCTAAAAAGTACCTGACAAGAAGTATTGTTTAGTGCAATTGAAAAGGAAAGCATATCCTCACATTGAATGTATGCTGGACTGTGATATAATTGCTAAAGAGAGCAAATACACTTCTTACCTGAGCACCTGTATATATTGCACGGAGAAAACACATGAAGCAATGTGTTTTTCCATATGAGAAGTTTTGTTGAAGCACAATACTGTAAGCCTCTGTTTGCATGATTCCTGATTTACTGATCTTTTCTGTTCCTGTCTCTCTCACGGAGCGGGGAAATAAAAATCCTTGAAGACAAATAAATTTTCTTGTCACCGCATATTCATTTGGCCCCCACAACTACACAAGGCCTATCCCTCCTTAGCTCACAAGGTTGGGGAGTGGGTGAAGGTTTGACAGTACCTACTGTACTTGAATATAACTCACCTATGTATTTAGCTCACGCCTTTCCAGTAGTATTTCAAGGCAACTTACGTACCTTCAAGTATAGTTGGTATTTGGTGGGTGAGATGTTTGAGGTGGGGAAGTAGAGGCTTCTGTGTGTCAGGACTGCAGTGAAGGTCTGGTGTGTGGGAGTGTGTGCATATTTATTTATTCCTTGTCTCCCCTAGATATTGTGCCTAATGGGGACAGGGAATAAATAAATATGCACACACTCTCACACACCAGACCCTCACTGCACTCCTGACATACAGAAGCCCCTATTTCCCCATCTCAAACATCCCCCCACAGCAGACACCCCTACTGTCCCAGATACCCACGATATATCCCACCTTCTGCCCTACACACCCCATACTCTTATCCCTTCACACACACATATCCACCCACACACCCATCCTCATTAGTTTTCACACATACCCCAGCCCCTCTTTCACTCCCCTTAGTTGGATTCTCCTGGATCTCATTGCCCAGTACCGGATTTCCCATTAGGCACCGTAGGCACAATATCTAGGGCTTACAACATTTTTAGAGCCTACTTTGAGGGGAAAAATTTAAATAGCAGGAAGAATAAGGAAAAAAATTATGATGCAGAAATTGAATGCAACTAAAACTTCAAAATTGCATTTCAAAAACATAATTTTGGCTGTTCTAGAAACTAGAAGTATATTTGTGCAACTCTCTCCATTAATCACATGGAGGCCAATTCGATAATGTGCACGTCTGGCCCATGGATACGTTTAAATCCCAAATAGGCCCCTGTTGAATCAAATTCCGCATTCACGGGTATAGATGTGTTGGCAGTGCCAGAATTAGGCATGTTTGGTGGGCATGTGCAAGAGCTATCCAGCCGTCCCCATGCCCACCATATTCTGAAACGTTACACGTTTCGGATCCTGCTTGTCCCAGTGATGTACCTGTGGACACCATACCCCTTGGGAAAAACATGTATCTCTTAAGCTGCCCATCACAGAAAGTAGTTTGCTGATGCACACTAGACATAAATACCAATGAGAAATGACAGCTGCTGCAACCTAGACCATATACCAGTCCCCTTCATATCCTGAAAAGTGCTAGATAAGCCTATTGCACCCCAATATGGTATACAAGAATGTAAATATGAACGTGTATGTCAGGACATACCTTGCATCAAATGGTACATGGCATTAGGAGCCAGCCCCAGTGAGTCCTGTCCTGGTCTCATCTACAAACACGCCTTAAACTGCTAGGGATGGACTCTCACCAAGTCCACAAAATCACAAACTAACCTTACAGGTCCCCAAAGGATACATAATATTGCTGAGCAACAAATGTATGCCCTTTTCATGCCTCTGGCCTATAAGTGCACTCATTCTGCTGCTCTTCACTTCTATTCCCCTCTTAACTCTCCCTACTCCCCTCCCCGTGAACACTGCTCTTCTGTCAGATTGCTTCTATCTGTGCTCTTCCCTGCTACTGCCAAATCTAGACTTTGCTCCCTACACCTTGCTTCTCATATGCCTGGAATATACTACCTGAGTCTGTATGTCCTGCTTCGTCCCTCGCCCCTCTCAAATCCAGGCTGAGTGCTCACCCCATTGGTGCCACTGTTGGATCAGATCTGCTTATGCTCCCTTGTGTTTCCTGACCATGTCCCATGGATGTATCCTGTTCACAGCTGTTGTGTTGTCTGTCCCGACTAGATTGTAAGTTCTGCTGAGCAGGGACCATCTGTTACATGTATCTGTGCAATGCTGTGTACATCTTGTAGTGCTATACGAATGATCAGTAGTAGTTGTTGTAGTTGTAGTAGGGCCTTGTGGCTATGGCATCTGAGGGCCACCTATCTCGGTACTGGCATTTCTCACAGCAGCTACACCTGTTCATCATGGCATATGTCGGTCTGTAAACATCTGCTACCTGTGGGGCAACCCTGTCTGCCTTCCCATAGCCAGTCTTGTGTTACTGCTTCCTTGGTCAGGGTTGTGTGGGCATGAGAGGGGAGATCCCTGTGCCATCACACTAAGTAGCCAGACTCCAAATATATCACCACTCTCGCAGCTCTCATTGATCCTGGTCTGGGAGGGATGTAGGCCACTAATACATGCTCAACAGCAACACCATTGGTCCCACAAAATGTGCATAATGGGCATACATTAGTGCTGTTTGCATTCTTGAGTGCCCTTATTCTGAGGGCCTCTTATTAGTGACAGGGATATGTTTTGACATGTAGCTATAGAGAACCATCTTTGAGCTTGACTGCCTAATCATATTGGCACCTGATGAGGCTGCGGTCATCCATACGGTCCAGGTACTGGCCAGGTTTTCATGTCCCCCCCTGAATTGCAGATGAGCAGATCAGATCCCCCCTGCACCCTTCAAACAACACACACACACACACACACACACACACTCTCACTGTCACAAAAACATGATTCTGCCAAGGAGATGCCCTGAACCTATGCATAACAGCTATGACATAACATAATCGCATGGGGTATCAGGACTAAAAATATGATCTCTGTTTCTCGCCCAAAAAGGAATCCTTTGCCTCCTCATGCCCATACTATCCCTGCATCAGCCATCCTATTTTTCTGAACAAGGTAATTGTTAGTGTCCCATGGATTGGCTCCTTTAGCATAAACAGCACATAAGCAAAACTTAATCCGACCTCTCCTCATAACACAAAACTTGACCCATCCTCCCCCAAATCCTACAGACCAATATCCAACCTCCCACTAGTCGCAAAAAATGACAAACATGCACCTCTAGATCCCCATCAACATGGCTTTAGACAGTTCCATGGGGTTGAAACACTCATCACCTCCCTCCTAAACACCCTGCCTGCAACATACCAAGAATGGATTTGTCTTAATTTTCTTTGACATCTCCATCGACTTTGACTCCCTCTCACACCACCAACTACTACAACGACTCTTTGAAATTGGACTCCACGACACCACCCTCATCTGGTTCCGCTCCTACCTGTCTTCCTGTAAGCAACAAGTATGGATTGGCAAGACAACATCAAACCCATTCTTGCAGAATACAGGTGTACCCCAAGGATCCAGTCTATCAGCTCTGCTACTCAATACCTACATCCATTCTCTATGTCAAATCTTCAAGACACACAATATCCTATACCAAATCTATGTAGATGACATAATATTCTTCACACCCATTAATCTCCTCTCTCCAGACCTTAACAACCTACAGAAGTGCTTTACAGATGTAAAAGATTGGCTTAGCAGACACAACTTCCTCATCAATCAGGAGAAGACTGAAGCACTCTACATAACTACTAACCAATCCTTTGTCTCTTCATCAACAATAGCACTTGTTGACGTAAACATCAAGGTTAAATCTGAGACAAAATACTTGGGCATAACATTAAATCAACAACTGTTCTTCCATCCTCGTATAAAAAGAAAAACCACATCAGTCTACTACAAACTAAGAATCCTGAAACATCTCCGCCCACTACTCACTCTGGACCTTTTCAGAACTATATGCCAAGCAATGATTACACCTTACTAGATTTCTGTAATATCATCTACCAAGACCTACCAAAACAAGCACTCCTTTCACTACAGATGGCCCAAAACACAGCGGCCTGAATAATTGCCGGTGCCCATTACCGATCACACATCACCCCCATATTGATACAACTTCACAGACTCCCCATCTCAGCCAGGATCTGTTATAAAATTCTCATCACTATATTCAAATAATTCACAAGGAATCTTCTACATGCCTCCAAACCCTTATCTCAAATACAAAGAACGAAAGACTTCGAAGAAACTCCACCCTCAACCTACTTGCCATTCCTCAGCAAAAGGCTAAAAGCAAACAATCCACCTGCAATAGAACATTGATTCTATTCAACTCATCCTTATGGAATAAGCTACCACTATCACTACATGGACTCTCAGACCTGCTGGACTTCAGAAAACAACAAAAAACACACCTCTTTAAGGAAGAATACAGCTTATACACAGATCTAGAGACCCACCATAAACCCTTTCTGTACAACACCATATTTCAATCCAACAGAAACAAACAATGTTATAAGGATACAACAAGACAACCACAAAATTCTGTAAATAGTTCTTAGTTAATTATGCCAAATGTTAAGCAGTTCTATGGTTATTCTGTTACACTGTTCCAGCTCTCTGTAAAACATTGTACCTCCTGGTCATGTTAATCCGTTGTTTAACTGTAAACCGCTTTCAATTGTAGAAAGGCGGTATAAAAATAAGTTTAAATAAATAAATAAACACTGTTGCTCTTCTTAATATTTCTGTAAGGGTTTCATTAATGTTTCTTTACCTTACAATTAGCAAAGGTGTATGACAAGGCTTTAAAATCAGCAAAAGTATATGACAAGGCTGAATATTTTCCCCCTACCTGTTTAATTTATATGCAGAACAAATCATCAGAGAAGCAGGACTGTATGAAGACCACCGAGGTGTGAAGATTGGTGGAAGACTCAACCACCTTCGCTATGCTGATGATACCACATTACTGGCTGAAAACGAAGATGATCTGAAACAATTGCTTCTCGAGATCAAGGAACATAGTCTTAAAATGGGCCTGCACCTTAATGTAAAGAAGACAAAGATCCTGACAACTGGCAAAATCAATAAGTTCATTCTTGATGGAGAAGGAATTGAAATAGTTGACAACTTTAACCTACTTGGATCAACTATCAATAAAGAAACAACAAGCAGTCAAGAAATCAGATGATGCATTGCTCTTAGCAGAATGGCTATGAAGGACCTAGACAAGATTCTCAAGAGTAGAAATGTCTCTCTCCATACAAAGATTTGACTTGTTCAAGCCATGGTATTTTCAATAATGTCATATGGATGCGAAAGTTGGACAGTGAAAAAGATAGACAGGAAGAAAATTGATGCCTTTGAATTATGGTGCTGGCGGCGAATACTGCGTATACCATGGACTGCCCGAAGAACAAACCTAGTCAATAGTAGAGGAGATCAAACCTAAGCTTTCCTTAGAAGCTCAGATGACAAGACTTTGACTTTCATACTTTGGATACATCATGTGAAGAGAGAGATCATTAGAGAAAGACATTATGCTTGGCAAGTTCGAAGATCATTGCAAAAGAGGAAGACCAGCAATGAGATGGATCAATACAATAACAGCAGCTCTGAAACATTTGCTTCTCACAATCAAAGAACATAGTCTCAAAATGGGCCTGCACCTTAATGTAAAGAAGACAAAGATCATGACAACTGGCATAATCAACATGTTCATCGTTGAAGGAGAAGAAATTGAAATTGTGAACGACTTTAACCTACTTGGATCAACTATCAATAAAGAAGCAACAAGCAGTCAAGAAATCAGACGACGCATTGCTCTTGGCAGAATGGCTATGAAAGACCTAGATAAGTTTCTCAAGAGCAGAGATGTCTCTCTCCATACAAAGATTCGACTTGTTCAAGCCATGGTATTTTCAATAACAAAAAAAACCCACGTTAATTCAAACCAATGTAACAAAGTCTATTTCATTCACTCCAATTGCAACACCAAATGGTAATAAGGTCTCAGACTTATATGGCACTTTAACTTCAGACTTACGTCTGTTCAAATAGTGCTATAATTTGCATCAACGACCTTATAACTGTGTGAATTATAATCAAATGTCCTTGCTCCGCTGTGTGGACTCTCAAAAAGGCAATAACAAACTTAGCTTAAGCTGTCCTCCGAGTCATAGCCAGCGAGCATGAATGGATCCTGACGCTCTATTTCGGCGCCACAAGGCGTTTCAATACGATATTTTCTTCAGGAGATCCGCTCATAAGATCTACAAAACAAACAACTAACTTACTCCAGATAAAACACTTTTTCTAAGTGTTGCAGTATTTCCCTTAGCTAAAAAATTCCTAAAAGACTCTATTACTTACAAATAATACATAAAGACTCTATTACGTACAAATAATAGATAAAGTTCACGTTTGGAGAAGAGACCAGTTACATTTATGGTATTTTCAGTAACATCATATGGATGTGAAAGCTGGGCAGTGAAAAAGACAGATCGGAAGAAAATTGGTGCCTTTGAATTATGTTGCTGGCGGTGAATACTGTGTATACCATGGACTGCCCGAAGAACAAACCAGTCGGTACTAGAGGAGATCAAACCTAAGCTTTCTTTAGAAGCTCAGATAACAAGACTTCGACTTTCATACTTTGGACAGATCATGCGAAGAGAGAGATCATTAGAGAAAGACATTATGCTTGGCAAGATAGAAGGTCAACGCAAAAGAGGAAGGCCAGCAATGAGATGGATCGATACAATAACAGCAGCTATGGGTACCAGTCTGTCAACAATGAGCCGCCTGACTGAAGACCGAACACAATTTAGGATAGCTATCCAGAGGGTCGCCATGAGTCGGCTCCGACTCAACGGCACTTAACAACAACATGGATGCCACACTGTCAACAATGAGCTGCCTAGCTGAAGATCAAACACAGTTTAGGACAACTATCCAGAGGATCACCATGAGTCGACACCAACTCAACGGCAGTTAACAACAACAACAACCACCTTACAACATTTCCTCACCTCTGCTCCCTGTACCTTAGGGCTGCATCTTGTATTTTCCCAGACTGCAGTCACACCAGTTCAACTCATACTTGTCACAATCATTCTTCTCTATGAGATGCATTGCAGAGCACAGCAGAATATTTTTAAGTCCTAACTTTATACCACTTTTCAGCAGGAATAACATGGATGTTTCCAGGAAACAATGTGTACACGGACCTTTCCTGAATATGCTTTATACATCTCCGTGGCTGACCATGCTTCCGTTCCGCCCTCTTCTGCCCACGTTCTGAGATCCCCATGCTAGCGTCATGGACATGCATGTCATCAGTGTTTCGGAATACAGTCAGAGATGTTTTCGGCACATAAATGTCTCTGACACACATGCAAACCCCTTATTCATGTTCTGGAATGACTCCCATGCTTTAGCATTAGAATAGTTTAATGTAGGTCTTGACAATCTTCTTGAAATCTAGGAGCCAACCTAAAAATTTAGGATCTAGCCGCCAAGACCTAGGTCACAGTGTAATTCCACTCCCCCCCCCCCCCCAAAGTATATCACAGTTCCTTTTTTAGGGCCTGATTTGCTGTTTTCCCATTTCTATGGGAAAAAAAGCTTAATATTAACATGCCACTGCGCAGTGCCAACAGAAGACAGTGGCCCCACTCTTCCTTCCTCTCCCACCACCCCCAATGACCCTTTATAGCTGCACCTGAGGCAACTTCCTTTTTTGTTTCACATATCATCCTCATGCCCTGGTGATGTGTGAGGCAAAAAAAAATCTCTCTCTTATGCCCCTGCCTTCACCCAATGTCTCTCTTTACCATGACACCCACAGCTTACCACAGTCTCTCACTTTGCCATGAATCCTCCCAGCCTTCCCCCAGTCTCTCTCATAACCCCCCTAGCCTTCCCAGTTCAGATAACAGAATTCAACTGCATTCCCTCCTAGGTCCAGTTCTTTTCTGTTCAGGTTGCTTTTATATACAAGTAAATGGAGCTCACTCTGAGGAGAAGGATGTTATCAGTGGTGTGCCCCAGGGATCTGTCCTTGGTCCGATTCTTTTTAACATCTTTGTTAGTGATATAGCGGAAGGGCTTTCAGGTAAGGTTTGCCTCTTTGCGGATGATACCAAAATCTGCAATAGAGTAGACACCCAGGAAGGGGTAGATAATATGAGGAGGGATCTAGCTAAGCTTGAAGAATGGTCTAGAATTTGGCAGCTGGGATTTAATGTTAAAAAAATGTAAGGTCATGCATTTGGGCTACAGCAATCCAAGGGAGAAATATAGTATAGGGGGTGAAGTACTTTTGTCTACTAAAGAAGAGCGGGACCTAGGCGTGGTTGTGTCTGATGATCTTAAAGTAGCTAAACAGGTAGAAAATGCGACGGCAAAAGCTAGAAGGATGCTTGGGTGCATACGGAGAGGAATGGCTAGCAGAAAAAAGGAGGTGATAATGCCTCTGTATAAGTCTTTGGTGCGACCTCATTTGGAGTATAGTGTGCAATTCTGGAGACCGCACCTTCAAAAGGATGTGAACAGGATGGAGTCGGTGCAGAGGGTGGCTACTAAAATGATTAGTGGTTTTCATTATAAAGCATATGAGGACAGACTGAAGGATCTTAATATGTACACCTTAGAGGAAAGGCGGGATAGAGGTGATATGATTGAGATGTTTAAATACCTCCGTGGCATAAATGTTCAGGGAGAGAGCCTCTTTCAATTGAAAGCAAGTTCTGCTACGAGGGGACATGGGATGAGGGTGAAGGGAGATAGATTCAGGATTGATATGCGGAAATATTTCTTTACGGAAAGAGTAGTGGATCCATGGAATAGTCTCCCAGTGGAGGTGGTAGAGATGAGGACAGTAACTGAATTTAAAAAAGCATGGAACAAACACAGAGGATCTCTAAAGGTAAAAAGGGGACTGTTGTAGTTGTTATGGAAGGACAGACTAGATAGGCCATGTGGTCTTTTTCTGTCGTCATATTTCTATGTTTCTATATAAAAAAAGAGAAGAAGAAGAAGAATATCTATACCTGCAATAGGCCTGTTGTCACTAAAAATATGTCTCAACTGGTGTCTGCCTGTTGCAATGGCTGTTTCAATCTACTTTTTCTTTTGAGACAACCTGTAGCTAGGGATTCCCATATGTGAGCACTTATCCTGCTTGTCCACTGATAAATCCTCACAACCTGCCCTCTTCCCCTTGGAGTTGTATTCTACTGTTAGCCATTCACTTGAATAAACAAATAGGGTGAGGCAGCGGGTGGTGGGAACTTGCATGGCGGTAGAGCCACTCATATATGAGGACTTATCCTGCAGTCCACAGGGAGCACCTGCTACAGGTAAGTAACTTTGTTTTATACTCCCTGTACTTTTTTGTTATTTTAAATTTATTTTTAAGAAAGGGACATCAGAAAAAATAAGCTACCATAAATAGTTCGCAGTTCGTTGTATACCTAAGTTTATGTTCTATGTAAACCTCCTTGATAATCTGAAAGGCGGTATAAAAGAAATGTTAAAAAACCTTCATCTAAATCTTATAGGTTCATATAATCAGTCATCAGTCCTCATTTTATGTTTATATTATATATCCCAGTGCAACATATCAAAATTCATCTCAATTAAAACATTTTATTTTTCTTAAATCTTTTTCAATAATTTAGAAACATTTAAAACTTTATCAACATTGCTCATTCACTTATCTCAATTTTAGACCAACATAGCACTGTTTCGAGCCATTTTGCTCTGTCTCAAGGGCTGCAGTTCATCTAATCATTCACGGCTCCTAATACTGCTCAGACTAAGTGGCATGTTTTCTAAACTGCGATAATGTCACTCGCGTTAGGTTCCGCGGTAAAGGTACAGATGTCCATATAAAGGCGTGGGTGGGGCTTCATTATGGCAAGCCGTGTCAGGTAACGCACATTATAAGGCACGTTACAAGGCACCTTATTAGGCACAGTACAAGGCACGTGCCTTAACGTGCCTTGTACTGTGCCTAATTAGGAGCCTTATAACGCCTTATAAGGATTGTTGGCAACTGTGATGAGGGTACTATGAGCTGGCAGCATGGATCTGCAAAGATATGACTGTCACAGGCAAGCAAAATATCTGCCTTTGACAGGAGGGAACAACGAGGAATCAAACCCATGAACTCCGCCTAGAACATCAGTGTACTAACCAGTAGGCTATTCCTCTATGGCTTGTTGTATAGCAATGGCTGGGTACAGAAGGACTGCAGGTCACCGCACAAACCGTCTCCTCTGTGTGCTAGGATAGGGTAACCCCACCAGCACCCATGATGCATTGCACATGCAGAACAATGGCCTACAGCTGACCACCAAATGGGGTCTGCACCTCTCCGGTACTTCAGCGTGGTAAGACAGACTGATAGTGTGTGATACTGGCACAGAGTAACTACAGACCATGCCATTGTGCAGGTTCCGTGTTCACCCTGAGGGATAGGGTGGGCACCCAGCACTAGGTCCACAGTAAATGTGGTGCTAGAGATAGGTCCTGCTGCACATCCCCAGCACTGCTAGTGTGTGACATGTGTTCCCAGCAGTGCAACAGATGGTACATCTGTTCCAGCTGTGTTCTGCAGTCACATGTGGCCCTGTGCGACTGAACACCACCCAGATTAGTGCGTACCTGGTGTTAAGGTCTGGCTGCCATGGGTACCTGTTATCAGGGCAGTGGGGTGTCTAGACTCGCATGAGGGCTATGTAGCACTGCCACTATGGGTCTAAGTGGTATGCACTATATACCCCAAGGGGCCTCAATCTCCCCTATTGTAGATGAGGGTGTGTGGTGGGACAGGTGCCTGCACCCTGCAGAATGACTGTAGTACCAGCAACCACAGTCCTGCTGGCGGATGACAGCCCTCCAGGGCTGCTGGGCCAGTGTCATACCTGTGACCATTGCAGACCAGCAGTGATGCTTGGGTTAGGCAGGGGAAGGCTCAACTGCCCCACACCACAGTCTGCCATTCATCAACAGACAGCACAGTCAGACTGCACCTGCAGTATCCTACAAGGTGTTCCCACCATGCACAGGCGAACTGCAGACAGCCCACTAACCAGTCCATAGTGCATGCTCACAGGGGAACCCTGTGCACCCAGAGGTGGGATACACAGCACAGACACCAAGCAGGTATCTCTGTGATTGGGCCCCAGAACTGGGAACACACAGGTATCACTGGAAACAAATAATGTGTGGCACTATGTGGGAACATAGATATGCCATGGTCACTGCTCGGTCAGAGTGAGAGTGACCTCCTAGCGTGACATGCTGTGGCCACCCTTTCCATGCAGGTGGTGGTCGAGCACTACAGTGTCCCAGCCATTGCCCTCCACCCTGTGCAGATGCATCCTGGCCAATCCGCCCTGTCTGGGCCATACCCACAATACCTTGCTCCTCATTATGCACATTTGCAGGCTAACACTGGAAGCAGTGTGAGCAATGTGGGCTCAGTGAGGTGTTGGCAGACACAAAACAATGGAGAAACATACGCACACTCCCACACCTATCTCAGCATTGTGGAGAGATGAAGGTGGTTGACAACCCTACCCGCCGCACTCATCCTGATCACAGTGCCGACATTGCTAATCTGTGCAGGGGGTAGTAGTAGTGCTCTGGTGATAACTGCAGCTCTGTGCTGGGGCCAACAGCCTGACACTCCATGAATCTATGGATAGTGGAGCCCTTGTGAGTGGGTGTCTGTACCCCTGTGCACCACTGCTTTGGGATTTGCCCATGTTGTTGTGGCTGCATTGTGGGCTAAAACTATGGGGAGATGCTCTACAGGATCCACAGATGGGACCTGAACCTCTGACCCTCTGCTCTTGGACATGCTAGCTGAGTGTACTGCACCACACTGCTGCCACAGCAGTATAGTGGTCCCTGGGGCTACCCGTATGTTCCTCGGCCAGACCTCTTCTGTTGCACTGCACACCACGTACTGGTAAAGGGCATGGCCTAGGTCCACTGCAGGCGGCTGCCACTGCTTCCTCCAGCACAATCATCCACCCCTCTGCCATGCTGCCATGACCATATACTTTCGGTGCTGGTGGTGTGCCATCCCAGGCCATCCAGCGGGCAGGTAGGTGGCTGCCTAAGGTGTGGGTTCTGGGGTAGGGGTGCCTACATAGATGTCCACGCTTCCCCCGGCACCGCCTGTCAATGTTATGTGCCCCTTGGGGAACCTGCTGGGTAATGTCTCCTGGATGGGACACTGTCTGACCCTGGTCAGTTGCTGGTTTGCATTTTCTGCGTTCCTGTGTGCCACCTAGTCCACCCTGTGCCCCAGTAGCCCCCACTGCATGCCCCCACCCCGCCTGCAGCTCCCATGCCCCATTTGCGCCATCACCATAGTGGCTTTTCATACCTGGGCGCTATGCTGTTGCTGCAAATGGAGCACTACTATCACCTTTCTTGTGCTCCCTGCCTATGCTGTACATTGCTGACACTGAAATGGTTTCTCTCTCTTGCAAATGTGTGCTAACACCAGGTTTTCAGTTGCGTTAGGATTCAGCCCTTCATTTCCCTGCATTAGCGTGGAAGGGGCCTCTCCCTGCCCACTCCCTGCCCATTGACCCCTTCTCTCAGCCCTCTCTGCACCCTCTGTGGGACTTACCGCGGCCGGGAATGTTAAGGTGCGTTAATGTTACGTTACGTTAAGGCGCGTTAACGTTACATAACGTGCCTTAATGTAGCCGCTGCTACGTTACTGCAGTTTAGTAAGCATGCCCCTTAGTTTCTTCATGCTTCTGTAAAAATAAAAATGGCATCAACGTTCTTTTAAATCTAACAGCAGGTCTGTATCTTCCAGTCAGAAGCTATTCCATATAATAGTCAATCAGCTTCTATTTCAGACCAATGTCATCCATTCAGTTGCTCTGTTTAAGCCAGCCAGAATTACTGTATATAATTTATAAATCCAAAATTGTTCCTGATAATTTAGCTGTGTGCATGATCTCCTGCTCTAGAATTTACATTTCCGTAATCAGTGATCTGCCGACGTATTTCTCCCACAGTATTGCCTTATCCAGGAAGTGACTGACCATCGAGACTGTTAAGTTACCAGTTTTAATCCTGTTCCGTTGTTCATTAACTTGTAGTCGCAGGGATCTTTTCGTGTGGCCCACATTGATGAGTGAAAAGTAACATATAACAATATAAAGAACATATGGAGAGTTATAAGTTGTACTGCTTCCAGCTAGAAAGCTCCTTCCATTTATTTTATTTATTTAATACACACTTATATACCGCTGCTTCCAGCGATCAGCAGCGGTTCGATTCTTCTTCTGGGGATGTCAATCAGGACAGGGAGGGGACAGTAATTATATAGATCTGAGGGTAGGTCACAGCACACAGGGTTAGTGTCATGGGGGACTTCGTTATACATATTTACATTTATACATAATTATTTACAATTGTACAATTACCCTTCTTTTTGAATTACACCTTTTCCATAATTTATATATTCGGAATTATCCTTGTATTATACATCTTCACATATTCCTACATAAAGTGGTATCTAACGCACTTGAGAGTCATGGCTGATTATAATAGCATTTGAATAGGTGAGTTTTTAACTCTTTCCTGAAGATTGCAATGTCCGTGATTAAGCGCAGTTCAAAAGGGAGTTGATTCCATATTGTTGGTGCAGAGAATGCGAATGCTCTTCGAGATGTACTTGTTTTTACTGTTCTGATGGTGGTGGGGACCTGTAGGGTGCCCAAGTTGGTATTTCTTCTGTCTCTATTTGCAGGTTGTGTGCTGATAAGGGTGGTCAGGAATGAGGGGGCTATGTTATTGATAAGTTTGAATGCGGTTACTAGCATCTTGTACTGTATCCTTGCTGCAATTGGAAGCAAATGTAGGTTTATTAGTATGGGGGTGATGTGTTCTGCACTGCTTGTTCCCATTATGATCCTGGCAGTTACGTTTGGGGCCAACTGAAGGATATTTATTGATTTCTTGGGCAGACCTTGAAGGATGGCATTACAGTAGTCCAGATGTGGCATAATGAGTGCTTGCGCCACTGATCGGAAGTCACATGGATCTATTATTTTTCTTAGCGGTTGTATCACTAAGTTTATTGAAGATGGCTTTGTTCGTTTTACGTAGGTGGGTCTCCATTTTTAGGTTGCGGTCGAGCGTGACACCTAGGTATTTGATCTCATCCTTCGCCTTGTATGTGTTATTGCACAGGGTGATTGTATCAGGGGGCTTGAAGTTCGGTTTGCTGGATATATACATGACCTCGGTTTTTTTGTGGTTTATCGTCATGTTATTTTTCTGTAGCCATTGCAACATTTCATCCAGGCAGTTTTCGAGCTGTGTATAATTGGGGTCCGTGGCGTCCAGTTGTGTGTATAACATGATATCATCTGCATAGATGTGGTAGCTGATGTCATGTCTTTCAAAGATTTTGCATAGGGGTTGCATGTAAATGTTGAACAGTAGAGCCGAGAGGGCTGATCCCTGTGGAATGCCCTGTGTTTGAGAGAACGGTTCAGCTTGTTCGCCATTGAATTGTACTTGAGGTCTTCTATTCGATATGTAGGAGGAGAACCATTTGAGGGGGGTTCCCCCAACTCCTATGGATTCCAGCTTGTTTAGGAGGATCCCATGATGTACAGTGTCGAAGGCGGCGGAGATGTCAATGAAAATGAGTATAAACATTTTCATCAGTTGGATGGGACCAACTAGCTCCTTCAATGGGTTAAAGTGCACCAAGTATACCGACCACAAGCTCGATGTTCACATTCGGTCACTTAAATACCAATATTTATGTATATTTGGAATGAAATGAATTGTAGTCCTAGAATATGAAAGAATTGCAGTTAATTTCCCTGTACAATCATGATCAACTTTTGTTGAGCATATCTAGCTCTCAAGTAAGCTTGTCTGACAACAGATCGCGGATATCCCAATGTGATATGACCACTTTGATTGAAGGATAAAGTGGTATACAAATCTGTCTAAATAAAAATAAATAAATAAATAAATATCCTTTGAGCAAAAAAATGTTCACTTAAATCCTTATCTTGTATTTTCAAATCCTATATCTTAGATGTAAAAACCGGCTAATCAGGCTTTTCTTCAATAGATATGGATGAAAACTATTAAATCTGCAATGATTATTCTGCTCAACATCTAATTTAAAGCAGTTGTGTTATTTAGATAAGTTTGCTGCAGTCTTTGGAAGAATGAAATACTGTTTCCCTTGTTATGTGTTTGCAAAACATGAAGGCTGGTGCAACAGAAGGGCAGTGGACAAATACATAGACGCAGTTCCTCAAGTGCCAAAAACAGCAAAAGAGATCACAAGAATTTATCATTTAGAGTCCTAACATAATGCTTCTTTTGTGCAGATGAGGAGGTCTCTGGTCTGTGACTTTCACAACCAACTAGAAGGAATCCATTTCAGGACTTTGAACTCCCATAGCTTTGCTGCTCTTGAAGATTTAGTCACCATTTAAACAGAAATCAACGATGCGTATAAAAAGTCAGGCAGAAGGCATTCTTAGAAAGCTGAGCATGATTTGCTTTCTTTAAAAACCCCAAAACTGACAGATGTTCATTTCTGTGGTCTCCTTAGATGAGTCAATCTCTACATTTCACACTAGTGTAAGCCCGTTTTCTTAAATATATCCGCTAAGCTCATAAAAGTTGCCTCTCAGGATGCAGGGCAGAATACTGAATGAATATTTGGTCTGGCCAAGCTGGGAAATTCTTGTTTAGTACACTCAAGAAGGCAGAATCAAGTTCGGAGTAGTGTCCTGGAGCTGTACTTAATCTATCATTAACATCATCTGTAATACCTGAAGATTGGAGGATGGCCAATGTAACGACAATTTTTAAAAAGGGTTCTAAGGGTGATCCGGGGAACTACAGACCAGTGAGCCTGACGTTAGTACTGGGAAAAATGGTAGAAACCAATATAAAGAACAAAATTGTTGTAAGAAACGATGTTATGGTTATTGTTTTTTCTTTTTGAACATATATTTTGCACGCACAGAATCCCCTCCCTCAACGGGTGCAGAGCAGAACTAGAACATCCACCAGGCATATTGTGAACTAATAGGAGTGGAGGAATAGCCTAATTGTTAGGGCACTGGCTTAGGAACCAAGGGATTGATTTTCGAAAGGCATCTACGTGGTTTACAGTCCAGTAAACTGTGTAAATGCCTTAGTTGGGGATATTCAATGGCACTTTGCGACACCTCACCGCCTAGCCCGGGGCATATTAGGTAGTGGGTAAGTGAGACACGGGTTTTTAAAGTCCTTGGTAGTGCTGTAGCCCTGTGTCCTAGTGTAGTTGTGGACCGAAGTGACGACAGCCAAGGTTGGGTTTCAAGTTAAAGAATACTTTTATTGTTGCACAAAGTATTGCATAAAGGACCGCACAGGATTTACTCCCCCAACACAGAAAGTAAAGTGGTAACTTTTTGTACCAAATGAAAGTCCAAGTATAAAGTCAGTTCTCCTGATTCTTCTCAGGGACAGGTAACAAACTTAAATGCTTTTAGGCTTCTTCCAGCTTCATCAATACAACAACATTTCCAGAACGCTAGCAAGGCTTTCCAAGTATCAGCTCTCAATAAAGGAAACTTCTAGCTGTTGTATTTTCTTTCTAATATTCATATCTTGCTTTAACAGCTTTAAATAAAATGGCAATCTCCACACTCTCTTGGCCTCTTGATAACAGGCTTCTTGTGCAGGAACACTTCCTTACGCTGCCTTTCATACACAGCTGCAAGGTATGAAGCTTTGAGTCATTGCACCCAGCAGAACGCTGCTGTTTCTTGTGCAAACTCTAAGAATCTCGATTTGGGCTTCACAGCACTCAGTCATAGAACCTGGATAAATTATAGATCCTTACTCTTTCATACACATTCCATCTCAGAATCACTGTTACTGGATAAGGGAGCCCCTAACTCCATTGGTTCTTCCAGCCTCTCCGAAATCCCTTTATCCTGGGGAACATATAAGCCTTCAGACTTTAATTCCTTAATTATATTCTGAAGCTGTTTCCATTTACTCTCTCTCTGTCTTCTGGGCACTTGCAAGGCTTTGGGTTTATCAGCACCTCTTAACACCTCATAAAAGGGGTTTATTTCCTCCTTGCCTTGCCTAGGTAGTTGCCTCTGGTTGGGAGGGATATGTCTCTTCTGGTACTGCCTTATAAGATCCCTCAGCACAGCCCGGTCCTCAGGGTCTGTTCCTAGTTCTCTGCCAGGTAACTGCCAATTAGTCTTTTGCTGATAGGCAGGTGTGCTACCTTCTGAGCTAGTGCTCTGGTCACACTGTCTGTATAAGGGAAATGCTTGCAGTTTCTCAATAGAGACTTTCCTACAGCCCAACTTATCTCTGGTAATTCCAGGTTTCCTTTCAAAACTTGGTTCAGGCCTGTTCCTCCTAGAAAGCACGCTATTACCACTCTCTCGAGACTGGCTTACTTCAGAGCTATCTACTTTACAAGGTTCAAAAGGTTTTGCTCTGACCTGGTTCTGGCAGCTTTTAACTCTGGGGAACTCCACTGATTCCAAGTCTATGTCCAAGGATCGTGAGTCTGGCTCGGGGTCTCTTCCAGGGTCCACTCTCCCCTCCTGATCTCCCCCTGGATCTGGATCAGCCAAGTCTCTCTCTTGGAGCTGAGCTCTTCCTGGGTCTCTTCCTGGACCACCCACAGGAACTCTCCTTTCAACTCCACCTCCGGTCCTTGTAACTCCTTTCCTCCTCCTTTCTCCGGTTCTGTCCTTGGTTCCCCTTTCGCTTCCTCTACTAACTGCTGCTTCCTGGTTATGAGTGCAGGGGGGCCCAATCCGGTCTGACTCCGCCCACCTCCCTGATTGGCTAGGTCTCCGGGTTAGCCTAGAGCTAGAGTGTGGTTCTTTCCCTGCTCTTCTTTGCAGAGAAGGTTCATGTGCTGAAATCTTAACCCCTTCCTGTCCTGTATCCGTAAACATATGAGGTGACAGAAGGTGTTTTAAACCCTTTTTCTTCTCTTTCTGAGCCTCTGCATTGTCACACACTTACATGGTTAGTGCCATTGGATGTCCCTGCCTATGTCCCCCGATGCTATCCAGTTATTCAGTACCATTGCTGCAGCAATGAATATCCAGTTTAGGGGTCATCAGGGAGAGCTATGTGCCGACGAGGCTCATAGCCCTTCCAAAATCAATATAGCTCAATATCGGGCTCCAAGAGACCAGGGTTCAATTCCCACTAGCACTTCTTGTGGCCTTGGTCAAGTCTTTTAACCCTCCATTACCTTAGAAGAATCCAATCTATCAATGTCCCTGTTTAATGAACATTACCAAGTTTAAGTTACAAAAATGACTAAAAATGATAAAAGCAGTATTTTAAAAAAACCTGTTAAATAAATAAAATACAAAACCCTACAAAGGTCATTGAGGATCTATAGATTAAATCTCCATACCATACCAGCACCAACTTCCAAAACTCACATAAGGAGTCTACCCCAAAAAAAGCATCACTGTAAATATGCAGCAGGCCCTGGAACATCCAACACTTATTTGAAAAGCTGAACAATTCAAATTACTACAGTACAGATCCCGTCGTACAAACTCCATATTAGCAGAACGCCTGGCTGGCTCTCAGTCACACACTCATAACACAGACCCTCACCAAATACAGAATAAGTGACAATAACCTAAAATAAAAATATGTATACAAAAATTAAACTGAAAGCCTAAGAAGCCAGACTGCATGTAATGCAATACCAGAGAAATAAGAGACACATTTCCCTGTACTGTGTAAAATATAAAAATAGCACAAAGTCCAATCACTCATTTGAAAATAAAATTATTTTTCTAACTTTGTTGTCTGACAATTTTATACTCTGATCATGCTGGTCCTGATCTGAAGCTTCTGCTTTCTTCTGTCTTCTTAGCACTCTTTCTATGATCTCTAGTCCATCTGCCATTTCTTGTCTTTTCTTTTGTTTTCTTCACTTCCTTCCATCTTGGATATTGATGTTTTTCTTTACACCTTTCTTCTATTTATTTCTCTCTCTCTCTGGCCACCCAGATTTCACTACTCCTTACAACCCAGTTCTCAGTCTCCCTCTTTTTTACACCATCTACAGTGGTGTGCAAAAGTCTGGAATCACTTGTGAGTTTAGCATTTTTCGTACTTTGTAACGGTTTTTAAAATTTTGCATTAGCCCAGCATATTCATCTTTCTACCACGTTAAAAGGGATATATTTGGCTATTAGAGTTGACTTTTTTGCATTCCTTGCTTCCAATTTCAATACTTTACAGACACTGGGAGATAGCTACTGCGATTTTTGTGGATCCTGCGTCAAAACTGGATCGAGATTATCCAATATGAACACGTTATTTCTGACCAATCAGGAGGCTGGTTTCACTAAACAATCACAATGCAGATATCTAGTCAACAGTGCAGCTATAAAAACGCGCAGAATTTTTGAATTTCATATGTTTTCTGGATCGACTATGAAGATGACTCGGACCCTGACATTGGAGGAGCGTTTTCGTGTGTCCTTTATGAGTGAGGAAGGATTTTCATGCCATCAGATAGCCAGGAAAGTTGTCTGCAGTCAGAGCGCTGTTGTTAAGATTGTACAGAAGAAGAAAGAAATGGGTTCAGTGGTGGACAAGCCTCGTTCAGGTCGTCAACGTGCATCAACATCATGCCAGGACTGCGCACTATGACGCATTTCACTGACTAATCGCAAGTTGACTTCTCCTCAGCTACTTTGAGAGTGGTCAGACAAGAGTGAGGTCAGTGTCAGCTCATCAACAGTTCATCACTGGTGCCTGCAGTTTGGTCTCCAGGGCTGCAAAGCACGGAATAAGCCACTGATGACTGACATACAAAGGCGCAACCGGATCATGTGGGCGAGAAAACATTCAACCTGGTCGACTGAAATGTGGGAAAAGGTGCTATTCAGCGATGAAAGCACCTTCTGCCTGTTTAGTAATCAGGCCCACACCTATGTGAGGAGATTTTCTGGAGAGGAATTCAAGCCTGAGTGTCTCAACCTCACTGTGAAGCATCCTTTGAAGGTCATGGTCTGGGGCTGCATGGCTGCCAGTGGCATTGGACGTCTTCACATCGTCGATGGAATGGTCAGTGGGGCTAAGTACATCACCATACTGCAAAGGTGCATGGTGCCATCAGCACACCAGCTGTTTCCTGGCCAGTTCCTGTTCCAAGATGACAATGCACCCTGCCATCGCTCCAGACAGGTGATCAGCTGGAAGCAGCAGAACAACATCAAGTCAGTGGACTGGCCTGCCCAGTCTCCAGATCTGAATCCAATTGAGAACCTGTGGCACAAAGTGGCCTTGGAAATATCCAAGGGGCATCCGACATCAAAGCGTGAGCTGATTGAGTCACTCATTGCAGCTTCGAACCACGTTGTCACCAATGATTACTTTGTCAGACTGGTTCATTCAATGCCGACAAGGTGCAGTCAAGTGATCAAGAACAAAGGGTGGCCCATCAAATACTGAGCCATCACTGACACATAAAAACGGCAAATTCACAAGTGATTCCAGACTTTTGCACACCACTGTACCTACCGTTCCCTGCTTCCCCCTCTCCAGCATTTGTCTTCCTGCCCTTCCTGCCCCTGTGTTGTCCAACATTTGTCATAAGAAATGCTATACTGGGTCAGACCAAGGTCCATCAAGCCCAGCATTGTTTCCAACAGAGGCCAACTCAGGTCACAAGTATCTGGCAGGTTCCCAAAAAAGTACATGGCCACAGATAAACCCCTTGTGGAACACTGGATCAAGGAGAATCACAAGGTTTCAGATTTGTGTTTTGTTGTCCTAAAGGTATTTCATGCACACTGGAGAAGCGGTGACGTGGATAAACTTCTTCTTCAATTGGAACAAAGATTCATATATGATTAAAAACTCTACACCCCTCTGTATTGAACCAGGACTATGACCTCTCTGTGTTCCTTTAAGCTAATAATTCTCTGCATCGGCATCTCCCCTTCCCCCCCTCTTCTCTTCTCTTCCCTTCCCCCTCCCCCTCTTCTCTTCCCCCTCTTCTCTTCCCCTCCCCCTTCTCCTCCCTCCCTTTCCCTCCCTTCCCCTTCCCCCTCTCCCCTCCCTTTCCTCCCCTATTTCCTCCCTCCTCCATTCCCCTTTCCCTCTCCTCCCCCTCCCATTTCCCCTCCCCCTCCTTATGTAACGGGACACATGGCAACCACCTGTTTTTAATTATTTTTTTTTACTTTTTTATTTTTTAATAATTTTTTTATAGAAAGATTGGATTGATTGTTTTTTTGGGTTTTACTTTTAGTGTTCATGCCAATGAGGCCATTAAGGCGGGTTTTACATTTTATGTATTTATCTATTGTATTTATGTATTTATCTATTGGCCCCCATCCCCTTTTAACAGTTTTAGGAACATATGAGTCTTGGTGACCTTTATACAAATACATACTATACTCCAAAGGAACATTAGGTAGGTATGTAATCATGATATCACTTCATTAGGTTCCCACTACATGTGTACTTCTTTCAGTTGACCTCTAGGTGAGAGATTTTCTTATCACATTTGTGTTTTTAAGTCTTTTACTTAATGTCACAGACATAAACACCCCCTTTTAATCGCAACGGGAGTTTTTATGTTCTGAATACGGTTTCATGTTTCATGTTTTTTAAAGTGATATATATGTTTTTTATGATTGATTATAGTAAGTGCCATTATTATGCATCATATGCTGTCATAATATATTTTATTTTTGTTGTTTTACTATGCATATGCAATTTTTAATTATACCACACACTATTTTTATTTTTTATTCCTTATGTATATGTGCATGGTCTTAATTCTTTCTCTCTTTCTTTCTTTTATCTTTATTATGATGTTTTCAATAGCATTTGTTTCTGGTTGGCTGGATAGCATCTTTATACGCGCTATCTCGCCTACCTAGACACCATGCTATTCTCCAGACTGTGTTTGTTTCTCAGTTTTATGTTTTATTGCCGTACACGATTAATCATAACTGTTTAGTTCTCTGCCTAAAAGAATACACACGGATGCAATCAATCATTTATTTATTTACTTGACTGGTTTTATATAACAAATCTTTGAACATTCTCAAGTCATTGTTGAAAATGCATTTTACTTTTGCCATTTTACGATTATATCACATCCTTTTTAACATAGGTAAGTGGTTTAATTATTTCATTATTTGTTTATTTTATTTTTCTTCTGTAATTTTTACTAGCATATGCTTTTGGTTGCCTGCCAATCTCACCTGCCTGCCGCATTATTCTTCTGATTGCACGAGTTTACCTGCTTGTAACCATTCATTTATTTAATTATTTGATGGGATTTTTTTTACCATAGTGTGAGTATTTTGTCTCTTTATGGATAAGATCAAATAAGTACTTCTCCTTTAAAGCACACTCTTAAGGAATAGATATCTAGCAACATTAACATATTATGATCGTGTGTTGCCTTTACCTGGGATCAGGGCTTACGATCCTACAAAAGACCCAATCTATTTTTACATTCATTGTTTTAAATACTTTTTTACATGCAGCTTGGATAAGCTGTATATGAGTGTTTAGGAATAAGCTTTTTTACACATGGGTGCATTCCATAGCCTGTTTTTAGTGGTACAATATCATTACGATCATGGGCTGCTTTTACGTGGGATCAGGGCTCATGAGTTTTCCTATAAAGCCAGTATGCTCTCCACAAAAACAAAAGGCCTGATTTATTTTTATATTTATTATTTATTTATTTAATTAATTTATTTATTTTTATTTCTTATATACCGCGCTATTATAATCAGTGCGGTTTACATTTGAAACAGAACATACAAGAATGTAAGCAAGTTACATCAAGTTTTTTACATTGAACAGGGAATGTAGACATGGAGTAAAAACGAGGGAGAGACTATGTACATATTATAAACAAATTATAATGCTCTTACAGATAAATAAAAATATGACCTTTGCCTAGAGGGTTGGCTAGGTGGTCAAGGAGATCAGTGGGAGAGATAGTGGTTAGCCATTATCTACAGGAAGATTTATTTATTTATTGTTTTAAATACTTTTTTACATACAGCTTAGATAAGCCACACATATGATAGTCTAGGAAGAAACTTTTTTACACATGGGTACATTAAATAGCCTATTTTTAATGGTATAATATCAGACTGCACATGTCTTTCTCTTCAGAGTGGGTCAGTATGCTTAAAGGTTTTAAACACTACCATATTATGAACTAGGGCATGAAAATCCAAGTCTTGCTGTTTAATACAGAATACCTTGGCACTTTTTCATTTTAATTTAATTTGGAATGGTTCCTGATGTTTGATTTAGAATGCACTTTGACTTTTGGCATGAAACTCAGTTTTGTTTTAAAAGGGCAGCCAGTCATGCAAAGTCTTTTCAATGAGCAGCAATGTGTGACTACATGCATGTTTGAAAGGCAAGTCAATTTATCTGTCTGTCTCTTTACTAGACATGTGGGTAATTTTCCACAATACATGAGTACTAGAATTTGTTTTCCTGTTGTTCTTTAGGTTATAGGAATGCTATTGATTGTTTGGAGCTTTTTATTTATTTATTTCATTTAACAGGTTTTATATACTGCTTTATCATTTCAATCAAAGCAGTTTACATTGAAACTTAAACTTGGTAATGTACATTAAACAGGGATATTGATAACTGGGATTTTTCGGAGGCAATGGAGGGTTAAGTGACTTGCCCAAGGCCACAAGGAGTGCTAGTGGGAATTGAACGCTGGTCTCTGGGTTCCCAAGCCAGTGTTTTTAACCATTAGGCTACGCCTCCACTCCAATTTTTTTGATTCTAACTCTCTTTATGTGGTATCTGAAAACAGGTATTTCTACCTCTCAGATTGTTTCCCTTCTCTCTCGCATGATAACTGCACACTCCTTTAGGCAGCATTAAGTGATAAGCATAATGGTCTCTTATATCTCAACAAATAGGGGTGCCTTACATGGAGCGGTGGGTACACCCCTAAACAAAGGCATGGGGAGGGGTGACCTGCACGGAGCGGCAGGTGCACCTACTACCTTCTCTTGCCACCTTGCTGGGCAGACTAGATGGACCATACTGGTCTTTATCTGCCATCATATACTATTTATTTATTTATTTAAGGATATTTCTATCCCGCCTTATCCTTCAATCAAGGCGGTAAACACATCAAACGATCATTAGCAATGTTGGGTATGCCAGGTGAGATTATGTACAGTGAGGGTGCGGGTGTGCTGATTAGTGTGAGCTATTTACAGTGTGCGCTTTTTACAGTTATATACATGGGTTTACTGGGTCCGTTGCTGGTTGTGATTGAACTTTAGTTGAGTCTAAGGTTGGTCCAAGTCTGTAGATTCTGGCTATGCGCTTGGGCCGTAGTGATCAGTGAAGAGTACAGTCTTTAGGTGTTTTCGGAAGTCCTTCAGATCTTCAGTTGATCGTAGGTCGTGTGGGAGTGTGTTCCATATTGTTGGAGCCGCCAGTGATAGGGCTCTTTGTGCGGTGGATTTGCATGCTTTTGTGTAGTTGCTTGGGGTGCTGAGTGTGTCTGCTGTGGTTTTTCTTCTCGGTCTGTTGCTGGTGTCAGGGAGTATGAGGGCTTGGAGGCTGAGTGCTGAGCTCTTGTGTCTGATTCTGAATATGTTTAATACCATCTTGTATTTGATGCGGTGGCTGATTGGGAGCCAGTGGAGGTCTTTTAGGATGGGGGGGTGATGTGGGCTTGTGTTGGGGAACCGGTGATTATTCTGGCTGCTGTGTTTTGAGCCATTTGAAGTGGTTTGAGTGATTGTTTTGGCATTCCGTTGTAGATCGGGTTGCAGAACTCAAGTATGGGGGTTATGAGCACTTGGCAGACTGTGCGGAAGTGTTCATGTGAGAGTAGAGGCTTGAGGCGTCTAATTATTCTCATTTTGTAGTATGCGTTTTTGGCGGTTCTTCTGATGTGTGATTGTAAGTTCAACTCTTTGTCAAGTGTTATTCCGAGGTATTTCACTTTGTTCTTCAGAGGTATTGCCGTGTTGTTGGTTTTGATGAAGGGTGGGGGGCTGAAGTTGGTGTTTCGTGTGATGATGAGTGCTTCTGTCTTGTTGTAGTTTATGACTAGGTTGTTGTGCATGAGCCAAGTGGACATGCTGTCGAGACAGTTTGTTATCTTGGTGTAGTCGGGGCTGTCAAGGTTGATTGGCGTGTAAATCATGATGTCATCTGCGTAGATTGTGTAGTCTATTTTGTGGGCTTTCATGATGTCGCAGATTGGTTGGATGTATAGGTTGAATAGTAGTGAGGATAGTGCGGATCCTTGTGGCACTCCTTGCTTGATCTTTGCGGGTTGTGAGATGTTGGTTCCAATCTTGACTTGGAACTGTCTGTCTGTTAGGTACGAGTTGAACCAATTTAGTATGGTGCCGGTTATTCCAATGTTCTGTAGTCTGGTTAGGAGGATTCTGTGGTCCACTGTGTCGAATGCAGCTGAGATGTCTAGGAAGATCATTAGTGTTCTTTGTTTGTGGTTGTCTATGGTCTGGATGATGTCATTGAATAGATATAGCAGAAGTGTTTCAACTCCGTGGTTTGGGCGGAAGCCATGTTGATGTATATTCAGTGGGGCATGTTCGTCGATGTGGTCCTGGAGCTGTTGTTGCACTACTTTCTCTATAATTTTGGCCAGAAGCGGTATGCTGGAGATTGGTCTGTAGGCTGCTGGATTGCTTTTTTCTAGGTTGTTTTTCTTAGGGATTGGCCTTATTGTGGCTAGTTTCAGCTGGTCTGGCATGGTTCCTTGGGTCAGGGAGTTGCTTACCATGTTGTGTATGAGGCTGAGGAAGTTTTCCTTGGTTGCCTTGATCCATGGAACCGGGCATGGGTCTGTGGGTGCGGTGCTTGTGTTGAGAGCTGAGATGATATCTGAGATTTGCTTTGTGGAAGGAGTGTTGAACTTGTCCCAACTTGTGATGGGTATGGTTGGGTTGCTGGTTTCTGTAGATGGTTGTAGTGGCGAGTGGAATAGCTTTTCCTGAAGATAATCTGCGAAGGTTTGTGGGTCGATCTGTATGTCTTTGTCGGAGCTTGGTTCGTTGGTTAGATTTTTTACTATCTCGAAAAGTTCTCTGGGCTTGTTGTAGGCTTTCTGGATGGTGTTTGTGTGGTGCTCTCTTTTTGGTTCGTTGATAAGCTCATTGTATTTCTTTTGCTGAGTTAGGTATAAGGCCTGTGTGGATGGAGATTTAGAGCATCTCCAGCGGCGTTCTATCTTCCTCAGATCTCTTTTTGCATTGCGTATGCTTTTGGAGTACCATGGTGCGTGCTGTCTCTTGGTTTTTGTTGTTGTGCTCGCTTTGGCTTTGGCTGCTGTATTGATGATACTGTTCCAAGTGTCTACTTGTTTATCCAGATTGTGCGTTTCTAGGTTAAGGTAGAGTAGCGTGTCTTGTAGGAATTGGTCCTTGTTGAAAGCTTTGAATCTTCTTTGTCCATGTGTTGTGCTTTGTGTCTTGTTGTGTTTTTCCCTTTGATTTGTGATTTCTATTTTGATTCTGTGGTGGTCCAACCAGGGCACTAGTGTGACTGTGGGTGATGAGATGTCACCTTTGTCTATTATGTAGTTGGGGGCGAATATGAGATCCGGCATGGATCCGTGTCTGTGCGTCGGGGTGTTTATTAGTTGTGTGTATTGTAGGGAGTCCATTGCTTGTAGGAAGGTTTTCTTGTCCTTTTCTGGTGGAGGAGCTGAGGTTGAAGTCGCCCAGTAGTATTAGTGGTTTGTGGTTCGTGTTGATTGCACAGACGGTCTCTAGAGCGGTGGTTAGTTCTTCTGTTGGAGCGTGGGGGGCTCTGTAGATGAGGCATATGGTTATTTGCTTGTTTCCCACTGCAATTGTGCTGCATTGGTCTGAGCTTTGTGAGGTGAGAGTTTTTAGCTTTAGTGAGTCTTTTGCAATGATCAGCACTCCACCTCCTCTTTTCTGTGTGCGAGGATTGTTAAAGGCTGAGTATGTGGGGGGGACTAGCTGGTTGAGGAGGACATTGTCGGTGGGGGTAAGCCAAGATTCAGTAATGCAGAGGATGTCAGGTTGTTGGTCCTCTATGTGGTCTCTGATTGTGTGTAACTTATTTCTTACTGACCTGGTGTTCATGAGCTCTATTGAGGTGGTGTTTGGGGTGTTAGGCTCTTTGGGGTGTGCCTTCGAGTTTGCGTGTGTGTTATGCTTGTTGATTGTGTGTCTATTGCTTTTGTCTTTTATGCGTGAGCTCCGTATGGTGTATTGAGGAGGATGGTATGTTGGCATGGTTGTCGGTGTCCATACGTTTAGAGGGTGTGAGTGTCGCGGCCCTGTTTGTTGGGGGATGAGTTGGGTGATAAGGAGGAATACAGGGAGGTAGGTGAATGTGGCCATGGTGGTTGGTGTCAACTTACTAGGAAGTTGTGGAAGTTGAGGCTCTGGTCGCGCCTTCCTGGTCGAGGTGTTCTGCGTTGGTTGTGATGTCTTGGCTCTTGTTGCTTCTGTTTTTTGGTATGTTACTATAATGTAGCTCGGCATTCATATTTATTTTGTATTTTGGTGTGGTGTCAGTAGAAGAGCCAATTTTGTGCTATACATTTCTTATGTCGTCCTCATCCCTCATTGACACTCCCATTTCTGGTTCTACTCATGAAAGACCTTCTCTCTCTGATATATTTATTTTTGTACTTCATTGTTTTTATGTATGGGAAGCATCGCTCGAGCTGTGGTAGACTCACTCTGCTGCAGTTCACGGGCCAGTGTTAGAAGTCGCTGGGCCCAATCTATGGGTAGATAGGCTTGAGCTAGGGTGGTATCTAGGAGGACCCCAATGAACTCTAGGCGTGGAGTCTCCAGCAACTTGTTCCTCACCAAATCAAAAGGCCACTACTCTATCCTCATCCTTCTTGACCTTTCTGCTGCCTTTGACATTGTTGATCACTACTTTCTCCTTGTTACCTTGTCCTTACGGGATTTAGGGGCTCTGTTCTGTCCTGGCTTTCTTATCTCTCCCTTCACACTTTTAATGTATGTTCTGGTGGTTCCTCCTCTACCGCCATCCCACTTTCAGTTGGTGTATCTCCAGGAACAAGCAGGAATACGTCATCACATATGGGTACGTCGGTACCGACGGAGCCCGCGCGGGAAAGCTCCCCAGCTTTTCAGATTAAAAGCTTTTGTGGCCTCCCACTGCACATGCGCGCTGCCTTCCCGCCTTCCTGAGCAGCTCTCGTCAGTTTTTTTTTTTCCGCGGAGCCAGCAGGTCGTGTTCCTGTCACCGCTGAAGAAATTGTTAATTTTATTGTTTTCTTTAGACCGCGTACCTGCCTTCCCCATTCTGAAACCGGTACTGCCGGTCTCTCTTTCTTTCTTTTTAAAAAAAAAAAAATTTTCTTTTCTTCAGCACAGCTTGGTACTTTGTTAGGCCTTCAGGCCTACACAATTTCTCCTCATGGAGAAGCCAGTTCCTGGTTTTAAAAAGTGTACCAAGTGCAGTGCTGTCATTCCTCTTACAGACACCCATGAATGGTGTCTTAAATGTTTAGGACCTGACCATTCCATACCGGACTGCCCATCCTGCTCCCAGATGTCGAAACGTGGATTGCAGAACCGGGCCAACAAGTTCCATGTGCTGTTTCCTTCAGAAGCATCACAGTCATCCAGGTCTTCCTCTCCGGATGGATCTCAGGTAACCAAAACTCCAGTGGGCAAATCCTCTAAAAGCAAATCTCTTTCTAAAGATCGAGAGGCTCTCAATTCTGAGTTCGAGGATTCTGCCCAGGCCAAAAAACCCCGGCGGGAGGCTCCGGCCTCCAAAGCAATCATGGGGTCACAGGTTGACATCGATGGCGCGGCCTCGACAGATCACCTGTTGTACTGCTCTGGGGTACCGGCCCATACCGGTACCGACATCCAGGCAGCAGTGGCGTCTATGGGCAATACTGTCCAAGTCATGCAGCAGGCCATTCTGGCTTTTATTAATGCTGCTACGCCCTCGGTACCGCAGCCAGCGGTACCGGGTCCGGTTCCGGTAATGGCTTCCATACCGGAACCGAGGCCATCGTCTTCCAAACGCAGATCGGTTCCGCATGCCGGATCCGGGCTTTTGCCCGGTACCGATCCCATACCCGGTACACCCGATGTCGATACCGAACGGTATGCGTATCGTGCGTTGGAAGCACATAGAGGATACTCTGCTTCTTCAGAGGATTTTAACTCCTCTGATGATTCTGATGAGTTCTCCCTTGATCTTCCTGAGGAGCCTTCTTCTCCTAACAGGAGAATGTCTCCATCAGAGGATTTGTCCTTTCAGGACTTCATCATAGAAATGGCTAAAGGTCTTTCTATTGCTTCATCCTCTGAAAAGGAACCCAGATCAAAGAAACTGGATATTTTAGGATACTCTAAGTCTCCTAAAGAGGCAGTCACCCTGCCTATCCATGAAATCCTTCAAGAACACTTGATGGACTTATGGGAGGCTCCTCTAACATTGTCTCCTTCTTCTCGCAGGTTGGACACCATGTACCGTGTCCCCCCTTCTCCTGGTTTCCAAAAAACCCAGTTGCCTCACCATTCTATTGTGGTGAAGTCTGCAATGAAGAAGATAAAGAGTACCAAAAGGCACTCTTCTACTCCTCCAGGGCGAGAATGTAAGACTCTAGACTCTTTTGGCAGGAAAATTTTCCAGGCTACTATGCTTATAGCCAGGATTAATTCCTATAGTCTTTACATGGGCATGTTTCTCAGTGAAATCGCTCTAAAAGTTCGGCATTTTGCCCCCTTTCTCCCTGAGGATAAGAGGGAGCAGTTCATTTCCTTGGTGAAACACCTTTTGGATATTTCAAAGTTCTCCAACAGGGCAGCTTTTGATTCCTTTGAGGGTGCTGGTAGGGCTTCGGGCATTGCTATAGCAGCCCGACGTCTTGCTTGGCTCCAGGCTTCTGATCTAGAACCTTGGGTCCTAGATGGCTTAAGAAATCTGCCCTGTACAGGTGAGAACTTATTTGGTGAGGAGTGGCAAATTAAGGCCACTCAAATGGATGCAGAAAATGCCACCTTAGATAGACTTTCTAAGTCTACCTCCACTCCTGCCAAGAAGAAGTCTTTTAAGAGGCCTTATTACAAGAAGTCCAGATTTTCTACAAATACTGGCCAACAATCCTCTCAGCCTCGTTTTGCTGCTAAACGTCAGCAACCTAAACAGGCAAGGTCAAAGCCTGCGGCGTCTGCTACGCCTCAGCAGGCTCCAACCCCTCAGGGGTTTTGACTTGCCCCTAGAGAACTTAACTTTTCTGGCTCTAGAACAACCAGAGCCCCTCACCATACCCGGAAGGTTAGCTCACTTTGCTCCCAGATGGGAGCAAATTACATCAGAGCAATGGACCCTCTCTATCATCAGAGAGGGTTACAAACTCCATTTTTCCGACCTTCCTCCTTATACTATGGTGAGGCAGTTCAATTCTCCCCCATCTCTCCTGGCCCTCTTGGGTCAGGAAGTCTCCTCCCTCCTTGCCCAGGGGGCAATAGAGGAGGTCCCTCTTCTTCAACAGGGGACGGGATTCTACTCCCCTTATTTTCTAATACCAAAGAAGACAGAGGGCTTCAGACCAATTCTGGATCTGAGAGAATTGAACAAATTTCTTTTCAAGGAGAAATTCAAAATGCTTTCTCTGGGCATTCTCCTTCCATACCTTCAGAGTCAGGATTGGCTTTGTTCTCTAGATCTAAAGGATGCGTATACACACATACTCATCCACCCATCCCACAGAAAATACCTTCGATTTCTGTTTCAGGGAAAACATTTCCAGTACAGAGTACTCCCCTTCGGTCTAGCCTCTGCTCCAAGAGTGTTCACCAAATGCATGGCAGTCGTAGCTGCCTTTCTAAGAGGCCTGGGAATTTTCATATTCCCATACCTGGACGACTGGCTCATCCGAGCTCCCTCTCAGTCCCAGGCCCAAATTTCCCTGGACCGCACAAGGCGTCTTCTGCAGTATCTAGGACTGGTAGTAAACCTTCCCAAGTCTCAACTAATCCCTACTCAGTCTCTCGAGTTCATAGGGGCCCAGTTAGACACCATCACTGCAAGGGCCTACCTGCCTCAGGTCAGGGCCCAACGCCTGCTGAGTTTGGCCTTCCAAGCTCAGTCCAGCAGTCATTTGACAGCCCGGGAAATGCTGCGACTTCTGGGCCACATGGCCTCCACGGTACATGTGGTGCCCTACGCTCGTCTGCATATGAGAGCAGCTCAATGGACCTTGGCCACCCAGTGGACTCAAGCATCTGGAGTGCTCTCCGACCAAATACTCACCTCAAGCCGTCTATTTTGGTCCCTCCAATGGTGGACATCCACCAAGAATCTGTTGTTGGGGGCCCCCTTCCAACCTTTGTTGTCCCAAGCAACCCTCACAACAGATGCCTCCCAGACAGGGTGGGGAGCTCATCTTCAGAACCTCTCCACTCAGGGCACTTGGTCTCCACAGGAGGCCACCCTTCATATCAACCTCCTGGAACTGCGAGCAATTTACCTTGCCCTCAAGGTCTTCTATACCCTCCTTGTCAACCTGACTGTCCTAGTTCAGACAGACAATCAGGTAGCCATGTTCTATATAAACAAACAAGGAGGGACAGGCTCTCTGTCGCTTTGCAACGAAGCTCTCAGAATATGGGCCTTCGCCAGAGAGCATCAAATTCACCTTCTTGCAGTGTATCTTCCAGGAGTTCAAAACTCTCGTGCAGACAGACTCAGTCGAGTTCTGCTTCCACACGAATGGTCCCTACATATGGACCAGATACGCAGAATCTTTCAGGAATGGGGGACCCCGGACATAGACCTCTTTGCAAGTCCGTGGAATGCCAAACTTCCCCGGTTCTGTTCCAGAACTCAGTGTCAGGGAGCTCAGGCCCACGATGCCTTCCTCCTGCATTGGGGTCAGGAATTCCTCTATGCCTTTCCACCCATTCCTCTAATATCCAAGACTCTGTTCAAGCTCCAGAGGGATCACGGGACTATGATCCTCATAGCTCCCCACTGGCCACGCCAGGTGTGGTTCCCTCTACTTCTGCATCTCTCCCAGGGATCCTCCCTGGACCTGGGAGCTGCGCCAGACCTTCTGTCTCAGGAGGAGGGGACTTTGTGGCACCCAAACCCCAAATCCCTACATCTCAGAGCTTGGTTACTGAAGGCCTAAGTCTTCAAGACTTTAATCTTTCTCAACCTGTGACAGATATCCTTCATGCCTCTAGGAAACCTTCCACGAGGCGTTCTTATGCTTTCAAATGGAAACGTTTTTCCATTTGGTGTGCTCAGCAGGGTCTTGACCCTCTAGCACTTCCTTTGAATTCCCTCTTGGACTATCTCCTGCATCTTTCAAATGCAGGCCTTAAGACGAATTCAGTAAGGGTCCATTTGAGTGCTATTGCAGCATCCTTAAAACCTATAAATGGACAACCTGTCTCCTCTCATCCTCTTGTTTCACGTTTCATGAGAGGCCTGACTCTAACTAAACCTCCCATCCGACCTCCTCCGGTAGCATGGGATTTGAACCTAGTTCTAGGTCAGCTTATGAAGCCACCTTTTGAGCCTTTGGACTACCTCCTTCAAATTTCTTTCCTGGAAGGTTGTTTTCCTTATTGCAGTCACTTCGGCTCGCCGCATCAGTGAACTGCAGGCTTTAGTGGCTCATCCACCTTATACTAGGTTTCATCATGATAAGGTGGTCCTTAGGACGAATCCCCACTTTATGCCCAAAGTGGTCTCGCCTTTTCATCTTAATCAAGAGGTATATCTACCTGTCTTTTTCCCGGCTCCTCATGCATCCAGTGCAGAGAGGAACCTTCATACTCTGGATTGTAAAAGAGCTCTTGCCTTTTACCTCAACAGGACTCAACCACATCGAAAGTCTTCCCAACTTTTCGTGGCTTTGATCCTTCTCATTTGGGACTTCCAGTCACCAAGCGTACACTTTCCAATTGGATCGCTCAGTGTATTTCTTTTGCTTACCAGAGTAAGAACATTTCTATGGAGGGCCATGTCACAGCTCACAATGTGAGGGCCATGGCCACTTCTATGGCTCATCTTCACTCTGTGTCCATAGATCAGATCTGTCGAGCAGCCACTTGGGCCTCGGTTCATACCTTCACAGCCCATTACTGCTTGGACAAGGACTCCCGCCGGGATGCCTTGTTTGGTCAGGCTGTCCTCAAACACCTGTTCCATACTTAAACAACTCCTGCCCACCTTCCCTGGATGGATGCCTGAGATCCATGCGAAGATGGTTTACCCTTGGAGGGGGATCTCCCAGGCATCTTAGCTAGGGAGTCCCCATATGTGATGACGTATTCCTGCTTGTTCCTGGAGATAGCACAGTTACTTACCTGTAACAGGTGATCTCTGGGAACAGCAGGAATTAGTCATCACAACCCACCCACCTCCCCTAGGAGTTGTATCTCTATCTATCTTCCTGTCCTCTCTCTCTATTGTCTCAGCTTTAAACTCGAACTGACGAGAGCTGCTCAGGAAGGCGGGAAGGCAGCGCGCATGTGCAGTGGGAGGCCCCAAAAGCTTTTAATCTGAAAAGCTGGGGAGCTTTCCCGCGCGGGCTCCGTCGGTACCGACGTACCCATATGTGATGACTAATTCCTGCTGTTCCCAGAGATCACCTGTTACAGGTAAGTAACTGTGCTATCTCAGGGCTCTGTTTGGGACCCCTCTTGTTCTCTCTCTACACTTTGTCCTTTGGTGCACTTATTTCCTCCCATGGTTTTCAGTACCATCTCTCCAGGAATCCAGGCTGAGATCTCTGCCTGCTTATCAGATATTGGTGACTGGATGTCTCACTGCAGTCTAAAACTGACCATAGCTAAAACTGAGTTCCTTATCTTTCCCCTTAAACCCACCTCCCCCCTTCCTCCCTTCTCTGTTTCTGTGGATACACTATTCTGTTTCCTCAGCACCGTTTCCTCTTTGACTCTATGAGCCTGCCAGTGCTGATGGGAAACAGGAAATGCCTGTTTCCCATCAGTGCCGGGGGGCTCAGCTTTAACAGAGCCACAAGAAAGGGAAACACTCTCCCTTCATGACTCTGAAAAGCTGAGCCAGTGCTGGGGTAAATGGAAGGCAGCGCTCTGCCGGGGAGGCGGGGGGCCATGGGGCACTTCATTCTGCTTGCAGCAGCAGCTCCTTTAATCAGATTTTTGTTTATTGTTTTTTGAAGGCCGAGTGAGGCAGTCTTTTTGGGGGCAATTTTTGCCACCCCCAAAAGATTGCCACCTGAGGCCACTGCCTCACTCGGCCTCATTATAGAACCACCCCTAGGAGAAAGCATAGTTACTCACATGTAGCAGATGTTCTCCAGGAACAGCAGGAATAGGTCCTCACATGTGAGTGATGTCATCAATGGAACCCTCACGGGAATGCTCCCCGGCTTCTATAGGAAGCTTTTGGCAGCTCCACCACGCATGTGTGCCTGACTTCCTGCCCAAAGGAGCCATCTTACCTCAGTAGGATGGCATAGCTCTCAAGCAAAGAAACAAAAGAGCTGTTGCAATGAATGGCAGTCAACAGACTTTATTAGAACCCCAACGCGTTTCGGCCTTCTAGGCCTTCCTCAGGGGGTACAAGCCACAAATAATCAAAACAAAAGCAAAATGTACAGTAAATAAATAAAACATTCATAAAAACAAAATATTTTGAAATTGAATAAAAACCACACATAATTGCTCAGTAATAGAATGCAAAGCTGAGAACCAATTGCCACATCTTCGTCTTGATAATGCTAATTGTGAAACTGATACATAACAATGAAGTACAAAAATATCTAAGAAAGAGAAGGACATTCACAAGTAGAACCAGAAATGGGATTGTCAGTAAGGGATGAGAAAAACATGAGAAATGTGCAATACAAAATTGTCTCTTCTACTGACGCCACAGCAAAAATACAAAATAAATATGAATACCCAGCTACATTAGCACTTAATGTTGCCTAAAGGAGTGTGCAATTATCATGCATGAGAGAAGGGAAACAATCTGAGAGGTAGAAATATCTGTTTTCGGATACCGCATAAAGAGCGTTAGAATCAAAAAGCTCCAAACAATCAATAGCGTTCCTATAACCTAAAGAACAGCAGGGAAACAAATTCTAGAACTCATGTATGGTGTAAAATTACCACGTGTCCAGAAAAGAGACCGACAGATAAATTGACTTGCCTTACAAACGTGTGTAGTCACACACTTCTGCGCATTGAACAGACTCTGCAGGACTGGCTGTCCTTTTAAAACAAAATTGAGTTTCGTGCCAAAACTCAAGGTCAAAGCGCATTCTAAATCTAACATCAAGAACCGTTCAAAATTAAATTAAAATTAAAAAATGCCAAGGTGTTCTGTACTGAAAGGCAAGATTTGGATTTTCTAAAACCTTTAAGCATACTGACCGCTCTGAAAGGAAAGACATGTTCATTCTGATATTATACCATTAAAAATAGGCTATTTAATGTACCTGCATATAAAAACACTTCTGCCTAGACTATCATATATGTGGCTTATCTAAGTTGTATGTAAAAAAGTATTTAAAACAATAAATGTAAAAATAAATTGGGTCTTTTGTAGAGAGCGTACCGGCTTTACAGGAAAGCTCATGAGCCCTGATCCCAGGTAAAAGCAGCCCACGATCGTAATGATATTGTACCACTAAAAACAGGCTATGGAACGTACCCATGTATTAAAAAGCTTATTCCTAAACACTCATATATACAGCTTATCCAAGCTGCATGTAAAAAAGTATTTAAAACAATGAATGTTAAAATAGATTGGGCCTTTTGTAGAGGGTGTACCGATTTAACAGGAAGGATTGTAAGCCCTGATCCCAGGTAAAGGCAACACACGATCATAATATGTTAATGTTGCTAGATATTCATTCCTTAAGAGTGTGCTTTAAAAGAAGTACTTATTTGATCTTATCCATGAATAGACCAAATACCCACACTATTAAAGGATCTATGGTAAAAAAAAAATCCCATCAAATAAATAAATGAATGGTTACGACCAGGAAAACTCATGCAATCAGAGGAATGATGCGGCAGGCAAGTGAGACTGCACATATAAGGGTGCCATCCAGGCAGGGGCAGCTCAAGACAATCTGCTGCCTGAGGCGAGGAATGAGATGGCGCCCCTCCTGGAGCTAATGTGGGGAGGCTTTCTCAAAACTGCAGTCAGGGACTGAACCAAATCAAAAGGTCAATTAGATAATGAGGAGGAAATACAAAGATGTTCGCACACCAGGGAACTAAAAGAAAGAGCGAGAACCACTGCACAGTTTATAACACCAAAATTTAACTCATTTTATTTTATTTATTTATTTTATTTATTTAGACAGACTTGTATACCACCTTATCCTTCAATCAAGGATTCTTGACCTAATCCACGACAAGAAGCTAGATATAATATGCATCACCGAGACCTGGCTAGACGACTCAGACCAGGTCATATTAAACCAAGTAACCCCAACAGGATACTCGGCATTTAACTGTATCAGAGCACAAAGGAGAGGAGGAGGAGTATTAATACCAGAAAAGAATACAGATTCAAAACAATCGACACCACTAACACAATTGAATCCAACACACTCACTATAGCTAACAAGTACCTAAGCATATCCCTCACATACAGACCACCTGGAACAACAACTGAACACCTATCCACAGTAATCAAAACGATATGCGCACATAACAGAAGACACAAACCTCTCATTGCACTAGGAGACTACAACCTAACATCTGCTCCCACCAGAGAAAACGCAACGTTCTTAAAAGCCATGGAGTCATTAAAATACTGCCAGACAATTAACGCCCCAACGCACCAGCATGGTACAACTCCGGACTTGGTCTTCATTCCAATGCAATTAGTGGAACAGAACAAGACCACAAAACCAACAATCACGCCAGTCCCCTGGTCAGACCACCATGTAATTGAATTCACCATGACCCTGAATAACCCCACCCAATGCAAAGAGGATGAAAGAATAATCAGATGGTTCAAAACATTTAACAGAGACTCATTCATAAATGAAATCACTCCACAACTTCAACAGGAACACGACACCCTTGACCTAAATATAGAAGAATGGAACACAATAATATCCAACGCAGCATCTGCCCCAGCTATCAAAGAACCACAAACATGCAAGAGATCCAACGCCCCATGGTACTCACATGAAATCAGAGTTGCAAAACGCACACTCAGAAGACTGGAAAGAAAATGGAGATGGAACAAATCACACAACCTCCTAACCCAATACAGAGACAAACAACAGGAATATAACAATCTAATAAATGAGCGTAGACAACAACACCGTACCAACTTAATCATGAAAGCTACTAATAGACCAAGAGAACTCTTTAGCATTGTCCAAAAGCTCACCAAGGATGACACGCAACAAAGCACCCACCATCTTGACCCACAAAAATATGCAGACTACATGAAGTCAAAAAACACCAACCAAACATGCTCTACTACACCACAAACAAATAATCACATGATAAAACAACAACATCAAACATGGGAGAGCTTCAACATACCAACAAAGCAGCAAGTAGAAGACATTATATCTGGACTAAACACTACAACTTCACAGTCAGACCCATGCCCAATAACATGGTTCAAAGCTACAAAAAGCCAACTCTCTCATCACATTCAAAAAATCGTCAAAGATTCACTCCAACAAGGATACATGCCACAACCCCTAAAGCACGCAGTGATACGACCAATACTTAAAAGTAGCAATCTGAGCCCCTCCAAACCAAAATCATACCGTCCCATCTCCAACCTGCCATTCCTTGCTAAAATTGTGGAAAAGGCAGTGCAAAAGCAACTTCAGGATCATATTGATATTAATGCCCCACTGGACATACATCAGCATGGATTTAAACCTCAACACAGCGTGGAAACACTACTAACCTCCTTCTTTGATAACCTACTAAGAGGCATGGACAACATAAAAAACGGCTTCTTGCTAGTGTTCATGGACATCTTGGCGGCCTTCGACACTGTGTCCCACACCAAGCTACTGCAACGCTTACAACAAATAGGACTATGCAAGAATACCCTGAAGTGGTTCACATCATACTTGGAAGGGCGAATGCAACAAGTCAAATGTGACCAAAAAAATCACTACAATTTCCCGTCACACAGGGAATACCTCAAGGCTCAGCCCTATCATCAATGCTCTTTAACATCTACATACAGCCCATATGCAACATCATCAAGCACCACAAACTTCACTGTCACATTTATGCTGATGTCATCATGGTGTACGCGCCAATCAACATACTAGCACTAAACACAACAATAACCAAATGCCTCGAAAAGACATGAATGACTGGCTCAGAGCCAACAACTAAATGGTCAACTATGATAAAACTGAAGCAATGTTCGTCACCAGGAATCCCACCTTCATACCTCCACAAACTATCAGCATCCTAGACAAACACATAGTAGTCAAAGAAGAAGTTAGGTATCTGGGCATCACACTAGACAGAGCTCTAAACCTGAAATCCCACATCACCAAAACCGCAAACAAGGCCTATCAACGATTGAAAACAATCAGACAAATCAAACCAATGCTCCGCCAGGACCACTTCTGCACAGTGTGCCAAGCACTCATCACACCACTGCTTGATTACGGAAACTCACTATATCAAGGCCTACCTCAGCAGACACGCCACCCACTACAGATGGTACAAAACACCACAGCACGCATCATTACAGACACACCAAGGACCAAGCACATCACTCCCGTCCTACAGCAACTGCACTGGCTCCCAATGGTGACAAGAGCTAAATACAAAACAATCATGATCATCTTTAAAGTCATTCATCATCTCTCAGCAGACGTACTCCAAAACGTCATAACAAGAGACATCAGCAATAGACCAAGAAGAACCAATAATGACAATATGATCGACACACCTGCAGGCTATGACAAAACCAAACAAACAACATCAAAAAGAGCACCATCACTACTGGCATCCACACTATGGAACTCCCTCCCAATGAGCCTGAGAGCATTAGATGACCTCAAAGACTTCCGCAAAGACCTCAAAACATATTTATTTATAGAAACATATGAGCATCCAGGCAACATCCCATACCCAAACTGAAATACCACCTACCCCGCCAACTAAACATGCACCCATCCTATCCACACACACAAGTTTATCATACCACATTATTAAATACCCTCATGTTAAATGTTACCTTTAATTGTACTGTCTAAATGCTGTTATGTAACTGTACTGTCTAAATGTTTACATGCACCCTAATGTTAATTGTAACCCTCCAATTGTGATGTGACGTGACCACCTTGATTGAAGGATAAGGTGGTATACAAGTCTGTCTAAATAAATAAATAATTACTGAACATGCAGATAGTCATGGCTTAATAGGAGACAGCCAACATGGCTTTAGCAAAGGAAGGTCTTGTCTTAATAATCTATTATGTTTTTTTGAAGGTATGAATAAAAAGGTAGACAAAGGTGAGCCACTTGATATAGTGATCTGGATTTTCAGAAAGTCTTTGACAAGGTCCCTCATGAGAGACTCAGGGCAAAATTAAAAAGTCATTGGATAGGAGGCAGTGTACTATTGTGGATCAGGAACTGGTTAAAAGATATAAAGCAGAGAGTAGGGCTAAATGGCCAATTTTCCCAGTGGAGAAAGGTGAATAGTGGAGTACCCCAGGGATCTGTGCTGGGTCCGCTGCTTTTTAACCTATTCGTAAATGACCTAGAAATGGGAATAATGAGTGAGATAATCAAATTTGCAGTTGACACAAAATTATTCAAAGTTGTTAAAACCCAAGTGTATTGTGAAAAATTGCAAGAGGACCTTGATAAATTGGAAGACTGGATGTTCAAATGGCAGATGAAATTTAACGTGGACAAATGCAAAGAACAACCCAAACTATGGTTACACGATGCAGGGTTCCACATTAGGAACCACCACCCGGGAAACAGATTTAGGAATCATCATGGATAACATGTTGAAACCCTCTGCCCAGTGTGCAGTGGTGGCCAAGAAAGCAAATATAATACTACAAATCATAAGGAAAGGAATGGAGAATAAAACAAAGGATATTATAATGCCTCTGTATCATTCCATGGTGTGACTGCACCTTGAATATTGTGTGCAGTTCTGGTCGCTGTATCTTAAAAAGGATATAGCGTTATTAGAGAAGGTACAGAGAAGAGCCACCAAAATGGTAAAGGGAATGGAAGGATACCTTTATGAGGAGAGGCTAAAAAAGTTAGGGCTCTTCAACCTGGAAAAGATACGGCTGAATGGAGATACAATAGAAGTCTATAAATAATGAATGGGGTGGAACGGGTAAACGTAGAGTGATTGTTTACACCATCAAAATATTGAAGGACTAGGGGACATGCAATGAAGCTACAGTGTAACTTGTTTAAGACTAATAAGAGAAAATATTTTTTCTCTCAATATGTAATCAAACTCTGGAATTCATTACTGGAGGATGTGGTAAAAGCTGTTAGTGTAGCTGGGTTTAAAAAAGATTTGGACAAGTTCCTGGAGGAAAGGTCCATAAACCATTATTAAAGGGGACCCAGAATACCCACTGCTTGCCCCAATACAAGCATTGAGGAACCTGTGTCTTTTGGGGAAACTGCTAGGTACTTGTGACTTAGATACTGTGACAGGATACTGGGCTTGATGGACCTTGGTTTGACCCAGTATGGCATATCTTATGATCTTATGTTCTTATGTACTTAACCAGTCTGGTTTTCTGGATAACCACAATGAATATGCATGAGAGAGATTTGCATACTTGAATCTCCATAACCCTGAAACCCAGACTGGTTCAATGCACTTCCAGAGCAGTACCAGGACCCGCAGCATATTGTACAAAACAACTGCAGTATAGCGGAGATATGCATCTTTCTCCAGCGAGCCTCCAGTATCTGATGTATCATAAGAATACAATGAAATAAGCTCTGCAGATAATCAGATTCCCATTGGCTTAATTTAAAGCCAAGGATTCAAATCGATTATATTTTTCATGCCGTGATTTAAATTTATTCTCCCAATTCTTTATTTTTACTTTTGCTCTCCTCCAGGCCTCTTGTTCCAGCTTCTCAGTGCTTTCTATTGCAAATCCCTGCCATTTATTTTAACGTTTTCAATCTGAACAATATCATGGTGCCTGTTACTGATGCATTTTTATGTATAATATGCAAATGTTATAGTAGCTGTTAACAGATGTAGAATGGCATTTAGCTATACAAACATGCAATTTAGTTGTATGTTAATGAGTTTTACAAAATACATGAATTTACCGTGCCCTTGGTGTTAAACTGCAAAGAGGAAGGCAGGAGATGCGGTAGTGCTGACTAGATTTGTGAATGATGTTAGATGTGCTCATTTAAGCTCCAAATTTGTCATTTACTGTATTCAATGACTCTACTATGGACACAAAAATAAAATCAGATGCTCTCACTTATAGATACGTAGTAATACTACGTGCAGTTGAAGTTTAGTCATGTGGTAGACCGGAGATGGCACCATCAGGTAAGTAGTAAACTCAGGGAGGTCTATTTTCAAAGGCATCATGTTAGCTAAGTAGGGACTTAGCCAGAAAAATTAAAGATTTTTAAAACTGACCCCAGTTGAGCTGGTTACATTTAGCTGCCTAGTTTTACTAGGTGTCCATGGTCAGGGGAAAGATCTGATTTTCAGCGCTAGCCACTTAACTGGGCTGACCAAATCCAGTGTTACATTATCAGGCATACTACTAGCTCGTTTTCCCTATGCCCAAACCCAGGGCTGGCCTAACCACTAAGGCAAACTAGGCAGTTGCCTAGGGCAGCAGCTTTGGGAGGTGGGGTGGAGGGGTGGCAAAAAGCAAGACATTCAAAGTTAAACAATAGATTTTGGCAGCCATGGGGGACATAAGGCTTAAAGTTCGCCTAGGGGTCCAACACCTTCAACCAACTCTGGGGCCAGGCCCTGCCCAAACCCAATGTTCAACTCTCCTCCCCATCTGCCAAAACCCCAATGGGCAAAACCATCCTCTACCCTCCTGACTGCCACTCTCCATACCTCAGAATCCTGACAGTGTAACTGTAGTTCTGCTTGACCAATTGTTGCTCTTGATCACTCCCTCCCCCAAAGTCCCAATTATCTAAATTATCTGATTTTTAGACAACTGGAGCTTCAGGAGTGGGAGAGATGGCAGGGGCTGGCTCTGGGGGCTTAGCTAGCTGAATGTTCAGTAAACTGCCCAGCGGTGATTTAGCCAGCTAAATTATAACTAGCTATCTAGCCAGTCAGGTCTGGATAAAAATGAAGCTAAATTTAGCTAGCATGACAAATTGTGCACATCCTACTAGTCCTGAAACTTGCAACAGTGGCAAGAGGCAGGTAAGTCCACATTTTTGGTCTGCCCATTGCTTGAAGATGGTTCCTGCACACTGCAGGGTGTTACTGAGGGAGACTCTTGAATGTGCTCATCAGTGGAAAGGGTTACAAGGATGGTGGATGAACATGAGAATAAGTTGGGTATGTCACAACTGAGTGGTTAACTGAACATAGAGCTTTTATTAATGTGGGATTTGTATTTAACTTGCAGCTCTTTTCAGCAGTAATTTAAGGTGAGTCACATTCAGGTACAGTAGGATTTTTCCTGCCCATGAACAGTTTGTAATCAAGATTAAGTTTCTTGCATTGCAAGGAGCATTGGTGGGACTTAAACTCTGGTTACATGGTTTGCAGCCCTTTGCACTAACCATTCAGCTATGCTGCTGCTTTGGAACATGGGGATGAGTTTTATTTTTATTCGGATTTACCTCGTGCTTTTTCAATAGCAGCTCAAAGTGAATTACAGTCAGGTATTTATTTCCCTGTCCTTAGAGGGCTTACAATCTGTTTTTATTTAACAGTTTTTTATACTGTTTTGTCATTTTTACATTGTAACTTAAACTTGGTAATAATGGGCCCAATTTTCTAGTACTACTACTACTATTTAGCACTTATATAGTGCCACGCACGCAGCGTTGTACAGGCATACATACAAAAGAAGTTCCTGCTCGTCAGAGCTTACAATCTAGTTGAGACAATACAGAGGATTAGTACATTTTCGAAGGCAGTTGCATGGGTAACAGCCCATGTTACCCGTGTAAATGTCTTAACTGGGATTTTCCAAAGGCATATACACGGGTAGTGCCTTTGGAAAATCCCGGTTAAGTCCCTAATGCACCCAGATGATATCTGCTTAGCATTGGGCTTGTTTGGGACATTCTGGGGCAGAACAGAGGTGCAGAATGGCGCTAAGCAGGTAACAGCGATTTTTGATGTTGCCCGTTTAGCGTTCTGCACCTTAAAGATAGGCGAGGAAACCCCTCGTCTATCTTTATGGCACTGGGGCTAAACGGGCTGAACATTGCTGCTACCTGCTTGGCCTCGGTGGCTGCCAGCCTGTGCGATGTGACCTGGATTTTCGTTTCTGTCATTGTGGAAATGAAAATCTGGGTTAAGGGGGTTGGTGGGCAGGATATGTGCTGACACCGTGCATACCTTTCCTAAATGAAAATTGGGCCCAATGTACATTAAACATTGATAACTTAGATTTTTCCTGAGGCAGTGATCATAAGGAATGTTATTGGGAACTAAAGCCTGACTTCTTGATGCCCAAGCTAGTATTTTAACCATTAGGCTACTCCTAATTTTGTAAGTGAAGCACTGAACACAGTAACATAGTAAATGACAGCAGATAAAGACCAGCATGATCCATCTGGTCTGCCCAGTAAGATGCTATTTATTTATATTCTCTTATATACTGTGCTATTCTGCATCAGTGTGGTTTACATTGAACAAACTGAAATTACATTGAACAGGGCATTATAACTTGGAGATAACTATTTTACAGGGAACATGGGCTATGGAGGGTTAAGTGGCTTGCCCAAGACCACAAGGAGCACCTGTGGGACTAGAAACCCCAGTCCTTCCGGCCCAAAGTTGCTGTCCTCTAGTGGGATTTGAACCCCAACCTTCTAGCCTGAAGTACCTTGCCACAACCACTAGGCCACTGCTCCACTCCAATACAATAGGTCACTCCTCCACTCCTAGAATTGGATCTGCCACTCCATGCAGGTTATTCCTCTCTAAATGACTTGCCCAAGGTTAAGCAGGAGTCTCAGTGGGATTTGAATCCTGGTTTTCTTGGTTCTCAGCCCACTACACAAACCACTAGGTTAGAGCCAGCTAAAGGCTACAGATGGAATTACTGAAATGAAAAATATACCAGGCACTCTAAAGAAAGAGTGATAGTTATAGAAACATAGAAGATGAAAAGTGATGACAGATGAAGACTACACAGCCTATCCTGTCTGTCTATTTGTACCAGCTACTAAGATGTATAATCTCTTCTTCTCCCTCAGTGCTTCTTCCAGGCTTTCGTGTATTCCAAGTCTTGACAAACATTCTTGGAATCTAGGAGCCAGGCCTAAAAATCTAGGAGCTGGCCACTGAAACCTAGGTCAAAGTGCACACATCTGCCCCCCAAAAAGGTGCATCACAAGGACTTTTTTACATTTTAGGGCCTGATTTTCTAAGACTGTTCTTCCATTCTCTGTGGGAAAAAGCGTAATAATTTAGGCTCTGAATGGGCCACAGAACGGTGCCAACGGAAGTCAGTGGCTCCACCACCCACCTCCACTGACCCTTTAAGCTACATGTGTGTGTGCACGTGTGATGCTGGGGTGGGGTGGGGTGCCTGCATATGTGTGGTGAGAGGGGTGCACATTTTGCACATACACATTGTGCCTAGGGTTGCCAACTGGCTCCAGATGCGCCCGACAGTGTCAATCCAGTCCTGTGTTTACCACATTGCATGCAGGGATATGTAGTTCTGATTTCTCCATTGCACTCCATAAGAAATGAAAAACTACAAGTCACTGCATGCAATGGGGTAAACACAGGACTGGATCAAGTCTGTCGGGCGCATCTGGAGCCAGTTGGCAACCCTAATTTGTGCCCTTTACTTCCCATGCATTCATCACTTCATCCTCCAACAGCTTGCATTCTTCTCCCCCCCAACTCCAACCCTCTCCTGTTGTTCCTCTACCACCCCCAGATCTATTTCCCTTCCCAGACTCTTTTCCCATCTCCCTCCCCTCTTGCACTCATCCCTGCTGGCCAACCTTTTTTTTTTTTGCAGGCTCTCGCAGCTGCAACACTTGCAGCCCTGCTGCCTATGGGAGATGGGATCTCTGTGGAGAGACAGCATCAGTCTTGGCTGCAATCGTGGCCTTTTGCAGCCCTTCTGCCCACATGTGCTCTGAACCCCATGTACCAGGTCCGATTTTCCAGTCACCATGGCAACCTAGTGCATAGGGTTTGTCGAGCCCTGTAATGTATTCAGGACTAGCCCAGGGGTTTCTACCGCCTCAGGTAGAAGACCAACCATGATGCTCCCTGCCGAGCCATGTCACACCGCTGCCTCTGCTGCCGCCGATTCTGTCAGCGGAGTTGGCGGGGGGAGACAGCTTGATGCAGCAGAAGGGGGGGGGGGTCAGAAGCAACAGGCAATGTGTGCTGAAGCAATGGCCTGTTGCAGGCACTGTGCTGTGCAGCCCACAGAGGTCTGCCACCCTAGATGGCCGCCTAGCCCACCTAGTTGACAGGCTGGCCCTGAATGCATTAATACAGTCTTGTTTCCTCCTCAGCAGTAAGGCCATGCCATGCATTCACCACCCTTTCCGTAAAGAAATACTTTCATACATTACACTCAAAACTTGTATCCATACTTCATCTTCCAAATAGTCTCATCATTACAGACAAAACACCTAAGTCAAGCACAATGGATACTTACACATCCTCATTTGTGTGCCTTCTCTAGACAAAAGCACATATTAGACAAAGCTCGTGCCACAGCAGTCTGAAAAAGCATTTCAAGTGAAACATCTTTTGATAAAAGGAAGGATAATTTTATAACCAGCCACAGAAGTGGATAGAGCTGGCAAAGGTACAGAAAGAGACAATTCTTTAAAGGCAAAGTACATGTGCATAATCCTTTATGAAATCACCGCTTATACATGCAGGCAATGGATAAAGCATAACACATATAGGAGCATGTTTACTAAACCACGTTACCTGTTAACGCATGCTATCTGGCTATGTTAACAGCTAAGGCATGCAAAATGCAGAATAAGCAGCGATTTTCTGATCTATCTGCAGAAAGTGTGTTATCAGCATCAGTGGGTGGGCTTAGGGCAGAGAGTTGTTGAGTCTGCAATATGCAGTTATCATGGGCTTCAACAGATAACACATGGCTTTTGCATCAAATGCTATGCTATCTGCATTTCTTTGCCACATTAGCTGCAAAAGCCTAACCTGCTTTAGTAAACATGCTTCATATTCGTACCTGCTCCAGAGCAGGAGTTAAATACACGTAAACCTTGGAATTTTCTAAAGCAAACGTGTTAATCCCAAACTATGTCCCCAGGAATAGCCAATTTAAATACGTCTAAAGTAGGTTTAGGATGGTCTCCCATGTATATTTTAATATTTGTATATGATGGCAAAGTTTTGAACTAAATGACTGCTTCTTGGAGTGGCTGGTTCATGAACAGACAAGAGGGGAAGCTATTCTGGACCTAGTCCTTAGTGGAACACAGGATCTGGTGCCACTTGGCAGTAGTGATCATAGCATGATCGCATTTGATTTAATAAATGGAAGAAAGACAGTAAGGAAATCCACGGTACTACCTTTTAACTTTCAAAAGGGAGACTATGATAAAATGAGGAAAATAGCTAAGAAAAAAACTAAAAGGAGAAGCTACAAAGGTTAAAGATTTACATCAAGAATGGGTGTTTGTTTAAAAGTACTATCTTGAAAGCCCAGGCCAGATATATTCCATGCTTTAAGAAAAGTGGAAGGAAGGTCAAAAAACTGCCAGCATGGTTTAAAGGTGAGGTCAGAGAGGCTCTTGTTGCCAAAAAAGCATCCTTCAGGAAATGGAAAAAGGAGCCTAATGACGAAAACTGGAAACAACATAAGTACTGGCAAGTTAGATGTAAAGCAATGATAAGACAGGCAAAGAGAGAATTTGAAAAAAAAACAACCAACTTTTTCAAGTACATTCATAGCAAAAAAACTGTGAGAGAGTCAGTTGGACCATTGGATGACAGAGGGGTAAAAGAGGCACTAAGGGAGGGCAAGGCCATAGCGGAGAGACTGAATGAATTCTTTGCTTCGGTCTTCACTGAAGAAGATGTAGGGAAGTTACCCATGCCTGAAATGGTATATAAAGGTAATGTAGTGGAAGAACTGAAAGAAATATCGATAAACCAGGAGGATGTATTACAATCGTTTGATAAACTGAAGAGTATCAAATCACCTGGACTGGATGGTATACATCCAAGGGTGTTGAAAGAACTGAAATATAAGATTTCAGACCTACTATTAGTAATCTGTGAACTATCATTAAAATCATCTGTAGTACCTGAGGTCTGAAGAGTGGCCAATGCAACTCCAATTTTTAAAAAGGGTTCTAGGGATGATCCAGGAAACTACAGACCGGTGAGTTTGATGTCAGTACCAGACAAAATGGTAGAAACCATAATAAAGAATACAATTGCTGAACATGTAGATAGCCACGGTTTAATGGGAGAAAGCCAACATGGATTTAGCCAAGGAAAGTCTTGTCTTATTAATCTGTTATATTTTTTGAAGGTGTGAATAAACAGACAAAGGTGAGCCGGTCGATATAGTGTAGCTGGATTTTCAGAAAACCTTTGGAAACGCTCCTCATGAGACTCTTGACAAAATTAAAAAGTTATGGGATTGGAGGGAGTGTAGTATTGTGGATCAGGAACTGATTAAAAGGTAGAAAGCAGAGGATAGGGCTAAATGGACAATTTTGTCAATGGAGAAGGGTGAATAGTGGAGTACCCTAGGGATCTGTGCTGGATCCACTTCTTTTTAACATATTCATAAATGACCTGGAAATAGGAATAACAAGTGAGGTGATCAAATTTACAGATGACACAAAATTATTCAGAGATGTTAAAACGCAAGAGGATTGTGAAAAATTGTCAGATGTCTTTGAAAAATTGGAAGACTGGACATCCAAATGGCAGATGAAATTTAATGTGGACCAGTGCAAATTTATGCATTTAGGAAAGAACAATCTAAACTATGGTTACACAATTCAAGATACCAACTTAGAAACCACCACCCAGGAAAAAGATTTAGGTGTCATTGTGGCTAATAAGTTGAAACCCTCCACCCAGTGTGCAGTGGCAGCCAAGAAAGCAAATAGAATGCTAGGTATCATAAGGAAAGGAATGGAGAATAAAACAAAGGATATTATAATGTCTCCGTATCGCTAAATGGTGCGACTGCATCTTTGTGTGCAGTTCTGGTCACCATATCTTAAAAAGGATATAGCTGAATTAGTAAAGGTACAAAGAAGAGCGACAAAAATGGTAAAGGGGATGGAAGGAAACCCCTATGAGGAGATGCTTAAACGTTTGGGGCTCTTCAACTTGGAAAAGAGTCGGCTGAGGGGGGATTTGATAGAGGTCTATAAATTAATGAATGGAGTGGAACGGGTAAACGCAGATCGATTGTTTATGCCATTAAAAAGTACAAGGACTAGAGGACACACAATGAAGCTACAATACAACCGATTTAAGACTAATAAGAGAAAATCAAACTCTGGAATTTGTTACCGAAGGATGTAGTGAAAGCTGTTAGTGTAGCTGGATTTAAAAAAGGTTTGGGCAAGTTTCTAGAGGAAAGGTCCATAAACCATTATTAAAGAGGACCAGGGAAATCCACTGCTTACCCCAGGACATGCATCGTTGAACCTATGTTCCTTTGGGAACCTGCCAGGTACTTGTGGCCTGGATTAGTTACTGTTGGAAGCAGGATACTGGGCTTAATGGACCTTGGTCTGACCCAGTAAGGCATTTCTTATGTTTTTATTCATTTTACCCATGGAAAATCTTTATAAAATCATCTCCAAACTATATAAAGTACCAAGGGTGTCCACATAAGTATGTAAAGAACAGGGCTGGTCTGACTATTAGGCAAACTAGATAGTCATCTAGAGCAGCAGCTTTTGGGAGGGGGCCCAAATAGCAGGGCATTCAAAGCTAAACAATAGATTCTGATCACCATGGAGGGAATAAGACTTAAAGTTTGCCTAGGGTGCAACATCAAGAACCAACTCTGGGGCCAACCCTGGTAAAAAGAATCATACAAACTTGTGTGAGCAATAATCAAAGTTCAACAGAAGCTTCAGGTGGCTATGAGGCCTTTCAGCATGCTGGAGAAGTACAAAAAGCATGACACGGGGGTGGAAAGTTTCTTGGTCTGGCCTGGAGGTCGACTAGGCTATGCTACACTTCCCAGCAGGTGGTCAAACTTGAACGGCTGACAGCTGAGCAATATGCTTATTGCAGTGGATGGGGTTAAATACATGGAATGGTGATGTCACAAAGGTAATTGTTCAGTGGAGGTGATAGTCCAAATCAATCAGCTTCCATCCACAATTTCCCTCTAAGTAAGACTTCAGAACAGTGGGCAGTGAGCACAGTGCCCTTCTCTAATGTATGTAAACCATTAAAATTATAAAAAACCTTATCCTTTCGGGTATATCCCTTGCCACCAAGGTACCCAAGCACTTACTGAAGACACCACCATTTAAAAAAATTGATACTAAAAAGCTTGATTTTGTAAATTTTTGAAACTGACACATTTTGTTAGTCTCTCTGTTTGCCCCTTTTTAGCTTACCAAATTTCCCGCCTTAAGCCATACATCTGAGCACAAATGAAGCAACCATAAAGCTTCCAGAAGATTTGTCTCAATACTGTAGACTGACTTACGTTAACATGTGCTGTTTCCCTTAATCTCGTGCTTATCTGATGCACGTTAGAGAAAAGAACAATACCAGAGCCTGTTTTGTATAAATGAGCAGAGCTGAAATTCCCAGTCAGGCATCAGTCACTATACGAGAAAGGCAAAAGCAGGCTGGACTAGAAACACTATGTGCTTGGAAAGTTTTAGCTGCTGATGCCCTGCTACCTAATTACTTAAGACGTTTGTGAGCCTCAGCAGCAGGCAAAGTTTCATTCAGGAGTCAGCATTGACTCTACGGCACACATTGCATTATACAGTATGTGTGAAATCTAGTAGAGTGGAGGAGTAGCCTAATGGTTAGCATGCTGGCTTAGCAGCCATGAAGCTAGGGTTTGATTCCCACTAGCACCTCTTGTGACCTTGGGCAAAGTGCCTAACCTTCCATTACCTCAGAAAAATCCAAGTTATCCCTGTCTCTGTTTAATGTACATTACCAAGTTTATGTTACAATGTAAACTGCTTTGACTGAAATGATAAAGTGGTATAAAAAAGCTTAAATAAATAACATTAAAGTCCATCCTCAAACATAAAAGGTTTACCTCCTACTCCCAAGAGGATTATAATATTCCAGGAAATAAATGTGTTGTTACTACGGATCAGAGCATTCTGTGCTTGGCAGCTATTATGAAACATGTCGGATTAGGAAAAGGATTTCAAGTAATTGAAGGCAACACACTGTGACATCAGGTTGGCAGCAGCTTCTGTAGATATCACGTGGTCTCCCTAGGCAGATTCTAGCTGCATATTAAATATAACTTAGGTCAGTGTGAGGAAGGAAGGCCACTGCAGGCAACTCATTTCTAGGAATATGCATGTATGTTTACATCAGCAGTCCTGTTTCACAGTGAAACAATTGGAAACCTCTGTATTTTGTCTATTGTAAGGAAGGGTCGCCATAGCAGAAACTAACTTCGCAATGAGTAAACTTTAACATTTTAAATAATATAAAATGGAGTTGGCAACAGGTTTCTTTGGCAGCATGCCATAAAAGTAGCAATATTTATTTATTTATTTAGACAGATTTGTATACCACCTTATCCTACAATCAAAGTGGTCACATCACAATTGGAGGGTTACATTTAACATGAGGGTAGTTAACGACATTATACATTGTACATTATACACTGTACACTATACATTATGCATTGTACATTATACATTATACCCTATATATTATACATGAGGGTACTTAACCACATTATTCATTGAACTTATAGGTTTAGTTGGGGTGGGTATTGAGATGGTGAGGTAGTTGCATTACTGTTCGGGTGGAGTCTGTTAGTTGTTCGTAGGTTTCTGTGAAGAGCAGGGTTTGAGGGCCTTGTGGAAGTCTTTGGAATCATTCATGGCCCTCATACTCATCGGGAGGGAGTTCCAGAGCGTGGACACCAGTAGCGAAGGAGCTCTTCTTGAGGTTGCTTGTTTAGTCTTGTGATATTCTGCAGGTGTGCTGATCCTGTTGTCATTATTGATTCTTCTTGATCTATTGCAGATATCCTTTGTTATGATATCTTGGAGTGCATCTGCCGATTGATGGTGAAAGATTTTAAAGATGATCGTGATTGTTTTGTATTTTGCTCTGGTCATCATTGGGAGCCAGTGCAGCTGCTGTAAGATGGAGGTGATTTGCTCAGTTCTTGCAGTGTCCATAATGATGCATGATGTAGTGTTTTGTACCATTTGGAGTGGGTGTAGGGTCTGCTGGGGGAGGCCTTGATACAACGAGTTTCCATAATCAAGCAGAGGTGTGATGAGTGCTTGGCACACTGTGCGGAAGTGGTCTTGTCGGAGTATTGGTTTGAGCTTTTTGATGGTCCTTAAACGTAGATAGACCTTGTTTGCGGTTTTGGCTATGTGAGATTTCAGGTTCAGGGCTCTGTCCATTGTGATACCCAGGTACTTAACTTCATCCTTGACCGCTATTGGTTTGTCTAGAATGTTGATGTTTTGTGGTGGAACGAAAGTGGGGTTCCTGGTGATGAACATTGCCTCTGCTTTATCATAGTTGATTGTCAGGTTATTAGCTGCGAGCCAGGCACTCCTGTCTTCAAGGCATCTGGTTATTGTTGTGGTGTCAGGTACTTGTAGGTTGATTGGAGCATACACCATGATGTCGCCAGCATAGAGGTGATAGTGAAGTTTGTGGCATTTGATGATGTTGCATAAGGGTTGTATGTATATATTAAAGAGTATTGATGACAGAGCTGATCCTTGTGGTATTCCTTGCGTAACGGGGAACTGCAGAGATTTCTTTTGGGCGCATTTGACTTGCTACGTTCGGTCTTTCAAGTAGGAGGTAAACCAGTTCAGGGTATTCTTGCGTACTCCTATCTGCTGCAGGCGTTACAGTAACCTGGTGTGGGACACAGTGTCAAAGGCTGCCATGATGTCCATGAAGACTAGCAGGAATCCGTTCTTTATGTTATCTATGCCTCTTAGTAGATTGTCAAAGTGGGAGGTGAGTAGTGTTTCCACATTGTGCTGGGGTTTAAAGCCATGCTGGTGGATGTCCAGTGGGGCATTCATGTCAATGTGGTCCTGAAGTTGTCTTTGCACTGTTTTTTCAATGATCTTGGCAAGGAATGATAGGCTGGAGATGGGACGGTATGATTTTGGTTCTGAGGGCTTAGCGCACTGTTTTTAAGTATCGGTCGTATCATGGCTTGCTTCAAGGATTGTGGCATATATCTTTGTTGGAGGGATTCCTTTACAATTTTGTGAATGTGATGGGAGAACTGGCTTCTGGTGGCTTTGAGCCAAGACACTGGGCATGGGTCTGACGGTGAAGTTGTTGTGTTGAGTCCATTCACTATGTCCTCTACTTGATGTATTGATGGTATGCTGAAGTCCTCCCAGGTTTGGTGCGGCTCTTCCATTTCATGGTTATCTGTCTGCGGTTGGGGGGGGATCATGTATGGCTGGCGTTTTTCGATTTTATGTACTCCGCAAATTCCTTTGGGTCAAAATGGTTTGTATAGTGCTGGGTGATGTCTTTATTGAGATTCTGGACAATGTTAAAGAGTTCCCTCAGTTTGTTGACAGATTTCATGACTAGGTTGGTATGGTGCTGCTGTTTGTGCTCATTTATCAGGTTGTTATATTCCAGTTGCTTGGTTCTGTATTGAGCCAGAGAGTCATGCGACTTGTCCCGCCTCCATTTTCTCTCAAGCCTTCAGAGAGTGCGCTTTGCATCCCTGATTTCACTTGAGTACCAGGGGGCATTGGGCCTCCTGCGTGCTTGTGGTTCTGGTCTGTTGGGAGCTGATGCTGCCTTAGATATTATGCAGTTCCATTTCTCTATATTTGGGTCAAGGGTGTTGTATTCCTGCTGTAGTTGTGGAATGATTTTGTTTATGAATGGGTCTTTCTCGAAGGCTCTAAAATGTCTGGTTATGTTCTCATCTTCCACTTGTTGAGTGGGTTTATTCAGGGTCAAATTGAATGCAATCACATGATGATCAGACCAAGGGACCGGCATGATTGTTGGTGTTGTGGTCTTGCCCTGTTCCACCAAGTGCGTTGGAATAAAGACCAAATCCGGAGTGGTACCATGCTGGTGTGTTGGGGCGTTGATTGCCAATATTTTAGCGACGCCATGGCTTTTAGGAATGCTTCAGCTTCCCTGTTGGGTATTGAGGTAAGATTGTCTGTAATATCTGCTATGGAGAGGTTGACATGCCAGACAGTGGAGGTTATCACACCCATGACCGAGTGCTGCTTCCAGTGGGAAGACGACGAATCCTTCTCGTAGCTAGTGTATATTGCGCTTGTAATCAGCATTCCACACTAAGCTGAAACACTGGCACAGGCATCTGGACCTCCAGTGGGGGAACAACCTAATTCTTTACCTTTGCTAGTACTCCTTACCAAGCCTTGATATTCACAACGACTTGCAGTTTTAATTGCCGAGGTAGATGCTTAGAGAAAATGTAGGAAACAAATCTATCTACAGACAGAATGCTCGTTAGTGACGAGCTGATGATTTCTTTCCCCGTGCTTCTCTGTGCTAGGAACTATGGTTCCCACTTTTGGACATTGGGATCCAGGACACATGGGAGTTCTTTTTGAATAGGGCATAAAAGATTCCGATGATTTGCCACCCATGAAGTTAGATCCAACCATGTGCTACTGTCTGGCCAACATCCCAAAAACAGGGTCTGACACTCCCCTCCTCTTGAATCGTGATCACTGGCTAATCAGGGGGTCTACGTGCAGATCCCATGGAAGGATGATCCGAGGTACTGGTAAGAATAATCCACTGGATGGCAAGCACCCTCTCTTGATTCACCGCCCTGTTGCTGCAGCTCTCGATATCAGCACAGGAATGAAGGGGAAGAGTAGCAGTGGCAGGAGCACTGGCCAGGGAAAGAGGGAGAAGAAGTGGCACCAGTAAGAGGGAGGAAGGTTGCCGTTGTGAAATCGCCATACCTGGGAGCTCTATGGATTTCACCCACTTATCCAAATGTCAGGGAAACAATAGAAAGTTCTGGACCTGAACAGGGCTGATGCAAGGTTATTGGATGCCCTAGGCAAACCTTTGACTTTACTCCCCCTTGCAATTTATTTTTCGACCCCCTATTACCCTGCCAAAATGTTGATAATTAAATTTGATCATAACTATTTCAACACCATCCCTTCCAGAACAATCCTATAAAAACACACATCTAGCTCTGTCTATGCCAGAAACATTGTATTTTTACCACAAGAGCCCAAGTGCACTGTGTTCCTGCCATCCTGCATTGCTATGCTATTGGTAATAAACACCTTGATGCACAGCTAAAGGTGATATATCAAAATGTAAGGGATCCCTCCAGGACCCTTACCAATCTTTCATTCTTTCTGTGTGGGCCATTCCATTTCTAGCCTTAGCAGTAGGGTCCATGCCATCTATCTGTAATACCCCCCCTCTAGGGATGGCTGCTTGGTTCTGCCTGCCTTCTATATAACCTCAGGGGTGTGGTTTTGTGGTTTGCTTTGAAGCTTGTGCTTGGTTTCAGTTTGGTGTGTGCTGTGTGCAAAGGCTCACTACAGGGCCTGACTTGTATTTTGCTTGTTTGCATGAATTCATGCCCTTAATGTTTAAGTTAGGTCAGCGTATGAAGATTTGAGAGCCTCTCAGAGGTTTCACACACCCCTCTGCCAGAGCGGAGAGAGAGAGAACATAAGAACATAAGATATGCCATAATGGATCAGACCAAGGGTCTATCAAGCCCAGAATCCTGTTTCCAACAGTGGCCAATGCAGGTCACAAGTACCTGTTGCTGTCAGGTTTCCAAAAGTACACTCATTCCATGCTGTTTGTCCCAGGAATAAAGAGTGGATTTCCCCAATCCTCTTTAATAATAGTTTATGGACTTTTCCTCCAGGAACTCGTCCAAATCTATTTTGAACCCAACTACACTAACAGCCTTTACTACATCCTCCGGCTTGTATTAAGTCTAAAGGAGAGTGCAGTACTGGAGAAGACTGACTTGAAGGTTATCTGTGAATGTGATTACATTACCAGAAGAGCTAGAGGAACCCATTGGGAAGGGAGTAAAGACTATTTTTCTGCTGATTGAAAAGGAGCCCTAATCCAGAATCCTGCTATTAGAAGCAGAAAAAAGGTTAGATATTTAAATTGTGATCAGAGACACAAATAACTCCGGCAAGAGCACAAGTAGTGCTAGCAAAGACTGTAATTGAGCAAGACTTCATGTGTTTGTAACCATGGAATTGGACAAATTTTGTTTATATTAAAGGAATTGGAGCACCCAATCCTGAGACCAAGCCTCTTTAATTCATGCACCAAGGGCCCTGAAAGATTTTCCTCCTCAAGGAGAACTTGCTTCCTGAAGATAAGAGCATGTACTAGCTGAGTGAAAGGAGAGGGAGAGAGCCTGGTATAAAAATTTGCTCTGTGACCTGCCCTGCAGGAATACCCTGCTGGCCTAGGGCAAAGGGGGTTACAAAATGAATAAACTAAACTAAAAACTATACAATAGCACTATGTACTGTCGCACCGCCGCCCTAGTGGTCAAAGGTGGTTAAGGCAGGTCGGGTGGACATGAGTTATTTTTCTAGTTTGAGTTTGGTTCTTGTATGCGGGGTCTGGGTATCTGTTCCCAGTGGCCTTCCGTGTACCAAAGCTTCAAGTAAACACAAAGTCCGAGGGTAGGGAAAGAAAGGCTTTTTATTTCCCTTAATGCACAATGATTCAGGTAGTGGAATCTACGTCAACATAAAGAAACCTTACTTCAGGTAGAAAAGAAACATAACCCCATTGCTTTATCCACTGTTATCTTCACAGGAATTTATACATTTAAAACACACAGTCTTTACTTGCTGAGCCCTGCTTTATACACTAGGCAGGGATTCTAGGCTTCCTGCCTGACAGTAGCTACAATCCATGGGCACTTCAGAAGGGTCCTCAATAAATTCCACCTGCATGGGCTGTGGGTCTGAGAGCTGTGACTCTGTATCAGTGCAGTCTGGTGAAATACGCTGAGGCTTTTCATACACAGCTTGTACCAGCCTCCAATGTTCTGGGCCTAGGTTTGGGCCTCGGTCATACGAATGCTTGCTATGAGAATACCTTCCTTTGTCTTGGTGCCTTGTATTAAACAGTCTTTTATCTGGTAAAAGCTTGTGTCTTGTCTTACAAACAGCTTGATAAGGCGAGCACACCCTTGCTCCTTGTGCTCCCTGTGTCACCAGGTTATAACGATTAGAAGTATAAAAATGTGGATTACCTTGTTCTCCAGGCCTATCCCAGTGAGCTGAGGTTTGAGGCCTAGTCCTGCTGCAATTCAGCCTTACTCGAGTAGCAGGCCTCCCACTGTCCAGCTGGCCTTCGGGTGGAGTTATCTCTCTTTCACACCCATACCTTTTTCTCCTTGAATAAGGAGTGTTACCTCCTATGGCAATGACTTCACCATCCTTCTGGTAACCTCCACAGGGTCCTGAGTCTGCTGGTACCGGTTCATCAGATAAAACTCTGACCTCTGCTTCTCTCCTGGTACCTTTCCTCCCAGTGTCTCTTTGCCAAGAACTCCTGGTATCTTGCTGCACCGGACTCCCTGTGTCTCCTTGCCAGGAACTCCTTCCTCTCGGGTCTCTTTGCCAAGACTCCTTCTTTTCCTTCTCCTCTCCTCTTCTTTCATTTCCAACTTCCCAGCCTTTCTTAAGAGGAACTCCCCCTTTCCTGGATTGGCTGTTGGCCGGCATCACATCACAAGCTCTGGGGTGCGGTTTTCTAGGCCCTGGAAGGTCTCTCTTGCTCCCCCTATCTGGCTCCTCGTAATGTCGCATCTGGTGTTGGAATCTTTTTTCTGAATTTAAAACCTTTTTTTCTGTTTGCATAGGCTCTGCAGTACCACAGTACTCATTGGATCACTTTCATCTGGTCTACTTTCAGATGATACTTTAGGCCAGGGTTGTATTATTGGTATCTAGGTTCCTGGATGTTTCTTTTTGTCATTTTTCCAAAACCCTAAGCAGCAGCGGTCATTCAATGATGTTCTAAAAGCATTCAGCAAACAAAGATGTGAAAACATGGAAACGCGGTGATGAAAAAAACAGAAAACTGAAAGGGAGACTGAGAGTTATATGGTCTGGTGCAGGCTGCAGATTAATTTCAGGGACTTTTTGTCTCTGTCAATTACATTATGCAGGCTTAGTAGCAAAGGAGAAAACAAAATGAGCAGGATCGCCCAATAAGGACTCTAGAAATCAAGAGAGATAAAGAAAAAAATGAATGTGAACTACAGTAGCTTCTCATATAAAAACAAAATGAAATACTGCAGCCCCAGCAAAAATAATATGAACGGAATTAATTAATTGCAATAAGCATGGGCTGTATCATGCAATCTGCTCGTAAGAACGGAATTAGAAGCCGAAACCTGAGTCCCCGAGGCCTGGATGGCAAAAAATGTATTACCCTCAAAGTTCCACGGCCCATGAAATTATTTTACAGGTTGTGTATGCAGGTGTTTCATTATGTAGTGGAATGGTTTTATGCAAAAGCATAACTTTTCGGGAAATGTTTTCTATTTATATTCTTTCAGCAGGGCACAGCGTGATGAAAACATTAATACTCATGAGTTCACTTTGCTGATAAAATTCAGTTGAAAAGTAAATATTAGCATGCTTTTCATTGCAAATGGCCATTTACCATGGTTTGGCAGGCAGCCTATGCAACTTGCATAGCAAGTTCTTCCATGTCTTGTATTCTGTGTTGACCACTGTGTTATGGATCTAGTTCTCTAAGGAGGTTGAAGAAGTTGTAAGAGCAAAGAGGTTAAAAATAATGCAAAAAAAAAAACAAAAAACCAACAACCCACAAGCAGGGAAGAAAAACAAAGGGAAGTGGGGAGGGTAGTTAGTAGATTTGAGACTCCAACAAGGAGTACATTCCCCAATTGATAAAAAGGAGGAGAGAAAATCCTCTTTAAATAATTAATGTAATATAACATTTATATTATACTTTCTCTCAGACCAACCAAGTTCAAGGCAGATCACAGAAGTAGTTAAAGCAACATAAAAACATATTCAAAACTAAAATCCCCGTATCAAACCTATTCAACCCAAATTCCACAGGTTACAGCATAAATCACGTCGATGTACTAAATCTAAAAATGTGTCCTGTATGTAAGTATGTAAGGAGTGAAAAAAATCAAGGGAGAATAGATAAGAAAAATAGATAAAACGGGGACTTTGCAGAGAGGAGGAATGGCAAACGAACTGTATATATTTTGATGAGTCCTGCTCCATAAAACCGAGGTTTATGCCCTTCAACTACTAGTTTGCAATTTCTATCAATCTATCTCTAATAAATTTGCTCATAAAACACATACAGACAAATATTGCCACTACTCATTTGCATAGTGTTACGAGGCGTACGCAGCGCTGCACATATAGAAGTAAGGCACAGTCCCTGCTCGTCAGAGCTTGCAATCTAATCAAGATGAAAAAACATAGCAAAACTGGGGACTAGAGTATGGCAAGATACACATAAGAAGTGGACAAGAGAATAAGGAGCATCAGGATCCAAAAATAGCCTCCAAGCCTAAAATGTCTGGGGAAATATTTGACGTGTTCAAACTAGACGCTTCAAACTATTCCTATATTCAGTGGTGCTACACCTATAGCTAGCAGTGCTGAATGTATCAGTATAATTACAGGCCTGATATTCAAAGGGATTTATTTGCTTATGGAGCTGCTAACCAGATAAACCCCGCTGAGAGGGCTACTGGTTAGATCAGTGGCCTGGTGAGCAAACATCAGAATTCAGATCCCACTGGCACTCCTTATGGCTTTGGGCAAGTCACTTAACCTTCCATTGCCTCAGCTATGAAGCCCTCCAGGGACAGGGAAATGTCTACTGCACCTGATTGTAACTTGACCTTGATTGCCACATGGATAGGCAGGAGCTAAAGGCTACGAAATAAATCTTTAGAGACACTAGCTGAACAATGTCATTGAATAGCCCTACTAACTGCACCAGCAGTGTCTGGACAGTGCCAGGCTGGTCTGTGGTCAGGTCAAGAGGGGGGGGGGGGGGGAGAGGGGTCGCAACACTTATCTGGTTAGAGGTGAGTTTCAGTGCAGTTACTGGATAAGTGTCCACATAAAGCTAGGTCATTTCAATAGATGTCTGAACTTTATGCGGCTCAGCAATCTAGAGACTGATTGAATATTACCGCTGTCCAGATAGCTGCGCTGGTCAATGCTGAAACCATATGTTCAGCGCCAGAGGATATCCAGGTTTTGGTGCTGAATATCTAGTTTTGGTTTTGCCCATGGCAATCAGGATTGCTGTGGGTAGAATATCAGTCTCTATACGTATAAGTTATATGTATATGTAGAAGTGCCCAAATACATATAAGTTATAGGGAAGACCTGCAAACTACATAAACCCGTGAGCGTGATATTCACTGGCACTAAGTGGATAGTGCCATTGAATAACCTTACAGACTGCCATGGAACAATACAGTGCCAAGGACTGCTGGGGCAGTCCGTGGGCAGAGATCAGGTAGTCCAGATACCTATCTGGTTAGTGGCAATATTCAGTGCATTTTCCCTGGCAAAGTGCCAGTACTCATAAGCAGGGCTCTTTCATTAATACATGAAGACCATGGATCATTTTTAGCAGGCAATGAAAAAGATGCCTGTACTCCATACCACCAGTACCCCCTCAAAAAAAGCCTGGTGATATTCAACCCATTAACTGGATATGTACTCACATAAAGTTAGGACAGGTCAAGAGCTATCCTAACGTTTTGCAGTTTTTGCTATGTGGTAAGAACATAAGAACATAAGATATGCCATACTGGGTCAGACCAAGGTCCATCAAGCCCAGTATCCTGTTTCCAACAGTGGCCAATCTAGGTCATACGTACCTAGCAGTTTCCCCAAAAGACACAGGCTCCACAATGCTTGTATTGGGTCAAGCATCGATATCCTGGGTCCCTTTTTAATAATGGTTTATGGACCTTTCCTCCAGGAACTTGTCCAAACCTTTTTTAAACCCAGCTACACTAACAGCTCTTACTACCAGGGCCGGCCCGTCCATTGAGCGAGAATGTTTTTTGCACAGGGCCCCGCGTTTCAGGGGGCCCCGCGCAAAAAACATTCTTAACCTTAAAGTAAAATTAAAAGAAAAAAAAAAGCTGTCTTCTCCGGCTGCCGGGGCCGCCGCGGCAGAATCGAGTGTGCCGCGGGGCCCCCCCTGCCTAGCAGAGCCTCCCCTCCCCTCCCCTGTATCACCTCTCTCTCTCGTTGTAGGTTCTGTCACACGCGCCGGCTTTCAGAGCGCGAGAGAGTTTCTCCCTCGCGGCTCTGTTAAGCCCGCGGGGGCTGATGGGAAGTTCCCATCAGCCCCCGCGGGCTTAACAGAGCCGCGAAAGGGAAACTAATCCTTTCGCGCTCTGAAAGCCGGCTGAACCTACAACGTGAGAGAGAGAGAGGTGATTCAGGGGAGGGGAGGGCAGGCTCTGCTAGGCAGGGGGGGGCCCCCGCGGCACACTCGATTCTGCCGCGGCGGCCCCGGCAGCCGGAGAAGACAGCATTTTTGTTTTTAAATTTTCCCTGGGCTGGGGGATTAGGAGTGGTGATGGGCTCTGGTTTTTTTTAGGAGTGGTGATGGGCTATGGGGAGTTTGAAGTGGTGATGGGCTAGGGGGGGGGTTTGAAGTGGTGATGGGCTAGGGGGGGGTTGAAGTGGTGATGGGCTGGGGGGGGTTGAAGTGATGGGCTAGGGGGGGGTTTGAAGTGGTGATGGGCTGGGGGGGGTTGAAGTGATGGGCTGGGGGGGGGGTTGAAGTGGTGATGGGCTAGGGGGGAGCTAAGTCTGTATATGGGCTGATGGGATTAGGACTGGGAGTGGGGTGATGAGGAGGTTAGGACTGGTAATGGGGTATGGGGGGGCTTAAACTGAAAATTGGGTGATGGGGATTAGGACTGGAAATGGGCTGGTGGAATTAGGACTGGGAGTGGGCTATGGGGGGCTAGGACTGGTAATGGGTTGGGGGGTTGCTAGGACTGGAAATGGGCTGGGGGGATTAAGACTGGAGGTGGGCTGATGGGGTTAGTACTGGTAATGGGCTGTGGGCTGATGGGGGGGGTTAGGACTGGTAATGGGCTATGGGGGGTTAGGACTGATAATGAGCTATGGGGGGGCTAGGACAGGAAATGGGGAGGGGTTAGGACTTGAGGTGGGCTGATGGGGATAGGACTGGTAATGGGCTGTGGGCTGTTGGGGGGGTTAGAACTGAAAATGGGCTATGGGGGGGGTTAAGACTGGTAATGGGCTGTTGGCTGATGGGGGCTGTCTGGTAATGGGCTATGGGGGGTTAGGACTGATAATGGGCTATGGGGGGGCTAGGACAGGAAATGGGCTGATGGGGAGGGGTTAGGACTTGAGGTGGGCTGATGGGGTTAGGACTGATAATGGGCTGTGGGCTGATGGGGGGGTTAGGACTGGCAGTGGGCTATGGGGGGCTGACTGGAAATGGGTTGATGGGGTTAGGACTGGAAGTGGGTTGATGGGGGGGCTAGGACTGGTATTGGGTTGGGGGGTTGCTAGGACTGGAAATGGGCTGATGTGGGGCTAGGACTGGAAATGGGCTGATGCAGGGACTAGAAGGGAATGGATGCTGGGTGAGGCTGGAACTAGAAGGGAGCTGATGTTGGGGGAGGATTAGAATGGGATGGGGCTGGGAGAGTAAAATGGAGAGGGGAAAAATATTTTGTGTGGGAGGGATAAAAAATCTACATTTAGCCGGGTATTGGGAGAGTAAGTGGGGATTGAGGATGGAGGGGTAAAATTTGAGTGGATGAAATAGGAATGAGGAAAGAGCAAAAGGAGAAAGATTAGTATGTTAAAGCAGATGTAAAGAGAGAGAATGGAAAAAAAACTAGAAGAGAGAAGAAAGGACAAATGGACAGCAGATGATGGAGAGTTAGCAGAAAACATGAAGAAACCAGAAGAAAGTGGCTGGAGCAATTGCAACTGAAAAAAAGTGCACAAAAGGTAGAAAGATATCGTTTTATTTTGAATTTATTAACTGGAATATGAAAGCTCTGGGAAATGTGCATCATTAACGTCTGCGCTTTGTTTGGTACAAGAGGAAATTAATTTATAGTTTTATTTCTACAATGTTGTTGTACATTCCAAGTTTGGCTTTTGGGGTTCCCAGTTTAATTATTGCCTTCCTGTTTCTAAATTGTGATTCCTTGTTTGGTGATGGTCTATGTTCTGCATGTGTAACTGAGCTGAGGTATTCTGTTTATGTAATTCCTATTTGACATTACCACTTGTTCTCTTTCCCCAGTAGGTCATGTATTGTTGTTCTCTGAAATGTATTGGTTTAATATTTGCAGTGTTGCCTTTTGATAGGTAGGGTATGGTGCTTTGTGAGTCCTGGTAGTGCTGTTAGGATACGGCGGGTTTGCTATGGGTTCTAAATGGGCAGTGTTTGTAGTAGTTCCTAATGTGCCTGGCGGTTGGCACTGGATTATAGTAATGTAGAAATCTTTTAGTCTGTCTTTATCCATACACTCATTAAGAGACATGTTTACTAAAAGTTAGTGTATGTTAGCATTATGCAAATATTTATGCAAATAAGGCCACTTATGCAAATGAGGCCCCGCACCGAGTCTCCGCACATGGCCCCGCACCCCCCTTGGGCCGCCCCTGCTTACTACATCCTCCGGTAACAAATTCCAGAGTTTGATTACACGTTGAGTGAAAAAATATTTTCTCTTATTTGTCATAAATAGTTTACCCTGTAGCTTCATTGCATGTCCCCTAGTCTTTCTATATTCTGATAGCGTAAACACTTGATCTACGTTTACTCGTTCCACTCCATTCATTAATTTATAGACCTCTATCATATCTCCCCTCAGCCGTCTCTTTTCCAGGTTGAAGAGCCCTAACCTTTGTAGCCTCTCTTCATAGGAATAGCCTTCCATCCCTTTTACCATTTTGGTGGCTCTTCTCTGTACCTTTTCTAATAACGCTATATCCTTTTTAAGATACGGCGACCAGAATTGCACACAATATTCAAGGTGCGGTCGTACCATGGAACGATACAGAGACATTATAATATCCTTTGTTTTGTTCTCCATTCCTTTCCTTATGATACCTAGCATTCTATTTGCTTTCTTGGCCACCGCTGCACACTGGGCGGAGGGTTTTAACATGTTATCCACGATGACTCCTAAATCTTTTTCCTGGGTGGTGGTTCCCAATGTGGAACCTTGCATCGTGTAACCATACTGTGGGTTGTTCTTTCCTAGGTGCATAACTTTGCACTTGTCCACATTAAATTTCATCTGCCATTTGGATGCCCAGTCTTCCAATTTATCCAAATCCTCCTGCAGTTTTCCACAGTCCTCTTGGGTTTTAACAACTTTAAACAGTTTTGTGTCGTCTGCAAATTTGATAACCTCACTCGTTATTCCCTTTTCCAGGTCATTTATGAATATGTCAAAAAGTAGCGGACCCAGTACAGATCCCTGGGGTACTCCACTATTCACCATTTTCCATTGGGAAAATTGGCCATTTAGCCCTACCCTCTGCTTTCTATCTTTTAACCAGTTCCCGATCCACAATAGTACACTGCCTCCTATCCCATGACTTTTTAGTTTTGCCAAGAGTCTCTCATGAGGGACCTTGTCAAAGGCTTTCTGAAAGTCCAGATACACTATATCAACTGACTCACCTTTGTCTACCTGTTTATTCACACCTTCAAAAAAACATATCAGATTAGTAAGACAAGATCTTCCTTGTCTAAAGCCATGTTGGCTGTCTCCCATTAGGCCATGACTATCTACATGCTGTGTAATTTTGTTCTTTATGATGGTTTCTACCATTTTCCCCGGTACTGATGTCAGGCTCACCGGTCTGTAATTTCCCGGATAACCCCTGGAACCCTTTTTAAAAATTGGCGTTACATTGGCGATCCTCCAATCTTCAGGTATTACAGATGATTGTAATGAAAGTTCACAGATTACTAATAGCAGGTCTGCAATCTCATATTTCAGTTCTTTCAACACTCTTGGATGTATACCATCTGGTCCAGGTGATTTGCTACTATTCAGTTTATCAAATAGTTGTAATACATCTTCCCGGTGTAGCGATATTTCTCTCAATTCCTCTGCAGTATCACCTTTAAATACCACTTCAGTCTTGGGTAACATCCCTACATCTTCCTCAGTAAAGAACGAAGCAAAGAATTCATTCAGTCTCTCCGCTATAGCCTTGTCTCCTTTTACTGCCCCGTTTACCCCTCTATCATCTAATGGTCCAATTGACTCTCTCACAGGCCTTTTGCTACGAATGTACTTGAAAAAGTCTTTGTTTCATGTTTTTGCTTCCGTAGCAAGTTCCTTCTCAAATGCTCGCTTTGCCTGCCTTATCAATGCTTTGCATTTAACTTGCCAGTGCTTGTGCTGTTTCCAGTTTTCTTTGTTTGCAGCTGGATATCGCCACTGACTGGATAGCAAAATGTGTGAGCAGTGAAAGCGGATATTCTGCACCGGATGCCAGACAGGCTCCAGCATTGAACATCTGGTTTCATTTTTGTTTGTGGTGGTCTGACATTTTAGCAATGCTGACTGCCAGTGGCTAAATATCATCCTCTATGGGGTAGATTCAGACCCACATTTAGCAGGATTGGATGTCCAATCCAGACGTCCAGACCCGCTAAACATCTGCATCTCCCTTCCTGCAACAGAGCTCCCTGCAAATACTGCTGTTTTGTATATGGATTTCTGTTCGTGGGCGGGATGAGGTGGGCCATTGGAGGGGGCGAGGGCATGCGGTGGGTGGTTAAGCAATCCTGGATGTACATGGCCTATTCTGAGGTCGGCCCTCTATGTCCGGGGTAGGGCTGTTAGACGGGGGACTTATTCCACCTCAAAGGTAGAATAAGTCCCCCTGGATATCAGGGGACAGCGGCGGCTGGCGGAGATGGAAAGATGAGGGATGCAGGAGGTTCCCCACAGCCCAACCAGGCCATGAGATGGCCGGATTGGGGGTCTGGCTGCTTGGCAGTGGCCGGTGATCGTGGTTCCTGAATGGAACAGCGGTGCCATGGCAACAGGATGCCATAGCACTGTGGCTCCATTCAGGAGCCTGTCTGAGTTAGCCGTGGAAGTGGCTGGACGTCCGGGATGCCTGAATCGGGGCACCTCCCGGACATCCAGCCACTATTTGCGATTCTGCTCCCACAGGGACATCTAGTCCCGTGGGAGCAGAATCGAGTGCATCTCCTGGCCATCCGGATGCCTGGAATGCGCTTCCTCATGTTTAAGACCCTGAAAATCCATACTGTACATACATGAGGCAATACCAAAAAACTTAGGTGGACATTATCCAAACAAGCTTTAAGGTGTTTACAGATCCTTTGCTAGTTAAATTTCTCTTTCAACTTGTTTGGCATGGTATTCCACCTACATATCCCATAGAACTAAAAACACTACTACGAGTGGTTTATTTATTTAACGTTTTTGCTATGCAACTCTATCATGAGATTCAGAGCGGTTTACATATAGTAACATAGTAACATACTGTAGTAAATGACGGCAGATAAAGACCAGTATGGTCCATCTAGTCTGCCCAGTAAGATGGCAAGAGTAGGTGCATCTGCCGCTCCATGCAGTCCACTCCTCCCCATGTCTTTGTTTAGGGGTAAACCCACCTCTCCATGTAGGACACCCCTGTTTGTTGAGAAATTAGACAGTTAAGTTGAATTGCCTGTCAAGTGTCACTCTGAGATATTTGACTTCATTTTTGACACTTAGGGTGTAGTCTGAGATGGTTATGGATTCAGGTGGAGAGTATAGTATGTTACTGGTGATGTGTAGCACCTCTGATTTTTTGGTGTTAATAATGAGGTTATGTTTCTTAAGCCATCTGGTCATTTTTTCAAGGCATGTGGTTATCTGTGTATGGTCAGGCTCTTCAATGTTTATTGGAGTAAAGATCATTATGTCGTCTGCATAGATCATGTATTGGATATCGTATTGTTTCATAATGTTGCAGAATGGTTGAATGTAAATGTTGAAGAGTAATGCCGAGAGGGCAGAACCCTATGGGACTCCTTGTGGTTGTGTGAAATGTCTTAATTGTTGGTTGTTGGATCTGGCTTGTTGTCGGTTTGATAGGTAGGATGGGAACCAGTTCATCACTGTTCCGTGGATTCCTATTTCATATAGCCTTCACAGCAGGATCCTTTAGTTGACAGAGTCAAAGGCTGTAGTGATGTCAATGAATAAGAGGATGAAGCCTTGTCATATGTTGTCTATGCCAGTTATTATGATGTCAAGGAGTGAAGTAATTAATGTTTCCAGACTGTGATTGGGTTTGAATCCATACTGGTGTGAATCTAATGGGATGTGTGCATCTATGTGGTCTTAAAGTTGTTGCAAGACTATTTTTTCAATCACCTTGGTAGTAAATGGGAGGCTCGAGATTGGCCGATATGAGTTAGTGTCTTTAGGGTCAAGGTTCTTGCTTTTTAGAATAGGTCTTATCATTGCTTGTTTAAGTTGTGAGAGGTTTGTTTGGTGTAGTGTGAGCACATACTGCCTCAAGAATGTCTGAAAGTTCATCTGGATTGGAGCTTGATGCCCTGTATAGTAGGCATAGAGCTATGTTTTTATTCAAGACTGTTATTGTGTTACTTTCTTTCGATTGATAGGAGGAGATGGTTGTGAACTTAAAGTGTGGTTTTGCTAAAATGAGGACACCACCTCCTCTACGAGCGGGCCTTGTGCAGTTGTGCAAAGTGTATGCTTGGGAGGTCATTTGATTTATGATGATGTTGTCTGTGTCTGAGAGCCAGGTTTCTGTGATACATATTATGTCTATGTCTTGTTCTTGTATGTAGTCGAGTATAGTGTGGAATTTGTTCCAAATGGAGCGGGCGTTGATTAATGCACATCTGATTGGGTTAGGTTGGTAATCTTCGGTTGATGCTGTTTTTGATGTGGCAATGGGATTTATTTGAATCAGTCTGCGTGGTCTGTTATGTATGTTTTGAGATGTATCCTTCTTAATTCATATCTGCTTCTTTGTATTAATGGAATCATCTGAGTTGTTTGTCGAAAGGTAGGGTCCCAGGCAGTTGTTGGGGGTTTGAGGAGTAGGAGTATAAGGAGTGAGTGTTAAAATTCTTGTATTCATTGTGAATGCTTTTTGTGGGAATGAGTATCACTGGGCACTCTTGATAGAGGGGAATATGGAGGGTTCGAGGGGGGAGGTTGGTAGAGGTGTTTGGTGTTAAGCCTCCTTTAGGTCTTTTTAGGAGCCCTTAGGTCAGATTTTTGTGCAAGTATGCCAAGATAGGTTAGGGTGAAGTGTCGTGGTAATGTAATAAGAAGGATAGGACTTACCACACCGTATTCTTCTAAGATGTGCTGTGTAGCACAGTGCAGTATTGCTTGGTAATGGAGGCTTGTGTGTCGAGCTAGGCGTCATGCTTCTGGGATTGGATCACGTTGAGGTGGATGCTTCGGTATGGAGTTATACCTGCACAGTTGTTGTTTTGGTTGGGGTACAATGTGCCCTTTCCGCTCCCTGTGGCTGGATGCCGATCGGGGCAGTTGATGGCGGAATTGCGCTTCCCCGCACTGGTGTTTATTTATTTGTGGGTTTTTATATTACTCTCCGAGGATTTGGTTGTGAATGAGGGGGAAACAGAAGTTTTAGAATGGCCTTCATAAACGTGAGTGAGGTTGAAAATCTCCGGGATCATTACAGTCACAGTTCAAGATGTTCAGGGCTACTAGGAAGTGCCATGCTAAAGGGCCCTTTGGCATGGCCCTAAGGCATGGGCTCGCCAGGTGTGGGCACACCTAGGCACACTGCTTTTTCAGGGTTCCCGGTCTGCAGCTTTGCTTCTCCCAATTGGCCTGTTCATTGAGGGAGAGGGGAGGAGCTCACCTGGACCCGCTCTCTCCTGAAGATGCTGATTGGGTGAAGATAGTGGCAAAGAGGCTGGATTTCTGTGCACGCTGCTTTTTCAAGGTTCCCGGTTTGCAGCTTTGCTTCTCCCGATTGGCCTGTTCAGTGGGGAAGAGGGGAGGAGCTCACCTGGACCCTTTCTCTCCCGAAGACGCTGATCGGGTGAAGATGGTGGCAAAGAGTTACCAGAGAAATCTCATCTAAACCTGGCAAAATCAGCAGCCTCCTTTGTGATGAATGCACAAGACAGAGAGGGGAATAGGATGTAAGTCTGTCTGCCAGATATAACAAAACCTCCTAAGTTAGACAAATAATTTTAAAGTAAATTCTACAAATCACTGGCCACCAGTGTAACTGGCGCCATAGCAGCATCACACGCTCCCACCTGACAGCACCAAGAAACGACCTTGCTTCTGCATACTGCACTAGCTGACGTTTCTGTAAAAGAACCTGCGAGTGACCTAACAGCAGAGAGTTACAATAATCTAATCTGTTATATACTAGGGAATTATCTTTCTGCAAAAATCTTTCATCCTTCAGATGAACTGAAGTTGATAATAGCAAGCCCTAACTAGCGGCCTTACTTGTTTAATCATTCCTAATTAAGAATCACAATATATCCCTTAACTTATTAAGTGATCCTGTATCATAAACTGGTGATTCTTACAAGATGGAACCTACTATAGTGAGTTCCCTGCTCTCAAAATCCACAGTCATGGACTTTCAGAGTCAATTCTCCCTCAGCCATTCTGCTACTGTATTCAAATATATGACAAGTGATCTGATCATCTTTAAAATAAAAAAATCAGGAGAACTGCTGTGCTGTTGGGAGTGAGAGCAAGCTCCTCCCTGCCTTGTTTCATCTGCTGGCTTTAAAAGTCAAATGTGCTTAAGGTGCGCCTGCGCCTGAGGGCCTCAGCAGAGGGCCCTTTGGCGTGGCCCTTAGTTGGGGCACGAGGCGGTGAGCTTGGCGTTTAATGCCTTTTGGCACAGTTTCTTCTTTAGGAAGATTTAAGTTCATGTTGGAGTAGTTCGTCCTGGCCTTTGCTTCCATTGGTTTAGTTTTTCTAGATGCCTAAAGCTAAAGGTAGGGAAGGTATTTCCTCCACTCCTGTTGCTATACCAGTGGGGGAACATTCCATGGATGATTTTGCACAGGCGAAGTATTTGGGCAAACCCATTGTCAGGGTTAGGGAGAGTCCTGATTTGGGCAGTGATGTTTTGTTGAGCCCGCTTGGCCCTTCAATTTCTCCTCCTCCTGGAGCTGCTGAGGGTAGCACACCTGGTGTGGTTTCGGATATGGCTACTCAGCAGTCCTTGGCCTCGGCATTGGTTGTGCTGATGGCTAGTGGTAATGGGTCCAACTGCCCCCAGTTAGGGGGTTTAGCCCCCATTCAGGAGAGTGTGATGATCCAGGATCTTCCTCCACATGTGAGGCCAAAGGACGTGACCCTGGACTCCATTTGGGATGCAATGCAATCACTTTATCGGGTTTGTGCTGGGTATTGCAGGCTTATGCTCCCTTTACTCGTAGATTGGAGGGGGTGGAGGCGAAGGTGCTCCATCAGCAAGCGCAATTGGATGGACTCGAGGTTAAAATTCAACATTTGCAGGATCAGCAGGGTGTCCCAGCTATGGATGGTTTGGTTTTCCAGCGTAAAATTGAAAATTTGGAAAATCAACAGAGAAACATAAATCTTCGTTTACTGAATTTTCCACAGCTTTCACTGTGCTCCCCTAGTTGGGACATGTTCATTCGGTTCCTTAAGGAGCTGTTTAACTATCCCAAGTCTGGGATCCCTCCTCTTCAAAATATTTACTTCCTCCCCTCCATGATTAGTAAGGACGCTTTGCAGAAAGCTGATACCTCTCAGGTAGAGGTGCCTTCTGACTCCTTGGACTTGGGAAACCTGTCTGAGTTGTTAGAGCTATTTACCGAGGTGGTTGGAGCCCAGGCTACTTTGTTGGTATCTTTTTGTATTTCTTCAGGATAAGGAAGCGTTATTACGAATGTATTTAAAAAAAAAATCTGATGTTTCTTTTTTGGGGAGTAGATCTTCCCAGATGTGTCCAGGTGGACTCAATCTAGGAGGAAAAAATTTCAGGAACTCTGATCTGAGGTTTTGGCTATGGTTGCAAGTTTCCAGTTGAGGTTTCCTTGTAAATGTGTACTTGGGGATCAGAATAAGATTTTTCATTTACTCGAGCCATCTCAACTGCGTTTTTTCTTAGATGCTAAGCAATTGTGAATTCACTTTATGGTAGTATTGTGGGCTTTATAAGTTGTATTTGCTTTGTCCTAGTATTTCTTTTAATATTTTTCTTTGTTTGTAAACCATTCTCCTACGGTGTATACTGTACTTGAATCCTCTCTTTATTGCTGTATTGTGGACTGCTAGCATACTGTCATGTTACTGATTGCTTTATGTTCTTTTCTGCTTATTTTTTGCTTGTGTATGATGGATTATGATAGTCTTTATCCATGGTTCTTGGTTTATTATTAAAATTTAATTAAATATAAAATTTAAAAAAAATCAGCTGGATATCATCCGCATAAAAATATAAATCAATATCAAATTTTGAAGGAGCTGAGCCAAAGATACCATATATAAATCAAACAACATGAGTAAAAGTAGGGATCCTTTGGGTACTCCTCGTTAAACTTAATAAAAACTTGATAATTGCCCTACCCATGCTACATACTAAATTCTTTCTGAAAGATAAGACTTTTTAAAACCTGCTTTTAGCCAACCGGTTCAACAGCTTTCCATGGAGGCAGTATCAAATGCTGCTGAAAAATCCAGCTGTGTTTATAAAGAATTAAATCCTTGATCTACTCATTTCTGGATACTGTCTTCAGTGGCCAACAGGACTCTCTGAAATCCTGACAGTGCCAGATGTAGAGGCTCAACTTCCTTTAAAAATCCCTGCATCTGTCTCAAAACCACTCATTCTAAAATCTTCATCAGTGCTGGGAGATTTGAAACTGGGTGATAAGCAGGCAAATGGTCACTGTCCTTTGGCCTTACGTCCACTCCACCTGTATTAATCAAGTGTCTCGCAGTAGTTGTAGCATACTGTATCTACACAGACTGGATATGCATGCATTTCCCTATTTGGACAATTGGCTGGACAAGAGCACAACTCCGAAAGGACTTCAAAAATCTGTGTGCACAGCTATCTGGGTACTAGATCTACTAGGATTTGTCATAAATTATCCCAGACCCAATCTATAACTGGCACACCAATCAACATTCAATTAAAATAAGTGCCTGGCTCGCAGCTAATAACTTGACGGTCAACTATGATAAAACAGAGGCAGTGTTCATCACAAGGAACCCCACTTTCGTTCCGCCACAAACCATCAACATTCTAGACAAACCAATAGCGGTCAAGGATAAGAACATAACATAAGATATGCCATACTGGGTCAGACCAAGGTCCATCAGGCCCAGTATTCTGTTTCCAACAGTGGCCAATCTAGGTCATATGTACCTAGCAGTTTCCCCAAGAGACACAAGTTCCACAATGCTTGTAGTAGGTCAAGCATTGATATCTTCGGTCACTTCTTAATAATGGTTTATGGACCTTTCCTCCAGGAACTTGTCCAAACCTTTTTTAAACCCAGCTACACTAACAGCCTTTACTACATCCTCCGGTAACAAATTCCAGAGTTTGATTACACGTTGAGTGAAAAAATATTTTCTTTTATTAGTCTTAAATAGTTTACCCTGTAGCTTCATTGCATGTCCCCTAGTCTTTCTATATTCTGATAAGGTAAACAATCGATCTACGTTTACCCATTCCACTCCGTTCATTAATTTATAGACTTCTATCATATCTCCCCTCAGCCGTCTCTTTTCCAGGTTAAAGAGCCCTAACCTTTTTAGCCTTTCTTCATAGGAGTATCCTTCCATCCCCTTTACCATTTTGGTGGCTCTTCTCTGAACCTTTTCTAAAATCGCTATATCCTTTTTAAGATACGGCGACCAGAATTGCACACAATATTCAAGGTGCGATAAAGTTAAGTACCTGGGCATCACAATGGACAGAGCCCTGAACCTGAAATCTCACATAGCCAAAACTGCAAAGAAGGCCTATCTACGTTTAAGGACCATCAGAAAGCTCAAACCAATACTCCGCCAAGACCACTTCCGCACAGTGTGCCAAGCACTCATCATACCTCTGCTTGATTATGGAAACTCATTGTATCAAGGCCTCCCCCAGCTGACCCTACACCCACTCCAAATGGTACAAAACACCACAGCACGCATCATTACGGACACTGCAAAAACTGAGTACATCACCCCCGTCTTACAGCAGCTGCACTGACTCTCAATGATTGCCAGGGCAAAATACAAAACAATCACGATCATCTATAAAATCTTCCACCATCAATCGGCAGATGCACTCCAAGATATCATAACAAATGATATCAGCAATAGACCAAGAAGAACCAATAATGACAACAGGATTGGTACACCTGCAGGATATCACAAGACTAAACAAGCAACCTCAAGAAGAGCTCCTTCGCTACTGGCGTCCACGATCTGGAACTCCCTCCCGATGAATCTGAGGGCCATGAATGATTCCATAGACTTCCGCAAGGCCCTCATAACCCTGCTCTTCACAGAAATCTATGAACAAACAGATAACCAACAAACTCCACCCGAACAGTAATGCAACGAACAATAATGCAACTACTTCAATACAACTACCTCCAACCCGAACAGTAAAGCAACTACCTCAATACAACTACCTCCACCATCTCAATACCCACCCCAGCTAAACCTATACCTGTACAGTGTATAGTGTACAGTGTATAATGTATAGTGTATAGTGTACAGTGTATAATGTATAATGTCATTATAATGTATAATGTCGTTAAGTACCCTCATGTTAAATGTAACCCTCCAATTGTGATGTGACCGCTTTGATTGTAGGATAAGGTGGTATACAAATCCGTCTAAATAAAAATAAATAAATAAATAAAACTCAGCTAGGCATGACTCAAGCAAACCAACCAAAAGTATGCAGGTTTAAAAATTACTTTTTTAATTTATCAAAACTTTTGTTGGAGCAACTGTCAAGGGGAGGAGAGAACTTGTTCACCTCCACATAAGCAGTATCTCCTTTTAATCATTTTTTTATTAAACACACATGTAACTTATCTTATGAAGAAGCGCTCAGGGAAAAAGATGGAAAAGGAATCAGTCTACAACGTGAGCCACGTTTCAAGCCTCTAAATAGGTTCCGCTTCAGGTGCTATAAGATTCCAGGTTCCGACAAAGCTTTCAGTGGATCTACGTATTCTTTCTAATTCCTTCCTAAGGTGATGTCAGATTTCCACTTTTTAAATTTTTTTTATTTATGAAACGTTCAACAATCCACAAGCATATGCTTGCAGACAGAAACAAAAGAGATGATTCATATAAGAAAATTAACCACAAGTAAGAAAACTTAAATTACAATTCTAAAAAAAAAAAAATACAAGTCATCTCTACCTTGAACCTCAATTAAAATGAATGGGGGGGGGGGGGGAGGAGGGAAAGAAATGGAGAATCAACAATATGAGAAAAGAAAGGAAAAAGAAACAGATGGCAATAGATGTAACCCCAGCCTACTATATCAGTCATGCATTTAGCAAGCCCTCACATTAACAGAGTAGAGCTAGACCATTTCTTCATATCTATAAAGGCACACAATTGTTCAGATAAAAGAGAAACATATTTATTTATTTAACAATTTTTCTATATCGCCTTATCTTGAATCAAGGCAGTTTACAATAAAACTTCAGTTTACAGAGAACTTGAATGGGAAAAACAACGCTTAACCGGTTACAGATTAAAGGGATGGGAGAGCTGGGAGTGTTAATGTTAAACTTATGTACAAATATCTAACGTCAAAGAAATTTACTATACATTATAACACAAACAGTGAGGTGTACATAAGTAGTCACAAGTGCTTTTATTGGAGAAACCCTTACGTGTACTGGCAAAGCCTTCCTCAGGGGGTGTAAGCCTCAAAATGAAAAAACAAATAAAAACCATATAAGACCATAGAAAATATATACCTCATGGTACACAATTATAATAAATCATAAATAAATAACTATATGATACAAGCTAAAAAGTAAAGAACTAAAAACATTTAAAAATGACAAGAGCATAAGGCTGGGAAAAGTGAAAGAAACACAATTGATACAGTATGAAATGAGTAACCTTAACATTTTAAGGAGAACATAAGAACATAAGATATGCCATACTGGGTCAGACCAAGGTCCATCAAGCCCAGTATCCTGTTTCCAAGAGTGGCCAATCTAGGTTATACGTACCTAGCAGTTTCCCCAAAAGACACAGGTTCCACAATGCTTGTACTGGGTCAAGCATTGATATCCTGGGTCCCTTCTTAATAATGGTTTATGGACCTTTCCTCCAGGAACTTGTCCAAACCTTTTTTAAACCCAGCTACACTAACAGCCTTTACTACATCCTCCGGTAACAAATTCCAGAGTTTGATTACACGTTGAGTGAAGAAATATTTTCTTTTATTAGTTTTAAATAGTTTAGCCTGTAGCTTCATTGCATGTCCCCTAGTCTTTCTATATTCTGATAACGTAAACAATCGTTCTACGTTTACCCGTTCCACTCCGTTCATTAATTTATAGACTTCTATCATATCTCCCCTCAACCGGCTCTTTTCCAGGTTAAAGAGCCCTAACCTTTTTAGCCTTTCTTCATAGGAGTATCCTTCCATCCCCTTTACTATTTTGGTGGCTCTTCTCTGAACCTTTTCTAATAACGCTATATCCTTTTTAAGATACGGTGACCAGAATTGCACACAATATTCAAGGTGCGGCCTCACCATGGAACGATATAGAGGCATTATAATATCTTTTGTTTTATTTTCCATTCCTTTCCTTATGATACCTAGCATTCTATTTGCTTTCTTGGCTGCCGCTGCACACTGGGCCGAGGGTTTTAACGTGCTATCCACAATGACGCCTAAATCTTTTTCCTGGGTGGTGGTTCCTAATGTGGAACCTTGCATCGTGTAACCATAGTTTGGGTTGTTCTTCGCTAGGTGCATAACCTTGCACTTGTCCACATTAAATTTCATCTGCCATTTTGATGCCCAGTCTTCCAATTAATCAAGATCCTCTTGCAATTTTTCACAATCCTCTTGGGTTTTAACAACTTTAAATAGTTTTGTGTCATCTGCAAATTTGATAACCTCACTCGTTATTCCACTTTCCAGGTCATTTATGAATATGTCAAAAAGCAACGGACCCAGCACAGATCCCTGGGGTACACCACTATTCACCTTTCTCCATTGGGAAAATTGGCCATTTAGCCCTACCCTCTGCTTTCTATCTTTTAACCAGTTCCTGATCCACAATAGTACACTGCCTCCTATCCCATGACTCTTTAGTTTTGCCAAAAGTCTCTGATGAGGGACCTTGTCAAAGGCTTTCTGAAAGTCCAGATACACAATATCAACCGACTCACCTTTGTCCACCTGTTTATTCACTCCTTCAAAAAACATAACAGATTAGTAAGACAAGATCTTCCTTGTCTAAAGCCATGTTGGCTGTCTCCCATTAGGTTGTGACTATCTACATGCTGAGTAATTTTATTCTTAATGATGATTTCTACCATTTTTCCTGGTACTGACGTCAGGATCACCGGTCTGTAGTTTCCCGGATCACCCCTGGAACCCTTTTTAAAAATTGGTGTTACATTGGCGATCCTCCAATCTTCAGGTATTAGAGATGATTTTAATGATAGTTCACAGATTACTGATAGCAGGTCTGCAATCTCATATTTCAGTTCTTTCAACACCCTTGGATGTATACCATCCGGCCCAGGTGATTTGCTACTCTTATCTAGTTTATCCCCCTTTTATATGGAATTTCAATCCATATAGATTCTACAGCAGATTTTGTTTCCTGCAAAACTTTAATCCTTTCTGAGTCAATGCCCTCTCTAACATAGAGCGCAACCCCTCCACCAATTTGATCAGCTCTATCATTACGATATAGTTTGTACCCAGGTATCACAGTGTCCCACTGGTTGTCCTCCTTCCACCATGTCTCTGATATTCCAATCAAATCTAACCTTTCATTTAGTGCTATATATTCTAACTCTCCCATCTTATTCTTTAGACTTCTAGCATTTGCATACAAGCATTTTAGAGAATGTATTTTATTCATGTTAATTTGGCTTTTGCTTCTGCAGCAAGCTTCTTCTCAAATTCTCTCTTTGCCTGCCTTATCAATGCCTTGCATTTGACTTGCCAGTGCTTGTGCTGTTTCCAGGTTTCATCGTTTGGCTCTTTTTTCCATTTCCTGAAAGATGCCTTTTTGGCAACAACAGCCTCTCTGACCTCACCTTTAAACCATGCTGGCAGTTTTTTGGACTTCCTTCTACTTTTCTTAAAGCGTGGAATACAGCTGGTCTGGGCTTCCAAGATAGTATTTTTCAACAACACCCAAGCTTGATGTACGTCTTTAACCTTTGCAACTGCTCCTTTTAGTTTTTTCTTAACTGTTTTCCTCATTTTATCATAGTCTCCCTTTCGAAAGTTAAAAGGTAGTACTGTGGATTTCCTTACTATCCCTCCTCCACTGATTAAATCAAAGGTGATCATGCTATGATCACTATTGCCAAATGGCCCCAACACCCTTATCTCTTGCACTAGATCTGGTGTTCCACTAATGACTAGGTCTAATATGGCTTCCCCTCTGGTCGGTTCATGAACCAGCTGCTCCAAGAAGCAGTCATTTATTTCATCTAGGAACTTTATCTCCCTAGCATGTCCTGACGTGACACTGACCCAGTCGATACCGGGGTAATTGAAAGCACCCATTATTATTACTGCGCTGTAACTTTTGTTAGCTTCCTTGATTTCTTTGAGCATTTCATCATCCATTTGGTCATTCTGGCCAGGTGCTCGATAGTACACCCCCACTGCCATTGCCTTCCCCCTTTTATATGGAATTTCAATCCATATAGATTCTACAGCAGATTTTGTTTCCTGCAAAACTTTAATCCTTTCTGAGTCAATGCCCTCTCTAACATAGAGCGCAACCCCTCCACCAATTTGATCAGCTCTATCATTACGATATAGTTTGTACCCAGGTATCACAGTGTCCCACTGGTTGTCCTCGTTCCACCATGTCTCTTGATATTCCAATCATATCTAACCTTTCATTTAGTGCTATATATTCTAATTCTCCCATCTTATTCTTTAGACTTCTAGCATTTGCATACAAGCATTTTAGAGAATGTATTTTATTCATGTTAATTTGGCTATTGTTAGACATGGGTAAATTGGGATCTTTAAGCTCTGTCTGCTCCATACTTGAGGGCATTTGGGCTACTTTACTCTTTTGTGGAACCTCTCTGCTTTTGGTAGTATCCTTCAAGGATACATTCTTCCGAACCATCCGCTCTTGGGCGACTGTCGGCTTTCCCCTAATATCTAGTTTAAAAGCTGCTCTATCTCCTTTTTAAAGGTTAATGCCAGCAGCCTGGTTCCATCCCGGTTAAGGTGAAGCCCATCCCTTCGGAAGAGCCCCTCCTTTCCCCAGAATGTTCCCCAGTTCCTAACAAATCCAAAACCCTCATCTCTGCACCATTGTCTCATCCACGCATTGAGACTCCGGAGCTCTGTCTGCCTTTTGGGTCCTGCGTGTGGAACAGGAAGCATTTCGGAGAATGCTACCATTCTCCCTGGGGTACACCACTATTCACCTTTCTCCATTTGGAAAATTGGCCATTTAGCCCTACCCTCTGCTTTCTATCTTTTAACCAGTTCCTGATCCACAGTAGTACACTGCCTCCTATCCCATGACTCTTTAGTTTTGCCAAAAGTCTCTGATGAGGGACCTTGTCAAAGGCTTTCTGAAAGTCTGCACAAAGATATATAGATCTAGATATAGAGATATCTATCTATCTATCTATATATATATATTTATATATCTTTGTGCAGGGATTCTCAACCTGGTCCTCAGGACACAACTAGTCAGATTTTCAGGATAACCACAATGAATATGCATGAGAGGGATCTGCATTCACTGCATACATAGTCATTGTGGAATTCATTGTGGAATTTCTTTAAGTACAGTCAAGTCAATGCTGACTTAGCAGTCCCAGGTGTTCTTGGGAAGGTATGATCAGAAAAAGGCCTGGCAATCTACTTTTGGTCATACCTTCCCAAGAAAACCTGGAGACCACTGAGTCAGCATTAATTTCACTGCAATTAAAAAAAATCCCTTGAAGCAACAATTACGTAAAGTGTTCAAAATATCAACCTGGCACACAGTGCCATAGTTTTAAGTTCTCTAAGCTCAGTGATTAGAGCATTGTTTTTGTAAACCAGGAGTCATGAGTTTAACCCTTATTAGAACCTTTTTCTACCCTTTTCAGAGAGGTGGGCCTTCTTAGTCTTCTCCTGGAAGTACGGTCTATCCTGTTAAAACAGCATCAGGGTATGGATTGGTTTCACTAAGCAAGACACAACGGTATAAGGCTAGCCAGAATGGCAGTCTTGTTTTACTAAATACCCAACACTCGCTCTTAAACCAAAGCACCACTCCACTTCACTATTGCTTACTAATACTTCATAAACAATTCAACACATTCTGGTAATGTTGTGTTACTGTGTTGTAGTTGCTGACGTGGTTTAGTAGGTTGGTTTTGATTGGTTGTTGTACCTTATAAAGGGTGTGTCACACGCCGTCCTTTTGATGGCAGAGAGTATGAAGATGTGTGGATTAGCATATTCTTATGTGGTAGTTTAATCCCCTGAAGAAGCCTTGTTTTGGCGAAATGAAAGCTTTCGTAGGGATCTTGATGTGAATTTATTAAATCTGCCAGTTGTGCGTCTCTCTGCTTTCTTCAGTTTGGAGTTTACGGATATTGAAAATCTGCTGCGTTGCGGTGGAGCAGCTACGGGGTTGAAGCTTTGAAGAGATAAGTACTTGTTGACCTATATTGGTTGTTTATTGAATATAAGCTATTTATTTTATCCTCTTTTTTGTTTAGGAGGGCATAATTTGTTCCTGTACTGCTCTACGCAGCAACTGCAGTGTGATGACGCTTTTTGTATGAATGTCGTGAATGGTGTATGTCTTTAGTGGATGTTTAGTAACGTTTTACATGTTTTCCCAGTAGTAATTGATGTGGTTTGAAGTTATTAATGCTAAATGATTTTGGATGAGTATGGAGGCTATTTGACCTGTGATGTGAGCGTCAGCTATTCCCTATAGTGAGTTTTCTCACTAAATGTAGGGTTTGAGCCATCCTGAGCTCAATTTTGCCTTTTTATGTGTTGAATTGTATATGAAGTATTAGTAAGCAATAGTGAATTGGAGTGGTGCTTTGGTTTAAGAGCGAGTGTTGGGTATTTAGTAGATTGCTCTTGTATAGCCCTTGTGATTTAGTCTTGTTTTACTGCCATTCCTACAGGGTTTCCATTGCAAGCAAGGTAATACTGTGACTCTTGAATACAAACTCTGTCTGAGAGCTCTTAAAGAGGACCTTTTTTTCATTTTCAATAGCTAACTTTTTCTGCTGCAGTGCTTACTAAATTGTAACTGTATTGCAAAAGGGGTATTTTTGTGTTCTTAGGCAAAGCTTTTTCTGCTGTTATAGTTTTTTTTTTCTTCTTCTCTGGCCTTCAAGTTGAAGGAGGAAGGCAAGCTCTTTGAAGTCACTTCTCAGGTGTTAGTGCCTCTGTATAAAGTCCTTGGTGAGACCTCATTTGGAGTATTGTGTGCAATTCTGGAGACCATACCTTCAAAAGGAAATAAACAAGATGGAGTCTATGCAGAGGGTGGCTACCAAAATGATCAGTGGACATCAACAAAAGGCATATGGGGATAGACTTAAAGATCTCAATATGTATACTTTGGAGGAAAGGCTGAAGAGAGGACATATGAGAGAAACGTTTAAATACCTCCATGGCATAAATGCACAGGAGGAGAGCCTCTTTCAATTGGGAAAAAGCTCTGCTATGAGTGGATACAATATGAGAGTGAAAGGGGATAGACTCAGGAATAATATGCGGAAATATTTCTTTACAGAAAGAGCAGTAGATGCATGGAACAGTCTCCCAATGAAGGTGGTAGACACCAGGACTGTATCTGAATTCAAGAAATCATGGGATCAACATAGAAGAACTCTAAAGGGAAAAAAGGACTATAGTAATTGGTATGGAAAGGCAGACTGAATAGGCCATATGGTCTTTTTCTGCCATCATGCTTCTATATTATTATGAAAATTTGATTGGTTAGATGTGTCCCAAGAAATGGGCTGAGAATCCTGCCTTAGAGGAAAGGAGGGTCAGGAGAGATATAATAGAGAATTTTGAATACTTGAAAGGTATTAATGAGTAAAAAACCTTTTGCAAAGATAGGAAAGTTATAATACTAGAGGATATGAAATGAAGCTGAAAGGAGAAAAACTTAAAAGCAACATCAGGAAGTACAGAAAGAGTGGGGGATACCTGGAATTCCTTCCCACTGGAGGTGGTGGGGACAAAAATGGTGACGGAATTCAAAAAGGCTTGGGAGAGACAAAGAGGATCTCTATATAGGAAGAGAAGCATTATTCATGTCACTTTGAATAGCACCGCAAAATGCAGACCATACAAATAGTAATAGTAGTAAAAGCTAAGCCAGACAGCAAGATACAGTTCCATCTATTTAGCCCAGCACCATTCCCTTAGTGCACCAAGAGAACTACCAGAGTCAGGTACGGGTTTACAATGGGCCTTCCGAGAAGCATGCCTCTTTACTGAGTCAGTGCTGCCTGATAACATGGCACGTCCTCTGAGTTAGAAGGGTGGAGTTAGTGATGTCATGGCGCAATGGAGAATTAATTTTATTATTTATTTATTTACATTCTCTTATATACCGCGCTATTCTGCATCAGTGCGGTTTACATTGAACAAACTGAAATTACATTGAACAGGGCATTATAACTTGGAGATAACTATTTTACAGGGAACATGGGCTATGGAGGGTTAAGTGGCTTGCCCAAGACCACAAGGAGCACCTGTGGGACTAGAAACCCCAGTCCTTCCGGCCCAAGGTTGCTGTCCTCTAGTGGGATTTGAACCCCCGACCTTCCGGCCTGAAGTACCTTGCCCCAACCACTAGGCCACTAGGACTACCCTAGATAGCACTGGAATTTTCGGAGTCCCTCCTCACAGGTACCTCCTTCGGGTCACAGCATTGGCTGTGGAAGTTACTGACGAGAAGCTCATGGTGAAGTGCATGTAAATAGTATACCAGTGTCCTGTCTTATCTATGGGAAATGCAAGAGAATGCTAAGTTCCTCACCCAGCGAAAAGATCTAGAGGGACCAACCTATGCAGGGCCGGTGCAAGGACCAGAGGTGCCCTCCATCCTGCCTCCCCCCTTGGTCCACCTCTCTGGGGCCTGCAGGGCAGCAATGGCTCCCAAACTGCAACACAGCGCTTACCAATACAATCTGGTGCCGCATCGCAGTTTGTCTCTCTTACTATGTGCCATTTCCGCCCCCTACAATGCGGCTTCTAGTTTTGCATAAACTGGAAGTGCGCTGGAAAGGGGGGTGTAAATGGCACTTAGTAAGAGAAACAAACCACGATGCGGTGCCGAAGTGTATTGGTATGTGTAGTGTTGTGGTTTGAGAGTCATTGATGCCGCTGCCGCTCCCGGCCGTGAAGTGGAGCGGCAGCAGTGGCAATGGGCGCCCGGAGGGTCAACGCGCTAGGAGATGCCTAATTTGCCTACTGGTAGCACTGGCCTTGAGCCTGCAACACTTAAGAAACTCCTGTTACAGATTCTGTTTCCGCACATGTATGATGGGTCTGGCTAGTCTACTTATTTAAAAAGTTTAGTCTCTTTTTTGGAGGTTTTGCAAATTGCAAGGCAAGGCCCAAGTATTTAAGAGTGAAACCATGAAAGTTTTCTGAGTCAGGAAGAAACTAATACTACTGAGAACATGGAAACGAGCATTGCTTATCATCACTGAGTTCTATTACCAAAGCCAGGATCCTCTGAACAATAGCTATCATTACTTCAAGAATCAATCATCATCGTCAATAAGCTATTGATTGGTTTGCTGACCAAGAATAATTGGAGGACTGCTTTTACTGCCTGAAAATGACTATGTTAGATAAATAGGACAGTTTCCTTTTATGGCTCCGTCTGATGATAGCTGACTACCATTAGTGTACTCTAGCTTTTCATGCAGGAATCTGGATGTAGCTGTGATGGTTAATCAGCTGTTTTCAGACAGCAGATCTGGCAGAGCACTCACCAATTACCTGTCCCTCTTTCCATCATGCTTAGTTATCACTGAAGACTTAAAAAGGGTAATTTTATAAAAAATCAACTATATTTATTTGTGAGCAGCACACATAAAGGTGGGTATTTTTTATAATTTTTATTAAACAATCAAATATAGAACAAACCCCAGGGCCATGGGAACACTTACATGGCCTCTGGGTGTATCAACATCACAATTGATAGGCAATATCATCTGGTATTTTACAATTTTCTCCTAAGCTGATTCACCTCCTTCTTTACCACCCCCCTCCCCCGCCCCTCAGTTACGATTCCGTGCTGTTATTCATTCGTACCCTCACAGTTGTGTTTATTATAATTAGACTATACCTGTGGTGTTCATATACTATTCATAATATCACATACTATGGACTCCAGGTCCACTTCCGCAGACCATTGTCACAGTGTTTTTCCTCAGTTCTGGTCCCCCTTTCACAGTTTTGGCTCCCTGGTCAGGCCGATATATATTAGCCCATATTAAGAATCTCATTCTGAGCCCGAGAGATCAATGTATCTAGAGTAAAAGGCTTCCTGTTTTTGGGTGTTTCCTTTCACAGTCAAATGTTCCATTATCATTAACTGGTGCAGATTATTATGCCACTCCTAAAACATTGGGGGTTCTCATCCCTTCAGTGTTGAATAATTGGCTGTTTCCCGACCACACACGCTTTCCAAACTACAACCGCACTGGCCGGACCTTAGTTTGAGTGGGGCGTAATATATCAAATAGAATCTATCACTTGATCAAGTATCTTCTCCAAATAACTCTGGATGCACCTCCAATAAGATGTAATCATGAGGCATTGCCACCACATGTGATTTAAGTTAACCTGACTTTGTTCGCACCATGGGTATGCCCCTAGCTCTGAGAGCCTACTACAATACGTTTGCAATGATGAGAATTGTGCCCGGTTGAGGGTGAGATACTGAAGCTTCTGCCATCGGCTTAACTGAAAGAGGTAGGGGACCCTTTTAATAACTTGTAAAAGTGTTCCTTTGGGCACCGGGTTCCCCATGTCTTTGGCCCAGACGGACTCCACTGCAGTGTAATCTTGTGGTTCCACCTAGTCCCTCATTTTCTGAATAAATTGTGATATAGATAAGGTCCCTCCCTTTTCCTCATCTAGGCTAAAATATTCCACCACTTTGTCCATCCCATCTGAGAGCAGATTTTCTTTATGGAGCAAAACAATATAATGGTGCAGTTGACAGTAGGCAAAAGTGTTTTGGTTCTAGATCATATTCCAAACATTGCCACAAACGATCAGATATTCCCTTAATCAACTAGTACTTGTCTTACACAACGTAGGCCCTGTCGTTCCCAAAAAGTAAACACACTCACTGCCGTATCAGGAGGAAAATTCCCTGGTGAAATCTGCCATCTAACACACAGGGTGCGCCACGCGGTTCTGATCGGGCGAATCAGGCAGCTTTTACTGAGTTGAGTGGGAAGCATATGATGTTACATCTGTAACACTCCCAACAGACTATGGGGGAAAACAAACTCTTCCTCAAATTGGCGCGGAGTTTGGGTGCCGGTGAACCTTAACCAGTCCTGAAGGTGCCACATCTGGCACCCCAGAGTATATTGTTGTATGTCCGGTAATCCTATCCTCCCATATTTCCATCTCCCACGAAGCCTGAACAGTACTACTTTAGCTTGACCTCCCCTCCACAGAAACCGATGAATCTCTCTTTCGAGACATCTGAAGTTGGATTGGCGAAAGGAAATTGGGAGGGTCGGCAAGTAGTAAAGAATCTTAGGTAACAAGACCATACAATAGGCTTCTACCCTATCTATCAACGTAGTGGCAGCGGGGCCCAGTCGCGCAAGTTTGTTTGGACCTTTAACAACACCTCATAGTTCAATTGGTACAGCTTACAAGGATCTTGAGGTAACTGTATTCCTAAATACGTAAAGACCCTTTCTGCCCATTTTAGTGGGGGACTGGGTCCCCAAGCAATCCTCAGCTGACCTAGGACATCCAAAGCCTCCAATTTTTCCAAATTGAGTTTGAGCCCCGCTACCGCCCCATAACTTTAGATTCTGACAGCAATAAAGGCAGCGCTTCCCATGGCCGAGTGATATGAACAAGTATGTCATCAGCAAAGGCTAAGATTTTAAATACAGAATGTCCAGCCTTGATCCCTGGGATCTCTGGGTGGGCTGCCAATTTTTGGAGAAGGGGATCCAAGGAGAGAACAAACAATAAAGGTGATAATGGACACGCCTGCCTGGCCCCCCTCTCCAGTTCAAAGGCCTCTAATATTGTTGAATTAAATATAACTGCCGCCCTGGGTTGCGAGTAGAGCAACCTAATTTTGTGGAGGAATGCTTCTCCCAACCCTTATTGTGGAAGAACTGTGAACAAGTAGTCACGGCCCACCCTATCAAATGCCTTTTCAGCATCAAAACTAATGACCAAAGAGGGGATGTGCATCTCGTGAACCCATTCCAAGGAAGACAGATTCTTACATAAATTACTAGTTACAAAATGACCTCGCGCAAAGCTCACCTGAGAGTCATGTAGGAGTTCTGGGAGCATCTTGGCTAATCGATCTGCTAGGATTTTTGCAAACCGTTTAAGATCATAATTAATCAGGGATATGGGCCGGTATGCTGCCACATATTGTGGATCTTTTCTGGGTTTTGGGATGAGAGTAATATGAGCCTGATTATCTCCCCATCCAAAATTTCCCTTATCTGTACGCTCCTAAAACCTTTCAACTAGTAGGGGGATCAGCTGCCCTTGTAGGATTTTATAAACTCTGCACTGAATCCGTCTGGACCTGGAGTCCTACAACATGATGCCCTTTGGATTCCTTTATGAATTTCTTCAATGGAAAGCAGTGCCCCTAATATCTCTGCCTGTTGTTTTGACAGCTTAGGTAGATTGAGGTTTGTCACGGCCTCACCACCCGCCTCTAGCTTAGAGGGGCGTGGTTATTAGAGGAACTTCCCGCTATCCGCCTTAACAACTATTTCCCTGCAGCGTCCTCTGGGAAATGTAGGGTTTTTTTGTTAAGGTGTATGGGTGCATCAGGCAGAAAGTTGTAGTCAGGCTCAACGAGGTAAGGCAAATGACAGAAATTTATTTTGCACACAATGGTTCGAACATACCTCATACAGGATTATCTGTTCAGGATTGTTTGAGGTAGAGCATTGTCCATAAAACTAATCCAAACACAAGAATGGCTGTTCAAAGGTTCTCTATAGTTCAGGATATACAGTCTTTTAACAGCAAGGATATTGAATTCCTTTTTAGCCTTGCTGGTTAAAGCACAAAAACAAATCAAATTTAATGTCTGTGGTAGTTTAGCTTCTATTCAGCTTCAAACCTTTCTTGGCTACCTTCCAAGCAAAAAGGTAGAACCCAGGGGCAAAAGAAAGCGCTGTTCTAATAGCTACTTTAGCTTACCCCAGTGTCATAATTCAGGCAGCAGGTGGTTAACAAGCTTATATCACAGTTCCTGGCTTGCTCCTTAATCCCCGTAAACTTCCCCTTTGCAAACACGTGGGAATCACGGCCACCCTGCTTGTTGACTATGGGTACCTTCTTTCCTTGAAGACTTTCTTTCAAGACTGGCTTTTTTTCTCTACGTTCTCATGTTTAAAGCTTGGCAAAAGGAACAATCCATGGGAGTGTCCTCCTCATTCAGCTGCACCTCGGGCTCTCCCAGCTGCATGGATTCTGACTCCCCATCTTGCTCACAGTGCTCAGCTAACAGCCTCCCGGGGGATCTTGGCGTCTCTCTTGTTTCTGGCCCCAATCTCGATTGCAGACATGCTATATGCCAATTAGCACTTTCTTCTCCTGGAAGCTCAGTTCCTCTGCTCTGCTCAGCACTAGTCAAGCTTCCCTTGCTTGTATCTGTGCCTCTGTTCGTGTCAGCCTGGCTTCCTGCTTCTCTTCCCCCCTCCTCATAGTCTGGCATAGGTTTATATTTCCAGGGCTCTAGCTCCAACTCCTCCCTTCCCAGGTGACGGTAATCAGCCTGACTTCGGGTACCTGAGTGCTTGGAGAATTCACGGCTGTAGGGGTTCTGGGCCCTGTATCCTCTCTCCCTCATTCCACTAGGGGGCGCATGAAACGTGGGCGACGTGGAGGTTTTCTGATTCCTGGAGGTGGTTGTGGCTTTCCTACCCTGACTTGGTGAAAGGGGGCCCTTTACTAGGGTGAATTCCCTGTCTTTGTCCTCCCCCGGACTCCGGATAGGCCTCCTTGCCACAGGTTATCTAGATACGTTGCAAGTGTAGACGGTGACACTGGTTCTCTAGTATACAGTGTGATGGGGCCCGTGGTTAGAGCCCTTATTGCCCTGTATAGGCGGTTGCCTAGGGCCTATGAACAAGTAATTGCTCTGGCTTGTTAAATAAAAGAGTCTTTCAGAGCAACTTTTGAATGAACTTAAAGTGGGTTTTATTCCCCGTCCCGCTCGGACTTGTCAATAAAACAGAAACTTAAAGATGAACAGAGCAACAAATTAATGGCAAACAAATAATCCTTATTTCCTGTACAAAGTTCTCTTTGCAATCATTCACATAGCAAGGCTGCGTTTGTAACACATGCTGCATTCCATGGGAATGGGCTCCGGAAGATTGCTAGCGTCTTCCCATATCATATTCTCCTCAGCAGTGCCCAAACTCCCTGTGTCAGACTCCTCATACAAATCGCGCTCAGACACAGTGTCCTGTAATAAATCACTGTAATAATCAAAAGAGGCTCTTCTCCCTTCAGGGCTATACCTCTCTGGCCTGTGGTATCTTCTGCCTGGGCTCTCCTCCCAGAATAACAGTTCTGAACCACCTTGATGCTTGTAGTTATATTCAGGACCACGCCCTTGGTACTTAGGGGTTTTAAACTTCTCCTTATAATCATATGGAGGATTCCTTCTCTCTGCAGGGACTGCCTTAATACTTGGCTCCCTATACCTTATGGCTTTTGCCTTCCAGGCTGGTTGTGCAGGAGTATAATTAGACTTAGTTTTACACCTACTTCTTAGGCTGCAGACGTGCTTGGAGTTCCCATCCCCCAACACTTTCCTCTCACAGTGACCTCTGCCTTGAGCTGGCACATACCGGTCTCTAGTGTAGTGGGATCCTCCTAGCTTCTCTTTCAGGTTATTTCTGGTAGCAGGTTTACTCTTGGAACAGCTTGCCTTGAACCTCTCTTCTCGAGAGCTGGAGTCAGACTCACTTCCTGGTTCTCCGTGAGAAGAGTTTCCTCCCAGCAATCCCCTGGGGTTTCTGCTCAGCTGATGAGAGCCACACCTCCTGCTATTCTCTGCAACCCGACCTGCAGTCCTACTCTCTGTAGTTCCCTTTGGTGTTCATGTTCTTGCTCCTCCTCTTGCCACTTCCAATCTACTCCACTGACTGGAACCTTGCCTTAAGTAATCCCTAGCTATGCACGTGACCTGGGGATTTTCACTCAGGTGTTCCTGATGGGATTTTTGTTTGCTACGTAGCAAGAATTTCCCTTGCTCCGGTGAATCAGAGTGCCTAGTGCTGCTTTCTAAAGCTGACTCTGAGGTAAGTCTTTCTTTTACCTGAATTTCCATAGGCTGTGTACCCCTTGCTGCATCACAACAGATTTTTATAAAACATTTGGAATAATTGTGCAACATAAACATTATCATGGTAAAGGGTACCCCATTCATCTTGTAACACTGTTATGGTATGGGTGCCCCTGACCCTCCTCAGGCATCTTGCCAGCAAACGACCTGCCCGATCACCATGTCTATATAACTGGAATTTATAATAAAGCAAAGATATTTTTTCACGTTGGTATAACAGCTCATTCAGAGACACTTGGATCTCTAGTAGTGCCGTCTTTGTCTGTGAAGTCGGATTTCGTGTGTGTGTATGGTGAGCCCTGATCACTTGCCTCTCCAGGATAAAATTTGGCCATTAATCAATCGCCTCTTTTGGGCAGAATATGCAAGTATATCCCCTCGTAATACTACTTTGGCAGTTTCCCATAGGAGCTCAGGAGTATCCATATGTTGTATGTTATTGTTCTCAAAATCATCCCATCACTCCCGTAAAAATGTATGAAAGTTGGTATCTTTATTTAGGTTGAGTGGGAACCGCCAGATACGTGTTCTGGACTCCGTTGTTCCCCAAACTAAATCTACCCATACAGAGGCAAGATCGTAAACTTCCCCTAGTTCTATTACCGCCTCTGTTGTCCTTTTGAAAACAAAGTTCAACAGCAGGATCATGTCCAAACAAGCACTTGTCCCCTGGAAAGATGTATATAATCACACTCTAGGGGGTGTAGAACTCGCCAGAGGTCCACCACTCACAGCCGACATCTAAACCTGCCCAACACCTTTGCCAGGCCTCGACGGGAGTCTATCTCACCTCATGAGGTATCTATCTGAGGATCCATTACTACATTGAAGTCACCGCCAACTATTATTCCTGTCTCTGGCAAGTGTTCTATCTCTGAGGCCACTTTTGTAAAGAAGGGGCCATTATTTGTATGTGGGCCGTATATATTACATAATACCCCTGGAGAGCCTTCTAAGGTCCCATTGATGGTAAGGTACCTCCTTGCAGGGTCAGCAATGATTTTCTGGCTCTCAAATCTAAGGGCTTTATGGAATAAGATCGCCACCCCTCCCTTCTGGCTCTGTGCAGGAGCCCCGAATATTTGGCCCACCCAGTATCTCTTTAGTTTTAAGTACTCAGTTGCAGATTGATGGGTCTCTTGCAAAAAAGCAATATCACATTTGTGATGCTCAGTGCTCGGAGAATCTTAAAGCGTTTGACCACCCACATTCCAGGATGAGATCTTCAGCCCATTCCACCTTTATCTAGACCAAGCAAATGATACAATGTGAAAATAGGGAAGTCCCCCCAGCCTAGGACCTCCCTTGTGACAATAATTAGACTGTGACTGTAGATTCGTATAGCCCTTACTTTGCAAATTCCAGCTATATCTCCCATTACTCCTCTATCTCCCGCCAAGTCCATCCCCCTCCTCCCCCTCCACCCCACTCCACCTCTGACCTCTCTTCATCCTCCTTATTCCCAGAGAGTTCACTTTGATGTGTCGGGAGCTTCCCTCCTCCCTTTTGGTTCAGTCCTCTTGTCTTTATTCACTCCATCCCTTCCCGTCCCTGAGATGGTCCCCTTCACCACCCCTGAGTTCAATCTTTGGACACCCTCCTCCCCTCATCTTGTGGTGAATTGCCTTCCAATTACTCAATGCTCAAGTCTCCCTCCCCTTTAGTCTCCCTTCCTATCAACCTACCTTCCCCCATCCTATCCACCTACCTTCCCCTTTCCCAACCCCCTACCACTTCATCCCCATGCATTCCCTTCCTATCTTACAATTTACTTCTTATAACTAAGGTATACATTACAGTGACACTCCACTGTTAACAACCAAGTCCTTTGCCATAGATGCAGGTAGCCTCCTCATCTTCGGGTCCCATTGCAGGGTTTCCCTGAGTGAGTGCCTTGTACTTCAGGTGGCGGTGACACCCATACCCCTCCTGTTCTGGGCTGGATTTTATCTCCGTCTGCCTGTTCTAGGCCTCGATAGTTGTCATTTACGAAATCCTTGTTAGCCTCTCCGTCTCCAATGTTGTCTAGATCCGAATGGTTTGCCAAATGCTCCTGTTTAGGTCTCTTTAGCGGGTGTCACTGCAAGGGCCCTCCTCTGCCAATTCTATCCTTTGGTTCTTATTAATGGTATCATTAATGTCACCCCAGGGAGGGCTGGCAGACGCCCAGGACGCTGATTTCGCCACTTCAGGAAGGGGGTGGGATGACACCTAGTTATGTCCATGTCCTTGCTAGGCCTCATTATTCTTAGGGGGTCGCAGATTCCTTAGACTGCATGGGGGTTAGGGCCCCCATTGGTTGCTTCTGTAGTCCCTGGACACATGCCATCACCAATTCCACAGTTTCTGGGAAACACAATTGTGGAGCAGCCAGAGTATTGCCGGGTATCAGACTGAGAATTTGATGCCCAAGTCTATCAACTTTTGGCAGACTCCTGCATTTGGCTTGTGTTTTTGGCTTAGTACTGCCGAAAAATCCTGAAATGCCTTTATCTTTAGTCCTTCATGTTGAATCGGGCCATTGGCATGGACTGCATGCAGGATTTTGTGTGTTTGGGTGTAATTGAGAAATTGGGCCAGGGCCACTCATGGTCATTGCTCTGTTCCCTGTGGGCTCACTCTATCTGTACAGCTCCACAATCTTCCCCCAGCTCCAGAGACAGAGGTAGGTGTGTGTTATACAGATCCCCCTCACAGGGAGAAGAAGTGGATGGAGATTTAATAGAAGACATTCACAGTATTGTCATGAAAGGAGTAGATAACATGAAGAAGGATCTAGCTAAGCTTGAAGAATGATCGAGAATTTAGCAGCTGAGACCTAATGCTAAAAAAAGCAGGTCCATGCATTTGGACTGCAAAATTCCAAGGGAGTGGTACAGTATAGGAGATGAAGTACTTCTATTCATGAAAGAAGAGCAGGACCTGGGGTGATTCTGATGATTCTTAAGGTGATTCTGATGATTCTTAAGGTGGCTAAACAGGTAGAAAATTTGACAGCAAAATCCAGAAGGAATCTTGGGTGCATAGGGAGAGGCATGGTCAGCAGGAAGAAGGAGGTGATAGTACCTCTGTATCAGTCTTTGGTGAGACCTCATTTAGAATATTGTGTGCAGTTCTGGAGACCACATCTTCAAAAGGATATAAACAGGATGGAGTTTGTGCAGAGGATAGCTACCAAAATGGTCAGTGGGCTTCATTGTAAGACATATAAGGATAGACTTAAAGATTTCAATATGTGTATTTTGGAGAAAAGGGGGGAGAGAGGCGATATGATAGAGGTATTTACTTTAAATACCTCTGTAGTATAAATGCCCAGGAGGAGAGCCACTTTCAATTGAAAGAAAGCTCTGCAATGAGGGGGCATAGGATGAAGGTGAAAGGGGATAGACTCAGGAGTAATATGTGGAAATATTTCTTTATGGAAAGAGTGGTAGATGCGTGAAATAGTCCCCCAGTGGAGGTAGTAGAGGCCAGGACAGTATCTGAATTGAAGAAAGTATGAGACAAATACAGAAGATCTCTAAAGGAAATAAACGGACTATAGTTTTTGGTATGGAAGAGCAGACTAGATATTCCATATGGTCTCCTTCTGCCATCATGTTTCTATGTTCTATCCTAGGATATTGAAGGAGCTCAGGGAGATTTTGGCAAGACTTTGAAAGATGTGTTTAATAGATCATGTGGCGGGGGGGGGGGAGGTGTACTGTGGGATTGGAGAGGGACTGACGTGGTCCCTCTTCACAAACATGGCAACAGAAAAGAGATTGCAAACTACAAGCTGGTAGAGTAAGCCTTACCTCAGTAGTGGGAAAAGTAAGATGCTACTGAAAAAAAGGAGAGTGGTTGTTCTGTAAGTCAACGGGTTGTGAGATCCAAGACAACATGACTTTGCCATTTTAAAAAGCATTTCTACAAATGAAGCAGAGCTGTATGTGCAGAAATAGGCTTTTAGAGCATTTTGCAGACAATAGGCATGCAGAGATCCGTGTGTATTTTGCCCAGGGGCAGAGTTGGGGAGCAGGACTGCTTTATATACTTTGTGGGGGGGGGGGGGGACATATTCAAATCAGTTATCAGAGCTGCTCACCAGTTGAACCTCAGTCAGTATTTAGTGCTGCTAAATATCCCCTCCTACCTGGTTTGGTATAAGGGGTTTGATTGATGACAGTTTGTCTTTTGAAATCCGTGTTAGTGCGGTGGTTTCCAAATTGTTTTTTCATATGCATCAATTATGTCGACGCAATCCCCCTTTTCTTTTTTTATCATTTCTGGCTCCTAGTGCAAAGCTATCTTGGCATACCTAGATTATGGTAATATACTATTTATAAGCTGTTCAAAACAACAGCTTCAGCGGTTACAATTATGTCAAAATATCCCTGCCTGACTCATTTTTGGAGTCTAGGTATGTAGCGGTAACGCCTTTACTTCATGAAGTGCACTGGTTCAAGATCTCCAAATGGATTTATTTTAAATTCTACACAGTTCTGTATAATTTTTTTTATGATTCTGTTCCCATGCGGTTTTCTCAGTTATTACTTCCGCTTCTAGCTGTCAAGACTAAACGGCTACAGTCGTCCTGCGTCCTTTTATTCCCGTCTAGTAGAGGTGTTAGCTCAAGAACAAGATTTTCACACACTCGTTCATATAAGGCAGCTGAGCTTTGGTCTAAATTACCCCTAAAGATTAAGGGGTCCTCCTCTACTTCTCTTTTTCAGATATCTTTGAAGTCTTGGCTTATTGATTCATAATTTTTAAAATTCTTCTTTTGTAATTATACTTTTTATTGTAAACCACATTGAACCACATTAGTTTTGGGACCGTAGCAGTATAAGAGAACATATTACATTAGATTGATTTCCCTGACCCTAATCAGCTAGTGTTGGGGTATTCCATGAGCAGAGTATGGGCAGTAATCATAGTTAACTAGGTGTTTAACCTAAGCCAGCTAAATTTGGGAAAACAAAAAGCTGGCCTAAGTTTAGCTGGTTTAGCTATCCGGCCAGCAGCTGAATATCGTTGCTGACCGGATAGCTAATTGGCTATTTGGGGCAAACCGGATAGTCAATGGCAGTGGTCTGATATGGCCCCAGCAATGTTCCCACTAAGCAGCTTGAAGCTGTGTGACAGTCCTCCACCTGCATTCCTGCTGGTGCAATCACACTTAAGGTCGTGTGGCCCCGAGGGATAGGCGGAGGACTCCAGTGCAGCTTCAAGTTGCTTAGTGAGAATTTTGGGCCCCAGCATTGAATCTCCAGGTTTAAATTAAAGCACTGACAATGTCTCCCATACTTTCTTTTTTTTGGGAATTTGTATTTTATTTGTTTTTCAACATTTTCTTATAACTTGTTTCAGACCTTCAACAATATGTCATACCAGTTTACATTATAACATTGATCATTTTTTCAGCTTATATTGCTCTGTTTCTGTCCCCCTGCCCCTTCCTTCCCTTCCCTTCTCTCCCCCTCTTACCATTCCTTTACATGGTTTGTCTTATTTATTGTTCATTGTACTTGGTTCCTTTATCTTCCCCCATCACTTTCTTTACTCCTTCCAGCCTCCATGCTTCGTACCATCGCCACGTGTTTCTGTATTTTCTTATATTGTGTTTTCTATATGCTGCTATTGCACACAGGCTCCATACTTTGTCAGGAAATACTTCTTCACTGAAAGGGTGGTGGATGCTTGGAATGCCCTCTCGATGGAAGTGTTCGGGGCAAATACAGTGACAGAATTCAAAATGGCATGAGACAGACACAGTGGATCCCTTTACAGCAACCGGATAAAATCAAAATAAGCATAACTATCTCTTATATCTGAACTAACAGGGGTGACCTACATAGAGCGGTGGGTACACCCCCTAAACAAAGGCATGGGAAGGGGTGACCTGCACGGAGCGGCAGGTGCATCTACTCTTGCCGCCTTGCTGGACAGACTAGATGGACCATACTGGTCTTTATCTGTCGTCATTTACTATGTTACTACGTTATTTGTTCCAATTTTCCTACGACTTCTTTTAATGGCGGTGTTTCTGTGGTCTTCCACCATCTGAGAAGACTCATACGTGCAGTTATTATAGAATATCCTAAGAAGGATGCTAAGTCTTCATGTCCTTCTCCCATTCCTTCATTTAGGGCGACCATGGTTGGGGTTAGTTGGACTTGGTGATTTCTCCATATAGTCCCTCTGCCTTTTCCCAGTATGTTTGTACTTTTGGGCAGCCCCAGAGCATATGTAATAATTCTCCTCTTTCCCCACATCCCTTCCAGCGCTCACTGAAGCTTTCAGGATAAATCGTTTGTATTTTGACTGGAGTCTAACACATCCTTAACCGGACCTTTAGGCTATTCTCCAGGAGCGGTGTCCCCGGTGCTAGTTTATATGCTCTTTCATATATGCCTTCCCATCTCTTTATGTCCCAGGATCCTGGTGTTTCTTCTTCCCATCTCTTCTGGCTTTTTGCCTTTTCCTGTCCCTTTTCAGTTATCATTTTATATAGTTTGGATATTAATCCTCTCTGTGAGTTCTGTTTCCCCATCAGCTCCTCCAATGGTGTGGGGTTGGCTAGTAAGTGTAGTTTTATCTCTTTTTGTTGTAGAAAGTTCTACATCTGCACATAGGCATGGTAATCCGTCGTATCTAATTGATATTTCAGTTGTAACTCCTCAAATGTTCTAATTTCTCCCCCCTTTCCTACCATTTGGCCTAACCTTTTCAACACTTTACTTGCCCATATCGCGTACTGTGATGGCGAGGACAGGCAAGTCCCTATGGAAGTGGAAAAAGTACAGGCAATTTCCCCTACGCAGAGGGAAAGGGAAAAAAATGCTCAGTTTAAAAGTGCAGCTAAGGCTGAAAAAAAGAACCTGTCAAAAGTTGTTGACCAAAAGCCACGCCCCAGCTCCATAGCAACTGAGGGTGGTGATGCAGCACAGCTGGGGGTGGGGTGGAAAGATACCGGCCAGTCACATGTTTATAAGCCTAAGAGAACAGAGAGAGAGAGACTCACAGGATCAGGAAAATTCTCAAGCTTCCCGGGAGAGGAAGGGAGATTAGCAAGAATCCAAAGAGAGGCAAGGAGATTGCCAGGACACGAGAGGAAGAGAGTTGACTCTGTTTCAAAGGAGGAGTCTGAAAGGGAGCCTCACTCAGGGCACGAGGTTCATGCCTGCAGGAGGAAGAGAGACAAGAAGGCTGCTTTAACTCAGAAACAGCATGGCCAGGGAAAGAGCAAGGAACCACTGCTAAAGAAACTCCCAAAAGGTAATGCTGATAAAGCTATTAGCCAGAGGTCTCAGGAAGAGTTCCCAGACAGCCAGCTCCAGGAGGTTAACCAGAAGCAAGGTTACAGGAAGCCTCTCAGTAGGAAGGGTTAAATGTTTTAAAGCTGGTTCAGCGTATGTTGAGAGACCAGGAAGTAATTAACAGAGAGAAGAATTCTGTGTACCGAGGGAAAGCACAGCTGCTTGTTGACGACGTCACAGAACACTCTTGCTCAGACTGCAAATCTATGGATATCGGGGAAAACATTCTTTTAAGTGAGCCAGAGGAGCCAATGGAATGTGAGTTATCCCAGATAGTGAAATAAGAGTGTGTGAATATATGTGTTGAAGAAAACTCCATTTCTTTGCTATGCCTAATGTGTTGCAGAGCTAACAAGTTTTAATTAGTATGCTTGCTCCCATGAATGAGACTTGATCAGGAGTGACGTTAGAAGTCTCAGAACAACTGATTAAAACCAGTAAAAGCTCTGAAACAAAAGGAGAAAAGTTTAACTGCTGGAATTGTTTGCATTGAAGATTTCAATGAACATTTTTTGTTTGAAGCACTGTGAAGAGAAGCTTTATATTGAATGGAAAGTTTTGTTTGCTGAAGTAAGCAATAGTTTTTTTTTCTTACCTGAGTTTCCTGTGAATAAGTGTACCCGTGTTATACCAAGCTTCATTGTGAAGTTCCCGCTACTAAGGGAAGCTAATAAAAATATTCCTGCGTTTGCTTTCAACTCTCGGCTCAGCCTTTGCTTTACAACTACATGTGCTCTGAACACTACAACTCCCAGAAGCCTTTGCTTTGGGAAGTTGCTTGAAAGTAACATTCGCTCCCCCTTCACCTCGTCAGGCAGCCGCCTAGGTGGGGGAAGGGCGCGACAGGTGGCGTAGTATTAAGGATCAAGCCTTGGTCACGTGGTCCTAAAAACACCGGATTTACAAGGAAGAAGAAAAAAGAAAAGAGGAAAAGTGTTTTTTTTTCCCTTGTGCTATGATACAAGCTGCTGCTGAAGAAAGCCCGGATCAACAGCTGAAGGATCGGAGTGGAGCAGTTCCTGAGGCCGTTCCTGCTGCTTGATAAGCCTGAGTCTACACCGGCTTAAGGTAATAGGTATTCATAAGGGAATACAAAAGGATATCAGAGCCGGGTGGGACTGCAGCAGTACAGCGGGGGCAAAGGAGAGAGGGCCTATACATTAGAGGGCCGCACTTGGTGTTCTTTCTCTGTTTTCTCTCGTTTCAGCTACTACCCAGCATGGAGCAGGCGGAGCTACTAAGATGGATGGCTGACCAGTTCCAAAAACAACAGGAAATGTCAGCACGGACACTAGAACATACAGCAGCCATGCTCCAAGCACAGCAGAAGCCGTTATTGGAGAAGCTGGACGGTTGGCTGGGTGTGCGGAAACCAACAGCGGAGACATCAAGGACAGTACCAGGTTACATGGGTGATATCCCAGGATTGGGCATGTATGGTACTGGGACATTTTCCTTTGGACAATTAACCAAAGAGGACAATGTGGATGATTTTCTCGCCGCATTTGAGAGAGTAGCTTTGTTATCAGGCTGGGATGAAAAGCAGTGGGCCATACACCTTGCCGCTTCATTAACTGGGGAAGCGCTAGCGGCGTATAGAGCCATGCCCGTAGAGTTAGCTACGGATTACAAAGAGGTGCAAAAGGCGATAAGAGACCGCCTAGGGCTAAGTCCCATGGTCTACCGCCGCCTTCTGAGAAGCGCCAGGTTAAAGCCTGGTGAAACACCGCGCGCGCTATGCCAACGCATTAAGGGGTTAGCGGTAAAATGGCTAACGCCCGAGACACAGACAAAAGAGTCTTTATTGGATAGTATCATATTGGAGCAGTTTATGGACGCTGTTCCGCGAGAAATGAGGTCCTTCCTGATCCTACAAGACTGCAGGACCACAGAGGCAGCGACCGCACTGGCTGAGCGTTACCTGGAGGCCAGTGTGGCGAGCCCAGTTAAAGTAGGTGGTCTGTCCTCCGCAGTAAATGTAGCTTCAGAAAGGAAGGGAAAACCTAGCTGGAGTGAAGATGTAAAAACAATGTCCTTGGCTAAACCTGATTATGTAACCAGGAAATGTTTTGCATGTGGAGAAGAAGGCCATATGAAAAGAAACTGCAGAGCTAGGACAGCTTTGATGACCTCCCACTCTGAAGAGAGCGGAGAGGGTTTCCTCCTAGAGGTAGAGGTAGAGGGTGTTCCTGTGGAGGCTTTGTTGGACTCCGGAGCGGACCAGTCAATGATTTCGAGGAAGCTTTGGAGAGAAATAGCATCCTGGACTGGTCCGACTCCCGAGCCCCAAGAAAGGTCCATAAAAATAAGGTGCATTCATGGGGCAGCCTCATCGTACCCCATTTATACTGTATATGTGAAAGGCTTACGGCAGAGCTGGAAAATACCAGTAGCTGTAGTACCAGGGCTCCCACAAGCGCTAGTCCTAGGAAGAGACTGGCCCCAGTTCAGGCGTGGGATAGCAGAAGGGCTTCAACATAAAACTGGTATGGTGTCCACCAGGGCTCAGGAAAAAGCTAAAGAGGAGGAATCAGACCCACCTAGTGACTCGATGTGTGGCCTACCTTCACATAAGGATTTAGTGACCCCTCCGAGAGAGGAGGATAAAAGGGAAAAGGCTGAGAAACGCAGGGAGAGACAAGATAGGTCTCAAAATAAGGCTAAACTGTTAGCCTTTCAGGAGTTACCTTGGGTTCCGGCCGAGCTAGTGGAAAGATTTCCCACTTTTCCTGATGAGCAGTGGACGGATCCCGCACTCAAAAGGGCATTTGAGTATGCCAAAAAGGGAACGAATACCTTACCCCGATTCTTTTTGGATAAAGAGTTACTGTATCGGGAGAGTGTAGATCCTGGAACAGGGATAAGTAGAAAGCAGTTAGTAGTTCCCACTGCGTTTAAAATGTCAGTCCTGCGGCTAGCCCATGACCACCCCATAGGCGGTCACAAAGGGGTACATGGTACCCTGGATCAGATTCTGGCCCAGTTTTACTGGCCAGGTGTCTATAAAGAAACCGCTAGGTTTTGTGAATCCTGTGCCGCTTGTCAGCGGGTAACTACCCACCATCCACCAAAAGTACCAATGGTTCCCATACCTGTGGTATCCGAACACCTACATAGATTAGCCATGGATATTGTGGGCCCACTTATAAAACGCCACGCGGGTTCCAATATATCCTGGTAATTGTGGATCAAGCTACCAGATTCCCTTGGGCGGTTCCCCTTCGCAACGTATCAGCTAGGAGTATAGCAATTGAGCTGGTAAAATTATTTTGCGAGGTTGGTTTTCCCCGGGAGGTGTTGTCCGATAGAGGAAGTAATTTCATGTCACGCTACCTTGCCCAAGTATGGGATGCCTTTGGCATTCGCCATATTCGAATGGCAGCCTATCATCCCCAATCCAATGGGCTGGTTGAGCGGCAGAACCAGACCCTGAAGAAGATGTTGAGGCGGAGTTTAGAGGGAGACATGAAGGGTTGGGACGTTATGCTTCCCTTCGCACTATATGCATGCAGGGAGAGGAAGCACGCCTCTACGGGCATTGCCCCGTATGAGTTGTTATATGGACGGACCCCTCGTGGTGTCCTGGACATATTGAGAGAACAGTGGGTAGAGCCAAGTATTGAAGAAGTAGGTATACCCCACTTCTTGAAGGATTTAAAAGGGCGGCTACGTCGCACCTCACAAGTGGCTGAGGTAAATATGGCAGCCAGCCAGTTGCGCCAAAAGTCGTATTATGACAGGCGTGCAAAGCCTCGGCAGCTGGAGGTAGGAGAAAAGCTAATTGTTATGGTGGCCGGACCTAGTCCGAAATTTGAAAGTAGATGGAAGGGACCCTACCGCGTGGTAAAACAGGTAGGCCCTGTATCCTATTCCGTACAGGACAGAAGGGGGCATCCGCAAATCTACCACATTAATGTCCTACGCCCTTGGCACGAGCGGATAGCCTTAGCCAGGTTGGCTACAGTACAGGACAGGACAGAGGAAACTTCGATCACACATGAGGCCCTTAGGCGTATTACGTGCTGTGCTGAAGAAAAAACGCCAGCCCGTAATATCTTAAGTGGGGGGATATGTGATGGCGAGGACAGGCAAGTCCCTATGGAAGTGGAAAAAGTACAGGCAATTTCCCCTAGGCAGAGGGAAAGGGAAAAAAATGCTCAGTTTAAAAGTGCAGCTAAGGCTGAAAAAAAGAACCTGTCAAAAGTTGTTGACCAAAAGCCACGCCCCAGCTCCATAGCAACTGAGGGTGGTGATGCAGCACAGCTGGGGGCGGGGTGGAAAGATACCGGCCAGTCACATGTTTATAAGCCTCAGAGAACAGAGAGAGAGAGACTCACAGGATCAGGAAGATTCTCAAGCTTCCCGGGAGAGGAAGGGGGATTAGCAAGAATCCAAGGAGAGGCAAGGAGATTGCCAGGACACGAGAGGAAGAGAGCTGACTCTGTTTCAGAGGAGGAGTCTGAAAGGGAGCTTCAATCAGGGCACGAGGTTCATGCCTGCAGGAGGAAGAGAGACGAGAAGGCTGCTTTAACTCAGAAACAGCATGGCCAGGGAAAGAGCAAGGAACCACTGCTAAAGAAACTCCCAAAAGGTAATGCTGATAAAGCTATTAGCCAGAGGTCTCAGGAAGAGTTCCCAGACAGCCAGCTCCAGGAGGTTAACCAGAAGCAAGGTTACAGGAAGCCTCTCAGTAAGGAAGGGTTAAATGTTTTAAAGCTGGTTCAGCGTATGTTGAGAGACCAGGAAGTAATTAACAGAGAGAAGAATTCTGTGTACCGAGGGAAAGCACAGCTGCTTGTTGACGACGTCACAGAACACTCTTGCTCAGACTGCAAATCTATGGATATCGGGGAAAACATTCTTTTAAGTGAGCCAGAGGAGCCAATGGAATGTGAGTTATCCCAGATAGTGAAATAAGAGTGTGTGAATATATGTGTTGAAGAAAACTCCATTTCTTTGCTATGCCTAATGTGTTGCAGAGCTAACAAGTTTTAATTAGTATGCTTGCTCCCATGAATGAGACTTGATCAGGAGTGACGTTAGAAGTCTCAGAACAACTGATTAAAACCAGTAAAAGCTCTGAAACAAAAGGAGAAAAGTTTAACTGCTGGAATTGTTTGCATTGAAGATTTCAATGAACATTTTTTGTTTGAAGCACTGTGAAGAGAAGCTTTATATTGAATGGAAAGTTTTGTTTGCTGAAGTAAGCAATAGTTTTTTTTTCTTACCTGAGTTTCCTGTGAATAAGTGTACCCGTGTTATACCAAGCTTCATTGTGAAGTTCCCGCTACTAAGGGAGGCTAAAAAATATTCCTGCGTTTGCTTTCAACTCTCGGCTCAGCCTTTGCTTTACAACTACATGTGCTCTGAACACTACAACTCCCAGAAGCCTTTGCTTTGGGAAGTTGCTTGAAAGTAACATTCGCTCCCCCTTCACCTCGTCAGGCAGCCGCCTAGGTGGGGGAAGGGCGCGACAGTACGCCTTCGTTGTTTTCCCCAGTTGGAACTGTCCTATGCCTTGAATAAATGTGTGTCTAGAATATTTTTCCCCCCATAAGGTGTCCTTTCCATTTTCTCCACACCTGGAGGGTAAGTTCCTTGTATGAGATTTCGTCCTCTTCTTCTCTTTAATTTCTGTGGGATCTCATATCTTTGTTTCCATATTTCCTTCTCCTTCGGTTTCAATTTGCACCCAGCTTGGAGTGTCCCTTTCCTCCCTTCATGCAAATAATGCTCTAAGCTGGGCAGCGGCGTGGTAGTTAGCTAAGCAGGGTACTCCCAACCCCTCCCCCCCACCCCTCTTCTCTCGGCTTGTACATAGTGTTTCTTGCTACCTTTGGGAATTTTCCTTCCCAGATAAATTGCCTAATTATATTTTACAGCTTTCCCGTTTCCTTTTTGGACACCTTGCACGGTAGGGACGCAAACAGAAATAGTTGTAGCAGAATCATTTTCACTACTGCTATATGTCCCAACGAGGACAAATGTGTAATCCCGTCCATTTGGAGAGGTCTCTTCTGATATTTTCTGTCATTACTTGGTAGTTCCACTGCTTGATATTTTCTAATGGTTTCCCTAACTGTATCCCTAGGTATCTGAAGTGTTGATTGACCCATTTAAACTTAAAATGTGTTTTCAATCTTTCTTCCAGATTCTGTGTTAGATTAAACCCTAACACTTCAGTCTTGCTGTGATTTATTTTATACCCTGCTATTCTGCTAAACCTCTTTATTGCTCCTATCAGTATTGGTAACGTAGCTATGGGTTGTCTCAAAGTGAAAATGACATCGTCTGCAAAAAGCACAATTTTTTTCCTCCTGTCTCCCCATCTGGACTCCCTTTATATCCGTTTCCTGCCTAACAAATTCTGCCAATGCCTCAATCGTTAGAGCAAATAGGAGTGGTGATAGTGGGCATCCCTGTCTTGTTTCCCTTTCTAAATCAAAGCTTTCAGAATATTCTACATTTACTCAAACCCTCGCTCTTGGATGTTCGTAGCGTGCCATTATCCATCTTAGAAAATTTCCTCCAAAGTCCATTCTCTCTAGCACTTGAAACATAACTATTCCACTCGGGCGAATGCTTTCTCCGCATCCACTGTTACTAATATTGCCTGATCTTTTGATTTCTGAGGGTACCATGCAATATTTTGTAGCTTTCTGATATTGTCGCTCCCTTGTCTCCCCTTTACAAACCCTGTGTGGTCTTTATGAATCAATTTGGGTACCACATCTTGGATGCGGATTGCTAATAGCTTTGCTAGTATTTTTGCATCTAGATTAATCAATGATATGGGCCTATAAGAGCCCCCCCCCCTATCTTTGCCTGGTTTTGGCAGAATTGTAAGGCCCACCTCTTCCATGGATTTTGGGATCCCTTCACCTTGGAGAACCTTATTGAAAACTTGGGTTAGGATCAGTGTTACTTGATCCATCGTTACCCTGTAAAGTTTTGCCGTAAACCTGTCTAATTTTCCTATTTTGAGAGTTTTAATGGCTCCTTTGACTTCCTCTTCATTACTTTCACGCCCTATTCGTTCTTTGTCTTCTGGGTCTACTTGTTTCAAGTTGCATTCGTTTAAAAATGCTGTTGCCTCCTCCTGTCCATTTGTGATTTCACTTTTGTATAGATTTCTGTAGTACTCTTCAAATACTTTGCTAATCTCCGTTGTATGATGGGCCATTTCCCCTTTGCTATTTCTGATCCCATCTACAAATGCCGCTTATCTTTGGGTTTTCAAGCCACTGGCTAAAATCCTGCCTGCTTTATTCCCTCCTTCAAAGTGCATTTGTTTCAACACTGCTAATCTGTAGGCTATTTCTTGGGCTCTCAGCCTGCTTAATTCTCCTCATGCTTTTGTTAACTTTGCAATTATGGCTGGGTCCTGATCACTTTGATGTTTCCCTTGTAATTCCTTTATCAGCTTTAGTAGTTCTCCTTCCACTTTCCCTTTCTCTCTTGATTCTTGCTGCTAGGCTAATTAGCTTCCCTCTGATTACTGCCTTTAACCCATCCTACACCGTGCCCAAAATCACTTCGTCATTTAAACTGAAGTGTGGATATTCTTGTATTTCTTTTCAAAGTTTATCAATTTAACTATCATCTTCTAGCAGTGAATCTTTTAGTTTCCAGAATTTGATTCCCTCCTCTTCTTCACCTAAATCAAATATTATGTTGACTGGGGTGTGATCTGTCCAAGTTATTATGCCTTGTTCTACCTCCTGGACCTTTGATATCCACCTCCCACTCCCCCAAATCATGTCTAGTCTGCTATATGTTCCATGTGCATGTGAGTAGAATGTATACTTGCGCTCGCCTGGGTGTATGCTTCTCCAGATATCTACCAACCCTATTCTCTCTTTCAGTTTCTTCAAGCTCTGCCTTTCTCTGTGACCCCCACTTGCCTGTCCTCTACTATTGTCTAATCTTGGGTTACTAGTTAAGTTAAAGTCTCCTCCCAAGATTATTATATACTAATTCTTTTAGTATTTTCTCATATGATTCCCCTTGATGTTCGTTAGGCCCATATAAGCTTATCACCCATACCTCCTCTTCTGCTATTTGAAGGCGAACCCCTACCCATCTCTCTTCTTTGCCTCTGCACTCTCTGATTATTGAATGGCGGTATGTTTCACTTACCAAGATCCCCCCACCCCTTTTTGGGGATTTGCCCTTTGTCCTGCTAGTACTACTGTCAGATAATACCTTGAGGTTAGCATATATTCTTGCCCTACCCATAGATGTGTCTCTTGGACGCAAAGGATATCCGCATTTAAGCATCTACCTTCCTTTTCGAATAGTTGCCTTTTGTGCCAAGTACGTAGTCTTTTAGCATTTATTGTGCCTATCGTTAGTTTTCTCTTGCTCTTATTCTTATTTGTAGCAATGTTTACTCCTTTTCCTCCTATCCTCCTTCCTCCACCTTCATTCTCTCTCCTTCCTCCCTTCACCTCTCCTCCTCCCCTCTTATTTCTCCTTCTCTCCTTCTGTTTCCCTCCTCCTGTCCCTTCTCCTTCCCTTCCGTGTCTCTCCCCCCCCCCCATTCCCATACCACCTCCTTGGTCAGAGGTGTTGTCTGGAGTAGAGCGTCCCTTTCCTTCCCTGTCAATGCCTCCCTTCCTTTCTCTCCCCTACTTATCTGCCCCTCCCTTGCTTCCCTTTTTTCTCTTGCTCAATCCCTTCTACATATCCTACCCTTCCACTCTCCCCTTACTTTTTATTCTTTCTATACTTATTACCATCCTTCCCTCCCCCCTTGTTATTAGTTCACATAATCCATTGTTCAAACATTTCAGTAACTGCTCTATTTCCTTTTTTACCCCTTTTTCCTTCTCTTTCTCCTCTGCTCTTTCAAATCAATGTATTGTTATTTGTAGTCTTTTTGTTGTTTTAATGTCGTTAATCCTTTGGGTCCATCTTTGCAATCTTTACTTCTTCCCTCTTTCTGTTCTTGTTGCATTTCTCTAATTGTGTTTATTTCTTGTCGTTGTTCTCTTTGCTGTTTTTGTTCCACTGCTTCTGTCTCTAGCTCATTTAATGTTCCCTGTTGGCTTACCCCTGCTTCTTGGCGTGCTACCTCGGCTTCAACAATCGAATGCACTCGCCAAGTTTTCCCTTTCTGGGTGAATGATAGTCCGAAGGGATGTAGCCATTTATATTTAATTTCAGCTCTTCTCAGGGCTTATGTTGCTGGTTGCATGGCCCTTCTATGCTGCAGGGCACCTGCGGACAGGTCCTCATATATATTCACTGGGTAGCCTTGCCAGTTAAGGATCCCCAGACTCCTCATTTTGGTCGTGATGCGCTTCTTCATTTTGTATCTTGTCAGGCAGATAGTAATGTCTCTAGGTCTGTTTGTTCTTGGTGTTCCTAATGCTCTATGCGCTCTGTCTATTAATATGTCCTCAGGGACTACTGCTTCCCCCCCTTTCTTGAGCCCTTCAGAACACATTGAGGCTGCCATTTTTGCACTGTCCTGAAACTCTTTATCTTCTGGTATTCCCCGGATCCGTAGATTGTTTCTTCATGAGTGGTTTTCCAAGTCTTCTAACTTATATTTAATTGTCTTGCCATTTTTGTGTTTTTGATATCCACTGTTGCACTTTTTCTTGCTGTTGTTCCATCTCTTGCAGCCAATTTTCATGGTCCCGCTTTGTGTGTTAGCTCCGCAATGTCCTCTTTTAAATTGCCGATGAGTTCACTCAACTTTATTTTCACCGCTTCTACCTCGGTTTTTATCTCCGTGAACCACTCACGCAGTTCTAATTTTGTTATTCCTTACACGACTTCTCGTCCATGCTCCTGATTGTTCATTCGTGCCTGTGCCACAGCATGCTCTGTTTTTTTGGTCTGCCTCTTGTTTTCCACCATATTATTTTCACTGCTGCACATGCTTGTCCCTACAAGTGGAGGAGTGGCCTAGTGGTTGGGGCAAGGTACTTCAGGCCAGAAGGTCAGGGATTCAAATCCCACTAGAGGACAGCAACCTTGGGCCGGAAGGACTGGGGTTTCTAGTCCCACAGGTGCTCCTTGTGGTCTTGGGCAAGCCACTTAACCCTCCATGTTCCATGTAAAAATAGTTATCTCCAAGTTATAATGCCCTGTTCAATGTAAACCACACTAATGCAGAATAGCACAGTATATAAGAGAATGTAAATAAATATGCATACTCTCTTAAATCCGCCACCTTTCTTCTTTTTGTCATCTTGTCCATTTTGACCCGGCTCCCTGGATTTATATTGCAGTGGTCTTTTATTATATCCTTTGTCTGTTTTATTTAACTTTGCTTCTTAAGTCCATAGTTTAGATTAGCAGTATAATCAGTTATTCCTCTTTTCACTTTCATATGTTTCTCATCTAAATTCCCCCTTCTTTGCCACTTCTGCCTTCTCCCATTGTACCTTTTATCACAGTCTTTTTTCTGGGCTTTTACTTTTGCCTTTGTTCTCCGATTATTGATTTTGAGCTGTTACTTCCCCCTCTTGCTGTCTGCCCACTCTGTCTTCGTTGTTGCTCCTAAGTTTCACTCTCCTCCATTGGCCATTTTGTTCTCCTAACGCTTCTTCGGCTGAGCTCCATTCATCAGCCCTTGTTTCCTATCGCGCCCCTCTGGTCCTCCTTTGCTCCCAGAACTTTCTGCTGCCTGTTCTGCTTTCCTCCGCTCTCTCTGGAGGTTTTTTAAATAGTTTTTAACAGGGTTGGTGCCGGAGTGGTTCCTTTATGCTGCCATCGGGCATAGTGATGTCACTTCCTGCCCCTCCCATACTTTTTAAATGTTGGTCACATATGTATAAATTAACTCAGAAAATTTGGGCATGGTAAAGAACAGGTTTAAACTAAGTACATAATCCCCTGGGGTAATTTTCAAAATGGAAGTAGGCAATACTTTTGTTTTGAAACTTCATGGAAACTCCTGCAGGGAAAGGTATGCCCATTTTTTATACATGTGCAATTATAAATTTTTATATAGCTGTGCTTATATACTGCTTTTCACTGGGTCAAAGTGGTTTACAGATATATGCTAACAGGCACTTTTTATTCCCTCATCCCTGAAGGGCTCACAATCTACCTGAAGCAATGGAGGGTTAAGTGGCTTGCCCAAGGCATGGCCATGGGACTAGAGACCCCAGTCCCTCTGGCCTGAGTTTACTTGTCCCTATGTGGAAATTGAACCCCTAGCCCTCCAGCCTGAAGTAACCTGTCCCAACTACTGAGCCACTCCTCCCTACAATTAACTTGTAAATATAGAGGGACATTTTACAAATGAATCCAACTGCAATCTGGGACATCTAAGCCAGAATGTCTGAAAAAAAAGTAGGCAGGTTCAGGTGCAGACACGATTTCACAAACATGGATGTGCCCAATATGGGTGGCTGTGGAGGTGTCTACATAGACATCCCCGGAATAGAATGTCCGAATCTAGCCATCTAGGAATAGCCTAATGGTTAGAGTAGTGATCCAGAACCTGGGAAAAAAGGTCCACAGCCCACTGCTGCTATCATTGTGGTTGTGCTGTGTACTGGGGATGATGGAGAGCTTTCTCCTCTACACTCTCTGGATGTTTTTCAGCCAAAACTATCACTTTCCTGATGCTTATTTGTGCTTGGAGCAGGTCTAACTTAGACACAACTCTGGATGTCCTGGTTCATGGGAACACCTCCGCCACAGTCCGTTGAGACTTGGGTATCCTCACACTGGGGACGCCTACAGATCTGGTTTCTAAAATGGCTCTGGTTATCTCTCTGTGCTTTGGATGTCTCTGTGCCCACTTTCAGATGTCCAGTGGACAAATAGGGCTTCCAAACGAACTCCCATACTAGAACACATTAACCCCATCCCATCTCATAACAGATACTGTATCAGCAAATCCCAATCTCCCAGTTGCTCCCGAAGGAGCACCCCGAGGGGTGACCTGCCCAAGAATGAATTAAAAGGATCCCTCAGATGACATCAGTGGGGAACAGGGCCAATATTGGACCAGCAGAGCAGAATAGAAAAGCCTCCATAAGGGCAGCTGGAATTGGGAAAAACATTGCTTCAGGCAAGCTCAGTCTATGGGCTTAGTGCAAGCAACGTCCTCTTCCTCTCTTCGCCATATGTTGGCTATTTCCCAGGAGTTGTTTCATTCCATAAGAAGGTTGTTTGCAAAGTACAGTTAGTCACAGTCCCAAATAGTGCAGTACAAAAAGGGCGTAACTGTCCAGCTCACTGGTCACCCAAGAAAACAGTTATGGTATGGGATTCTTGTTACAGAGGACAGTAAATCTTTGTTAGTCCCTCCGATGGTTTGGGAATAAGTACACAGTACTCCAGTTCTCTCTCTTTCTCTTCAAATAACAAGATTCTTCTGCTTTCCAAAGGAAAACAAACTGTCTTTACTGAAGAAATTTATAGCAATGAAAATATTTAAGAAAAAACCTTCCTGGTACTTTTCCCTGCTTCTGCAGAGATAAGGTAGAAAGAAATTACAGCCGTTAACTCATCCACATGATTTTTTTGCACCGAAACTGCTGGCAGAGGAAAATCCCCAGGCTAGCACATCTTTCTGTCAGGCTACTGCCCTTTCATTACTTACGGGGCTGTGAGCTGGGCCCAAGCCCTGGGCATGGATGCTGAGGCGGGGGCAGGCATGCTGTGTCCTCTGCATACACTAGAGGGTAACGAACTCGGGAGCTGCTTTCAGACAGACCACATCAAGAGCAGGATCGGGACCGGAGATGGTCCCACGGCTGGAGCAGGAAATGGAGAGAAACTTGGATTGCAGGTCTGAAGCTGGCCACCAGATTTGAGCAAGGACTGGAAGCGCAGACCTGAAACAAAGTCAGTAACCAGAGAGCACATCAGCCCAGGGCAGAGTCTGGGCAATAAGGGCTCTGTGTGCAGGAGGCTCAATAGCAAGTAAACTGCAGCAAGGGTGGTGAAAGCATTGCATCTGCACAGGGCACAAATATGGGGGCATGCAAAAATTAAATTATAGCCACTGCTGTCTGCCCCTCCCCACCACTGCAGTGGGCCATACACTGCACAGCGCATCCTCTCAAACTTACAGCAGTTGCAGTAACACAAAGGAAGTGTGTGGGACCTTCAGTCCATGCCTGTGCAGAAGGCTCAGCTGCGTCTTGCTCCCAATGTAAACTTCCTGTTTCTGTGGGCTGAAGGTCCTGTGCTTCTTATCTGTTACTGCAGCGGCTGTGGGTATGGGGATGGATGTGCTACAATTGGCCTTGGCCTGCTGAGGGGTATGACACCGCCCGCCCCTTAACCTTGAGGGTTAAGGAGGGGTTGCCTTTTGATGCCCTTGAGGCAGTTAGTTGTAGTTGTGTTATGCTTCGAGCAGTAAGGCTGGCAAGAGTTATTTATTTACATGAGGTTTATTTTTTTCATGTGGCTCATATTGCCATTGTGCAGTTCAAAAGAAGATTACAGACGGTGCAGAAGTTTAAACCAAATAAAACAGGATTAACTGAAACTTTGCCTGACTGGCTTTAAATGCTGTATTTCTTCACATTCCTTTCATGTGCTTTTAACATACAGGCTGATAACAGAAAAATCCTTTACTAATGATGCTCAGGTTCTGTCAATCACTAGTAGTGCTCTAATTCAGTTTCCCTCCACAAGCTTTCTTGTGTCGGTCAAAGTTACGTCACTGTTATATTACTTCATATACCAGCACAATCCTCTCTCTGCTTAATTGCCTCTATCAATTAAACAGGTAGAACAGTCCATCATCATCTCATCATCATCAGCAGGGGAAAACACAGAATTATGAACAGAGTTTTCTTCCTTACAGCCAGTAACTGGAACACTGTGGTTAAAACTCTTCTTCTGTTCTAAATAATCCTGGAACTCTTTAAGAAGTGATTCAGCATGAAACTTTTCTTCATTGAGCTGTCTTCCTGTCCCCTCGGTGAATAGGTATTGACTGAGCCTATCTATCTCAGGCTCCTTATCAGGTTTGTTTGCGTTTGGGAAACAAACATGTGCTGGGCTTTCATTAGCTCCCCACCTTTTCCTACATGTGGGTGCTGTACATTCAAACTTAGCAGTGCTAGGAGAATATTTAAAAGCATGTATATCAGCCCTGTCCTGGCTAGGTGACTCAGCTAGTTTAAAAGAATAATTATTGTCATTCAAAGCTTCTCTTTTCTGACACCAGCTGCCACCATCTTGACTGGCTTTGCTTTTAAAAGCAGAACATAGACTTTCTGGCTTTAGAGCATAAACTCCTCTTTCTCTGGGTACCTTATACAGGAGCTTCTCCCTGGGAGGATTCTTTATCCTTCTGCCTTTGTTCCCCAGCTCTGCCTGGTCCTGTAGCCTTGGGTTTCTCAGCGTTCTAAAGGAGCTCTGCCTCCAGCAGTTTCCTTCCTCATCTGAATGCTGCTCCAAGCTATCTTCCAGCTGCAGACTGTTAGGGAAATTATCTCAGCAAGGAAACCTCCGTTGCTCTCTTGTTTTCTCTCTCTGGATCTCTCCTTGGATCCCCGTCTGGATCTGCGTCTGCCCGTGGATCTCTCCGTGGATCTCCCTCTGGATCTGCCTTTCACTTCCTGGTTCCTGTGTATTTAACCAGGTGCTTCTAGCCTGCACTGCCCGCCTCCCCTTGGGGCATGCCCAATCACAAGCCTTCCTACTCTCCTCCCTCGAGGTGAGCTGTTTTGCTTGATTGAAACTGTGTTTTTTTATTTCTGCAGAGAAATCCCTGCTTTCTCCTGCAGTACCGGCTTCTACCACCGGCTGCTCACTTGTATCCATCTGTTCCTGAGGAGCTACTGTGTCACAGGGGACAAGGTTGATTCTGGGCTGGGTGGAAATACTGGACTTGGGGGGGGAGGGAATTGGGACACAGGGGAAAAACTAGACATGATGGGGAGGGGAAGGAAATAGGATGATAGTTGGAGCTGATAGACAAGGAGAGGCCCTAGGGAAACAGAGGGGATGCTGGACATTTTGGGCAACTAAGAAGACAGAGAGGAAAAGTTGGACATGAAGTGGGGGGGGGGGGGAGGGGGGAGGGAGACAGAGAGGAGATGCTGGACATGGGTGGAATTAGGGAGACAGACAGAAGATATCACTGACCTTACGCAATTCAGAAAAGCTCTGAAACACCACCTGTTTCTCCTACACTACTCGCAGCCCAGTATTTCAACCACACCCCGCCTTACACCCATCTAGCCAATTGTAAAGAACAGAAAACCCATGTGCATATTGTAGATAGTTGTAGATAGCAGTAGATATATCCCCTCAGTTGATATCCAAGTTGAATTACCCGTACAGGCCCCTGCTTTTGTACAAAATGTTATATGCAAACCGCACTGATTTTAAAGAGCGCGATATATAAAAGTAATAAATGAAATAAAAATAAAAAAATAAATATTAAAAATGTGCTATACCTCTTTTCTCAAGGTATCAAAGCTGTTTATAAAAATCAATACCAAATATCTCAATAAAACATGCATTGCAATAAAATATAAAAATAGTGGAGGTGACTAGGTAGACAGCATGGATGCTGGACTTGGGGAATAGAGAGGCATTTAATGGGAAGGGAAGAGGGGAGGGCTGCATGGGGAGGGGGAGAGAGGGAAGATGCTGGATGGGGTGGAGTGAGAGAGGAGAGTTGTAATGAAAGACTGGGGAATAATATTTATTTTACTGTATTTATATTCTGCTTTTCACCAGGTCAAAGTGGTCAATTGGGGGATACATTTAACACAAGGGGATATGACACACATATGTTAATACTTACAGGGAACATGGGCAATGGAGGGTTAAGTGGCTTGCCCAAGACCACAAGGAGTGCCTATAGGACTAGAAACCCCAGTCCCTCCAGCCTGAGATTGCTGTCCCCAGGTGGGACTTGAGCCCCTGGCCCGCTGGCCTGAAGTACCTTGTCCTAACCACTAGACCACTCCCTCCCTAATAGGCTTGGGAAGGAGAGAGAGATGGGGAAAATGGGGTAAGGTAAAGCTGTAGATAGATGCAGTAAAAATGAGGAAGATTGAGGACTGAATTATAAGAAGGAGAAGTGAAATTTGAATAGAGAAAGAGAAAAATGGAAGAAAACTAAAAGGAAGAGATCAGTGTTAGAGATGGATATAGGAAAGGAAGTGAAAACAGGAGGAGAGAGAAGAAATGGCAAATGGACAGGAGACCCTGAAAAGAGGGTTAAAAAAGACAGAGCATAGCAGAAACCAGAGCCTGGAAGTAATACAATTGGAAAAAATGAAATGGCCAGACAACAAAGATAGAAAAAATTATTTTATTTTCTATTTAGTGATTGGAATATGCCAGTTTGTGGAACGTACATCTGTCAGGACCAGTGTTAGACATGGTTGGGCCAGCCTAGGTCAGAAATATGGGCGATGGCCCAGGGCAGAAATTAGGGTGGGGAGCGAAAGGCCACTAGCAGGCTGCACCTTCTTCAGCTTCAGGCAGACTTGGGGCCCAGGTCAATTGCCCTAGTTTCACACTTCCTTTAACACCAGCCCTGAAATCTGCTGTGGGGCATTATCAAAGAGTTTTTACCTGTTAGCAAACCTGTTAACCAGCTAAAATGGGGTCACTGTGATATTCAGTGGCATATCCCCACAGACTGCTGAAAAACATTTGGTTAAAACCAGGTCAGTCTGTAGGCGAGGGGGGGCAGTGACCAGAGAGCTTAAGTGGTTGAAGATAGGGCAGGTGAATAGCTGTCCGAACATTAGTCAGTTGTGCTATCCAATTAGCAGCTGAATATCACTGTGCCTGGACAGCCCGTCTATTCAGTGGCAGAAACCAGACATGATTCGCTGATGAATATCCGGCTTCCATTAAGGCAGCAGCGGCTAGACACTACTTTGCTTTGCCATCACTACTGACTATGGCCCTGCTGGCTTTATATTTTGTACCGTATAGGGGGGATGCATCTCTTTCTATTTCTTTGAAGTTGCATTGCATGCATCTGGCTTTTTGGGGTTTTCAGTTTAATTTTTGTCTACATATTTCTATTTTCATTTTGTAGCTACTTATTCTCTATTTGGTGATGGCCTGTGTTCTCTATGTGTGACTGAGGCCAGGTATTCTGTTAGCATGAATTTTCTACATAGCAATCTGTAGTAATCTGGCTTGTTCAGTTTTCCCAATAGGTGTATTGATGTTCTAGGACCCACTGCAATATTTACAGTACTGCCTTTTCCTAGGTAGGATCCTTATTATGTGAGTTTTTGAAATTTGTAGATTTGCTCTAGTTCATGAGTGGTTTTTTTGTAGGATCCTGTATTACTTCACAATATGGTACTGAGAGGGCTTATGTTGCTGTTACTGAGATGACAATAGAAGGAGAATTTTTTGTTGTATAGTAAGTTTTATGAGAAAACCATTGTTGGGAGAGGGACTGGAGGAGTTCTCTGGTGAGAAAATATATTTGCATTTAATACCATATGGGAAGGCATATGTTTATCACTGCTTTTGCTTTTATGGCTAGCGAGGTCACATTTAGCCAATAGACCTATGTGAAGATAGTCAAATATTATTATAAAGTACAAAACAAGTAACTGATAAAAGTCTGATATGTCATAATGGTGTGTGTGTGTGTCTGTCTGGGGGGGGGGGGTTAGTGATTGAGACGCCAGGTTTGTGAATTACAGAGGGCACAATTATAGCTTGGTACAGCACTAGTGGGCTGGTTAACATTCAGGTTGCTACAAACAACTTCCCAGTGGCCCTTTTAAACTGAGCCCTAGCCAGTCCTTGATGCCCAGAGATATGGTTTTGAGGGTGTTCTGGCAGCCTTTACTTGCACGTGATCATTCAGGGCAGGACTAACCCTTGAAAGATCACTATAAAAACAAGCACATTAGGCCCCGCTGTAATATAAATGCATTTTAGAACTCTCGCAAACAGGGCCTGCATCTTTTTAACTACAAAGGAAAACTGACAGAAGAAGCTATAGCTAACAAGTGGTACTCGTTGACTCTTCCTGTCAACTGGAGGACCGTACACAGGTGGTGAGAAGAATAGACAGAGCTCTGACAGCAACGATGGCTCTGGTCCTTTCCCTCTTCCTCCTCCCCAGCAGCAGCTGACTTACCAGGCCAAATATATGCCTTAGGAGACATTGAATTAATACGTCTAAGATGGACCCTCCTACACACTGGGGGCCCCATATTCAAAGGCATTTACACGGTTAGTGTCATTGAATATCTACGGGTATTGCCACTATATACCCCGATGCTACGCGGTTAGCATCAGGCTGTTCCACGGGTGGTACCCGGGTAAATCGGTCAGCGGCGATATTCAGCTGCTGTCTGGTTAGCCCTTGGCAGCGAAAGTTAGATGCAGCTGAAGCTAACCAGGTGGCAGCTGAATGTCGCCACTGCCCAGTTAGCTTCCGACTTCCGCAGCTGACCCAGATATTCAATGCCGGTGGCTGGATATGGTCCTGGGTTTAGGATTCAGTAGCGACGGCTAGCCACTGTAAACATGCTAGCCGCCTCCATTGAATATCAGGTCCTGAGACACTAGGCACATGCTTAGTTTGCTTTTTCCTTAATTCTGCCCTGTGGTCATTAGCTATCCTAACACTACTGCTCAGATGCCTGAGGCTAGTTTGTGGGGGATATTTACTGTGGATTTTATGCAGCTTTGCTGAGATATTGACTTTGTCAAAGACTCACAGGACTATTCTTCAGGATCATAACCTTCCCATGTCACTAGATACATCAATTTATTTTGGGTTTTTCTAGAGTCCATAATAACTTTCACTAGCACTTATGTAACTTATGCCCCAGGCGAGAAATTCACCATGGGCTGCAGCACTGGAGACTTGGATCTCTACAAAAATGAAGGGCTTGCAGCACTCAAAATGGCAGCGGTTCCCATCAAAACCATAGGGCCTCCACCTTCCTGACATGCAATCCTGCTGCCAGGAATCTGCTCTACTTATCTCCTATGCCCTCGGGTCACCCCTGAGCCAATCGGCAGCAGCCATGCTCTCCTTAATGCAGCCAAGGCACAGCCCAGTCTTGGAGAGCTGCGCCGACTGCTGCTGCAGGTCATGCTCCATGTCGGCCATGTGCAACGCAGCTCTGACCGACACAGCACAATACACAATCTAGGGAAGAAGGAGAGAGGGATCTGGCTCCACCAGGTTCTGTACCCCGGGCCCGCTACAAAAACCCAAACACCAAAGTCCGGACTGTACAGGCTATGCTCATCCACCTGCTGGAGACCGAGATATACTGACTGTAGTCAGGTGGCACAGGCTACTTGTGGGATGTTCGTGTTTCTCAATCTCCAACTGCTGGTGGATGAGCATAACCCATATGTCTGGTCTGGAGGGACGGTTAGGAAGTTCATGTTGGTTTGGTAGCAAGGAGAGTTTTATAATCTTTGCCTTGTTTAAATGAGATCCTATTTCTATCAGGAAAACAAAGCAAATTGTTGAAGCCATCATTTTATCCCAGCTAGATTACTCTATTTCAAATTATGGGTAGACAGATTTTCAGACTTCAAGCACTGCACATACAGCTGCAAATCTGTTATTGGGGTGGGGGGGGGGGAGAAGGGTCACAGATGCAACTATTTTTAAGAGTTTCATTAATTGCCTATTCAAACACAAATTTTATTTAAAAAAACTTTTTTTTATTTTAAATTTTACATTGACTAGCTTCAGCCTATATGGCAACTATGCTGTTAACTAAGCTGTGTAGCTGGGTTTAAAAAGTTTTGGACAAGTTTCTGGAAGAAAGGTCCATAAACCATTATTAAAGAGGACCGGAAAATCCACTCCTTGCCCCAGGACAAACATTGTGGAACCTATGTGTCTTTTTGGGAAGCTGCCAGGTACTTGTGAGCTGGATTGGCCACTGTTGGAGACAGGATACTGCGCCTGATGGACCTTGGTCTGACCCAGTATGGCATTTCTTATGTTCTTATGTTCTAACTCCTTTGCCTGTATATAGTTCCCGCAGTGGTCCTTTTTGCTGTATGGCAAACAGTGGTCACCACAATTCAAGATTGTTACAGTCTTTCACGTTCTACTCTTGGAGTTTAATTACAGAGTTTGTTGAATGGGATCAATATACACTGGGAGGCTTTGGCACTTAGACCTCACCTCTTACCTTCTCAAGATAGCTGAGTCCGTTCCAGATTTTGTGTTCTGCACCAAGGGTTTACTTAAACTTTATGGTCACTGATAAAAATAGCAAAACTTATAACTGGAACAACAGTAGGAATACTGTAGAACTATATCACAAGCGGTTATTTCCTCCTTCCTTCCCTCAAACTAAGTAACAATGGATTACTTCTCTTTCCTTTTTACTTTGTTATATTTTAACACTTCACTTTAAGTGCTCTCCTCCTGTTGCTGGGATGGATCATCCACTTCACTTGTATTGCCTCTCTCAGTTACTGAGAGTGGGAATCCCTCTTTTGTTAATACCTCAAGCTGGTTTCTACAGGTGGAGGTCCTTGATAGAGCTCATGCTGGCTCTGGTGGCACTGATCTCTGTGGAACATCTGTGGTTCCTCTCTTTCTTAGAGCTGGTGGCTTCTGTAGATGCAGGTCCCTGAGCTTCTGGATCTGGTGGCACTGATCTCTGTGGAACATCTGTGGTTCCTCTCTTTCTTAGAGCTGGTGGCTTCTGTAGATGCAGGTCTCTGAGCTTCTGGCTCTGGTGGCACTGATCTCTGTGGAGCATCTGTGGTTCCTCTCTTTCTTAGAGCTGGTGGCTTCTGTAGATGCAGGCCCCTGATTGTCTGGCTCTGGTGATGCTGTGTTGCTAGAATGTTGATGTACTTCTTAGAACCTTTTCTCCCTTGGAGTCTGGGGCTCCCTTGTTCTTTATACAGGCAGGGCTTCTCTCCTACTGGGCCAGGAGATTGCTGGCATGTTTTGCATAGTCACTTGGAAGTTGAATGTGTAGGTTTGAGCTCAAGACACCCTCTGTTTCCCCTGCTGTCTCCTATGTTTCTCCTATACCTGTAGCTCCCTGGATGATATGAGGAGTTGGGTCTGGCCCCCAGCATCTTCCCCCTAAGGGGAAGATGGCTTCCTCCTCATGGTATAGCAGCTGTCTGCCTAAAGAAAGATCTTTGTCTTTGGCAATGGTTTATATATGACCTAGATTTTCCCTTCTAAAGGAGTCTCCTCCCAGCATGATGTAACTGGGTAGAAAGTATATTTCCCTGTTCAGGAAAATGGCAGATCATTGGCAGACTACATTGTAGTAATTTATTAGGGACACTCGGGACCATACCAAGCTAGAAATGCATCCTGTGTGACTTGTAAACCTGGTGCCCCCCCCCCCACCCCCAGCTTCCCATTTACATGCAGGAACTCGCTTTTGTCAGGCTTCCTGGTATCCAGTGATGACATCAGTGCCCCTTTTGTACTTGCGCCATATGAGGCCACACCACTTGCACAGCTCTTGGAACAGCCGTGGGGACACTGAATGGTGTTGTTGCTGCTCAAAACAGTGACATCCAAGTAGTCTCTACACTAGAACTCGATAAATCCCAGATGCCAGGTTGCCATGGTAACTAGCAATTTCCATCTGCTACCTGGGATTTTCAAACCCTGTTGTCACTGCTGCCACCAGCAGGAAATGCTTTTTCACCACGTGACTTTGTGTGACTTTGCAGGAACTCTCGTGGTGGTCTTACAAGACTTGAAACTCCAAAACCAACGGGAGAGTTACTGCAAAATTCCACAGTGCAAAGAAGAGGCAGTTCCTGTTCTGGGATAGAGGTCATTAATCCTGAAGTTTCAGTCAATGAAAGGGCTGGAAGTCTGGCTGACTGGGCCGTGAGCTGGCTGAAAAAAGAGATGGTTAAGGGGAGAGACTGGTGGGGAAGAATATGCTAAAAGGGAAAGAATGGGTGACAGCATGGTTGAGGGGGTTAAGAGAGAACATGACTGGATGAGAGCTTGGTGGAGGTAAGAAAACAAGACTCAGTGGGGGCTGCAGGCTGTGAATTTATGCATGTAGTCTATAGGGACGCATTAAGTCAGGCCTTGACAAATTTTCTTGGAATTTAGGAGCAGTCTGTCAAGACTTTGATCACAGTGCCTCCTACTCCCCAAAAGATATATCGCAGTTCTTTTTTAAGGGCCTGATTTACTGTTTTCCCATTTTCTATGGGAAAAGAAAACGTAATAAATCAGGCTTTTAATGTGCCACTACACAGTACCAACAGAAGGTAGCGACCCATCTCCCCCTCCCCCTCCTCCCACCATCTCCAGTGAAAACGTTGTCAGCAGCATATTGGTGACCCTCTATAGCTGCACCCGAGGCATCTTCCTTTTTTGCTTCACATATCACCATCCTGAATAACGACAGCTGTTAGGAAAATATTTTTGTCAGAGCCGCCAAGCCAAAGACGACAGAGAAAAACCATCCCCTCGCTGTAGCTACTCCTTTTGATCAAATTTTAATGTAAGCAAACGTTTATACACTTAGCTTTAATCTTTAAATCCACTGTTGCTTCAGTGCTGCTTAAGGAACCACCTATCGTGTCATGTTTTGGGCCTCTTCATCACAACCGTGCATCAGGTTGAAAAAAGAATTATTCCTGCAGTCACATAAGCTTCAGTGAAGAATGGTGAAAAACAACTGTCCGACGTTTATAAAAATGGTGTCTGACGTCGGAGCCGGCAAATAAGCTGACCATGGCCAATCCAAACACATGTTTAAACTCACCAGCCAATCAAAAACAGAAGCGCCCTATGGAGAAGGGAACCTCCGAATTTAAATGGAACAAGCATAAATCCTAATACAGCGGGATCGCCAACAAAAGGAAATGTAAACAATCATAACAGACTACTCCATTCCAACGCTGCATTAAGACCAAAGGGAGTTACTGGGTTCATCTTGAAAATCCAACATTGTTCCAGTTTTTGCAGTCTGTAAACACGATTGCCTCCCCGCGGGTCAGGAGGAACAAAATCCAGGACCCGCCATCGCAACTGCTCAAAAGCATGATCCTGCTGGAGGCAGTGTTCAACCATTGGAGCCGATAGGGTCCTGGTGTGTATGCGGGAAGCATGTTCTGCCAAACAAACTTTTATGGCTCGTGTGGTGCGCTCCACATAATAAAGAGAACACTTAGACTGCCTCTTCATTCCCCCCCATCACCATGTCTCAAAAAATGATCATGCCAGGGACGGGGTGGGGCGTGTGTATGTGTTCATGCCAGGGACGGGGTGGTGCGTGTGTATGTGATCATGCCAGGGACGGGGTGGGGCGTGTGTATGTGATCATGCCAGGGACGGGGTGGGGCGTGTGTATGTGTTCATGCCAGGGACGGGGTGGTGCTTGTGTATGTGATCATGCCAGGGACGGGGTGGGGCGTGTGTATGTGATCAAGCCAGGGACGGGGTGGGGCATGTGTATGTGATCATGCCAGGGACGGGGTGGGGCGTGTGTATGTGTTAATGCCAGGGACTGGGTGGGGCGAGTGTATCTGATCATGCCAGGGACGGGTGGTGCGTGTGTATGTGATCATGCCAGGGACGGGGTGGGGCGTGTGTATGTGATCATGCCAGGGACGGGGTGGGGCGTGTGTATGTGTTCATGTCAGAGACGGGGTGGGGCGTGTGTATGTGTTCATGCCAGGGACGGGGTGGGGCGTGTGTATGTGATCATGCCAGGGACGGGGTGGGGCGTGTGTATGTGATCATGCCAGGGACGGGGTGAGGCGTGTGTATGTGATCATGCCAGGGACGGGGTGGGGCGTGTGTATGTGTTTTGGGTGTAATGTCACTTCCGGCCCTGACCCTACCCACAGCCCTGCCTCCACAGTTCCACTTTCTTTTTATCTACAAATTAAGCCTTGGCTAGTAGATTCCTGGTTTTGTAGATGATGGCCTGTGTTCCTCTCCTAGTCTATTTGGGATGAACCAGAAACCTTAACTTTCTTCTCATGAAAGAATCACATCAGCGATTTGTGGACAGGAGGTCTACTTCAACTCAGTCAGGCCCCATTCTCCTCAGACATTTGACTATATGCCTTAAACAATATTCCCCTCACTTCTGAGGGAGTGGGATATAGCAGGTCCCTGGCCAAACAGGTTGCACCCTCCCACTTGATGAGAGTTTCACTCCCTTCAAGCCCCTTCTTACCCTCAGACCCCTGAGTGCCCTTTTCTTTAGGGGAGAGGAGGGATCTGCTGGATGTCATAAGACTTGGGATCTCTCCCCTTTACAGCTCCTCTGTGATTAGTGGGGTTGCTAGTGTTGACTAATAAAGATTTTCTTTGGGACAGTTCCTTTGTGGCGGTTCCCTCAGGGGCTGGGATTTGGCCCAGTGCCTGAGGGCTGCAGATGTTTTAGATTTGTGGGTCCCGAGGGGCAGGAGGAGACTACTCTCAAGGCTCTACATGTATGAGACAACCTCTTGCCTTCTGCTGTGTCTTCAGTCACACTTCTCTCAGTCTACTTTCACAAAAGACCAGCCACCCCAGCGACTGGGTAAAAATATAATATTTTTTAAGTGCTGCCAAGTCAATGCTGACTCCTGGCAACCTATCAGCCCCTGGGTTTTCTTGGCAAGTTATGACTGGAAGTAGATTGCCAGGCCTTTTCTTCCAAGGTAATGGAGGGTAAAGTGACTTGCACAAGAAGTGCGAGTGTAAATCAAACCCTAATCTCTTGGGTACTAGGCTATTGCTCTAATCACTAGGCTGCTCCTCTACTCTTGAAAATGTAATTTAATGGGGGTTAAACATTAACATTCCATAAGTTGCTTTATAGATAATACATAAAATACAAAAATGGTTGAATGTACAGGTAGTGTTCTCTCTGGTAAGTACAAGCAGGGGTGGAATGAAGGAAAATATAGACCGGGAGATTTTGTTTTTTTCTATCAGCCCATGGGGTATCAGATGATGCTGAGATCCCACAATTCCCCAATCTACATCTGTAAATGTTTTACCATCTCATAGTTGAATGACACGCTGATGTCAGTAGGCCTGAATATATTGTAGAAAGGTGCTATAAGATAGCACAGCTCTTCTACTGAAAGCTATATATACATTATATCATCGCTGTACCAGGAGAATACTAGGAACAAAAGCCTGACAGAATTGCAGAGAATGAAGAACTAGACGTTTTCCCCTTACAATTCACTATAAGAATTATTCAAATTCTAGTGTTACCTCAGTAACAGCAATACTAAGGGAGGAGTTGGCTCAGTGGTTGGGACAGGTTACCTCAGGCCAGAGGGCTGGGGGTTCAATTCCCGCATGGGGACAAGTAACCTCACACCAGAGGGACTGGGGTCTCTAGTCCCATGGCTGCTCCTTGTGGCCTTGGGCAAGCCACTTAACTCTCCATTGCCTCAGGTACACTTAGATTGTGAGCCCTTCAAAGACAAGGGAATAAAAAACAAAAAAAAGTACTTGTTAGTATATACCTGTAAACTGCTCTGATGCATAAGTAAAGGGTGGTATATCAAATGCCTAAAAACCATAAACCACTAATTCCCTCCACTGTCAGGCTGTGAAATATAAAACCCTGCTAAAAACACACTCAACACATATGAAGCAAAGCTGCCATAACAAACAAGCACTAATACCCAGAACTTAAGCAACGATGCTGCAAAGATTAGAACAACCAATACACCTTCCTATTGGGAAAAACAAAATAAGCCAGACTGCTATAGGTCCCTGCACAGAAACTGTACACTAGCAGAATCCCCCCACCCAGAACACAGACCAGCCCTCACCCAATACAGAATAAAGGACCACCAGTTTGAAATGTACAGATGAACACTGAAATGGGAACTCCAAGAAGCCAGACTCTGCATGCAATGCAAAGCAGAAGAAACATAAACAAAGGAATTTTCTAACATGTAAGAGGATTTTGTTTTTGTGCCATCAAGTCAGTGTTGACTCATAGTGACCCAGTTATCTCTGGGTTTTCTTGGCAATGTATCGCTGGAAGTAGATTGCCAGCCTTTTCTTCTGAGGCAATAGAGGATAAAGTGACTTGCCCAAGGTCACAAGGACTGCTAGTGGGAATTGAACCCTTGATTTTCTGGGTACTAGGCAGTTTCTCTAACCACTAGGCTACTCCTCCACTATGTAAGAGATGCACGATGCCAAAGCTAAGGAGTGGAGGAGCGGCCTAGTGGTTGGGGCAAGGTACTTCAGGCTGGAAGGTCAGTGGTTCAAATCCCACTAGAGGACAGCAACCTTGGGCCGGAAGGACTGGGGTTTCTAGTCCCACAGGTGCTCCTTGTGGTCTTGGGCAAGCCACGTAACCCTCCATAGCCCATGTTCCCTGTAAAATAGTTATCTCCAAGTTATAATGCCCTGTTCAATGTAAACCACACTGATGCAGAATAGCACAGTATATAAGAGAATATAAATAAATAAAATAACATATTTCAAACACTTAGGGGCATGTTTACTAAAGAATGCTATTTGCACCGTGTTCTGTTATCGCGCGGTAAGGTACCTTACCACGCGATAATGGCGCTTCAACAGGCGATAAGGTACCTTACCACACGATAACGGAACGCGGCACAAATAGCGTTCTTTAGTAAACATGCCCTTTTGAACCTGGTCTCTTATTTACATCATTCGTTTTTAACTCCTTTTTTCAGGGTCTCCTGTCCATTTTCAATTTTCTCTCTCTTTTCTACACCTGGCATTGATTTTTCACTTCTCATCTCATTTTATTCCATTTCTTTCTTCTCAGACTTTCTCTCTTTTTTTCTCTCTCTCTCTGTCTATGCAATACGCATAGCCCCAGTCTCATATTGATTCTGTCTCCAATCCCTTTCCTTACAGTTGTCTCTTCTCATCCCATCACCATCTATTTACCTTTCCATCTATTCCATCTCTCCGCATCTAGATCTTGCACTCTTCTTCACCCCTTCCCATCTTTTATTTTACTCCCTCCTCCCATCTGTTCATATTTTATCCCCATATTTCCCTTTCAGCCTATTATAATCTTCCTCTTTTTACCACTTGTAATAACATACGAACCTAACATTTGCCATAGTGGGTCAGAGCAAAAGTCCATCAAGCCCAGTATCCTGATTCCACTAGTGGCCAATCCAGGTCACAAGAACCTGTTAGGTTCCCAAAAGGTAGACAGATTCCACCCTACTTATCCCAAGGGTAAGCAGTGATTTCCTCAGTCTGTTTGAAACCCGGCTACACTAATAGCTTTTACTACATCCTCTGGCAATGAATTCCATAGTTTAATTACACAATGAGTGAAAAAATATTTTCTCCGATTAGTCTTAAATGTGCTACATTGTAGCTCCATTGCTTATCCCTAGTCTTTCTACTTCTTGGAGAAGTAAACAACCAATCTACATTTACCTGTTCCACTCCATTCATTAATTTATAGAGCTCTATTGTATCTCCCCTCGGCTGTCTATTTTCCAAGCTAGCAAAGAGAGCAAGAGCCCTAACCTCTTAAGCCTTTCCTCACAGGAGTATTCATCCATCCCTTTTATCACTTTGGTTGCTCTTCTTTGTACTTTTTCTAATTCTGCTATATCATTTTTAAGATATGGCAACCGGAATTGCAACCTCACCTCGAATATTGTGTGCATCATAGAGCGATACAGAGGCATTATAATATTTTTGGTTTTATTCTCCATTCCTTTCCTTATGATTCCTAGCATTCTAGTGGCCTTCTTAGCTGCCACTGCACACTGCACTCTGTTACCTTTCCCAACTCATCTTTATTCTCTTCCTCCTCAATCATAAATCTCCACTCTCTGCATTTCAACTTCAGTCACAGAGTTCTTGCTCCATACCCCGTCTAATAACTGAGCTCCTGAATTCCCCCTCCCTTAGTTGCTGATAGCTTCCCCACTTCTTCCCTCAGGCACTCAGCAGTGAAGAGACAATAGTCTCCTTGATGAAGCTGGTGATGGTAGAAATGCACTGCTTATGGCAAGAGTATCTTCTCTCTTCCCACTGCTGAGCCAAGTCTCACGATAAGATTCGTGAGATCTCCACAGTCAGTGCAACGATTGGGGGTGCTCTAGGTAGGCCCCTCTATTCTGCGCCCCTGCAGCTCCTCCGCTCTGGATGTGTGCATCACAGGGGGCGGAAGGGTTCAGAGCAGAAACCATAAGACAGTGCTGGTCAGTTAAAGTAAGTGCTGCTTCACAGTTTCTGAGCTATTGCCAACACTGTAGGTCCTGGAGAAGGGCGGCAATTGGTGCACCCGGAGGACTGGCGCTCTAGGTGACCACCTAGTCTGCCTAATAGAAGCACTGGCCCCGAAGATCTTACAGCTCCCACTGCAAGACTTGGCTGTGTGGCAGAAAGATGCTCATACCATAAACAGTGCACTTCTATTATCTCCGGCTTCATCAAGGAGGGCAGGATGAGAGACAACATGGCGATGCTGCTCAAAGTAAGTGCAGTGTCTGCTACACTGACCTCTGGGGAAGGGGAGATGATTGGGGCAAGTGGTACCCCTGCCACAATAGTTAATAAACCTAATCTGCTTTATACTAGGGCACTTAGGCTTTTCTACCCCTGCTCAAAGGGGTAAATATGGAACTATCCCTAAGCTGCTCGTAGGACAAGATATCGAGAGCCATATTCTCTTAAAACTGATTAACCTATCTCACACTCATGACGAGGATGACCAAGTGTCCAGTTTTCATTCAGTTTTTAAGGCGGATGTGCAGTGCATGGCTACGTAGCAGCCAGTATGTTTCTTGCCTAGTGACAGGATACACATTTTGTGACTGTAGCCGCTATATTTCCTATTTCTCAAGGGTTAGACAGTTTCTTTCTCTGCATTCTTGTGTAGGAAGTCTTTGATATTCTTTGTCTGCTTTGGAAAATGGATCTTTCTGATACCTTTGTGTTTTGCACAGTGCAGGAAGCAATGCATGTCTGTTTCTGTTCTCTGGAGTTGCCCTGCATCCAGAACCTACCTTCTGGGATTTCCAGTTCAGTTTTGATCTGCATATTTCTTTTTATGGCTGTGAAAGCTGGACAGTGAAAAAGATAGACAGGAAGAAAATTGATGCCTTTGAATTATGGTGCTGGCGGCAAATACTATGTATACCATGGACTGCCTGAAGAACAAACCAGTCAGTACGAGAGGAGACCAAACCTAAGCTTTCTTTAGAAGCTCAGATGACAAGACTTCGACTTTCATACTTTGGACACATCATGCGAAGAGAGAGATCATTAGAGAAAGACATCATGCTTGGCAAGATAGAAGGTCAATGCAAAAGAGGAAGGCCAGCAATGAGATGGATTGATACAATAACAGCAGCTACGGGTACCAGTCTGTCAACAATGCCTCGCCTGACTGATGACCGAACACAATTTTATCTGTGCCCTTCTCTTCTATTGCTAACTCCAGACTTTGCTCCTTTCACCTTGCTTCTCCTTATGCCTGTAACAAACTACCTGAGTCTGTACGTCACACACTTTCTCTGGCCCTTTTCAAATCCAGGCTGAAAGCTGACCTCTTCGCTGCCGCTTTCTGATCTTGACTCACCTGATCTCCTTTGTGTTTCCTTACCATTCCCCCTAGATGTATCTCTGTCTACACCTACTGTGTTGTCTATCTTGACTAGATTGTAAGCTCTGATGAGCAGGGATTGTCTCTTACATGTCTGTGCAGTGTTGTGTAATCTTGTAGCGCTATAAAATGCTCAATAGCAGCAGTAGAGTAGTCTTTACATAGCAATCTGGCCCCCCTAGTGGTATTACTATGAGACTACCATTAGGGGGTTAACATTGTCATGCTGAAATAGGCAGCTGCCAAGGCAGAAGCAAGTGGGGATTATTCGTGCTCCCATCAAACCCAGACCCCTTGGAGTAAGTCAAGGCCCTGGGGAGAGACAAAAGAACTATGGAAAGGATGGGATAAGCCAGGCCAGGCTGATCTTACCATCATTGATGGAGGGAGAGGGCTTCAGGAGGAGCTGGGGTGGGGCAGTTTATGACATTTTTGATCCATGTCAGGGCTGTGGAGGGGGATGTCTAACCAACTAGGCCACCAGAGATCAGAGGTCCTCCCAGGGGGAGAGGATCTTGAAGGCCTCCCATTTGGGCCATTTGTTGTTATCGTTGTTAAGTGTCATTGAGTTGGTGTCAATTCATGGTGACACTCTGGATAGCTGTCCTAAACTGTGTTGGATCTTCAGTCAGGTGGCTCATTGATGACAGAATGGTATCCATAGCTGCTGTTTTGTATTGATCCATCTCATTGCTAACCTACTTCTTTTGTGTTGACCTTCAACCTTGCCAAGCATGATTTCTTTCTCTAATGAGCTCTCTCTTCGCATGATGTGTCCAAAGTATGAAGCTCGAAACCTTCTCATCTGAGCTTCTAAGGAAAACTTAGGTTTGATCTCCTCTAGTACTGACTGGTTTGTTCTTCGGGCGGTCCATGATATACACAATATTCTTCATCAGCACCATAATACAAAGGCATTGATTTTCTTCTTATCTTTTTCACTGTCCAATGTTCACATCCATAAGATGTTATTGAAAATACCATGGCATGGACAAGTCAAATCTTTGTATGGATAGCAACATCTCTGCTCTTGAGAATCTTGTCTACTGTAAGTCCTTCATAGCCATTCTTCTAAGAGCAATGTGTCATTGGATTTCTTGACTGCTTGTGATTTCTTTGTTGATTATTGATCCAAGCAGGTTAAAGTTGTCCATTATTTCAATTTCTTCTCCATCAATGATGAACTTATTGATTTTGCCAGTTGACAGGATCTTTGTCTTCTTTATGTTAAGGTGCAGGCCATTTTAAGACTATATTCCTTGATCTTGAGAAGCAAATGTTTCAGAGAGTCTTCACTTTCAGCCAGTATTGTAGTGTCATCAGCAAGGCGAAGGTTGTCTTCAAATAGTCCTGCTTCTCTGATGATTTGTACTGCATATAAATTAAACAGGTAGGGCGAAAGTATGCAATCTTGTCATACACCTTTGCTGATTTTAAACCATTCTGTTTTTCCTTGTTCCGTTTGAACTGTTGCTTCTTGATCAATGCAAAAGTTGCCTAAGAGAACGATCAGGTGTTGTGGTATACGCATGCTTCTTAATGTGGCCCAGAATTTCTCATGGTTTACATAGTCAAACGTTTTGCTCTATTCAATAAAACACATATAGATACCCTTTTGTTATTCTTTTGTCTTTTCAAGGATCCATCTCACATCCAAGATGATGTTTCTTGTTCCTCGCCCTTTCCTGAACCCTCCTTGCACTTTAGGCAGTTCTCGTTCCAAGTATTGTTGTAGTCTCTGCTGGATGTTCTTGAGTATAATCTTGCTGGCATGTGAAATCAGAGCGATTTTGCGATAATGTCCAGTCAGTCAGATCACCCTTCTTCAGTATTGGTATAAACACAGATCTTTTCCAGTCAGTTGGCCATGGTGTTGTCTTACAAATTTCCTGGCAGAGACTTGTAAGTATGGCAACAGCCACATCTGATTGCTGTAATACTTCAACGGGAATGCCACGAATACCAGGTGCTTTGTTCTTTGATACTGTAATGCTTTCAATGCTGCTTTGACGTCTTTTTTCATCACCAATACTTCTTGATCTTAAAGTACAGGTTGAACTGGCTGTTGGTCTACTTGAGCTTTATGGTATGGCTCAGAGTTTCTTCGGTCATCCATTTTGGCCGTTTTTGCTTTTTCACCTTTTTAGAGATTTCTCACTTTGTTTCAACACAACTTTCTTGATGTCATCCCATAATTCTTCTGGAGCTCTGTCATTTGTATCTAAAGCAGCAAATCTATTTTGCAGGGCAGTCTTTAAATTCCGGTGGTATATTCTCAAGGTCATATTTTGCTACATTTATGAGTGGCTTGCTCTTTTTTCAACTTTAGCTTGAGTTTGCATACTAGTAGTTGGTGATCTGTACCTCAGTCAGTTCCAGGTTTTGTCTTTGTTGATGTTATAGAGCTTTTCCATCGTTGACTTCTGCAGATGTAGTCAATTTGATTTTTGTACAATCCATTGGGTGAAGTTCATGTGTGCAGTTGCCGTTTGTGTTGCTGGAAGAAGGTGTTTGAGATGAATAGATCATTGGTCTTGCAGAATTCTATCATTCTTTCTCCAGCTTCATTTCTGTTGCCAAGTTCATATTTTCCAACCATTTTGCCTTCTTCTTTGTTGCCAATGACTATCAGGATATTCTGTTTGCATTTCTGTCAATTTCAGTATGTACTTGTTCAGAGAACTCATCCACTTCTTCCTCTTCTGCTGCTGTTGTTGGGGCATATACCTGAATAATAGTTGTGTTGATTTGTGTTTCCCAAAGATGAACAGAATTAAGCATTCACTGATTGCATTGTATTTCATTACAGTTCTTGCAAGTTTCTTCGTAATTATAAATGCAAGACCATTTCTTCTTTGTCTTTCATTTCCAGTATAGTAGACCATCAGATGCAAAATGCCTGATGTCAGAACATTTCAGTTCGCTGACACCCAACAGATCAAGTTGTATACATTCCATTTCATTCTTGACTATCTCTAACTTCCCCTGGTTCATGTTCCATATTTTCCATGTCTCAATATATAAGACATCTTTGCAGCTTCTGACTCTCTTTTCATGTGCAGCTACATCAGCAATCAGATGTCCCAAGGGCTTTTATCCAACCACATTATAAATGCTGGCTTTACTCTGAAAAGTCTTCAGCTCATCCCCAGTAGCCAATTGAGTACCTTCTGACCTGGGGGCCTCATCTTACAGCAAAATAGTGCAGCTTGTTTTGTTGTGACTATCCATTGGGTTTTCGTAGAAAGATACAGAAGTAGATTGTGAGGCCTTTCTTCTGCACAGATAATGCTAGTGTTGTTGCCATTGTCAAAGAAATGTGATCCTCCACTGCCAATACTGTCCCATTCTTCTGCTGCCCAGATAGATAGTTTGTCTTGGTCTGGCACCTCAACTGAGACCTGTCCATCTTGGGAGACCCTGACAGTAGTTAAGCTACCTATAGCATAGCTTTCAGCATCACTGATGCACACAAGCCCTCACAGCACGACAAGCTGCAAACCAAGTGAGGGTTTGGGTCATGGACCCTTTAATTATGGCAGGTTGACTGAGGCCACCGTCATGATGTGAAGGACATTTTTTTTCTGGTAGCACTTGAACAAAGAACTCTTGAACTGTAGTTTTTTTGCTGAGAGAACAAGCCCACAAGAAAGTTTACTGCTGCTTGGTGTATGTGAAACAATTTTGCCGAAGGATACTTAGTTCAAAGAATAGCAAAACATACCTGTACTTTGGCATTTTTGCATGTTTCCAAGCATTTTGTGCTATTTTAAAGATAAGGAGTTGCATTTTATTTTCAGTTTACTGACTGGAATACATAGCACAGAAATCTAGTAGTTGTTGATTCCTGGAATAAATTGTATTCTCATCATGATGAAGTGACTTTTATTGGAGCAATGTAATTATTATCCAAAAGTATTGTGCAGATGTTTTGGAGCCCACATAAGTCCTGTCTTCAGATCCCCGTATTCTCTGATGTGATATCCGAAGAAGGGACATTTGTAGTTTCAAAAGCTTGTGTATGGTATTTTTTTTAAACAAAATTGCTATGTTGATCCAGTAAGAGGGTTTGTCTGTCAGGAATCTTATGATTGGTAGCAATTTTCAGTATTAAGTAATTGTAGGTTCTATATAACTCCATTGTCAGATACAGTACTATACCAAAATGTCCAAATGGTCAATTACCAGAGCGAATATACTGTTCAAACCTTAATTGTAAACACTCTACTTATAATCGTGATATAATTTAAATTTCAATCATTGAACCTCTTGTTGCTCAATCTATAATTAATCTTCTCATAATAGGATAATGAAGACTAGATGAATTGTAACACAGAGATCTCAGACTTTTAAGGATGCCAACTTTCAGACTGCTTAGCTTTTAAATGATTTAAATGATTCAATCATTTAAAAGCTAAGCACTGTTTCACGTTGGAAAAGCTTTGGTAAAATAGAACAATGTTGGGATAAGAGAGAAAATTAAATCAGTGATAGAAGTACAGAGATCATTGATGTGAAAACGACGCACAGTTATTAGACATGATAGAAGTCTGAAAGTTGGCGTCCTTAAAAGTCAGAGATCGCTGTGTTACAATTCATCTAGTCTTCATTATCCTATTATGAGAAGATTATAGATTGAGCAACAAGAGGTTACAGTACTATGGCTGAAGGGTTTCTGGTATTGGCCTGAAGTTATATAATAACTTACTCAGAGTGACTCATTTATTAAAAGGTCTGTTATTTAGAAGCATGGTGAAGACATGGCTATTTGCACAAGTCTTTCATAATTATTGCTCAGGTCTCTTTTAATGTTTATTATGCGGCTTATTTTGTATTTATAATACTGTGTCACATTGTTTATGGAGTGATTTTATTGCTTCACATTGATTTTATGATTGATTTTTCCATTTGGATATTTTTGATTGTTTTAATGTTGTACAATGCTTTGGGATTTATTTTAAGACATGATGCAAATAAAATTTTGATTGCAAAAGCTGTGATAAAATTTATTTTTTGTTTTATGGAAGCGGTGGAACAGAGTTAAATAATTTTGTGAAAAAACAAGGAGCGTCTCACTAAGGGAAACAGAGGTGAGAGTCCATTGATAAGAATTTGGCAGCACATCACTGATCATCTTCCAGCATAGTGTATCCCCTTGATTTTTCCAGTGTGTTTGTCTGGGTAGTTGGTGCAATTTTTAAGGCCAGCATGATCTCAGTTGCGCTCTGTTCTGTGTTTTTGCAGGATTGCTCTTAGGAGAATTCTTGGCAATGACTGTTGATTTTAATTATCAGAATCTCAGGAAATTATTGTTATTTATGACAGTGATTTTATAGCATGTTCTTCCTCCCATCCTTGGCTTAGAGGGGTCCCACCTACAGGGCTAGTGCAATGACTGAAGGCGCCCTATGCGGGCCCTCCATCCTTCCGCCCCCTGTGATCCCCCCACCGCCATTGCCCCCACTGTCACCCCTCTCCAGGGCCAGCAGTGGCAGCCATAGGTCCAAAACCATGACACAGCACTTACTAAAACTCCAGTTCAGAATGTGCCGTTTCCGCCCTCTCAGATACCACTTCTAGTTTCAGAGGGTAACAGAGATGGCACATTTTGAACTGGAGGAAACGGCAACATAGTGTTTTGGAGTGTTAGTAAGCGCTACAACACGATTTGAGGGCTATTGCCACTGCCAGCCCTGGAGAGGGAAGGCAATGGCATCAATGGGCACCCTCGGAGTGCTAGAGCCCTGGGTGACTGCCTAGTTCATCTAGTGGTAGCGCTGGTCCTGCCCACCCACCCTGTATCCTGTTTTCCCTTCTGCTGTTGGGTGTTCAGTTATGGTCTGTGAAAAAGTTGGCAACTCTACTTTCTTATGGATATTGCATTTGATCACTTATATGTTAATGCTTGCTTGGTAAAGAATAAGGTTGTGCATATTTAGAGACTATTCCAGGTATAGTTTTATCTAGTTTATTTTATTTTCTTTATTTGTTATTAGTTCCTACATTTCCAGTAGTTGTACATTCAGGTATATTTGGTATTTTAATTCTTGAAGCATGGTTTACAGAGGCTTAAGGAACGACATTTATGGCCCTTGCTTCTTGGCTATGTTATTGACTATGCTCCAAGACCAGGGAAAGGGATGGAAGTCTAGCAGTCATTTGTATGGACTCCACCCATGTCACTGACTACAGGCAAACACAGCCTCCATCTTGTTTTTAAAAAGCCACCTAGGAAATGGTGGCCTTAACAGATGCTTCATTGTACATCCAACTCAATCAGCTTATCCAAAGATCAGCCAATCACCATACCAATCCCTTTAACATGCGTGTTTCAAATAAAATATTATGTAAAGTTTTTTGATCACATACGAAGAAGACGCTCACTTATTAAAAACATTTTGCTAAAAGGTTGGGTAATATAGTAACATAGTAAATGACAACGGATAAGGAACTGCGTGACCCATCTAGTTTGCCCAAAGAGGTGGTATGGGTTGTACCCACCGCTCCATGCAGATCACCCCGCTCTGTGCCTTTGTTTAGGGTTGTATACCCCCTCCCCCAGCTCCATGCAGTTTACCTCCTCTCTGTGTTTGTTTAGGGTTTGCAGATTACCCCTCTATTTTTTTGAAGTTTAAAAGTTACTTAAGTTTGTTTTGATTCCATCTTCTTGATATAGACAAATCCTCTGTGTCTGGCTCGTGCCTTTTCCTTTTTGAATTCTGTCACTGTTTTTGCCCCCACTGCTTCACTGAGAGGGTATTTCAGGCATCCACCACCCTTTCCATGACATAGTATTTCCTGATGTTGCTTTTAATTTTACCTCCTTCCAGCTTTGTTTCATGTCCTCTAGGTCTACAGCTTCTCTGTATTTAAAAAAGGTTAGTTTGTTCATTAATACTCTAAGTATTTAAATGTCTGTATCGTATCTCCCCTATTCTACTTCTCCTCCAGGATATACATATTTAGGTCTTCAAGTCTCTCCTCATATGTCTTGTGGCACAGGCCCCATATCATTTTGGTCCCCTTCCTCTGAACTATTTATTTCAGGTCTTTTTTTATCCTTTGGTCCATTAGATGATAGAGGAGTTAAAGGGGCACTAAGAGGCGACAAGGCGATAGCGGAGAAACTGAATGAATTCTTTGCTTCGGTCTTTACTGAGGATGATGTAGGGATGTTACCCATGACTGAAGTGGTATTTAAAGGTGACACTGCAGAGGAATTGAGAGAAATATCACTACACCGGGAAGATGTATTACAACTATTTGATAAACTGAATAGTAGCAAATCACCTGGACCGGATGGTATACATCCAAGAGTGTTGAAAGAACTGAAATACGAGATTGCAGACCTGCTATTAGTAATCTGTGAACTATCATTAAAATCATCTCTAATACCTGAAGATTGGAGGATCGCCAATGTAACACCAATTTTTAAAAAGGGTTCCAGGGGTGATCCGGGAAACTACAGACCGGTGAGCCTCACGTCAGTACCGGGAAAAATGGTAGAAACCATCATAAAGAATAAAATTACTCAGCATGTAGATAGTCATGGCCTAATGAGAGACAACCAACATGGCTTTAGAGAAGGAAGATCTTGTCTTACTAATCTGTTATGTTTTTTTGAAAGTGTGAATAAACAGGTGGACAAAGGTGAGTCGGTTGATATAGTGTATCTGGACTTTCAGAAAGCCTTTGACAAGGTCCCTCATCAGAGACTTTTGGCAAAACTAAAGAGTCATGGGATAGGAGGCAGTGTACTACTATGCATCAAGAACTGGTTAAAAGATAGAAAGCAGAGGGTTGTGCTAAATGGCCAATTTTCCCAATGGAGAAAGGTGAATAGTGGTGTACCTCAGGGATCTGTGCTGGGTCCGCTGCTTTTTGACATATTCATAAATGACCTGGAAAGTGGAATAACGAGTGAGGTTATCAAATTTGCAGATGACACAAAACTATTTAAAGTTGTTAAAACCCAAGAGGATTGTGGAAACTTGCAAGAGGATCTTGATAAATTGGAAGACTGGGCATCAAAATGGCAGATGAAATTTAATGTGGATAAGTGCAAAGTTATGCACCTAGGGAAGAGCAACCCAAACTATGGTTACACAATGCAAGGTTCCACATTAGGAACCACCACCCAGGAAAAAGATTTAGGCGTCATTGTGGATAACATGTTAAAACCCTCGGCCGAGTGTGCAGCGGCGGCCAAGAGAGCAAATAGAATGCTAGGTATCATAAGGAAAGGAATGGAAAATAAAACAAAAGACATTGTAATGCCTCTATATCGTTCCATGGTGAGACCGCGCCTTGAATATTGTGTGCAATTCTGGTCGCCGTATCTTAAAAAGGATATAGTGTTATTAGAAAAGGTTCAGAGAAGAGCCACCAAAATGGTAAAGGGGATGGAAGGATACTCTTATGAAGAAAGGCTAAAAAGGTTAGGGCTCTTTAACCTGGAGACGGCTGAGGGGAGATATGATAGAGGTCTATAAATTAATGAATGGAGTGGAACAGGTAAACTTAGATCAATTGTTTACCTTATCAGAATATAGAAAGACTAGGGGACATACAATGAAGCTACAGGGTAAACTATTTAAGACTAATAAAAGAAAATATTTTTTCACTCAACATGTAATCAAACTCTGGAATTTGTTACCGGAGGATGTAGTAAAGGCTGTTAGTGTAGCTGGGTTTAAAAAAGGTTTGGACAAGTTCCTGGAGGAAAGGTCCATAAACCATTATTAAGAAGGGACCCAGAATATCAATGCTTGACCCAGTACAAGCATTGCGGAACCTGTGTCTTTTGTGGAAACTGCTAGGTACGTATGACCTAGATTGGCCACTGTTGGAAACAGGATAGTGGGCTTGATGGACCTTGGTCTGACCCAGTATGGCATATCTTATGTTCTTATGTAAGGTATGGTCTCCAAAAGTGAACACAATACTCCAAGTGAGACCTCATCAATGACCTGTACAGGGGCACTAATACCTCCTTCTTCCTGCTGGTTATGTCTCTCTGTATGCAGCCCAGCATCCTTCTGGCTTTGGCTACCACCTTGTCACACTGGTTTGCCACCTTGAGATCTTCAGACACTGTCACACCAGCCTCTTGCCCCCTATTTCTCCTTTGGATTTCTGCATCCCAAGTGCATTTCTTTGCATTAAATATTAACTGCCAAGTATTAGACCATTCTAAATTTTGTTGATCTTTTCACATGTTGTCTACTCCCTCCAAGGTGTCCACTCTGCTGCAAATTTCATGTCATCCACAAAAAGGCAAACTTCCTTTTGATCCTTCTGCAATATCACTCATGAAGACAAGGATGATTATAATTCTAGTGCAGTTATTGATCAGGCTGGACAGTTAATCAAAGTCTAAGGATTAAAGCTATTGACTGGCACCTGCTGTTATGTCTCCTTAAGTTTATACAAGAGTCTTGGCATTTATGTTGTTCAATTCTTATGCCTTCGGAGGTGTCTTTGAAAAAGGCTTTTGCTATTCTTAGTGATTGCTTTTCACTGATCAGTGACTGGATGCAGATCTAAGAATAATACTGTTGTATATACTTGTATATACTTTGTAAATTGTTCAGTTAAAAATTTCCCCATGTATTATCCAAGTTCTTTTTCCTGTTCAATGTAAAACCAAACAGCTTGTTGTATGGTCTTTTGTTGTACTGTAAACCGCGCTGATCCCAAATAGTGCGGTATATAAGAGCTTGTAATAAATAAATAAATAAATAAGTAAATTAAACTTAAAATCAGATAAAAGAGAATTCGTATGGGTAGGTAGATCTGTCATGGCTATGCCTGTTTCCAGTCTTTATCCAAGAGTTGGGTTTATTATGCTTTTCTCTGTTCAGAAGGTCGACAGTTTAGGGAACGTTATTTGCGTATGATTTTTCTCTGGAGAAGCAACTAACTTCTATAAAGCATTTACAAAGCTCTGCCTAGTTAGACAACTAGAGTATATCTACATGTTCAGCTTAAATTTCTCAGCATCATCTTTACAATACAGAAGGGATCAGGTCTGAGCTACCTAACTTGCTGAATATGCGAATTATTGCTTTATGTTACCCTCAGTTAAGGAAATGACATTAGCAAACAAGACAGATAATTTTCAGGCAAAGCTGGGAACCATGTTGTCCCTCAAGATGAACTGATTTACCCTGTGCTACCTGGCTTTCACAGGAAATTGAAGACGTGGCTATTTATTTATATTATTTTTTTATTTTTATTTAACAAATTTTTATATACCGCAACCTTCCGAAGATCAGGTGCGGTTTACATAGAACAATTAAAGAAACAGAGTGACATTTCTGTTTTTTACATAGAACAATAGAACTATAACCTAATCTAAGTACATATTACATTTAACTTTTTAACATTTGAACTTTCATTAGTAACTATGTACACATTTATTTATTTATTTATTTATTTAAAGTCTCTTTTATACCGCGCTATTCAGCATCAGTGCGGTTTACAATAAACAACGAACATACACATTTCTAATAGTACTTTGTGTTTACATATGAACAGGAGAATCAACTTGGCTAACAGGGTAACTATATACAATAACAATATATACAATTTACAGGCTGGTCATGTGTTCTTATGGTTTCAGACAGAGGAGATTTGTGAGGTCTCGGTAATTGGTGCTGAGGTTTCATTGGTTTCTGGGTAATGTAGGAGGAAGAGGTAGAGTTTCACAGCCTTCCTGAATTGGAATATGTCTGGGATTGTTCGGATGTTGTGAGGGAGGCTGTTCCAGATCATTGGTGCATAAAGTTTGAATGCCCTGCTGGATGTTGACTTGGTGCATTGAGTCATTGATCTTGGGACTATCAAGGTGTTTTGTGCTACTGACCTTCTGTCCCTATTGTGGGGTGTCTTCTGGACTATCTCTGATAGTGATGTTGACGAGAGACCGTTGGTGGCTTTGAAGGTGAGTAGCAAGGTCTTGAATGTAATCCTACCTTGAATCGGGAGCCAGTGGAGCTGTTTCATAATGGGTGTGACATGGTCTTTCCTGGCTGCTCCGTGTAGTACTCTTGCTGCGGTGTTCATTGCCATTTGCAGTGGGTTCAGAGTGGTTTGGGGGAGTCCTTGCAGTATTGCATTCGCGTAATCGAAATGCGGAATTATTAGTGCTTGAAAGATGGTCCTGAAATCGTCAGGCTGCAGCAGCGATCGTAGGTATCTGAGGGATCTGATTTTATGGTATACTGCCCTTACAGTGTTACTTATATGCGCCTGCATATTTAGGTTCTGGTCTAGTGTGACGCCAAGGTATCTGATCGCGGATTTGATCTGGAGGTCAGCTTCCTTCACCTTTAGTACTGTAGGCGCAGTGAAGTTACGATTTCTTGTAATGAACATGACCTCCGTCTTTTTGTGTTGAATCCGGAGGATTTGGGATTGTAGCCAGTTGGATATTTCATTTATGCAGCATGTTATTGGTGAGAGGTCTGGGTTTTCTGTTGCAAAAGGCATGTATAATAGCACGTCATCTGCGTAGATCATGCAGTTCACGTTGAAGGACCGGATAAGGTTGCAGAGAGGTTGCATGTATATATTGAACAGCAAGGCAGAGAGGGAGGATCCTTGTGGGACACCTTGGCTTTGGTGGAATGGTTCTGAAGATGTGTCTTTGGATCGAACCTGCTGCCATCTGTCAGAGAGGTAGGACCTGCACCACTCGAGCGCTTTACCGGAGATTCCTTTTTCTTTGAGGCGTTCTAAGAGGCGTTCATGGTTCACGGAATCAAACGCCGCCGCGATGTCAAGGAAGACAAGGACAAAGCCTTGGCGGGTATTGTTGATGCCTGATATTATGCTGCTGAAGAGTGTGGTAAGAAGGGTCTCAACCCCGTGTGCTTCTCTGAATCCGTGTTGGCATGGATCCAGTGGTGCATTGGAGTCAATGTGGTCTTGTATTTGTCTCTGAACTTCCTTTTCCATTATTTTTGCTAGCATCGGTATGCTTGCTATAGGTCTGTAGGATTCCGGTTTCTGTTGGTCGAGTTTGTTGTTTTTTAGTAGAGGTCTTATTGATGTGTGTTTGAGGGTGCGTGGGAAATCACCTGTTGTGAACGATTGTTGCATGAGTCTGGCTATGATGGGACTGAGGTCTGTTCGTAGTTCTTTGATCCAGAATACTGGGCATGGATCAGATTGTGCTGTAGTCGTGTTGATAGCTGCTATGGTGTTTTCGATGCATTGTTTGGATGGGGTCATGAAGGTAGTGAGTGATGTTTGGTTGTGAGGCTGAAGGATAGTATTGGACGCAGAGTTGTTTATCTGACATAGTTTGGTTTGTAGATAGTCTGCATATATTTGAGGATGGATTCCATTTGCTTGTTCTGATGCAGGTTCTGTTGTAAGTCGCTTAACAAGGGCAAACAGGTCACGAGGTTTGTTGAGGGATCTCTTTAAGGTGTCAGCGTGGTAACGTTTCATGGTTTCAGTTACTGCGGTACGGTGCGCTGTGAGCTGTAGGTTGTATGCACTTTGGTCTACTTCTGAGCGTGAGCGGCGCCATCGTCTCTCAAGTTTTCTTAGTATCGCGAGTGAGGCTTTCAGCTCAGTAGAGTACCATGTTGCTGTGTGTCGTTTCCCTTGAGGTCTGTTTATTGCTGGGCGAACAGCTATTGAGCTGAGTATCTCATTCCAGTTGGAGACTAGATCGTCTGGGTTGTGTGCTGTGTACAGGCGTGGAAGGAGGAGTTCAGCGGTGTAAGCGGTAGTGGAGTCTAGATGTGTTTAAGTCTTGGGGTGCTGGTCTGTATGTATTGTCTGGCTTATCCTTTTTCGTCTTGTTGGGAGTTATTTAGCGTGCCATAGTAGGAGGTAAATAGGTGTGTTTTTAAGTTTTTGCGTAGGTCTTTGATATCAGTTATGGATCGGATGTCTTCTGGTAGTGAGTTCCAGAGCATGGGGGCTGCATGGGAGAATGCCTTTTTATTTGTTGTCTTCGTGGACTTTGTGAATTCTTTTGGTATTCTTAGTTTATTGGCATTGCTTCTTCTATAAGCGCTGTGGGGTGTGTCTTTGATGATAAGTTTATTTAGCGTTTCTGGGGCGGTATTATTTAGTGCTTTAAAAGTAGTTATTATTAGTTTGTAGTTTACTCTACAATGAATGGGGAGCCAGTGTAGTTTGGCCAGGTATGGTGTTATGTGCTCGAAGGGATGAGCTTTCGTTATAGTTCTGGCTGCGGCATTTTGCGCCAGTTGGAGTTTTCTGATGTTTTGGTTTGTTGTGCCTAGTAGAGCGAGGTTGGCGAAGTCGAAATGTGGGGTGATAATGGCTTGAATAATACTTATGAAATCTTGCAGATGGACTAGAGGGCGTAGTTGTTTTAGCACTTTGAGGTTATAGTATATTTTCTTTGTTGTGCTTCTGATATGTGTGGTCATACTAAGTTGGGTGTCGAGTAACACCCCTAGGTATTTTATTTCGTTTTTTATGGAGATGTCATGATTCTGAAGTGTAATGTGGGTAGGGGGGGAAAAGGATTTGTTCCTTGTTACAATTAATATGTCTGTTTTGGAATGGTTGATAAAAAGATTGTGGTCTTCTAACCAAGTTGTTAACTCGTTGAAACAGTCTGTTAAGAGTTGGAGGGGGATCATAGGAATATTGAATGGTATATACAACATAATGTCGTCTGCATATATGTGGTAATGGATTTTGAACTTTTTAAAGATATTGCAGATCGGTTGTATATATATGTTAAATAATAGAGCTGATAGTGCAGAGCCTTGAGGGAGTCCTATTTCCTGCTTGTATGTGTTGGAGGTTTTATTGTTGATCCTAACAGTTTGGGATCTGTTTGAAAGATATGAGGTAAACCATTTAAGGACTGTTGTGTTGGCACCGATTTGTGTGAGCCTATGGAGCATTAGGGTGTGATGAACACTGTCAAAAGCCACTGATATGTCTAGGAACAGAAGTAGGAAAGCATTCTTGGGGGTGTCTATTCCTCTTACTAGTGTGTCTAGGAGGGCTGTTAAAAGAGTATCTACTCCGTGACCAGGACGGAAGCCATATTGTTGGTCATCAAGGGGAGCTGATGTGTCGATGTAATCTTGTGTTTGCATCTGGACTACTTTTTCTACAAGTTTTGCCATGAATGGTATACTGGAGATAGGTCTATAGGATTTCGGTGAGGTTTTATCCAATGTATTGTTTTTTAGTATGGGTCTAATTAATGCATGCTTTAGAGCGGACGGGAGATAGCCTTGTTTTAGGGATAGATTAATTAGTGGTATTATGAAAGGGGCTAGAGATGGGAGGGTGTTCTTTATCCAGTTTACTGGGCAGGGGTCAAGGTGTGATGTAGTGGTGTTTAGATGTACCATAATATTCTTAAGAGTCTCTTTTGTTATAGGGTAGAAATTGTTCCATGTTTCTAGTGGAGGTTGGTAAGGGATGTCTTGAGGAATTGATAAGCTATTATTTATCTTTGATTTGTATGTGTAATAATTTGCTAATGTTTGGGGAGATATGTCATTGGTTTCTTGACTTGAGTTGTGTGTGTTTTTGGTTAGGTTTTGGACAATTGAGAACAGTTCTCTAGGTCTGTTTATTGATTTATTTAGGATAGAGGAGTGAAAATTTTTCTTAGCACTATCGGTGGCATCTCTGTAGTTTTTGAGATAAGTACTGTAGAGTTCGTTAAGTGAGGGGGATTTTGTTTTGCGCCACTTTAGTTCTATTTTCCTGAGTGTTCTTTTCATAGTTTTTAATGAGTTATTAAACCATGGGGCGTTATCAGTTCTATGACGGGTGTTCTTCTTGTTTGATTGTTTATTTTCTGCAGCATTTGAGATTGTTTTATGCCAGTTTGAGAAGGCCTCATCGAGATTTGTAGGTGTTGAGGAGAGATAAGGGATGGTCTGGTCTAGGAAATCTTCTGCACTGAATCTTTTGAATCTAGGGGGTAGATGTTCTTGTTTGCTGTGTTTATTAATAGATTCTGTAGGTGTAATATTAAAATTAATCAGGTGGTGGTCTGACCAAGGGATCGGCGTACATTTTAGGGATTCCGGCTTATAAAGTTTATGGAGTACTTCTGGGAGGAGAATAAGATCTAAGGTTCCTCCTTTGGAATGGGTCTTTTTATTGATGATTTGGTGAAAACCTATGTCTTGCACAGTCTCAAGAAAGAGTGTTGAGTATGTTGTGGGAAGGGACGGGAGGTTAAAGTCTCCTAACATCATTATAGGACATTGGTCAGTGGAAGAGCTGAGAAATTCTATCAGGACATCCATATTTTCTGTTTTGTGGTCGGGTGGTCTGTATATCAGGCATATTTTAATGTTATCAATCTTTATAGTGAGGGTGTCAATGTTGTTAATGATGTCTGAGGAGTGTTGTTTGGCTTTTAGTTCTTTTTTAGTCATTACAAGCACTCCGCCCCCTTTTTTATTGTTTCTATGTGTATGAAAGATATCGTAGGCATTCTTATCTAGTTTTTATTTATTTATTTATTTATTTATTTACATTTCTTATATACCACACTATTTGCGATCAGCGCGGTTTACATAAAACAAAAAGGTAACCGACAATGAACAAAAGTTGGTTTAAATAGACTACATCAGAGTCAGCAAGCCATGTTTCAGTGACACAGAGTATGTCAGGTTTATTATCAGTTAATAGGTCAGTGAAGATAGGGAGTTTATTTTTCATGGATCTAGCGTTTGTGAGGATACAAGATAAATTGACTTGTTTGTTATTATTTGGCAGGGAATTTAGTTGGTAATATACCGTAGGTTTTATGTGTATAAGACGGTTATGGTTCACTTTTGTACTAGTCCAGTTTGGTGTATGTGCTGGTAGAGTTTGAAGGCGGGTAAAACTTTGTATGATTGGGATTGGCTTTGAGTGCTTGGTGTATAGACTGTGTGTAAGGGCAATTAGTGTTAGTAATATGGCGCAGGTGCTGAGTAGTCTTAGGTGACAGGGTTGTGTGTTCAGCATTTTGGTGGGAGCGGTCATTGTTTGTTTATACAGAGGACGATTAGGAGGGGAAGTAATAGCAGTAAGTTTAGTTTCTATTAGTGAACAGTCAGTTTAGTAGATGTTAGGTTTAGGGCAGTTGGTAGAAGGTGGGTTTAGGGGCAGTGGACAGATTCAAGCACATTTAAGTGAGTTATTGTCAACAGTGGTAGACAGTAGTTACTGTCAACAGTATTAAAGTATGACTCAGTGAAGTGGTTCTGATGAGTTGAAGCAAAGCTGAGTCTGATTCAGTTAACTGACATAGAATTGTTATCTATAGTGAAAGTTTCCCTAGTACAGTGTGGTTGGTTTACTGGCAACAGTATTCTATCTAACACAGATTAGTAGAAATGGTATTTGCAACAGTGTGAATTCAATCTCAGGTCAATGTAAATGTAGGTACTGGCAACAGTATTAATAACAGTATTAATATGACTCTAATTCAGGAGCATTGGAATTACTGACAACAGTAGTAGGTATAACACTGTGCAATGGAATTACTGACAACAGTAGTAGGTATAACACTGTGCAATGGAATTACTGACAACAGTAGTAGGTATAACACTGTGCAATGAAGGTGTGAATTACTGACTAAAATAGCATAGCTATCATAGCTTGGTACCATTGGGTTTAAGTCTAGTGCAGTAGTTAAGACTACGGTAATTTTTATCAGCATTGGTTACAGGTGTTTATACAACATTTAAAGTCTTTATTTAATACTTGCAGTTCAGGTTAGAAAGCCATTTATGGGGAAGGTTCTTGCAACTGAAGATATATGAGTTCCACTGCCCAGGTTCCACTGCCTAAGGGCCACGCCAAAGGGCCCTCTGGCGAGGCCCTCAGGCGCGGGCTCGCAAGGCGCGGGCGCGCCCTGAAGTCGCTGGCTTTAAGGGGGCTTCCTGTGCCCGGATTGGGCGATGGGATCAGGTGGGGTGCTCCAGCCTGCTCCGACCACGCCGGGAGGGAGCTCTTGAATAACTCCAGGGGTTTAGCTTAGATTAGGCTTCTTTTTAGGTCTCTGAGGCTTGAAATTAATGAAAGTTTTAGTTCAGTGATTGAGGGCTGGGAAGTGTTCATTTCCCCTTTCATTAGATGGGTACTTTAGGAGAGCCATAAGTTATGCTGATTTTGGCATTCTACCATCAGAGACTGACTGTGATTTGGTCTGGTGAGGGTAGAATAGAATGAGCAGGGCATATCTTTTTTATTTTCTTTGCTTTTGTTTATTAACTTAATTGGTTTGTTCCTTGTGACCTAGATAGCTTTTGTTATTTTATTTAGTCTACATTATTTTCATTTTTATGTGTGGTTAGATTTTTGTTTCGGAAAAGATATGCCTGTTATTTTTTTTGACAGTGGGGTTTCCTCAGAAAACAATATAAATGCTAAATTAAATTAAATTAAGCAACATATGGAAAATGAGTTAATTCTATGGAGAAGTGATTTTCAAACAAGCTTTTCCTTTGCTTACAGGCTCGATTTTTTGATTATATTGAGTATCTGTATTGTTTTTTTGTTTGTTTTTTAAATTTTTTAGTATTGTAACCATCACATACTGCATGGTACAAATATTTCAACCAGAGAAGTGTGACGCTGCAGCAGTACCTGAAGCCATGGAAATAAATACTGACCCGGTGGCAAGACCTGGTATTGCAGGAAGAGGCAGTAAAATTCCTTCCCAGCACAGATCACAAGGGAACAATCAGTCAGATCAGCCTAACCCGGGGGAAGGGAGGAGCGAGGTCACTGATTGGGCGCACCCTGCTAGGAGGCGGGCTTCCCAGGACAGACGTACCCTGTATAACAGGAAGAAGGAAAATGAAAGGAGAGGCAGAGGAGGAAGGAGGAGAAACAGAGACCGAGAGAGCAGCAAAGACAGAGAAAGCCAGAAGGCAGCTGGAAAAGCAACAGAGGCGTATGGGGAGAAGAGTTGGAATGAAAATCCCAAGGAGAGAAAGAACCAGAGGACAAGCTGGTTAGAGAAACAGAACTGGTTGAGAAGCCAGCCAAAGGAACCACAGAGGGGAGCATTTACCAAACCAGGATACAGATACCAGAGAGGCTCAGTGCAGCAGGAAACCTTCCAGGACTCAGAGGAGGGCGTGGCACAGAGAGACCCAGGTGGGAAGCCTAACGGTTTGGAACCAGAAGCTCAGCCGTGGAAATACTGGCAGCCGGTTGAAGAATCTCCCTGCATTCCTCATCAAGGTACTTTTAACTGCAATAAGAGTTTTTATGACAAGCCAAACTGTGTTATTGGTAGTTCTGAAACCCAGGGAAGGCATAGGATCTATCCAGACAGTTGGCTACAGCCAGAACCTCCAGCAATTAAACCTTGTGTCTCTTTTAAAACTCCTGAAGAAAGCAGTAAAGAAGCTAGCCTTAGAAATACTGCAGATATCTTTACCAGAGATATTTACCAGAGGATTTTAGAAGCATCCAAAGGGGAATTGCCAAAGGAAAACCCTCTGCCTGCCTATGATGTAAGATTTCCAGCACTTGCTGATAGAGACAAGTGGGGGAAGGGTAATTACAGCACCGTGCCTAAAGAGAGTGTGTGTAACGGTAGAATAGCTGTGAATGAAGCAAAGCCTCCCAGTCTCTGTATACCACAAGGAGAAGCAGTTTCCTCACCTGCTCCTCACAGCCAGCAAGCTCAAGTATTATTAAGAGGGCTTCACGCTTTCTTAGAAAAGCATCTTGTTCCTGAGCAGACAGTGTCAAGCCCAAACCCACAAGCAACGCTGTTAAATCCTTTGCCTATGTTAGACCAGCCCATGGACTGCTCGACCTGCCTCATAGACAAGGTTTAAAAGGAAGCAAGAGCTTGTGTAGTGATCTGCTATAAGAAGTGCTATAGTACATGTTTGGAGTGCATGAACCCAAGAGCTTATGTGGATAAGAAAATAAGCTGATTGTTTTCACTCAATTGTACTGCATGAACTTTATAATTTCCTGTTTGTAGCTGGATAAAATATAAGACCCACATGCCAGGAATGTGGCTGTCTTGAATATAAGTTTAAGTTGGACATTATTGAAGAAGCAGTTTCTTTTCAACTTTCTGTTTGGCTATAAAATATTACCCTTCAAAACCTGTACAAAGTCCTATCTTTGGAGCGGGAGAAATAAACCCTAATAAAGAAATAAATTTTCTCTATTCGTGCCTTGCCTGTTCACTCGGTCACCCACAACTACAAGATGACCTCCAGGCTAGCCCTACCTTAAACCCTCAAGGTCAAGGTACGGGCACTAGGGGCGCTACATAGAGTGGCGTAGTTTTTAGGATTCTCCTACAGGCGAAAAGGTGCCACTGCAGAAGAACTTATTTCCCTCTGGACCCCGGCCGAAGAGCTGACAAGCCCAGCTGAGGAGAAAACGACTGCGGAAAGGCTACAGGAGCCAATCCTGAAGTGCTTCATATACACCATCACCAGGTAAAGGGTATCCGCCCCGGGTGGTGGAGGATACTAGAAGGAGAGGTCCCCTAGTGGTAATAGGGGAAAGTGAAAAAAAAAAAAAAAAAAAAGGGAGAAAAGTCCTGTTTTTTTTTTTAAAACACATAGAAGTGTTGAGATATCGCACTTGGGTCCTGTGTTTTTGTTTTCCTTACAGGAATTTTCAAAATGGAATTGAATCCGAAAGAAATTTTCGCCTGGATGGCGACACAGTTGGAGCGCCAGTCTGACCTTTCTCTGGAGGCACAGCAGAGAGCCGCCGACCAGTTAAAGGAACAGCAGCAGCCCCTTCTGACTTTATTGGAGGAGTATTTACGTGAAAGAAAACAAGCTACTGTACCAGTTCCTAATACAGGTTTACCTTTGAATACAAATGAGCTGCCTGTGAGCACAGGAGTCTTATTTAACTTTGGACAACTTACCAGCCAAGATGACATTGATGACTACCTGGAAAGTTTTGAAAGGGTAGCACGGCTAAGCTTATGGCCAAAAGAGCAATGGGCCTTAAGGCTAGCCGCTTGTCTCACTGGGGAAGCCATGGCGGCCTATCGTGCCATGCCAGCTGACTTGGCTGGGAGTTTTGAAGAAGTGAAAAGGGCAATTAGGGAGAGACTAGGTCTCACTCCCCTGATATACCGCTCTCGTCTGAGGAGTGTGAGGCTCAGACAGAGTGAGACGCCAAAGTCCTTATATCATAGGATAAGGGGTTTATTATATAAATGGCTGAATCCAGAAAGGAGATCCATGGACTCCCTTCTGGACGAGCTAATCCTAGAACAGTATATGGAGGCACTACCCTCAGAGATCCGTACCTTCTTGGTCCTCCAAAATTGTAGAACAACCCAGGAGGCCGTGTCTCTCTCGGAGAGATTTGTAGAGGCCGAGTTAACTGCCCGGAGAGGGGGCACCCCTTTCAAGGATTGGAGTCAAGGAGGATCCGAAAGGACAAGGAAGGTACAGGAGGATCCTCTCGGTATTTGCATGCCTCTTAGGAAAGATACAGCATGTAGAGTAAAATGTTATAAATGTGGACAGCTAGGACATATACAAAAGTTTTGTCGTATGAAAACTGCGTTTGTGGCAGATAGCTGTTCAGAGAATAGACCGGGATTTCTGTTGCCTGTGTCAATACAGGGGGTCACTACACAAGCATTGCTGGATTCTGGGGCAGAACTAAGTATGATCTCGGAGGAATTCTGGAGAACTATAGAGGACCAACAAGCCCCGGAAAGAATTCCTCCTGCTGATGAAGTAAAGATTAGGTGTGTGCATGGAGGAACGTCCTCCTATCCCGTATACAACCTATCTATAGCAGGCCTAGGTACCCTAAGAATTATCCCGCTAGCAGTAGTACCCCGTCTCCCCCATTCCATGATTCTAGGCAAAGATTGGCCCCAGTTTCATCAGGGTCTAGTGCAAGGGATAAGAGAAAGAGAAAGTTCCCCAGTAGAAGAAGACCCCGAGGAAGTGCCAGCACTAGCCATCCAAAAGCTAGAATCAGTGCTACGGCCGCTGATACCTTCTAGCTGTAAGAATAAAAGAAGGGAAACTCCAAGGAGTAGTGATGCAGACAAGTCTAAATTTGTTTTAAAGTTTTGTAAAATGACCCCTAGCGCGCGGGCCCCCAATAGAGCCACACCAAACGCAGCAGGGTTAGACCTCAGCAGCGCGGAAGATATAGTCGTGCCCGCAGGGGGAAAGGCATTGATAGACACTGCTTTACAGGTGGAACTGCCTGCCGGCTGTTATGGCCGGTTAGCTCCCCGGTCAGGCCTAGCGCTTAAACATTTTATAGATGTTGGGGCAGGGGTCATAGACCCAGACTACCGGGGTTCCATAAAGGTGCTTCTTTTTAACTTTGGTAAAACCAATTTCGTGGTGAAGAATGGCGACCGTATAGCACAGCTCATATGTGAGCGCGTCGGAATGCCCCCGGTAGAAGAAGTGCCTAATTTGTCCACAACGATGAGAGGGACACAAGGCTTTGGGTCAACCGGGACCAACAGTTGGCAGGGCTTAGCAGCTTCGGTGGAGAGGGAGGACTTAGAAGAGGAAGACCTCGGACCCCAGCTAACGGACTGCCAACAGAGGCCGGAACCACGCTTAGACGAAGGGCTTTCATGGGCCCAAAAGCAGGAGCTGGGACAAGTCCTCTCCCGCTATAAGGACGTCCTCACCCCAGTGCCGGGCGAAACAAGACTAATAGCCCATGAATTAGTCACAACGCCAGGGGAAGTGGTCAGACAGCGTCCTTACAGACTTCCGGAAGCTAAAAGAATGAAGTGATCCGGCAGGTCAAAGAGATGCTGGCTATGGGGGTGATTGAGGAGTCCCGTAGCCCGTGGAACAGCCCTATAGTTATGGTTCCTAAACCAGATGGATCGATCCGTTTCTGCATCGATTTTCGGAAAGTGAATTCGATATCCAGATTCGATTCGTACCCGATGCCGAGGATCGAGGAACTCTTGGACCGCTTGGGGCAAGCCAAGTACCTCACGACCCTAGACATGTCAAAGGGTTATTGGCAAGTCCCCCTCACGAGAGAAGCCCGGCCGAAGACCGCTTTCAGCACCCCAGTAGGCCTATATCAATTCAGGAGGATGCCTTTCGGCCTACATGGCGCTGCCGCTACATGCCAGCGTCTCATGGACATGGTCCTTCGCCCTCATCACGCATACGCGGTCGCCTATATGGACGACGTGGTGATCCATAGTGGGACCTGGACTCAGCATCTCCAGCAAATAGAAGCAGTACTACTATCCATCCGAAATGCGGGCCTCACCTTGAACCCAGCAAAATGCCTCTTCGGCGGTCAAGAGGTGAAGTATCTGGGCCACGTAGTCGGCCGCGGAACAGTAAAACCCCTCGTGAGTAAAATCGCCAGTGTGCAGGCATTCCCAAAACCCGTCAACAAAAAGCAGTTGCGGAGTTTTTTGGGGCTAGTGGGATATTATAGAAGGTTTATTCCACATTTTTCTGAGGAAAACGGCCGCACTGACAGAGATGCTCCGGAAGAACGCCCCAAATAAGGTGAAATGGAGCGCAGAAGCAGAAAGGATGTTTGACCTATTGAAAAAACAACTTTGTGAGGCTCCAGTATTGAAGGGGGTAGATTTCTCCAAAACCTTCATTGTCCAGACTGACGCCTCCGATACGGGTCTCGGGGCCGTCTTATCACAAAGACATGAAGGGGTAGAGCACCCTGTGCTATTTCTGAGTAGACGACTGGTACCAGCAGAGCGGAATTATTCCACTATAGAACGCGAGTGCCTAGCTATTAAGTGGGCTATCGATGCGCTTCGTTTTTATTTAGTGGGAAGGAGATTCATACTGGTCACGGACCACGCACCTTTACGCTGGCTAAACCAGATGCACAACCACAACTCCAGACTTACTCGGTGGTTTATGGCATTGCAAGCCTTTGAGTTTCAGGTGGAACACCGTGCCGGCAAGCTTCATCAGAATGCTGATGCCCTTAGTAGAATCACGTGCTGGCCGGATTCTCCTAAACCAGCCCGTGATATCTTAAGGGGGGGGATCTGTGACGCTGCAGCAGTACCTGAAGCCATGGAAATAAATACTGACCCGGTGGCAAGACCTGGTATTGCAGGAAGAGGCAGTAAAATTCCTTCCCAGCACAGATCACAAGGGAACAATCAGTCAGATCAGCCTAACCCGGGGGAAGGGAGGAGCGAGGTCACTGATTGGGCGCACCCTGCTAGGAGGCGGGCTTCCCAGGACAGACGTACCCTGTATAACAGGAAGAAGGAAAATGAAAGGAGAGGCAGAGGAGGAAGGAGGAGAAACAGAGACCGAGAGAGCAGCAAAGACAGAGAAAGCCAGAAGGCAGCTGGAAAAGCAACAGAGGCGTATGGGGAGAAGAGTTGGAATGAAAATCCCAAGGAGAGAAAGAACCAGAGGACAAGCTGGTTAGAGAAACAGAACTGGTTGAGAAGCCAGCCAAAGGAACCACAGAGGGGAGCATTTACCAAACCAGGATACAGATACCAGAGAGGCTCAGTGCAGCAGGAAACCTTCCAGGACTCAGAGGAGGGCGTGGCACAGAGAGACCCAGGTGGGAAGCCTAACGGTTTGGAACCAGAAGCTCAGCCGTGGAAATACTGGCAGCCGGTTGAAGAATCTCCCTGCATTCCTCATCAAGGTACTTTTAACTGCAATAAGAGTTTTTATGACAAGCCAAACTGTGTTATTGGTAGTTCTGAAACCCAGGGAAGGCATAGGATCTATCCAGACAGTTGGCTACAGCCAGAACCTCCAGCAATTAAACCTTGTGTCTCTTTTAAAACTCCTGAAGAAAGCAGTAAAGAAGCTAGCCTTAGAAATACTGCAGATATCTTTACCAGAGATATTTACCAGAGGATTTTAGAAGCATCCAAAGGGGAATTGCCAAAGGAAAACCCTCTGCCTGCCTATGATGTAAGATTTCCAGCACTTGCTGATAGAGACAAGTGGGGGAAGGGTAATTACAGCACCGTGCCTAAAGAGAGTGTGTGTAACGGTAGAATAGCTGTGAATGAAGCAAAGCCTCCCAGTCTCTGTATACCACAAGGAGAAGCAGTTTCCTCACCTGCTCCTCACAGCCAGCAAGCTCAAGTATTATTAAGAGGGCTTCACGCTTTCTTAGAAAAGCATCTTGTTCCTGAGCAGACAGTGTCAAGCCCAACCAACAAGCAACGCTGTTAAATCCTTTGCCTATGTTAGACCAGCCCATGGACTGCTCGACCTGCCTCATAGACAAGGTTTAAAAGGAAGCAAGAGCTTGTGTAGTGATCTGCTATAAGAAGTGCTATAGTACATGTTTGGAGTGCATGAACCCAAGAGCTTATGTGGATAAGAAAATAAGCTGATTGTTTTCACTCAATTGTACTGCATGAACTTTATAATTTCCTGTTTGTAGCTGGATAAAATATAAGACCCACATGCCAGGAATGTGGCTGTCTTGAATATAAGTTTAAGTTGGACATTATTGAAGAAGCAGTTTCTTTTCAACTTTCTGTTTGGCTATAAAATATTACCCTTCAAAACCTGTACAAAGTCCTATCTTTGGAGCGGGAGAAATAAACCCTAATAAAGAAATAAATTTTCTCTATTCGTGCCTTGCCTGTTCACTCGGTCACCCACAACTACAAGATGACCTCCAGGCTAGCCCTACCTTAAACCCTCAAGGTCAAGGTACGGGCACTAGGGGCGCTACAGAAGTCAGAACAATACAAACGGATATATGAGCATAGTTCGCACCCAGATCCCACAGGAGTCTCCCCTGCCTGTCGCCTCCGGTATCCTCTGTTATATGGTCTGACCCTCCATAGGTCCCCACAACAACCTCCCATCAATATAACAGTCTCCCCAGGGTCCATAAGGGAACTAACAGTACCAGAGGCAGGTCCTGTCAGATAAATCTGATTGATTTCTTTGACTGGGTAATCAGGGAGTTGGACCTTAGATATGGTGCACTTGGATTTCAGTAAAGCCTTTGACACCGTTCTGCACAGGCGACTTATAAACCATCCTAGGAATGGACCCTAAAGTTACTGATCGGGTTAGAAACTGGTTGAGTGGGCGGCAACAAAGGGTACAGGCAAATGGAGCTCATTCAGAGGAGAAGGAGTTACCAGTCGTGTGCCGCAGGGATCTGTCCTTGATCTGATTCTTTTTAACATCTTTGTTAGTGATATTGCAGAAAGGCTGCCAGGTAAGTATTGCCTCTTTGCGGATGATACCAAAATCTGCAATAGAGTAGACACCCAGGAAGGAGTAGATAACATGAGGAGGGATCTAGCTAAGCTTGAAGAATGGTCTAGAATTTGCTGAAATGAGCTGCAAAAATCCAAGGGAGCAGTACCGTGTAGGGGGTGAAGTACTTCTGTCCACAAAAGAAGAGCAGGACCTGTACGTGATTGTGTCTGATGATCTTAAAGTAGCTAAACAGGTGGAAAAGGCGATGATGAAAGCTAGAAGAATGCTTGGGTGCATAGGGAGAGGAATGGCCAGCAGAATAAAAGGAGGTGATAGTGCCTCTGTATAAGTCTTTGGTGCGACCTCATTTAGAGTGTTGTGTGCAATTCTGGAGACCACACCTTCAAAAGTATATAAACAGGCTGGAGTCCGTAGAGAGGGTGGCTACTAAAATGGTTAGTGGTCTTGTTTATAAAGCATATAAAAACAGACTTAAGGATCTTAACATGTAAACTTTAGAAGAAAGGCAGAATAGAGGAGATATGATAGAGATGTTTTAATACCTTTGTGACATAAATGCACTGGAGGAGAGCCTCTTTCGATTGAAAATAAGCTCTGCTACGAGGGGACAAGGGACGAGGGCGAAAAGGGATAGACTCAGGAGTAATATGCATAAACATTTCTTTATGGAAAGGGAGGTAGATGTGTGGAATAGTCTCCCAGTAGAGGTGGTAGAGATGAGGACAGTATCTGAATTCAAAAAAGCATGGGACAAACAAAGAGGATCTCTAAAGGGAAAAAGGGGACTATTGTAGTAGTTGAAATGGAAGGGCAGACTAGAAAGGCCTTGTGGTCTTGTTCTGCCATCATGTTTCTATGTTTCTACCATCATGGGTCTAGGGCCATTTGTTCCCTACCATATTTGTGGCAGTTATGTTAGGTCTCATTTTTTCTTTATATACCTCCCATTCCTCCCCCTTCTCACCTGACCACTCCGATATCCCCGTTTATCTAACATGGTAACCCCTCAACAAACTGCATCCACAGCTGGGCATGCTGTCTTTTCATAACTGACCCTCTTTCCTTGGTTGCCCGAGACACTCATTCAGTCATAGTTTTCATTTGGGCATTCAGGTGCCTCTTTCTCTACCCATTTGGTCAGAATCACAAGAGCCACACGTCCAAACTTTCGGCCTGCTGGTTCCACCTCTTTTTCTCTCAGGGGCTGCTCCTCTCCCAACAACAAGGCTGCATATGTCCACTTAAACAGGCCTCCCAGGACTCTGTGTAGATGCTCCAATACACCCTCCCAGTATCTTTTTAATGTAGAACACTCCAGAAACATGTGTGTCAGGTTGGCCCACCCCACCTCAAGCATTCTGGGGACTCCCACAATTTCATCTGTGCTCCTCACTCTCTTGAGATATACACTGTGCATCTCCTGCAGTGTAGCATCTGAGGTATTCCGTGGCAATTCCACAAAGAGCCACTTTAAATCATCCTCACCCAATGGATCTCCCAATTCAGTCACCCACTTCCCTGCCAGGATGTCAAACCTCTGCCTGACCTCTTGGAGTGTGCCAAATGATACCAGTGGGCAGGGACGGCCCAAGGGGGGTGCGGGGCCATGTGCGGAGACTTGGTGTGGGCCTCATTTGCATAAGTGGCCTTATTTGCATAAATATTTGCATAATGTTACCATACACTAACTTTTGGTAAACATGTCTCTTAATGAGTGTATGGATAAAGAAAGACTAAAAGATTTCTACATTACTATAATCCAGTGTCAACCGCCAGGCACATTAGGAACTACTACAAACGCTGCCCATTTAGAACCCATAGCAAAACCGCCATATCCTAACAGCACTACCAGGACTCACAAAGCACCATACTCTACCTATCAAAAGGTAGCACTGCAAATATTAAACCAATACATTTCAGAGAATACTGGGGAAAGAGAACAAGTGACAATGTCAAATAGGAATTACATAAACAGAATACCTCAGCTCAGTTACACATGCAGAACATAGACCATCACCAAACAAGGAATCACAATTTAGAAACAGGAAGGCAATAATTAAACTGGGAACCCCAAAAGCCAAACTTGGAATATACAGCAACACTGTAGAAATAAAACTATAAATTAATTTCCTCTTGTACCAAACAAAGCACAGACATTAATGATGCACGTTTCCCAGAGCTTTCATATTCCAGTTAATAAATTCAAAATAAAGAGATATCTTTCTACCTTTTGTGCATTTTTTTTCAGTTGCAATTGCTCCAGCCACTTTCTTCTGGTTTCTTAATGTTTTCTGCTAACTCTCCATCGTCTGCTGTCCATTTGTCCTTTCTTCTCTCTTCTAGGTTTTTTTCCATTCTATCTCTCTACATCTGCTTTAACATACTAATCTTTCTCCTTTTGCTCTTTCCTCATTCCTATTTCATCCACTCAAATTTTACCCCTCCATCCTCAATCCCCACCTACTCTCCCAATACCCGGCCAATTGTAGATTTTTCATCCCTCCCACACAAAATATTTTTCCCCTCTCCATTTTACTCTCGCAGCCCCATCCCATTCTAATCCTCCCCCAACATGAGCTCCCTTCTAGTTCCAGCCTCACCCAGCATCCATTCCCTTCTAGTCCCTGCATCAGCCCATTTCCAGTCCTAGCCCCCCATCAGCCCATTTCCAGTCCTAGCTCCCCCATCCATTTCCAGTCCGAGTCCCTTCATCAGCTCATTTCCAATCCTAGCCCCCCATCAACCCATTTCTAGTCATTTCCTAGCCCCACCATCAGCCCATGTCAAATCCTAGCTCCCCTCCACTCAGCCCAATTCCAGTCCAAGCCCCCCCATGGGTCCATTTCAATCCAAGCCCCCACCACAGCCCATTTCCAATCTTAGCTCCCCCCAACAGCCCATTTCCAGTCCTATCCTAGCTGCTCCATCAGCCCATTTCCAGTCCTAGCTGCCTTCCCTCACAGCCCATTTCCATTCCAAGTCCCCTCCCCATCAGCTATTTGCAGTTCAAGCCCCCCTTCCACTCAGCCCATTTCCATTCCAAGTCCCCGTCCCCATCAGCTATTTGCAGTTCAAGCCTCCCCTTCCACTCAGCCCATTTCCAGTCCTAGCAACCCCCCAACACCATTACCAGTCCTAGCCCCCCTTCAACCCACTTCCAGTCCTAACCCCACATCACCCCATTTTCAGTTTAAGCCCCCCCTATAACCCATTACCAGTCCTAACCCCCCATCAGCCCACTTCCAGTCCTAAACCCATCAGCCCATTTCCAGTCAGCCCCCAAAGCCCATTGACAGTCCTAACACCCCCCCATCAGCCCACTACCCATTACCTGTCCTAACCCCATCAGCCCACCTCAAGTCCTAACCCCTCCACATCAGCCCATTTCCTGTCCTAGCCCCCCCATAGCCCAGTACCAGTCCTAGCCCCCCATCATCCCACTTCCAGTCCTAACCCCACATCACCCCATTTTCAGTTTAAGCCCCCCCCAATAACCCATTACCAGTCCTAACCCCCCATCAGCCCACTTCCAGTCCTAAACCCATCAGCCCATTTCCAGTCAGCCCCCCATAGCCCATTGCCAGTCCTAACCCCCCCATCAGCCCACAGCCCATTACCAGTCCTAACTCCATCAGCCCACCTCAAGTCCTAACCCCTCCCCATCAGCCTATTTCCTGTCCTAGCCCCCCCCCATAGCCCATTACCAGTCCTAACCCCCCATAGCCCATTACCAGTCCTAACCCCCCAACAGCCCACAGCCCATTACCAGTCCTAACCCCATCAGCCCACCTCAAGTCCTAACCCCTCCCCATCAGCCCATTTCCTGTCCTAGCCCCCCCGAGCCCAGTACCAGTCCTAAGCCCCCCATAGCCCATTATCAGTCCTAACCCCCCATCACCCCATTTCCAGGCAGGCCCCATCAGCCCACAGCCCATTACCAGTCTTAACTCCCCCATAACCCATTACCAGTCCTAACCCCCCCCCAACATCCCACAGCCCATTACCAGTCCTAACCCCATCAGCCCACCTCAAGTCCTAACCCCTCCACATCAGCCCATTTCCTATCCTAGCCCCCCCATAGCCCATTACCAGTCCTAACCCCCCATCAGCCCACAGCCCATTACCAGTCTTAACCCCCCATAGCCCATTACCAGTCCTGACCTCCCCAACAGCCCACCTCACGTCCTAACCTCTCCCCATCAGCCCATTTCTTGTCCTAGCCCCCATAGCCCATTACCAGTCCTAACTCCCCCCCCCCCAACAGCCCACAGCCCACTACCAGTCCTAACCCCATCAGCCCAGAGACGCGAGGGAGACACTCTCCCTTCGCGAATCTGAAAGCCGGGCAGAGGGGCTCAGCCGGGCAGAGGGGGCCCCGCGGGACACTCCATTCTGCTGCTGCCGCAGCGGCAGCAGCAGCAGCCAGCTTTTTTTTTTTTTAATTTAATTTTTTAAAAAGCAGAATGTTCTTTGCGCGGGTCCCCCTGAAACGCGGGGCCCTGTGCAAAAAACATTCTTGCTCTATGGACGGGCCAGCCCTGCCAGTGGGATACTTTATTTAGCTTTGCAGGGGTCGCAAAAACACCCTATCCAGCGCTGTATACCCTTCAAACCCTTTTATTTCTTTCCCTCCCCCTGTGACATAGTGTCGACATTGTAGATAAGCAAAAAATGCGAGTTGGGGATTTGCCATTTGTTTTTCATTTCTTCAAAAGATGGGAAACATTCCCCTCCCAGCTGTATCAACTGTCCCACATCTTATAACCTTTGTGCTCCCATAGGCAGAAGACACTGTCCTCTCTCCCGGGGGGGAATTCCGGATTTCCCACAAACTGTTGGAATGCGGATCAACCTTTCGCCCCCCCCTCCCTGTGCACACCTTCCACCAAGCCCATGCCTTCTGCAGTGGGCCCGTAAACTTAGCGCACCCAACTGTCCTATTGCCCCACCATTGGGTCCCAGGCAAGAGGTTCATGCATCGGTACAGTGTGCATCCAGAGTCAAAGAAACCTCTGGGCGTTTATTGTTCCCCCCTTGCATTTAGTTCATAAGGGTAGCCACATTGTAGAGCCATAAATCAAGGAGCCCCAGCCTACCCCTTTCCTGTCCAATATCAGTTTGGCATAGCTAAGCCGGGCTCCCCTCCCCTTCCACAGAAAAGATATAATTATACTTCTATAGAGCTTTTCCTCCCATCCTTTAGGGAGCAGCTGGAGGGAGTAGAGCAGGCATGGCAGTATCACCATCTTTACCGGTGCCACCCTCCCCAGCAAGGATAGGGGCAATTCCCTCCAACGGATACACAGACTTCAGATGCTTTCCAGTCTGTCCCCAATGTTTTTTTGGTATACTTTCCCCAGGTCCATATTTAGGTAGATGCCCAGATATTTCAGGTATTCCCCTGTCTCTAGGGATAGGAGGCAATGTACTATTGTGGATCAGGAACTGGTTAAAAGATAGAAAGCAGAGGGTAGGGCTAAATGGCCAATTTTCCCAATGGAGAAAGGTGAATAGTGGGGTACCCCAGGGATCTGTGCTGGGTCCGCTGCTTTTTGACATATTCATAAATGACCTGGAAAGTGGAATAACAAGTGAGGTTATCAAATTTGCAGATGACACAAAACTATTTAAAGTTGTTAAAACCCAAGAGGATTGTGAAAAATTGCAAGAGGATCTTGATAAATAGGAAGACTGGGCATCAAAATGGCAGATGAAATTTAATGTGGACAAGTGCAAGGCTATGCACCTAGGGAAGAACAACCCAAACTATGGTTACACGATGCAAGGTTCCACATTAGGAACCACCACCCAGGAAAAAGATTTAGGCGTCATTGTGGATACCATGTTAAAACCCTCGGCCCAGTGTGCAGTGGCGGCCAAGAGAGCAAATAGAATGCTAGGTATGATAAGGAAAGGAATGGAAAATAAAACAAAAGATATTATAATGCCTCTATATCGTTCCATGGTGAGACCGCACCTTGAATATTGTGTGCAATTCTGGTCGCCGTATCTTAAAAAGGATATAGCGATTTTAGAAAAGGTACAGAGAAGAGCCACCAAAATGGTAAAGGGGATGGAAGGATACTCCTATGAAGAAAGGCTAAAAAGGTTAGGGCTCTTTAACCTGGAAAAGAGACGGCTGAGGGGAGATATGATAGAAGTCTATAAATTAATGAACGGAGTAGAATGGGTAAACGTAGATCGATTGTTTACCTTATCAGAATATAGAAAGACTAGGGGACATGCAATGAAGCTACAGGGTAAACTATTTAAGACTAATAAAAGAAAATATTTTTTCACTCAACGTGTAATCAAACTCTGGAATTTGTTACCGGAGGATGTAGTAAAGGCTGTTAGTGTAGCTGGGTTTAAAAAAGGTTTGGACAAGTTCCTGGAGGAAAGGTCCAGAAACCATTATTAAGAAGTGACCGAAGATATCAATGCTTGACCCAGTACAAGCATTGTGGAACTTGTGTCTCTTGGGGAAACTGCTAGGTACATATGACCTAGATTGGCCACTGTTGGAAACAGAATACTGGGCTTGATGGACCTTGGTCTGACCCAGTATGGCATATCTTATGTTCTTATGTTCTAGTAGAGGGAAATCAGCCTTCCCTCTGCACGCACATACCCGCGACGCCAGCATGGCTTCAGATTTTCCCAAGTTGATGCACAGACCTAAGAACGCCCCAAATAGCCTAGTAAACCGTGTAAATGCCTTAACCAGGAATATTCAACAGCACCTACATGGTTAGTGCCATTGAATATTCCCAACTATGCCCCCTATATGCCCTGATGCTATCCGGGTAGCAGTGGGGAGTGTTGGGGGTATTCCGGGGCAGAGTGGCGGCACGGGGTCTTGATAATTAGATAGCGGCGATATTGGACTGCTACCTGGTTAGCCTTCCATGGCTAAAACTAGGCGAGCTTTAGGCTCCCCTAGTTCTAGCTGAGGCTGCTAACTGGGTAGTGGTCCAATATTACTGCTACCCAATTAGTGTCTTTGACTGACTCTATACGGCGCCTAACCAGGATATTCAATAGGGTATAACGCGCACAACAGAATAGAGAGTCCATCGTGTCCATCACATTTCCTATGTTCCTACTGGCACTGTTTAGAAAAAGCAGCATATCATCAGCATATAAGTTGATCTTGTAGGGGTCTCCCCATATCAGAATCCCATGCCATTCTTTAGTTTGCCATATCTGCAGGGCCAAAGGCTCCAGTATTAGCAAAAACAGAAGTGGTGATAACAGGCAACTCTGCTGCATACTTCATTGCGAATAGAATGGGCCTGATTAACAGTCATTAGTAACATAGTAACATAGAATATGATGACAGATAAAGACCAGTATGTTTATCTAGTCTGCCCAGCAAGGTGGCAAGAGTAGGTGCACCTGCTGCTCCTGGTCACTCCTATTTGTTGAGATATAAGAGATAGATATGTTTGTTTTGATTTTATCCTGTTGCTATAAAGGGATCCACTGTGTCTGTCTCATGCCATTTTGAATTCTGTCACTGTGTTTGCCCCCACCACTTCCATCAGGAGGGCATTCCAAGCATCCACCACCTTTTCAGTGAAAAAGAATTTCCTGACATTGCCTTTCAGTTTACCCCCTTGCAGCTACTTGTTATGCCCTCTAGTTTTACAGCTTCCCCGTCTTTAAGTATTTAAAGGTCTGAATCATATCTCCTCTGTCCCTCCTCTCTTCTAGAGTGTACACATTTAGGTCTTCAAGTTTCTTCTCATACATCTTCTGGCGCAGGCTCCAAATCATTTTGGTCGCCTTCCTCTGAACCATTTCCAGTCTTTATATATCCTTTGCTAGATGTGATCTCCAAAACTGAACACAATATTACAAGTGAGGGCTCACCAGCGACTTGTACAGTAGCATTAGTACCTCCTCCTTTCTACTGGTGATTCCTCTCTATATGCAACCCACCATCCTTCTGGCTTTTGACACTGCCTTGTCACACTGTTTCGCCACCTTGAGATCCTCAGAAACAAACACTCCAAGGTCCTTCTCCTAGTCCATGCACACCAACCTATTGCTCCCTATTACATACAATTCCCTTGGATTTCTGCTTCCCAAGTGCATGACACTGCACTTCTTCACATTAAATCTTAATTGCCAAGCATTAGACCATTCTTCCAGCTTTTGTAGATCTTTCCAAATGTTATCCACTCCCTCAGGGGAGGCCACTCTGTTGCAAATTTTTGTATCATCTGCATAAATACAGACTTTTCCATTCGGTCCTTCAGCAATATTACTCACAAATACATTGAACAATACCATCCCAGGACCGAACCCTAGGGCACACCACTAATCATCTTCCTTTCATCCAAGTGAGTTCCGTTTACCATCACCTTCTGTCATCTGTCAGTCAACTAATTTCTGTTCCAGTTCACTACCTTGGGACCAATCCCCATACTGTTGAGTTTATTGATAAGCCTCCTATGAGGAATAGTATCAGAGGCTTTGCTGAAATCTAGGTAGATCACATCAATTGCATGCCCTTGATCTAGTTCTCTGGTCACCCAGTCAAAGAACTCAATCAGATTTGTTTGGCAAGATGGTCCTTAGGTAAAACCATGTTGCCTCAGATCATGCAACCTGTTGGTTTTGAGAAAGTCCACTATTTGCTTTTTTCAGGAGCGCCTCCATTAAATATTTGTGCTTGGGATCCTGATAAAGCACCTGTACCCACTCTAGAAAGTCTCCCCTAATCCCAAATTTGCTTACCACCCCAAACATGATATCCAAGGACACATTATCAAAAGCCTTTTTGGCATCGAGGTTTATGATAATCTCGTCTCCTACCTTGTTGCATCTGCATACAGCACGTCAAGGGCTCATAAAATGTTAGTGGATGTGAACCACCCTGGTACAATTCTTATTTTATTTATATACCGTGCTATTCTGCATCAGTGCAGCTTACATTGAACAGAGCATTATAACTTGGAGATAGCTATTTTATAGGGAACATGGGCTATGGAGTGTTAAGTGGCTTGCCCAAGACCACAAGGAGCACCTGTGGGACTAGAAACCCCAGTCCTTTCTGGCCCAAGGTTGCTGTCCTCTAGTGGGATTTGAACTGCCGATCTTCTGGCCTGAAGTACCTTGCCCCAACCACTAGGCCACTCCTTGGCATGCACCAGCATAGGCATTTTGCCTGGATTGCTGCCACAAACTGAACATCTTGGTTTATCAAAGAAATTGGTCTGTAGGAACCCACTAGGGCAGGGTCCCCTAAGATCTTATAAAATTCGTCTCTTAGTCCATCCGGTCTGGGAGCCTTTGTGAGTTTACAGGCATGAACTGCCTGCAGAACTTCGTCTTTTATGAAGGGGGGATTTTAACACTCCCTATAATTTGAGTGGATGAAAAAGGAATAAAGAAAGAAATGGAGGAAAGAGTAAAAGGGGAAAGATCAGTATGTTAAAGCAGATGTAGAGAGAAAATGGAAAAAAAACTAGAAGAGAGAAGAAAGGACAAATGGACAGCAGACGATGGAGAGTTAGCAGAAGACACGAAGAAACCAGAAGAAAGTGACTGGAGCAATTGCAACTGAAAATTAAAGTGCACAAACAATAAAAGGTAGAAAAATACTTTTTTATTTTGAATTTATTAACTGGAATATATCAGCTCTGGGAAATGTGCATTGTTGACGTCTTTGCATTTTGTTTAGTACAAGAGGAAACAAGGGCCCGATTTTTGAAGGCATTTACATCGGCCACTGCCCTAGTTACCTGTGTAAATGCCGTATCCGGGATTTTCGAAGGGCACCTACATGGGTAGTGCCCTTCGAAAATACCGGATATGTTCCTAACGCGCCCAGATGCTATGCGGTTAGCATTGGGGCGTGTTAGGAGCGTTCTAGGGCAGAGCAGGGGTGGAGGAAAGGGCTAACCAGGTAGCACTAATTTTTGATACTACCTGCTTAGACCTTTGTGCCTTAAAGATAGGTAAGGTTTTTCCTCTCCTGTCTTTCAGGCGCATGGGCTAAACGGGTAGCATTGAAAATCAGTGCTACCTGGCTAGCTCCTGTAGCTTCCAGGGTGTGTGGCGAGACCAGAATTTTCAGTGCCAGGACCATGTATGACTTCGGCATTGAAAATCCGAGTTAGGCAGAAGAGGGGTGGGCTATGCGCTGATGAAAATCAGGCCCTTAATTTATAGTTTTATTTCTCCAGTGTTGCTGTACATTCCAGGTTTGGCTTTTGGGGTTCCCAATTTAATTATTGTCTTTCTATTTTTAAATTGTGATCCCTTGTTCTTTGTTTGGTGATGGTCTATGTTCTGCATGTGTAACCGAGCTGAGGTATTCTGTTCATGTAGCTTCTATTTGACAGTGTCACTTGTTTTCTTTCCCCAGTAGGAGATGTATTGTGTTTAATATTTGCAATGTTGCCTTTTGATAGGTAGAGTTTGGTGCTTTGTGAGTCCTGGTAGTGCTGTTATGATATGGTGGGTTTGCTATGGGTTCTAAATGGTCAGTGTTTATAGTACTTCTTAATATGCCGGGCGGTTGGCACTGGAGTATAGTAATTTAGAAATCTGGTAGTCTTTCTTTATCCAGACACTCATTAAGAGGCATGTGGAGGACTGGCCTAGTGGTTGGGGCAAGGTACTTCAGGCCAGAAGGTTGGGGGGTTCAAATCCCACTAGAGGATAGCAACCTTGGGCTGGAAGGACTGGGGTTTCTAGTCCCACAGGTGTGCTCCTTGTGGTCTTGGGCAAGCCATTTCACCCCCCATAGCCCATGTTCCCTGTAAAATAGTTATTTCCAAGTTATAATGCACTGTTCAATGTAAACTGCACTGATGCAGAATAGCACAGTATATAAAAGAATGTAAATAAATAAAATGTTTACTAAAAGTTAGTGCACATTAACTTCATGCAAATGAGGCCCCGCAATGAGTCCCTGCACCCCCCTTGGGCCATCCCTGAGACTAACTAGTGAGTGCGAAAACTGCTAGTGTGGAAGAACTGAACCAGTAATGAAACCAGGGCATCCTGTCTTCTCCCACCAAGTCACCAGACTAACCAGGGCCAGTGTTAAAGGTTTTGGCGCAACCTACAGATCAGCGCCCCTCCTTTCTCTTTCTTCTTATTATTAATGGTAGGTAGCACCCATCCCCCCTTTCCCAAAACTCCTTTGTGAATTTTGTTCACAAGATGCTAATACTTCTCCTTCAAATCAAATATTGTAACAAGAAAATTGCAGTGAAGGGGCAAATGCATCGCCGGAATAAAAATCTGTATGGAGATTAAATATTTAACATTGTATGAACAGAATTAGAAAAGGTACAGAGAAGAGCCACCAAAATGGTAAAGTGGATGGAAGGATATCCCTATGAGGAAAGGCTTAAAAGGTTAGGGCTTTTTATCTTAGAAAAGAGACAGCTGAGGGGAGATATGATAGAGGTCTATAAAATAATGAATCAAGCGGAACGGGTAAACATAGATTGGTTATTCATTCTTTCAAAAAGTAGAAAGATTAGGGGCCACGCCATGAAGAATTTGGAGAAATTTCTCTAAATCCACCACCCCACAACAGCACAAACTTCCAAAACTCACACAACAAGGATCCGACCTAGAAAAGGACAGGACCATAAATACTAGCATGGGCCCTAGAAAATCCATACACCTACTAGGAAAACTGAACAAGCCAGATTCCTACCTAGAAACTCCATGCTAACAGTACACCTGACCCCAGTCCCACACTCAGAATATAGATAGTCTCTTAGCAAGTGCAGGATAAGTGACCACAAACTGACAATAGAAATAGGAGGACAAAAATTAAACTAAAACGCCAAAAAGCCAAACTCTGCATGCAGTCCAGCACCAGATTAACAGAAAGATGCACCTGTTAATTACAAAAACGGGCATTCAGGCAACTGCACGACTTTACTCAAGAAAATCAGGGAAAATAATTAGAATCAGAGATGTAATGGGATCATAAAAAAAAAGACATAAAAAGTGTTTTTCCATGTTTGAATGATTTAAATATAAATCTGCTTTAAAATGCCCTGAACATGCGGCATATATTCCCGACTATTATATCTGCTAAAGAAAATGCGTTAAGGCAGCTAAAGAGAAAAAGGCACGTTCTGCCAAGCGGGGCTTGGGTAAGGGTCCCAATTCACAATGAATATTCAATTTCTCATTGAAATATTTAAATACAATTCTATGGAGACTAGGGGGCTTGTTTACTAAGCAGCGGTAGCGGCTTCTGACCGATATCGGAGCTGCGGCCCCATTGAATACTGCTGCTTAGTAAAGAAGTCCCTAGGTTTGTAACCTTCTCTTCATACCATCTTCCACCTGTTGGGGCATTCATCTGTTGGCAATAAAACTCAGATCAAATTACGTTTTCTAGTTTAAAATGACAGGAAACTACTGTGGTGCCGTGTGCTTTGCATTTTTAAAATTGCCAGTGCCTAGAAAGGTCTGTATAGAGCCAGAGAGCAAAATCAGTGCCTTGAAATGGCCAGGCTCAAGGAAGTCCAAGAATGAAGGCGGAGCTTTAGTGAAAAGAAGATGCCACCATCACACTCTTTAGCAGCACCCTTCAGAGTCCTTTTTTCAAAACAAATTTTGACCTAGAAGCAAATCCTGATTCTACAAAAAATTCTATTACAATTTTTACAGATTTGCACATTAATTTTGTAACACTCAACACAGGATTTTCCATTTGGACATGCAAAATTCATGACTGGCCCAAGATCACCTCAACTCTTTGGGGTCCTTTTACGAAAGTATGCTAAGCAGTGATTGCCAGCGGCCTGAGCGTGCGGCGCCGGCAAGGCAAATGCGTGCCATACTACCACCTGCTCGGTCCTGTCAGTGGCGGAATTGATCCGAGCTGGTTCCTGTTTGGATCGAGTCCCGCCACTGGCTGTAACCCAAGGTAACTGTTAGCATGGAATCAGCACAATTAGCACATCCTGATTTCATGGTAACTGTGTTGTGTGTGTTAGGATGCTAAGTGGGTGGAGTGATCACCTTGCAGTCAGCATACTCCACACTAACTGCAAGGCATGCCATTAGCCCAGGTGCGCTTACTGACAGCTCGATAGGGGGAGGTAAGTGCATTGTGCTAATTCTAAGGCACGTTAAGGCATGATGCACTGCGCTAAATGCTAGGATCATGCTTTCCATGCTTCCTGACAGTTAATGCAGTGGGATTGCACCTAACGTGCCATGACTTTGAGTGGCATGGGCGTGTTAGGTGCAACACTATAGCGCCCTTTGAGTTAGCCAGTTCCATTCCCCGCCCTCCTAGAGATTGGAAGACCTAGAAAAAAATGTTAGAGAGCAAAATTTTATTTTCCAGAGGTTAGAAATAGAAAAATTACAAACTCTGGAAAAACTGAGATAAAAGAAGTATGGACTATTTTCTTATACGTTATGTAAAATATTTTTAAAGACACAGTGAATCCCTTTACAGCAACAGGATAAAATCAAAATAAATAGAAACATAGAAACATAGAAAAAATGACGACAGAAAAAGACCACATGGCCTATCTAGTCTGTCTTTTCATATCAACAACCACAACAGTCCCCTTTTTTCTTTTAGAGATCCTCTGTGTTTGTCCCATGCTTTTTTGAATTCAGTTACCATCCTCATCTCTACCACCTCCACTAGGAGACTATTCCATGGATCCACCACTCTTTCCGTAAAGAAATATTTCCGCATATCACTCCAGAATCTATCCACTTTCACCCTCATCCCATGTCCCCTCATAGCAGAACTTGCTTTCAATCGAAAGAGGCTCTCCCCCTGTGCATTTATACCATGGAGTTATTTAAACGTCTCAATCATATCACCTCTATCCCGCCTTTCCTCTAAGGTGTACATATTAAGATCCTTAAGTCTATCCTCATATGCTTTATGATGAAGACCACTAATCATTTTGGTAGCCACCCTCTGTACTGACTCCATCCTGTTTATATCCTTTTGAAGGTGCGGTCTCCAGAATTGCACACAATACTCCAAATGAGGTCACACCAGAGGCACTATCACCTCCTTTTTTCTGCTAGCCATTCCTCTCTGTATGCACCCAAGCATCCTTCTATATTTTGCTGTCGCCTTTTCTACCTGTTTAGCTACTTTAAGATCATCTGACACGACCACGCCTAGGTCCCGCTCTTCTTTAGGGGACAAAAGTACTTTACCCCCTATACTATATTGCTCTCTTGGATTGCTGCAGCCCAAAAGCATGACCTTGCATTTTTTAACATTAAATCCCAGCTGCCAAATTCTAGACCATTCTTCAAGCTGAGCTAGATCCCTCTTCATGTTATCTACAACTTCTTAGGTGTCTACTCTATTGCTGATTTTGGTATCATCTGTAAAGAGGCAAACCTTACCCGACAGCCCTTCTGCTATATCACTAACAAAGATGTTAAACAAAATCGGATCAAGAACAGATCCCTGGGGCACACCACTGGTAACTTCCATCTCCTCAGAGTGAGCTCCATTTACCTGCACCCTTTGTCGCTTCCCACTCAACCAATTTCTAACCCAAGCAGTAACTTTAGGGTCCATCCCTAGGGTGCTCAGTTTGTTTATAAGTCATCTGTGAGGAACGGTGTCAAAGGCTTTACTGAAATCTAAATACACCACATCACGGGCTCTCCCTTGGTCCAACTCCCTGGTCACCCAGTCAAAGAAGTCAATCAGATTTGTCTGACAAATGTAACTATCTTAACAAATAGGAGTGACCTGTATGGAGTGGTGGGTACACACCTAAACAAAGGCATGGGGGGAGGGTGACCTGCACGGAGCAGCATGTGCACCTAGTCTTGCAGCCTTGCTGGGCAGACTAGATGGACCATACTGGTCTTTATCTGCCATAATATACTATGCTACTATATGTTACTATACTTTATCTGCCAACTATACTATGTTGCTATATGTTACTATGTTTTCAAAATATTACTGCAACCAAGTAACAAAGAGTGGAGCCATAAAAAATAAATAGTTTTTACCTCGTTGCAGAGTCTGCAAAGGGCCTCCTTTGGTGGTAGTGGGGGCGGAGAGTGGTTCTGGCTGTGGACCCCATTTGTATTTTTTGGTTATGGGGACCGAAGCAGAGCTGAGGGGGAGCTGTAACAGGTCACACTATTCACAGAGTACCAAACAGAAAAAAGCAGCAGCTCGTGAGGCCTATGTGGTGTGGGGCTGTGTGAGGGCTGGCTCCAGGCATGCTGCCCTGATAGGCACCACTGCTGGCTGCGATTACATCTTTGGCCCACGGGAGCAGCCTGGCCCACAGGCCCCCAAAGTACTGCTGGCTGTGACTGTGGCTCTCTTTTGTTCTTCAACCCACAGGACAGGCTGTTTCTGCAGGCCGAAGAGCAAAAGGAAGCCGCAGTCGGGGCCAGAAGTACTTTTGTGTGCCGACAGACAGGCTGCTCTCATGACACAGGCACCACTGCTGGCCCCGATCGCCTTCTTCACCTCTTCAGCCTATGAGAGTAGCCTGTTCCGCGGGCCAAAGAGCAAATGAAAGCTGCGACCGAAGCCAGCAGTACTTTTGTGTGTCTGCGGAACAGGCACTGCTGCATTCTCCTTTGGTCTGTGGTTGCAACTTCAGCGCCCCTTATTACCGGCGCCCCCCTGCTGTGCTTCCCCAGCTTACCAGGTAGCGCTGGCCCTGAGACTAACTAATGTTGTTTTAAAAGCATTTCACAGTGAAGGCTTTTTTAAAAACTTGTGTATGGGGCTGCTTTATAAAAGATTAAGAGGTCAATATTCAGCCAGCATGGTGAGCAGGTTAAGTTTCACGCCGGCCCTGATATTTCATTTAATTTGTATATTCAGGACTGATTTCCATACCACTCAACAACATCACAATTCCCATAAAACCAGAGGTGAAATACCTCGGAGTCACCCTCGACAGAGAGCTGAACCTCCAAGCCCACATCAGCAAAACCACCAGGAATGCCTATCTAAAGATGAAAATCATCAGACGCCTCAAGCCTATCCTCTCCCAAGACCACTTCCGGACTGTTTGTCAAGCCATCATCATACCATTATTGGATTACTGCAATCACATCTACCTAGGACTCCCAAAACAAATACTCCGACCCTTGCAGTTAGCACAGAACACCGCTGCCCGCATAATAACTGGTTCCTCAAAGCAGGATCACATCACCCCCATCATGAACGGCCTGCAGTGGCTTCCAATTGACTCCCACATCCGATACAAAACCATATTGAACATTTACAAAATCAAACAGGGCCTCTCAGCGAACAGTCTACTATCCATCATCAAATTCGACACAAGCAAAAGGCCGAGGAGGAAAGGCACCTCCGACACCATCGTAACTCTCAAGGACTTCACCAAAACAAAGCAAACCACGTCAAAGAGAGCAACATCCCTCGCAGCACCAGCCATGCGGAACTCCCTCCTCGCCAGCCTACAATCAACTGTCGACCTGAAGGAATTCAGAAAATTACTCAAGACCACACTTTACATAGAACACTATGGCGACATCACGTAAACTGTCCACAGACCCTGCTCCATTCACCACCACCCTCCCTTCAAAGTTCCCCCCTTTTTTTCTCTCCAATCCCCCCTCCCCACAACTGTGTATAGTACAACTGTGTATAGTACATTGTAACTAGCACACGCTGTATATATTGCATGTATTGATTAAACTCTACAGGTCTTCCCCCTCACAAACACTTATACTCAACCACTGTATGCCCACACCCCCACCCTACCACAAATCTAAATCATTTGATGTGAAAGTCGCCTTGATTTTAGGATAAGGCGGGATACAAATCCATTGAAATAAAATAAAAAATAAATAAAGTAGTGGTGCTGAGTGTAGGGATTGTGTGGTGACTGCAATGCACAATCCATCAAGTTTAGGCCTGCTCTTCAGAAGGCCTAAACTAAATATATAAATCATCTGTTTAGCTGCTGAATACCACTGCTGAATGGATAATTTTTACGCTCACCCTTGCCTGACTCATAATTACATGGGTATAGCAGGACAAGGTAACGCATCCTCTGTTAGTAACGATGGAACATTCTGGTTCCTTGTTCCAAAGCTGACCACTGTGAATTGTGTAGAGTCAAGGAGGTTGAATCTACCTGTCACTCTTGTGGCAAGGGGTGTCTCTGTCTGTCTTTTAGTGGATAGTATAAGAGGCCTCAGTAGGCAGGAGCCAGGGGTCTTCCTTCCTCGCTGAGAGGAGAAGCAGGAGGAGCCGATAAGAGGCTGGGGTGCAGCCTGAGTGAGTCAACTCAGGAGCACTGCATCCCTAAACCAGTTAGGACCAGCCAAAAGCTACAAATTTAACTTATGGTGATGGCGTTATGAAGCACACGAGGACAAATTTAAAGATCTTAATATGTATACTTTACAGAAAAGGCGGGATAGGGGAGATATGATAGAGACCTTTAAATACCTCCGTGGCATAAATGCACAGGAGGATCTCTTTCAATTGAAACCAAGCTCTGCTATGAGGGGACATAGGATGAAAGTGAAAGGGGATAGACTCAGGAGTAATATGTGGAAATATTTCTTTACAGAAAGAGTGGTAGATGCATGGAATAGTCTCCCAGTGGAGGTGGTGGACACGAGGAAAGTATCTGAATTCAGAAAAGCATGGGACAAACGCAGAGAATCTCTAAAGGTAAAAAGGGGATTATTGTAGCTGATATGGAAGGACAGACTAGATAGGCCATGTGGTCTTTTTCTGCCGTCATGTTTCTATCTTTCTAAAGGTCAAGCTGTACAAAAAAACATACACAAAATAACAAGACACCATAAATATAATCAACAGACAATTTAAAAACTCTAATGAGACATAAAAACATTGGGGTGTTCTGAGGGCGCAACCCAAGGATAACTGCTTAGCAGAAGGGGATGAGCAGGAGAGAGAAAGGAATAAAGTAAGAGAAGGTAGCCCGGAGGAGTGGAAGAGAGGCTGGGTACAGAGATAGAGAGAGGTACATATAGAGAAAAGAGATCGATTGTTTCACTGCTCTGTGCTGTTTCCACTTTTCTGTCTTATTGTTTGATTTTTTTTTTTTACTGCTCTTTACTTTTTCTTTTTTTTATAATGTAATTTTATTGTAAATTGCTTTGGCAAGCTTCTGAAAAGTGACATAGAAAGTAAATATGCTAAGGACAGGAGAGGAAGAAGGAAAATATGTTTTAAAAGAGAAAATATGTTTTAAATGATGAGGCAGAAAGGAAAATAAGAAAAACCATAGAGCAAGCAGGGAAAGGGAGAGGACAGAAATCAAAGTGTTCACACAAAGGCTGGGACATATCCAGGACAAGGGGAGGGAGCGAGAGAGGGTAGTTCCAGGCCCGGAGGTGAGGAAAAACACTGCTATCTGCTCATCTCCTTCAGTCCTGTGGTCACTAAGGGAAAAGAATCCGGCTGGAGAGTGGGGAAAAGAATTGTGGAGGCTTGCAGTGGCCTGTGCTGAAATCCCCTTGGCAGAAACCCTCTTGGCAGCTCTATAGCTGATGTGCATCAGCTGTTTTTAAAAAAAATGTGTTTTGAATGCAAATTTAAAGTTTACATTTTACTACCAAGCATGGCATCTAACAAGAAATATTCAGACTTCTGGTACATTGCAATGCTGAATTTTAAAAGGTTAAAAAAAAGGTTGAATGTGAAAAGTTGTGATAGAAAACAAAACAATACACCCATTTGCAGAAACCAGAAGAAACTATGTAATGTGTTCGGTAGGGTCAAGCTGACTACAACCTTTCCGAATAAAGCAACTGCTTGCTGTGGTTTCTGGTATCAATTCAACTTGCTTAATAGACCGAAAATGTCATGAAACCAAACAAGAGAAATCCAATTCCATCATTTCGTCATTGCAAGCCAAGAAATGCGATTAACAGGTTAATGTAATTAAAAAGCTGTCATTTAATAAGTTATTGATTTTCTCAGCATCTTCCTCCAAATGCTTTTGCATGTAAAAATACACACGTAATGCAATATTGATTAGCATGAATTCATATATTCGGATTCCACCTACTTGAAGTTCTGATGAATGTGGGTGAGCAAAACTGTTATTTGATTAGCATCGATCCTGGTGCCTCTATCTTGCGGCAGGATGGAACCTAGTAGTTCATTAAAGCAGAATAGCTTACAGCCTGCACGAATCTTTGAAAGGTCAAGGATGCAAGAGGCAGGCTGTAACTTTCCCATTCTGCGCCGTAGGCATGGAACTGTTGCACATTGATCTGTTTCTTCCGATCTCGGCATGGAAGCACATTCTCTGCGCTCAGAATTGAAAGCCAAGGCAGACAGAATGCCAGGATACTAACGTCTTTGGCAGTAAATTCTGAATGCGTTTTATACGGAATCACTTTTGGGCAGATATCTCCATCCCACAAAGGCCAGTTCTGGTTTTGTTGTGCTGCCTTAGTGGACCTGAAGTGCCTGTGATGAAATTAGAGCTTTTCGGGTGCAATAAAGTAAAACCAGAACCAGCTCAGTCTGCCTGTGTGACATAATCACCTTATTAACCATTTGTTGTAAATCTGCAGAGCTGAGGTCTAACCATCCCCCCCCCAATTCTGTCACTTTTTGAGTTACTCCAAGAAGGTTTCCCGTGCCTCTCCCACCCCACAGCTAGTCAGGTTTTCAGGCTATCCATGATAAATATAAGAACATAAAAACTGCCATACCAGGTCAGACCTTCAAACTCAGTATCCTGTTTCCAACAGTGTCCAATCCAATTAGGAGGGCAAGAAGTAGAGAGCTCAGGATAGTGGTGATGGATGTTGTGTAAAGTTTCTCCCCTTCTTCTCAGACAGACATTGAATAACTTTCTCTTGCCTACACCCCTTAACCCTTTGACATGTGCCCTCTCTTCCACATTTCTTTTTTAGTGCCCTCAAGTCAGTGCTGACTCCTAGGGATCCAGCTGCCTCTGGGATTTCTTGGCAATGTATCACAAGGCCTTTTCTTCCAAGGCAATGGAGGGTCAAGTGATTTGTCCAAGGTCACAAAGAGTGCTAGTGGGACTTGAACCCTTGATCCTCATCAGTTGCTGTAACCACTAAGCCACGCCTCCACTCTACTACATACATGTCAAAGCCTCCTCAGCTTGTCCTTATTCCTCCCAAGCCTGCCACCATCAGCCTCAGCCTTCTTAGCTGTACAATTGTAGCTGCAATAGATTGATACAATAAAATATCTCCAAACCTTTGTATTTGTAATTCCTTTTTTGTTCTTTAATTCAGATTTATTTTAATTTCCCTATTTGTTTATTTAATTAAAATGTTCATAAGCTGCCTATCAGTATTCCTAAGCAGTAATACAATCCTACATTTGCAATAATAAAACATATATTAAACAGACTAACTGGCCTAGTGGTTGGGGAGTGGAGGAGTGGCCTAGTGGCTGGGGCAAGGTACTTTGGGCCAGAAGGTCAGGGGTTCAAATCCCACTAGAGGACAGCAACCTTGGGCCAGAAGGACTGTGGTTTCTAGTCCCACAGGTGCTCCTTGTGGTCTTGAGCAAGCCACTTAACCCTCCATAGCCCATGTTTCCTGTAAAATAGTTCTCTGTGTGCTGTGCTTTCCTGTCTAATCAATGTGTTTATACCTCAAAAATTTCCTGTCATGATTTGACAATTTCCAATCTGTAATCAAAACTGCTGCTGATCACTGGAAGTAGCAGTATACTAAATAAATAAAATAAAATAAACTAGCAGATAAAAAAAATCAACTTGAAACATAAGCCTCCCTAAACAGCAAAGTTTTCAAGTGTTTTCTAAAAGAAATATCATGATCCACACGAAGCGCAAGAGGCAAAGAGTTGCAAAACTTTGGTTCAACGACAGAAAACACCCTCGAGCGCACAGTTTCTTTCTTTATCACTGCTACAGTAGGAACAACGAGCAATGCTCGATCCCCAGATCACAAATCCCTCCTGGGAATATATCGCTCTAACAAGCCAATAATTCATTATATTTCGCAGCAGATAGTCAGGAAAATGCAAAGCACAAACAGCTAAACTTTAAATGAAATGAAACAGGCAGCTCGATCAACATAGGGATAACATGTTCAAACATTTCGCTACCCAAAATTACCCTGGCTGCTGCATTCTGAGCCAGTTGTAGCTGATTTAACAATTATTTGGGCAACCCCAAATAGAGCATACCACAATAATCCAGCCGCTGTAAAACCAAAGTTTGCACCACCGTACGAAAAGCATCCTGTTCTAAATACTTTTTAAGACGCCTATCCTGCCGCAACTTAAAAAGCACTCCTTGTACCACCTTCAGTACTTGACCATGAAAGGATAATTTATCTCCAAATGCACCACCTTATCCTTTACCATGTCCACCCAAGGAATTGCGTTTAGGGAAAGAAAGCCCCATTAGTACAAACTAATATAGCCTCCGTCTTTTTAAAATTAAGAACCAAGCCATTATTTGCCAAGCACTGTAATATCTTAGGAAAAGCTGACATTAATTGCTAAGAAGATATCCCCACTGACACTTAAAATGCTCAAATAATCAAAATATCATCAGCATAAAACCGAAAATCCAGACCCAAAATACAAAGCAAGGTACAAATAGGGGCCAAATAAATGTTAAACAACATCGTAGATAAAGAGGCACCTTGAGGAACCCCTGTCTCCACTAAACGCCATCCAGATTTCCGAGGCGATATTTTCACTTGACTCAAATGACCAGACAACAAAGACGCAAACCACTGCAAGACTACACCTCAGCCATGTGCAGGAAATCATACTTTTTGAGCTTCCTGGAAGCCCAGTGATGATATCATCACCCCCTTTCATACTTGCGCCCTTTGTACCCACACAGCCCTTGGTATGGCCCTCCCTCCAATACCCGGACATAGAAACATAGAAATATGATGGCCTATCTAGTCTGCCCTTCCATATCAACTGCAATAGTCCCCCTTTTTTCCTTTAAAGATCCTCTGTGTTTGTCCCATGCTTTTTTGAATTCAGATATTGTCCTTATCTCTACCACCTTCACTGGGAGACTATTCCACACATCTACCATTCTTTCTGTAAAGAAATATTTAAGCACATTACTCCTGAGTCTATCCCCTTTCACCCTCATCTTATGTCCCCTCATAGCAGAACTTGCTCCTCCTGTGCATTTATGCGATGGAGGTATTTAAACATCTCTATTGTATCTCCTCTATCCCGCCTTTCCTCTAAAGTATACTGTAGATATTAACATCTTTGTCTATCTTCATATGCTTTATAATGAAGACCACTGACCATTTTAGTAGCCACCCTCTGCAATGACTCCAATCTGTTTATATCATTTTGGTCTCCAGAATTGCACACAATACTCCAAATTGGGTCATACCAGACACTTATACAGAGGCACTATCACCTCCTTTTTCCTGCTGGCCATTTCTCTCCCTATTCACCCAAGCATCCTTCTGGCTTTCACCATCACCCTTTCTAGCTGTTTAGCTACTTTAAGATCGTCAGAAACAATCATGCCCAGGTCCCGCTCTTCTTTTGTTGGCAGAAGTACTTCAGCCCCTAAACTGTACTGCTCCCTTGGATTTTTGTAGCCTAAATGCATGACCCTGCATTTTTTAGCATTAAATCTCAGCTGCCAAATTCTAGACCATTCTTCAAGCTTAGCTAGATCCCTCCTCATGTTATCTACTCCTTCTTGGGTGTCTACTCTATTGAAAATTTTGGCATCATCCACAAAGAGGCAAGCCTTACCTGAGAGTCCTTTTATAATATCACTAACAAAGATGTTAAAAAGAATTGGACAAATGACAGATCCCTGGGGCACACCACTGGTAACCTCCTTCTCCTCAGAGTGAGCTCCATTTACCTGTACCCTTTGTCGCCTCCCACTCAACCAATTTCTAACCCAAGCAGTAACTTTAGGGTCCATAACTAGGTTGCTCAGTTTGTTTATAAGTCGCCTGTGCGGAACGGTGTCAAAGGCTTTACTGAAATCTAAGTACACCACATCTAGGGCTCTCCCTCGGTCCAACTCTATTTAATTTACAGAATGTCATTGTCGTATCAACTTTACTTACTAACGAGAATTGTACAAGCCTGCATACTAAATTGTAAATAGTTGTTTACCTGTTAACCTGTTATCCATGTTTATTTACCCTGTTTATTGTAAGTGCATTGAAATGCCCTCTTTGCACAAATAAGTTTCCTGTAAACCGCGCTGATAATAAATAGTGCGGTATAGAAAAGCAATTAAATAAATAAAATAAATAAAAACTCCCTGGTAACTGAGTCAAAGAAATCAATTGGATTTGTCTGACAAGACTGGAATCTGCTAAACCCATGCTGCCTCAGATCCTGCAATCCATTGGATTCCATAAACCTCACTATTCTCTTTTTTAGTAGCATTTCCAATAATTTACTCACCCTAGAGATTGGACTGACCGGCTTGTAGTTTTCAATCTCATCCTTACTTCTGCTTTTGTGTAAAGGGAACATCCAAAAAAGAAAATTCCCCCTGATCCATAAAAAATCCACCAGCCCAGAAAACCTCAAAACATAAGAGACAGTGGAATTCAAAAGAGAATGCTTCCTAAAGTGGTCATAAATATATTGTGATGACGAAGGCTGTTCAGGGGAGATGGAGTGGCAAGAAAATGAATCCTGTCCCTTTAAAAATAGTTACCAACCAAAATGCAAAAATACCCAACTAGGTCCGTAAGTCCATATAGCAATATAAGAAGAGAACCCAGTGAAATAAAGACCACCTAAGGAAAAGCACACTTATTTTTGTCGGAGGGGCCGTCTCAGTGCAGAGGACTTCACCTCTCACCACTGCAGCCCATCCATTTTATTATTTTTTAAATAAAAGGCCCTATGGTAAGGGACAACTTGAAAAATCGTAGACGGATTAGCACTTAACTGAAGGCTGAAGAGAGTCTTCCACCAAGCAAAATTGACGACGTGTCACGTATCGGGGATCCAATTTTTCCCTTGCTTCAGGTCAAGTCGCTGTGGAACAAACTGCCGTAGAACAAAAATGCCCATCCTTAGGTGGTCCTTTATTTCACTGGGTTCTCTTCTTATATTCCTTTAAAAATAGTAGCAAACAGGGTTTCCCTAGCAACCACAAACCTCTGAATCAGAATGCAGCCAGTACCAAGCCCCGCCCACTTCAGCACATCAGAGCTAGGTTGAGTCCTAGCAGCTCCCACGTGTGCTGGGAGAAGGGTGTGGTCCCTAAGAAGGATCAGTTTAAAACTGCAGTGTTTGAGCAGTTAGAGAGGAGAACAACGAGAGCAAGGACGGGAACAAGGAGCAGAGACGAGCAGTTGGATCTGAGAGGAACAGATCAGAGGCAGACACAGCTAAATGGGAAACTGCCAGGAGAGAGGCAGTTGAATGAAGGGAGAAAGCTGCATGGCACAGAGCAGGAAGGATTGGAACAGCTGAGAAGCCCAGAGTCAAGGCAAGTGCATGTTTCAAAGTCCCTGCGTGAAAGGAAGCTGGAAGAGTCAGTTCCCAGTGGGGGAAGCAACTCAGCTAGCCAGCTAAGCTACAGAGGTAAGGAAAATAGCTTTTCTGTGTTCCCTAGCCAAACTCCCTCTGAAGAGATAGTCAGAGAACTAAAGAAATGTGCTAGAATTTATCGTAGCCAAAATGCCTCAAAGCAAGCTTCTATGAGAGATAGGAAGTTTGCTAACAGCTGCTGTGACTCAGAAGTGAAGAGTTATATTAGGGAGAAAGAAACTTCATGTTTAAACTCTGCTGAAATAGAGCAAAAGAAACTCTTGTTGTCAAAGCTGAATGAGTTGTTACAGAAGGAGAATAATAAGCTCTATGACACTGTTCCACCTGAAAACAGTTGCAATGAATCCATTGAAGAAATGGAGATAGAAGGCTGTAATGAACCGTATGAAAGTGAGTCTGAGGAGATGCAGTGTTCATATTGCAGAGCTAATGAGTTTGAGATGTGCTGAGCCTAAGCACATGTAAGAGATTGAGTGTTTAAAGCAGTGCAAAGCTTATTTGTATGAAGCTGAAAGACACAGCAAGAAAAACTCACCAGAAGTTTTAAGCCCATGTGTTTGTTCCCACAATGCTCTGAAGAGAAGTAAAACTTGCTGGGCGTTTTAGAAGCTGTGAGCCTCCTTGTATAAGAAGATGTGAAAGAAACAGTCTTCATAGGAAAGTTAATTTACCTTGCAAACGTTAACAGCCTGAGCTTTGTAAGACAGTTCTTAGAACCAAAGTTAACTGCTGATATTGAAAGTAAAAGTTCCCAACCCTGTGAATGCAACCTGTTGAACTTTATTATTCTTTGCTTTGGAGAAGTATCCGATTTATGTTCAGTGCTATTTGAATTTGATGCGAGGGGGAAACTCCGAAAATAAAATATTCTCTGTTTTTGCCTAATACTGTGTGGTCACACTATTTGCTCTAAGGAATAGATGAACTACATTTCCCAGCAATCCTAGCTGGCAGCCATATTTATGGACACTATTCAAAGAGGGCAATAAGGCAACGCTCTCCTGCTTACCGGCTATCGGCCTGGGCGGGAGGCGCGGCGACAATATATATATATTTTTTTTGTCGGCAACCATCCGCCTAACCAAGAGTCAAACAGAAGCTCTGGCGGGAATCAGACTTGTCCATTTTATTCAAGAGAAAAAGCAGTTAAGCATGAAGGCACCACTTTGAGTGCAAAACTTTTGATATCAAACTTAAAATATGTTTAAAGTCCAATACTTAACAGCAAAAACAGTGAAGTCACATCCAGCAAGGGTAGAAGGGTAGTCCATGTTTATGTTTTGTATAAAGGGAAGCAGGGGTGGCTCAAGGCAATCTGCTGCCTGAGGCGAAGGATGAGATGGTGCCCCCCCCCCCCCTGTAGAGTGGGATGGTGCTTTTTCAGAACTGCAGTCAGGGACTGGGCCACACCAAAAAGCTGATTAGATTATATGGAGGAAATGCAAGATGTCTGCGCACCAATGAACTAAAAAAGAGCGAGAACCAATAGCACAGTTTATAAAACTAAATTATAACTCATTTTTATTTTGTTGTTATAAACTGCGTTATGGTTCTTGCTTTTTTTTTTCAACATATATTTTGCATCCACAGTGGGTGCAGAAAAGAACAAGGACATTCACCCACAGAACTCGATATCTTAAAACAAAAAAAAGCTGATTCTGATCATCTCACTAACAACAACAAACATTCTCCAGTACCAGGCATATTGTGAACTAATACAAAACCCTATAACAAAAAGCAAATCTACAATACCATAACATACCATATCAGCACAAACTTCCAAAACTCACATAAGGAGCCCATCCAAAAAAAGCGTCACTGCAAATACTACAGTGGGCCCTGGAACATCCATACACCTATTTGAAAAGCTGAACAAATCAAATTACTACAGTACAGTACAGATCTTTATGCACAAACTCCATGTTAACAGAACACCTGGCCTCAGTCACACACTCAGAACACAGACACCCACCAAGTACAGAATAACTAACCACAATAACTAACCACAGAATAACTAACCACAAGTAAAAATAAAAATATGTAGACAAAATTTAAACTGAAACCCCAAGAAGCCAGACTCTGCATGCAGTACAACATCAGATAAATAAGAGATAGTTCCCCAATACTGTTTAAAATATAAAGATAGCACAAAGTCCAATCACTAAAATTAAATAAAATTATTTTTTATACCTTTGTTGTCTGACCATTTTATTCTCTCATCATGCTGGTCCTGATCGGAGGCTTCTGCTTTCCTGTCTTCTCTTAGCTCTCTTTCTGTGGTCTATGGTCCATCTGCCATTTCTTCTTTTGTTTTCTTAACTTCCTTCCATCAGACTATTTCCAGTTCCAGTAACCCTCCCCAGTATCAGCCCCCTTTCCAATCCTCCCCTCCCATTACCCTCCAATGTCAACTGTCTTGCATTCCCACGTCTACCTTTCAGTCCCCCTCCTTCCCCACTGTCCAGCCCCTTCTAGTCCAAATACCATCCCAGGTATCAGCTCATGTCCACTCTCAATACTACTCCTCCAGTCAGCTCCCTCCCAGTCACTCTACCCTCTGTCCATCCCCCTTCCAATGCCATTCGCACATGTCAGCTCCCTTCCAGCTTCCTCTCCATTACCCAGCCACCTACCACTCCAATCCCCAAGTGTCAGCTCCCTTCCAGTACCCCTTCAGTACATCCCAGGTGTCATCTCCATTCCAGCCCCCCTCTTCCCCTGCCATATCAGCTCTTTCCAGCCCCCTCCTTCCCCCATGTCAGCTCCCTTCCTGCCCTCTCCTTCCCCTGGCAGACCCCTCAGTATCCGCTCTCTTCCAGTCCTGTTCTCCCATCCCCCCGCATCAGCCCCTTTGTAGCCCTAGCCCCTAGTGTTCTTTCAGAGCCAGCAGCACTCTCTTCCCCTCCCCCTTATCAGCCCACTCCAGTCCTACCCCCTAATCAGCCCATTACCAGTCCTAGCTCATTTCCAGTGCTAGCTCCCCATCAGCCCATAACCAGTCCTAATCCCACCAATAAGTCCATTTCCAGTCGTAGCCCCCTAATCAGTCCATTTCCAGGCCTAACCCCACCGATCAGCCCACTACCAGTCCTAGACCCCCCTCCCAATCAGTCTATTTCCATTCTTATCCCCCCATTTCCAGTTCTAACCCCCCGATAGCCCACTACTAGTCCTAGCCCCCTCCCGATCAACCTATTTCCAGTCTTAACCCCCATCAACCCATTTCCAGTTATAACCCCCCCGATCAGCCCATTACCAGTCCTAGCACCCTCCATCAGACTATTTCCAGTCTTAACCCCCCATAAGCCCATTTCCAGTCCTAGCCCTCCCCCCCATCAGCCCATTACTATTTCCAGTGCTACCCCCTCCCCTCTTAGCCCAGCCCAGCCCAGCCCAGCCCCAGACCTTTTCAAGGGAAATTTAAAAATAAAAAAACCCGGCTGGAGAAGCTGCTGCTGCTGTGCTGCTTCAGCAGCAGTGGCAGAATGAAGTGCCCCGTGGCTGCCCCCGTCGCCCCAGAAGAGCCTGACAGTGCATTTCCCCCATGCCGGCTCAGCTTTGCAGAGCCGTGAAGGAAAAGTGTTTCCATTTCCCACGGCTCTGTCAAAGCTGAGCCCACTGGCACTGATGGGAAACACTATTCCTTCGCGGCTCTGCAAAGTTGAGCCGGCCTGGAGGAAATGCACTGTCAGGCTCTTCCGGGGTGGCGGGGGGGGGGGGGTGTGTGGCTGTGGGGCACTTCATTCTGCCGCTGCTGCTGAAGCAGCACAGCGGCAGCAGATTCTCCGGACGGGGTTTTTTTTTCTGTTTTTGTTTTGATTTTGAAGGCCGAGTGAGGCAGTCTTTTTGGGGGCATTTTTTGCCACCCCTAAAAAGTTGCCGCCTGAGGCCACCGCCTCACTCAGCCTCATTATAGAGCCACCCCTGAAGGGAAGTCTCTGTAACAATAACATATGTATCACAGAATCCAAAGCTTCTGAAATGTCCACAAACAAAAAGAAGGAAGCATATTTCCCTGAAGTAGTGTATCCACCAGAGACACCAGTAGTGTCTCACAACTATGATCAGGGCGTAAACCATGTTGACAAATATCTAAGACTGTATTACTCTGCACAAAATGCTGTAAATGCAAACCAACCACTTGCTCAACCAACTTTCCAAGAAAAATCTAATTCAAAATAGGCCCCCCTTAGGATCCTATATAATGGGCCAAATGGAAGCCTCTTTCAACATATCAGGCATGACACCAGTGGCCCATAAAGTATTCATTAAATAGAGCAAAAAAGGCAATTCCAAGTCTTCCACCTGCTTCACAGTACCAACCGAAATCAAATCCAGAGGACCACATGTGTTATTCATATGACTCAATAAATGAGCCGACCTGTCTTCTGATACTTCTGAAATGTCTCCCACACTGGCAAACAAACACTAGAACAAAGCCTTTCCTTTTTCAATTTTCCATGTTTCCTCTTCCTTCTGATTTTTGTTCTGTTACCCATTTCGTTCTTGCTGCATTTTCTCTAGAATTTTCCATCCCATTGTTATTTTTCTTTTGCTAATTTCTTTTCCTTGTGTTTTTCCTTTATCCCACCTACACTCTTCCATTCTCCTCTTCCTCTTCTGCCGTCACCCCCCCGTTGCTCCTTACCTGCCCACGCACATTCTTCCTCCCCAATTCTCCATAATTCCCTCATCCTTCACCCCTTTCTCTTACCTCTTTCTCCATCCACCCTCCTTCTTCTCACCATCCTCCCCCTACTTCCTTCTCTCCACTTCTGCCCCTTCCCGCTCATCTCCCTGTCAATCCTTCTCTCAGCTCCTCTTCCTCCCTCTCATCTCTCTATTCCCCCCTTCCTCACCCTCCGTCTCCTCTTGTTTTTAACATCTCTTCCATCTACCTTCTCTCCATCCTTTATTTCCTCTCCCAATCTCTTTTCATCCCACTCCTCACACCCTATCCTCATATCTCCCCATCTCACATCTCTCTTTTCTCTTTCTCCCTCTTTCTCATCCACCAACCCCTCCCAGCACACCCTGTCTCCTCCCACTTCTCCTTCCTTTGTTCCTCCCCACTCCTGGTCCTTACTCTCCCTCCTTCAGCACACTCTCTTTTTACTGCGAGACACTGTATGAAGCAGTACAAAACCCTGCAGATGGACCCTCAAAAACTAAGCTTATCATACCATACCAGCACCAAATCCAAAATCTCAAACTGCACCAACCCTATTTTTCGAAAGCACTGCAAATATTCTAGAACACCTGTAACCTCCATTTGGAAAAAGAGGATAACCCACACTGATACATGTTAACAGAATCTCTCACCTTGGTTGCATATAGTGGAGGAGTGGCCTAGTGGTTGGGGCAAGGTACTTCAGGCCAGAAGGTCAGGGGTTCAAATCCCACTAGAAGACAGCAACCTTGGGCCAGAAGGACTGGGGTTTCTAGTCCCACAGGTGCTCCTTGTGGTCATGGGCAAGCCACTTAACCCTCCATAGCCCATGTTCCCTGTAAAATAGTTATTTCCAAGTTATAATGCCCTGTTCAATGTAATTTCAGCTTGTTCAATGTAAACCGCACTGATGCAGAATAGCACAGTATATAAGAGAATATAAATAAACAAAAAAGATATAGAAACCACAGACCATCACCTAGTAAAGAATAAGGGGCTATATTTCCATTTTCTATTTCTTCACTCTCTCTGTCTTTTTCCCTTCCTCCCCTACATCTATCTCTGATGTTGATCCTTATGTTTATGTTTATTCTGTATTATCTTTTTTCTCCATTTCTCTTATCTGCCTTTTTATTTACTTTTAGCTAGATTTTATTCCTCATTCTCTCCCCTTGAGCCCTGTCTCCCTGCACTTTGTTTTCTCATCTCTAATCCTCCCATTTCCGCCTATATCTCTCATTCCTTGGCCAGCCTCCAAGTCCGTCTTTCAGCCACTTGCACCCCCTATTTCCACCCTCTGTACTCATCCCCTTCCCAACCTCATCTGCCCCTGCCTCTCATTCCCTCACCAACCTCAGTTCCTTCACTGTCTCATCCTCTCTCCACTTCCAGACCCTTTCTTATGTCTTAGCCCCTAATCCACTGAGACCTGGAAAGTAGGGCATAGCCGCTGATCTCCATGATCATAAGCCAAAGTCAGTCTCTGTTTACAGTCAATCTGAATTATTTTAACCAGCTCTTTTAAAATAAGTATTTTGACACTCTCTGAATCTACCAGGGCTTGGATGTGGGATCCATCCAACTCTGGGATTATGAAGTTATCTGTTCTGAGGTATGGGGTTTCAACAAAGTTACAGGTGTGAGGTGCAGTCAGATGATCATCCTAGCTTCATCTCTATAATCCCCGGGCATTCCTTGGCAAAATGATCTCTTTCTCCTCAACTCAAGCAGAGCAGAGGTTCCTGATCTCTGGTTCAATAAGCAGCTAGAAGTCATCCCTTCTCCAGGGCTGGGTGTCGGTGATTCACATTCTGCCTGTGGTTTCTGGGATCCTGATATGATGTCTTCTTTCTGTCACCTGGGGCCCTCGGACATTTATTGAGCTTGGTGGAAAACATCAGTTTCTCATAGGTGGACTTAAGCTATCCAGGTACTGTTCCAACAGAACTATCTTGGCCACATCAATTTTTTTTCTGACTGCAGCCAGTATCACCTACATCTTTCAAATGACAGAACAGACCTCTTGGACTTTCCCCAACTGGATGACTCCTCTCCATAACTTCTGCCTATAAACTTCTATAGTATATCCTGTCCACTCCAGAATGATGGCCTTCACTTGAGTGTAGGTAGCTCCCTCTCTGAATTTGCAGCCTGGCTACTTCCCAGAGATTTTCCCAGCTAAATGGTTCAAGTTGTCTCTAGCCATCTCACCAAGCAAGCTGTCCACTCAAAGATCACCAGAAAGTAATCCAAATCCTCTCCAGGAGCCAGTCTGGGCACTACTGGAGGTAGAGGGGTCAGGCGAGCTATGGCGGCTTGCATTGCTTTGGCCACCTACATCAGAGGGGTCTGTTGCACTTCCAGCTGTCTACCTAGGACTCGCTGCTGCTCCCACTGGTCTTGCGCAATGCTCTGTAGCTGCTACTGCCCCTCTGTCAGGACCTGGACTAAGTGTTCCGAAGCCCGCTAGCCCCTTCGACCCGCAGAAATTAATGCTTCTCCTTCTGCTTCCACAGAAACTCTAGGTTTTATCAATAAAACAAGCCTGTCCAGCTCTCATTTCTTCAGCTCCTTCTCCCAGCAGGGTTAAACCCTTTAGCCCAACTGGTGGTGCGCTGTAGCAATGCCCAGAGTCCCTTAAAGCAGTGGTAGGTTCATAGTCTTAGGGGTGTGGATATGTGTGTGTTATTTTGAGTCAATGCTCTACTCCTAGTGGGAGACAAAAATTCCATTGCTACCACCACATGTGATAAGTATACAAATACACGATGCTTTCGCTCTTTTTTTGTTATTGTTGCAAATTCTCTGTCATATTTCCAATTCACATTCACACACATCTATTTTATTTATTTATTTATTTGCAGTCTCTTTTATACTGCGCTATTCGACATCAGTGCGGTTTACAATGAACATAAGAGTTGCACATCTCAATTTCGTGATTTGTGCTTACAGTGAAACAGGTATAATAACTTGGGTATACATTAAACAGGAAAATTAAACTTGGGTATGCATTAAGCAGGTATAACAGGTAAAATAGGGTATAAATAACCAGTCCCTTAACAAGGAGACACGATGAATAAATACAGTCTACTTTATGCAACAATATAATGAGTTATGCGGCACTGCATAAGTTTCTCATGGTGGTTGGAGGGGAAGGTGTGATTGCGAGTGATCAGTCTGTGAATGTGACGTGCATGAGTTTGAGGTGCTGCATTGAGATGTGAGAGTGGGTGGGTGTGGGGGGAAGACTGCAACATCGTAGTGATGAAGAAAGAGGTGACGTTTCAGTGCCTTCCTAAATTGGGAGAGTTCACTGATGGTTCTGATAGTTGCTGGTAGTGCGTTCCAGCAGGATGGAGCAAAGAAGGAGAAGGCTCTGGATCTAGTGAATTGAGAACACTTCATGCTTGCCTTAGGTAATATGAGAGTATTTGCGGCATTCGATCTCCTTGTTCGATTGGGAGGTGTGATTGAAATTAGGTCAGTAATGGCAGTAGCAGGGTATTTATTGATGGCTTTATGGGTCATAATTAGGATCTTGAATGAGATCCTGGCTTGTATGGGTAGCCAGTGCAATTGTTTTAGTATTGGGGTAATATGAGAACTTCTTGAGGCTCCATGAAGGATTCTTGCAGCTGAATTCATTGCAAGTTGTAAGGGGTTAGTCGTGCACTTAGGTAGACCATACAAGATCGCATTGGCATAGTCAAAGTGAGGCATTATTAGGGCCTGAAAGACAGTTCGGAAGTCATCAGGTTCTAACAGTTGACGCAAATTGCGGAGGGTCCGGATTTTACATTCTTCCATTCATTCTCTCTCCCCTCTTCCAACCCCAGGACTCATTCCTTCATCTAACTCCTCTTGTTCTTGAGATCCCCAGCTGCAGGTCATCAGTCCTGCTTAAGTCGTGCTTATGGTTAAGGGCCCTCTTTACTAACGTGTGTTAAACAGTTTACATGGAAATTAGTGACCACTGTTTTGTACATAGCTGTGCTAACAGCTAGTGCAGCAGCTTGACAGTTACAGGGTCATTTTATAAACCATTTTTGCATGCATTATGCTGTTTTGCATTCCTAAATAGGCTCTTATAAAATTAGGTCAACCCTAAAAGTATGCACAGTGCAAGCCTGCAAGGAGGCCTTTCACACAAAGGCCAGCTGAGCTCAAGTTCGAAACAAAAGCAACATCTCTTTGTCTTACAAACACAAAAGAAAGGCCTGCCTTCAAGCTCCAAATAGTATAACGGCTGGTTCATCATACATACAGGATGAGAGTGTGCATTCCTGCTCCCCTCTGGATCTGGGTTTCTGAATTCCTTCCCTGGGTCCTGCCATCATTCCAGGCTCTCTAGGCTCCTATGAAAGTCGGTTGGGCTGTTCTGTTAAGGAGGTTGGGGGCCTTATCTTTAACCTCTAAACACAGCAGTAATATCCTTCCCTTAATCTTATTGCGAATAGACCTCAAGACCTTTATTGATCCTCTCCACTCATGGGCACACACTTGTTTTTGGATGTATCTTGTCTTCCAGCAGCACACCTAATGATACAGTGGTTAGAGGCATAATTTTGAGTAACATCAGTAGAACTGTCCTGCAGCAAGTTACCAGGGGCACAAGACTACCTAGGTCCTCTCAACCTTTAATCGAAGTAGTCTCACTCCTCAGGTATGGCATGGTACTCTCATAATCTTCTCACAGCTTCTGGGATATCTACAATCCAGAAATCCCCAAACTCCTTACATCTCCATCTCTTTTATCCGGTAGCTATAAAAATGTTTGTGTTCTATGCTTCCGAACTTCTTCCTTGATGGAGCAAAATCCAGGCAGTTTGCCAATGGAAAACTTCACATATCGTAGTCTCTCTCTTAAAACAAGAAAGAAACAATTACAAAAATGCATTCATTACAGATCTGACCGCAACAGGAAACTAAACATAGACACATTGATCTCCAGTGTACCTCTAGAGAATCAAGCACACGCCATTTCATGCTTGGTACATGTGAATATATACATCCCTTGCTTGCTTTGCGGCTTGTCGTGCTGTGAGGGCTTGTGTGTATCAGTGATGCTGAGGGCTAAGCTATCGGTAGCCTAACTACTGGCAGGGTCTCCCAAGATGGACAGGTCTCAGCTGAGATGCCAGACTAAGACCAACCACCCATCTGGCCAACAGCAGAATGAAACGGTGTTACAGCGGAGGATCATGTTTCTGAGACAATGGCAACAACACTAGCATTACCTGTGGGGGAGAAAGGCCCGGCAATCTACTTCCGCATCTTGCCACGAAAACCCAGTGGATAATCACAACAAACCAAACTGCAATATAGTGTTTGTCAAAGCCTTTATAAAATATAGGGGGAACTGTGCACGTCCCAACCTTGGTGTCTCAATTCCCCTCCCCACAACCTGTTTAAAATGGATCTTCACATCTCATATTAAGATCTCCCAGAAGTACCCAATCAAAGTTTATTTAGGAGATGGGAGAGACAAATACACATTCCAGTGCCGGCATCTGGATAACAATCAATATGATATAATATTAGCTTTATTTTTAAAGTGCCATCACGTCAATGCTGACCCCTGGCGACCCACAGCCCGTGTTTCCTTGGCAAGGTATGACCAGAAGTAGATTGCCAGCCTTTTCTTCCAAGGCAATGGAGGGTAAAGTGACTTGCCCAAAGTCACAAGGAGTGCCAGTGGGAATCGAACCCAGATCTCTTGGGTACCAGGCAGTTGCTCTAATCAGAAATTACAGGAATATATACCGGAATATAACTAAAATCGGCATTGCATTTTTGTAGACCCACCACAAGGTGGTAGCACTTCACCCTCTATTAATTCTTTGTATCCTCTGTTCATAGGTTTTTCTGATTCTCACAGACACACAAGAGTAATGGGACAGGCAAAGGAGTTTGTCTCATTTTGCTTCTCTGGGTAACATGCTTGTCAGTTGTTATATCGAGCCAGCCAGTAAGAGCCAGTGTGTTGAGATCAGTCGCAGCACTTCCAGTCTGTGCTTAGGAGAACGATGGTTTGAGACTAATAGTCCTCTCCCCCTGCCTTGGTCCAACAGAAGTGAAAAATCCAAAAGACTGTATTCATCACTTTGGGGGCAGTTTTCAAAATGTCTGCATTGGGCCAAAGTCCACTAGTACTCCATGTTTCACTGCTGTTGGTATGACCTTTTGGATGAAAAACAACTTAAAAAAAAAAAAACAGAGCTAAAAATACCCTCCCCTCCCACATTTCATTGAAGAATTAATTGTTGATAATAGATCAGGGAGTGATAGATCGCTAGATTACTCAATCGACTGAACTAAGTTCAAGTCAAGGAGGGAGGGAGCCACTTGGTTTACGTAAAGAGAACAAGTTATGAAATGATAAAGGAGACCTTAGATCCTACAAATTTGTAGCATCCTGCCTAGGTTCATTCATCATATCAGAAAGCAGTATAAATATATCTGGGCTCATCATCAAGGGAATAAAGGAGGAATATATTACCTCAATGCTTTCTCTAAAGTGCTGAGCTCAGGAGTTCGCCATTCTAGTATCCATAAGGCCGACAGCTTCACCTTGCATCTATACGATTGACGGATATCTAAGCAGCTTTCCAATTTAAAGTAGCTCTCTAGGTTTATTACTAGAAGTCATACTATTATTGGCAAAATAGTCTTTTTTTCGATTCACAGGTTATAGGGGCATATTTACTAAAGCACAGTAGCAGGGAGTGCGGGGTCTAGCACACAAGCTGGGAGAGCGTGTCAGAAAGGCGTCTGCGTTAAGAGGGTGGTGCTAGTTGAGCACTGCGCAAAAAGACAGGGTTAGGGTGGAGTTGGGGGCGGAACAACGGCGGGAACAGGCAAGTTCTGAAGACGTTGCCTTTGCTGGCACTACTAACGCCTGTCTCAGAACAGGCACAACTCACACCTGCTGTGCCAGTGCGTCATCAATGTGTGGCACGGACATGCTGGCCACCAGTCATGGAGGCTGGGCCCCTTCTCCCACAGTAGCCACTAAAACAGTGGCATGCAAGTAGGCCGTTTGTCAGACACATTGGAGACATATATCACATGGTGAGTCCCCACTGTATATTATCGGCAGAAACCAGCCCCTGTGATATTTAATAAGGACGGAAACTGAGCCCCTGTTAGACCCTGCTGTATAATAAGGACAGAAACAGAGGCCCTGCAAGCTCCTGCTGTATAATAAGGCTAGAAACAGAGGCCCTGCGAGCTCCTGCTGTATAATAAGGACAGAAACAGAGGCCCTGCGAGCTCCTGCTGTATAATGACAGAAACAGAAGCCCTGCAAGCTCCTGCTGTATAATAGGGACAGAAACAGAGGCCCTGTGAGCTCCTTCTGTATAATAAGGACAGAAACAGAGGCCCTGCAAGCACCTGCTGTATAATAAGGCTGGAAACAGAGGCCCTGCAAGCTCCTGCTGTATAATAAGGACAGAAACAGAGGCCCTGCGAGCTCCTGCTGTATAATAAGGCAGGAAACAGAAGCCCTGCAAGACCCTGCTGTATAATAAGGCTAGAAACAGGTCCTGTGAGCTCCTGCTGTATAATAAGGACAGAAACAGAGGCCCTGCAAGCTCCTGCTGTATAATAAGGCTGGAAACAGAGGTCCTGCAAGCTCCTGCTGTATAATAAGGTTAGAAACAGAGGTCCTGCGAGCTCCTGCTGTATAATAAGGACAGAAACAGAGGCCCTGCGAGCTCCTGCTGTATAATAAGGACAGAAACAGAGGCCCTGCAAGCTCCTGCTGTATAATGAGGCTAGAAACAGAGGTCCTGCAAGCTCCTGCTGTATAATGAGGCTAGAAACAGAGGTCCTGCAAGCTCCTGCTGTATAATAAGGACAGAAACTGAGGTCCTGCAAGCTCCTGCTGTATAATAAGGCTAGAAACAGAGGCCCTGCAAGCTCCTGCTATATAATAAGGACAGAAACAGAGGCCCTGCAAGCTCCTGCTGTATAATAAGGACAGAAACAGAGGCCCTGCAAGCTCCTGCTGTATAATAAGGCTGGAAACAGAGGTCCTGCAAGCTCCTGCTGTATAATAAGGCTAGAAACAGAGGCCCTGCAAGCTCCTGCTGTATAATAAGGACAGAAACAGAGGCCCTACAAGCTCCTGCTGTATAATAAGGACAGAAACAGATGCCCTGCGAGCTCTTGCTGTATAATAAGGCTAGAAACAGAGGCCCTGCAAGCTTCTGCTGTATAATAAGGACAGAAACAGAGGCCCTGCAAGCTCCTGCTGTATAATAAGGACAGAAACAGAGGCCCTGCAAGCTCCTGCTGTATAATGAGTCTAGAAACAGAGGCCCTGCAAGCTCTTGCTGTATAATAAGGACAGAAACTGAGGCCCTGCAAGCTCCTGCTGTATAATGAGGCTAGAAAGAGAGGCCCTGCGAGTTCCTGCTGTATAATAAGGCTAGAAACAGAGGCCCTGCAAGCTCCTGCTGTATAGTAAGGACAGAAACTGAGGTCCTGCAAGCTCCTGCTGTATAATAAGGCTAGAAACAGAGGCCCTGCAAGCTCCTGCTATATAATAAGGACAGAAACAGAGGCCCTGCAAGCTCCTGCTGTATAATAAGTATAACTGTGTGTAGCCTCACGCCCTGTTTAAGTTTCTGGTTATATGTAAACTGCTTTGAACGGGAGAAAGGCAGTATAAAAATAAGTTTAAATAAATTAATGAAAATAAAATAAATTAAATAACGGCAGAAACGGAGCCCCTGTCAGTCCCTCCTGTATAACAAGGACAGAAACAGAGCCCCTGTGAGTCCCCACTGTATAATAAGGACAGGAACTGAGCCCTTGTGAGTCCCTGCTATATAATAAGTGCAGTAACTGAGGCCCTGAATTCTTCCTATATAATAAGGACAGATATTGAGCCCCTGTGAGTCCCCACTGTATGATAAAACTAGAAACAGAGCCCTGTGAATTCCTCCTGTATAATAAGGAAACTAACTCTCTGAGTCCTGCTGTATAATAAGGAAAGAAGCTGATCTCCTGTGAATTCCTACTGTATAATAAGGAAACTAAGAACATAAGAACATAAGACATGCCATACTGGGTCAGACCAAGGTCCATCAAGCCCAGTATCCTGTTCCAACAGTGGCCAATCTAGGTCATACGTACCTAGCGGTTCCCCAAAAGACACAGGTTCCGCAATGCTTGTACTGGGTCAAGCATTGATATCCTGGGTCCTTTCTTAATAATGGTTTATGGACCTTTCCTCCAGGAACTTGTCCAAACCTTTTTTAAACCCAGCTACACTAACAGCCTTTACTACATCCTCCGGTAACAAATTCCAGAGTTTGATTACACGTTGAGTGAAAAAATATTTTCTTTTATTAGTCTTAAATAGCTTACCCTGTAGCTTTATTGCATGTCCCCTAGTCTTTCTATATTCTGATAAGGTAAACAATCGATCTATGCTTACCCGTTCCACTCCGTTCATTAATTTATAGACTTCTATCATATCTCCCCTCAGCTGTCTCTTTTCCAGGTTAAAGAGCCCTAACCTTTTTAGCCTTTCTTCATAGGAGTATCCTTCCATCCCTTTTACCATTTTGGTGGCTCTTCTCTGAACCTTTTCTAAAATCGCTATATCCTTTTTAAGATACGGCGACCAGAATTGCACACAATATTCAAGGTGCGGTCTCACCATGGAACGATATAGAGGCATTATAATATCTTTTGTTTTATTTTCCATTCCTTTCCTTATCATACCTAGCATTCTATTTGCTCTCTTGGCCGCCGCTGCACACTGGGCGGAGGGTTTTAACATGTTATCCACAATGACGCCTAAATCTTTTTCCTGGGTGGTGGTTCCTAATGTGGAACCTTGCATCGTGTAACCATAGTTTGGGTTGTTCTTCCCTAGGTGCATAACCTTGCACTTGTCCACATTAAATTTCATCTGCCATTTTGATGCCCAGTCTTCCAATTTATCAAGATCCTCTTGCAATTTTCCACAATCCTCTTGGGTTTTAACAACTTTAAATAGTTTTGTGTCATCTGCAAATTTGATAACCTCACTCGTTATTCCACTTTCCAGGTCATTTATGAATATGTCAAAAAGCAGCGGACCCAGCACAGATCCCTGGGGTACACCACTATTCACCTTTCTCCATTAGGAAAATTGGCCATTTAGCCCTACCCTCTGCTTTCTATCTTTTAACCAGTTCCTGATCCACAATAGTACACTGCCTCCTATCCCATGACTCTAGTTTTGCCAAAAGTCTCTCATGAGGGACTTTGTCAAAGGCTTTCTGAAAGTCCAGATACACTATATCAACCGATTCACCTTTGTCCACCTGTTTATTCACACCTTCAAAAAAACATAACAGATTAGTAAGACAAGATCTTCCTTGTCTAAAGCCATGTTGGCTGTCTCCCATTAGGTCATGACTATCTACATGCTGAGTAATTTTATTCTTTATGATGGTTTCTACCATTTTTCCCTGTACTGATGTCAGGCTCACCAGTCTGTAGTTTCCCGGATCACCCTTGGAACCCTTTTTAAAAATTGGTGTTACATTGGCGATCCTCCAGTCTTCAGGTATTAGAGATGATTTTAATGATAGTTCACAGATTACTAATAGCAGGTCTGCTATCTCATATTTCAGTTCTTTCAACACCCTTGGATGTATACCATCCGGCCCAGGTGATTTGCTACTCTTCAGTTTATCTAATAGTTGTAATACATCTTCCCGATGTATCGATATTTCCTTCAATTCTTCCGCACCTTTAAATACCACTTCAGTCATGGGTAACATCCCTACATCTTCCTCAGTAAAGACTGAAGCAAAAAATTCATTCAATCTCTCTGCTATCGCCTTGTCACCTCTTAGTGCTCCTTTAACCTCTTTATCATCTAATGGACCAACTGACTCTCTCACAGGTTTTTTGCTATGTATGTACTTGAAAAGGTCTTTACTTCACGTTTTTGCTTCCGCAGCAAGCTTCTTCTCAAATTCTCCCTTTGCCTGCCTTATGCCTTGCATTTGACTTGCCAGTGCTTGTGCTCTTTCCAGGTTTTGTCGTTTGGCTCTTTTTTCCATTTCTTGAAAGATGCTTTTTTGGCAACAACAGCCTCTCTGACCTCATCTTTAAACCATGCTGGCAGTTTTTTGGACTTCCTTCCACTTTTCTTAAAGCGTGGAATACAGCTGGTCTGGGCTTCCAAGATAGTATTTTTCAACAACAGCCAAGCCTGATGTACGTCTTTAACCTTTGCAACTGCTCCTTTTAGTTTTTTCTTAACTGTTTTCCTCATTTTATCATAGTCTCCCTTTCGAAAGTTAAAAGGTAGTACTGTGGATTTCCTTACTATCCCTCCTCCACTAATTAAATCAAAGGTGATCATGCTATGATCACTATTGCCAAGTGGCCCCAACACCCTTATCTCTTGCACTAGATCTGGTGTTCCACTAAGGACTAGGTCTAATATGGCTTCCCCTCTGGTCGGTTCATGAACCAGCTGCTCCAAGAAGCAGTCATTTATTTCATTTATTTATTTATTTTTTTATTTAATTCACATTTATATACCGCATCTTCCAAAGTTCAGTTGCGGTTTACAGGTAACAATAATTAACAAATCAAGTTTGTTTTACATGGAACATCATATGAAATATAGAACAAAGGAACTTTATCTCCCTAGCATGTCCTGACGTGACACTGACCCAGTCGATACCGGGGTAGTTGAAATCACCCATTATTATTACTGCACTGTAACTTTTGTTAGCTTCCTTGATTTCTTTGAGCTTTCATCATCCATTTGGTCATTCTGGCCAGGCGCTCGATAGTACACCCCCACTGCCATTGCCTTCCCCCTTTTATATGGAATTTCAATCCATATAGATTCTACAGCAGATTTTGTTTCCTGCAAAACTTTAATCCTTTCTGACTCAATGCCCTCTCTAACATAGAGAGCAACCCCTCCACCAATTTGATCAGCTCTATCATTACGATATAGTTTGTATCCAGGTATCACAGTTTCCCACTGGTTGCCCTCCTTCCACCATGTCTCTGATATTCCAATCATATCTAACCTTTCATTTAGTGCTATATATTCTAACTCTCCCATCTTATTTTTTAGACTTCTAGCATTTGCATACAAGCATTTTAGAGAATGTATTTTATTCATATTAATTTGGCTAATGTTAGACATGGGTAATTTGGGATCTTTAAGCTCTGTCTGCTCCATACTTGAGGGCATTTGGGCTACTTTACTCTTTTGTGGAACCTCTCTGCTTTTGGTAGTATCCTTCAAGGTTACATTCTTCCGAACCATCCGCTCTTGGGCGACTGTCGGCTTTCCCCTAATATCTAGTTTAAAAGCTGCTCTATCCCCTTTTTAAAGGTTAATGCCAGCAGCCTGGTTCCATCCCGGTTAAGGTGAAGCCCATCCCTTCGGAAGAGCCCCTCCTTTCCCCAGAATGTTCCCCAGTTCCTAACAAATCCAAAACCCTCATCTCTGCACCATTGTCTCATTCACGCATTGAGACTCCGGAGCTCTGCCTGCCTTTTGGGTCCTGTGCATGGAACAGGAAGCATTTCGGAGAACACTACCCTGGAAGTTCTGGATTTCAACTTCCTACCTAAAAGCCTAAATTTAGCCTCCAGAACCTCCCTACCACATTTTCCTATGTCATTGGTACCGACATGTACCAAGACAGCAGACTCGCTGTGAGTCCTGCAGTATAATAAGGAAAGAAGCTGATCTCCCATGAATTCCTCCTGTGTAATAAGGACAGAAACTGAGCCCCTGTGAATCTCTGCTGTATAATAAGGGCAGCGACCAAGCCCCTGTGAATCCCTCATGTATAGTAAGGAGAGAAACTAATGCCCTATGAGTCCTGCTGTATAATAAGGGCAGACGTTGAGGCCTGTGTCCCTACTGTATAAAAAGGGCAGAGCTGAGCCCCCTGTGAGTTACTCTTGTATAATAAGGACATAAACTGAGCCCCTGTGACTCCCCACTGTGTAAACTGAGCCCCTAAGTTTGGGATTCTCCTATTTTGTATATACTGATGATATTCGGATCGTCATCCCTTTTGAGTCTTCATTGGCAGAGACATATCATTTAGATAACAGTTGTTCTGATGGGGGAAGACTTGGATGGAGTCTCATTTACCTAAAACTGAATTTAGGAAAAAAATAATCTTCTTGGGTGGGAAGCAGCAGCAGAGTCCTACGACTTGAGTTCTGTTATTCAAAGTGGGGGGGAGGGACACATTGCAGAGAACCTTGAAGGACACCATATTGAAGAACCTGGGAGGCTGACCAGGGAGGCTTCCAAAACATGGAAGGAACGACTGTCCAGGCAGAAGCGAAACCAAGTCAGAGTCAAATCTGAAACACCAATAGAAGAGAGTTGAAAAAGGAGAAGAGAGTGATTGACCAGATCATAATCCGCGGCAAGGTCAAGAGAAACAAGAAGAATGTCATGCTGAGAAGCAAGAGCCAAATGAAGAAAATCAGAAATAGCCAGAAGGGAGTGCTTGGTGGACAGGCGAAGGCAAAAACCAGTCTGGGCCAAGTGAAGGGCACCGGAGCAAAGAAGAAAATCCTGAAGCTGTTGAGCCACTAACCGCTCCGCAACTTTAGAAAGGAAGGGTAGGAGGGAGACAGGTTGGTGATTGGGGGGGATCAAGGAGGTCAGAAGAACCAGACTTAAGGATGGGAAGAACAGTGGCTTCCTTCCAACAGGAGGGGAAGGTACCAGTGGAAAAGGAAGTCATAATGATGGAGAAAAGCGGAGAAAGAAAAGAAGCACTGACCAGTTTAAACACGGGATCAGATTGGGCAGTGGTGCAACGAGAGGCAGAAATGACACGGCTGAGTTCATTGTAGGAGCGAATCCTGAACTCAGAAAAGCTAGAGTGAAGAGAGGAGGGGAGGGGGGGGGGGGGGGAGAAACCAGGACAAGGGGGAGCCTGGATACAGGAGGGAGGGAGGACTGAATATTGACAACTTTCTGGTGAAATGCAGAAGCAAAGAGCTGGGGTTGGAGGGAACAGACAGCAAAAGGGGTGCGGTGGAGGGGGGAATCGGTAAGCTGGTGCAGCAGACGATACAAGCAGGCGGGAGAAGTATCCTGAACCAGAGCAGAATAGTACAGCCGCTTGGCTGAAACAGCAGCAGAATGATAGTGGCGGGAAGCAAGTTTAAAGGAGGAATGGGAGAAGGAGTCCGATGCTTGCTCCAGCTGACGAAGCTGGCGCATGAGCAAATGGAGAACAGGATGGAACCAAGGGTTGGAAGGTGCAGAGGATGAGCAGGCTGGCTGAAGAGGAGAAATAGAATCAAAGGTTGTGGCAAGGCTGGAATTGAAGAGAGGCACCTGATCATCAGAAGGACGAGAAGCAAAATCAGATAGGAAAGAGGAAAAATGGGTCATGAAAGCATCAGGCATGAAGTGGCGGAGGTTCCAGCACTGCAAGAACGCCCAAGCAGGAGGGGAGCTCTGGATTGAGGGAAGAGGAAGGAAAAAAGGAACAAGGGAGTGGTCAGTGCAAGATAAAGGGGCAACAATGGGGAGAGACACCGGAACCAAAGCTGTCATAATGACCAGATTGAGAACCTGCCAAGCAGAGTGCGTGAGGATGGCCACATGTTGCGTCAAACCCGAGGAAGACAGGAAATCTAGAAAATCTCTAGTGGGTGGATAAGAGGAGGAGGAGATGTGAATATTAAGGTTACCTAAGAGGAGCACGGGGGAGGAATTGATAAGGAGACAAAAAAATCATACAGAGTCTGCAGAGTCGCCAAGGAGATGGGGTGGGGGGACAAATAAATGAGCAGAACGAAAAGAGGACCTCAAGGGAGGGAGACATCAGGGAATCCAAGCGAAGAACTGTGAATATTGAAGAGAATAACAGAGTGAGACTGCCACCACGACGCTGGGGGTGGTCCAGGTGCAGGTAATCGAAGATATGAGGGCAGCATTGATGGAGATAAACAAACTCCAAACCCACCAACCATGTCTCTGTTAAACAGAAGAAATCAAAGAAGGAAGAGTGGAGCAGGTCCGAGACAAGTTGAAACTTGCGCTTAATAGAACGGACATTCAATAGCGCAATGGAAAGACAGTTCCTCGAACAAGAAAAAGAGGTAGAGGAAGGGGGAGAGACCAAGGAAGGAGGAACTGTAATAAAGCAGGGAGCTGCTGGGGGAAAACGGGCAAAGCAGAAGAGGGAGGATGGTATCCCCAGTGAACAGGGATGATCGAGGGGCATCACAAGCCAAGAAGGAGTAAGAGAACAATTGAAAGGGGCAGATAGGCAGAGAACCAAACACACAGCAAGTGCAAATACCAGGGATGGCATCTGGAAGCACTCCGTGCCGTCCTTGGGCTCGATTCTGCATGCCGCGGGAATTTTTTGTTTTATTTTTTTAAATTTTATTTATCAGGTCCTAACTGGCCCGTACTGCTCGGGGCCTTCCGGACAGCCCAGATGTGTCCCTTTTGAAATCAGGCTCCATGTGTATTAACAGTGAACGGGGTGGGTGGTTCTGCGATGTGGGTGGGCATAACCTTCTATTGTTATAGTTCATTTTAATATTCTTATTGTAATCTGCTGTGAGTATTGTTTAAGTGTGTGATTAAATTATATTAAATAAAGCTAGCACATTAATGGAAAACTACATTAAAGGATGTATTCATACACAGTGAACTTTCCTATACCAGATGGCTTTGTAGAGCTGCCAGAGTCATGTATTAGTGGCTCATTTCCTGCCCAAAAGGGATGTGGTGATGGTCACTAGTCTCTCTCTTCTGCAGCAGGACTTCCTGGTTATCTACTGGGACCCTGGGGCATGCTATGGAGATTCCTCTTCCACTTGCAGAAAGGCAAAATATTTTGTAATATTCTAGTGTGCATGATTTGAAGGGTGCTTATACATTGTTGATGTATCCTATATGTGTAAGAAAAGTGAGAGAAAGCACTTATAGTGGAATGAGACAAAGCTCTTAACATTGTCGTGGCACATGCTAAATGCTGTTTTCTCTTTTGTGGTTTTCAGTGACCAGAGACCCCCACTGCCAAGGTCCTGGTCTGGACATCTGAAGAGGCAACTCTCCCTCTATCATACAAGGAGGATGCGATGTGAATTCCTGAGAGCCCTAGTAGATGGAGACGAGCTCAAAGGATTTATCAAGCTAGGAGACTGGCTAGTGTGGGGCTCATGTCGGGAAACTGGCCCCATGCAGTGGACGCTAATGCTGGTTGCTGTTGCTGAGCTGGAGAAGAGAAAGAAGAAGACATTAAGCTGCAGGTTGCACCACCCACTCCTTGTACCAGCTTAAAGAGGATAATAGGGGCTTGGCGCGATGTTCACGCTATCTGCAATCTCAACAGTGCAGGCCACTGATGTCAGGGTCAGCTCAGGGGTATCTGATGCCATAGACAAACCTTCAGCTGTGCACTCCCTCCCCAGGGGCAGCTCAGGACCCTCCACCCATTGTAGTCTTGCATCTCTACTTCCCGCCTTTTCCCTAAACTGCTTTGTCCAGCATCTTCCCTTCTCTCTCTTAGCTCCTACCCCCCCAGTGAACAACATGTCCTCTTCCCCCTCCTTACCACACTAGGTGCCAAGCATTTCCCCTTCCACTCCCTCCCCCACCCTCTGCAAGGTGGCCAGTATCTCATAATCTGTTCCCTGACTCCCCTCAAGCTCAGCATCTCATCTCCGCTTCTTTTCCCTCTCCCATGATCAGCATCTCCCTCTTCTTCCCTTCTGCTTGCTGGGCCTGCTGCCACTACTGTCACCCTACCTCCTCCCAGGTCCGACGCTGCAATGAGACTCAGTATGGAGACAGGCCTTTCAACACAGGCTCGAGCCGAGTTCTGCCTTTCTGACCCAGTCTTCCTGTTGGAAGGGGTGGGACACGGCAGGGCCTGAACATGGGGTTGTACTGAAAGGCCCAGCACTGCAATAAAGCAGCATTAAAGTGCTCCTCTCCTGAGGATCAGGAGCCACTGCTGCCCCTCTGAAACTTTGCTGCCGAGGCAGACGTCCAATCTGTCTAATGGCAGTGCTAGCTCTGGCTGCTGTCATCCTTTCAGAGCCACAACCTTGTGCAACTGCATGGCTTGTATAGTGGGTCTCACTGGCCTTAGATACTGACAGGTACCACAGGCCCTTCCTGGGTACAGACTTCCAGGAAGCATAAAACAGTTCAGTGCTTCTGTGATGCACCCTCACAGCTGTGGGACGTTGGCTTGTTTCAGCTGGCAGTGGCTTCTCCACAACACACTGGTTGATTTAAGTAGCATTCAGGCTCTGCTATATCTTGGAGATGCACTTGCCAGAATTGAAACATAGAAAATGATGGCAGATAAAGACTATACGGCCTATCCACTAGTAAGTTCTATTATCCCTTCCTCTTCCTCAAAGATCCTTCCTACTTGTCCAATGCTTTCTTGAATTCAGATACAGTTCTTGTTTTCACTACGTCCACTGGGAAGCTGTTCCACACATCCACCATGCTTTTCATAAAGAAACAGTTCCTCAGATTACTCCCGAGCTTGTCTCCTTTTACCTTCATCCTATGGCTCCTCATTCCAGAGCTTTCCTTCAATTAAAAGAGGGCTGTATGGTAAAAGTACTAATAACATTAAAAACTTTACTATCAATTAAACAAAACGTGTGGAGGGCTAGTGAACCCAAAGAAGAGAGCTCCCTCAAAGGTCCCACTGAATCCCTGGTTGTCCAGTGGACTTTGAAGCCCACTCCATCCCCCTGGAGGACTAGGATGAATCAAGACACAGGCAGGAGAGAGCCTGGAGATGGAGTAGGAGAGATAGGAGCGGAAGAGACCTGGAAAGGGTGCTGTAGTTCAACAGTAAGCTTTATCCCATGAAGATCTAAACCCTGGAATAATGAGTTCACTCCACAACTTGGATTGGTGCTTCCAATGATACCAAATTTTATATGCTTTTCATTAAATTATTTTATATTTTTAATTGTTTAATATTGTTTGATATGCCTGTTGCTTTTTTACCTTTTATAAATCATTAATTGTATTGATTATGTATTATGCTTGTAACTGTTATTATTAATTGTATTGAGTATATATTATTTTTTGTTTTTTACTTGTGCTGTGCTTAATTACATTGTAGCAAGCAGTACATCAAATGAATTAGAGGGGGGCAACCTGCACGGAGCAGCAAGTACAACTCTAGCCACCTTTCTGGGCAGACTAAACGGATGCTGTGTCACTATGAGTAAATGGGATGGAATTTGACAAAAAGTGGCATGTCCAAAAGGAGGTCAGTTCCACAGTAAAAATGTAGAAATGCAGCAGCTCATTTTTTTAGCGGCAAAACAAAATTCTTGTCACAAGGACTTTTTATCTGGATTGAACTCATGCCATCTCAGTAGTATCTCAAGTTGAGTTATATTCAAGTGCAGTAGGTATTTTCCTGTTGGGCTCACAATCTAAGTTTGGAGCTGGGGCAATGAAGGGTTAAGTGACTTGTCCACAATCACAAGGAGCATCAGTGGGATCTAAAGCCTGACTCCCAGCCTGCTGCTCTAACCAGTAGACCACCCCTCAACCCCACATTGCAACATTTATTTTTGCTCACCATGGCACTCCATATGTATTTTAGCGTGGTGAGTATAATTATTTATTTGAACATTTCAGGGGACTAATCAGTGGCAATGGCTAATGCTGACAAAATGGCTAGCCGTCACCACTAAACGTGATATTCAATGCTGGGACCATATCTGCTCACTGACGCTGAATAGCCAGGTTGGCAGGATAACACATTAGCTAACAGGCTAGAGGTGATATTTAACCACTAGCTGGTTAGCTAAAGAGGCAAAAGTTAGGAGAGTCTTTCCAATACCTAACGTCTGCTGCTTAGGGATAACCAACTTGCGCTGCACATTGCTGCTAGCCAGTTCTCCCTGGGGGCCACGTCTGCTCTGCTTCTGGAACACCGCGACTGCAGCTGGCTATCCTCAGAGTGCTTAGGGGCCAAAGTCAGGGATATTCAGTGACATTAACCATGTTAGCGCAGCTGAATATTATGTTGAGCAGCATTTAGGGGGTTTGCAGGTCTGCAAAAATCAAGGCAATGTGTGCTGTTGAGTCAATGCTGACTCCTGGCGACCCAGCCCCTGGATTTTCTTGACAAGGTTCACCCAGAAGTAGATCGCCAGACCTTTATTCAGGTCCGCAAACCACCTGAATGCCTTGGAATATCCTCCCTTCATTTCTTGACACGTCTCACATCCTTCTTATCTTGGCTCCTTTGTTCTCATTCTCAGTGGGCTGTTGATTGTCTTCAATCCCCTATTTTCACCGTCCCAATAAGAGGAGCACACTGTTTATACCAAAAAGAGTGAAAATATGAGCACTGAATGCACGTTGGCTGGGAATACAAAGCAAACAGGCATTAGATGAAAAGGCGAAGACAAGGAATAGGCACCTTAATATTTTGAAGACTCTAGTTATAACCTTTCTTTAAGAGGTTAAGATTGTTAGTGTGCAGATGTCAAGGAAGCCTGTGCTATTGTTAAGAGATTAACATTAAAGGTGGAATGTCCTGCTGCTTAGAGGTTGTACTAAGTGCATTTGCATCTGTGCCCACTGCACCTGCCAATGTCAGGAAAATCAATGATTAACTCAAAATAGAAGCCTGGCTCTGTAAAAGCCAAGATTCCTTGCTGAGAATCTCTTTGGTTGGTGCAAATGCAAAGGTTAAAGGGCAACCGGCCATCTGTATAAGGTGACTATTTTTGTCGGCAATAAGCAGGTTCCAGCACAGCCGAGGTATCACATTTCTATATCCGTATGCTCGTCTATGTCAAGTCTTTGATTTTCCAAACTCCAACAGAAGAGCAAAAAGTGGGGAACAGACAAAACGTTGTCACTGAGATTTTTGCAGTTGGCTTTTGCTTGGGCAGAATTTCTTCTTGTGAAGCATTTGCCCATCTAGAAGCAACGTTCCTGCAAAGGAGACCTCTGCCCATGCTGTTGCTGGTGGGTGGGGGTGGGGGGGAGGGGGAGGAGGGTACTGCTATATCATATTTTAGTCGCGAAGACTCCAGTGGGAACCCTGTCTGGAAGCTGGGAAATGAAAGCATAGGTTGAAAGATACACTAGCTGTAAAACTACACAGATAAATGGCCTGCAGGCTTTTTTAGACTGCTTCTACCTCCTCCTTTGTTTTAAGAGAATTTGCTTTAATTTTTGTCTTTGATAAACTAAGAAATGAAATGATTTGTAGTATCACCATGGAAGCAATTCCCAATAGATGTGTTTTTTTAGATGTGTCTATTGGTACCTGTTTGTAGTGCCACATGAACTGAATTAGCTCTCACCTATCCTTCACGCTAAAAAGGCACATTTGATGTTTGTAAAGACTGGAATTGAGATATTAAGGTAGGAATTTTTCAATTCTGATATTATTTTAATAAAAATGGAAACAGAAAGGAAAATAATTTGATGCCTATTTATTGCACTAACTTAATACATTTGTAGACTGCAGCAGCTTTCGAAGGTAAAACCTTCTTCCTCAGGTCAGGACAGTCTTTGAAAGCTAGTCTACAAATGTATTAAGTTAGTGCAATAAAAAGATATCACCTTATTTTCCGTTTTTTATTTAACTACCATTGTAGTGGGCTAACACGGCTTCCACAATTCTCTATCTAAGATGGTGGAGCTGTTTTTAAAACACATAGAAGGAAGTGCCAGACTGCATTTGGATTTATAGCCATGTGCAACGGGAAAATCCATTTGACAAATTTGCATGTCAGAAGAATCCACAGGGGAAACCAGACAACGCACATAGGCTCGTGCTGTCGTTTCAAACTTGCATGTGTAACGGGCGGCTCCTACATGTGCATGTGAGTCATTTCTCAGAATTAGACTTTTAGGGGCTGCTGGTTAACTACAGAGGATGCTGTCGTGAATGGAGGGGGACATAAACTAGGGAGGTTTAAGAAAGATAATCCCTTTAATCTCTCCTGTAAAGAGCCGACTGGAATGCACATACCAGGGAGTAAGTGTAAATCTGGGAGTGGAGAATTTTGGGCTTACAGCTGCATCCCCTATATGAAATAGGGAATACACACATAGGACCTGATGTTCCACGGTGGCAACGTTAAACCTGGATATTCAATTTTGGAGCTATAGCCAGGCCCTGGCATTGAATATCTGGGTGGCCTGAATTACTGTGAAGCTAACTGTGCAACGACGATATTCAGCTGCCACCCAGTTAGCTTCAGCAATGAACGTTGGGTCAGCCTCTGCTACGCCTGACTTTCACCGATTTGCTCAATATTGCCGCTGTCTGGTTATTGCCAGGTACTGCCCCCGCTCTGTCCCCGGAACACCCCGATGCTAACCGGTTAGCACAGGGGCTTGCAGCAGCGGCATCCACAGATATTCAGCAGTACTAACCGTGTTAGTACCACTGAATATCCCAGACAAGGGGATTAGCAATATTAGCAATATTGGGCCCATAGATTTTTATCCTGTCCAGGCCACGCCCAAACCACACCCCTGACACACCCTCTCAAAAGTTCTACATACTAAGGACATTACACGTAAATTGGATCCTTTCGAAAAAGGCCATTTTCACATGGATGTGGCCTATATATATATACGCCAAATTATACACATATAAATCGTGAATAGGGCTTCGAAAAGAAAATCCTACATGTAATATAGTCCCTGCTCCACTCTCTGCTCAGACGCAACGGTATGGCTGGAAGCTGTAGGCCATCGTGCACACTTTGGGGCTCCTGAGTTCTTCTGACAGGGAGAAAGATTCACCTCAGGGCCTTTAAAGCCATGAATCTCTCAGTTACCTCCTCCATAAACCACACAACCACACACATCTGGGGCTGTCTCAAAAGCAGAGGGCTACTGAGCGTCTAAGACTATACAGATAATTTATCTGTATAACATTATGCTAGTTTTCAGCCAGGCTAAAGTTCCATCCTGAACTCTGAAAATGCTGACATAACTTTATGCGGATACGTTATTTGTATAAATTATTCCTGCCATTTCTGCATTCAAAGTTATAGGGATGGTTGTTGAATTTCACCACACTCCGTATAACTTTTTGCCCTCGGCCTATCCCAAATTCTTCCCCCTTTTTGAGGAATATAAGTGCTGGGAATTTTCTTTTATTTAAAAGCTATTTGTAGTCTGCACCCACTGTAAACAACATAAGGGCTTTTGCATATCTGCTCCAAAGAGATTGCTCGTGAAATGACAATAACCTGGCAAAAAGTAGATCATTAGGTAATAGCTGTAGCAATACCATTCCAAGAAGTACAGTTCATCAGCTAATGTTATCAACAGCAGGGCTTCCTCTGGACTCCCAGGCCTCTATCAGGAGATTATTTAGAGACCTCCCAGGCTATGCACTCCCTTATTTGTTATCTGAATGCAGTTGATTTCTCCATGGACAAGCAGGATTGCATCAGCCACACCTGGTGACGTCCTCCGGGCGGCGCCATAGTACAGAAGTGCTCTCTAGAGCTCAGAAAGATGAGACTTTCTGAGCCCACCCAGGTAGCCCACCTCACCGCTCCGCCCCCTAGCCACCAGTATTCTTCCTTCCGCCTTGCCAGCAAGACGGACCCTGCTCTCCTCTGATCTAATTCCAGTATAATTTTTTTTATTTTTGCTACCTGCAACCCAGCTGGACATCCGGAGGAAAAATGACCAAGCCTGGCTTTAAAAAATGCTGCCAATGCAAGAGAAAAATGAGTGTTACGGACACCCACAATATCTGCCTGCGTTGCCTAGGACCGAAGCACAAGCCTGAAGACTGTGTACACTGCGGGAGGATGTCCCCTCGAGCCATGAAAATATGGGGCTACAATCTCCAGGATTTTCTGTCGCAAAAAGCAAGTACTTCTATAATTCTCCCCCTCATACCTGCTCCGGCTCCTGCTGCACCCCCACGGCAGGCCCCGGCCCTGCCGCGGTGTTGACTCTTTGCCTGAAATAAATTTGCCACCTCGCCTGCTCCCGACGGTAGAAGCAACGCCTGCCAGCTCCCAGTCTGCTACAGAGGCCCCGGGAAGCCATGTGGGCTCTGAAGATGGCGGCCGCTCTCGGTCCTCCCAGCCTGGGCCTCGGTCCTTCGGCCCCGCCCCCTCCGGATGCAGGCCCTCCAGTGTGCAGCCTTCACGAACGCCTGTTGGGCTGGAGGCTTGCCGGCGCCGATCCCCAAGCCCCGCCCACAAGCCTCTCTCTCGGACAGCGTCGTCAAGGAGCCATGACGACGCCTCCTCGTTGCTCAGTGCCGGATCTCCCCCGCGCTGACGGAGCGCCCGCAGCGATGCCGGCTCCGGAAGGAGATCTCGACGTAAGGGCAGCAAGAGGGACGACTCCAGCAGCAGCGGCAGCTGCTCGAGTCACCGGAGGCGCAGACAGCACAGCAGACACAGGAGCAAGAGGCAACGGGATTCCAGCAGCAGCTGCAGCAGCAGTTCTCCCTGCTACCGGCATCGATGCTCCAAGCGCCAAGGAAGCAGCCACCACACACGGCACCGCGGCAGCCATAGGTCTCGGCACCAGGAGCACAGGAGAAGCCCTTCCACCTCCTCCAGTCCTCATCACAGCTACCGCAGTAAATCTGCATCTAGCTCCGCAGCCATTGTGAATCTGCTGTCTCAACTATTGCGACAGTCTTCATCAACTGTGCCCTCTTTGCCTGTGCCCCACCAGGAACCTCCCTCTGCAGACAATCACATCCGGGAGGCTGATCCACCCATCATTCATAACCGGGCATCCACCCCAAGTAACAGCCCCTCGGGTAATCTGTCTCATGACAACACTGCGGAGGTGCACGAGCCCGGGGTGGCGATTGTGGGGTCTGTGGCACACGAGCACGAACAGACTCTCCCGGATGAAAGGCGCTCCCCGGAGCCGGAGGAACCTCCCCCTCCAGAGGATCTCTCCTACCCCAGATTCTTGGCCAAGCTTGCCTCTGCCTTGAACCTGCAAGGCCTGGACGACAAGCAAGAGCCGGTACCAGAGGTTCTGAAGTATCTCGCAACCCCGAAGCCCGCCTTCGCGCTGCCTATACATCAGGCGCTCAGGGACAATCACTTAAGGCTGTGGCAGACTCCAGCGTCCGGCCGCCCCTTTCCCAGGAGGCTCGAGACTAAATACCAAGTGCAACCAGTCCCAGGATTCTCATCTCCGCAACTGCCACACCAATCCATTGTGGTATCTTCAGCCCTTAAGCGCATTAAATCATCGCGCACACATGCCAACAGCCTGCCGGGTCGGGACCATAAGCTCCTGGACGATATTGGGAGGAAGGTTTTCCAAGGAGCCATCCTTAATGCGAAAATAGCGGCGCACTAGTTCCAGCAAGTACTCTTCCAGGACACATGCATGGCAAAATTCAAAACCGCTGTAGCATCCCTCCCGAAGGAATCCCAGACTCTGGCGTCCAGCGCGCTTGCCGACATGTCCGAGTGCAGCAAGTACCTGGCCAGCGCTACCTTTGACTCTTTCGACACAGCACTGAGAACCGCTGGCATGGCCATTTCAGCGAGACGATGGGCATGGCTGAGGGCCTCTGGCCTGTGCGAGGACACCCATGACAGGATCGCGGATGCACCCTGCTCCGGCGAGTCACTTTTCGGCGACAAAGTAAAGGATACTTTCAATGATATGAAGGAGCACTGTACTACGCTACAGACCCTGGCGGAGGACGGCTTTGAGCACCACAGCGGCACCCAGAGAAACAAATTCCAGAGGAAACCTTACTACTCCTCCAACAAGAGGTACCCTTCAAATCACAAATGGCAGAACAACAGATACAAGAACAGCTCTTACCAGGGATCCGCTCACCAGCGAAACTTGCAGAGGGACCACAAACAAAAGAAGACCAGCGCGCCCACCTACAAAGGTGGGCCCTCCTTTTGACGCCAGATCACAGGCAACCCACCGGATCGGGGGGCGCCTGACTTATTTTTTGCCAGAGAGGCAGAGAATATCCTCCGACTCCTGGGTTTTGCGGGTCATTCGAGAAGGCTACCGCATACGTTTTGTGGCTCCTCCCCACCAGAACACTCGTCCAGTCAGCGACACGCCCCAACAGCTGCGCATGGCCATGGCCGCGGAACTACTACATCTGTTGCACTCTCGGGCCATAGAGGAAGTTCCCCCTCCCGAGAAGGACTCGGGGTTTTACTCCAGGTACTTTCTCATTGCCAAACGGACTGGCGGCTTCCGGCCCATACTAGATCTCCACCGGCTCAACCTGTTCATCTGCAAAGAGAAATTCAGGATGTACTCCCTGAACGCCATCCTTCCCCTGATTCAGACCGGCGACTGGATGGCGTCACTGGATCTGCAGGACACGTACACTCACATCCGCATTCACAAATCGCACAGGAAGTACCTCCGTTTCCAAGTGCTAGGCCAGCACTACCAGTACAGAGTACTACCTTTCGGCCTGTCCCCCACTCCGCGGGTCTTCACGAAGTGTGTAGCCGTGGCGGCAGCCCACCTCCGCAGACAGAACATAGCAGTTTTCCCATACCTGGATGGCTGGCTCCTCACGGCCTCTTCAGCCCCGGAGCTACAGGCGGCCCTTCAGACAACCGTGGCACTGCTATCCTTCCTGGGGTTTGTCATCAACTTCAACAAATCACACCTCTCTCCGGCCCAGAGACTGGAGTTCATAGGGGCCGTGATCGACACCAAGGTGTCGAAGGCCTACCTCCCGGAATGCAGACTGTCCGCCATCACAATGCTGGCATGCAAGGCGTCCGAGGTGGCGACTTCTTCAGCGAGATCCATCCTGCGCCTCCTGGGACACATGTCGGCCACCACTTCAGTCCTTCCCATGGCGAGGTTGCGGATGCGCCCGCTTCAATGGCACTTACGCACTCACTGGAACCAGCATTGTCAACCTCTTTCCACCATAATCAAGATGACTCCTCAGATCCAGTCCCAGCTTCGCTGGTGGACGATACCAGTCAACCTGTTGGTGGGCACGGACATCCACCCCCGCGATCACCAGGTTGTTCTCACCACGGATGCATCGAACACTGGCTGGGGCGCTCATATGCGATCCCTAAGTACTCAGGGGGAGTGGTCCCAGCACGAGAGGCTTCTACACATCAACCTCCTCGAACTAAGGGCCATGAGATACGCTCTGAAAGCGTTTCTCCCACAATTATGCGGGAAATCGATCCTCATCCAGACGGACAATCAGGTGGCCATGTTCTATATCAACAAACAAGGGGGCACTGGCTCACGTCCCCTCTGCAAGGAGGCTACACTGATATGGACCCTGGCCTTGAGAAACGAATGCTACCTTCGGACGTCCTATCTCCCAGGGGACCAGAATATCCTGGCAGACAGGCTGAGCAGACAACTCCAGCCCCACGAATGGACCCTGCACCCGGAGGTCTCAGACAATCTTTTTCGGCACTGGGGGTCGCCGAACATCGACCTTTTCGCCACAGAACGGAATGCCAAATGCCCCCTGTTCTGCTCCAGGCACCCGTCAGCCAGGAGGCTGGCGGCGGATGCATTTGACGTGTTCTGGGGGGAGTGGTCTCTGGTGTATTTATTTATCATTTTATTTTATTTATTAACAGTTCTTATATACCGCACTATTAGCCATCAGCGCGGTTTACATTGAACAGAAACATCCGACAATTTACATATGTCTGGTCATTACATTTAACAGGAAGTAGAACTTGGATAAACGGGTTAACTATATACATTGGTGATTCATCTGATAATGGACAAGGTCAACTATATACATAGGTGGTACAACAATACATGAAACTGCTTGTTATTTTACATTATGGGGTATGCCTTTCCGCCAACGCCCCTAATCCCAGCGACGCTGCAACGGATTGCGCAGGACAAAGCCAACGCCATCCTGGTAGTCCCCTACTGGCCGCGCCAGATGTGGTTTGCCCTACTACTGCGCCTAGCGCATGGAGCCCCGGAGCGACTACCTCTCAGACCGGACCTGCTGACGCAGGACGAGGGCAGCATACGGCACCCCAACCTCGGAGCCCTGTCTCTCACTGCCTGGAGGTTGAGCGGCTAAGCCTTTCCAAACTCCAGCTACCCTCCGAAGTGCAGGACGTGGTGCTAGCGGCCAGGAGACCCTCCACCAGGAAGTCCTATGGCCTCAAATGGAGAAGATTCAGCACCTGGTGCGCAAACCAAGGCCTTGAGCCCACCACGTGCCCACTTCCCAATGTCCTGCAGTACCTCAAGTCCCTGTCTAACCTTGGCCTGCAAACGCAGTCCATCCGAGTACACCTCTCGGCGATAGCGGCCTTCCATTCACTGCCAACAGGGGCCACGTCCATCGGGGCACTGCCCCTTACATCACGCTTCATGAAGGGCCTGTCGAATCTGAAACCTCCGATCAGACGACCTGTACCATCTTGGGATCTCAACACGGTCCTGCAACGCCTGACACAGGAACCCTTTGAACCCCTCCAGTCAACCGACATGAAATTCGCCTCCTGGAAGACACTATTTCTTGTGGCCATCACATCCGCAAGGAGGATTAGCGAACTACATGCTCTAGTATCACATCCCCCCTACACACAGCTGCACCAGAACCGTGCTTCCCTGCGGACCAATCCTAAGTTCGTGCCGAAAGTGTCTTCGGCCTTCCATGTTAACCAGTCCATAGAGCTTCCATCTTTTTTCCCGGAACCTCACTCTTTGGACGAGGAACGACGCCTGCACACTCTTGACTGTCTCAGGGCCCTCCGGATCTACCTGCAAAGGATGCAAACTATCCGGCAGGGCGAGCAACTCTTCATTTCCTTCGACCCGAACAGACCCGGAAGACCCGTCAACAAGAGGACACTGTCCCATTGGGTCTCCGCCTGTGTCTCCTATTGCCTTGATTCTTCAAGCGCCAGTGAGCACCCAAGAGTGGGCCCCCACCACCTCAGGGCTCTGGCCACGTCAATTGCCAACCTCCGCGCAGTGCCACTGGCCGATGTCTGCAGAGCGGCCACCTGGTCCTCCCCACACACGTTCCAGAGACACTATTGCCTTGACCTCCGCTCCCAGGAGGATTGTGCCCTCGGCGCGGCCGTCCTCTCCATGGCCACGAGACACGATTGAGCACTGCTTCTGCCCAGCATGGGTAGCGACTAGCAGGAGCTAACTCCGACCACTTGGTCGTGTCACCTGTATGCAGTTGATCTAGCGCTCTGCTACACGGGGCAATTGACATTACTGTTGCACTGTTACACTGCCTCTAACTTGCTGTTTGCACTGTTTGCACTGTTGCACTGTTGTTGTTGTTGCACTGTTGACACTGTTATGCTGCTCGCACCTCGGTGCACCCACCTGTTACTGTAGCACGGTTGCACTTTCATCTGATCTTGAATAAACATACAGTTGTTGATCTTGTTGAACTAAGTGTCTAATTAACATATCCAGGTTCATACGCTAACTTGGGCCTCCTCCCCCCAGCATAGCAAGCTAGGGAGACACCAGGTGTGGCTGACGCAATCCTGCTTGTCCATGGAGAAAACGGGGTTGCTTACCTGTGGACAGCAGGATAAGTCAGCCACACAATCCCACCCACCTCCCCTGGAGGAGGCCTTCCTGAAGGGACCGCTCCCTAGCCGGTGGACTAGCTTGGAACATACTGGTGGCTAGGGGGCGGAGCGGTGAGGTGGGCTACCTGGGTGGGCTCAGAAAGTCTCATCTTTCTGAGCTCTAGAGAGCACTTCCGTACTATGGCGCCGCCCGGAGGACGTCACCAGGTGTGGCTGACTTATCCTGCTGTCCACGGAGAACTCCAGTTACAGGTAAGTAACCCCGTTGATTCCTCCTATGGATCGCTAAGTGAGGATCACACAACGCCCTCCTCTCACCTTTCATCAAAGACACACCAATCCCATTGTGGAAATATAGAACTATCCTGGAGTGTGAACTTGACTCATTTGAACCTTAGCTTGCAGCAATTGTTAGATCTTTATTTTTTTTGTGCTTCGGCAATACATTCAGTTAAACTCTTCTTTACTCACAGAGCCTAAAGGCTCTGGTACTTGCCTTAATATTAAATTGTTTAGATTCATCCTGGACAAGCAGGACAATGTCCTCATGTGTGACATCACATTAACCACTTTCCAGCTCCTTCTGGAATGGACTCAATAGGCACGTGCATAAGTTCTCACCTGCCATAGCTGCATGTGCTCACCTCAGCCTTCAGTAGACCCCACTGGATGTGAGTGTCTTGCTATGAGGGCTGCATTTTCTGGTGGTATTACTTTTGCCTCCTTTGAAAAAGAGTCTCATTTTTCTCCTGCTTTTGCTGTTTTTTTTTTTAAGTGCCATCAAGTCAATGCTGACTCCTGGCAACCGAGCAGCCCCTGGGTTTTGTTGGCAAGTTATGACTGGAAGTAGATTGCCAGGCCTTTTCTTCTGAGGCAATGGAGGGTTAAGTGACTTGCCCAAGGCCACACGGAGTGCAGTGGGAATGAAACCTAGATCTTCTGGTTGCTAGGCTGTTGCTTTAACCACTAGGCTACTCCTTTTTTTTTTTGCTCCTGTAGCCTCTTATGTAGGTTTTTCAAGCATTTTTAGGTTTCCCTTATTTTTTTCTGCATTGTTACTATAGGCCACATTTAGGCCTCAGGTGCCCATGTCAGGATATTTTTTAAAAATTGAGTCATTTAAGTTTTTTGCAGCTAATTTCACAGACGGCATGTCCTAGAAACTTTCCAGTGGGCTTAAGAGATGCACCCAGAATGTGGCACTTAACCCCTTGGTGGACGCGTCCAGAGGGGCTGTGTCTACTCCCAGGGTGCATAGGTCACGGCTGAAACAATTAATGTCAGGGCTTGATTTGGTAGATCTCTGGAGAGAGATAAATTACGGGCAGCGGGATTATTCCTTCTTCTCTTTAGTGCATGAAGTGTACTCATCAATTGATCTGTTTTTAATTGATAAGACGCTGGTAGCTGGGGTAGAATCATGTGTGACACGTGAAAGGACATGGTCTGACCATGCCTCAGTGACTTGTAATATACATTTGGGGACACAGAAGCATGCAAAAATGTGGTGGAAATTAAATGAATCCTTACTAGAGGATAAGGAGGTAGTACAGCAGATCAGAGGAGAAATGGAGGAGTATCTTGCCTTAAATTATATGGGTGAGTGCTCTCCTGGGATGGTGTGGGATTGTCTGAAGGCTGTGATGATGGGGATGCTCATAGCCATTGGAGCCCATAGGAAGAAGATGCAATTACAGAGGAAATCTGAATTGTTGGCCTCTATTGGAGACTTGGAAAAACAATTGAAACGGGATGGAAGGAATGTGGAGGTGAGAGGGAGACTGAATGGAGTGAGGATGGAATTGAGTGAGTTGCAATTGAAGGAGATACAACACGAGTTGACTGTGTTGAGGCAAAAAAACGTTGAGTTTAGTAACAAGGCAGGAAGGCTCCTATCCCGCAAGGTTAAAAAGCTGGTGTCCAGGAACACGATAGTGAAAATAAAGAATAAGGAGGGGCAAATAAGGTGGGTGGGGGAAGAGAATGAGGAGAGATTTGTTCAGTTTTATCAGGAGCTGTACACCCCGGAAAATGAGGCAGCGGAGGAGGAGATTAGGAAGTATTTAGACACAATTGAGCTTCCATGCCTGGGAGGGGTAAGATCAGGGGAGCTTTCAAAGCCGATTGGTGAGCATGAAGTCTTAACAGCGATTAAGGGCCTGCGAACTCATAAGGCCCCAGGGATGGATGACTTCACTAATCGGTTTTATAAGCTTTTTGCAAGTACAGTGGTGTGACCCCTTACCAAAATGTATAATTCCTTTGCCCAGGAATCTAAAATGCCTGCCTCACTGAGATTGGCTGGGATTAGTATCCTTCACAAGGAGGGGAAAGATCCAGTGGAGTGTGGCTCATATAGGCCTATTTCCCTGCTGGGGAGTGACTTAAAAATTTTCACCAGAGTACTAGCCAATAGGTTGTTACCCCACTTAGGGGAGCTGATACACCCCAATCAGTCGGGCTTTGTGCCAGGGAGATATACATCGGATAATATTAGGAGAGCCCTTAATTTAATATGGCATGGAGAGAGGGGGCAGACTTTGCCCTCTTAGCAGTGGATGCTGAGAAGGCTTTTGATGGAGCAAGTTGGCCGTTTCTCTTCCAGACACTGGAGAAGGTAGGCATCACGGGAATCTTCTTGAACTGGGTGCGGATTCTGTATATGGAGCTGCTGGCATGTTTAAAAATTAATGGGTCAGTGACAGGGGCCTTTGAGCTACGGCAGGGGACAAGGCAGGGGTGCCCACTATCCCCGCTGTTATTTATAATAGCTATGGAGCCCATGGCCCAGAGGATTAGGGACTGTGGGGACATCAGAGGCGTAAAGGTGGGGTAATCCCAGCATAAAATCTCACTGTTTGCAGTCGATGTCTTGTTTTTTGTAACAGAGCCATCTAATTCTCTCCAAGTGATACTGGCTGAGTTAGGCAGTTACAGCAGGGTGTCTGGGTTTAGAATGAATCCCACTAAGTCAGAGTGTTTGAACATCATGATCAGTAGGGATAAGCTTGAGGGTTTGAAGTGAGAGTTCCCTTTTAGTTGGGCAAAGAACAGCATCCGATATTTAGGGGTGCAGATTACAGCACAGAGAGAGAAATTGTTTCAAGAGAACTATATCCCGGCTAGGGCTATGATATGGAAGGAGTTAGAGAGATGGGGGGGCTTTGAGGTGTCTTGGTTGAGTAGGATAGAGCTGACCAAGATGATCTTGCTACCTTGGCTCCTGTACCTTTTTATGAACCTCCCAGTAGAGGTCCCGGCAGTGTTCCTGCGGAAGTTGCAGGATAGACTTATGCTGTTTGTTTGGAGGGGGGGGGGGAAGCCTAGGGTAACTCAGAGTATTTTGTGTGCTAACAGGAGAATAGGTGGCATGGGTGTTCCCCAGATGGCAAGATACTATGAGGCAGCTCGGGTGCGGGCAGTGTTTGAATGGGTATTCCGGGAACGGGTGGAGTGGGTGGAGTTGGAAGGCGCTGAAGTGGGGTCTGGGAGAAGTCTGGCTAGTTTAATCTGGGGTAAGACGGGAGATTCTCTGGTCCTGGGGAGGTACAACCCCTTTGTCAAGCTCACGCTACGCTGCTGGCGGAAATGGCGGGATAGATGGTATGGGCCCCATGGGTGCTCAAAATTTATTCCCCTATAAGACAACCTGGAGTTTCCACCGGGGGCACAAGACCCGACCTTTCGAAGATGGGCCCAAAAGGGGCTACAGTACACGGGGCAATTTAGACAGGGGGAGGAGTGGGTGCTTTTTGAGGAACTTTAGAGAGAATATCAACTACCTGAAGTGGATAGGTTTCGGTATGTGCAAGCTATTCATTTGTGTAAGAGGTTGGGGGGGAGGGGGTTGGGTGTGAAGGGTGAGGTTATTGATGAGCTGTGGAAGGCTGGGGAGATTAAAGGGTTAATATCTAAGTTATACAAAGCGATGGAAGTGGTGAACTGTGAGGAGTGGGTGCACAGGAAGGCATGGGAGAGGGACTTAAATAAATGTTGGGATGGGGAACACTGGGAGGTAATAAGTAAAGGCCTGTTTAAGGGGGCTCTTGCTAGTAATGTTTTGGAGCATAATTACAAGATGTTATTATAGGTGGTACCTGACGCCCCAAAGAATGCAGAAATGGAGGGGTGGGTCGGCCTTGTGTTGGAGGGAGTGCGGGGGAGAGGGCACTTTCATGCATATTTGGTGGGAGTGTGTGTGTATCCAAGCCCGTTGATGCGAGGTGGCTGACTGGATCAGTGTGGTCTTAGGAGAGAGTGTGACCCTGGGCCCTTGCCTGGCCCTGTTGAATGTGGGTGATGAGGTCGGAGACAAAAAGGGGCAGAAATGGTGTCAAATAGTATGTGGGGCTATGAGGCAGTTGATTGCGAGGAGGTGGAGGGGGCAGCGAACTCCTACATTGTGGGAGGTTCAGCGGAGAGTGGAACACCTCTATTTGATGTATTAGCTCACTGCCCTCTGACAAGGTAAATTAATGGGGTTCCAAGCAAGGTGGGGGCCCTATCTTAAATGGAAGGAGAGGGAGGGGGAGGGGTCAGGGGGGTGCAGAGATTGTGGGAATTGAGGCCTCGGACAGATGAGGAATGTGGCTAAAGGGTAAGCAGATAGGTTCTAGGAGTGCTGGGTTCTTATGAGTGGTCTTGGAGCATGGGGGAAATGGGAGGAGGGAGGGAGGGAGGGGGTGGGGGGAGGGGACGGGAAAAATTGTACTAGTTAGTAACTTGCTATGTATTAGTTACGTTATGTTAAATAGTTAAAAATGAATGTTCTTTTGTGGAGATTGTTTGATGTGATGCTTGTAATAAACAATAAAGGAAAAAAAAAGAGATGCACCCAGTGCAACAGGACTACCTGCAGTGTCTGAAGCCTGACCATGAACCCTCTCAATGTCTTTTATGTCCACAGTTGGAAAAGAGAGATCTCAAGGGTTGAAAAGAATAGTGGAAAAAGATTTTTGATGCATGTGAGTCTGGTCAATTGACATTGGCATTGGAGACATTGATCCTCATGGCCCAAGGAGCTGCATTGAACACTGGAGATGCATCGGCATCAAGAGAACACTGATCCCAGTCAACACTGAGACGGTCTCCAGGGAGTGATAATCCACCAATTCCCTCCTAAAGAAGAAGAAAGATTCATCCTCAATTTCATCAGTATCGAGGGCTTGAATTACCAAGCACTGGATGGAGGTTGAGGTGCATTGCTGTTGCAGTTCATTTGAGCACAATGTCATGAGTATTGAGGCATCAGAAGATCCAATATCTTCAAAGGTGCTCCAACATGAGGAATGTTTATTGTCCTTAATACCAGAATGGCCACAACAGTTTCCATGGAGATAGAAGCAGCCTTCTGATACACTCCAACAGATTTCACAGACATCGGTTGATTTTGTTCTGGCTGCTTTATCTTTGCCAATGGCTGCCCTTGAGGAGTGCCTCCTAAAGAGCTTTGAGAATAGGATTGAAGTGGTCTTTGTACATACAAGGCAGCTGCTTTGACTGCATTGAAACCAGTGCATGGAGACATTGAACTGATTCTCAAGTCTTCCCATCTGTCAGTGGCAGATTCAGCAACATTGGGAACTCAAAGGGCCCTTCCCACCCCAGCTCCCACCCACCCCATGTGAGAATTCTTGCTATATAGGGCAACTCCCCAGTTAACTTGTTGACAATTTGCCATTTTTTAAGGAACCTTGATTAGGTAATTTTAAAAAGGGAATGCATTAACCTATATTCTTCAGACACATAATATCAAAATTTACTAGTGTAAAGTATTAACTGTCTAGCAAGGAAGCAGGGCTACACACAGGGACATAGAACAGCGCTGTTAGAATACACATAAAAGAGTAGGTGCTTTTTCTCTTAAAGAACAGCTGAGGAAAAGTTAGGGACTTTGGTAGGTCTCTTTCATTTACTTCAACAGGTACCAAAGCTCCACTAACTGAACGATGGCTGGGAAAAATCACATTGCCAACCTGTTGCCCCGTTACAGCTTCTGCCTCTGTCCAGACAGACAGCCCAATGCTGGTCAAGGGACTGGTTTCATGTGCAAGATGCCTGCAAGCTGTAGCCATCATGAAACAAGTGGAGAAGCTCAGAGAAGGAGTGGCGAGGCAGAGAAGCATTCAAGACAGCAAGAAGTACATTCATGAGATGTTTCTTAAAGCATCCAAGCTCTCTGACAGAGGTGAAGATGGGATGCTACAGAATGAAGAGGGTGGATATGAGTCATCAGAGCATGCAGAATCAACAACCCAACTCCTACAACCCTAAAACTGAAGAACCAGTATGCAGCCCTGGAAGTGGAAGAGGTGAAAGCATCCCAGGAAAGGGAAGAACCAGAGCTCGAGCATCCCAAAGTTGCAGAATCACTGACCACAAGGAAACAAAGGGTAGTGGTGATTGGTGACTCTCTTCTGAGGGGTACTGAGGCATCCATCTGCCAACCAGATTTGATATCTAGAGAGGTGGGCTGTCTGCTAGGTGCCAAAATCTGAGATGTTACAGAGAGTTTACCAAGACTCATCAAGCCTACTGACTATTATCCAATGTTGCTCATCCATATCAGCACAAATGATACTGAGCATATCAAAAGTGACTTCATGGCTCTGGGACAGAGGGTGAAGCAGATAGGTGTGCAGGTGATGTTCTCGTCAATCCTCCCTCTGAGTGTAAAGGCCGAGGCAGAGAAGGTCGCATCCTGGAGTTGACTGCATGGCTGCGTGGATGGTGTCATTGAGAGCATTTTGGTTTCCTGGACCATAGGATGATTTTCCAAGGGCTGCAGAGCAGAGATGGGGTCCACCTTCTAAGAAGGGTAAAAGTGTCTTCCGCAGCAGATTAGTTAAAACTACTGAAGAGGCTTTAAACTAAGTTTGTTGGGGTTAGGTGAAGAAATTCCCCAGGTAAGTGAAAGCCTTCAGGTAAGTAAAACCTCTATTGAAATGGGTAAAAGGGGCAACATCTGGAGAGTAGTGTGCATAAATATCTATAGTACTGGAAATAAGATCCCAGATGTTGAGGCTTTAATGGAAGAGGCTGAATTGGATTTAGTGGCAGTTACGGAGACAAGGTTCACAGACAACCATGACTGGGATGTAACTATATTTTATTCAGGAAGGACGGGGTAGGAAGAAAGGGAGGAGCAGTGGCACTATATGTAAAAAAATAATATTAAAGCTATAAAATTACAGGGCATAAAAGAGAGCGAGGAGGCACTGTAGGTTAAACTAGAAAGACAGAACAGAAAATCCATTTGGTGTATATACAGATCTCCCTCACAGCAGAAGTAGACGAAGACATACACAGTATTATCATGAAAGGAGAAGTGCTACTTATTTTATTTATTTATTTACATTCTCTTATATACCATGCTATTCTGCATCAGTATGGTTTACATTGAACAAACTGAAATTACATTGAACAGGGCATTATAACTTGGAGATAACTATTTTACAGGGAATATGGGCTATGGAGGGTTAAGTGGCTTGCCCAAGACCACAAGGAGCACCTGTGGGACTAGAAACCCCAGTCCTTCCGGCCCAAGGTTGCTGTCCTCTAGTGGGATTTGAACCCCTAACCTTCCAGCCTGAAGTACCTTGCCCCAACCACTAGGCCACTCCTCCACTCCTGATATGTGATTTCAATATGCCAGATGTGGATTGGCACATCCCTGCTGCAGTGTCCTCTAGAAGCAAGGTGATCCTACATTTTCTACAGAGAGAACTATTCAGGCAACTGGTAACAGAACCCACACATGAAGGAACCATACTGTTTCTGATGTTATAGTGGAAGATCATCTTGCATCCAGTGATCACCAGAGAGTATGTTCAGTATTAGGACTAGGGCGGATAAAGTCCATTCGAGAACGAGGGTCTTAGACTTTAGGAAAACTAACTTTGCCAAGATGAGAAAATACAATATAATATAATATAATGGATGTGATATACCTAGATTTCAGCAAAGCCTTTTATACTGTTCCTCATAGGAGGCTTATCAATAAACTGAGCAGCCTGGGGATAGGTTCCAAGGTGGTGAATAGGATTAGAAATTGGTTGACTGACAGATTAGGTAATGGTAAATGGTAAATGGAACTCACACAGAAAAAAGGAAGGTGTGTAGTGGCGTGCCTTTGGGATTGGTCCTGGGGCCAATTCTGTTCAATGTTTGTACTTTTTAACAAATTGTAATTCTGTTTTATGTATATTCTTCCCTATACCTCCCCACTACCTTTCCTTGCTTCTACCTATAATTGTATATCCTGTGTTGTAAACCACTTTGATTGAAGGAAAAGGTGGTATATAAAACTGGTTACATAAATAAATAAATAAATAAATGTATTTGTGAGTGATATTGCAGAAGGACTGAATGGAAAAGTCAGCCTTTTTGTAAATAACACATAAATTTGCAACAGAGTGGACACTTCTGAGGGAGTGGACAACATGAGGACAGATCTAAAAACACTGAAAGAATGTTCTAGTGCTTGGCAGTTACAATTTAATGTGAAGAAGTGCAGAGTCATGCACTTGGGATGCACAAATCCAAAGGAAATGTATGCAATAGGGGGAGAGAGGTTAGTAAGCATGGACCAGGAGAGGAACCTTGGAGTGCTAGTGTCTAAGGAACTTAAGGTGGCCAAACAATGCGACAAGGCGGTAGCCAAAGCCAGAAGGATGCAGGGCTGCATACAGAGAAGAATAACCAGCAGAAAGGAGGAGGTATTAATGCCACTGTACAAGTCATTGGTGAGGCCTCACTTGCAATATTGTGTTCAGTTTTGGAGACCATATCTCACAAAGGACATACAAAGACTTGAAACGGTTCAGAGGAAGTCGATCAAAATGATTTGGAGCCTGTGCCAGAAGATATGAGAAGAGACTTGAAGACCTAAATAGGTATACCCTAGAGAATAGGAGGGACAGGGTAGTAGTCGTAGTAGATATGATATAGACTTTTAAATATTTAATGAGTATCAGTGAACATACAAATCATTTTCAAAGAAGGGGAAGCTGTAAGACTAGAGGGCATATGATGAAGGTTTTTCACTGAAAGGGTAGTGGATGTATGGAATGTCCTCCCAATGGAGGTGGTGGGGGCAAATACAGTGACAGAATTCAAAATAGCATGGGACAGACATAGTGGATTCCTTTATAGCAAGAGGATATAATCAAAGTAAACTTGAACATCTTTTAATAAAGGGGAGCTTATGTGCATGGAGTAGCAGATACAACCCTAAAGAGAGGCATGGGGAGGGGGGTGATCCGCACTGAGCTGCAGATACAACCACTCTAGTCACTTTACTGGGCAGACTAGATAGACCATACTGGTCTTTGTTGTTGTTGTTGTTAAGTGCCGTCAAGTCGGAGTCGACTCATGGCGATCCTCTGGATAGTTATCCTAAATTGTGTTCAGTCTTCAGTTAGGCAGCTCATTGTTGACAGACTGGTACCCGTAGCTGCTGTTACTGTATTGATCCATCTCATTGCTGGCCTTCCTCTTTTGCGTTGACCTTCTATCTGGCCAAGCATGATGTCTTTCTCTAATGATCTCTCTCTTCACATGATGTGTCCAAAGTATGAAAGTCGAAGTCTTGTCATCTGAGCTTCTAAAGAAAGCTTAGGTTTGATCTCCTCTAGTACCGACTGGTTTGTTCTTCGGGCAGTCCATGGTATACACAGTATTTGCCGCCAGCACAATAATTCAAAGGCATCAATTTTCTTCCTGTCTATCTTTTTCACTGTCCAGCTTTCACATCCATATGATGTTATTGAAAATACCATGGCTTGAACAAATCAAATCTTTGTATGGAGAGAGACATCTCTGCTCTTGAGAATCTTATCTAGGTCTTTCATAGCCATTCTGCCAACAGCAATGCGTCGTCTGATTTCTTGACTGCTTGTTGCTTCTTTATTGATAGTTGATCCAAGTAGGTTAAAGTTGTTCACGATTTCAATTTCTTCTCCTTCAACGATGAACCTGTTAATTAGGCCAGTTGTCATGATCTTTGTCTTCTTTACATTAAGGTGCAGGCCCATTTTGAGACTATGTTCTTTGATTGTGAGAAGCAAATGTTTCAGATCATCAGCATAGCGAAGGTTGTTGATGAGTCTTCCACCAATCTTCACACCTCTGTTGTCTTCATACAATCCTGCTTCTCTGATGATTTGTTCTGCATATAAATTAAACAGGTAGGGAGAACGTATGCAGCCTTGTCTTACACCTTTGCTTATTTTAAACCATTGTGTTTCTCCTTGTTCCGTTCGAACTGTTGCTTCTTGATCAATGTACAGATTGTACAAGAGAACGATCAGGTGTTCTGGTATACCCATGTTTCTTAATGTGGCCCAGAGTTTCTCATGGTTTACACAGTCAAAAGCCTTGCTATAGTCGATAAAGCACAAATAGATATCCTTTTGGTATTCTTTAGTCTTTTCAAGGATCCATCTAAATCTGCAATGATGTCTCTCGTTCCTCGCCCTTTCCTGAACCCTGCTTGCACTTCAGGTAGTTCTTGTTCCAGGTATGGTTGTAGTCTCTTTTGAATAATCTTCAGTAGAATCTTGCTGGGATGTGGGATCAGAGCGATTGTGAGATAATTTCCACAGTCAGTTGGATCATCTTTCTTTAGTATTGGTATAAACATAGATCTTTTCCAGTCAGTTGGCCATGATGTTGTCTTCCATATTTCTTGGCAGAGCCTTGTAAGTACGGTAACAGCTGCATCAGATTGCTGTAATACTTCTATGGGAATGCTATCAATGCCTGGTGCTTTGTTCTTTGATAAGGCTTTCAATGCTGCTTCAACTTCTTCTTTCATCACCAATGGTTCCCGATCGGCTGTTGGTCCACTTGATCTTTATCATATAAAAACTCTGAATATTCCTTCCATCTTTTCTTGATCTTCTCAGAATCATTCAACATAGAACCTTGAGCATCTTGTAACATTCCAATTTGAGGCTGGAACTTTTTCTTTAACTCTCTTTAGGAAAGCTGATCTTGTTCTTCCTCTAATAGTTTCTGCTTCTATATCTCCAGGAACAAGCAGGAATGAGTCCTCACATATGGGTACGTCGGTACCGACGGAGCCTGCGCAGGAAAGCTCCCCAGCTTCCCAGAAGGAAAGCTTTTGGGGCCTCCCACAGCACATGCGCGCTGCCTTCCCGCCTTCCTGACCAATTCTCCTCAGTTCTTCTTTTTCCGTGGAGCCAGCAGGTCGTGTTCCTGTCACCGCTGAAGAAGTTGTTATTTTAATTTGTTTCTTTGGCCGCGTGCCTGCCTTCCCCGATTCCGGACCGGTACCGCCGGTCTTTTTTTCTTTACTTCTTTAAAAAATATATATATATCTTATTTTTCCCCACTTGGTGTGTTTTTCCTGTTAGGCCTCTAGGCCTTCATAAAATTCTCTCTCATGGAGAAACCAGCCTCTGGTTTTAAAAAATGCACCAAGTGTAGCGGTACTATATCGGTTACAGACACACATGAATGGTGTCTTAAATGTTTGGGGCCTGACCACTCCATTCCTGATTGCCCGTCCTGTTCTTTGATGTCTAAACGTGGCTTACAAAACTGAGCAGCCAAGTTTCATATGCTGTTTTCTACAGATATTCCAGCATCGACATCATCCGGGTCTTCCTCTCCTGATGGATCTCAGGTAACCAAACATTCTTCCGGCAGGTCCTCAAAGGGCAAATCTCCCTCTAAGTATCAAGATGCCCCTGGGCTTGACCCTGAGGACCCTGCCCCAGCCAAACAACCCCGGCGGGAAGCTCCGGCTTCCAAAGCTCCTCCTATGGGGTTACAGGTTGACATCGATGGCACGGCCTCGACCGATCACCTGTTAGACTGCTCTGGGGTACCGGCTCAATCTTCCGGTACCGACATCCAGGCGGTCGTGGCGTCTATGGATCATACAGTTCAATCCATGCAGCAGGCCATAATGGCTTTCATTAGAGCTGCGACGCCCTCGGTACCGCAGCCAGCGGTACCAACTCCGGTTCCGGTACCACAACCGATACCGGTACCCAGGGCATCCACATCAACCAGGATACCGGTTCCGGTTCCCGGTTCCGGGGTTTTTCCCGATACCGATCCGGTTCCGGGTACCCCCGATGTGGATACCGGTCGATATGCTTATCGATCCCTGGAAGCCAACAGACCATACTTCGAGTCTTCTGATGATTCTGATTCATCAGATGACTCTGCTGAAGTATCTCTTACTCTTCCTGAAGAGCCCTCTTCTCCAAAGAGGAGAATGTCTCCTCCAGAGGATTTGTCCTTTCAAGACTTCATCATTGAAGTAGCTAAAGGTCTCTCTATTTCAGTAACCTCTGAAAAAGAACCTAGAGCAAAAAAATTAGATATTTTGGGATACTCTAAGGTTCCCAAAGAGGCAGTCACCTTGCCCATTCATGAAATTCTTCAAGAACACATGATGGACTTATGGGAGACTCCTCTCACCCTATCTCCACATTCTCGTCGTTTGGATACCATGTATCGTGTCCCTCTTTCTCCTGGGTTTCAAAAAACTCAGCTCCCTCACCACTCTATTGTGGTGCAGTCAGCTATGAAAAGGATAAAGAGTACCAAAAGACACTCTTCTACTCCTCCAGGAAGAGAATGTAGGACTTTGGATGCTTTTGGTAGAAAAATCTTCCAAGCCAGTATGCATATTGCCAGAATTAATTCATACAGCCTCTATATGGGCATGTTTCTGAAGGAGATTGCATTAAAGATGCGCCATTTTCTCCCCTTTATCCCAGAGGATAGAAAGGAGGAGTTCCTTCTTTTGCTAAAGCATACCCAAGATATTTCAAAGTTCTCCAACAGAGCAGCCTTTGACTCCTTTGAGGGTGCTAGCAGAGCCTCAGGTATTGCCATAGCTGCTCGCAGAATTGCTTGGCTCCAGGCCTCTGACCTAGAACCCTGGGTCCAGGATGGGTTGGGAAATCTGCCCTGTACAGGTGAAAATCTGTTTGGTAAGGAGTGGCAAATCAAAGCCACTCAAATGGATGCAGAAAATACTGCTTTAGATAGACTTTCTAAGTCTACCTCTACCCCTGTCAAGAAAAAGTCTTTTAAGAAGCCTTTCTACAAGAAGGCCAGATTTTCTACAAATACTGGCCAACAATCTTCTGCAGTTCGCTTTGCTCCTAAGCGTCAGCAACCTAAACAGGCCAGGGCAAAACCTGCAGGGACTGCTACAGCCCAGCAGTCCCAACCCCCTCAGGATTTTTGACTTAATACTAGAGAACTTAACCTTTCTGGCTCTACAACAACCAGAGCCTCTCACCATTCCAGGAAGGTTAACTCATTTTGCTCCCAGATGGGAGCAAATCACATCAGAACAGTGGACCCTCTCTATCATCAGAGAGGGCTACAAACTACATTTCTTCAGCCTTCCTCCCCATACCATGGTGAGACGTTTCAATTCTCCCCCATCTCTCCTAGACCTGTTGGGTCAGGAGGTGACCACCCTTCTCGCCCAAGGGGCAATAGAAGAGGTTCCTCTTCTTCAACAGGGGTCAGGGTTTTACTCCCCTTATTTTCTCATTCCCAAGAAAACAGGGGGGTACAGACCCATTCTAGATCTGAGAGAATTGAACAAATTCCTATGCAAGGAGAAATTCAAGATGCTTTCTCTAGGTACTCTCCTTCCATACCTGCAGAGTCAGGATTGGCTTTGTTCTCTAGATCTCAAGGATGCGTACACACATATATTCATCCATCCATCCCACAGAAAATTCCTACGGTTTCTGTTCCAGGGAAAACATTTCCAATACAGAGTACTTCCCTTCGGTCTAGCCTCTGCTCCAAGAGTGTTTACCAAATGCATGGCAATAGTGGCTGCATTTCTACGCGCCCTGGGAATTTTTGTCTTCCCATACCTGGACGACTGGTTCATCCGAGCTCCATCTCAGTCCGAGGCTCAGACTTCCCTGGACCGCACCAGACGCATTCTGCAGTATCTGGGACTTGTGATCAATCTGCCAAAGTCTCAACTCACCCCTACTCAGTCCCTGGAATTCATAGGGGCCTGGTTAGATACCACCACTGCAAGGGCCTACCTTCCTCAGGCCCGTTGCCAACGTCTAGTGCACTTAGCCTCCCAGACTCAGTCCAGAAGCCACTTGACTGCCAGGGAGATGCTACAACTATTAGGCCACATGGCCTCCACAGTACATGTGGTGCCTTATGCTCGCCTACATATGAGAGCAGCTCAATGGACTTTGTCCACCCAGTGGACTCAAGCATCAGGAATTCTCTCAGACCAAATAGCAACCTCCAAGCGTCTCTTTTGGTCTCTCCAATGGTGGATGTCCACTCAAAATCTGTTGTTGGGGGCCCCCTTCCAACCATTGTTGCCCCAAGCAACCCTCACAACAGATGCCTCCCAATCAGGTTGGGGAGCTCATCTACAGGACCTATCCACCCAAGGCACTTGGTCCCCACAGGAGACCTCCCTTCATATCAACCACTTGGAACTTCGAGCAATCTTTCTAGCTCTCAGAGTTTTTCATACCCTCCTCAGCAACATGACAGTCCTTATTCATATGGACAATCAAGTAGCCATGTTTTACATAAACAAACAAGGAGGGACTGGCTCTCTGTCTCTTTGCAACGAAGCTCTAAGATTATGGGCCTTCGCCAGAGAGCATCAAATCCATCTCCTGGCAGTATATCTCCCAGGAATCCAAAACTCTTGGGCAGACAGACTCAGTCGAGTTCTGCTTCCACACGAATGGTCCCTGCACATGGATCAGGTACTCAGAATCTTCCAGAAATGGGGAACCCCGGACATAGACCTCTTTGCAAGTCCGTGGAATGCCACACTTCCCCGGTTCTGTTCCAGAATTCCGTGTCAGGGAGTTCAGGCCAAGGATGCCTTCCTCCTTCATTGGGGTCAGGGCTTCCTGTATGCCTTTCCACCCATTCCTTTGATTCCCAAGACTCTGTTCAAACTTCAAAGGGATCAAGGGTCCATGATCCTCATAGCTCCACACTGGCCACGCCAAGTGTGGTACCCTCTACTTCTGCATCTTTCCCAAGCCCCCTCCCTGGACTTGGGAGCGGCTCCAGACCTTCTGTCTCAGGAGGAGGGGACTTTGTGGCACCCAAACCCCAAGTCCCTTCACCTCAGAGCTTGGTTACTGAAGGCCTAGACCTTCAAGACTTCAATCTTTCGCAGCAAGTGAAGGATATCCTCCATGCCTCTAGGAAACCTTCCACTAGGCGTTCTTACGCTTTTAAATGGAAAAGATTTTCCATTTGGTGTGCTCAAAAGGGTCTTGACCCTCTAGCACTTCCCTTGAATTCTCTATTGGAATATCTCCTGCATCTCTCCAATGCAGGACTCAAAACAAATTCAGTACGGGTCCATTTGAGTGCTATCTCAGCATCTCTTAAACCTCTCAATGGACAACCTATCTCCTCTCATCCTCTTATCGCAAGATTCATGAGAGGCCTAACTTTGACTAAACCTCCCATTCGACCTCCTCCGGTGGCTTGGGATTTAAATTTGGTTCTTGGTCAGCTTATGAAGCCACCTTTTGAACCCTTAGCCACTACCTCCTTGAAATTTCTTTCCTGGAAGGTTATTTTCCTTATTGCAGTCACCTCAGCTCGCCGTATCAGTGAACTGCAAGCTCTAGTGGCTAATCCACCTTATACAAGGTTCCATCATGATAAGGTGGTCCTTAGGACCAATCCCCACTTTATGCCTAAAGTGGTCTCCCCTTTTCATCTTAATCAATAGGTATATTTACCTGTCTTTTTTCCAGCTCCTCATGCATCCAGTGCAGAGAGGAACCTTCATACTCTAGATTGTAAAAGAGCTCTTGCCTTTTACCTCCACAGGACACAGCAACATCGAAAGTCTTCTCAGCTTTTTGTTGCTTTTGATGCTTCTCATATAGGACTTCCAGTCTCTAAAAGGACACTGTCCAATTGGATTGCTCAGTGTATCTCTTTTGCTTACCAGAGTAAGAACCTTTCTCTGGAGGGCCATGTCACCGCTCACAATGTGAGGGCCATGGCCACCTCTATGGCTCATCTAAATTCTGTGTCCATCGACCAGATCTGTCGAGCAGCCACCTGGGCCTCGGTTCATACCTTTACAGCCCATTACTGTTTGGACAAGGACTCCCGCCGGGATGCCTTGTTTGGTCAGGCTGTCCTCAGACACCTGTTCCATTCTTGAACAGCTCCAGCCAACCTTCCCTGAATGGATGCCTGAGATCCATAGGAAGATGAGGAACCGTTCAGGGTCTCATACCCTTGAGGGGATCTCCCAGGCATCTTAGCTAGGGAGTCCCCATATGTGAGGACTCATTCCTGCTTGTTCCTGGAGATAGCACAGTTACTTACCTGTAACAGGTGATCTCTGGGAACAGCAGGAATTAGTCCTCACAACCCACCCACCTCCCCTAGGAGTTGTATCTCTTTCTCTCTTTCCTTTCCTCTCTCTATTGTCTCAGCTTTAAACTCGAACTGAGGAGAGTTGGTCAGGAAGGCGGGAAGGCAGCGCGCATGCGCTGTGGGAGGCCCCAAAAGCTTTCCTTCTGGGAAGCTGGGGAGCTTTCCCGCGCAGGCTCCGTCGGTACCGACGTACCCATATGTGAGGACTAATTCCTGCTGTTCCCAGAGATCACCTGTTACAGGTAAGTAACTGTGCTTTCCTTGCATGCGTCATTGTAGTACTTTTCCTTGTCCTGTCTTACTGCACATTGGAAATCTCTGTTGAGTTCTGTGATTGTCTTTCTTTCTCCTCTGGCTTTAGCTTCTCTGTGTTTCTGGGCAATTTTCAGAGTTTCTTCCATCATCCATTTTGGCCGTTTTTTCTTTTTCACCTTTTGTAGAGACTTCTCGCTTTCTTCCAACACAACTTTCTTGATGTCATTCCTTAACTCTTCTGGAGCTCTGTCATTTGTATCTAAAGCAGCAAATTGATTTTGCAGGCAGTCTTTAAATTCCAGTGGTATATTCTCAAGGTCATATTTTTCATATTTTGCTGCATTCATGAATGGTTTGCTCTTTTTCAACTTTAGCTTGAGTTTGCATACTAGTAGTTGATGATCTGTACCACAGTCAGTTCCAGGTTTTGTCTTTGTTGATGTTATAGAGCTTTTCCATCGTTGACTTCCACAGATGTAGTCAATTTGATTTTTATATAATCCATTGGGTGAAGTCCATGTGTATAGTCGCCGCTTGTGTTGCTGGAAGAGGGTGTTTGAGATGAATAGGTCGTTGGTCTTGCAGAATTCTATCAGTCTTTCTCCAGCTTCATTTCTTTTGCCAAGTCCATATTTTCCAACTACTTCTTTGTTGCCACCTTTTGCGTTCCAGTCACCCATGACTATCAGGATATCCTGGTTGCATGTTCTGTCAACTTCAGCTTGTACTTGTTCATAGAAGTCTTCAATTTCATTCTCTTCTGCAGCTGTTGGGGCATATACTTGAATTATAGTTGTGTTGATAGGCATTCCTCGCAGACGAATAGAGATTAAGTGTTCGCTGACTGCATTGTATTTCATTACAATTCTTGCAAGTTTCTTCTTTATTATAAATGCAACACCATTTATTCTTTGTCTTTCATTTCCAGCATAGTAGACCATGTGATCATCTGATGCAAAGTGCCCGATGCCAGTCCATTTCAGTTCGCTGACACTCAACAGATCAAGTTGTACACTTTCCATTTCATTCTTGACCACCTCCAACTTCCCTTGGCTCATGCTTCATACGTTCCATGTTCCAATGTGTAAGACATCTTTACAGCTTCTGACTCTCATTTCATGCGCAGCTACATCAGCAGTCAGACGTCCCGAGGGCTTTGATCCAACCACATCATAAATGCTGGCTTTACTCTGAAAAGTCTTCAGCTCTTCCCCAGTAGCTAGTTGAGTGCCTTCTGACCTGGGGGTCTCATCTTCCAGCACTACAGCACAATTTGTTTTGTTGTAACTATCCATTGGACTTTCATGGCAAGATACAGAAATAGATTGCCGGGCCTTTCTTCCGCGCAGTTTAAGTTTGGTGTTGTTGCCATTGTCACAGAAATGTGATCCTCCGCCGTCAACACTATCCCATTCTGCTTCTGCCCAGATGGGTGGTTTGTCTTGGTCTGGCACCTCAGCTGAGACCTGTCCATCTTGGGAGACCCTGCCAGTAGTTAAACTACCGATAGTTTAGCTCTCAGCATCACTGATGCACACAAGCTCTCACAGCACGACATCCTGCAAACCAAGTGAGGGACTGGTCTTTATTGTATTTCATTACAGTTCTTGTTGTTGTTGTTAAGTGCCTTCGAGTCGGATTCGACTCATGGCGACCCTCTGGATAGCTATCCTAAATTGTGTTCGGTCTTCAGTCAGGCGGCTCATTGTTGACAGACTGGTACCCGTAGCTGCTGTTATTGTAGCGATCCATCTCATTGCTGGCCTTCCTCTATTGCGTTGACCTTCTATCTTGCCAAGCATGATGTCTTTCTCTAATGATCTCTCTCTTCGCATGATGTGTCCGAAGTATGAAAGTCGAAGTCTTGTCATCTGAGCTTCTAAAGAAAGCTTAGGTTTGATCTCCTCTAGTACCGACTGTTTTGTTCTTCGGGCAGTCCATGGTATAAACAGTATTCGCCACCAGCACCATAATTCAAAGGCATCAATTTTCTTCCTGTCTATCTTTTTCACTGTCCAGCTTTCACATCCATATGATGTTATTGAAAATACCATGGCTTGAACAAGTCGAATCTTTGTATGGAGAGAGACATCTCTGCTCTTGAGAATCTTATCTAGGTCTTTCATAGCCATTCTGCCAAGAGCAATGCGTCGTCTGATTTCTTGACTGCTTGTTGCTTCTTTATTGATAGTTGATCCAAGTAGGTTAAAGTTGTTCACGATTTCAATTTCTTCTCCTTCAACGATGAACCTGTTGATTATGCCAGTTGTCATGATCTTTATCTTCTTTACATTAAGGTGCAGGCCCATTTTGAGACTATGTTTTTTTTGTTTTGTTTTTTAATTGAAAGGCTTCCAAAGAATACATAACAGCATAAACCACAAAGATCTACAAAGAAGTAGCAACAGTAATAACATAACGCCAGATCACAAGGGCATTCAACAATATGCCTTCATTTTTGCATTTTTAAAGTAAAGGAACGGAGAGCAGTAACCCCCCAACCTCCCGTCCTCCCCCCCCCCGACACCTCCCTAGCCCAGGACCCCCCTCCCACCCACCCACCCCATACCCCCCACTATGGCTTGCTAACGTTCAAGTACGGGGAGGGTGATGAGCAGCAGAGACACTCATGGGGCAAGCTCCCTTTAAAGTTTGCAAGGTCCCCCCCTCTTATCCAGCACAGTCACGCACCATAACGAGAGACAAAAGGGGCCCACACCAACTCAAAGCGCGCCAGGCGCATCCTACTGACCGCTACCCCTCTTTCCATGGTATGCATATCCCACATCCGTTCCAGCCAAGTCTGAAAGGAGGGGGCCAAGGCACGCTTCCAGGCTGCTGCAAGGGATAACCTAGCTGCATTCAGGCCATGGCGAAGTAAAGCAAGCTGTAGGGCCCGTGCTCCCGGCACCGCGGCCCCAAACAGGAAAATCCCCGGAGACTATGTTCTTTGATTGTGAGAAGCAAATGTTTCAGATCATCTTCACTTTCAGCCAGTAATGTGGTATCATCAGCATAGCGAAGGTTGTTGATGAGTCTTCCACCAATCTTCACACCTCTGTTGTCTTCATACAGTCCTGCTTCTCTGATGATTTGTTCTGCATATAAATTAAACAGGTAGGGGGGGGGGGGAAAGGAGGCCACTATGGTTCTCAAAAGAAGTAGCTGAAAAGGTGAAGAAAAAGAGGATGGCCTTCATAAAATACAAGAGATCATCAGGAGACTAAGACAAGTTTCAATATCTGGAAAAACTTAGAGAAGCTAGAAAAGTAGTTAGGAAAGCAAAGATATAAAAAGAAGAAGAAATAGCCAATGCAATAAAATGGGGGGACAAGACATTTTTCAGATATGTTAGCAAGAGAAGGGAGTGCAAAAGTAGTACTGACAGGCTTAAGGGTGAAGGGGAGGAATATGTAGAAGCTGATGAGGATAAAGCAGAATTGCTTACCAAAACGTTTGTTCTATGTTCACAGATGAAGAGCCAGGAGCAGGACCTCAGAAAACACCCACAAATAGGAGCAGAAGTCAAGAGGATCTTGAATGATTTTTAACGTGAGGAACTCACTAAACTAAAAGTAGACAAAGCGATGAGACTGGATGGGATACATCTGAGAATATTGAAGGAACTTGGGGACATTTTAGCTGCTCCACTGACTGACCTTTTCAATGTTTCTTTAAGATTGTGAGTGGTCCCAGAGGGACATGCAGTCCCTTTACACAAAAGCAGAAGTAAGGGTGAGTTGAGAACTACAGGCTGGTTAGTCTGACCTCTTTGGTGAGTAAATTAATGGAAACACTGCTAAAACAGAGGATAGTGAGGTTTCTGGAGTCCAATGGATTGCAGGATCCGAGGTAGCATGGGTTTACCAAAGGTAAGATTTGTCAGACAAATCTGATTGATTTCTTTGACTAGGTGACTAGAGAGTTGACTGGATGACCAGTAGAAGTGGCGTACTTGGTTTTCAGTAAAGCCTTTGACATCATTCCACATAGGTGACATAAATAAATTAAGCACCTAGGGTTGGACCATAGAGTGATTTACTGGGTTAAAAATTGGTTGAGTGTGAGGCAACAAAGTGTATAGGTAAATGGAGCTCACTCTGAGGAGAAGGATGTTTGCAAAACTGAGACGTGGACTTCAGTCCACACATTCACATCTCACTACTGTTTGGACAGGGACTACTAATGGAACAGATTCACTCTGTTGTCCAGAATCTGTTTGGGGAAGAGACTCCAACTCCAAATCCCTCTAGTCCCAGGATGACTTTTCAAAAAAAGAATACAATAAAGAAAAGACCTCTAAGATGGCATCTATGAGGAAGCCACGTAGAGTGGATTATCATCTTCTGAGAGCATGGGCTGTAAACAGAAGGGTAAAGCTGGAACTCATCCTGTTTCTCCTGCTCAGCAATGCATGCATGGCCCGATGGATCAGTTTGCGGTGCGACAGACATCAATGCCTGGGGACAGTTTGATGGAGGGTAGCAATAATGAATGAGGACTGCAAGTTCTCCTTGAACAGAGCTTTGAGATAACTCCCAAGGAGCCAACCCCTCCCCAACCCAGCTGTGATTCATGGGGCAGCCCCGAAGCTGATGCATTAGCAGCTGATTATGCAAAGTGCAGTATATCTGCTACAGGCAATCAACTACTGATGTTATAAGCAATTGGAGTAGATGGAGAGGAAATACTTGGTGAGGAAAGTTAAAGGACCTTGCCAGAAGGTGGAATCCCATATTTGAGAGAGACTGGAGAGTCAGCATAGAAATGTAGCATCTATCCTACTCCAACAGAAGGCAACAGTGGATTTCTCAGCCCTCTAGGACTACTTCCTTTTCACCTTAAGAAATTTGGAAAGTTGTAGTAAGCTTCGGGCAGTCATTGTTTGTCCAGCTGGCTACTATTAGTAATAAGTATTTGTCCTTGGAGAATATCATAGAGACCTGTAAGACTCAAACTAAATCCCTATCCATGAGGATGAGTGGAGTAGAGGACAAGATAAGATAACTTGAGGGGTGCCAGGACATGTAAGCTTGGAATAATACCTCTTGTGTGGGAAAATAGAGAATCTTGAGAACGTTGTTTGAGCGTAATGTGTCCCTAGATCTAGGGAGCATTACCCTTGGATATGTCTAAAACATATGTTCTTAAATATTTAAAGTTCTTCCTGGGTCTATCCCTCCAGTTGTTAAAGTTTATTATTTACCCTCTTTAAGAAGACGTTAGTGGCCAAAGGTTAAGATAGGCTGTTTCCTTTATCACAAGACTCTTTGGACGTAACTGCATTTCCTGAGACCTCTGATAAGAAATTGGCTGTGGCTTCTACATTGATTATTTCTTTTGCTCTAGACTAGTGGTCCTCAACCCAGTCCTTGGGGCACACCTAGTCTGTCAGGTTTTCAAGCTAACCACTATGATTATGCTGAGGTAGATTTGCATGCACTGCCTACATTGTTTGCAAATCTCTCTCATGCATATTGTGGTAACGAAGGCTGGTCAGGGGAGATGGAGTGGCAAGAAAGTGAATCCTGTCCCTTTAAAAATAATAGTAAACAGGGTTTCCCTAGCAACCACAAACCTTCGAGTCAGAATGCAGCCAGTATCAAGCCCCACCCACTTCAGCACGTCAGAGCTAGGTTGAGCCCTAGCAGCTCCCACATGTGCAGGGAGAAGGGTGTGGTCCCTAAGAAGGATCAGTTTAAAACTGCAGTGTTTGAGCAGTTAGAGGGAACAAGAACAGAAATGGAAATGGGAACAGGAAAGAGAGCAGGAACAAGGAGCAGAGATGAGCAGTTGGATCTGAAAGGAACAGATCAGAGGCAGACACAGCTAAATGAGAAACTGCCAGGAGAGAGGCAGTTGAACGAAGAGAGAAAGCAGCATGGCACAGAACAGGAAGGATTGGAACAGCTGAGAAGCCCAGAGCCAAGGCAAGTGCGTGTTTCAAAGTCCCTTCGTGAAAGGAAGCTGGAAGAGTCAGTTCCCAGTTGGGGAAGCAACTCAGCTAGCCAGCTAGGCTACAGAGGTAGGGAAAATAGCTTTTCTGTGTTCCCTAGCCAAGCTCCCTCTGAAGAGATAGTCAGAGAACTAAAGAGAAGTGCTAGAAGCTGTCGTAGCCAGAATGCCTCAAAGCAAGCTTCTATGAGAGATAGGAAGTTTGCTAACAGCTGCCGTGACTCAGCAGTGAAGAGTTTTATTAGGGAGAAATAAACTTCGTGTTTAAAGTCTGCTGAGATAGAGCAAAAGAAACATTTGTTGTCAAAGCTGAATGAGTTGTTACAGAATGAGAATACTGCAGGGCTAATGAGCTTAATATGTGCTGAGCCTAAGCACATGTAAGAGAATGATTGTTTAAAGCAGTGCAAAGCTTATTTTTGTGAAGCTGAAAGAAACAGCAAGAAAAACTCACCAGAAGTTTTTAAGCAAATGTGTTTGTTCCCACAATGCTCTGAAGGAAGTAAAACTTGCTGGACGTTTTAGAAGCTGTGATCCTCATTGTATAGAAGATGTGAAAGAAACAGTCTTCATAGGAAAGTTAAGTTGCCTTGCAAGAGTTAACAGCCAGAGCTTTGTAAGACAGTTCTTAGAGCCAAAGTTAACTGCTGATATTGGAAGTAGAAATTCCCAATTCTGTGAATGCAACCTGTTGGACTTTATTATTCTTTGCTTTGGAGATGTATCCCATTTATGTTCAGTGCTATTTGAATTTTGATGCGAGGGGGAAATCCCGAAAATAAATTCTCTGTTTTTGCCTAATACCGTGTGGTCACACTATTTGCTCCGAGGAATAGCTGAACTACATTTCCCAGCAATCCTAGCTGGCGGCCATATTTGTGGACACTATTCAAAGAGGGCAATAAGGCGACGCCCTCCTGTTTACCGGCTATCGGCCCGGGCGGGAGGCGCGGCGACAATATTCATTGTGGTTATCCTGAAAACCTGACGGACTAGGTGTGTCCTGAGGACTGGGTTGAGAGCCCCTACTCTAGACCCTGACAGGGACTGCTTCTTGAAATTATTTTTCAGGCAACAAGAGACATTATTTCTTAATTTAAAAATTCAGGGTTTTTCTGCAGAAAATAATGGAAACCGTTCTTGATTATGAGGCCTAGGCTGTTGAAATTAGGGGGTATTTTATTTTTAAAATTTCCTTGCAGATCTATTGTTAAATATAAAAGTGTTACTTATGGGTGGATGCTTTTTCTGCTTACAGATGTATTTATTTGCTACTATTGGTTCTCTGCACCCGCGTGGTCAGGTACATCTGTGCTGACATCACTGGGGAGGGTTTTAAGATCGAGCCCCACTGAGGCATTACTATATATAAACATAGATTGTACTCTGGACATCATGCAACTGATACATACAAGTGGTGAAAGATAGAGGAATGTCATTTTTCAGTATATTGGGGGAGAAACCACACAAAAGGGAGGTTCCAGGCTGAAGCTGCTAGCCAGGCCCCTTCATCTTGCTGGGATACCGAAGGAGTGTTCAAATAAAATGCTTTAAGATCTGTTTTAAAAGATTTATATATGGAGGCACGATGCATTTGGGGGGGGGGGGGAAAGCATTCCAGAGTGATGGAGCGATGAAGAAAAATGCTAAATGCTATGTTGTTTCATCCTAGGCGATTTCATCCATCCACTCAACTTTGATTCCTAATCGTGTCCTTATTGCTTTTATGTCCCTGCTAAATTTCTCCCAGTTGGTGTCTTCACTCACTTACAAGGGGGACCATATGCTAGATTTAGCCTTCTGCCACAGTCAGTCTCACTTATCCTTAAGTCTCTCCCATATTCTCCTGGTCGGACCAGTTTCTTACCACTTTTTTTCCTTGACATTAGTCTTCCTCCCCCTCCAGCTGCTCACCCTTCCCTAAACTCAGCAGGAATCTCTGTTAACTTGGCCCCTCTCACCGCAAATATCTCCTGTTCCTCCCTCTTTGCCCCTGTAGACCTCCTTGATCAGCAGCTGTCATCATGGTCCTTCTCTCTGTCTCTCTTCAACCCTTAACTCCATAGATCACCAACATCCTATTAAACCCCATCCCAACTCTGGTTCCACCTATGCCTCAGTCTACTTCACTGCCAGGTCATGTAGAATGCCTCTGGAGTAAATAGCGTTCCCTAGATCTCTGGTCCCACTCAAAGGAGCATATCATGACTTACGAGAAGGCTTTACATTCTGTTAGGTCCTCCTATGTTAAGTCATTATTTGTTCCTGCTGCGAATAAACTTCAGAAATTGTTTCAGATTCTCGACTGTCTAACCCTCTCTTCCACTCCCTCTTCCTCCTGTGCCTGTGTTCGGAGAAAATATTTTTTCACTCACTGTGTAAAAAGTGTTAGTGTAGCTGGATTTAAAAAAGGGTTGGATGAGTTCCCAGAGGAAAAGTCCATAAACAATTATTAAAGAGAACCCGGGAACTACACCACTTACCCATTGAACAAGCAGCATGGAATCTGTATACCTTCTAGAAACCTGACAGGTACTTGAGACCTGAATTGGCCACTGTTGGAAACAGAATATTGGGCTTGATGGACCCTTGGTCTGACCCATTTTGGCATATCTTCTGTTTTTATGTTCCTGCCTCAGCCAATGCTTATGCCTCCAAAATCTCCTCCCTTCGTCCTTTTCCTCCACCTCCTACCCTGCCCCCTTACTACCTTCCTTCCCTCTCCTACATCTTCTCTCTCTCCTTCTTCCCTTCCCTACCCCTCCTCCCTTCCTTTGTCCCTTTTCCTGCCCTCCTTGCTACCTTCCTTCCCTCTCTCACTTTCTCTCTTCCCTCTTGTGCTCACCTACTTTCTCACTTTGTACTCCCAGCTCCCATCTTTCCCTTTCCTCCCATTGATCATCTTCCTACCCTCATCATCTTCTCACTAGACAGTGCTGTACACTCTGTCCACCCTTCCTCATTTCGACTCCTGGCCAGCTTTCCTGATGCTGAAACTTGCTCATGGCTTGCTTCCTAATATTCTTCCATTTCTCCAGTCTAGTCTTGCTTCTAGTTATTCCCCCCCCCCCCTACCCTGCTCAGCTTGGAAACTTGCTATAATCTTCCCTCTTCTCAAAAATCCTCCTTGTACCCTGCTGTCCCGTCTAACTTCCATTCCATTTCCTACTTACCCTTCCTCTCCAAGGTCCTGGAAGAAATTGTTTGGGAACTCTTAACTTCTGATTTTAGGACCACTGCTTGGTCCTAAACATTACCAAATGTGAGACCATTTGTTTTCCTTGTCCTGGCCCCACACTATCACTTTCAGCACCTCGTCTTACAGGCACCCCCCTCCCTTTTCAGGAGATAGTCAAGACCCTTGGTGTTTATCTTGACTCCTCCCTGACCTTCAAAACCCAAATAGACTCTGTAGTAAAGTCTTATTTTTTTGCCCTATGTTGTATTTGTTTGACTGGTTCCATATTCATTCCTACCCAGCTCTCTCTTTGGTCATTTCCAGTCTCGACTACTGTAATTCACTTTACAACAGTCTTCCTCATTATTCCCTTAAGCGTCCCAGCTCTTTCAGTCCACAGTCTCTCAACTTCTTTTTAATGCTTTTCATTTGGACAACATGATGCCCTTTTGATCTCCTTACATTGACTTCCAGTCTCCACCGACTTAAGTTCAAGATATTGATTCATGTGCATCATGCCTACTATTTCACATTGCTTCTGTACCTCACTACGGTCATCTCCCCCATACCCTTCCCACACCCTCTTTTCCTCCCAATCCCTCCTGCTCTTCCTCCTTCCCCCTTCAGCCCTCCGTCTTGAAATCTTCTGTTACTTCTCCTTCTCTTACCTTGATCCTTTTCTTTGGAATTCCTTTCCACTTAACCTGGCTGGAAACTTCCCTTCCCAAATTCAAAAAGGTCTAAAGACCTGGCTTTTCCAGTCATCTTCCACCAGGCCTCAGGTCCCTGATCTATTCTCTTTCCCTGATGCCTTCTTCACCCTCCCACATTTTTCACCTCTGTTCTTGACCTTTCAATGTCGCTGAAAGTCAGCCCGCCTCTCCCTCTTTTTCTTCTCTACCCTCTTACATGGATGGATTGTTAACCTCTTAAATTTCTTCCTTGATTTCTTTTTCCCTTTTTCTCCCCACTCCCCATGTTTTCAGTTTGACAAGGCGGGCTCCTAGCCCCCACGGCAGGTTGGTTTGACAGCAAGGGAAGAGAGTATGTCACATACTGGTTCGGGTGATTACAGCGGGAACCTCGCCCTGCCGTACATATGTTTCATGCGTATACAGTATATATATTTGTATTGATATTTGGACATAAGGAAAAGAGGGCAAAGGGATTATGTTCAGGGAAGGGGTGGATGTAAGTCTTGCCTGCCTATGTTATAGGGTAGCAGCAAGGGGAATGGAAAGAGGAGATGTTGAATATGGCAGGGAGGTAGGGAAGTGGAGATGCTAGACACCTGGAAGGGAAGAGAAGGAGAAGGGGTGATGCTGGACTTTGAGGGGTGCATGGTTGAAGGTTTGCTTAGGGCCGGCCATGAGTTTGAGCAGGATTCTCTGTCAGCTGACGATCTGCTCCTCCAGCATGCTGGTTATAAGTGACCTTTTCTTCCCATTGAACTTTCCCATTTCCCTTTCCCCTGAATCATCTTCAGGGGAAAGGGAAATGGGAAAGGTCGATGGGAAGAAAAATGGAAGAAAAGATCAAAATAAAATAGGTATTCATTACCTCCTCCATGTGCATTAAATGGAACTGAGAGTGGAGGGTTGTCGCGCACTGTTACTTCTCTTGATAGCATCCAAAATGCTGGGGCGTTTTACCCATGGAGGGGGAGGGGGATTTTTTCTCCAGGATCCTTTCTTCGTCAATTCAGGAGTAACAAATCTATCAGTGTTACAGTTCTTCCTGAAAGATTTTGGGCCTGATATTATCTTGGATACTCAACAATACTAACCGTGTTATTGCTGCTGAATTTCCCCAGGTGCCGCCGCTGTGTTGGGGCGTTCCGGGGGCAGCATCCAGCCATAACAGGGCAGCGGTGATATTGAGCCACTGCCCAGTTATGACAAAGTGGCGAAAGCAAGGCGCAACAAAGGCTGGCCTAACTTTTGCCGCGGAAGCTAAGCGGGCAGCGGCTGAATATCGCCGATCTGGGCAAACCTGGATATTGAATGCGGGGGCCAGATTAGATCCCAGTATTGAATATCCGCATTTAAGTTTCAGCGGTGGCGGCTAGACGCTGCCGCGGAATATCCTTTCTGTTGGGTTTAAGCATCTGAGTGGAATTTTCAGAGAATTATCAAATTCAGTCCTTCCCTCCATCCACAAAATTCCCATTTAATACACAATCACATAAGTTTACACTCAAATAACAATAAATACGAGCTTTTACTTAAAGAAACAAAAAACAGTTTAGAATAACTAGATGTCTGGGGAGAGAAGGGGCTTTACTATTAGAAGGCATGTACTGTAGTTGCACTGCTAGTCATGTTCCATGTATAACGCCTATTTAGCATGCAGAAAAGGAAATGTAAAATTGTGCAAGGGAATGTAGGTCTGAGAAGTACATGCAGGGAGAGAGTGTATGCATTTTCAGGGGCGGCGGCCTAAGCTGTGCCCTAACTCCGCCCCAAACTTCGCCCTGCAGGCAGACTCCTCCTGTTCTGCTCACAGGATATGATCTCCCGCCAGCAGACGGGAAGGGTCTTTGCTGCGATCACAGCTTTACTTCTGCCCATGGGGAATGGGTCCCCGCGGGCAGCCTGCTACATGCCAGCCACGATTTCTTTGGGGGCCAGAGCCTGTGTGACCTATCCCTTTCTGATGCCTATGATTTTTATGTGAACTACATGGAGGCGTTTCTGGGAGCGTAGCTTGGGCAGTTTGAAGACAGAGTTGTGATGTATGCACATGTTATCAAATAAGCAAGGACACGCATAGAACATATGTATAAATTTACAACATCTTCCAAGCAGGTGTAAATTTGTGCATGTGAATTTGCAGACCATTGGGGCTGGTTCTCAGTGTTTATTTTATAAGGCACATAGGCACCTATGTTGCCTTAAAAAAAAGGGATAAAATAGGAACCTTTTTGGACTTTTCACATAAGTATCTCTTATCTCTCTATATAGAAACAGGGCCGAATCTTGAGTTAGTCTAAAGTGTTGGAGCCCTAGATGAACTTCAAGCTTTATATCCCCTCTGACTGTCAAAATCTATTGTTTAGCTTTGAATGGCCTGCTTTGCTGCCCTCCAGAAGTTGCAGCCCTAGGCGACCGTCTAGTTTGCCTAGTGGTTGGGCCGGCCCTGTTAGAAATAAGGGTCAGCAAGCAAACTGTAGGCGATGCCTTAATATATCTGTCAAACTGAGACCTGTGCTGCCTTCACCAGGTCAGTGAACAAGCAGCCATTATACTGGTGTAGTATAGGGTCAGCCAGTCTTTCTGCATATGACACTGCAGGGACCCAGGATATCAATGCTTGATCCAATACAAGCACTGAGGAACCTGTGTCTTTTGGGGATACTGTTAGGTACGTATGACCTAGATTGGCCATTGTTGGAAACAGGATACTGGGCTTGATGGACCTTGGTCTGACCCAGTATGGCATATCTTATGTTCTTATGTAGCTCAATAAAAGGAAGAAAAAAGTGATGGCTGAAAGAAGTGATTCTGACAGTAAAGCTCTAGGCCCAATATTCAGCGGTGTGGTTAGCCCTTGTAGAGAGGCTAGCCGTTGCCACTGAACTTTAGACCTGGATATTTAATGCTGCGGCCGTATCCGGCCATCAGCATTAAATATCCAGATTGGCCGGATAGCAGCAAAGCTAACCACATAGTAGAAATATTCACTCGCTGCCTGGTTAGCTTCAGTGGTGAATGTTGGGACAGCACGATGGCAGATAAAGACCGGCCTGGTCCATCTAGTCTTCCCCGTAGGATTTCGGAGAGTTTGATCATCTTAAATTTCAATTATTTTGTGTTCTTATGCACTCCTGAAGTTTACGCTAATCATCTTCCCTATAATGTGTTATTTATACCTGTGATGGTTTATTCTTGTTCTTAAGTTTTGGCTTTTTTCCTGGATCTAACACGCTCCTTCACATTTGTTTTCATTGGAGCATGAAGGTGAACCCTTTGATTTGAGTGGTTCTCCATTGTAGGGTCCTGGGATATGTCTTCAAATTCAACAATAAATATACACACCACGGTGAAAAGAAAACACAGAACAGGAAATATGATATTCTGTTTTATATCTGAAGCCTCAGCCCCACTGAATATCTGTGGGTGCCTTCGCTGCATGCCCGATCCTAGCTGGGTAGCATTGGGGTGTGTCAGGAGCAGAGCCGAGACGGCTTTCGGTGGTAACTGGGCAGTGGCAATATTGAGCCGCCGCCCAGCTATCGCAATATGGTGAAAGTGAGGCACTTAATAGGTTGACCTAACTTTCACCGCAGAAGATATCCAGGCAGCAGCCGACCTGAATATAGGATCCTCAATTCCTAAGTGATTCGGAAATTCTAGAGCTAACCACCTACTGGTAGGCTTGGTACGCTTTATTATTATCCACTTTTTACTGGATCAGTATCTGTTTCCACCTTGTCTTTTCATATGTCACTATTAATTCAGCAACAGCGCCCAGATTCATAAGCCCTGCATCTTCTGTGTCCACAGTGCAGTTGCAGGTTTCTTGGGGGGGGGTCTTCAAAGTGCTGTTCGACAAAACAGACAGGAGCAGACGGCGATGCCCTCTCTGATTTCTGTAATGCCACAATAAGGGCAGGCAAGTGGGGCAACCATCCCCATCACAACGTGGCAGGAACTGCAGAATTCCAGGACCGTCCTTGTTCCTGCCATCTCCCCTCCCCTCAGCGTGCTTAAGAGAGACAGAAGTCAAACTTTGAGCGGAAGGCAGGGTCTGTAAGAATGAACGTGACAGGATCCGGCCACTGCCAACAAGTCTAGGGCTGACCTCAACTGCTCCTCTTGCTACACAGCGAGTGGGGAGGGCAGCAGGAGGAAGGAATGGGCGTATGAAGCCCCAGGCCCTGAGCACAAAATGATCTAGTTATGCCGCTGGATTTCTGTCTCCTCGAGTATTGCTGGAATTTCTGAGGCTAAAACCTGAGCTAGCTCACAAGGTTTCAGTGAGAAATGGGGGGGAGAGGAGTCAACAATCTAGGAGACAGGAAGTACAAAAACAGACTGCAAGGGGCATTGGCATCCATGCATAACTCCATTTTCTCTTGTTTTTTCCAGCCCAATGGATGCTGGAAAGAAATTATACATAAGGGGGTCCAGATTGTCTGTCTGTCTGTCTGGAGCAGAGTAACTCTCTGAAAACTTAAGAAAATGGTATCAAATTTGGTGTGGGGGAAAACTGGTAAAAACCACCGAGCTTCAAAATGGTCCAGATAAAATTAGGAGTTCTAGAGCAATAAGCTTCCCTAGAAAATGTCCCATTGCATTTCTGTGTGATATGCAGTTCTATATTCTTCAGAATACAAACGTTGATATAGTGACGCATAGCAATTAGGGACCTGCTCTTTTCAGACAGCCCCTCCCTTCTTCTCTATTTTCCTAGTCATAGACATACTGAACCAATACATGCACACACAAACAGACAGAGATAGAGATACAGACACACAGACTTACACACACATGCACATATATGCAGAAGCAAATATACACACAGACACACATACTTACACACAAGACAGACAGATGCATAGTGTGATGGCGAAAGTGTTTCTGAGCCTATGGAAATAGGAGAAAAACACCCATTTACCTTTAGGGAGAGAGACAGGCAGGAAGGCTGTAGCTCTCATGCTGAAGCTAAACAGAAAAAACCACACGTAGCTCCTGGTTACAAGCCACGCCCAAGCTCCGAAGCAAGTAGTAAAGTTAATGAGAGCCACCTGGGGGAGGAGCACGGGACCCTAGTTCAGGCACACTCATATAAACGCAGGGGAATGGAAGGAAATAGAATCACCAGGGAAATAGAAGGAAGCAGAAACTCGAGGAAGTCTGAAGGAAGGAAGACCTTCAGGGCAGCTGAAGAGAAGAGTATTTCCAAGGACAACACTAGAGAGGGTTCCAGAGGGAAGGAAGCTGTGAGACCGAGTCACAGGAAAAAGTTAACCACAGAGAACGCTGAGGAATGCAGTGGAGCTCTCAGTGGTAGAAGCCATGACCCAGAGAGGAGCCAGTGCTGCAGAGAAACTGCTTTGGGCTCTAGAGGGAGGAGACTTATAGCTGAGAGAAGTCCTGACGAGGAGCAACGTACTTTGACAGTAATCCAGGAAGCTATAGGAAATTTGCCAGCTCCAAAAGGGAACGTGAGTAAATCTGTGACTAAAAGTAATTCAAGCCAGTTAGAGGCACTGTGCCACTTAATGAAAGAGAAGAGGCTTCACGTGCCTGCTGAAAAGCCTGTGTGCAAAGAGAAGTCTTATTGGAGGAAAGTACTAGAGCTGCTAGAAGGGGTTAAACCTGAGTTTGTACAGGGAGAATTAAACCAGGATACAGAAAGCACTGATGGTGAAGAAATGCAAACTGAATGTTATGAATCTGACCAGGAGTCCGAGTCTTCTATAATGGACTGTTCTTTATGTCATAAGACTTTGTAATGGTCTTAACTGAAAGGAGAAAGGCCTAGAATCTTACTGTCTGGTAAAGCAGAAAAGAAAACAGGCTGGACGTTGTTTAAGTCAGTATTGCTCAAGAATCCTGTTTGCCTTTAAAAGAAAGAAACAGCTACACGTGCTTTATGCTGAGTGAAGCAGCTAAAACCTTATGCTGAAGGCTGGAACTTTAAAAGGAAAACAGCCACATGTTAATGCTGAAGGAAGCAATTAAAGCTTTGTTCTGAATGCTGGAAGTTGTAAGAAAAGTAACTACAAACGTTTTAACCTGACAGAAACAGTTACCATGGGGTGCTGTATGTAAAAGTCTTTTTCTTTTGTGGAAAACATGGTTTTGGGAGAAACAATCCTATATTAATTTGTTTACCATGCGTTGAGCTTTTAAAGGCTCTTTTTGGAAGGTGGAAAACAAAAATAAATATTCCTGTGTTTGCCTTAAACTCTCGGGCCTCAATATTATTTGAATCCACAACTACAATCCCCAGAAGCCCTGGCTCTGGACTATATTAAGGCACGTCCCCTCCTCTAGGCAGCCGCCTGGACAGAAGGGGGCGCGACAATAGACACACACGTACAACACACACACATAGACAGACACACACATGAAGGTGGAGATCAGAATTGAGGTGGGGAGGCGCTCAAGTGACAGTATTTTAGAAATGGTTCTGATAAATGTGCAGCTATTAAGTAAAGAAACGCACTTGGATTTATTTCCACGGGCAGTCAGAGGAGCAACTACAAATTTGCATGTGGAAAAATCAACGGAGAAACCCTGGCAATTTATATGTGTAAATATCGTCATGTCAAAGCTTCCGCATGTAAATGTCGGCACTAACACGCCATATGAATCACTTTGCAACCTTAGATATGTAAATGCTGCTAGTTAACTACACATGGCGCTATCTTTAATTCATTTCAATTTGGAGGTGGGCAAACCAGGGGGTGGGATTAAGAAGGATAACCCCCTTAATATCTCCTATCAAGGGCTGGTCGAAATGCACACTTTTTAAAAAACTAACACATGCCAGGAAGTAGGTGTCAATCCTGATGTGGAGAATTTTGGGCTTACACATTCATTCCCTATGGGATAGATTCAGAGGGTCAAATAGCAGGGTTCTACATCCAGGTTGTACATAGAACCCGTGAAGAGGCCCTGGACGCTATTCTAGCCCAGCGCTCCCCGCACATGTAGAGGGTTTGTGTGGGGAGCACTGGATGGGGGCAGGAGGGGGTGGGCTGGAGACAGAGAGGGGGCGGAAGCACCTGGATGCACAAGGCCCTGTATATCCACCAGCAGCCACTTAGACACCCAGATTATTCCACTTCGAAGATGGAATAAGTGCCAGGCGCGGGGGGGAATCAGGTTCTGCAGCCCCCCAAACACTTTGTGCCACTGCGGAAGGTGCCCTACTGCCTGATCCAGGCCCTGGCTGCTCCGGCCAAGGATTGGGAAGCGGGGAAAAGGTATATTTGTGGGGTCGGGCATTGGGTGCTCCTGCTGGACGTGTCAGTGCCATGACGACAGGACGCCGCTGCACTGGCTTACCAACAGGAGTGTTGGGAGGGCTGACCAGGCGATGATCTGTACCTCTCCCGCAGCAGAAAAAGGGGTGTTGGGTCATCTAAGTGCCCTGATTCTGCAACCACGTCGGGAACATATAGCCCCGCTCAGAATTGGCCTCCACATGAAATGGGAAATAACACATGTAGATACTGTATTTACCCAGACTATGCCCCTGACACACCCCATCAAAACTTCCACATACTAAGGACATGCATGTGTAAGCTGGACCCTTTCTAGATCATGTAAATCATGTATAAGGCTTCTAAAATAACCCACGTAGACAGAAACATACATAAACAAAACACAGACACATACGCCCAAAGGAATGAAAATAATTCCATGAAGCATGTTCCCCGTGCTTTCCCCGCCACACCCTCCATGCCATCACTTTTCCATCCCTTTTGGACTGCCTCTTACTAATTCAGATGAGCATTTCATTTTCTTTCTTGTAAATTCTACTATGAAATCTAGTGACTCTACTTCTAGCTTTTTTAACGCTTACTATTAGTACTGTCAACCACTGAAGACGGAGCATAGCAACACCTGTTGCCATGATACAGAGGCACTCTGTCATTAAACTGTGAAATCCATCCTTTAAACAGTGACATCTAAAGGTTTAATATATTAGCACAAATGGTTTCATCTTATTATTCTTTCCAAACCAACAGAATGTTTGAGTACTGCTCTATTCAGACTATCCCTCCCCTCGTTCTTCCAGGTCAAAGATGTTTTGCTCATTAGTTCATCAAAAGGCCTTTCCTTCTGCCTCCTGATCATCTGGTGAACTATTTCATTCTTGATTGTCTCAGAAACAAGACGTTCACTCTCAGCTGGGACCTAACTTCAGCTAGATTTGTTCTGCCTGTAGACCAGCGATTCTCAACATTTTTTTTCTGTCATAATAGACTTGACCATCAAGGCTCTCATAGGGGGAAGGGATGCCCCTCTGAAGATGCCGACAGCCAGTCATCTCCCACACACTCTTTCTCTCAAACACACATTCAGGTTCCTCCCCTCTCTCTCAACACCCCGCAGCCTCCCCATGCTAACCCCCTCTCAAACCTCTAACCACCTTCTGCTGGTCCCTCTTTTAAAATTCAGCCTCTCTACCCAGTGATAGGAAATAGAAGTAGTAGCAGGAGATCGAGCAGGACCCTGAATTTTTGTTCATGGTGGGGGAAGCAGTTGTAGGAAGAGGTGAAAGGGATTTCAAGTACCGGGCTCCCTGCTTTTCTCTTGTGGCTATTATGAAACATGCAGATTTGCTGGCTATTTCAGATTTTTAGCAACACACCTCTCAGCTCTTGGTAACATCCTGATGTGTCAAGACACCCTAGATGAGAACCTCAGCTGTAGACTAACTTTTGAAATGTTGGTGCCACATGGTTAAGACTATGGTTTATTTTCCAATCTCAGAATCCCAGAGTAAAGAGAGGGTGGGGATATATGCGCACTGCAGTAAACCCCCAAGAAGAGAATAAATTCTATTATTTATTTCTATATTTAACACATGTGTAGTCCACCAATCTTAATGTCTTGTATTCCTCGGATCACAAATTTGAACACAGAGTGAATGATGGTATTAAAGGGGGGTATATGCCCTTGGTTCAATGTCATCATCTGAGATTGTCAATTTTACAACTAGAGCTGAAGAATGTCCTTGAAGTTAGAGGGGTGACGCATAGAACAATGATCCAATAAAATGTTTATATCATTTTGTTTTTCAAAGTGCCATCAAGTCAATGCTGACTCCTGGTGAGCCAGCAGCCCCTGGATTTTCTTGGCAAGGTATGACTGGAAGGAGATTGCCAGGCCTTTTCTTCCGAGGCAATGGAGGGTAGAGTGACTTCCCCAAAGTCATAAGGAGTGCCAGTAGGAATCAAATCCTTATCTCTTGGGTACTAAGCTGTTGCAAAAAAAAAAAAAAAATCAAACAGCATGCTATCGATAATTTCAGATGAAAGAAAACCTGTGCATGAGACCAACAAAGGTAGCAATAAGACCAAGATAAAAGGAAAGTGATATTGTGAGGTCATTAGGAAGTAAAATAGAAGACTGACCAAAGCAAGCCAGTTATCAGGCTCCCTTGCAGAGCTACCCTAATAGCTCAGTAAACATAGAACCCTGTTAAAAGCTAAACACACGATCTGTAGATACTGCTCAGCATAGGTTACCGAAATGCTTGTTTTTGTGCCTTATAAAAGCTTAGGCGAGTGAGGGACCATTTACTATACAGCAGTTGTTACCATGGGCCTCACCTAATGGTTACCACCAACACATTTTTCCTAGCAAAAAGGTGCTGGTACCCATATGCAGGGCTCTTTCATTAATACACAAGGAGCACGGGTCCATTTTAGCAGGCAATGAAAAAGGTACCAGTACTCAGTATCACCGAGTACCCTCTCAAAAAGCCTTGGTTACCATACAGGAAAATCATTGCCACGGTAAAAAGCTCATGCTGTGATAAGCACAGGTTTGGGCAGGATGGGGATAGAGAGTGGGTGTGTCAGCTGGTGACAACTACCGTAGCACGTCGGACAGTACAACTTGCTAGCTGTCATGACTGCAGATAGCGCGACTCCACTTCTGGCATGCTACCGGCAATCCAGTAGCCATAGATGCTGCCCATGTCATTAAAATAAAATTCCACGGCAATACACACATCTTTCCCCAGTTCTGATCCCCCCTTAATCAGCACTGTACCTCACTAAACATCAGTCCCCCAACCCAAGCCATCTACAACGTCAAACCCTCCAAAGCCAAGCACCCCCACCAGAAGGCCCCTCCTGATGTGACAGATAATAGAAACTGCCCCATATAAAGGTTCCCCCAGAGAGCATCCCCCCAACAACCTTCCAGACCTGCCCCCACTCTTCTGATCCTTCCCCCGGGACTCACCAAGGGGTTTCCTGCTGCCTAGTTGAATGGGGCAAGGGTGCCTCCCCTTTGCTCCTGCCCCAAAGCCACCTGCTTAAAATGAGCACCATGACCCCTGTTTTAGGAGAAGGACTGTTAATCCTGAGTTCTTCAAGATCTCCTTAATGAATGCTCGCTCCATCGGAAATAAGAAAGTTTTTTTAATAAATAATGTGATAAAAAATTCTGGACATGATACTGTATATATTACTGAAACATAGCTGACAATAAACCAAACATAAATTTAAAAAAGATGAAAATTAATTCAAAATTTCAGAAAATCATTTTGCTGAACTAATAATTTCTTAAAGATAATAATGTCCCGATACATTACAAGGACTCTTCCTCCATACTGAGTAAGATGCAATTGCTAATCCCACCTATAGCATGAAGAATATATTTGATTTAGAATCACTGTATAAGCTGAGGTCAGCTATGTTTCACCCAGTTTCATTTCCAGAATCTTTTATCACATCATGTAGAGGAGAAACAACCCTCTTCCCAGTAGAACATTCAATCGTTTTGAGCCAGGAAGAATGGAGCTCATTACATCCATTATGAGAAGGTCTAAACATACTATAATGACTTCTGTCTATTGTTACTGCAATTACATCACAAGTCGGCAAACACATATTTAAAAAAATGATAAAATCGATAAAACTCACAAGGTCCTTCAAGGAGCTCCAGAAAGGGACATTACCCTTTTGCTCATCACCCTTCAGCGAGCTACAGGTCACTGTTGAGTTCAAATAGGGCTTGTGGGCGGAGTCACTGTTCCAATGCTAGGAAGAGAAGCGCGTAACATGGGCCCATGTGGTATGTGTCTGCCGTGCCCTCTGCGGTAAAGGCAGGGCAGATGCTGGTTATAGCACAGGCTTTGCAAAACCTTACTGCACTTTAGTAAACATGCCCCTAAAATAATCACAGTGCTGAAGTTATTTCTGAACCCAGAATGGAAACAGTCTAAAGTTAAGACGTTTAAGAACATTGACATCCTGGTTGCTACTGTCTAATCAATGATTTTTGAAATAAACAGAAGGTTGGCAATGGGTCAACGGTATAATTTTGGTCTTCTTTTATACAGAGTGCGTTACTTTCAAAATAGGTTGAACTACAAACGTTTTTAATTGATTAGGTAAATGCCCTCATATAATGTGACATTGACAATGTTCATTGAAGCCTCACTGAATGAGAGCCATTTAAGTAATCAATAATGCATGAGATTCTCGTGAGTGTCCAAAATTCTTTCTGCTGAGAGAAGCAGAGGATATTACTTTAAGCTAGGCATGAGATATTTTCCTCTGGATTTTCAAATGTTTGACCTGACAGTCACTGTCAAGTTTGGACTTGAGTGAAATCGAACTTGGATTTAAAAACAAAATTGTTAGTCGGACTAAGTCAGATGTACAAATGTATCGTTCTAAATTTGCATGTGCACATTCACATGGAATCCACATAAATCGAGGCCAGCTTTTGACTTCAAATCTGTCTGTTGGTGAGAAACATGCAAGGACTTGGAGGGAGGTAAAAAGACTTTTCTTAGTTCCTGTATGGAAAGGAGCATTTAGTTGGGTTTTAATTTACCATAGTCTTGGGATTATGTATTTTGCTTACTATGGAGTTCTCTTCTGATTTTTTTTCTGTGGTGATTTCTGTGACAGTGTAATCAACTTGCTTAAAACTTGTTAGCAGGTATCTGCCAAAGACGTACTAGAACTCCAAGACATCAAGAGGAGCTTGAAGACCCCACAGCATCTAAAGAGGAGCAAAGGACACTAACAAAAGCATGAAGACTCCACGCCACCATGGGAGGGCAAAGTAGCACAAACAGTAGAGTGAAACACTGAGGCACTGAGAGAAAGGTAAAATAGCACCAGCATTGGTATGAAGACCCCAAATACTTTGGGCATGGAGCAGAGAAACATCAAGAGGGTTAGGTTGGCATTAGAGTTTTGTGGGAGTAGCCTAGTGGTGAGAGCACTGGCTTGGTAACCTTGTGACCTTGGGCAGGTTTCCTAACCCTCCATTGCCTCAGAAGAAAGGCTTAGCAATCTACTTCTGGTAACACTGTCAAGAAAACCCAGGAGCTAGGATTGACTTGAAGACACACATCGCATTGAGCCTGTGTGAAGGGTATATGAAGGAGTATCTGAATGTCTCCACAGACAGGTTTGCCTAGAACGGGCATGTCCAACTTCGAACAGGTTGTGATCTACTTTTTCCAGCCAAATTTGCCGGTGATCTACCACCAAGAAAATTAAGTTTCAAATTAGTTTCAAATTAAATTTTAACCCAATAAAGTTGGAGGATTCCCCCCCCCCCTCATTTTTAATGAACCTTCTGCCATTTACTTGGATGTGATCAGCTGTTAAGCAAATTAAGCAAAAACAAAACAGAGAGACAAAGATCCAGTAAGAACTGCAAGAGAAAATGGAAAGTACATTTTTTCTTAAAGTTTTATTGAGTAATAACTTTCTTTAACTGTCTTAATAACTTTCTTTAACTTTTATTGAGTAATTTGTGTTAAATTTAGGTTGAGTATTGATCCAGGCTGATCTTGCACAATCTTTAATATTTCGCTCTCTCATTAGTGAGACGTCTGAGCCTGCACTTCATCCACCAGCTTTTTGAAGTTGGGTGAATATTGTGTGAGGGCCAGTCTCAGGGAATCCTGGAGATGTTCATCTGTCATGTTGGAACATTGTGTACTGTCATGAGGCTGGTACCAATAAAGATGCAGAGTTGAAAAGAAACTCTGTTTTTCAGAGAGCTCTAGGTGTGCAATTACCTCAAAGCACAGCTAGAGGGGGCAGGAGTGATTCTACAGAAGCTAATGAGGCTAGGAGAGCTAACCAGTTGCACCTGGAAATGAGCCCGGGAGGGCTTGGAAAGCCTTGGAAAGCCTGGCTCTCTGGCTCTCTGGATATGTCTTTCAGCTTTGGACTCAGGAACGTTGCTTAAGCAGGGAGTGGCATACCCTCCAGCCTGACTGCTTTCCTTAGCAGACTCCCTCTGAACAGCGGCTCTTGTAGCTTGGCCCCTCTGAACTCTACCTTTGTGAATTCTGTCCTTTTGGGCTTGCTCAAGGAGGATTCCTTCCTTCAGGTCTCTCCTTCCTTCTTCAGCCGTAATCCTTGTTCCTTCTCTTCCTGCTGCTTCTTCTCCTTCTCCTGCCTCGTCTGCCTTGCTAGCATTAAGCTTCCGTTTATAAAGGGATCTTCCCTTTGAATCTCCCAGGCTCATTTCCAGGTGCAACTGGTTAGCTCTCCTAGCCTCATTAGCTTCTGTAGAATCACTCCTGCCCCCTCTAGCTGTGCTTTGAGGTAATTGCACACCTAGAGCTCTGTGAAAAACAGAGTTTTTTTTCAGCTCTGCATCTTTATTGGTACCAGCCTCATGACAGTACTCTTTGTCATTTTCAGAAGGGAAAACACAGATTCACACAAATAAGTTGAACCGAAACAGGAGTGTACAGCTTCACTGCATCTTCTCAAGTTGGGAAATTTGTCTCTAGGCACTAGCTTCCAAAATGATTCTTACTCAGCACGGGTCTTGAGAAAAATGTCATTTTTAAGGGTTAATATTTCATTTTCAAGAGTTCAATGAGTAAATTTTACTGATAGCAGCTGCAGTTTCTTTAATGTCCACATCTACTTTGAACGGGTATGACAAGTACTCCACAACTGTTCCGATTTTTTGGAAGTCACAGAATCTATTTTCGAATTCCTGGAAAACAGAACAGATTTCTGTCTTGTTCTGAAAATCAAAATTTGGATATTGTCCCAGATGGTCCTGCGTATTAGGAAAATGATCAAAAGTGTTGTTTGCAAGGTCAGTTATCATTAGCTCAAATTTGCTCTTGCAGGATGAAACTGTACTCATCATCTCACTAATACATTTGTTTTTACCTTGTAGTTCAAGGTTCATATCACTTAGTTTGCCTGTAAAATCAGCAAGAAATGCCGGATCACATAACCACTCCTCATCTTCCAACTCTGCTTAGTCATCTCCCCTCTCCTTCAAAAAACTTCTTATTTAATTCAGCAAATCACAAAATCTTTGCAGAAATGTGTGCCTACTTAGCCACCTTACATCTGTGTGCTAAATGATTTCCGCTGCCCCTTCATCAAGAGTAAGATTGAAAAGCCATCTTTGAAGTGATCTTCCACGAACTGAATTTACAATTTTGAAAGTGATGTCCATGACAGTCTTTGTATTGAATCTCTTGCTTGCCAAAACTTGCTGGTGAATGATGCAGTGGTAAGAAAGGAAATCTGGGAAGTCGTCATGCTGTCTACAGAGGGCTATGAAACTGTAAACCTCACCTGTCATTGCTCTTGCTCCATCAGCAGTAATGGAGACAAGTCTATGCAATGGAAGATTACACTTTGTAACAAAATAATGGAAAGAACTGAATATTTCCTGTCTGGTAGTTCTCCCTTTTAAAGAAATCATTCCAGGTAGTTCTTCTTTAACACTGAAGTCTTCAAAAACCATACGGATAAATACTAGTAACTGAGCTATGTCTTTTATGTCTGTAAATTCATCCAGTTGGAGTGAGAAAGCAACACAATTTGAAACATCCTCCAACAATTGTTCAGTTGTGTCTCCACGCATCTTTTCTATTCGCCGCACGACAGTGTTTCTTGACAACTGTACATCTTGAATAGCAGCTATGATCTCTTTCTCTAATTTAAATCCTTCAAAGGGATTGTCAGCTGCTTCAAGAAAACAATCTTTTACAAATTCCCCTTCAGTGAAAGGTTTGCATTTCTTTGCGATCAGGTTGCTGACCTTGAAGGATGCTATGGTTGCATTGACTGAATGTGACCTTGGCTTCGCCATCAACTGTTGCTGAGTAGCCAATTTCGATTTAAGTTCTTTGAGCTTCAGTTTACAAATTTCACTTTTGGGGTGGAAAATCAGCATCAAACTTATTGCTATGCAGAGCCTTATAACGACATTCCAGATTACCCTTTTTGGGCAAGGATACTGGGGCGTTACAAATTAGACAACAACACGATGAAGAAGTAGTCCATTTCCCATTCATCATGAAAGTGGTAGGTTTTGCTCTTCTTTGGAACACTCATCTTCGTTATACTGGGGTGGCCGGATGTAAGAAGGTCAAATCTGCTAAGTTAGTATAAACACTGGCTGAATCTGGTCCAAAACTGTCACTGTCCCAAAGTATTAAAGATCATCAGGAACTGAAGGCCTCTGGATGATGTGCAATATAAGGACTGGAGATGCCAAAACCACACATGCAGTTCTAAAAGTAAAAATAAGAATTCATCATACTGGCACCAATAATCAAATACCACCAAACAATCATCAAAAAAACTCAAATACCTGTCCAGCAAACCAGATAAAATCAAATACCGCCAAACAAGTTCAAATACCACCACACGCGATTTAATAAATTCTGCACACAGTGTAGAATCAACACAAAGGCAAGGCAAAATAAAATTGCAGTGTAGAATCAACGCAAAGGCTAGGCAAAATAAAATTGCAGGGGCAAGCAAAAGTCACAGGGGTTTGAACCAATTTGAAGGCAAGGCATAGGCAAGTTAGAACAAAATTGGAAAAGCCTGCCAAAATCACCAAATTCTTGACACTGTTGTGTCTGCCCGAAAACATTTAATGAAAGCGAACTATAAAGCGACCAACGACCAGCCCACGACACAACTAATACGGTAAGTGTATTCAGGTAAAGCCCGGGCGAATGGATATCGCCCGGTATATAACACACTTCTAAGTGTGTTACTGCTATTCTGTCCTAGGGTGTTGCAAAGAGCGCTAGGTTTCTTCTGAAATATCTGTGTAAATGTGAAATATACTTTTTTTTAGACCTTACTCAATTGACTTTTTTCTTTTCTGATAACCAGTACCTCAGTAGGATTTATTGGGTGGACAAGCAGGGAGATTTGATGTAGCAGGTGGGTTGTTCCTCTGCTCCATAGTGTGGGTTAGGGGGCTTGTTTTTTATGTCTTTATTTCCTATTTTTATTTTACCTTTTCTAGATTTGCACTACTTCACCTCCACAACAGGTGGACTATGTTTGAAGTAGAATTTCTTTATTCTTCTTGTTTATTTGTGCAGAATTTTGGGGTATGGTTTTTTTTCTTCTTTGTCCTTCTCCTGCCAAGATGTAAATCTTGTTATGTAATTTTATAAAATTCCATAAATAGAAAATAGAAAAAAAATATAACTCTGCCCAGTTCCGTATATCTCCTGCAATGCAGAGGAAGGTGGGAAATGTTTTGTTAAGGTCTTTATATTTTCATAACTCATGATTAGAAGAATTACATATTATCTAGCTCTGCTTCTGCTGATTTCTACTCGGCCATCACAAACTGGGGAAAAGAATGTCATTAATAAAGAATGCCTTGCATTCCGCAATGAATTTGCAATTTGAAATAGAGGAGAGATGATTAGAGTTTGTAAGCAGTGTCTGGCTCAATAAGGCAAATGCTTTTACAGCAGGGTCAGGGAACAGTCTACAGGGCAGCCCAGATGTAGGCCTTGCTTTCAGTCATTAAGCCACCCAACCCTCTTTACAGTGTTTGCATTATAGCATGTTATCTTCTGTTAAATATTGATAATATAAGCTAATAATAGAAAATAAAAGCCTTAAAAAGCAGTGGGCAAACAAGGGGTGAAGGTTGCTAATATTTATCAGTCTTGGTAAAGAAACAAGTCTCAGTTAAGACTTGTGCGACCTGGCTAAACAAACAGTGTTAAGTAATTTGTCTGGTTTTACCGGGCCAAATGGCAGTCTGCTTCAAAGTTGCATGACACGTGTTGCTAATAAAATCCTCTAGTCTGAAGTGAGAAAAGGAGAGGAAGGGTGGACATCAAACCATTTATTTTGGCATTTAGATATATATATATATATATATAAACAAAAATCCTCTGAGCAGGAAAAGCGCAGCTGAAAATGTGTCTAAATCTAGGTTTCACAAACTAAGCTGGTTAATGCTGAAAATCAGAACCACTGTAAATGGCCAAACACTCTTTACAAAAGAGAGCACAGAGGCCTTCTCTTTCTCAGCTTCAGTTTGAAAGAAGAGTTCCTCTCACTCCTGTCCAACTGCTCAGATGTATCCCACCCATGGTGCTGATCCTTTCCCCTTTCTTTCCCCTCAACTCAAAAGTAACCCTCTTTCCAACTTGCAACTTTGACATACCATGGGACCTCCCAACTGAGGCGATGGTGATCGAGCAGGAGGACACAGCTTTCCTCTTGACCACTCTTCTCCAACATTAGAAACATAGAAGCATGATGGCAGAAAAAGACCATATGGCCCATCTAGTCTGCCCTTCCATATCAACTATTATAGTCCCTTTTTTCCTTTAGAGATCTTCTGTGTTTGTCCCATGCTTTCTTGAATTCAGATACTGTCTTTGTCTCTTCTACCTCCGCTGAGACTGTTCCACATATCTACCACTCATTCCGTAAAAAAATATTCCCTTTCACCTTCATCCTATGCCACCTCATTGCAGAGCTTTTTTCCAATTGAAAGAGGCTCTCCTCCTGTGCATTTATGCCATGAAGGTATTTAAACATCTCTACCATAGCTCTTCTATCCCGCCATTCCTCTAGTCTAAAGTATACATATTAACATCTTTAAGTCTGTCTCCATATGATTTATAACAGAAACCACTGACCATTTTGGTAGCCACCCTCTGTACCAACTCATTATTGTTTATATCCTTTTGAAAGCGTGGTCTCCAGAATTGCATACAATACTCCAAATGAGGCCTCACCAAAGACTTCTACAGAGGCACTGTCTCCTCCTTCTTCTTGCTGGCCATTTCTCTCCCTATGCACCCAAGCATCCTTCTGGCTTTCGTTGTCACCTTTTCTACCTGTTTAGCCACTTTAAGATCATCAGAAACAATCATGCCCAGGCCCCGCTCTTCTTTCATGGACAGAAGCCTTCATCCCTTATACTATACTACTCCCTTGGATTTTTGCAGCCCAAATGTATGATCCTGGATTTTTTAACATTAAATCTCAGCTGCCAACTTCTCGACCATTCTTTAAGCTTAGCTAGATCCCTCCTCATGTTATTTACTTCTTCATGGGTGTCTACTCTATTGCAGGTTTTGGTATCATTCGCAAAGAGGCAAATCTTACCTGACAGCCCTTCTGCAATATCATTTACAAAAATGTTATAAAGAATTGGACCAAGGAGAGATCTCTGTGGCACACTACTGGTAACATCCTTCTCCTCAGAGTGAGCGCCATTTACCTGTACCCTTTGTCGCCTCCCACTCAATCAATTTCTAACCCAGTCAGTCACTTTAGGGTCCATCCCTAGGGTGCTCAATTTATTTATTAATTGCCTGTACAGAATGGTGTCCAAGGCTTTACCGAAATCTAAGTACACCACATCTAGGGCTCTCCCTTGGTCCAATTCTCTGGTCACCCAGTCAAAAAAAAATCAGATTTGTTTGATAGGCCTCTAGTCAGGGCCAGCCCAAGGGTTTCTGCCACTCCAGGCAGAAGCCTCAGCCATGCCACCTCTCCTTTCAAGCCACCTCCCACTTCTGAGCCATGCTGTCACCCCCTGCTGCCATCAGTTCTGTCATAAGAATATAAGAAATGCCATATTGGATTAGACCAAAGTCCATCAAGCCCAATATCCCGTTTCCAACAGTGGACAATCCAGGTCACAAGTACCTGGCAGGTTCCCAAAAGGCACACAGGTTCCACAATGCTCGTCCCAGGGTAAGCAGTGGATTTTTCCAGATCTTCTTTAATAATGGTTTATGGACCTTTCCTCCAGGAACTTGTCCAAACCTTTTTTAAACCCATCTACACTAACGGGAGGGAGGAATGGCTCAGTGGTTGGGACAGGTTACCTCAGGCCGGAGGGCCGGGGGTTCAATTCCCGCATGGGGACAAGTAACCTCAGGCCGGAAGGACTGAGGTCTCTAGTCCCATGGCTGCTCCTTGTGGCCTTGGGCAAGCCACTTAACCCTCCATTGCCTCAGGTACACTTAGATTGTGAGCCCTTCAGGGACAAGGGAATAAAAGTACCTGTTAGTATATACATGTAAAACCGCTCTGATGCGTAAGTAAAGGGCGGTATATCAAATGCCTAACCATAAAAAACAGCTTTTACTACATCCTCCGGTAACAAATTCCAGAGTTTTATTACGCATTGAATTAAAAAAATATTTTCTCTTATTAGTCTTAAATGGGTTACATTGTAGCTTCATTGTGTGTCCTCTATTCTTTCTACTCTTTGATGGTGTAAACAACCGATCTATGTCAATTTGTTCCACTGCATTCATTAACTTATAGACCTCTATCAAATGTCAGTGGGGTTGTTGGGACAGCGTGGTGGCAGCAGTGGCCCGAAGCACATGGCCTACTGTGGGTTCCGTGCCATCCACAGAGGTCTTCTGCCCTAGGTGGTCACCTAGCCTGCCTAATGGATGGGCTGGCTCTGCCTCTATTAAACACATGTAAATTCATTACACCACTGCTTGATTATGGAAACTCACTATATCAAGGCCTTCCTCAGTAGACACTCCACCCACTACAGATGGTACAAAACACCACAGCACGCATCATTACAGACACTCCAAGGACCGAGCACATCACTCCTGTCCTACAACAACTACACTGGCTCCCAATGATGGCAAGAGCTAAATACAAAACAATCATGATCATCTTCAAAATCATTCACCATCTCTCAGCAGACGTACTCCAAAACGTTATAACAAGGGACATCAGCAATAGACCAAGAAGAACCAATAACGACAACATGATCGGCACACCTGCAGACTATCACAAAACCAAACAAACAACATCAAAAAGAGCACCATCACTACTGGCATCCACACTATGGAACTCCCTCCCAACGAGCCTGAGGGCGTTAGATGACCTCACAGACTTCCGCAAAGACCTCAAAACATTGTTATTTATAGAAACCTATGAGCATGCAGGCAACATCCCCTACCCAAACAGAAATGCTACTACCTCCACCAACTAAACACACACCCATCCTATCCACACACACAAGTCTATCATACCATGTTATTAAATACCTTCATGTTAAATGATACCTCAATTAAGTAACTGTACTGTCTAAATGTTTACACGTACCCTAATGTTAAATGTAACCCTCCAATTGTTATGTGACGTGACCACCTTGATTGAAGGAAAAGGTGGCATACAAATCTGTCTAAATAAATAAATAAATGCTGCCTCGCCTCCTGCAATCCATTGGACTCCAGAAATCTCACTATCCTCTGTTTTAACAGCATTTCCATTAATTTACTCACCACAGAGGTCAAACTAACCAGTCTGTAGTTCTCAACCTCATTCTTACTTCCGATTTTGTGTAAAGGGACACCTGTGCCTTTCTCCAGTCCTCCACTCCTCTGTTAAGCAATTCCGCTTTATCCTTCTACATAATTCCTCCCCTTCACCATTGAGTCTGACAAACCACTTTTGCACTTCCACCTCTCGTTAACATATCTGAAAAATGTCTTGTCCCTCCATTTCATTGCATTGTATATTTCTTCTTCTTTTTGTATTTCTGCTTTCCTGACTACTTTCCTAGCTTCTCTAAGTTTTTCTAAATATTGATGCCTGTCTTCCTCTTTCTGTGATCTCTTGTATTTTATGAAGGTCACCCTTTTTTAGCTACTTCTTTTGAGAACCATAGTGACCTCATTTTCCTTTTACATTTATTTGCCTTTTTAACAAAAAGGTTTATTGTCCTTAAAATATCCCCTTTCAGTTTTGCTCATTGCTTTGTTTTTTTATCATCCTCCAGCTGCTCCCATCCTGCTATCCACTCCTTGAGGTATTGTCCCATCTTGGCAAACTTTGTTTTCCTAAAGTCTTGGACCTTTTCTTTTGAAGGTATTTTATCAGCCCTAGTCCTAATACTGAACCACAACATCTGGTGATCACTGGGTGTGAGATGATCTCCCAATATAACATCAGAAACAGTTTTCCCATTAGTAAGCACCAGGTCCAGTATGGCCTCTTCACATGTGGGTTTTGTTACCAGTTGCTGGAATAGTTCTCCCTCTATAGAATCCAAGATCTCCTTACTTCTAGATGACACCGCTGAATGGATGTACCAGTCAACATCCGACATATTAAAATTGCCTATCAGTAGCATTTCTCCTTTCATCTCAATACTGCATATGTCTTCTATTAAATCTCTGTCCACTTCTTCTCCCTGTGAAGGAGATCTGTATATCACACCAATGCAATTGGATTTCCCCTTCCTTCTTTCTAGTTTAACCCATGATGCCTCCTTGCTCTCTTTCCAGCCCTGTAATTCTATAGCTTTAATATTATTTTGTACATTTATTTATTTATTTATGTAATGGTTGAATATGTTCCATGTACCTTTGAGTTATAGTTCCATGTAAACCACCCCTAATTGCTGGAAGGGGCGGTATAAAAAAAATCGTTCAAATAAATAAAAATAAATAAATTTATTTAGCTAGGCTCATGTACCGCTTAGTCTAAAAGTGACTCCTTCTGCCCTTAAGCATCATCGTGGATAACATGCTGAAACCCTCCGCCCAGTGTGCAGTGGCGGCCAAGAAAGCAAATAGAATGCTAGGAATCATAAGGAAAGGAAAGGAGAATAAAACAAAGGATATTATAATGCCTCTGCATTGTTACATGGTGTGACTGCATCTTGAATATTGTGTGAAATTCTGGTCACCATATCTTAAAAAGGATATGGCGTTATTAGAAAGGGTACAGAGAAGAGTCACCAAAATGGTAAAGGGATAGAAGGATTCCCCTATGAGGAGAGGCTAAAAAGGTTAGGGCTCTTCAACCTGGAAAAGAGATGGCTGAGGGGAGATAAGATAGAAGTCTATAAATTAATGAATGGAGTGGAACGGATAAACGTAGATCAATTGTTTGCGCCAACAAAATATAGAAAGACTAGAGGACATGCAATGAAGCTATAGGTTAACCTATTTAAGACTAATAAGTGAAAATATTTTCTCACTCAATGTGTAATCAAACTCTGGAATTTGTTACCAGAAGATGAAGGAAAAGCTGTTAGTGTACCTGGATTTAAAAAAGGTTTGGACAAGTTCCTAGAGGAAAAGTCCATAAACCATTATTAAAGGGGATCCGGGAAATCCACTGCTTGCCCCACTACAAACATTGTGGAACCTGTGTCTTTTGGGGAAACTGCTAGGTACTTGTGACCTAGATTGGCCACTGTTGGAAACAGGATACTGGGCTTGATGGGCAGAGATGAACGAACCGAAGCAAGGATGGTTGTCACCGGCAGCCCTCTGGGCTGGTTCATAGGGACATTGTGGTGGCCTCTGTCCCAGTGATGCAGCACACGCCAGGGGAAACCCACCACTCTGACTCAAGTCACCGGCATCAGCAAACCCAATGACGCTGCTGATGATCAGGCAGGCCCAGCCGCAGCCAGATAACCCCTGATTTCAGGTGAGAGCCCTCCTTCTAGCCTTATTTTTGCTCAAGCCAGCAGCAGTGTGGCTCCCCCTGCACACACCCAAGTTCTCGCAGCATCTCACTCATAGGGTCCGGGACAAAAAAGTGTAGGAAGAGGCACAGGCAATCCCATTCAACATCATTATCGTCGTCCTCCTCCTCCTCTTCATCTTCCACTGGGCTTAGAGGCACAAAGAGAGCACATCCACCAGCCCCCATGGCCTTGGCCCCCATACTGCTTTGGGAAACAGTGCCTCGATCACTCAGGGAAAAGATGATGTAATGCAAATATTTTGATATATTCAAATTGCTTGAGGGTAGGAGAAAACGCAATGCAAAGAAGAAAGCTAAGACTGGCGACCTCCTGCACCCGCTGCATCGGCACATCCCCCGAATCGTCACCAACTGGACTTTTGCCTTCGCACGGATGATCAATATCATTTGCCGGAAAGACCCCACCCAGCTCAACCACATGTTAACCTATCTAGACATGATCATTAGCGCCTCTAAGGAATACAAAGGTCACGTTTGGCTGTCTTACGATGAACACTTTCGTACAAAATGGAGATGAAGCCAAACATGTCGTGAGATGCAGATGATGTGGGAATTTGGCTACACTGTAAGAATGTGAAGTATGGTGCAGGATTCCAGAAGAGATTGACATCCATGGTGAGCATCAAAAATGTTACCGGAAACAACATCTGCAGGAGATTCAGTAAAGGCATCTGTTCCTTTCGGAACTGCAAGCACCGCCACGTCTGTACCCACTGCGCCGCTCCATACGCCACACTGCAGTGCCCCAAAAGGCCACAGCCAAAACCTTCAACTCAGCCAAAACCTTGATTCATCAGTCTAAAGAGCCCCTCCAAGGTCCCACCAAACGCTTGTCATGACACCTCAACACCTATCCTCTATCATATGCCAGGAACCAGACCATGAAATTGTGCTGGAGAGAGTGGTGGGTCCTTACAAGGATCCCCATTTCCTGTTGTTCTGGATGTCCCCACTGTCAGTCATCCCCAAGAAGGAGCCGGGGAAGTTCAGGCTTATACGGACCTGTTCTTCCCTGATAGTGAGTCTGTGAATGACTTCATACCAACCAATGTCTGCACAATACAGTATGCATCATTCGACCAGGCCCTGGCCATGGTGCGTTCGGCTGGCAAAGGTGCATATCTGGCAAAGGCAGACATCTAGTCGGCATTACAACTTCTCCCGATACACTCAAGTAGCTTCCCCCTCCTGAGCTTCCAGTTTGCTGACGAGTATTACTTTGACAAGTGCATGCCAATGGGATGTTCAGTATCCTGTGCCGGTTTCGAGACTTTCAGTACATTCCTCCATCGGATAGTACAGCAGCAATCGAGGATGAGTGCAGTGACTCATTACTTGGATGACTTCCTCTTTGTGGGCCCAGATAGGTCAGACTCGTGTGCAGTCCTTTTCAGCACTTTTCAGGTGGTGATGTGGTAGACTATGGCCTATATAATAGCCTGTACATGTATGAGAGGCCTGCAAGCTAGGCCTGAGTCCCCACCCCCACTTAGAAGTAGTAGTGCTGAGAAAGATCAAAGTCAGTGAAGGTCTGAGGAACTGCCTTAAACCGCTCTAAACTGCTTTTGATAAGTTTGTGTTAATCCTTTATTCACTTCTTTTATGCTGGATAGATATGTTCCAGTGTTTTGCATACTCACATTCTCTGAGCCTAGCAATGACCTTGTAGTAGGAATGTATTTATGTCTAGAAACAGAGCCTTTGTTAGAATAGCCTGAGAAGGGGGAACAGGGTGTTAGGCCCAGTGAGGGTCCCCGATTGGATAGATGCGGGGGGCGTTGGGACCAATAGAAAGTCTGCCTATATCAAACTGTGAAACTTGTATATAAGGAAGTTGTTCCTGTTCGCCATTGCTCAGTCCTTTTTGAAGCTTGACTGTCTGGGCCTTGTGCACAATAAATTGGCTTGGATCTTTGAACTGACTCCTGGTATTATTTATTGCATGCTTATCAGCTGCCACAGTGGCAGCCGAATTCGGGATACCATGGGCCCCACACAGAAGTTGGCCTTCCTAGGCATTGAAATTGACACCAAGGATGGCCTCACCAGGCTCCTGGAAAACAAAGTGACAGATTTGAAGAGTAAGATCACCGACACCCTTAGGTGCCGCAAGATCACCCTCCTGATGGGACAGTCTCTCATGGGTTCCCTGAACTTTGCCTGCTGAGTCATCCCAATGGGCAGACCATTCCTGACATGACTCGCCATTGCGACATCTGGACTCAAAAAGTGGAACCACCGTGACCTGGACATTTGGCTGCGGTTCCTCAGCATCTTCAATGTGCTCTGCATCTGGCAGCAGGGCCTATATGACAGCCCCACCTTAGAACTCCTCACGGATGCAGCAGGGACCTCGGGGTTCAGCATGTACTTCTGTGGTGCATGGTGCAGTGCCCCCAAATGGTGGGTCACGGCGGGTCACACATCATGCTGCTGGAACTGTTCCTCTTATGCATCACAGTATGTGCATGGGGTAACTCCTGCGCAATTGGAAAGTTGTCTTCTGTTGCAACAACCAAGCTATCATAGTTGTGGTCAACAACCACTCTGTGAAATGCATGGAGGTAGCTGAATTGCTGAGAAAAGTTGTGCTTAAGTGCCTGCAACTCAATATCACAGCACAAGCACGATATGTCCCAGGTTTGAATAATAACATTGCTAATTCCCTGGGGGCAACTCATCAGACAATTTCTTACTGCAAACCCTATTGCGAGGGTTGGCCTGCAGTGCACAGATAGCCAGACAGGAGAAGGCTGGTTACCCATGAAATATTGGACCAGCTTTGGTTCGCACTCCCTTCCATTTGCGCATCAGACTACAAGACAAGCCTGCTCAGAGTGGTTTTCACCCTCGCATTTTTTGGTGCCTTCAGGGTTGGAGAGCTGCTGGCCACCGCATCTGGATTGCAGTTCTTTGACATGTCACTGACAGCTGACCAGATGCATATCCTGTTGCGCAGGTCCAAAAATGACCCACGGGCTAAAGGTCACGTGATCGTGCTGAAGGCAGTGCCGTGCCTTCGCACGTGCCCATTGGCCAACATCCACCAGTTCCTAGCGGTGTGTCCGGTGCAAGGGCGTCACCTGCTAATACATATTGATTGCATCCTGCTGTTTCCAGTTCTCGGCAGTCTTCAAGAAGACTCTGGCGGCCATTGGGTTGCATTCATGTCTCTTTGGCACGCACTCCTTCTGGATAGGTGCAGCAATGGCAGCTGCAGAGGTGGGGCTATTGCCCTAGGCCATCAAGGTGCTGGGGCATTGGCACTCTTAAGCTTACACTCTCTACATTCACCCGCAGGGGGAGGGGGACATCACATGTTTGCCAGCAGCACCAACCCCCGCCAATAACATGGCAGCCTTGCAGGACACATAGTTCTGGGTAGATTGCACCTGTGTGCAATGAGCAGCTGAAAAGGTGTCCATGTGGCAAACATGTCTCTGATGCACAGCAGTGGAAATAGCTATATCCTTTCTTTGTCTTTCAGGGCACACAGTGTGGCTGGTGGGTCACACCTACATTCGCTGGGCAGCTGAGAGGGCATCCATGCAGCCTTTGGGGCCCCAACTGAGCTTCAAAAAAGGCAATATGCAACTCGACTGGTTTGGTTTTCCAGGGATGCAGTAGATGCAACTTTGCCCCATGCTGCTAGTTCTGCTGCGGACTCGACTTCACCTTGACACCCTCATCCTACACCTCGGAGGCAACGACCTGGGCACCTTGATGGTGAAGCAACTCATTGACTGCATCAAGTACGACATCAGCTAGACCACCAAGCATCTGCTTTGCACCATCCTGGTGTTGTCCGACTAAATATCTTGGCTCAAGTGTGCCGGCACCAGACTGTGGAACAGGGAGCTAAAGAAAGTCAACCAATAAATGATAAGGTCAACAACAGAGCCTAATTATGATACTTCATACTAATAAAGAATAAGCTCTACCTACTAACCATTACATAGTATAAGTCTCTCAGCAAAGAAAAAGTGCCAGGTGGAAGAAGCAAACCTCAGATAACTCAACCACCGCCCACAGTCCACCTTTTGGAGAGCTCAGGTGTTTGAAATGAGTATCACACATCAACGGTTCGCTTCACTCTTCCACCGCCCACTTCAGCCAGACAGAATCACAATAGCCACATACAAATTCTTAAACACATGACATTGTAACAGAGAAATATAGTATCTCCTTATACATTTCCTTATATCTTCTTATATCTCTTATAAACAATTTCTTTTTAACGATACATAGTGGGTGGAGCTTTGTTGCTCATTTATGTGCATGAGTAGCATTCATGGAATAGTAATGAAAATGATTCGGATGGAGTGGATGTGATGCCCGGGATCAAACCTAAAGTTATCTGGGAGACTTCATCTGGTTTGCAGTGAAGTGAGTTGGTTGGGTGAGAGTAATCCTGTTTCACTCTATTAAAAGCGGTCTTTCTAGTTAACGTAGTGAGTATATTAAGCAAGGGTTCATTTGTTTATTTATTTTATAGTTGTATTCCCCTGAAGCAGCTGATATGAAACGCAGGAGGGATGTTCCAATGAGCGTCGGGGTCTATTTGTTTGATGGAAGATCATAACCACTGGAAGATATTCTGACTATTAACATTGGAATGTATCGTTCAAAAGAAATTGTTTATAAGAGATATAAGAAGATATAAGGAAGTGTATAAGGAGATACTATATTTCTCTGTTATAATGTCATGTGTTTAAGAATTTGTTTGTGGCTATTGTGATTCTGTCTGGCTGAAGTGGGTGGTGGAACAGTGAAGTGAACCGTTGATGTGTGATACTCATTTTAAACACCTGAGCTCACCGAAAGGTGGACTGTGGGCGGTGATTGAGTTATCTGAGGTTTGCTTCTTCCACCTGGCACTTTTTCTTTGCTGAGAGACTTATACTATGTAATGGTTAGTAGGTAGAGCTTATTCTTTATTAGTATAAAGAAAGTCAACCAACAGGTCAGCTTGAGCTTCATGTGAGTTGGTGGACAGTAGATCAGCCACGATTGTGTGAATCCCCCATTTCTAGACCTCTTTGGAAAAGACCACATCCATATGTCTGACATTGGACTGGACCTGTTCCTCAATGACATATTGAGTCATTGGAGGCTATATCCATGAGCGGCATGCAACATGGCACCATATCGCGCATCATGAAGTGCAAGGGTAGGGATCCCTGAGTGGGGGGACTCGGATAACCAAGGTTGCCTGGGCCCATGCCACTTACCTGAGCCAAACTTGTAGACTAACAGACGATCCAGGCTGGGAGGCAGGGCATCCCAGCTGGCACCAAGGTGGGATGCCCCGGCAAGTTCCCCCGAAATGGATAATCATGGCTGGGGCGCAGGGCATCCCTGCTGTCAGCAAGGTGGGATGCCCTGGCGAGTTCCCTCCAATGAGGGGTGGCCTCACGAGATCACAAAGAATGGCAAGGGGCACAAGAGCAGGCCTAGCTCATCCTAAAATGGCGGGCCCATCTATTGTGCCCCTCAGCAATGTCAAGAAAATTTGTGGCTATTACCATCCACCAGCTCGTGTGACTCAGTTGGTCCCCACACATTTTCTTAGTTATGTTGCATATTGCGATTAATAAAGCTGAGGCTTGTTGCCCAATAAGGAACTGAGTTGTGTGACTTCTGTTTCGCAATCAGGGATAGGGCTGAAGTTGGTAATAGAAGGGAATTCTCAAGAGGCAAGGCAGAGAAATAGTCCCACCTGCTTCCATTAATGCTTTCCAGTACACACAAGTTCACATGCTTTTGCTAAAGTCTAAAGTTTGTGATGAAACAACTATTTATGGTCTCTCTCTGAGCGATTGTAACCCAAAAATTCAAAAATGAAAGATGCTCAATTCAATCAGCATAGAACCAAAAAACTTCTATCAACAATATTTGTCACTGATGGTTACTTGCTGGATTAGTTTTAGTTCTACTATTGCCGAAAGTCTCAGACTTTTTTGGCACTTATTTTCAGACTTATAATATGTCCAACAGTAGTGCCTAATAGCATCAACGACCTCCAACGACCTATCTACTATAGATTTATATAGCCAAGACTGAGAGCACATGGAACTTATACGTCATTACACATTGCCCAACTACAGACGCTGTTATGCAAGCTTCATAACTTCATAGCTGTACTAATATTTCAACATTCAGTAAAATTGAGCGTCTTTCATTTTTGAATTTTTGAAAGTCTAATTTAACATCTGCTTGGAGGGAGTGTTATATGTTAGCATGTCCACAGGGTCAGCACACAAACCTTTAACACTGAGAGAAGTTCTGCTCTCAAGGCCTCCTGCCAACACACAGCTGTTCCCTCATGCTCACCCACCACAAAGGTCAAAAGGACACTATTTTCTGGTCACTATTAAAAACCCCACCATAAGGAAGAAAGGGCAGTTGGTGCCTTGATACACCTCTTCTCCCTGACACAAAGAATACAAGGACCTTGTGCATCCTACACCCTGACACCTAGATTGAAGTTGCCCTTGGAGCCTGTCCCTTGTGGAAAATAGTACTTTTTAGCTATAGGAGGCAGTATTTCCAAAGAATATCCTACATTTTCCAGGCTACTTTAGGAAGATGTATTATTCTGAGATCATATCTTCTTTGCAGATTGTTCAAAGATTCAATTTTAGATTTCAGCAGTACATTTTCTTTAATTAAAGTGGCATTTACCTTGAAAACCTCAGTCATTTGCTGCTCTAAAGTCACCAGTTTCCCAGCATGTGCTTGCAAAGTGTTATCAAAGTCCCATGCTTGACCCGAGTTTCTATAGAGCAAACTGTCAGTTCATCCGAGCATTATGAAACATGGTCTCCAAAGATTCTATTGCCAGCCAGAGAGAATCAAGAATAACAACTTTGGGCCTTACGTATTAGGCTGCTTCTCCTTCCTTGGGCTGACGGAGGGGCAAGGATAAAACTGGAAATGACTGATTGGGAGGCTAGGACTGGAAATGGGCTGATGGGGTGGGCTAGGATAGAACTGGAAATAGTTGCTAGGGGAGCTAGAATTGGAAATGGGCTGATGGAGGAGCTTGGACTGGAAATGAGTTGATGGGGGTGCTAGGATAGGACTGAACATGGCTGATGGGGGGCTAGGATTGGAAATGGGCTGATGAGGGCTAAAATAAGACTTGAAAGGGCTGATGGGAAGGCTAGGACTGGAAATGGCTGATAAGTGGGCTAGGACTTGAAATGGGCTGATGTGGGGCTAGGATAGGACTGGAAAGGGCTGATGGGCTAGGACTGGAAATGGGCTGATGGGAGGGGCTAGGATAGGACTGCACATGGTCTGATGGAGGGGCTAGGATGGGACTGGAAATGGCTGATGGGGAGATAGGATTGGAAATGGACTGATGTGGAGGGTCTAGGATAGGACGGGAAATGACTGATGGGGGGCTATGATTGGAAATGAGCTGATGGGGGCTAGGATAGAAAATGGGCTGATGGGGGGGACAAGGATAGGACAGGAAATGGGCTGATTGGTGGGGCTTGGACTGGAAATGGGTTGATGGGACTAGGACTTGAAATGGGTTGATGGGGGGGCTAGGATAGGACTGGAAAGGCCTGATGGGGGGCTAGGACTGGAAATGGGATGATTGGAGGGGCTTGGACTGGAAATGGGCTGATGGGGGACTTGGACTTGGAAGAAGCTGATGGGTGGCTAGGACAGGACTGGAAAGACCTGATTGGGGGAAGGGCTAGGACTGGAAATGGGCTGATTGGAGGGGCTTGGACCTGAAAGGGGCTGATGGGAGGGGGCTAGGATAGGACTGCAAATGGGCTGATGGAGGGGCTAGGATGGGACTGGAAATGGCTGATGGGGGGCTAGGATTGGACTGGAAATGGGCTGATTGATAGGGCTTGGACTGGAAATGGGTTGATGAGGCTAGGACTTGAAAGAGGCTGGTGGGGGGCTAGGATAGGACTAGAAAGGCCTGATGGAGGGGCTAGGACTGGAAATGGACAGATTGGAGGGGCTTGGACTTGAAAGGGGCTGAAGGGGGGCTAGGATAGGACTGCAAATGGGTTGATGGAGGGGCTTGGATGGGACTGGAAATGGCTGATGGGGGCTAGGATTGGAAATGGGCTGATGGGGGGCTTGGACTGGAAATGGACTGATGGGGGGTAGGATAGGACTAGAAATGGCTGATGGGGGGGGCTAGGAATGGAAATGGGCTGATAGGGAGGGCTGGGATTGTAAATGAGCTGATGCGGGGGAGATGGGAAAATGGGACTAGAAGGAAGTGGAGGTTAGATGAGGCTGGAACTAGAAGGGAGCTGATATTAGGGGAGGACTAGAAGGGGATGGGGCTGGGGGAATGAGGATGGAGGATGGGATTGAGGGAAAAAGATATTTTGTGTGGGAAGGAAGAAAAATCTATGATTGGTCGGGTATTGGGAGAGTAATTGGGGGTTGAGGTAGAGGTGTGAAATTTGAGTAGATGAAAAATGAATAAAGAAAGAAATGGAGGAAAGAGCAAAAGGGGAAAGATCAGTATGTTGGAGCAGATGTAGAGAGAGAATGGAAAAAACTAGAAGAGAGAAGAAAGGACAAATGGACAGCAGACAATGGAGGGTTAGCAGAAGGCACAAAGAAAACAGAAGAAAGTGACTGGGGAAGCTGCAACAGAAAAATAAAATTTCCAAACAACAAAAAGGAAGAAAAATGCTATTTTATTTTGAATTTATTGACTGGAATATGTCAGCTCTGGGAAATGGCATTGCTAACATCATTGCATTTTGTTTAGTACTAGAGGAAATTAATTTATTATTTTATTTCTCCAGTGTTGTTGTACATTCCAAGTGTGGCTTTTGGGGTTCCCAGTTTAACTATTGTCTTCATATTTCTGAATTGTGATCCCTTGTTCTATGTTTGCTGACGGTCTATGTTCTGCATGTATAGCCTACCTGCAGTATTCTGTTCATGTAGTTTCTCTGTGCCAGTCCCACTTTTATTTATTTAACAGGTTTTTTATACTGCTTTATCATTTCAATCAGTGGTTTACATTGTAACTTAAATTTGGTAAATGTACATTAAACAGTGAGATTGATAACTTGGATTTTTTCTGAGTAATGGAGGGTTAAGTGACTTGCCCAAGGAGTGCTAGTGGGAATCAAACCCTGGTCTTTTGGGTCCTAAGCCAGTGCTCCAACCACTAGGCTACTCCTCCACTCTCTTGTTTGCTTTCCCCAGTAGGAGATGTATTGGCATTCTCTGGGATGTATTGGTTTAATATTTGCAGTGTTGCCTTTTGATAGGTAGGATTCGGTGCTTTGTGAGTCCTGGTAGTGCTGCTATGATACGACGGGTTTGCTATGGATTCTAAATGAGCAGGGTTTATAGTACTTCCTGGCAGTTGGCACTGGAGTATAGTAATGTAGAAATCTGGTAGTCTTTCTTTATCCTCACTGATCATGCAAATGGTATTCAGACACTCATTAAAAAGCATGTTTAAAAGGTAATGCACATTCACAAATGTTAATGTGCACTAAGTGCAGCAATACCAATTTATTTTGATTGTCACAGTGGCACTTAATGCACCTTAATATTTAATAAACATGCCCCTAAGTCATTGCCAGGACAAAAGAGATGCTTGTGAAGGGCTCATTTGAAAGCCACCTAAAATTTTAGTTGGCAGCATATACATTTTAAATAAAATGAATTAAATTTATGCAAATGAGGTCCAGTGGATATGCAAATGAGGCCCCGCAATGAGTCTCCGCACATGGCCCCATACCACCTTTGGGCCGCCCCTGGGTCCAGGAACCCGCAAATCATATACTGAAACCTGGATTGGAAACCACCTGTCTCTTTTGGGTGCAGAAAATCTTATCCAACCACGGGACACAGCAACCTGGAATCCCGGACAGGTAGAAATGATCCAGTCATCCCTCCTCTGTCCTCTGTTTACAGTCACATCTCCAGTGACACAGCATCCATGATGAAGCGAAGATCTCATGTTGTGTTAGGACCTAGTGGTGCATTTAAAGCATCAGACTAAAAGCTTATTTTTTTTTTAATTCAATCTCACATTCAACTGTGGTAACATAGTAACATAGTATATGACAGCAGATAAAGGCCAGTATGGTCCATTTAGTCTGCCCAGTAAGATAGCTAGGTGGTTGCAGCCGCAGTTCTATGAAGGTCACCCCACCCCCCCATGCCAGTGTTTAGGGTTGTATCTGCTGCTCCATGAAGGTCAGCCCCCCTCTATTAAAAGATATTTAAGTTTGCTTTGACTTCACCCTCTTGTTATAAAGGGATCCACCGTGTCTGTCCCATGCCATTTTGAATTCCATCACTGTATTTGCTCCCACCACTTCCATCGAGAGGGCATTCCTAGCATCCAGCACTCTTTCAGTGAAAAAGTATATCCTGATGTTGTGTTTAAGTTTACTGCCTTGCAACTTCATTGTATGTCCTCTAGTTTTACAGCTTCCTCTTCTTTTTTAAAAGTCTGTATCATATCTCCCGTCTCTCCTCTCCTCTAGGGTATACATATTTAGGTCTTCAAATATCTTCTCATATGTCTTCTGACCAGGCTCCGAATCATTTTCATCACCTTCCTCTGAACCATTTCAAGTCTTTTTATGTCCTTTGTGAGATATGATCTCCAAAACTGAACACAATACTCCAAGTGAGGCCTCACCAATGACTTGTACAGGGGCATTAATATTTCTTCCTTTCTGCTGGTTATTCCTCTCTGTATGCAACCCAGCATCCTTCTGGCTTTGGCTACTGCTTTGTAGCATTGTTTCATCACCTTGAGATCCTCAGATACCAGCACTCTGAAGTCCTACTCCTGGTCCATGCACACCAACCTCTCTCCCCCTATCGCTTAGAATTCCTTTGGATTTTTGCATCCCAAGTGCATGACTCTGCATTTCTTTGCATTAAATCTTAACAGACAAGCATTAGACCATTCTTCCAGTGTTTTTAGATCTTTCCTCATGTTGTCTATTCCCTCAGAAGTGTCCACTCTGTTGCAAATTTTTGTGTCATCTGCAAAAAGGCAAGCTTTGCCATTCAGTCCTTCCGCAATATCACTCACAAATGCATTGAACAGTATCTTTCCCCGGAATGATCCCTGAGACACACCACTTTGCACCTTCCTTCTGAGTAAGTTCCATTTACCACCACCTTCTGTCGTCTGTCAGTCAACCAATTTCTGATCCAGTTCACCACCTTGGGACCGATCCCCAGGCTGCTCATTATATTGATAAGCCTCCTATGAGGAACAGTATCAAAGCCTTTGCTGAAATCTAGGTAAAGCACATCCATTGCATGCCCTTGATCTAGTTCTCTGATCACCCAGTCAAAGAACACAATCACATTTATTTGGCATGATCTTCCCCTGGTTAAGCCATGTTGCCTTGGATCATGCAATCCATTGATTTCCAGAAAGTCCACCAGTCTTTCTTGCAAGAGCACCTCCATTACTTTTTCCATCACAGAGGTAAGACTTACCAGCCTATAGTTTGTCACCTCTTCCCTATTACCACTTTTATGAAGAGGTACCACATCAGCCCTTCTCCGGTCCTGCAGAACCTCTCCCATCTCCAATGATCTATTAAGAATATCTTTTAAAAGCTCTGGCAATGGGCTTATTAAGTACTCCTGACACAGGGATTGATTTAGGCATTCCCACAGTTGAGACTTTCACAATATACTATTGGAGTGGTGACTGGTACTTTTAAAGATTTAATTTTACTACGTGCTTCAGAAATACTGGCAACAGTGCTAAAAATCAAAGATAACTAACCCCTTGGACATGATGTTGATTGCTAAAATAAGGCACAATATTCAAAAGAAAAAAGAGCTCCTTATTTAGGCTTCTAAAGTGCTCTCCTAAATACTCGTATGTGCCCTGTTTTGAGCCACACTTAGGAGTCTAGGTTTTCAGTTGAAAATTCATCCCAGTTTAGGAGCTTAAAATGTATGCTTCTAAATTTACGCCTTCCATTCATTTGCTTAAATTTAGATCAGGGGTCAGGCTGCGGGGAAAGAAGATTTTGACGATGGGCTGGGGATCGCGGCTCCTGCATGGAGCCGCCGTGGCATGGCAATAGGATGCCACAGCACGGCAGCTCCGAGCAGAAGTCAGGCTGGGCTAGCTGGGTAATGGATTGGACGTCCAGGTGCCCAGAATCAGGGCACAACCTGCATGTCCAGCTGGTTGCACCCAATTCTGATCCCGCAGGCACATCTAGCCCCTGTGGGATCAGTCAGGTGCAACTAGACCACGTCCAGATTCTGGGCGCCTGGACAGGCGGGGGACACCCAGATCAGAATTTGCCTCCACATGTTTACTCGCATTTCTTCTTCACTAACATCGTGGTGAAAGGGGCAATGTATGTTGATTACAAGCAGATTTTTGGAGGGAACTTGAACATTGTGGCTAATCCACAACTTGATTGTAAGCCTAGTATGGGGGCTCGTAAGGGACACTTTGAAAGAGGAGTGAACTTCCTTATCACTGAGATAGGATTGACCGACGCGTGGTAATATTTGCATCCCTGAGAACAGGACTTCACATTCTACTCGGCCCCACACTGCATATATTCCAGGATCAATTACTCTTTGCTTGATGAATACCTTACAGATAAGTTAATAGCCACACAGATAGAACCTAACGTGATCTGAGACCACTCCTCTGTATGCATGGAGATAGCATTGGTCAAAGGCAGGATGGATTTTCTTTGGCCTATATATGCCCCCAGGGTACTATTCAAACAAGAGCTTTAAGGAAGTGGTTCGGAAGGCTTGGGTTGAATATGAGGGATACAATAAAGGGTCTGTCAGTTTCCCAATAATGTACTGGGAAGCGGTGAAGGCGGTGTTATGGGAACAGATTATGGCCTTCGCCACTGCAGCGAAAAGATGAAGGGAGGGGAATTTGAAGGAACTTACAGCAGAATTAGGAGAATTTCATAAAATGCATATTTCATGTTAGCGGGAACAGGATAGACAAAAGGTGGTGGCATTCAAGAAATAGATAAATGAGATTCTGACAGAGCAAGCCAAGCATAGTGTTCTGATGAAGAAATGTTACTCACCCTGGTGAGGGGAGGGGAAGGCAGGGCAGTTGTTGGCACATCTGGTGCATACGCCACAAACGAAAAAAGTGATCACTAAAATCCATAACAGCACAGGGGTACTTCAAACAGATATTGTACAGAGTTTTGTAGAGTTTTAGAAGTCTTTGTACAGTGCAAGGGAGGAGAGCTTGGAGGACAAGAGGATGTTTTCAACAACCTGGAAGTGCCATAGTTAAGTGCAGGGGAAGTGGCAGCTCTAAACCGACCCATCACGGTGGCGGAGGTCCAGGCGATTATCAAGGGCCTGAAGCTGGCAGCCTTGGTCCTGAGTTTTACAAAATCATGCCAGATTTAGTGCATATGTATGAGGCAGTGATTATGGAGGGATCACTACGATCAGTGCAAAATAATGCTTATATCGTGGTGTTGCTCAAGCCTGGGAAAGACCCCCTAGAGGTGGGCTCATATAGACCTATACCTCTGCTCAAACAAGATATGAAAATCTTAACCTCTGTACTGGCCAAGAGACTGCAGAGATATCTCCCGAGCCTCATCCATGGCAATGGTTTGTGCAGGGTAGGAGAGCCTCCATGAACATTTTGAAAGCTTTGTTGGCACTGCAGGTGGGCCAAACAGGCACAGGTGACCCTGTGAAAATAAGTCTTAATGCAGAAGAAGCTTTTGACAAGGTGCTATGGCCCTACCTACCTTTTCTGGGTGTTGGGGAGATATGGTATCGCAGGGATGTTTGTGCAGTGGATCCAAATACTCTACAGTAGGCTGACGGCTCAACTTATTATTAATGAAAAGTGGTCACCTCAGTTCCCCATCCTAATTCTAATTCTGACTCTAATATAGACTTCTATACCGCTAATCTCCCATGTTAAGTGGTTCAGTATGTTTTGACAGAAGATTAATAAATCATATAGAATTAGATTAAAAGAAAAAACAAAATTTTAAATCAAATTTAAGATTTAAACAACAATACTTTCAAAGGATGTCCCCTCTCACTACTCCTTTTTGTTCTTACACTGGAATCACTAGCGACTAGACTCAGGGAAGACCCCAGTATTTGAGGGATCACGATAGGGCATCAACTCTGAAGCTTGATATGTTTGAGAATGACATGTTGCTCTTCTTAGGCAAAGTACAGGCAGACATTAATAAGGTCATCATAACAGAGAGCTTTGGGACATTTGCGGGACTTAAAATCAGCTTTGGGAAATCAGAAGCCTTGGGGATTGGCAGGGGTGGGGACAGCAGCGAACCAGTGCAACTTCCCCTTTGCAGTGGTCGAGGGAGAAGCTGAAATATTTGGGAGAGTATCTTAGCAATCAGGTGGGGTCATGTATGACAGCAACATTACAGCTAAAATACAGGACATTCAGAGAACATGCAAGTGATGGAGGGTTCTTCCTCTCTTCTTGCTGGGTAGCAAGGCCTTGGTGAAGACAGTCCTTCTTCCAAAAAGCTATATATACTTTAAATGATACCCCTCTGGTTCGTCCGAGAGAGGAACATCTCTTTCGGGACATTTTACAATGCTTTCTCTGGAAAGGCGAGGTAGCGCATATTAGTCAGGCCAAATTGACTCAAGCGAAAGAGCTGGGCAGCATAGGATTGCCAAATTTTTGAATGTACAATGGAGCAGCAATGTTCTACTGGATTCACAAGCTCTGTATGGGATGTGTACAATATGTACCAGTAGGTCTCTTAGATCATGTTTATGCACCCTATAAATTGGTCAACCTCTTGCATGGGCTAAAACCCATGAAGGAAGGGGGAGCACAGGATAGAGCTACTGAGGGGGTTCCAGAAGGCTTAGAAGTGGTGGTGGGGACTTGATGGTAAATCTGTCAAAATGTCCAGCTATGTTAGTGTTGTCGGAAACCTGGATTTCCCGGTTGATGTAGGCTGCACAGTTTTTCAGAAATGGGAAGACCAGGGTTGCCACAGTCTGGGTCATGTATGGAAGACTGCCGAGATGATGGTTGAGAGCTTTGACATCTTACGAGATAGATACTCCCTTTTGCAGGGACATCACTTCCATTTCCTTTCTCGTGTTCTTTATGGATGAAAAGACCTATAAGCAAAGAATTGCAAACTGCACTTCTGAAGGAATTTTGGGGCAAAAATTAAACAAATAAGTGCAGACGTAGCCTAGTGGTTAGAGTAGCAGGCCGAGAACAAGGAAAATCCTGCTTCTCTCACCGATGTTCATTATGACCTTGGGCAATTCATTTCACCCTCTTTTGCCTCAGGTACAGCACAGATTAAGTCCACTTAGATAGGGAAACAACTTGTGTAGCTGCTTGTAACTTGCCTTGAACTTAGATTTGGAAAGGCGAGTAATCAAATCTAAAAAAATCCAAATTAATATCCCAGAAAACAAAAATCCCTAATAGAGTACTTCTCAAAAGTTTTAAAACTGCATTTTTAAGAAACAATTTTTTTCTGTACAATAGCTTACATGTATTGCTGGTCAGAGAGTGATTATACTGTGTTATTTTGGCAAAGAAAATGCAAACATTTTTTACAATTTAAAAATTGTGCACTTATTTGTTTAATTTTTGCCCCAAAATTCCTTCAGAAGTGCAGTTTGCAATTCTTTGCTTATAGGTCTTTTCATCCATAAAGAACACGAGAAAGGAAACGAAGAAGGGGGAAAGAAGGGAATGCGGGATAAGATCAGAGAAGTAATTGGTTGGTGTACGCAAATGAGTTGAGAGCTGCCTGAAAGATCCGGAATTGGGATTGATATCTGCAGCTGAGGAGGAAGAAGGTGGTGAGAAGGAAATGAAGGGGAAGAGTAGGATGAGGCAATCACAGCGAGAGCTGGCATGACTGGATGAGTGGGAGAAAGCAACGTAGCTCAGGAGCTGTAGATAAGGCTGACGAGAGAATGGACACAGGGAGGCAAAGACCGTGACGAAGGGGGCAGTGGTTTTCAGGTTTGGAAAGGCTTGCTGTAAGGGGCAGACAGACAGTGATCTGGACCCCAGACAATAAGGGTCATTGGCCCCTAACTACTTATCATTATAGAAACAAAGAGCCCGATTTTCAGCCTGCCCGCCAACCATCTTAACCTGGATTTTCACTTCCACGGCGATGGAAGTGAAAATCCGGGTTTAGTTGGATGCGCCGGCAGCCGCCGAGGCTAAGCGGGTAGCAGTGATTTTCGATGTTACCCGCTTAGCCCTTGCGCCAGAAAGATATTTATTTATTTATTTTATTTATTTATTTAAAGGGTATTTCTATCCCGCCTTAGCCTTCAATCAAGGCGGTGCACAGCAAACAATCAAGGAGTTGGAGTTTGTGTTCAAGGTCTTCTTATATTGTGCAGTGGATGTGTAGGCGGGTGGGTAGGTTGATTAGCGTGCGCTATTTACAGCATAAGCTTTATACAGTGCTATGTACAATGAGCGTACGGGTGAGACATTAGTTCGTGGCTGTTGCTCCTGTTATGTGTTTGGGCCGAAGTGTTCCAGGAAGAGCAGAGTCTTTAGTTGTTTCCGAAAGTCCTTAGTGTCTTCCGTGGATTGCAGTTCGTCAGGGAGTGTGTTCCACAATCTAAGTGCTGCCATTGATAGCGCTCTTCGTGCGGTTGACTTGCATGCCTTCGTGTAGTCTGTCGGCGTGATGATTATGTCCGATGTGGCTCTTCTTCTAGGTCTTGTACTGACGTTGGGTTGTATGAGGGTTTGAAGGCTGTGGGCAGAGTTCCTGTGTTTGATTCTGAATATGTTTAGGATTGTCTTGTATTTGATACGTGAGGTGATTAGGAGCCAGTGTAGGTCTTTTAGTATGGGGGTAATGTGATCTTGTTTTGATGCCCCGGATATTATTTGTGCCGCCGTGTTTTGGGCCATTTGTAACGGTCTGAGCGACTGTTTTGACATACCTGTATAGATCAGGTTGCAGAAGTCAAGTATGGGAGTTATTAGAGCTTGACAAACTGTCCGGAAATGATCTTGTGTGAATAGTGGCTTGAGGCGTCTGATTATTCTCATCTTGAAGTAAGCGTTTTTGGTGGTCCTGCTGATGTGTGACTGTAGGTTTAGCTCCCTATCGAGCGTTACTCCGAGATATTTCACCTGCTTTTTTAATGGTATTTTTGAGTTGTTGACATTGATGGAGGGTGGCGGAATGAAGCTGTTATTTCGTGTGACAAGAAGTGCTTCTGTCTTGTTGTAGTTTATGGTCAGGTTGTTGTTCTGTAGCCAGTTGGACATGTTGTTGAGGCGGTCTGTTATTCTGCCTATCTTTAAGGAGTAGAGGTCTAAGCGGGTAGCATCGGAAATCGCTGCTACCCATTTAACCCTTTCCGCCGCCCCTGCTCTGCTCCAGAACGCTCCCAACACGCCCCGATGCTAACCGCATAGCATGTAGGTGCGTTAGGGACTTAACCGGGATTTTCCAAAGGTACCACCCGTATAGGTGCCTTTGGAAAATCTTGGATCCGGTATTTACATGAGTAGCTATCCGCGTAAATGCCTTTGAAAATGCTGCCCAAATTTTCTATATTTTGTTACCATATGCTTATAAGCATGTGACATTCATACTGTCATAAACAAATATTATACAAAATATTATAATAGATTTTCCATTTCAAGTTCCAACGGTGACATCAAGTTATAGTTTTATACATGAACAAAATAACAGTGCCTTATGTCACATCACAAATATAACAATATATGTTTTAAAGAATATTAAATAAATTTGCCAGTCATTGATTATAGTAAGGTCTTGGAAGCAGTTAAAGTATCATTTGCAGCAGTAGAAGTGAGCTCAGTTCACTAGAAGTTGTTGCAGTCCGGTTTATTATGTTTTCTTTGTCCTTTTTAGCTTCTGGGCTATTTCCTTTTGAACGGCAAATAGAATCAGTGATTGCAGATGGTTTTGTGTGAGTGCTGATCTGAGTCTTGATTTCACATTGTTAAGTTTGGAAAAAGATCGTTCCCGTGTACACTGTGTGATGCTTAGTGTTGTCAAGTGTTTGTGTGCACCTTACAAATTTCCATAGGCTGCTGAACACAAAGTAATTTGAACTCACATGATAAACAATACTTATGGGTCACTTTCTTCACACCCGACTCAAGGGCTGGTGGAAGGATATGAGGCATCCTAGGCGAACCTTATTCATTGTGCCCCCCCTGTTCCTGTCCCCATCCTCAGTGTATCATAGTAAGTGGGGGCAGATAAAGACCAGCACCAGAAGCAGGGACGGCGACTCGGTGCGGGGCCTCATTTGCATAAATATTTGCATAATGTTACCATATACTAACTTTTAGTAAACATGTCTCTTAATGAGTGTATGGATAAAGAAAGACTAAAAGATTTCTACATTACTATAATCCAGTGCCAACCGCCAGACACATTAGGAACTACTACAAACACTGCCCATTTAGAACCCATAGCAAACCCGCCATATCCTAACAGCACTACCAGGACTCACAAAGCACCATACCCTACCTATCAAAAGGAAACACTGCAAATATTAAACCAATACATTTCAGAGAATAACTATACATGACCTACTGGGGAAAGAGAACAAGTGGCAATGTCAAATAGGAATTACATAAACAGAATACCTCAGCTCAATTACACATGCAGAACATAGACCATCACCAAACAAGGAATCACAATTTAGAAATAGGAAGACAATAATTAAACTGGGAACCCCAAAAGCCAAACTTGGAATGTACAACAACACTGTAGAAAAAAACCTATAAATTAATTTCCTCTTGTACTAAACAAAGCGCAGATGTTAATGATGCACATTTCCCAGAGCTGACATATTCCAATTAATAAATTCAAAATAAAGAGAAAATTTTCTACCTTTTGTGCATTTTTTTCAGCTGCAATTGCTCCAGCCACTTTCTTCTGGTTTCTTCGTGTCTTCTGCTAACTGTCCATCGTCTGCTGTCCATTTGTCCTTTCTTCTCTCCTAGTTTTTTTCCATTCTCTCTCTACATCTGCTTTAACATAATAATCTTTCTCCTTTTGCTCTTTCCTCATTCCTATTTCATCCACTCAAATTTTATCCCTCCATCCTCAATCCCCACTTACTCTCCCAATACCCAGCCAATTGTAGATTTTTCATCCCTCCCACACAAAATATTTTTCCCCTCTCCATTTTACTCTCCCAGCCCCATCCCATTCTAATCCTCCCCCAACATCAGCTCCCTTCTAGTTCCAGCCTCACCCAGCATCCATTCCCTTCTAGTCCCTGCATCAGCCCATTTCCAGTCCTAGCCCCCCATCAGCCCATTTCCAGTCCTAGCAACCCCCAACCCAATACCAGTCCTAGCCCCCCCATCAACCCACTTCCAGTCCTAGCCCCCCATCACCCCATTTTCAGTTTAAGCCCCCCCTATAACCCATTACCAGTCCTAACCCCCCATCAGCCTACTTCCAGTCCTAATCCCATCAGCCCATTTCCAGTCAGCCCCCCATAACCCATTGCCAGTCCTAACCCCCCCATCAGCCCACAGCCCATTACCAGTCCTAACCCCATCAGCCCACCTCAAGTCCTAACCCCTCCCCATCAGCCCATTTCCTGTCCTAGCCCCCCCATAGCCCATTATCAGTCCTAACCCCCCCATAGCCCTTTACCAGAACGCCCCAATCCGCCCACAGCCCTTTACCAGTTTTAACCCCCCATAGCCCATTGCCAGTTCTAACCCCCCCAACAGCCCACAGCCCATTACCAGTCCTAACCCCATCAGCCCATTTCCTGTCCTAGCCCCCCCATAGCCCATTATCAGTCCTAACCCCCCCCAGCCCATTACCAGTCTTAACCCCATCAGCCCACCTCAAGTCCTAACCCTTCCCCATCAGCCCATTTCCTGTCCTAGCCCCCCCATAGCCCATTATCAGTCCTAACCCCCCCATAGACCAATACCAGTCCTAACCCCCCCATCAGCCCACAGCCCATTACCAGTCCTAACCCCATCAGCCCACCTCCAGTCTTAACCCCCCAATCAGCCCATTTCCAGTCCTAGCCCCCCCATAGCCCATTGCCAGTCCTAACCCCCCAACAGCCCACAGCCCATTACCAGTCCTAACCCCATCAGCCCACCTCCAGTCTTAACCCCCCCATCAGCCCATTTCCAGTCCTAGCCCCCGATAGCCCATTACCAGTCCTAACCCCCCCAACAGCCACCTCAAGTCCTAACCCCTCCCCATCAGCCCATTTCCTGCCCTAGCCCCCCATAGCCCATACCCAGTCCTAACCCCCCCAACAGCCCACAGCCATTACCAGTCCTAACCCCATCAGCCCACCTCCAGTCTTAACCCCCCCAGCCCATTTCCAGTCCTAGCCCCCCCATAGCCCATTACCAGTCCTAACCCCCCCATCAACCCACAGCCCACCTCAAGTCAAGTCCTAACCCCCTCCATAGGGTGCTGCATACAATTCCTGCTTCTGCCCCCTCCGATGCAGGCTTCCTTTTGCTTGGGGGCGGAAGTGGCTGGTCCAGCAAGCAGGAAGTATGTGTCTGAGGGAGTGGAAGCAGGAACAGCAAAACAGTAGTAGAGGTTTTAGTAAGTGCTACGGTGCTGTTTAAAGTCATTACCGCTACTGCAGGTCCTGGAGAAGGGTGGCAGCAGCAGCAATGGGCCACCGCGGACCATTGGTGCTCTAGGTTACTGCCTAGTTCACTTAATGGTAGCCCCGGCCCTGCCTGACTCAAGAGATTGTTCAGTGTTTTCAAAATTAGAGACAATTTCAGTTTCACTTTCGCCCTCATCTTCAGATTTAAAACGTTACTGAAATGTAGTGTGAGCTATCAAAAGTGATGGTTTACTTGACAGTTGATTAAACTAGATGGAGGGCTAGAGGGGAGCAGCTTCCCTATTGTTGTGGGCCCTCGGGAACTGCCCCTTTCTCCAACCGTTCAGTCCGCTCCTGTTTGCTGTGGAGAACAAGGTTGAGTAGCAGGAAGAGGATGCGTTATACAGTCATCAGAAAAAAGCAAATGGAAAAGGAAAAAGGTGCTGATTTGAGGAAACCCGAATTCATTGTGGGAGGATATAGTAAAAGTTGTTTGTGTAGCTGAGTGTAAAAGAGGTTTGGATGAGTTCCTGGAGGAAAAGTCCATAAACCATTATTAAAGAGGACCGAGGAAATCCATTGCTTACTTCTGGAATTGGCAGCATGGAATCTGTGTACCTTTTGGGAACCTGACAGGCACTTGTGACCTGAATTGACCACTGTTGGCAACAGGATACTGGGCTTGGTGGCCCTTTGGTCTGACCCCATTGGCATAACTTATAAGTTGAGTGCAGGGGCAGCAAAAAGCTTTTTAGATGGTGGGGCACAAGATTCACCTCCGGCTCTGCCCTCTAGCCCCTACCCACATTTCATACTTTACACTTAGTCATTCTTACATATATTATTTATATACAACATTGACTGTATGCGACTCTTAGCAGTGTGCCTGCTAGCCCAGTGGTTGAAGGACTATAGGTTGCCAAAAGTCAAAGCCCATTGCATGTCAAGGCATCCTAAGTTGTCCACAGCCGAAACTTCTGGAGCTTGTGTGCAGATGAATTGTAACTAAACCAGTACCAATAGCGTTCTCAAATGTTTTACCTCATCTGACTTTATTCCATTAAATCAGTCTCAGAATGGAAATGAGAATATTTCCACATGATTGCTTTGATACGGCAACTTAAATGAGGACCATAAAAACTGATGGGTTTGGGAGGCTCTTCTGATAAATCATCACTAAATCAGGACAGCAATCTATCCTAGGAGGAATGTTTTATTGCCAAAGTCATTCGCTGACTTTATGGAATTGCTGCACCATCTGCAATTCCTCCCAAGACAAGAAAAGTTTGATTTTTAAACTTTGTAAATGAGCCGATGTGCTTTTCAGCCGCTATGTTTGCTGTAATGCTTCCAAGTATTAGCGAAAAGGGGACAAACGGTAATCTGAGTTGATATTTGCACATTTCAAATGTAGTAAGAGCCCTGAGATTTGCTTAGCATACCCTGTTACTAATAATTAGATTCTGGCATATAGAAAGAAACAGGGCTTTTATTGAGGGGGTCCACAGTGGTGTGGCGTACCAGCGCCTTTGTCATTACCTGCTAAAACTGACCCATGGTCTTCATGTATTAATGACAGAGCCCCGCCTATGAGTCCTGGCACCTTTTTTCTAGGAAAAATGCATTGGAAAGAAAGAAGATTAATGCTTCTTAGGCTCTCAATCGACTGGATTGTACACAACCCTTTGAAGCTCAACCTTCGTGCACTGCTGAAGTGCTGAGAAAAGTGTTGCAAACTGACCTTCAGAGCATGGCTGGAAACCTTTGATGTAGGACCCAGGGTATAGTGTGAGTAAACTTCAAATTCATGCTTTCTTCTTTCCAGTCCACCATTGCACTCACTAAGCAAAACTATTTTCTCCATCTAACGAATTGCCTGCCTCTAACTCTCGTCGTCTCATTTCTACTCTCAGTTCTCTTCTTAAGGCACCTCAACCTCCAATCCCTCCTTCTCTCTCTGCCCAAACCCTAGCAGACTATTTCCATGACAAGATTACTCTTCAGTTCCCCACTAAATAACCTTCACACACTCTTCCCCCTCTCCATTACCAACTTTTCCCCTCAACCTCTATCACCCTTTCATCCTTTTCTAACATCTATGTTGAGAAAACCTCTCCTCTTTCCTATCCTATCCCCACCCATCTCCTCAACTTCATCTCCTCCTCCTTCATGCCTTTCATCTCATATAGTCTCAACCTTTCGTTTTCCGCTGCAACCTTCAAGCATGCTGTAATCACTCCTCTCCTCAAAAAACCCTCACTTGACCCTACTTGTCCTTCTAATTATCAACCTATCCAGGACTGTACCGAGCCCTGTGCGAGCGGTGCGGCCGCACAGGGCGCAAAGACTTAAAGGGCGCATTTTGGCTCTCTGCTGTTTCCTGCTGCCGCCACTTTTTTTGGTGGCAGGCAGCAGCAGAGAGATGAAATGCACCCCTTTAAGTCTTCGCGCCGGCACACTAAGCAGGTCTGGTCTCTCCGGGAGGGACCAGACCTGATTAGCGTGCCGGTGACTTGCAGATCGGGCGTGCACCCCCCCCCCCGCATCCCCATAAAGTGTCTAAATGGAGGTGCAGGAGGGGGGGGGGCGCGTGTCCGATGTGCAAGTCGCACAGGGTGCATTTCAGTCTCGGTACGGCCCTGGACCCATCTCCTCCCATTCATTTCCAAAATTCTTGAATGTGCAGTTCTCCACTGCTGTCTTGAATGTCTCTCCTCTCAAGCCCTCCTTGATCCACTTCAATCTGGTTTTCATCCATTTCATTTTACTGAAACAGCTCTTGCCAAAGTCTGTTCCTTGCTAAGTCCAAAGGCCTTTATTCATGTCTCATTCTTTTTGATCTTTCTGCTACTTTTGATACTACTGACCACCTCCTCCTCCTTGACACTTTATCCTCTCTTAGTTTTAGAGGCTCTGTACGGTCTTGGTTCTCTTCTTATCTCTCCAATCACTCTTTCAGTGTTTGTTCTGGATGTTCCTCCTCTACCGCCATCCCTCTCTCAATTGGTGTACCTCAAGGGTCTGTTTTGGGCGCTTTCCTTTTCTCTTTCTATATCATTTTTATGCTGATGACTCTCAAATCTAACTAACTAAACCTGATATCTCTCCTTCTCTCCAAACTCTACTTGCTTATCTGGTATTGCTGCCTGGATGTCTCACTGCCGCCTAAAATTAAATATAACTAAAACTGAACTTCTTATTTTTCCCCCTAAACCCTCCTCCCCCCTTCTTCCTTTCTTTATCACTGTTGACAACACTCTTCTTCTTCCTGTTTCCTCGGCCCACAACTTTGGGGTCATCTTTGACTCCTCCCTTTCCTTCTCCACATATATTTAACATATAGCTAAAACCTGTTGTTTCTTTCTCTACAACACTAACAAAATTTGTCCCTTCCTCTCTGAACACACTACTAAGGCTCTTGTCCACTCTTTGGTCACCTCTTGTCTTGACTATTGCAATCTCCGCCTTGCTGGCTTCCCTCAGTGTCTTCTCTCTCCTCTTCAATCTATCTAGAATTCTGCTGCACGGCTAATCTTCCACCAGCCCCAATACACTCATATAACCCCTCTTCAAAAATCACCTCATTGACTCCCCTTCCGTTTCTGTATCCAATTCAAACTTCTCCTTCTAACATATAAATGCATTCACTTTACTGCCCCTCATTACCTTTCCTTTCTTCTCTTTCCCTACACCCCCCCTCATGAATGCCGCTCTTCTTCTGGCTTTCTTCTCTCTATGCTCTTTTCTTCTTCTGCAAACTCCAGACTTCGATCTTTTCACCTTGCTGCTTACTTCTTTGAAGATCGAAGAACAAGTGAATCCCTTGTCCTCTTGTGTCTCCTTCCCTATTTGAACCCCCTTGTTTCTCTTGTATTGTTCTGTCTTGATTAGATTGTAAACTCTATGAGCAGGGACTGTCTTCTTTGTATGCTTGTACAGAGCTACGTATGCCTTGTAGCGCTATATAAATGATTAATAGTAGTAGTAGTAGTAAACGGTCTCCCCTTCCTCCATTATCCTTGAGGCAATGTGGGAAATGGAGGTGGGAGGGGAGATTACTTCTAGAGCCTTACGTTCATGGACTCTCTCTCTTCTCAACAGTCTTTCCCTCCACTCCCTCCGATGACTTCACTACCGGGCAGGGTTTGGGGTACAAAAGCAATTGCAAATTAAAATAAGTTGAAAAGTGTACACCTGCAGTTTGAGACAGCGACGTGTTTACCCTTTCCGTCATTTTCACAATTAGACATCACTGTGTGAGGGATTTGTTGGAAACAGACAAGATAATGTGTTTCTCAGTAGGGTAGAATGGTATGTATGAGTCGATAGGTGAACATAGTGTGGACAGTGACTGATGATATATGTGAGCTGTGTGGGTGTGTAAACTGGGGGCTCCATGGGGTGTTACCCTACTTTACCTTGATGTTTTGAGTGCCACAGGTGACTGTGTTACCTCGGATAAGCCACCAATGGAAACTCTGAGCTTACAGAGAAAATATCTTTTTTTCTACAATGCACTCTATAGCTTCTTGAAGATCACATTTCAACGGACTTGCCAAGGGGTGAGAACTCTCCCACGATGAACCACTTCAACAAGTTTAACTTTTGAAATATTTTCCAATTTTAATTTGAAAAAAATAGCGTATGTTCAATTTTTGCAAACAATAAGAGTCTTTATAAAGCTTCCAAACAGATTCAGTTTCTACAACAGTCTTTACCAACACTGCACTAAAATGTAGTCAACTATATTCTATGAACAATTTTTAAATGTTTCTATTATTGAACAGTGGACCCCCTTCAACAACAGGCAAGTCTTGGTTAACCATTTAAAGGCTTTAAGTTTCTTTGCTTTATTATACAGTAGAAGAAAGGTTCTGTCTTTTATATATACCCTTGCAGGTGAATGGATATTACCACTCAGGTAAGGAAACTTTTTGTTTCAAAAAAATATTTTAACTAGTGCACTAGTGTGTCTCAAAAAATAGTCACTGAGGTGTGTCAGTCACTTATCTCAATCTTCTTTTCCAGGTCTGGTTACGTTCTTGAACGTCGGGTGCATTAGGATCCTCTGTGTTCCAGAGATGTTCAGCTGTAGTCAGGATACCTCAGGATACCTACTACCACTGTTCCCTCTAAGCTGTGCGCGTGTGCGCGCGCACACACCTCGCCGAGTGAGCGCACGTACTTTACAACAGAGCGCACAAAAATTACGGTTCTGATTCTGATAGAAAACAACACAGGCGTTCTTAAAATTGAAAAGTTGCTGAAGTTGCTGTGTATTTATGGTTTTCACAAGTTCTACAATATTTTCTAGTGCAATCAATGTGGTGTGCATACTGTATTCTGACGTGTAGTCAAATTTTAAAGTATATAACTCCGAGTGTCGTTATGTGGCACACAAAAATTTAACCTTCCTTCAAAAGCTGCACAGCTGATATTTTATGCGCACACAGCCTACAGAAAATTAGAGGGAACATTGCCTACTACCTATCTTTAAAAATCAGTATAAGAAGCTGCCTCCCTAGCTATATGTGCAATAACTAGAAAAGTGTTCCTGTCCTTTCTTTATTTTCTACTTCTGTGGCTTGTGAGGCTTGCTATTCTCCAAAAATAAAAGATAAGCAAGTTCCCTATCTTCCCCTCCCAGAGATCTCTCTGTGCCAAATCCAGTTTTTTCTTAATGTGCCAGGCCAATCTTTCAAAACTGCCAATCCCTGATGCAGAAAAGCTTAGTGTGGAATTTTCTGGTGCTCTTCCGGTGCTAGGATTGCTCTCTAATGCAGAAAGCAAGTTAGTGCTGGAAAAACACCAAAAATCAACCATGCTAAACTGCAGCGCACTCGGCATGCAAATCACATGCAAATCACTGCATAAGTAATCACACCCAATGTAACAAACTGCTCTGAAACTTAGAGAAGCTTTTCAAACTGTTTTTTTAATGCTGAATCTTTATGCCAGCTTTGGGCAAGCGTAAAAATCAAGCCAGGAGCATAAGTAACATCTGAGGTGAAGTTTGACACATCACCTCAGATGATCCTGGCATCAGGGAAAGCCCCAATGCCATCAGAATACTGTAGAGGTCCAGTGCCCCACACTGACTCCCCAACAGAAACCAAATCCCTGATGGCCTCGATCCCCATCAACTCAATAAAAAAATCTCTGGTGGCCCAATGGCCCCAATCCCCCACCCACTAAAAAAAATCCCTGATGGCCCAGTGGCCATGATCCCACTCAACCAATAACAAAAATCCCCGGTGGCCCTTGAACCCCCACCCCTCCCTTTAATCTGGAGTGGGAGCATTGCCCACATGTTCCTGTACCTGCACCAACATCTTGAAAAATGGTGGCATCTGGACTCATGTGGTGCATTCTGGGATGCACCAGGTGGAATCAGACTGCCATATAGGGCAAAAATGCATTGGGAGGGGGCCAAGTGCCATCATTTTTTAAGATGCTGACACAGGAATGGGAGCATGTGTGCAATACTCCCATTCCAGGTTAAAGGTATCAGGAGGGGGATGTGGGTTCAAGGGCCACTGGACCACCAGGGCATTTTTTTTATTGGTTGGGGGGAACGGGGCCACTGGGCCACCAGGTTTTTTTTTATATTGGGTGGAAGGATCAGGCACACTGGGCACCCAGGGATTTGTTTTAGTAGGTGGGTGGATCAGGGCTGCTGGGCCACCAGGCACTTTGTTTCCTTTTGAAGATTAGTGTCTGGGGGTAGCACTGGACCCCTGACAGTATGCTGATGGCATTGGGGGCTTTCCCATTGCCTAGGTCATCTGAGGAGAAGTTTGAGGGGAAGTGTCAAACTTCCCCTCAGATGACCCTGTTTCTCCGGAAAAGCTTACCAAACTTGTGCCAACTTCTGTGCACATGTGTATGGCTTGCGCTCTCAGTTTAACGCTGAATTTTGCACACTGGGTAATCTGAATATTGCATTCCAGTGCAAAGAGTCAGCATTAAAGCCATGCTATGAAACTCTGTGCTAGAGCTTAAAGCAATGGGCTTTAGCACAGGATTTCTGCATCGGCCTGTTAGTTTTTTCTTTTCCTTAAGAATACATTTCTCTCATACATCCATACTCTTCCACACAAAGGATTAAACAATTCCTGTGAGCAATACACTGTTTAAATCAACTCACTTTCAAGGTTTCTCTCACTGTACTGGAAGTTTTATACCTTCAGCCTTACTTTCCTTTCAGCACTTGAAGGACTCCAGTGCTCTTAAAAGCAAGTCTCACTAAATGTTGAACTTTTAATTAAAGCAGTGCTCAAATCAAGCTCTCTTTCAAATAAATCACTTCAAGTTCTCACTCTCTGATAAATCAATTCAAATCCTCATTCAGCTTGGGTTTAAAACTGCTTGAATGAGTTTAAGGACTCTCTCAGCCCTGTTCCAGTCACCAAGGAAAAAAAGTTCTCACATTTACATTTAAGTTTTCTTTCCAGCTTTCATTTAAGCTTTTACACACTTCTTCTCGAAGACATTGTCAATTGCTTACAATTCTGGTATCAAATAAATTCTTTCACAGCTCTTCCACACATTCACTCTGGCACACCTAACCCCATCAAAGTCTTCTTTCCAATCCCCTAGCAAAGGGCAGTGGAATGGCTTTTCTTCGGGGGAAGCCCAGAGACCACCCTAACTCTACTCAAGCACTGGCCCAAGCTCCTCTCAAACCTCGCCCCACGGGCAGAGACCTTTCCTGTTCGCAGACAGGGAGCTTCTTTGCTGTGATCATAGCTTTTCTTCTGCCCACGGGTGGATGGGACCCCCCTGGGCAGACTGCTTCCTATGGGCTGCAATTATTGCAAAGATCCTTCCTGCCTGCCTGCGATCCTTGCAGGCAGATAGGAAGGGTTTTTGCAATGATCACAGCTAGAAGGCTGCCTGCGGGGATCCCATCCCCCATGGGCAGAAGAAGAAGACAAGCTGCAATCACAGCAAAAACCCTTTCTGTCTGTCTGCAGGGATCTGATCGCCCACGGGCAGACAAGAAGGGGCTTTTTCTGTCATGTCGCAATTTTTGGTGGAGCCAAGGCTCATGTGGCACACCCCTTTCCAGTGCCTATGCCCCTAGCAAAAGTTCCTGCACCAGTATTATATCTTCACTGAAAAAGTGTTCTTCCACCTAGATCTGTTTGAAAACAGTCCCTTTTTACTAGCTTTATTTCAATGCATGCATATTGCTGTAAAGCCCTTGACAGACCTTTGTACACATAAAACAATTTTTAAGCCATTTTCTTTAAAGTTCACTGAACATCCGTATTATTTTTTTAAATTATGTCATAGGGTTTAGACTCCTGTGAGCTCTTCCCACATGCCTTACAATCTCATCTGATTGCCTGCATTCCTCCACAGCTAGCAACACCCTGCATGTGGATACCATAATCTATACACACACTTTATAAAAACTCACATATGCCCACATGTTGTTGTTGTTAGGTGTAGTTGAGTCGGTGGCGACTCATGGCGGTCCTCTGGATAGTTGTCCTAAATTGTGTTCGGTCTTCAGTCAGGTGGCTCATTGTTGGCAGACTGGCACTCGGAACTGCTGTTATTGTACCGATCCACCTCATTGCTGGCCTTCCTCTTTTACGTTGACCTTCTACCTTACCAAGCATGAAGTCTTTCTCTAATGATCTCTCTCTTCGCATGATGTGTCCAAAGTATGAAAGTCAAAGTCTTGTCATCTGAGCTTCTAAAGAAAGCTTAGGTTTGATCTCCTCTATTACTGGCTGGTTTGTTCTTCGGGCAGTCCATGGTATACGCAGTATTCTCCGCCAGCACCATAATTAAAAGGCATCAATTTTCTTCCTGTCTATCTTTTTCACTGTCCAACTTTCACATCCATATGATGTTATTGAAAATACCATGGCTTGAACGAGTCAAATCTTTGTAAGGAGAGAGACATCTCTGTTCTTGAGAATCTTGTCTAGGTCCTTCATAGCCATTCTGCCAAGGGCAATGCATCGTTGGATTTCTTGACTGCTTGTTGCTTCTTTATTGAAAGTTGATCCAAGTAGGTTAAAGTTGTCCACAATTTCAATTTTTTCTCCATCAACGATGAATTTATTGTTTTTGCCAGTTGTTATGACCTTTGTTTTTTTTTTAATTAACGTGCAGGCCCATTTTAAGACTATGTACCTTGATTGTGAGAAGAAAATGTTTCAGATCATCTTCACTTTCAGCTAGTAATATGGTATCAGCATCATGTTGATGAGTCTTCCACCAATCTTCATACCTCTGTTGTCTTCATACAATCCTGCTTCTCTGATAATTTGTTCTTCATATAAATTAAACAGGTAGGGGGAAAGTATGCAGCCTTTCTGTACACATTGCTGATTTTAAACTATTCTGTTTCTCCTTGTTCCATTCGAACATTTGCTTCTTGATCAATGTACAGATGTTGCAAGAGAACGATAGGTGTTCTGGTATACCCATGCTTCTTAATGTGGCCCAGAGTTCCTTGTGGTTTACACAGTCAAAAGTCTTGTTTTAGTCAATAAAGCACAAATAGATATCCTTTTGGTATTCTTTAGTCTTTTCAAAGTTCCATCTCACATCCACAATGATGTCTCTCATTCCTCGCCCTTTCCTGAACCCTGCTTGCACTTCAGGTAGTTCTTGTTCCAGGTATGGCTGTAGTCTCTGTTAAATAATCTTGAGTAGAGTCTTGCTGGCATGTGGGATCAGAGTGATTTTGCGATAATTTCCACAGTCAGTTGGATCACCTTCCTTTAGGATTGGTATAAACACAGATCTTTTCCAGCCAGTTTGCCATGATGTTGTCTTCCAAATTTCCTGGAAGAGCCTTGTAAGTATGGTAACAGCTGCATCAGATTGCTGGACTACTTCTATGGAAATGCCATCAATGCTTGATGCTTTGTTCCTTGATAAGGCTTTAAATGCTGCTTCGACTTCTTCTTTCATCACCAGTGGCTCCTGATCATAAGCCACAAGTTAAAATGGCTGTTGGTCCACTTGATCTTTATGGTATAAGGACTCTGTATATTCTTTCCACCTTTTCTTGATCTTCTCAGCATCATTCAACATAGATCCTTGAGCATCTTGTAACATTCCAATTCGAGGCTGGAATTTTTTCTTTAACTCTCGTAGCTTTAGGAAAGCCGATCTTGTTCTTCCTCTAATAGTTTCTGCTTCTATTTCTTTGCATGCATTATTGTAGTACTTTTCCTTGTCCTGTCTTGCTGCACATTGGAAATCTCTTTTGAGTTCTGCGATTGCCTCTCTTTCTCCTCTGGCTTTAGCCTTTCTGCATTTCTGGGCAATTTTCAGAGTTTCCTGCGTCATCCATTTTGGCCATTTTTGCTTTTTCACCTTTTGTAGAGACTTCTCACTTTCTTCCAACACAACCTTCTTGATGTCATTCCATAGGTCTTCTGAAGCTCTGTCATTTGTATCTAAAGCAGCAAATTGATTTTGCAGGCAGTCCTTAAATTCCAATGGTATATTCTCAAGGTCATATTATGCTACATTTATGAGTGGCTTGTTCTTTTTCAACTTTAGCTTGAGTTTGCATACTAGTAGTTGGTGATCTGTACCACAGTCAGCTGTCAGCTCCAGGTTTTGTCTTTGTTGATGTTATAGAGCTTTTCCTTTGTTGACTTCCAGAGATGTAATCAATTTGATTTTTGTACAATCCATTGGGTGAAGTCCATGTGAACAGTTGCCGCTTGTGTTGTTGGAAGAAGGTGTGTGAGATGAATAGATAATTGGTCTTGCAGAATTCTATCAGTCTTTCTCCAGCTTCATTTCTGTTGCCAAGTCCATATTTCACAACCATTTCGCCTTCTTCTTTGTTGCCAACCTTTGCGTTCCAGTCACCCATGACTATCAGGATGTCCTGTTTGCATGTCCTGGCAATTTTAGCTTGTACTTGTTCATAGAACACATCAATTTCATCCTCTTCTGCAGCTGTTGTTGGGGCATATACTTGAATTATAGTTGTGCTGATAGGCATTCCTCATAGATGAATACAGATTAAGCATTCGCTGATTGCACTGTATTTCATTACAGTTCTTGCAAGTTTCTTCTTAATTATAAAGGCAACACCATTTCTTCTTTATCTTTCATTTCCAGTATAGTAGACCATGTGATCATCTGATGCAAAGTGCCCGATGCCAGTCCATTTCAGTTCGCTAACACTCAACAGATCTAAAGGTTAGGGCTCTTCAACCTGGAAAAGAGATGGCTGAGGGAAGATATAATAGAGGTCTATAAATTAATGAATGGAGTGGAACGGGTAAAGGTAGATCAATTATTTGTGCCATCAAAATATAGAAAGACTAGGGGGCATGCTATGAAGTTACAGGGTAACCTATTTTAGACTAAAAAGGGAAAATATTTTTTCACTCAATGTGTAATCAAACTCTGGAATTTGTTACGGGAGGATGCAGTAAAAGCTGTTAGTGTAGATGGGTTTAAAAAAGGTTTGGATAAATTCCTGGAGGAAAGGTCCATAAAGCATTATTAAAGTGGACCCAGAATATCCATTGCTTGCTCCACTACAAGCATTGTGGAACCTGTGTCTTTTGGGGAAACTGCTAGGTACTTGTGACCTAGATTGGCCACTGTTGGAAACAGGATACTGGGCTTGATGGACCTTGGCCTGTCCCAGTAAGGCATATCTTATGTTCTTAAATTGTACACGTTCCATTTCATTCTTGACCCCTCCAACTTCCCTTGGTTCATGCTTCGTACGTTCCATGTCCCAATATGTAAGACATCTTTGCAGCTTCTGACTCTCATTTCATGCGCAGCTACAATCAACAGTCAGATGTCCCGAGGGCTTTGATCCAACCACATCATAAATGCTGGCTTTACTCTGAAAAGTCTTCAGCCCCTCCCCAGTAGCCAGTCAAGTGTATTCCGACCTGGGGGTCTCATTTTCAGGCACTATAGTATAATTAATTTTGTCGTGACTATCCACTGGGTTTTCATGGCAAGATACGGAAGTAGATTGCCGGGCCTTTCTTCTCTGCAGTTTAAGTTTAATGTTGTTGCTGTTGTTACAGAAATGTGATCCTCCGCCGCCAACACTGTCCCATTCTGCTGCTGCTGCCCACATACTGGTATTTAATAAAGTTTACTTTTATCATGTGTTCTTTTCTTGTATTATATGTTTATTTCCTTTAGTTGGCACATTTTATTTGTTTTTAATGCTTCTTTCAGTGTATCAGTGTTAGCTTTTTGTCTTTTGAGTGCTTTTTTATGCAAATTCTAAAGCACCCCTTTTTGAGTAAATGATGGTTGCGCACATTTTGCTTGATATAGTTTTTTTAATGACACTTTTGCTTTTTAGTCTTTTCTATTTGGCTGTTCTTTGTCATTTTTGGAAGGCTTTACTTCTGTTGTTGACATATGCCTAATGTTTATTCTGCAGATGAGTCATAGCCAAGAAAGAAAGGAATCTGAAGAACAATGGTGAATAAATCAACCCTCTGTTGTAGCTATCCTTTGCTTCAACATTAAACCAATTTTGATTGTAGATTTTGTTAGCTGATCACATTAAAGCTTAGACTATCACATCCTGTTCATACGACACTAAGGGATTCATTCTGTCCCATTGGGATATCCATTCCCACTATCCCCCCCCCCTTGCCGGCCCCGGCAAAAGCCTTCCTGTATGAATAGCAGGTTTGTACAGGGAGGCCTAGATGAGGGCTGGAGGGGGCGTTGTGGAGGTGGAACGAGGGTGGGGCATGTTTGGGCTACGACCCTGGATGTACAGGGCCGATTCAGAGGTCAGCCCTGTACATCCGGGGCCTCGGATCTAGATGGGGAACTTATTCCACCTCAGTCCCCCTGGACGTTGTGAGATCCCTGAGCTGGGCCATTGGAACAGTTGGGGGGAGGGACAGGGGGTTCCCTGCAGCCTGACCCTGGCCTTGGAAGGCCAGATCAAGGGTCAGGCTGCAGGGAAACAGGTTTGTTTTCCACAACAGGGGACGCCATGGCACTGCAGCTCCATTCAGGAGCCTGGCTGAGGTAGCCGGGCATGTGGCTGGGCATGCAGGCCGATCAGAATCGGGGCCCGGCCTGTACATCCAGGCCTTAGACCCAATTCTGATCCCACGGGCATATCTAGCCCCTGCGGGATCAGAATCGGGTCTTCCTCTATGCGCCCCACTTCTGATTGACCACACAGGAGGCTAGATGGCCTGAATGGAATAAGCCTCTAAGTATTTACTGCTCAGTACTTATTTTTTTTTTATAAACTTTATTTAATCATCACCACTCAAAAAATAACAAGGCAAATACAACCAATCTCCGGTGGGGTGGACTCTCATCCCCACCCGGAGACCCACTGACAAGGGATGAATACAGTTTTCGTGTTATATCCCCACCCCCCAACCTCCCCCCACCCCCCACCCTTCCCTACCCCCCTCCCAGTCGCACATAGTTCCAGGATCATTCCACCTCATTCGCCCCATCTTCACTTACTACCCTCCTCGCCCGCTATTCTCCCCCTCCCCCCTACCTACCCATTTGCAGGATCTCATTCCGACAACGGGCCCCCAGCGTTTCTATATACGGGTCCCACACCAAAAGGAAAGATGTCCAGCGCTTGACACTGCCCCACGCTCGCCACCGCTCCGTAAGCATTAACTGGTGAAGGCTATTGCGCCACTCCCCAAACGTCGGGGAATGCGGGTCGCGCCACATACGTAAAATGGGACCTTTAACCACCAGACAGGCCTTTCGCATGAACAATCGGCCCGTTCGCCGGGGCGGACAGGGGGGGTCGAGCTTATCCAAGACCACAAAAGCCCCAGTCCACCGCACTCTCTGCTGCAGTAACCCATTGACATACCTTGCGATTCTAGCCCAGTAGGGTTGGATATGCGGGCAGGCCCACCACATATGCCACAAGTTAGCTAAGGGAGCCTGGCATCGCGGACACCGACCATCAACTGTCAGATGGCTACGTAAGGCTCGTCGAGGTGAGAAATAGGCCCGAATGAGGCACTTAAATTGTATCTCCCGCCACCTAGCCCCTTCCACCATGTCTGCAATCCGCTGGAGAGCCGTGAAAATGGTATTAGGAGGGACCTCCCTTCCCATCTCCGCACTCCACGCCGCCTCCACTCCGCGATAATCGACAGGCGTTTTGAGATCCTTCAACCGAGCTCGATAGCCCGCAATAGACTGAGGTGCATCATCTCCCAAGGCAAAAAAGCCCAGCAGTTGCGCCGAGCGCTCCAACACCAAGGCCGCCCTAGGCAGGGCGGAGATATAGTGGGAAACCTGAAGATATGCAAAAGTAGAGTTTAAGGTCAAATCAGATTGAAAAGGGCTTACACCTCCCCGCATCATCCACCAAATGCCCGATATTCCGAATACCCTTACGCCACCAGTCGCGAAAGCCGTGTGAATTCGAACCCGGGGCAAAGTGGACGTTCCCTTGCAGCGGTACCCTGCTGGACGCCGTCCAGGCCGTCCCCCAGCGGCTATTAAGGTACCGCCACGTCCGCTGGGCCGAGCCAAACAAAACGCTCGATGCGAGACGAGTCGGAAGGCATCGCACCTCCGTATGTAAAGCCCCTAGCAAAGAGAGCGGTGCTACATATTCCTCCTCGAGATTCGTGGGGGTATACACCGCTGTCCCGCCCAACCAGTCCCCCAGATGACAGGCCTGGCAGGCCAAGGCATACGCCCCCAGGTCGGGAAATCCCATCCCCCCGTCCCGCCACTTCCCTGTCAGCCGTGACAAGGGTATACGGGCACGAGCTCCTCGCCACAAAAAGGTCCGGATGGTGGCTTCCAGTCGCCGCAAATCTCCCCGCAGTAACCACACTGGCAAAGTCTGCAGCCAGTACAACAGCCGAGGCAGTATCACCATCTTAATTGCCGCCACTCTCCCAGACAGCGAGAGCGGCAGCGGCCTCCAAGCCTGCAACTGGGATCGCGTACGGGACAGCATCTCCTCAAAATTACATCGATACAGCTCACGAGGATGACTGGTCAGCCGAATGCCCAAATAAGCAAAATGCAAGTGTGCCCATTTAAGGGGAAACCCACCAATCCACCCCCGCTTCAACGTCCCCAACACATCGAGAGCCTCTGACTTGTCCCTATTAATCCGCAGACCCGAAAACAGGCCGAAATCTCGAAATTCCTGAAGTAGGCAGGGCAGGGAGTCCACAGGGGTCCAGAGATGCACCAAGATATCGTCAGCAAAGGCCGACACTTTGAAAGTCTGAGAACCCATACGTACCCCCTGTATCCCCGGCGACATCTCCATCGCTCTAATCAAGGGATCCAACGATAACACAAACAGCAGGGGGGACAGGGGGCAGCCCTGCCGCGTACCCCTTTCCAGGGGGAAGGCCTCCGACAGCAGCCCATTGCAAAGTATCCCCGCAATCGGGGAATCATACAAGCAATCAATCATGGCACAAAATGGGGCTCACAAACCATACCATGGGAGCAATTCTTTAAGATAGGTCCAGTCGACTCTGTCAAAGGCCTTCTCGGCATCAAAACTTACCAATAGGGAGGGCAGCTGTTGGTCATGTACCCATTCTAAGGATGCAACTATTTTGCGCATATTCCGAACAATATACCGGCCTTTCACAAACCCCACCTGGGAGTCATGGATCAGGTATGGGAGATGCTCTGCTAACCTATCTGCCATAATCTTTGCAAAGATTTTAACGTCGAAATTCAATAGAGAGATGGGACGGTAGGACGTAGGCAACTCTGGATCTTTGCCCGGTTTAGGAATCAGGGTAATATGCGCATGATTCTTGCCCCACCTAAAGCCGCCCTGCGCGACCCGCCGTGCGAACACCTCCACCAAGGTTGGACTGATATAGTCAGTAAGCAATTTGTAAAACTCTGCGCCCAAGCCATCTGGCCCCGGCGATTTAAAACAGCTAGCCTGGGCAATAACAGACCGTACTTCCTCTGGGGTGATAGATCGCCCTAACTGACTGCTCTGCTCTTCTGTGAGCGAGGGCAAGTTTAATTTCCGGAGATAAACTGATATTGCCGAGGGGGAACCACCCTCCGCAGCATTAAGTGTTTGGAAGGACTTCCGAAAGACCTGGACAAAGTTTTGAGTGTTTCTCTGCAATACCCCTCGCTCGTCCCGCAAGGCTGCAACAGTGCGCGCTCCCCGCGCCCCCTTCAGACACCGTGCTAACAGTCGCCCGGGTTTGTCACCATAACTTTGCAGCCGATAACGATAATAGAGAATAGATTTCTTAGCCCGCTGGTGTAGTAATTCGTTAAGGTCCACCCTGGCCTCCCAGAGCTCTTTCCTGAGCCCTTCCGACGGGGCCCCCGCCAGTCGCCTCCGCAACCAGGATACCCGCTTCTCTAATCGAAGAATCCTATCCATGTGTAGCCTGCGTTTGCGGGCCGCAAACCCAATAATATCTCCTCTTAACACAACTTTGGCCGTCTCCCATATCAGTTCAGGGTCCCCCTGGTGGCATCGGTGATCCTCCTCAAACTCCCTCCAGCGCTGCTCCAAAAATTTATGAAACTGGGCATCTCCGTAGAGCTCCGACGGGAATCGCCAAATCCGTGTCCTATCCATCCCCCCTCCCCAGTGGAGTTCCAACCACACCGGTGCATGATCAGAAATTTCAAAGGGCCCAATCTGCACCTCACCCACGTTCGCAAGACTCCCGGAAGACAGAAATATGTAATCAATACGGGAGCTCGTGCCATGGGCTCGAGACTGGTGGGTGAAGTCCTTCTCTAGGGGGTGTAACACCCTCCAGGTGTCAACGAGCCCCAATCTATTCTTAAAGCTATTTAACATTCGCGTTACGGGCTCCCGCGCTCGTGCGTCCCCCCCCTGCAGGTATCCAAGTTAAAATCTAAGGGGCTTGTTTACAAAGCCGCGGTAGCGGTTTGCGATCGTAATCGGAGCCGCGGCCCCATTGATTTCAATGGGGCCGCGGCTGCGATCGCGATCGCGAACCACTATCGCGGCTTTGTAAACAAGCCCCTAATACTTCTTTGACATCTCCTCCCAGAATAAGCGGGAGTTCAGGCATCTGCTCCACTTTGGAAGCCAACCGGGCATAGAAACCTGGGTCAGGGGAGTTCGGGCCATATACCGTCCCCAAAATTACCGGCCGCCCCTCCACCTTACTCTGCAACAGCAAGTAGCGCCCCACCGCATCTCGAACTTCAGTATCGACCGAACACCGTATCTTTTTATTAATCAAGATAGCCACCCCTCCCTTCTTCCCTAGGGCCGGTGCCCCCCAAACCTGTCCCACCCAGCCCCGGCATAACATACTATGCTCCTCAGCCGTCTGGTGGGTCTCTTTTAAGAAGGCGATATCACATTTATGCCTAGCCAAGGCTTGTAAAATTTTATATCTCTTTATGGGGTTTCCCAAACCGCACACATTCCACGTGATAACTTTCAGAGCGACGGGACAGTGTCAAGACACAGGTGTCCATTTCCACCCATCATCAGGGATGGGGTCCTCCCAGCCTGAAACCCCCTCCCTCCCACCCAATCGTCCCCTCTTGAACTCGCCTGGAAGTATTTGTAAAGTGCGACTTACCCCCTTCCCCCCCCACCCCCTGTTTTCCCCTCCCCCCTCCCTCCCCGCTCCCTCCCCCCCTCCCTCCCCCCCCATATCTTAATCTCTCCCTCATCGGCTACCACCTCACCCCTCTTTGTTAAACCTCCGGTGATACGCCTCACCACCCCCCCCACCATCAGTACTGCGCCCGCTGACCCTACCCGCTACAGGTACCAGGTCGGGGCTCCTCAGGCACCCAGCCTATTGAGAATCGCGGGTGTGAACCCCCAAACTAACCCAGACACCCCTAACCGTGTATCCCGCGACAAAGTTAACCCCACTAGCCCGCCCATTGCACTATCCAAGCCCACCGCTCCGCCCACCCCTCCCCCTCAGGGACTTAAATATACATAGCCAACCATATATCAATGCATAGCAGTCATTGTACTCACAATATGGGGTATGCATGCGTAACCCCGGTTAACAACTGTTCTGCGACCGTCACAGCAAACTTTAAATTAGAAAAGTATTGAACAAAAACAAGCATTTTGCAGAAGAGATATGCAGGTGTGCCTTAGTCCAAACGTTAAGGCTCCCTGAACTCGGATGAGCTCATGGCCCGTAGGCCCACACACTGAGTTGGTACGGGAGAAGGGAAGGGCACACTATCCTCAGCACTAGGATATACATTCACACAAAGCTAAAGAAGGGATCCGTCCCCCATGCCCCGGAGGCACTCTAAGCCGGGGGAAAAACAGGCCCCAGGACCTGATCTCCCGCCCCCTCTCACCCGCTTGCAGCCTCTCAGGGGTGGTAAAAATAACAGCCAGTATCTCGCGGGCCCCTCCAGCCCATCCCGGGGTGCACCCAGGAGCCCCCAGATTTACTACTGCCCTCCAACCAGCATATATACCAGCCTGTGACTCCCGACCTCGGGTCTCCAGGGCGTCTCCCCAGGGTATCCAATTCAGGCACCCCACTTATAGCTGGGCCTGTGCGAAGCCACTAAGGGCGAGGAAGCTCTACTCCCAGATCGGGGGGGTCCTCCCGCCCGTTCTCTAATCGGGCCAGACTATTATAAAATTGAAAGGCCTCGGGATCTCCGCATAACATCGTCAATTAAACAAACAGGCAGGCCGTCCGAAACAATGGACGCTCATATAACAACAATCATAAAAACAGACAGTCACTTTGAAATGCTCAGCGTGATGTACCGCCCGGGATAGTAGCCTCCACGTATCTTGCCGCCTCTTCAGCTGTCTCAAAAGTCTTGCGCTGGCCCTCATGGAACACGTGGAGACGCGCCGGGTACTGGACTGTAAATTTAACCTGAGCATTAATCAGTTTTTGGCAGGTAGGTGCATAAGCGCGACGGCGCTGGCTCAGCGCAACGGAATAGTCCTGTGCTATCCGGAGCCGTGCATTGCCCACTTGTATAGTACCTTGCGTCTTAGCAGCCCGCAGAATGGCTTCTTTTTGTGGAAATTGGAGAAATTTAATCAGGACCAACCGAGGGCGAGAGTCGCGGACATTTCTGCTTCCCACTCGGTGCACCCTCTCAATCTGGATGTTCCCGCCGGCAGCTGTCTCCCCTAGCAGCGACTCAAAAAGCACTTCCAGGTATTTTCGCAAGTCTTTATCCAACACCGCTTCGGGGACACCCATCACTCGCAAGTTATTTCTTCGAGAGCGGTTCTCGAGATCGTCGATTTTAGCCTCGTGAGAGAGCAGTCGGGACTTAAGGCCTGCCACCGTCTGGTTCAGCTCCAGCAAGGTGTCCTCCGCACGTCCCACTCGCTCCTCTGCCTCCTGTAACCTTTTCCCGAAGGTATCCACCGAGCTCTGCACCGTGTCTAGCTTTTCTTGGAGGGTAGTAAACTGCGCCGCCAGAGCCTCCGCTACTGCCGCCGATATTTCCTCCACTCTCGCCGGGGAGGTCGGTGAGCTAGGTGCCCCCCCCCTCCGTCCGCCATTTTGCTTGGAGCAGGCCCCTTGTCTCGCTCCTTCTTCCCCGTTCTGAGTGCCGTGGCCATCGCCGCTTGACTCTCTATGCACTGTGAGCGTTTCCCTGGAGTGCTCAACCCCTGGATAAGGTTCTCGCCGGAATCTCCGGGCTAAAATACGGCTCTAGTATGCCGGTTTAGGCAGGGGGTAGTCGGAGTGCGATCAGCACACGTCTGCTTGCTCTCACCGCATCACCGGAAGTTTGCTCAGTACTTATTTTTATTCCAGCTATGCATTTGCCCCTTCGCTGCATTTTTTTTACAGCATTCAATTTGAAAAGAGTTCACAAAAGAGATTTTGAAAAAAGGAGAGTGGAGGGTAACCACAACGAATAGTAACGAGGGAGGGGGCGCCGAGCTATAGGTTGCAGGGGGCACCAAAAACCCTAGCACCGGCCCTGACTTGAGCTCCAGGAAAGCGGAGGAAGAGGCAGAAATGGGGGCAGGGACATGCAGGTGCCAGGAATAAGGTTTCCCTAGGGTACCTCGTGTCCTTGCACTGGCCATGACTAAGGTCTTATGGAACAAATTTGTCTTAAGGCAAACAAGGAGGACCCCATAACTGCTGCAGTTTGATTATCTAAGGATAAAAAGGAGTCAAGAGGAACAGCAGAATCGTTACATGCTCGTGCTTACCCATTGCTTACAGGCACCCATAATTTAAATTTGGCCACCTAAGGCGGGATTTTCTCTGAGGATTGCCTAGGCTAGTGGATAGTGATAAAGAAACTCCTAGAGCTTGCAGGTTTCCTTCAGATAAGCAATAGAAGATTTTTGGATTATTTTCACCTCTGTTTTCTGAATGGACTGTACCAGAAGTAAATGCACTGTATCCAGATTATTTGATTGCATTAAATATCTCAGTGAAAGGATTTATTTTGGAACAATATTTTACTATGTGGCAGTGGATTTATACCAGAGGACATTCTACAAGCCTGAGGCTATCAGGAGGGAACACTGGGAGCATGGGGTACAGTTTTGCCCCTCAGCTGGCTGAAGAATTCCTGACTAGAAGGCGGAGCAGGGTTTACATTAATTTAAAATGTATTTCAACCTTATCAGGGCTTCTAGCAGCAATCTCCTGGCTAAGATCTGACATGCAGGTTGATCTGAGCTGTCATTGCAATGAAAGAATGTGGAACATTTGTTCAAACAGGCCATACGGCATGTAGCTCCTCGTAAAAGGTAATATAAGAAAACAAATTATTTAAAAAAATGTTTATTAGCTAGTAGCTATTTATGCCCTCTGGATGAAGCAGCTTAAGCAAAACCACACAGTGGGGGCTGACTCCCTATAGGGCGCACAGAGAGTTATGTGTTTGAAGCATATATAAGTCCCTATTCTGAAGGACTTGCACATGTGGGGGGGGGGGGCACTTTCTCTGAGCGTGCATTCAAGTACCATCTTGTGTATGTTCGATTGGGGTGTGCATGGGGGGGACAACCTGGATGGGGCCTAAATCTTCGTGTATAAGTTATAGAATACTATACAGGACCAGCCCCAGAGTTGGTTCAATGTATCGGTGCCCTAGGCAAACCTCCTGGCTATCAGAATCTGTTGTTTAGCTTTGAACGCCCTGCTCTGCTACCCCCAGAAGCTGCCGCTCTAAGCAACCTCCTAGTTTGCCGAGTGGTTGGGCCGACCCTGATACTATGACCCATGTGCATCACTGCACTAATCTAGGCACGGGCAGTTATACCTTTGCTAAAGCAGGCATAACTCATGTAACTAGACTCAGGCACATCAATACCCCTCTTTTCGATAAAGTAAAGCATGTGCATGCTCTAGTCTGTAGAATAGGCCCAAAATATGCACTCAAAAGTGCACTTTGCCTGCTCACAGAATTATAGTATTACCCACAGTAGGTTCATACTTCCATGAGATGGGGCCCCACAGGTCAGGTTCTTTTAGTCTTTGTAGGAGGCAAAACTTGACTGACTTCCATTCTACTTTCTCTCCCTTTTTGCAAGACAGCCTTATCTTCTGGAAAGCGAACTGAGGCCATTGCCAGAAGAAATTCCCAGACGGTAACAAAGACATCTTGCTAACACCCACAGCAGAGAAGGCAGCAGCGTGAAAAGCGACTATCCAAAACCCAGTGCCATCATTTTCAGCAGACTTGCAGTGGAGCTGACCACAGGACATGCCAAGAGACTTGTCATTGTGGATAAAATCAGACTACATCAGTTTTCCATTCTGTCCAAAAAACCCTTCACCTTTTGAAGAATTCTCCTCTCCATGTGCCCAGCAGGCCCTAAGCTCACAATCCCAAGAGTAAAAACTGTATTTTTAAGGAAACTTCAGCCAAACCACATACATTTAACAAAAAGAATATTCACCATGATGCCAAAGTGTGGTTGATATTATGTCTTGGTTATAATTAGACTTAATCATGTATTTACCTGCCTTTGTAAATTATTATTATTATAGATTTGATATTTATTTACTAAGTGGCTTACCACTGTAGATTTTGGAACAACAATATTGAAGAATGACTTAACAAATATATCAAATCACATTAAAATAATGCATTAATATTGTAGGGTTTAGCAGTAGATGGACAACTCTATAGTACAGTAATATAACCGCATTATAAAGATGAGTAATGCAATTCACAGAGAAAGAAATCTGATGCCGGCATAGAGCAAGCAGTATGCAAATGACACTTCTGCAGCTGTAGGACAGTACAAGAATTACTGGCCGGCAGCCATAAAAATAAACCAACAAGCTGTAAGCCAAGATACAGAACTCAGGGAAAAAACGGTTACCAGCACAGGATACCCCAAAGACACTGGTGTCCCAGGTAATTAGCTTAACTACAGAGCGCTCAGGAACAATTATTCCTGCTGGCTTATCATGGGAGTCAGGGTAGGGTTGGAGCAGCAGACTGAGGACTGGTTGCATGATCCAGGCAAATAACCCAACCCTCCATGGCCTCAGTTTAAAACGTTGGATTGTAAGCCCTCTGGGGACAAGAAAATACCCGAAAGCAGGGCCTTAGTAACCTAGTAGCAGGAGCTCGGATGGGGACTGGCAGGACATAGCTGGAATGGAGGTGCTGCCAGGGCATCGTGCTGAGCGTGGGCATTCGTGGCCTGTGCTAACTACACTTGGTACTGTTAGTGGGGATGCACTTAATACCACCTGAACGGAAGAACGTGCCCTCCTGAAGTTAATGCCGATTCCCCTTGCACTAGGAACACAGCCCACAGGAGCATTGCAGGCACGGCTTCAGTAAACATGCCGCCATGAGCTTTAAAAGGGACAAATAAAAGTATGTCATCAGCACATATTCTAAAACTGATCCATTAAAACCTGAGCTTGAAATTTTTAGGGGTCCTTTTACTAAACGCCGCTAACAGTTAACATGAGTTTTAGTGAGCGGTAACTGGCCGCAGTGAACCCCGACCAGGGCCGGCGCTACCATTAGGTGAACTAGGTGGTCACCTAGAGCGCCGAACCTCTGGGGGCACCCATTGACACCACTGTCACCCCTGTCGGGACAGGCAGAAGCAGCAGTGGCCACAAACAGCCCTGCTGCACTTACCTTTAAACTTTGGACACCACAGAGCTCTTTACTTCCATCCCTCCGATGCCCATTGCAGATTTCCTGCTGCAAACAGGAAGTTGGCATTGGGTGTCGGGGGGGGGGGGGGGGGCGGAACCAAACAGCCTCGCAGCACCAGTTTAAAGATAAACACCGCAGAGCTGTTTGTGTTCATTGCTGCTTCTTCACGTTCCGGAGAGGGAGGCCTAAGACGCCTCATCTCCTTGTGCTGGCCCTGACCCTAATATGTGGGCATGCCAACTACCAACTGCTGAAATACACTTTAACTGACATTCGCACACCAGTGTGGACAGTGGGCAGGTTAAGGCAGAGCGTGGGCATGGAAAACACATTAACGTGCGAGTGAGGTTAATGTGGCATTTAGCACGGATTCACCCATGTTACTCTGTGACTCGTTAGGATACTCAGTCATGCATTAGCTGCTAGGAACATACTGGTCACATCCGACAGCTAATGTGAAAACTTTGCTCTTAACAAGCTTTGGTAACGCTCATTAAGAGCAAAACCTTAGTGGCATTTAGAAAAAGGACCCCTATATATCAGTCACCTGTATTTGGAAGGAGAATTCTAAGCCCTTATGGGGAGAAAAATAATCCAAAAAAGTTTTTAATCATATGAAAGGAGTCTGAAGAAATTCTTTAAAGCAGTGCTTCCCAAATCTGTCCTGGAAGCTCCCCAGCCAGTTGGGTTTCAGGATATCCACTATGAATATTCCTGAGAGAAATTTACATGTGCAGTCTCCATTGAATACAAATCTATCTCATGCATGTGTATTGTGGATATCCTGAAAACCCGACTGGCTGGGCAGCCTCCAGGGCAGGAACCACTACCTTAAATTATTTTTTACCACTACCTTAAACTATTTCTTAACAGTTAACATAAAATCTCTAGTTCACAAACTGTAATGACATTGACAGCTGTTCTCTGGAGATCACAACTAAACTCTTTCCCTCCCTTTCATTTACTCAGTGGCAGCAGTGACCATCGGAATTTAAACACTGCTATCAATATGATTTCGCAACCCACCCTCCCTCTGCCCTTTCGCTGTGTGAATAGTGTCAGGCCATTTAGACAGATTTTTGGCTCAATACTATCCATATAGCAGTCAAAAATCGAAGGATGGCAGAGCTGCCACTGGGCACGGGTGAGCGGATAATGTATTTGAATAGCAGCACTTCAGTAAATTATTTGTCTCATTTGTTTTCCAGCTCACTTGGAAATGGTCTCTACTGAGCTGTGATACCATGAGCTGTCAGTCACAACTGCCGTGCTAGGGGGAGGATTCTCCCACCTAGTCAGCCACTGGAAATGGATTTGGGCAAAGGGACCCCCCTATAAGCCTTCCCAGCCCAAACCGTCTGCAACATAATGACAGGCAGCATTGCTCATTTACCTGCCTGCCAGTTTGACATGAAGTTGGGGCACAGCAAGTAGCTGTCCTAGTGCTCAGGCCAGCATTTTCCTTCACCCCCCTCACCGCTGACACCCTTGCTGCTGTTGCCGGTCCTGGGAAGCGGCAGCAGTGAAAAACAACGAAAAATTGTGGGGTCATTCAGGAAGCAGCACTTCCGCGCTGCTGACAGCAGAGGGGGCAGGACCAGTGAGCCAATACCAGCCCTGAAGTGACGCATACTGAACAGTCCTGTGGTTTTTAACTGTTGTTCACTGCTGCTGCAGTTCCAGTGAAGTGGCAGCAGGGGGTGGTAGTGGGGTGGGAAGGATGGAATATGCTGGACTGAGGTGGAGAGAAGTAAGGGGAGATGCTGGATCAGGGAGAAAGAAAGTAAAGGGATATTGTGACTTCTGGCTTGGGAGTGGACACAGGAGGAGTAGGGTGACAGAAGGGATATGATGGCTTCGGAGTGGAGGCATGAAGAGTAGGGACACAAAGATGGATACTGGTGGTGGTGGGGGGGGATTGGGGGGAATAGGTGATACAGAGATGCTTTTAATATGGGAGGGTAGATAGACAAGAGAGATGCAAGACATGAAGGGGAAATAGGGAGACAGAAGGGTGATTGGTGCTAGGCATTAGGGGAGAGTAGGCAATGCTGGATATGTGGGGAGGGAGAAATGGGGGGATGGGGTAAATGGTGAACAGGGGGGGGGAGATGTTAGATATAGGGTGTAATAAGAAGATACAGGCTGGGGAGGTGCTAGATACAAGGGGAGCAGGATGACAGAGGCGAGGTGCTGGATGGGGTGGGTGGGGGGGGGTTGATAGAGAGGGGAGAAATAGTTAAAGACTAGAGGATAAGAGAAAGGGAATGGGAGAGCCAAGGTAAGGGAAAGATGGAAAGCTATAGGTAGATGCAGTAAAAAGATGGAGGCTGAAGACTGGATAGTAAAAAAAAAAAAAAAAAAAAAGAAATCCGAGTGGTTAGAGGGGCAAAAAAATGGAAGAAAACTGAAAGCAAAGGACCAATATCAGAGATGGATATAGGAGAGGAAATGAAGACAGTAGGAGAGAGAAAAATGACAAATAAACTGGATACCCTGTAAAGAGAGTTCAGAGAAGACAGAGGAAAGCAGAAACCAGAGACTTGAACCAACACAATTAGATAAATTGTGGACAACAAAGATAGAAAAATATGTATTTAATTTTTTGAAATTTGCATCTGTTATCTTAATATTTTGCACAGTACAGGGGAAATGTATCAATATTTCTATTTCTCTAGTATTGCACCGCAGGCAGAGTCTGGCTTCTTGGGATTTCAGTTTAATTTCTGTCAACATATTTTTTGTATATTTAGTTTGTGGCTACTTATTCTACACTTTGGTGAGGGTCTATCTGCGTTCTGCATCTGTGAGAGGATTCAATATGTGTATAGGATCGATTTGTAGTAATCCGGCTTGTGCAGTTTCCCAATCCACTGCAATGCTTACTGTGCTGCCTTTTCGTAGGTAGGCCCTTGTATGACCACTGGAAGTTAGTACTGTGGTTGGTAGAGGAAAGGATTTATGTTAATAGGCATTGGTACAGACATACTTAGGGCTTCCAGTTTTCAGGTATGACTGATAGAACACCAATAGAACCCCCCCCCCCCCATAATCTAATTGCCATTATTGGTTATAACTGATAAACCTTGATTTTGTGATGCCCTAATGACATTTACTTTCAAATGAAAAGAAATGCGGTGGCGGGAGCCAAAGTCCACGGCTCCGGCAACAATAAACAAAACAGATGGCACGCTTCCAAGACCCTGCCAGTCCTTCCTCCTCTGATGTGTAAAGTATGTCAGAACGGGCATGACCGACATAATCTTAGAAGCATGCCAAGTCTCCAAGGCTTCAAAATGCTGTTTTGTTTATTGTCACAGAAGCCGCTGACTTAGGGAGATATGGAGGGGGGGGGGGGGGGTTGGAGAGTAAATGCTGGACGAGTGGTCGAGGTTGGAGGGGCAGAGCAGAGCCAGGGAACCAAGAGAAAATGATGGATGGGGAGGGGAGAGACATGGGACACAGAAAGGAGATGTTGGAAAAAGAGGTGATTAGGGAGACGGATGGGAAAATAGAGGTGAGATGCTGGACATGGGATGGGGAGCATAAGGAGGCAGAGGAAATATCCTGGATATAAGAGAAGCAAAGGGAGATGGGAGGAAGATGCTGAGGGGGGTGGGGGCACTGAGACAGAGGGGAAATGTTTGACAAAGGGAGCATGGGATGAACATGGAGGAGGGGAAAATAGAGAAACAAAGGGAAGATGCTAGACACGGGGGCACATAGGAAGACAGATGCAGTAAAAACAAGAGAGAGAAGATGCCAGGAAAGCTACACCAAGGACTAGAACCAACACAATTTAAAAAATAAAAAAATAAAATGGCCAGACAACTAAGGTAGAAAAAAAGAGTTTTATTTTCCTTTTAGAGTGTGATTCCATAATGTGCACGTCTGGCCCGCAGACACATCTAAATTAAAAACAGTCGCCATTTGACCCTAATTCCTCATGTGTGAGTCTGGATGTGCCCGTGGGTTTGGAATCGAGGACAGAGGTGTGTTCGGTGTGGCATGCACAAACCCTGGGACATGGGTAGATGCAGCAAATTGCCTGGACATCCCTTCCCTTGGCGAATTCCAAAAAGATGTACAGATACACTGTTGCCCGTCTCCGTGTGGCCACACCTCCTCAGTTAAGACGTGCATCCCCGAAGCTGCTCCTCACACTGACGGTGTGGTGCTCATGCAAACTACCCATGAAAACAGATGATACAGATGTGCTGATGCAAAACAGACCATAGAAGCTCGTCCTTTGTATGACCAGAACACCGAAGAGTGTCCTGACATACCTTGCAGCAAAACATACATGGGAGTAGGAGAACATTTTAGTTGGGCTTGCATTGGTCATCTCTAACAGCCTGTACAATGCTATGTATGGACCAGAAGAAATCAGAAATGGTCTTCTACAACTAAATGTCAGAGCACATCCCTGGCAATAAATAGGGGCCCTCAGATTGAGTGCATGCACCAGCACAAACAGCCTACTAGATGCCCAAGAGCACCAGCAACTGTCTATACAAATGTACACATTTGTGAGACCGCTGATGGTGCTGTGTGCCCTGTAGCAGGCACTCATTCTGAGGGTCTGTTATCGCTGACAGGGATTTGCTTTGACATTTAGCCATAGAGACCCCTTTCTGATGTATCCTGGCTGATCACACTGGCACCTGGTCACGCTGTGGTCATCCATACGGACAAGGTACTGGCCAGGTACTGATGTCCCCCCAAAATTGCAGTTGCACATACAAGGTCTCTCACTTGCAGTCACATAAAACATACATCTACAGTACAGATACCCTGCACTTCTAGAAAACAACTGGTATAACATAATGGCATGGAGTCCCAGGGCTACTAATCTGATCTGTGTTTCTCACCCACACATGAATCCGTCCTAAGCTCACCTGCAAACAATCCCCACATCAATTGCCCCACTTCTTGCAATTGTTAGGGTGTCCTAGATCATCTCCTCTAACTCACTCAGCAATTGTCAGCATAGCTGTAATAATCACCATTGCACCTCTGAATATTTTTGTAGGGGCATTTATTAATATGTCTTTACCATACAACCTTCCCTCACCTCTGCATTCTGTTCTTTACAACTGCATCTTGTGGTCTTCCAGACTGCAGACACACCTGTTCAAAACATCTTTGTCACAGCCATTCATCTTGTTATGGGACGCATTGCAGAGCAGAGCAGAAAGGTTTCTAAGTCCTGGCCTTATTCCACGTTTCCGCTGGTATAACGTGAACATCCATGGGAAAGACGCATCATGTACAGGGGCCTTTCTTGAAAGCGCATTGTACGACTCTGCTGCTGACTACGCCCCATTCTGCCCCCTCCCGCCCATGTTCTGAGATCCCCATGCTAGCACCATTTACGTGCAGGGCCACGGGGGTTTCAGAATACAGTCATAGATGTTTTTGCTAGAAAAACATTTATGCCGCACGTCCAAAGGGCTTATTCGTATCATGGAATGACCCCCTTAATGATTATAATATGTTAGGTTTTAGAATTTAGCTCTGCTATCTTTATATTTTGCACAGTTTGGGGGAGCTGGTGTTGCACTTCAGGCAGAGGATGGCTTTTTGGGGTTTCAGTTTAATTTGTTTACATCTTCTAATTTTAAGTTTGTGATCACTTATTCTGTACTTGGTGAGGGTCTATGTTCTGAGTACGAGAGTGAGGTCAGGTAGTCTGTAAGCATGACATTTCTACATAGAGGTCTGGAGTAACCTAGCTTACTCAGTTGTGTGAATTGAGGGACGCTGATTATTATTTTAATGGAATGTAAACTGCTGTGATTGCTTACAGAATGGCAGTATATCAAACTTAATAAACCATAAACCATTTTTATATCATTAAATGGAATCCACCTAAAAATCCACAAAAAAAAAATATTTTCACGCTGCAAACCATTATTTTTCCATCCCTAGGATAGCACCTAATTGCCTCAAAAAGAACCCCCTAAAATTCCAAATGATAAACACCTAGAACCAGAAGCTAAAGGCCAGCAGATCTGTCACCTAACAGCTATTTTACGACCTGCTGAAAAAGCATAAGCAAATCATTTTATAGTTGCCAGTAACCGCGGGATTTCTATTACAGTGCTGCTGAACACACTGCTGGGGGAGGGGGTCTAGGGTTGACTAATAACCAAGTGCTAAAGTACCTGCAAATATTTCTAGAATACTCAAATACTATCCTGTTTCACATGTTGCATTATTTTGATGAGCAATTTTTTTTTTTTTTAATTTTTGTTTTTATTGAAACTATACGATAGAAATACAAACCATTTGAAAGAAAAAAAAAAAAAACAGCGTGCACACATTAGAATCTAAAAGCAAACCTCAACCTGGGTATTATGCCTAAAAAACTTGTAGTAGAATGCAAATATACTACACTAAAGTTCCCCCCCTCCCCCCCAGCAATCCCCCACTACCCCCCCCCCATATGATAACCTATCCCTCCCCCGCCTTTCTCCCCCCCCAGCTCCCCTTCTGCACCCCCTATAGTCTACATGCCACTGCGCACTCACCAAGCATCTCAGTCGTAACTCTACACGCGGTGTCCTCCACCGCCTTCCAACCCCCCCTCCCCCACCCCCTCTCTCCATGCCTCCAACCATCTCCAAACCCCCTGCCAATATATCGCACTTTGCCCTCCTTTCCCCCGTCTCAACTCTGTTAATTTATACATCAGGCTCACCTCAGCCACTCTTCGCACAAATCCCGCCAATTGTGGCATACTCTGTCCCCCCCAGTGCTGTGCGATCTCGCAACGGGCTACAGCAATGCAATGATGCAGTACCCCCTCCTCCCGTCTCGAAAGATCATCATCCAGTCGATGCAACAGGCATGCCTCCGGTCTTCCATGCAAACTATGCCCGGTCATGCCATGTATCACCGCAATTACCTGCTCCCAGTACCCCTGTAACTTATCACACTTCCACCACATGTGCATCCAGTCCCCTCTTTCCGCACACCCCCGCCAGCATAGGGCATCCCTTCCCCTCCCCGCTCGATATTGACGTACTGGCGTCCAATACCATCTGTATAGTACTTTATATGCATTTTCTTTAATTTGCGTGGCTATGGACACAGTAGCAATCGTCTGGAGTATCTTCTCCCAAGCCTCTACTGTCCAACATACCCCCAAATCCTCCTCCCATTGCAGCATATAGCGTAACTTGCATACACCAGTCCCTATTAGGCCTCGATAAATTCTGGACAAAACCCCCTTTTGACCCATCTGGCCCGAGCACAGAGCCTCAAACCAGCCTCTATTTTCCCAGAGATCTTTCCATATCTTCGGTTGCCTTACAAAGTAACTTAATTGTATATAGGCAAAATGATCACTCTCTTTCAGCTTATAGAGATCCTTAAGGCCCTCAAACGGATGCATTCCCTGAGGGTGTATAACTTGGTGAATGTACTCCAGCCCATTTTGTGCCCATCTACGTAAAAGTAGCTCATCTGGGCCCTGTCCCCTCTCGAAACAGGCCGCGATAGGCATCCCCTGCATGTAGCCTTTATCGGGAACAAGCTGAGGCTTATTGCGTTTCCAGATTTTCAAACTAGTCGCCACCATGGGGTTTAGTGCCTGTGTGTCAAGACCCTTAGCCCCCCTCCAAATCACCCGGTCAAGTTCCACCCCCCCCCCCCCCCCACCAACTCGTGCTCCATTTGAACCCAAGATTTCAATGTTCCTCTTTGCCAGTCATAAATCGTTTTTAGTTGCGCTGCCTCGTAATATTTGCAGATATTAGGTACCCCCAGCCCCCCCCGCGTCGTTTGTCCGTTGCAATACTCGCAGTGCTACCCTCGGGCGCTTCTGCACCCATATGAACCTGTTAACTAACCGTTGTATCCTTTTCAAAGTTGTCGGCGGAACCCATATCGGGAGCGTCTGGAACAAAAACAACAGTCTGGGCACAAGCATCATTTTAACCGTTGCAATGCGCCCGAACCACGATAGGTATCCCCTTCCCCACCCATCCAACCAGCCCTCTATCTTCCCCAGAACCCTCCGATAGTTCAAGTTATATAGCTCATCAATGTTATTGCTAATCCATATGCCAAGGTACCTGATACTATCTCGCGCCCATTTGAAAGGGTATTTCTTTGCCAGTACAGTAACTACCTCGCTGGGGACTGCCAAATTCAGGATTTCCGATTTGTTCCAGTTGATGGTAAACCCTGACACTTTACCATATTCTCCCAGTTCCCACATAGCTATGGGGAGGCCGACCTGTGGTCTTGCCATACTTAGAATTATATCGTCCGCGAACAGGGAAATTTTATAGTCACTCTGCCCCACTCTTATGCCAGATATATCCGCCCGTTCTCTAATCCTCTGCGCCAAGGGCTCTACTGCTATCGCAAACAGTAGCGGAGATAATGGGCATCCCTGCCTTGTTCCCCTCCCTTGATCAAAAAACTGCGAGTGGGCCCCATTCACCCTCACACATGCTTTTGGATGCGCATATAGCGCCTTCACCCAAGCAAGAAACTCGCCACCCAGCCCCACCTTCTCCAGCACCTGGAATAGAAAAGGCCAAGACACCTGATCGAAGGCCTTCTCCGCATCCAACGATAGCAGGAGCGCCGCGTCCTTTCTCCGCTCGCTTGCCCAGATAATGTTTAAAATCTTTCGGATATTATCCGCAACCTGTCTACCAGGAATAAAGCCCGCCTGATCGTGGTGTATCAATGTTCCAATCACTTTAATGAGGCGCGTGGTGAGAATCTTAGCTAAAAGCTTGGCATCCAGGTTAAGTAAGGAAATAGGCCTATAAGAGGCACACTCCTTCGGATCCTTTCCCTCCTTGTGAATTACTGTTATACCCGCCCACCCCATTGTGTCCGCTAAGTTCCCACCCACCCGTGGTTGGTTAAATACGTTCACTAGAGGCCCAATTAACAGGTCTCCGAACTTCCTGTAGAATCTGGCAGACAGACCATCCAACCCTGGGGCTTTCTCTAATTTCAACTGCTGGATTGCCCTCCCTACTTCGTCTGCCCGAATGGGTTTGTTAATTTCCTCCTGTTCGCACTCTCTCAACGTAGGCAAGTCTATGGAGTCAAGGTAGATTCCCACCCTCCCCACCTGTGGCAAGTCCCTTGCTTTATACAGCTCCTGATAGTATTCCTTAAAAACATCCCTAATCTCCCCATCTTTAGTAACCAATTCCCCGCCCTTCCTTCGAACCCCTAATATATGAGAGCGAAGCTTCTGCTGCTTCAGCTTCTGCGCTAGATACCTCCCAGCCTTATTCCCCCCTTCAAATACCTCCTGCCTCAGAAGCTGCATCCGATGACGTATCTTTTCCGCCTGCAATTCATTGAGTTGCGCTCTCGCTAGCAACACCCGTCCCCTATATGTATCTCCCCTCTCTTTCCCATCCAATTCTTCCAGCTCCAACAGCCGTTCCCTCAAGAGCCGTTCTCTATCCTCCCTCTCCCTCTTTTTCCGCGCCCCCCATTTGAGCAATACGCCTCGTATCACCGCCTTGTACCCATCCCATATACCTCCCCATGCAACCTCTCCATTAGCGTTAAGCCTGAAATATTCCCGGGTCCCCCTCTCCACATCCTCTTGGACCCTCACATCCTCCAGCAGTGACTCATTGAGTCTCCAGAACCTCACCCCCGTCCCTTCCTCTACCACTTGCAAGCTCACCACTACCGGGGCGTGATCTGACCAGGTAATGGACTCCATTTCCGCCCCTGTAATCGTTCCTCCCACCTCCTTCGAGACCCAAATGGCATCGATACGTGAGTAGGACCCATGTACTGGCGAATAGTAAGAAAACTGTCTCCTCCCAGGATGCTGCAGTCGCCACGCGTCCACTAGGCAGTGCTGCATCACGAAGCTACGATATCTCTTTCTATCCCCCCTCTTTCCCTCCCGTTTCCCTGTAGCATCCCGGGTGGGGTTCCATGTAAGGTTAAAATCCCCCCCACATATAAGGATACCATCCCCCTGCTTCCCCACCTCCTCGTTCAGTTTTGTCCAGAATTCTCGTTGTGCTCCAGTCGGTGCATACACATTCACTACACAGTACCATACACTCCCCACCTTCACTCGCACCAACACATACCTCCCCTCCGCATCCCTTACCACCGTCTGCACCTGCAGCTTTAATCGAGATGCAAAGAGTATAGCAACCCCTCCCTTCTTCTTTTCCACGGTATTGGAAGCCTGAATACACACCCCATAGCCTTTGGGCTTGACCAGATGCTCTGTTGCCCGTGTCAAGTGCGTTTCTTGAAGCATGACTATTGCCGCCTTCTGGCGGGCTAACTCTGTGTACAATTTGCGTCGCTTAAGCGGTGAGTTAAGCCCCTTCACATTTAATGTGACTAATTTAAGCTCACCCATTCTCCCACACCCCCCTCTTCCCTCCCTCTAGCCTATAACCCCCAGCCCCCCCCCTCCCCACTCCCTCCCCCCCAACCCTCTCCCCTCTCCTTAAGAGAGGATAGTCTTCCATAGAGGTGACCAGTAATCGGGCCTTGCCTGACTCTGTCTGCCCTTCCCCCTCCCCCCTATACCAACTCAACACCCAAAGCCCCTTCATCTCCCCTTCCGAACCTCTACCTCCGTCCTCCCCCCCGCCCTCCTTCCCTCCTCCTCCCTATAGTCGAACCCCTCCCTCCCCCCTCCAGCAGATAATAACTTCATCTCCCCCCCCCTTCTGTAACCCAGTGCTACTATTACTAAGAAAACATACTGATACATCTTTGGTAGCTCAGAGTCCATTCATTCAGCCATCGCCTTTCTCCTCTGCTGGTATTCCGGGGCTCTCTCTATTCAAGCGCGCCGCTCTACTCCCGGACATTGGAACTCGGTGCCATCTCTGTGCTTTCCTCTGTGGACTGAAGGACTTCACAGCATCCGCCGGTGCTCTTGTCTGTGGGCTTCCCCCTTCCGGTATGTTGGGTAGGCCAAAGTCTCTAAGTACAGTCCAGGCCTCCTCCCTGTTCTGCACCCGCCTTGACTTCCCCTTGCAGGTGATCAACAGCCCAAATGGAAACAGCCACTTGTATCGTACATCCTCTTTGCGCAAATACGCGGTCACCTCCTTGAGGTGCCGTCGGCGTTGTAGGGTTCCTGCAGAGAGATCTTGGAAGAGCTCCAGATGGTGTTCCTCCCAAACTATCTGGCGCGCTTTCCTTGCCGCTCGAAGCAGTCCTTCCTTGATCTTGAAAGAGCTAAAGCACACAACAATGTCCCTGGGTTTATTATTGCGTATCGGGCCCAGGCCTCGGTGGGCTCGCTCAATGTGCGATGGATCGATCAGCAGTTCTCCCTGCGGATCTGCAGCTAACAGCAGGGATTTGAAAATTTTTAGCAAGACTTCTTCGCAGTTGCGGTACTGAGGTTCCTCTGGGAGTCCCCGGATCCGTAGGTTACATCTCCTTGACCGGTCCTCCAGGTCCTCCAGCTTCATCTGCTGTTCCTCCTGGGCTTGCTGGAGTGCACCCCCGCGCTTTTGTAAATCCGCCAGTTCCTCCCCTTGTTGCTCCAGCTGAGTCTCCATCTCCTCGACTCTATTTCCAATGTCCACAATATCTCGTCTCAGGGATTGTATGGACTCTTTGAGTTCGTGCTTCACCCCGCTTATTTCCGTTTTAATCTCTTCCTTCATCTCCATAAGCCAGGTTTTCAGGTGAGAGATATCCCCTGGGCTAGCTCCGCAATCCAGCCCCTCTCCCCGGTCTGTGGGCTCTCCCTCCTGTGTTCGGCTCTCCTTCTCCCCCTCTTTTCCGCCTTTGACTGCCGCGTAAGGGGAGCGAAAGTCAGCCAGTTTCTTGCGTACCGCCAGGGAGCCTTTATTTTTTTCCATGCTGATATCGTACAATGCTGTTTCCCCAAGCTTAGGGAGCTGCGTCCCCTAGGGGCCTCTCCCTCTGCCTCTCAGCCGTTTATCGAAGCTGCAGGTGGGGGCCCCACTATCAGCTGTAGGGCTGTTCTGTGCTCCACCAGGGCTTCTCAACTCTCTTAGCTGGGCTGGATGGTGTCAAATCCACCCGGGGGGGGGGGGGGGGCCACCGACACTTTCTCCCCTGCTTGGTGCTCAGATCCCAGCCGCAGTGCCTTCCCGCCGCCTCACCGGCTTCTCTGTCCTCTGGCCTCTCTCCAGCTCTGCAGCCACCGCTGCCTGCCCCCTTCTCCACCGCTCAGGTTTCAGCCTCCCGGTCCGCCGCCTCTCAGATCTGCCGGCTCACCTCGGCCCGCTGCACGCGGTCTCGCAGGGGACGTCGCTGCTCACCCGGGCACCGATTTTCCAGCTCTGCACACTCCTTCCGCCCCCTCAGCTCAGGGTAGGCCTCAGCTTCGCTGTTCCAGCGGCCGTCCCACCAGCCTGCCACGCGATCTCCTCTTCCGCGCTCTCCGACAGGGGCTCGCTGCTTCGCCGCTATTGTAACTCGGCCTGGGGCTCTTCTCCTACTGCTCTCCCACGTTCGCCATCCTACTCCATGCGGGCAGGGGTGCAAATTCCCCTTTTAGTCAGGCTTAGGCGGCAGAGCCGAGTCTTATGCCGCCATTCGCCCCGATGCCGTCACCGGAAGTCCATGTTGCATTATTTTGGTGTATGATTTTGATTTTTTTGTCACATAGTTCACTGGAATGTATTCAGTGTGCAATGTGCATATAACCATCAGTGACAGAGCAGATTCAGCGGCACTAGAGTAACATAGTGATTTTCGTGAGGTGTTTTGAGTTTGCCCACTGTTTCTTTGGTGCTGTTGTGTTGTGTTTCACCCAACTCTGCCCAAATTTCACCCCACTTTTGCAGCCCCAAACAGATGAGTTACCGACCGCCTATGGATTTGGGTTTTAGATTAGTATTGCTTGCTTTTCTAAAGCTCAAGGCGACTTACATATCGGTAGAATAGAAAAATCGAGATCAAGGCAACTTACATACCGTAAGAGTGAGTATTTTCCTACCCAAGTCTTAGTTTTATACCTGAAGCAATGGAGGTGAAAAGATCTGCCCAAGTTTACACTAAACAGTAGTGTGAGAAGCAGGGATCTGAACCCCGACAGCTGCTTCTTCTGGAACCCAACACATTGTACGCTGAGTCTGGCCAACAGATGTCACCATTGTTTGATGACTGAGGCTCTCTCTCTCCAAGTTCTGCGACCTCTGCTTCAGACGTATCCCTATCCCTGACTCACTTGAAGAAAAGAAGAGAATTGATGAACTGAACCTAAGGGGCATGTTTAGTAAGCAGTGCTAACAATTAGCGCAAACTATCCAGACAGAGTAGAGAGGTGGGGGGGGGGGGGGGAGGGTCTGCAATATCTTGTGTCTGCAGGTGACAGCTAGCATGCAGGATACTGCCGTGTGCTAGCTGTATCTACACAACTACTTTTCTTTATAACATAGCACCTAAGTAGGTGACACTGCCAAGAAAACCCAGGAGCTTCTGGGTCGCCAGGAGTCAGGACTGACTTGAAGGCACACATTGCATTTGCAAGTAGGTGCCTACTTTACACTTAAAGTAGACGCCTCTAAAAAGGGCACCCGGATAAAGGGAGCCAAAACATAGTTATTTACTAGTGTAAGTGGCAGATGTTGCACCTCTACAACAGATATAATGAAAGTGCATAGAAGTTTGCAAGTACATGCATAAATTATTTTTTAATCTACATACGTACTTGCAAACTCCACCATTGCTCTGGCTAGACCGCACCTCTGGCTATGCCTGTTGGCAATGTGCACACATCCATATCAAAGCACATACTTTTACGTCAGTGGGGATTTAATATTAGGCCATCATCACATGTAAATTGTCACATCTACATTTTGATGCTTTTATGAAATTACCTCCTTAATGTTTTCATCACTATGAAATGCTAAGTGTTGTAAAAGGGGGTTCTTGTTATGAAGGTACCACCATCTTGGCAAGTATGCAAATTAACTGTCTTGCAAAGGATTGTGGTTATTGAAGTCCATTCACACAAATCTTGCCTTTTTAAAATAATGAAAACTCTTGTAGTTGGTCAAGTGTAAACAAAATTAGAGTTTATTTATGGGGTGATTATCCCACACAAAGATATGCTTGGTAACACCTTCCAGATAACTTCTCCAGGATTTTATTCAACACAAAATAAGGCAACTGAAATATCTTATGCAAATAAGAATCAGAGTCCTTTATAGAACAGAAAGGCTTCTTTCAGCCACTGCTAATAAACTCCTTAGCAGTGCTGGGGAAAAACAAATCAAAGAGAAAAACTTCTTTATATTAAAACATAGCTTACTTTCTTCATACAGAAAAGAACTTTTTAATCCTACGTGTGCACGGCTTGTGCTGGGCTCTCCTTTACCAGCAGGTGACAATTAACTGCAATCAGTAGCTTGATTTCAGCACACGTGCAAAACTTTCCCAAAAGCTTTTTCATTCAACAAAACTTTATGGGAAGCTAATATTTAGAATGTTTCCTTTTGATGTTTGCTCTGATATTTAGGATTTTCCTAAAATAACAACTTATTCAAAGAACAGTCCATATAATTATCCTCTGTATCAGATATTGACCCTTGCTCTTGAAATTGCATAGATTCTGTTTCTCCGTCTGACTCAGAGGGCTTTAGGAACTGACCTCTGCACGGAGAGAAACTGTTTCCCTGTTGTTTGCACTGCTCAAAGCTAGAGAAACGTTCACAGTTCCTACCTGGATCCAGGCAAGCGTCAGGCTGCTTCTTCTGGTATTCTGGCCAGTATGCAATAGAGCTTTTGTGTCCTGTCTTCCAGTTGGTATCTCTGGACCTCAGGATCTTTTCTCCAGACGTCCTCCAAGAGGTATGTGGGCTCCTTTCTTCCTTAGCTGCAACAGTCCTCTTCCTAGGTGTTGCTTGAGGGTCCCTGGCTGTGGATCTACAGACCTCTGGCTTTCTCCAGTCCTCTGATCCTTTCCCCCAGGTATCTCTCCAGGCATAGGTACCTCTCTGAGCTCCTCTCTTGGACCGTCTGCTTCCTTGTCCTTGTTCCTTCAGGTTCCGGTTGTTCTTCCTTCTGTTCTCGGACTTCGTCTCAGTCTCCTCCTCCTTCTCCGTCTCCTTCTGTCTTCCTGAAGATTCCCCTCTAGCTTTAAAGGGCTTAGATGGCAACTCCACCCTTGCATTCTTCAGGTGTTGTGGATTAAGCATTCTTCTAGGGGCTGTTTGATTAGGGATGACATAATGCTTTCTCTGATTAGACTCATGTTTTTCCACTCTAGCTCCCCTAGGGACTTTCTGCATACAAGTGCATTCTGGATCATGTAGTCTTTTAGGGAAACAAGCTGTCTTAGTTCTATAACCTGCCAGCACAGGTCCCTTGATCAGAGTAAATTCTCCTCTTTTGTCATTACTCCCTGAGTTTTGATAAGCTTCCTTATCACAGAGTGTATACGGTGTCCAAATTTGGAGAGAGTTTAGAAGATTTGCCTTATACAGAAGGCACAGGGATCTGCAACAGAGCAGACACCCTTGAGGAAGCAGACAGAACAAGAAGCAGTCGAGGAAAGGCCAAGGAGTGTTTGAATACCTGGCAGGCAGAGCTCTCCCTGTAATTAAGTGAACTAAATAGAAGAGACTACTGAGAGGAAATGTGATAGAGATCTATAAAATCATGAATGGGATGGACCTAGCAAAACTGGACTATTAGGCATTTATTAAATTTCCATTATTAACATAGACAAGTAATAAGCAATATCCAATCCACAAAAGAAAAAGAGCTAACATAAAAAGTTCAATCAAAATAGTCCCCATTATGGAGAAAAAAAGACCATAAAATTAAAAACATACAGTTATCACAAGCCAAAATACAATTACATTATCTGAAACCCACGCAGACTTGTGGATACATAATAAATATATATTAATTAAACAAAATTTGTATTTGTCTTTCAAGAAATTTCCCTGGTGATCCAAAAAGATATGTCTTGCTCATTGAAGGGGAACTAGGAATTTACAGTGAAATCTCGGAAAACAGAAAGTACCAGTTGATACAACTTTGGCCTTCAATTGTAGAAATTGTCTTCTGCAAGCCTGTGTTACCCTAGATACATCTAGGAACATGTTAATCTTCTCTCTACAAAAAGGAACATCTTTCTTCTTAAAGAATAATTTCAAAATCCCTAATTTAGCACCTTCTTTTAGAAATGTGACAAGAAATGGAATCACTCCAAAAATGCTATGAAATCCACATCATTCTTATTGACCATCAGCTTCACACTCTCCTCCTCATCACCTCATCACCTCTAACCACCACACTAAAAGGAACATAATAAAGTTTGTGCATGCCATGCCTGACACATCTCTGTCCCCACGGGCATGTCCAGAATCCACATCTGAAATTTCTAAAACTTCCTGGAAACATTTCCTTAGTAATATCATTGGTGAAAGAAGATGAGTTCTTGGGAATTTAAAAAAATGCAAATTTTGTGCTCTCGTCATGTTTTCCAACAACTCATCTTGATGATGTAAAGAAAGAATATCTTTAATATCAGAAATTTTGACTTTCTGAAGTGTTGAAATCTATGTATCCAAAGAGATATATGTGTCTCTAACTGATCCATCTTAAAGTTATTCTCAGTTAATTTTGCAACTTTTTCCTGTGAAAACATAAAAGCCTGTTGATAAAAACCTTTGAAATATATTATTGGTAGCGGTCACTGTATTCCGGATGTCTTTTAAAGAAACATCATCTCTAGGAACATTTCCAGAATCTTCCTATGATAGATCCTATACCCCAGAGAGAGGCAAAGGTGCAACTCCTCTAGGGCGAGATGCAATGATAGAGTCAGAAGTTGCACTGATAGATACTAACAGGTGAATTGAAATCAAAACTCAGTCCCTGGGATAAGCCCTCTTCGTCACCATGTTTCCAACCAGGAGGTTTCAGGGGAGTCCTACTAATATGACTTTAAGAGGCTCCTAAGTGAGAAGGAGAAAGTTCTACAGGTGTGGTCAACATTATTGGCACCCTTGCATTTTAGGTATCTTGTGTACAATATCTTGAGAAATAAGTAGAAATATTCCAACTTATGTCATCATAATATTTTAATAGTATGTTCAAAGGTATGCAACAAAGAAAGATGTCTATGCAACTTAGACATAGGAATTTCTGAGAAAACAACAAATTATGAGCTGGACAGGATTAATGGCGCCCTTCACTGATATTTGGTTGCACAACCCTTGGTAATGATGACAGCCTCCAAATGTTTCTTGTAACCATCTATAAGTTTTGTACATCTGTCTGCTGGTAGTTTCTCCCACTCTGTCTGCTGGTAGTTTGTTCCAGCTCATCAATGTTTCCAGGATTCCTTTTACCAATGGCAGATTTCAGCTCTTTCCAAAGGTTCTCAATTGGATTGAGATCAGGACCCATTGCTGGCCAGTTTAAAACAGTCCATTTTTTTCATTTTTAACCATTTTTTTGTACTTTCAGATGTATGTTTTGGGCCATTGTCCTGCTGGAGGATCCATGACCTTCGACCCTGACCTAGTTTTCTGACAATAGGTAGCACATTTCACTCCAAAATACCTTAGTAGTCCTCTGACTTCATAATTCCTTTAATATGTTCCAGGCCTCCAGTTCCTGAGGCAGCAAAACAGTCCCATAACATTATAGAACCTCCACCATATTTAACTGTAGGATGGGTGTTTTTTTTCCTTATACATTTTATTCAGGGGCGGCTCTATAATGAGACAGAGTGAGATGGTTGCCTCAGATGGCAACGTTTTGGGGGCAGCAAAAAAAATGCCCTCAAAACAGCTGCCTCACTCTGCCTTCAAACATTAAAAATAAAAATTGACCTGCCGGCTGCTGCGTCCACTTCTCTGAGGACACTGGGGCAGTGGCGGCAAGCTATCTCCATTACCAAAAGCAAAAGTAATTGCAAAGCGTGAGATTTTCAAGCAGGGCTTGTAAGTCCCTGCTGGTTCCACCCCCATTCCCCATGTTGTGAAAAGCATTAGAGGGAACGGGACCGATCAGGGCCTTACAAGCATGCCGGAATTGCAAGAGCTCGCGATGTTGCTTTCTGTTTTTTGAGGATTATTTCCATCAACTTTGAAATGTAAACCCCCCACCCCCCCACGATCCAGAAAGCAACATCACGGGCTCTTGCGACTCCGGCATGCTTGTAAGGCCCTGATCAGTCCCGCCCCCTCAAATGATGTTTTTCGTGTCAGAGGGAGGGTGGAACCAGCAAGGATTTACAAGCTAATGGAGGCTTGACAATCCCGCGCTTTTCAATTACTTTTTTTTGTATTCCTGCCACCAAGAAGCATCAGTGGCAGCAGGAAGAGAGGTGGAAGGCAGATGCTGGACAACGAGGGGGGGGGGCAGGAGAACAAATGCTGGACAAAGGGGGGGGGGATGAGAACAAATGCTGGACAGAGGAGTGATGGGTAGACAAAGGCTGGACAAGGAGGGAGCAAAAAGACAAATGCTGGACAACAGGAGGGGGGAAGCAGTAAGACAAATGCTGGACAGGGGGGGGAAGACAAATGCTGGACAATGGGGGGAGCAAGATGACAAATGCTGGACCCGGGCCAGCACTACCCGGTAAGCTGTGTAAGCACGGCAAGGAGGTGCTGATGTGAGGAGAGTGCCATTGCTAGCCGCCCGGCCACCCCATCCCCACTCTCCAGGATGGCCTGCAGAATGCCGGTGGCTGAGTGGACCGCCTGCCCACAGGACATGCTGCTCCCGTGGACAGAGTTTCTAATGACAAGAATAAGCATTTCCTGTTTCTGGTAAGAAACAGGAAATGCTTCTTATTGCCTTTAGAAACTCCGCAACCCAGCAGTTTAAAAGTTAGCAGAGCCGCGGGAAGAGAAATGTTCCCGTGGCTGCTTTCTTTTTTGAAGCAGTGGGTGCTGGGCAGCTAGCGACAGTGCCCCCCCCCCCAGCCACTGGTGCCCTCCTGCCATGCTTACCTGGCTTACCGGGTAGCGCCAGCCCTGCCCATCATAATTTGGTACTAGAGAATGTTTGTTATTAGTGAGATGATCAGAATCAGTTTTTTTTTTTAGATGTTGAGTTCTGTGGGCGACTGTCCTAGTTCTGCTCTGCACCCATTGTTGAGGGAGAGGGTTCTGTGAATGCAAAATATATGTTCAAAAAGAAAAAGCAAGAACCATAACACAGTTTATAACAACAAAATAAAAATGAGTTATAATTTGGTTTTATAAAATGTGCCTGTGGTTTTCGCTCTTTCTTTTAGTTCCTTGGTGTGCAAACATCTTATGTTTTCTCCACATTATCTAATCTGCTTTTTGGTTTGGTTCAGTCCCTGACTGGAGTTTTGAAAAAGACGCTCCCCCCCCGCTCTGGGGGGGGGGGGCACCATCTCATCCCTCACCTCAGGCAGCAGATTGCCTTGAGCCTCCCCTGGTTTCATTTCTTCGCCTGTAAATGTATTGCTGGCCTGCATTGCCAAAGAGCTCAAGTCAACAAAACAATTTCCCAGAAGGATTGTGGTTTCTCAGGATGGGTTTGGGCAAAGATCAGGTGTGCCTTTTTATATCTGTCTTTGAGCAGTTGAGTCCTCCTTGGCCTTCGCCATGGTCCCTCTTTGTTTAGTGTGCGGCCTATGATGAAGATTGCTCCAGGTCAGTCTTAAGCTCCTTGGATGATGTATGTGGTGTTTTTCCAACAGTTTGCACTAACCTTCAAAGACTTCTTGGATTAATTTTCCTCTTCCCACCACGTACTGGGAGGTTCTTGACAGTTCCATGAGCAGAAAACCTCTCAATAACATTGCGAACGTAGACACAGTAATCCCAAGATCTTTGGAAATGGCCTTGTACCTCTTTAAAGGTTGATGTTTGGTAATAATGGCTTCTCTGACTGTCTCAGGCAGCTCTCTTGTCTTCACTATTGTGAAAATGGAACATGGAATGAATGTGGCCATTTTAAACATTAGAGCCATAATTCATTGGTTGATTCAAATCATGTGAGTACTGACAATTGATCACAGGTGCGTCTAATTTTACTGCAATGGAAATGTGGTTTTTCTGTTCAAACTGATTTGACTTGTTTATAAGGATGCCAATAATCATGTTCTAAAAATTTTTCAAAAAACTGATTTATCTCGCACAATCAATAGCCTATCAAAGAGATAAATATCCTACTTTATGTATTTATTTATTTAGCTGCATTTATATCCCGCTTTTCACCGGGTCAAAGCGGTGGAACGTACAATAATCAATTACAAGGGTTTGGGGCCGTCACCTGGTGGCCAACAATAATGATTCTTAACAATTACTTGGGACGTAGACATAGACATTGTGTTATGGTTACATATGACATTTGTTCAGGGGGACAAATATGGTGGATGGGAGGGAGTCAGTGGTGGGTGCTTGTCTCTGGTCTGAGGAATTCTTGGAATAGTGCAGTTTTAAGTTGTTTTCTGAAGGATAAGAGGTCTGTGTTGCTTCTGCTGTGATTTGGTAGAGAGTTCCAGAGGGATGGTGCATATAGTTCGAAGGCTCTGTTGCAGGTCCGTTGATTGTATTTCGTTCTTTTGTGTGGGATGGTGAGGGAGTTATTGATGGTTTGTCTGGTTGTCCTGCTGTGGGCTGGCTGAGGCAGGAGGGTGCGGAGCTGGGAGGTTTGAGTTTGGTAGAGAGCTTTATATGCCCTAAAGATAGAAAGAAAAAACTATGTATTTTTTGTCGGATCGTTTGCCATGAGAAGGAAACTATCCCTCTCTCGAAGCAAACCCTCCTTTTTCTCTTTAAGTAAGTGACTACATTCACTTTTTTTCTTTTTTACTGAGACAACATTAAAAGCTTGTACTCAGTTTATACGAATGCATCAAGTAGGTAGTACTTAGCTTAAAATCCTGTGAGTACCCAGTCTCCAATCTATAGCTCCACCCGATTCAACTATTCAACTCTGCTCAGCGATATAAAAGCCGAGACCGGTATGGGGAGCGTGAACACTGCTGGATACCAATCTGTAAGTCAAAACCCACAAGCTATTGCTTATCTCCTCTACGCCCCAACGGGCGTTATCTTATAAAGCTGATCAGCAACTCTTCTTGTAAAGACGTATATGAAAATTTGTACACGATCTCGTGTTTCAAACCATGAATCTCCTGGTCCTTCTTCATGCAACAAACGTCTAAAGCATCAGCTGAACTCATTCACTTTTAAGAGCAGCCTTGTTTACATGCACGGGCTACAATTGGCTGTCAGAACGATCAAGTAACCAAACTCCACCAATCCAAAGACAAGTTAAGACCTATAGGCATGACAGATTGTATGCAGTAGATCCAAAACTGTTCCCTAATTTGTAAACTCTTCAGGCGATCCCCTCCTTGAGCCCGTTCCGGAATGACCTCTGTAATTCGCCACTTAAGGTCCCGAAAAACATGATTGAATTCTAAACAATGAGACACTACTGGGGCTGATAAAGTTTTAGTATTTAAACGAGATTGATGTTCCAGTAACCATCTCTTCATTGATCGGGATGTTTGTCCTATGTAATTCTTCTGACAAGGGCATATCAGAATATACACCACCTGCCTGAAGAGTTTACAAATTAGGGAACAGTTTTTGATTTCAATGGGGCCGCGGCTCCGATAACGACCGCGAACCGCTACCGCAGCTTTGTAAACAAGCCCCATAGTTTTTTCTTTCTATCTTTAGGGCATATAAAGTAGGATATTTATCTCTTTGATAGGCTAATAATCATGTCCTTGCAATATCCTAGATTTTTTATACTATTTCTCTTTTTAATGGGTCTTGTTTTATTTGATTATTTTATGTATCAACTATGTGTGCCTATATAGTCCAAAACCATTTCACTGGCCACTTTTTTTAGTAGATATTAGACATTAAGGGGTTGAACTGCAAGTGTGCTAATAATGTTGACCACAACTGTATATCTTGAACAGACATACCATTTAAACACGGAGGTAGGTACTCCACAGGTTTATCCATAGGTCCTAACTTTGTACCCGAAGATGACAAATAACCTTTATTTTTGTTCATATGTTTGCCTCTTCCACTTGGAATATTCCTGGGCTATTCTTTAACATCCAGCATTCCAACCGATCCTCAGCGGCTCCTCAGTATTACTGAAGTAGCATCTAGGGGGTATTCCCCTTTGGTCATGCAACTTCAGTCACACCTTGGGGAAACTAGTTGACTCTTATGGAAAACATGAGCACTCTTAATGACATCAGAAGGAGGCATATCTTTAGCCTCAGAAAGCTTGGCCTCACTCCCATCTCTGCCTTTGGCACCCACCCCACTCTGGCTCCCTGCACCAGTGCCCACACTAAAGCTCTATAGTTAGGTCAGGCACCTCCTCTCTTGAACCACCTCAAGTAGACTAGTTGTCTTTTATGGAAAACATTGGAACTCTTGAGATGACATCAGAAGAAGGATATCTTTTGCCCCAGCAGGCCCAGCCTTATGTCCACTCAGATTCTGCAGTAAGGTCAGGCAGATCCTCTTTCGAACCACTCTGGGGAGACTAGTTATCTTTTATGGAAAATGTGGGCACTCTTGAGATAACTTCAGAAGGGGGCATATCTTTTGACACAATAGACTTGTCCTGACTCCCACATCTTCTGTCGGCCTCCAGCATTTGCCCAACTCTGGCTCCTCGTACATGTACTCTTACTCAGGCTCTACAGTCAGGTCAGGCACCTCCTCTCTCTGGATCAGGCATATAAATAGAAGGTTAAATTTAGTGTGGACAAATACAAAGTGATACATACAGGGAAATCTTGTGGTAAGTCAAAATGTAAATGTATTCAGCATCAGCAAAAAATAATTAGGAGAAAGGTTAACCTTGATACATTTTCAAAAGGTAGTCAAGACTCAGTTTCTCTGTGTTCAGGAGCTAAAGAATGGTATGATCTTACCTAGGGATTATAGAAGAAATAGTCTCTTTAAGAACTTTTACTTGCAGGTGTGTTAATTATTTAGCTAGGCTTATATACTGCTTTTCTACAAGTCAAAGCAGTGTACATGCAGGTACTGTATATACAGGGTGGCCCAAAAAAGTGAGAACATCTCGTAGCATGTAAGTTATTTAAAAAGTCAAAAAGACATATGTAAACAATTGACAAATTAAAAAAAAAAAAGATGGCGACCGGAAATTGTCGAAATAAAGACGTTATATAGCTAAAAAAGGTAAATAAGTAAACTATTTAAGCTTTTAATTTTCTCACTTTTTTGGGCCACCCTGTCTCCAAAGGGCTCACAATCTATGTTTTTGTAACCTGAGGCAATGGAGGATTAAGTGGTTTGCCCAAGGCCACAAGGAACACCTGTAGGACTAGAAAGCCCAGTCCTTCCGGATGAAGATTGCTGTCCAATAGTGGGATTTGAACCCCTGGCCCTAGGTAACTTGCCCCAACCACTAGACCACTCCTCCTTCAATTATGCATATTCGTTTTGTGCAGCTGTGCAGAAACTGAAGCAGTACCTCCGGCAGAGCATTGTTAAGTATTCCTTTCTCATCAAACAGGGATGAATATCTGGCTTTCCTTAAGGACTACAGTGGGTTAGTCATGGAGTCTACGAAGAGTTCTTTGTGCTGGTCATTTACAACAGGCACCTAATAGTCATGGGAACTTTTTGGTTTGTTCAACAAACTGATCAATGATGGTCATTAGAATACAAGTGCACAAACCTTATCATGTGTGCAAATGGCTACTCGAGGGTTAAAATGGGTTGTCAAGGTGTTTTCAACACTAGCAAGTAGTAAACTTGCATGAGACAGAGAAAGAGTCAACCTGGTCTAAATTTTCCATGGTCACACCTATTATTTAACTGGCGTTATGATGTCTGTTTTTAGTGTGACTTATAATGACTGTGTCAGGTTATGAAAGCAAAAAGATCGTAGTTAAGTCAGTATTTAGTCATGCAGGTTAATACATCTCTTGCTTGAAGGGCTTTACTGTCAGTTCTAAAGAAGGCGTCAATAAGGCCAGTCTTGAAGAATTCCTATTTGAATGCTAGTGGGGAAACTAGAGTCTCATTTCATAACTAAGAAATGCCATACTTAGTTAGACCAAAACTTTTTTAAACCCAGCTACACTAGCAGCTTTCTACTACACTCTCCGGTAATGAATTCCAGAATTTGATTACATGTGGAGTGAAAAATGATTTTCTCTTAATAGTCTTCAATGGGTTACATTGTAGTTTCATTGAGTGTCCCCTTTAAAAAAGGTTTGGCCAAGTTCCTGGAGGAAAGGTCCATAAACCATTATTAAAGAGGATCCAGGAAATCCACTGCTTGCTCTTGTGCAAGCATTGTGGAACCTGTGTACCTTTCTGGGAACCTGCCAGGTACTTGTGACTTAAATTGGCCATTGTTAGAAACAGGATACTGGGCTTGATGGACCTCTGACCCATTATGCCATTTCTTATGTTCTTATAAAAATTTATGGCCTTTTCTTCCAGGAACTTGTCCAAACTTTTTTTAAATCCATATACACTAACAGCTTTTACTACATTCTCCAGTAATGAATTCCAGGGTTTGATTACGCTTTGAGTGAACAATATTTTCTCCTGTTAATCTTAAATGAGCTACATTGTAGCTTCGATGCTGCATGTCCCCCAGTCTTTCTACTTTTTGAAGGAGTTAACAACCGATCTATGTTTACCTGTACCATTTCATTCATTGTTTTATAGACCTCTATCATATCTCCCCTCAGCCATCTTTTTTCCAAGTTTAAGAGCGCTAACCTTTTAAGCCTTTCCTTGTAGTAGTATCCTTCTATCCCCTTTACCATTTTGATGGCTGTTCTCTGTACCTTTTCTAATTCTGCTTTTTAAGATGTGGCCAGGGCTGGCCTGTCCATTAGGCAAGCTAGGTGGATGCCTAGAGCGGGTGGCCCGGGTGGGCAGCAGCAGTAGCATGACCGACTGCCCTGCCCCCCCAGCTGCCGCTGATTCCACTGGGGGGGGAGATGGGCAGTGGCAGCAGCAGTATTTCCAAAAGCAGCTGCTTTTTGCCGACGCTTTCTTGCCCACGGCAGACCATACCATCCTACAAGGACTCCCTCAGGCCACCTTGAACCCCCTACAACATGCCATGAATAGTGCTGCGCGGATTCTGTTTGGAGCTCAGAGAAGAGAGCATATCACACCCCTCCTAAAGCAGCTTCACTGGCTCCCCATTCAAGCCAGGATCAGTTACAAGATCTTAGTGATGACTTTCAAGGCCACCAAGGGGCTCTCCTCCTCTTCACTAAGTGACATCATCCATCCACCCACACCTAACAGGCTAAGGAGATCCTCAGCAGCCAACATCCTAGTTATACCGAGAGACATGACAAAATGCACCAAAGCAACATCGAATAGAGCCTTCAGACTATGCGCCCCAAGTCTCTGGAACTCCCTACCACCATACATCAGAGCAATCCCCAACTTGAGCCAGTTCAGGAAGGCCTTGAAACACTTTCTCTTTATTAAATACCTCCCTGAACCCTAGCCATCATTATTAGGGCACCCCCAATTATAACCAATACCTAATAATTTCATTTGTACATGTATATAATTTACCTTACTCAATGTATCGCAGATACTCAACGTATCGCAGATGTATATAGTTTACGCTGTTGTCCAAGTTACTTGTTCCTGTTCAATGTAATGACCTGACTTTTGTATATTGTCGGATACTGTTTGTTCTATGTAAACCGCGCTGATCGCAAATAGTGCGGTATATAAGAAATGCAAATAAATAAATATCCTTCAGCACACATGACCTGATGCTTCTGACCCCCCTCTGACAGTAAGTTATGTCAAAAGGGGATCAGAAGCGGCAGGCCATGTGTGCTGAAGGATATGGCCTGCTGCGGGCAAGAAAGCGGTGGCAAAAATCTGACACTTTCTGAAATACTGCTACTGCGGGCCACCTCCTCCCAAGACAGAATTAGCGGCAGCTGGGGGGTGGAGCGGCACAGAAGCAGCTGGGGGGAGTGGCTAGGCCGGGGTTTCTGTTTAGGGCAGCAGAAACCCTTGGGCCGGCCCTGGATGTGGCAACCAGAATTGCACATAATATTCAAGGTGTGGTCACACCAAGGCACTATAATATCCTTGGTTTATTCTCCATTCCTTTCCTTATGATACCTAGCATTCTGCTTGCTTTCTTGGCCGCCGCTGCACACTGGGCCGAGGGTTTCAATGTGCTATCCACGATGATGCCTAGATCCTTTTCCTGGGCGGTGGTTCCTAAGGTGGTACCTTGCATCGTGTAACCATAGTTTGGGTTGTTCTTTCCTAGGTGCAAAATTTGCACTTGTCCACATTAAATTTCATCTGCCATTTGGACGTCGAGTCTTCCAATTTTTCAAGGTTCTCTTGCAATTTTTCATAATCCTCTTGTGTTTTAACAACTTTGAATAATTTTGTGTCACCTGCAAATATGTATTTATTTATTTATTTGTTTGTTTATTTATTTATTCATTTTTAACAGGTTTTATATACCACTTTATCATTTCAATCAAAGCGGTTTACATTTAAACTTAAACTTGGTAATGTACATTAAACAGGGACATTGATAACTTGGATTTTTCTGAGGCAATGAAGGGTTAAGTGACTTGCCCAAGGCCAGAAGGAGTGCTGGTGGGAATCGAACCCTGGTCTCCGGGTTCCCAAGCCAGTGTTCTTAACCCACCTCACTCGTTATTCCCATTTCCAGGACATTTATAAATATGTTAAAAGTTGCTAACCTTTTACTCTCCCTCAGACTTTGTATTAAAGCCCCAGCATTAGAAACCATATGTCAAGCTTCATTTCTGGCCTTTTCAAATCCAGACTAAAAACTCACCTCTTCGAAGCTACTTTTGGATCCTGATATGCGTAGTCTCCTGCTTGTCAACTATGTGTTTCCTTACCATTCCCCTAGACATTCTGTACGCTTGTCCCCAACTGCTGTGTTGTCTGTCTCGACTAGATTGTAATCTGTGATGAGCAGGGACCATCTCTTACATGTCTCTGCGCAGCGCTGCGTACGTCTTGTAGCACTATACAAATGATCAGTACTAGTAGTAGTAATGAGATAAAGTTACAAGATATAGAAAAGAGAATAACCAGGACAAGTCCCCACTTCTACTGACATTTAGCTGTGTTAATCTTGAGCACACAGAAATCTGGAGGAAACTCAAGGGGGGGGGGGGGTTAACTTAGTGGCTGGATGCTGCGTTCTGCCTCTCCCTCTTGGGCGTGGTACAGCGAAGTGCGCTGCCGTTAGCTCAGGCGATAATGCAGAATTTGTGCTCAATTTTCCGTGCTAGTGTGGGTGCAGAACATAGGAAGAGATCTAACATGAGTGTAATCAATGTGCAAATGGCTGCGCTAATGCCAGTGTGCAGCATATTTAGATCCACTGAGATGGATGTTAATGAATCAATTAGCAAAGCAGCGCAGATGCAGAGATACGCACAGACCTGAAGGCTGAACGCAACACTGGGATTTCAATGCGAGGTCTGAAGAGACATTAACGGTTAGCTCATAGGTCTGCTGTTAGTGCTGGTGAGGAATTGATGCCTGTTTCTTGAGCGTACAGCACCTATAATTTTTTTGCTGGAGAGCGTGCGGAAAAAAATGGCAGAGGAAGTGTGCTGAAAGAATGTTATGCACATGTACTGTAACTTTATCTGGTGCACAAACATCGTCATTCTCCACCAAATTTCTGTACAGAATAGTATCAGTATTTATGAACAGCCCCTTCAATCTTCCCTCTGGTAGTCCCAGCCTTCCTGATCCCCCTCCCCGTATCTCCCTTGGTGGGGGACAAGAGCAATGCCCAAACATACCTGCATGCAGCCGCCATCTTGGAAAATGATGGTACCTAAACCTACGTTATGTGTCCCAGGATTCATTGCGCAGGATCAGGCACTGCCATTTTCTAAGATGGTGGTATGGTAGCAGGACTGAGTGAACATTGTCCTGCCTCCAACAAGGGAAGAATGGAGGGATCCAGGAGTCCAGGACTACCAGGCAAGGGGATTAGAGGGGCTATGGCTTTGCGGATATCAGTGCTAGGGGAGTGGCTACCAAGGAGGGGGATCAAAGCAGGGGCTTGGGGGATATAGTGGCCACTTGAGTCATCATTGTTATTTTTGTTGGGTTTGCGGGGTAGGAGGAAGGGGCCACTAGGCCACGAGGGACATTTTTTGGGAGTTCAGGGCCACCAAGCCATCGATGATGGCAGGCACACAATCGGGAGTATAGGCTTTGGCAGAGATGCCAAGGGTAGTCCATCCCAAAGAGTGAGATTTATCTCTCTAATGAGTGAGATTGAAGACCAATGAGTGAGGTTTTTCTCACGGCACATCCGCGTTATAAATTTGGGAAAAAATGCATGTTGTATTGTTTTGCAAATGAAAGGAGCATCATAAAGTGCTATTTAGCTATCTATGCTTTTATTTTAGCTTGTAATTTTTCACTCCCTCCTTCCAGAACAGAACTAGGACATTTCCAGCAGCGTACAGACCGATTTCCAGCATACCCTTTCTGGCAAAAATCATCAAAAAAACAGTACAGCACCAACTACAAGAGCACATTGACAACCACGCTCCACTGGACAACAACCAATATGGCTTTCGCCCCAACCATGGAGTCGAAACACTACTGACATACCTCTTTGATAGCATTCTCCGACTCATAGACAACTCCAAGAATGGAATCATAATGCTCTTCATCGACATCTCGTCAGCATTCGACACAGTAGACCACAAGATTCTCCTGGAAAGACTACAAAGCATCGGGTTACACGGTCCCACCTTAAAATGGTTCCACTCATACCTAACCAACAGGCAGATACAGGTCAAGGTAGGCCACAACACCTCCTGACCTATAAAAGTCCTCCAAGGAGTACCACAAGGATCGGCCCTTTCAGCACTCCTATTCAACATCTACATCCAGCCAATATGCAACATCCTGAAAGAGAACAACATTCAATATACAATCTACGCAGATGATATCATGATATACACACCTATCACGGTCGACAACCCGGACTACTCCAAAATAACAAACTGCCTCATACAAATGACAAAATGGTGTCAAAACAACAACCTCTCAATAAACTATAGCAAGACTGAGGCACTAATCATCACCTGCAACCCGGACTTCATCCACCCACCTGACATCAAGATACAAAACACAACCATACCGATAAAATCGGAAGTAAAGTACCTCGGAGTGACCCTGGACAAGGAGCTGAATCTCAAACCACACATAAGCAAAACCATCAAAAGTGCATACTACAGGATGAGAATCATCAGAAGACTTAAGCCCCTCCTCGCTCCTGAGCACTTCCGTACAGTATGCCAGGCACCAATAACCCCCATACTAGACTTCTGCAATCCAATCTACCTTGGCATAGCAAAACAAACACTCAGACCACTACAATTAGCACAAAACACAGCTGTCCGCATAATATCTGGCTCAACAAGACAAGAACACATCACACCCATCCTGAAAGATCTACACTGGCTCCCAATCAGCTCACGCATCAAATACAAAACAATCATAAACATCTTCAAGATCAAACAACACTCTTCAGCCAACAGCCTACATACCCTCATACAACCAGACACAAGCACACGCCCAAGGAGAAGAGGCACCTTCAACCGTGTAAACACCCCAAAAGACTTCATAAAGACCCGCAGGGACACCGCAGAACGAGCACTCTCTCTGGCTGCCCCAGCAATCTGGAACACCCTCCCAGATGAACTGAGAATAACGACAGACCTCAAAGACTTTCGCAAACAGCTGAAGACAACGCTATTCATTGAACACTATTGACACACCACATGATCTACTAACAAGCAATAACAACTGACATACCCCCCACCATGACCCTTGTATAGAAGAATGTATAATAGCACACGATGTATAATAGCGCACAATGTACATAGCTCCACATAATCAACTACACATCAAACACACCAAACACGCAACTACACATCAAACACACCAAACACGCAACTCGCATCACTGCATGAAACACATGATCACTCCTTTGATTGTTTGCTGTGAAACCGCTTTGATTGTAGGAGAAGGCGGTATAGAAATACTGTTAAATAAATAAATAGAACTCATTACACAAAAAAAGGTCTGACAGTAACAACAACATAAACCTTCTCCAGCATTGGGCGCAGGAACAGCGCTACCCGATAAGCTGGGTAAGCGCAGAAGGAGGATGCCAGTGGTGGAGGGGCACCATCGCAAGCTACCCACCGCTTCGAAAAAGGAAGCAGCCGCGGGAACAGAGAAATGTTCCCGAGGCTGCTATCTTTTTTGAATGATGCATCGGAGCAGACGGGGGGGGGGGGGGAGGTGGGGGAAGCTGAAAGGGAGCAAACACGGGGGAGGGGCTGAAAGGAAGCAGACATGGGAGAGCTGGAAGAGAGCAGACAAAGAGGGGGGCTACAAGGGAGCAGACACTGGGGAGCTGGAAGGCAGCAGACACGGGGGGGGGGGGGCTACAAGGGAGCAGGCACGGTGAGGGGAGCTGGAAGGGAGCAGACACGGGGGTCCTACAAGGAAGCAAGAATGGGGTGGGGCTGACAGGGAGCAGAAATGGGGGGCTACAAGGGAGCAGATGCAGAGGGGGAGCTGAAAGGGAGCAAACATGGGGGGGCTACAAGGAAGCAGACACAGGGGAGAACTGGAAGGGAGCGGACATGGGTGAACTACACAGGGGGGAACTGGAAGGGAGCAGACATGGGGGGGGAGCTGGAAAGGAGCAGACACTTGGGGATGGGGCTGGAAGGTGGCTGGGTAATAGGAGGGGGGTTGGAAGAGAACTGACAAGGGGAAGGTGGGGGCTAGAAGGGAGCTCACATGGGCGGATGGAAGGGAGTGGAAAAGAGGGGAAGGAGGAGGCTTGGGGCTTGAAGGGAGCTGACACCCAGAGATGGCACTGGAAGGCAGATGGACAGAGGAGAGGGTGACTGGAAGGGAACTGACATGGGAGGGGGCACTGGGACTGGAAGTTTGCTGATACCTGGGATGGTATTTGGACTAGAAGGGGCTGGATGATGGAGAAGGAGGGGGACTAAAAGGGAATAGACACCAGTGGAGGTGCTAGGAATGCAAGGGGGTTGACACTGGAAGGTACTGGGAGAGGAGGCTGTAAAGGGGGCTGATACTGGGGAGGGTTACTGGGACTGGAAAAAGGATGATGAAAGAAAATGATGAAAGCAAAAGAAGAGACAAGAAATGGCAGATGGACTATAGACCATAGAAACAGAGCTAAGAGAAGACAGAGGAAAACAGAAACCTCAGATCAGGACCAGCATGATCAAAAATTATCAGATAACAAAGGTAGAAAAAATAATTTTATTTTCAATTCAGTGATTGGACTTTGCGCTATCTTTATATTTCACACAGTATGAGGAATTGCTTCTCTTGTCTGGTGTGGCACCGCATGCGGAGTCTGGCTTCTTGGGGTTTCATTTTAATTTTTGTCTACATATTTATATTTTTACTTTAGGTTATGGTCACTTATTCTGTACTTGGTGAGGGTCTGTGTTCTGAGTGTGTGACCAAGGCCAGGTGTTCTGTGAACATGGGGTTTGTACGTAGGGATCTGTACTGTAGTAATTTGACTTGTTCAGCTTTTCAAATAGATGTATGGATGTTTTGCGGCCCATTGCAGTATTTGTAGTGCTGCTTTTTCTGGGTAGGCCCCTTATTGTGTGAGTTTTGGAAGTGTATGCTGGTATGGTATAATAGAATTGACTAACAGGGGCTAACAGGGGCTATACAAACAACAGTAAGAATTTGAGGATTTTTTTTTTAATTGCTAGCTCTCTGGGAGCTCTTAAAAGGGTTTTTTTTTTTAAAAACAAAGTTACATTATTTTTGGTGCTTTAGTAGAAATATTTTCTTTAGTGGGGTAGTTTTAAAACTCTGCTTTAGTAACTTTCTCAGCTCTTGGGAACTGCTGACACCTAATCAGGAGTTAGTGGGCCTGAATAGCCTGTGAATGAACTGAGAGCAGCTGAGGCCTGCATAAAAGGCTTCAGAGCCCTGCCCTGTTGAGGCATTTCTAACAGGGGCTATACAGTTCAAACAACGGTAAAATTTTGAGGGTTTATTTTTTTAAATTGCTAGCTCTCTGACTGGGAGCTCTTAAAAGGGTTTTTTTCTAAACAAAGTTACATTCTTTTTGGTGCTTTAGTAGAAATATTTTCTTTAGTGGGGTAGGTTTAAAACTCTGCTTTGGCAACTTTCTCAGCTCTTGGGAAACTGCTGACAGCTAATTAGGTGTTAGTTCCCTCCCTACCCCCCCCCAACTTCCACCCACCCCTAGTGGGCAGTCTTGCTTTATAGGGCACCTCCCCATTTAACAAACCACAGGGACTTGGAACAGCACATTTTGAATGTAATTAAAGAGATTTAACTGCTTTTTCTCTGAAAGGACAGCTTGGAAACCGGCTGGTACTTTGGTAGATCTCTCTCTTTTGCTTTAACAGATACCTAAGCTCCACGAACAGAACAATGGCTGGGAAAAATTGTATCGCTAAAGCTGTTGCCCCCGTTACAGCTTCTGCCTCTGTCCAGACAGAGGTCCCAATGCCAGTTGAAGCTCTGAGGAAACAAGTGGAGGACCTCAGAGGAGGTGGTGAGGCTGAGGAGCATTCAAGACAGCGAGAAGTACATTGATGAGATGCTTCTTGCAGCAACCAAGCTCTCCAGCAGAGAAGATGGGTGCTGACAGAATGATGAAGGTTGGACCCAAGTCACCAGGGCCTGCAGAATCACCAAACCAACTTCTCCAGCCCTTGAATTGAAGAACCATTATGCAGCCCTGGAAGTGGAGGAGGTGAAAGCATCCCTGGAAAGGGAAGAACCAGAGCTCAAGTACCCCAAAGCTGCAGAATCAGTGACCACATGGAAGCGAACGGTAGTGGTGGTTGGTGACTCTCTTCTGCGGGGTACTGAGGCATCCAACTGCCGACCAGACTTGATGTCCAGAGAGGTATGCTGTCTGCCTGGTGCCAAAATCCAAGATGTTACGGAGAGTTTGCTGAGACTCATCAAGCCCACTATTACCCAATGTTGCTAATCCATGTTGGAACAAATGATACTGCCAGGTATCCCTCTGAGCGTATCAAAAGTAACTTCATGGCTCTGGGACAGAGGGTGAAGCAGTTAGGTGCACAGGTGGTCTTCTCTTCAATCCTCCCTGTTGAGGGTAAAGGCCAAGGCAGAGAGGCTCGCATCCTGGAGATGAATGCAAGGCTGCGTGGATGGTGTCATTGAGAGCGTTTTGGTTTCCTAGACCATGGGATGCTGTTCCAAGGGTTGCAGAGCAGAGATGGCATCCATCTGTCCAACAAAGGTCAACAGGTCTTCAGTAGTAGACTGGCTAATCTACTGAAGAGGGCTTTAAACTAGATTCATTGGGGATGGGTGAAGAAAGCCCCCAGGTAAGTGAAAGCCCCCAGGTAAGTGATACATTAAATACCTTTATGGAAATGGGTAACAGGGGTAACATATGGAAAGCAGTGTATGTAAATGTCCTTAGCATGGGAAATAAGATCCCTGATGTTGAAGCTTTGGTGGGAGTGGCCGACTTGGATTTAGTGACAGTTACAGAAACATGGTTCACAGAAAACCATGACTGGGATGTAACTATACCAGGCTATACTTTATTCAGAAAGGACAGGGTAGGAAGAAGGGGAGGAGGAGTGGCACTATATGTATTAAAGCTTTAGAATTACAGAGCTTAAAAGGGAGAGAGGAGGCATTGTGGGTTAAACTAGAAAGATGGAAAGAGAAATCTATTTGCATTGGTGTGATATACAGACCTCCCTCATAAGAGGAAGAGGCGGACAGAGAGTTAATTGAAAACATACGCAGCATTGCTAGGAAAGCGGAAGTGCTACTGATAGGGGATTTCAATATGCCAGATGTTGATTGGCACATTCCTGCTGCAGTATCATCTAGAAGTAAAGAGATCCTGGATTCTCTACAGGGAGAACTATTTAGGCAATTGGTAACAGACCCCACACGTGCAGGGGCCATACTGAACTTGGTGCTTGTCAGCATACATTTCATGCAGCTGTGGACTCTGGTGACTTCAGTCCCCAAAAGTAATAGGACAGTTTACAAGATGAGATTAACTCTGACCCTCTGGTGATTTCATTCTCCAAGGCCTGAAGCCCCTCCTTGCTAAATCAAGAATAGCAGACCTTAAAGGGAGTGGCTAGCAGACCTCCAGGGGAAGTGCTGGAAAGGATTCAGTTCACTATAAAAGACAGAAACACTTCCTCTCTCTCTCTCTCCCACCATCCCTTGGACATGAAGGACAGGAGGCTCTGATCATCAATTCCCTTCACCCCTCCCCCACTCTCTCTCTCTCTCTCCCTTGCCATGAAGCTCTGAGCCACATGTTCGGGCCTATCTCTCTATCTTACACTTCACACATGCACATGCACACCCAGATTCATTGATGCACACTGAAACAGCTCTGTAACAATCACTATATACCTCTGTTCAATACCTATGTATTAAGCCTATTTCTACATAAAAAAACCTTTCTCCAAGCCACACCTGTTTGCTTGTTTTATTACAAGCCCCACTGCCTCTGTGAAGTGAAATGAACCCAGGACCTACAGAAGAATAACTGACCAAATCTTACATCTTTATGGGGACTCGTCTCTCGGATTTCACAGCAGACCTCCAGTTGGGTAAGTAATAATTTTGTATAATACATTAAGTAGATTTCAGACAGAGTGAGACAGAATCGAAAGTCCGTGTGACCATTTACTATTTTGTTTTGTGGGTTAGACAAGGTGAGATTTTTATTGTCAAAAGGCTCTGTAAGAATCTAGAATTTTAAAGACATCACACAGAGTGGCTTGCAATTGTCTTATTTTGATGTATAGGCTTGCTATATTATTTGAGCTGCTAAGAAAAGACAGAAAGATAGTCCAGATTGAATACAATATACATCTTTCCTGATAAAGCTATTACCTCCTGTCCCTTTTAACTTTTATTTTTCTGTCTCCTGTCAGTAACTATCTTAGTGAGAGCAGGCTTAAAGCTGGCTGCAATTGATACAACAATTCTGTTAATCTCCTAACACCCTTCTTACTATAACTTCACCCTAAACATCCACCCTGTTAAAAGGTGAGAAGCACTTTTTATTCAGATATAATTTTAAAATGTGGTCTTTATGCCAGTACTCTTTATTGAGCACCCATAAAATTTATACCATTCCAACTATAATTCTAAGTCTCACTTCTTCATAAAAGTGAGCATTCCTCCTTCTAAGGTTACACATTTGAGATAGTCCAACTACAGCCTTTCTGCAGTATCAAATATGGAAGCCTTTGATTTTAAAGAACTTAAAGAAAGTTTAATTTCATATTGTAAGAGGAAAGGGGGTCCATTTGAAGGGGAATTCCCTGAGTCATCATGGTATAATATTCAAAGACAAATGTTAAACCATGATCAAGAATTCAAAAAGAAAACAAATAAAAGAAAATGCCTTTTTATCCATGGCATGTGCAGGGGACTCATTAGCATGAGACAAGAAAACTCTGAACTGACTTCTCAGTGCACACAATTAAACAAAGACCTTGAGGAGGCACAAATTTGCATCTCTATACAAAGAACTCAAGTGATACAAGCCACAAATTCTTTTATAACTGTTAGTGAGCAATTAGAAGCACTTAAACTTGAATTCAGGCACGTTAAGGATCAATTGGCATCTGTAAGACAAAAGCCAACACCCACTCCCTCAGCCCCCTATGCCTATGACACACCTTATGAGCAATGCATACAAGCTACTGACAAACAAAAGAATACTAAAGTATGCATAGTTCAACTTAGAAATGGGAAGAATACAGCTGAATCAGAGGAACAAAATTCTGATAGTTTATCTCAGCCAGAACAGAGCAATAATCAGGATCTCTGTCTGGAGGATAATTCAGATGACTTAGACATGGCACCCAGTACTGAACTCAAAGCACCAGTTAAAGTAATGTGGCAGGAAAATTTAAAAGATAGAGATATAGAAAAAATAGTTGAGGAAAATTGGCACTATGCCTCTTAATGTAAATCAGTGGGTTAAATGGGCGATTGATATTCTGATTCACTGGGGTCTAGGGAAATACAGAAGAAAACAATCAGACTTTGATAGACTTATGCATTTGGCTCTGGGGCCACACTATTATAGAATTGGCTCTCTCACTCACCCATACCAGTTGGTTAAAAGGGGTACTGAGAAACTATTTCACTGTTCCCCAATGCAAGTATTTAAAATTATTTCACCTCTACCAAATGATACACTGGAAGAGTTTGCATATAGAGCCTGGATTTTAAAAGCAGTTCTTAATGAGCAGGAGTCCTGGCCCAAGGCAGAAGATTATGGGGAGAGCATGCATAAGGAATTTTTATTAGAATTGCTATCCCCTGAGATTACAAAACACCTTCTGTTATTTTTTGAAGACCCTGAAGCAACCCCTTTTGATACTTTAATGCTCAGAATTGGGTCTGTTTGGAAGACCCAGCCCTTGCAGGTCATTACAGTATCAGAAGCACGGAAGTGGCAAGCCAAGGAATCCTCTCAGTACACAAGAAACACAGATAGAGGACACACACCTAAGTGGCAAGCCGAGGGATCCTCTCAGTACACAAGAAACACAGACAGAGGACACACACCTTGGAGAGCACATGGCAGAGGTACTTTTAGAAACTCCTCAGGTTACATTCCTTTTCAGGAGCTCAAAGCACAGAGAGATGGGCTAGAAAATGAGGAACACTAAATGGGAACAAGACAAACATATACTGCAGATAGAAATAGATAAATTAAAACAGGATTTACAAGCAGCTCAGGACAAACACAAGGCTAGTGCATAGGGGTGTCCTGACCTCTTGAGTTCAGATATCAAAATGTCTCAAGCCTTCATAGCCCAGCCTGCCTCCTTTATCTCAGCAGAGGACTCAATTCCAGAGCTCTGGATGATGAAATGGATACAGGCCCAGGACACAATTTAAGGCTTGTAACACCCTTGATACTGGACTCTTGTGCACGCCCCAATGTTATCAGCAGAATAGGGGGTCAGGATAAACTAGCTTTGATTGACACAGGGGCTGGAATTAGTTTTACTAACAGAGCTTCTCCCACTGCAGATCAGAAAAATATGGAAATTTATGAAATTCAAGGAATTAATGACACAGCTTCCAAATGTGTGGCTATCCCAGTTAAATGGGGTATCCCTGTGCACAGTGAACAAAATAAGGAAATGTTGGAAACCACTACCTCCACTATAGTGAACACACCAAAAGAAATAATTGGAATTGATGTTCTCAACCAGTTAAATTTGGTGGTGGATATGGCTAATCTTAAATTGTGACAGTATTCAGGAACTTCAAGTGCTTCTAAAACTTTAGTGCATGAAGTCATTCCCATGCAGTTAGCAACTCAGTGCACTAAGGCAGCTCAGCAGTATGATCTGTGTGTAATTCCCTCAGAAGTGGCTGATATTCCAGTCTGGGCTCAAGACAAGTTAGATTGTGGGAAAATGCACACAGAAATACTGTTGGAAGGTGAGGATCCTCCACCACAGAAGCAATACCCAATACCTCATCAGGCTATAGAACCAGTGACTAAAATTGTGAAGATACTGGAGGAGAGGGGTCTGATTAGACCTATTTCTTCCATATGCAATTCACCAGCCTGGCCGATAGTTAAACCGGGGGGTTCCTTCAGGCTCACTATGGACTTCCGTGCCCTGAATCAAGTTTCAAAATCTGTAGTGCCCGTGGTAACCTCATACCCTGAAATGATCTCTAAACTGAACCCCAAATGTGCATGGACTGTGCTTAAACAATATGGACTGTGCTTCCACAGGGATATAAGGATTCCCCATCAATATTTCATGAATACATGAAGGAAGCCCTGTCACTAGTGTCTTGCAGAGATGAGACCTAGACCAAACCTCCCCTTTGGAACTGCACAGTGGGAGGTACCGTACTTAGTTACTGATACCTTAGGCCCAAGCCTATACCAAATCCTAATGCCTGACAACCAGCAGTACTGGAAACATCACCCAGTTAAAACCATATGGGTAAAACGTGTTTTATCAGTCTTTATTTTCAGATACCACCTGAAGACAGCACGGACAGCTGCTTTCTGAAGACAGCACGGACAGCTGCTTTCTGAACAAAAGTCGCTTGAGGACGGTAACTAGTTACTCCTGCTGGACATGTGTTTAATAGTTATGTAAATAAGTAGTTAGTTATGTAAATAAGTAGTAGAAATTATTTTTTTTGTAGAAATTATTATTTTTTTTGTTTTGTTGTTACATAGTATAAGTGGGGAGCATTAGTTTACTCCCTAGTAGAGTGAAACAAGTTAGCTTTTATTATGTCTCGGTTTCCTGTTGTTCTTGTATCTGCTCTCTTCTACTCAAGTCTCATTACAGGAACTATCATCCGAATATGCACGATTGGCTGGGCTAATTCCACAGGTGGAGTGTATCGCTACCAAGAAATATCCCCACCTTTCCCGGAAGGAAAGGATCTGGTCATCCTGAGTTTCTGTTCGGTACAGGACAAGCCAGTGTTCTATTCATTAAACATCACTCAAGTACAGTGGGAGCCACCAGTTTCCAGTTCTCTAGAAAGGACACAAGAATTGAGGGCACGCCCAGAACGTTACTTTCTAGGTCCTCCTGCTTTGATTTTGTACAATATTTCCTGTCAGGACAGAGGTACCTGGAAAATAACTTATACATGGGTTGTGAGTGATCAACAGCACATCACTGAGATTTCATTCCTTTTGGATGTATCTTGTTTACCTACCACCCCTCATCCCACCCCTCCCACCACTTCTGCTCCTCCTGTACTCTACCTTTCTGATATCCACCCATTTCAGGAAGGACATCCCTTTCAGATTAAATATGATGCACCACACGATGTTTTATATGATGTGGAATACCATTTTCTTACTTGGCATCTATTTCCCAAATTGTTTCTAGTTACTCACAAATATCCAAATTGCTCTCAGTTTGTTGCCAACCACATACAAATGCTCAATACTTGGTTTGATATGCAGTCAGTAACACCCAGAGCTAAGCAATTTCGACACAAGCGTGAATTAATTGATACAATTTTAGGTGGCACAGGGACTGCACTGGGTGCCCTTAATATAATTGATATAGAGGTGCTCCGTAATAAAATGGGATCCACTGCTCAGCATGCTGCTGATGGTTTTACCTCACAACATATTATTAATGAAGCTTCCTCTAAACTGTCCAATGTAGTTGTAGATACCTTTGCTCTTATATCTCCCATTATAGAACAGAAAATTGTTACCTTAGCACATGCAGAATATAGATTGGGAAAGAATACTTCCTGGGCTCTTGCCTGTGATCAAGTACAGATCGAGCTTATTACTATACTAAAGGAAATTCTGATCACTGCTAAGTTAGGACACTGGCCACCATCTCTCATTCATATGGCTAGTACCAAAATACCGGAATTTGCTATAGCTCACCTTGATTGGTGGACAGTTAGTGTTCCCATTTGTTCACCACAAGGCTGCTCTATCTGTACTTTGATCCCATGGTCAGGACAACACACAGTTATTTATCCTACTGTTAATATTGGGGTGCAGTTTGATAATATGCTTATGTATCCTGTGGACCATCTCACATGGGTGCAGCCACTGGATGACACCTGGACTTCATTCAAGCCGATGGACCCCAGTTTGTGTGAGCAGACTACATTTCAGTTCAAGTGTCAACCTCACCAGTTTAAAGAGGCGGACACCTCCTGCTAGAACAATTCCTCCTCTTGCTCCCTGACTGTTAAGCTCTCATATTCCCCGACTACCTCACACAATTTGTATTACCTGGGAGATGGACACTTTTGTTTTCATCTGTTCTTTCCTGCATGACATTCGCCTTCCCAAGAACACTTTGTTGTACAGTTCAAACTATTTACCAAACAATACCTGGTGCAGTTATACACCACTGGTCTCTCACCATTAATGGGACAACTTATTCCACACCGCTGGTTACCAATGACTCTATGGACATTCCAGACTTTATCTCATATGCTGTGCATCCCTTACCACTTGGCATGGGAGAAGAGACACTACATAAACTGCTCAACTTTACAGAACTCCATGCCTATATTGATCACCTTAAAACAACATCCACTGAAGTGAATCACACCATCGCTTATGAGAATGGACACATTCAACAAATTGTTGGACACTTGCTACAAGATGCTCATGTGTCTGTGTGGGAATTGTTATTTGGTTACTCACCTACTGCTGATCATGTCTTTAATGTTTTTATTCACCCTACTATTATTTTAACTGCTGTACAAATATTTCTATGCATTATCATAATTTTCCTGTGTTGTAAAATGAAACAAATGTACATATTGTGGCCGATCCACCCCTTTACAGCCAGGCTACTATAGGGCCACCCTAGGCGGTCGCCTATAGTGGGGTGCCACCTCTATATTTTGTAGTTGTGGGTTTCCATATTGAAATGAAAAGTCCGAGAGGTTAAGGCAAGCACAGGAATTTTATTTGATTTGTACTGCTTCTCCAAACAATGCTTGTATAAAGCTTAACGCAAAAATAAGGAAGAAAAATAAAGGATTTTCTTCTCCTGACACAATCAGCTTCAAATGTTTCCAGATTCCATAAACCACAGCTTCATTACTTCTTCTAGCCTTATTAACATCAGTGCTAGGTTACTTTGCTAAACTTCTTCAGATGCAATTACTTTCAGGTTTTACTCCAGGAACCATAAGAATAAAACAAGGCTTTTAAAACACAGTCCAGCCTGTTTATACTTCTTCAATTATAAAGGCTGTTGTTTGAGCTTCTTTCCTTCCAGGGCTCAAACGTTTGTTTTATAACAGATAGCACATTCCATAAGACTGTCACTCTCACTCTCAGAAGGGTAACTCCCTATTTCCATACCCTCCACGAGTGACTCTGGGGTCTCATGGCATACATTCCTCTTGATAAAACCTGGTTCTGCAGTTTCTAAAAGCTTAAGGATATCTTTCCATTTAGAGGCTTTCCTGTCCCTAGGCTGCTCAGCACATGTAGACAATTCTTCCCTTCCCTCCAAATGGTTTAAAGCCTTCAGTTTATTTAACTGCTTATTAGACAGAGGATTACTCACGGTTCTCCATTTCTCAGTTGGGCTTTTATCAAACCTTTGGCTTGTGATAAAACTGTCCTCATTCAAACTTCTCTCCCCAGCAAAGCTCCTTGCCTTGTGGCCTGTTTGTTTGAATGTCCTAGCAGTTTCCCTTAAGGCTGGGCTGTCTTGGGAAATACCTCTCTCCTCCGAAACACGAGAGCTTTTTCCTCTCCCCAATGCCTTGGACTCTCTGCTCCGTTCAGAGTCTCCAGTAGCTCCTCCCCTGGGAATTTCCTTTCTCCTGCAATTCTGTTTCTCTAGCTCAGCATTTGCACCAGCATCAGAATATGCTTCAGGAAACAGGCTGCTTTTCAGACTTACTTCATCACTATCTGTGCTGTCTGACTCAGCCCTCTGCACTCGGTATCTGTGTGCCCAATGCTGTCTCCTTCCCAGCTTCCTGAGTTGCTTCCGCTCCAAGTCTCTCTGTCTTTCTCTTTCTTTCTCTGGATTTACCACGGCATCTGGAACGTGGTTTCTAACACTCTCTCCAGCAACTTCTTGAGAGACTTCCTCTGTTTGCTGAACCTTGGAGACAACCTGCAACTGCTTCCTCTCTCTGTTACTTCCTTTTTGTAATCCCCTGGGAACTCCCTCTGCATGTATCAGAGCAGTGCTCACGTGCTGGCTCTCCAGCTGGTTTTCATTACCCCTGTAGCTTGTTCCTAAGCTAGGGCGTGGCCTGCAGCTATTCACTAGGTGAGTTTTTTCAGGTTTCAAAACATTTTGTGTTTCACCTCCCCGCCTGCTGCATCTTTCCCTAAAGGTAAAAGTAGGCTCTTTTCCCTTTTCTAAGGGCTTGGGGACACTTTGGCCACCACAATATCCTTGCAGCACATGTCATACAGAAACAAAACATTTTAAGGTAGTGACACTGAACTTCTCTAGCATCCACCCCTACATCCAGGCTAATTTGGCCTGCTAATTTGGCTAATTTGGCATTCCTATTACACTGAATACCAGAGTCAGCTGCAGTCTAGTATTGCTTCCTGTTTTCACTCATAGCATCCTGGTACCTTTTTGCTTTAGCCTCCTCAAAAATTCCTGCAGACCTTATGCACTGTTCACTCTCTCTAACACGGGCACGGAAGTAGCATATTGGGTCCCCCCCCCCCCCCCAGTAGTGGCTGCTCTACCTAAGACACGAGGTTTGGACTCATAAGGAGACTTGTTTATCTCTAGAACACTAGAGACAGTACTAGAGACAGTACTGTGCAGGACAGGGGACTTGCTGGACATAGCAAGTTATTTAATACAGGAGGTATTAGACAAGCTGCCTACTATCATGTAATGGCAGCTGGGACAGGTACCACAGGCTTGCTTCCACCATTTCCAGGCACAAATAAATAAGAATAAAAAAGGTGTGGGAGATGTCAGCATACATTTCATGCAGCTGTGGACTCTGGTGACTTCAGTCCCCAAAAGTAATAGGACAGTTTACAAGATGAGATTAACTCTGACCCCCCTGGTGATTTCATTCTCCAAGGCCTGAAGCCCCTCCTTGCTAAATCAAGAATAGCAGACCTTAAAGGGAATGGCTAGCAGACCTCAAGGGGAAGTGCTGGAAAGGATTCAGTTCACTATAAAAGACAGAAACACTTCCTGTCTCTCTCTCTCCCCCACCATCCCTTGGACATGAAGGACAGGAGGCTCCGATAATCAATTCCCTTCACCCCTCCCCCGCTCTCTCTCTCTCTCTCCCTTGCCATGAGGCTCTGAGCCACATGTTCGGGCCTATCTCTCTATCTTACACTTCACACATGCACATGCACACCCAGATTCATTGATGCACACTGAAACAGCTCTGTAACAATCACTATATACCTCTGTTTCATACCTATGTATTAAGCCTATTTCTACATAAAAAACCTTTCTCCAAGCCACACCTGTTTGCTTGTTTTATTACAAGCCCCACTGCCTCTGTGAAGTGAAATGAACCCAGGACCTACAGAAGAATAACTGACCAAATCTTACAGTGCTTACCAATGGTGAAAGAGTTTCTGATGTTATAGTGGAGATCATTTTGCATTCAGTGATCACCAGATGGTGTGGTTCAGTATTAGGACTAGGGCTATTAGAATCCATTCAAAGGTGAGGGTCTTAGACTTTAGGAAGACTAACTTTGCCAAGATGGGCCAATACCTCAGGGAGTCGTTAGCGGGATGGGAACAGCTGGGGGATGTAGAAAAGCAGTGAGCAAAACTGAAAGGGGATATTTTAAGGGCAACCAACCTTTTTGTTAAAATGGTAAATAAAGGTAAAAGGAAAAGGAGACCGCTATGGCTTTCGAAAGAAGTAGCCGAAAAGGTGAAGAAAAAGAGGGAGGTCTTCATGAAATACAAGACATTGCAGAGAGAGGAAGACAGGCATCTATATTTGGAAAAACTTAGAGAAGCTAGCAAAGTAGTCAGGAAAGCAAAGATTCAAAAAGAGGAGGAAATAGCCAATGCAATAAAATGGGGGATAAGACATTTTTCAGATATGTTAATGAGAAGAGGAAGGGCAAAAGTGGTATTGTCAGAGTCAAGGGTGAAGGGGAGGAATATGTAGAAGCTGATGAGGATAAAGCGGAATTGCTTAACAAATATTTCTGTTCTGTGTTCACAGATGAAGAACCAGGAACAGGACCTCAGAAAACACCCACAATCAGGAACAGAAGCGAGGGACATCTTGAACAATTTTCAGAAGACTGTTTGTGAGAAACTAGCTCAATTTAAAGTAGACAAAGTGATGGGACCGGATGGGATACACCTTAGAACAGGGCCATACCGATGGCGAAATGCACCCTGTGCGACTTGCTCATCGGGTGCGCGCCCCCCCCTCGCACCCCCATCTAGCCACTTTATGGGGGCGGGAGAGAAGAAACACGCGGACGATGTGCAAGCCGCCTGCCGCCGGCACGCTAAGCAGGTCTGGTCCCTCCCAAAGAGACTAGACCTGCTTAGTGTGCCGGTGGGAAGACTTCAGGGGGCATTTCAGCCGGCAGGCAACAGCAGAGAGCCTAAATGTACCCCTGAAGTCTTTGCGCGCTGTGCGGCTGCACCGCTCACAAAGGGCTCGGTACGGTCCTGCCCTAGAATACTGAGGGAATTTGGGGACGTTCTAGCAGCTCCACTGACTGACCTTTTCAATTCCTTGTTGGAGTCGGGAGTGGTACCAAAGGACTGGAGAAAGGCTTATGTGGTGCCTTTACACAAAAGTCGAAGTAAGGATGTGGTTGAAAACTACAGGCCGGTTAGTTTAACTTCGGTGGTGAGTAAATTATTGGAAACGCTGCTGAAAGAGAAAATAGTGAGGTTTCTGGAGTCCAGCGGATTACAGGATCCGAGGCAGCATGGATTCACCAGAGGCAGGTCTTGTCAGACAAATCTGATTGATTTCTTTGATTGGGTGACCAGGGAGTTGGACCGAGGGAGAGCCCTAGATGTGGTGTATTTAGATTTCAGTAAAGCCTTTGACATTGTTCCTCAGAGGCGACTTATAAAAACTGAGCATCCTAGGGATGGACCTTAAAGTTACTGCTTGGGTTAGAAATTGGTTGGGTGGAAGGCGACAAAGAGTACAGGTAAATGGAGCTCACTCTGAGGAGAAGGATGTTACCAGCGGTGTGCCCCAGGGATCTGTCCTTGGTCCGATTCTTTTTAACATCTTTCTTAGTGATATAGCGGAAGGGCTGTCGGGTAAGGTTTGCCTATTTGCGGATGATACCAAAACCTGCAATAGGAGTAGACATCCAGGAAGGTGTAGATAACATGAGGAGGGATCTAGCTAAGCTTGACAAATGGTCTAGAATTTGGCAGCTGGGATTTAATGTTAAAAAATGTAAGGTCATGCATTTGGGCTGCAGCAACCCAAGGGAGCAATATAGTATAGGGGGTGAAGTACCTTTGTCCACTAAAGAAGAGCGGGACCTAGGAGTGGTTGTGTCTGATGATCTTAAAGTACCTAACAGGTAGAAAATGCAAAGGCAAAAGCTAGAAGGATGCTTGGGTGCATACGGAGAGGAATGGCTAGCAAAAAAAAGGAGGTGATAGTGCCTCTGTATAAGTCTTTGGTGCAACCTCATTTGGAGTATAGTGTGCAATTCTGGAGACTGCACCTTCAAAAGGATGTGAACAGGATGGAGTCGGTGCAGAGGGTGGCTACTAAAATGATTAGTGGGCTTCATTATAAAGCATATGAGGACAGACTTAAGGATCTTAATATTGTGATAAGGAGAGTGCAGCCCAGCCAGGGAAAAGTGAAAAAAGGAAGAATTTTTCCTCTTTGCGGGGGATGGGCACACAGGATCACATAGTCCACAGCAGGAACCTGGAGAGAAACCTAGAGGGCAGACCTAGCTGGAAGTCACGCCCACACTCCAGGTCAGCCACAGACAGGAGTGGGAGGTACAGAAGGGCGGAGCCAGGAAGGGAGTTGCCCTGCTCAGCGTTTGAAAGGGAGCAAACAAAACACTAGAGAGAGTTGGTTGGAGGGCTGGTTCAAGAGGTGGTTCAGAGTGCGGTTGGAAGCATGGTTGGAGAGCTGATTCAGGAGTTGGTTCAAGTGCTGGTTGGAAGCATGGTGAGAAGCATGATTGGAGATACAGTTCCAGTTGCAGTGGCAGTTGTTGTCGGAGTTGCAGTCCAGGCCTAAGTGGGAGTTGCAGCTCAGGTTCCAGTCCTGGTTCCAGAAGGTACAGAGGGAACAGCCCTGTAGCCAAAAGGAGCAGCAGAAAAAGGAACCGCTATAAAGACAGCCAGAGAAGGTACAAAGGAAGCCACCATACTCAGCGCAGTAGCCACCAAGGATATAGGGAAGGTTCCAGGGGGAGAACCACCTACCCTAGCAAGAGAGTGGGAAAGTGTTACCACAGGTCTCTGCTCTACGCTGAGGCAGAGGGAGTCCTGACTGGCCAAAGCTCTAACCAGGAGAATACTGCACAAGAAGCCCAAGGTAGGAGAAGGGAGGCAGCAAGGCCTTCTAAGTATGTTTATTCTTCTGACTCTGATGAAACTGTTATGCCACAGATAACACAGCACAAAAAGAAATGTTGTACCAGGAAGGTTAAGCAAGAGCAACCCATAGGAGACCTGCCTAGAGCAGGGAAGGCTAGGAAATAGAAGAGGTGATCACCCGTCCCTACTAGGCGGCCGCCTGGTAGGGGCGCGAGCGTCACAATATGTACACCTTAGAGGAAAGGTGGGATAGAGGTGATATGATTGAGATGTTTAAATACCTCTGTGGCATAAATGTACAGGGGGAGAGCTTCTTTCAATTGAAAGCAAGTTCTGCTATGAGGGGACAATGGGATGAGGGTGAAGGGGGATAGATTCAGGAGTGATATGCGGAAATATTTCTTTACGGAAAGAGTGGTGGATCCGTGGAATAGTCTTCCAGTGGAGGTGGTAGAGTTGAAGACAGTATCTGAATTCAAAAAAGCTTGGGACAAACACAGAGGATCTCTAAAGGAAAAAAGGGGACTGTTGTAGTTGTTGTTATGGAAGGACAGACTAGATAGGCCATGTGTTCTTTTTCTGTCGTCATATGTCTATGTTTCTATGTTTGTAGATTTCACTGGTCAACAAATTTTACAAAAATCATGTTACTGAAATAAAAATAGTCATTTCTTATCAATTTCTATATGCTGAACACGAATATGACAGTGAAATTGCAAAGCTGGCTCTAGTTTTTTTGTAATCTACAAGAATTAATGTTTACATCACAAAATGCATGTCAATAGTAAATATAATAGGCCTTCGGTTAATACCTGTAAAAAACCAAGTCATAGACTACTTCTGAGATTTTTTTGCCTGTCTCTTGTACAGCTGTTCGGGAGCTCTCTGGGGAGTGTCCAGCAGTAGTCAGCCAGCATTGTAGTGGACCATTTTCCCTGGTATCTTTGCTCCATCATTGCGATATCCTGGTGAAAACATTCACCCTGTTCATCACTAACTATACCACAGTTGTCAGGAAAGAAATCGAGATGGGAATCAAGGAATTGGATCTTTAGAGACATATTGCAGCCAAGTTTCTGATACTGCATCAGCATGTCTTCTACTAGTTCCTTGTAGTTTTCTGCCCTAACATTCCCGAGAAAATTTGTTGACACTAGGCCAGCGGTTCTCAACCTGTGGGTCGTGACCCCCATGGGGGTCACCACAGGATTTAGTGGGGGGTCGCCTCACTCCGCCATTAAAAAAAAAAAAGTGCACGTTGCTGCCGTTGCCGAGTCTGCTTCTTGGCAGCGGAAAACTCACCGCTTCCTTTCTATTGCAGCCGCGACTCACTGCCTCTTAGGGAACCACGGCTATGCCTGTAAAACCGTTGCGGAGCCTTCCTGCCTCTCGACAGGCTCCATGCAGCATTGTTCCGCCTCCAAAGGAAGTTGTTTACCGCTTCCTTTGGAGGTGGGACAATGCTGCATAGAGCCCGTTTAGAGACAGAAAGGTTCCGCAACGGTTTTACAGGCATAGCCGCGGTTCCCTAAGAGACAGGGAGCCACGGCTGCAGAAGAAGGAGGCAGACGTGGGGAGCAGAGAACCTGCAATGGGACTGACATGGGAGAGGGGGGCTGACATGGACAGAGGGGGCTGACATGGAGAGAGGGAGGGAGGAGGCTGACAGTGTGGGAGGGAGGGAGGGGGGCTGATATGGATGGATGGATGGAGAGAGAGAGGGGGGCTGATATGGATGGATGGAGGGAGGGGGGCTGACATGGACAGGGGGGCTGACATGGAGAGAGGGGGCTGACATGGAGAGAGGGGGGCTGACATGGACAGGGGGGCTGACATGGACAAAGGGAAGAGACGGGGACATACTGGACAGATGGGGGATAAATGCTGGACAGAGGGGAGAGACAGTGCGGGTTAGGATTATAATGGGCAAATGGGGGGGGAGCTAGGACTGGTAATGGACTGATCAAGGGGGGTTGGGACTGGTAATGTGCTGATAGGGGGTAGGACTGGTAATGGACTGATGGGGGGGCTAGCATTGGAAATGAGCTGATCGGGGAGGCTAGGACTGGTAATGGGCTGAATGGGTGGGTAGGACTGGTAATGGGCTGCTTAGGGGAGCCTAGCACTGGTAATGGGGTTGAGGAGGGACTAACACTGGAAATTTTATTTATTTATTTATTTATTTATTTAAAGTCTCTTCTATACCGCGCTATTCAGCATCAGCGCGGTTTACAATAAACAGTGAACATACACATTTCCAATAGTACTTTGTGTTTACATATGAACAGGATATTCAACTTGGCTAACAGGGTAACTATGTACAACCACAATATATACAATATATACAATTTGTAGGCTGATCATGTGTTTGTATGGTTTTAGACAGTGGTGATTTGGGTGGTTTCGGAAAATGGTGCTGGGTTTCTATTGGTTTCAGGGTAATGTATGAGAAAGAGGTAGTGTTTCACGGCCTTCCTGAATTGTAATATGTCTGGGATTGATCTGATGTTGTGAGGGAGGTTATTCCAGATCACTGGTGCATAAAGTTTGAAAGTCCTGCTGGATGTTGACTTGGTGCATTGAGTTATAGATCTTGGGACTATCAAGGTGTTTTGAGCTACTGACCTTCTGTCTCTGTTGTGGGGTATTTATGTATTTATGCATTCTGTTTCCATGCATTGTTCTTCACTAGAAATGAGCTGATTAGGGGAGGCTAGCACTGGTAATGGGGTTGAGGAGGGACTAGCACTGGAAATGAGCTGATTAGGGGAGGCTAGGACTGGTAATGAGCTGATGGGGGGGGGGTAGGACTGGTATTCGGCTGATTAGGGGAGGCTATCACTGGTAATGGGGTTGAGGGGGGACTAGCACTGGAAGCGAGCTGATTGGGGGGCTTCGACTGGGAATGGGCTGATTGTGGGGAGGGGAGGATAGAGCTGCTGGCCCTGGAAGAAAACTGAGGGCTAAGACTACAAATGGGCTGATACGAGGGGATGGGAGAATGGAACTGGAAGGGAGTGGATCTGAGAGGGGCTGCCATGGTATTTGTACTAGAAGGGACACCAGTGGCAGTCATGGGAATGCAAGTTGACATTGGAAGGTACTGAGAGTGAGGCCTGGAAAGGGGCTGATACTGGGGAGGGTTACTGGGACTGGAAATAGGCTGATGGAAAGAAGTGAAGAAAATGAAAGAAGAGATAAGAAATGGCAGATGGACCATAGACCACAGAAAGAGAGCTAAGAGAAGACAGGAAAGCAGAAGCCTCAGATCGGGACCAGCATGATCAGAGAATAAATTGGTCAGACAACAAAGGTAGAAAAAATAATTTTATTTCATATTAGTGATTTGACTAGAAAATCATCATAATTTTGAAAGCAAATATTGTTACTTGTTATTGTGATTAATTATTGTGGTTTAAATAAGTAAATTTTATAAATAAAAAACATATTGCAAAGGATTATAATATATTAATACTTCAACAAATGATTACAGCGACAATGCATTAACGGTAAAGGAAGAGAGACACATTTGATTTTATCATTGGGGGTCACCACAAGTTGACCAATGGTAAAAGGGGTCACGGTACAAAAAAGGTTGAGAACCACTGCACTAGGCAAAAAGCATTCCATGCTTGTTTCGCATCACCCTGCAGCAAGTTGTTGAACCGATCATCTTTGAAGAGCTCTTGAATCTGAGGACCCACAAAAACTCCCTCTTTAATCTTTACTTTGCTGAGTTGAGGGAATTTTTCATGCAGATATCGGAAAACTGGTGAAGTGCGGTCCATGGCTTTCACAAAGTTTTTCATCAAACCTAGTTTGATGTGAAGGGCTGGTAACAGGATTTTGTAAGCCTCAACCAGAGCTGGGTGCTGGATATTCTTCTCTCCAACTGTTACAATTTGTCTGCAATTCCATTCCTTCCACAAGTAGTGCCAATCCCTTGCTCGGCTATCCCACTCACATAAGAAACACATTGTCGTGGGGAGCGCCCCCTACGTCTATGGGCAATCCACGGTAAAGATTATCTTTAGTGAGCCACAGGGAACGTAAGGTTCATCTGCGTAGTAAAATGTCCTTACCAATTCCGGCTGCCTAAAAGAACTCAGTAACAAGACCAAGTGGAGGGAATTAAGGCTTTTATTCCCTGTCAGTGCAAGGGTTCAAAAATAAGAGATGGATAATGAAACAGAAAGTCCTTTGTTGCAAAAGGTACCAGTATTCAAAAACATGTGCTTAATTGTTACACTTCACAATTAATGCAGAGCCTGGGGTAACAGAAATTCAGTTCATTCCAAAAGCATAAACATTCTGTAAACTCTTCTATGTTACTCAGAGACTCCAGACTCTTAATATGAGGCTGTGCACAGGTCACACTCCATCTGTTCTGGTGGAGTTAGGGAAACTGTATTTATGCATTCTGTTTCCATGCATTCTTCTTCACTAGAATCAACAGGGGAATAAACACTGTCCCTGTCTGACTTGAGTCGGTGTGCTATGCCTCTAGGGCCTTGTCTCCAATAACAGTCTGTTCTCAGGGCTTTAGGAATTTTATTAAACCAATATGGTTTCTCCTTCTTTGTAGAGTGAGGACTTATTTTAACAGGGACTTTAGGATTCAAACATTCAATATCATCAATAAAGGTTTCATACCTGGAGCTTTGCTGGCCTGAATCCACATTGTTTTCCCTTTTAGCAATTTTCCTGCTGTAGCAATTTCTCTGCCTGTCAGCATTAGGCAGGGCTGTGCTTCTTGGCAGTTTGGTGAAACCTGGTATGAATTCACTTCTCTCTCTTGGTAAGAACTCAGGTTTATTATAAATTGTCTTTCCTTTCTTGCTTGGTAAAACTGGATAATTATTTCTCAGAGACTCTAAGCTTCTCCCCAAACCATTCCCTTTGGCTCCTTGCTTAGGTCTCTCTGTTCTGGAGTCAGGAATGCTGTGAGAACAGGGCGTGGCACAGCCTCTAACTTCAGAGCTGGCTCTAACAAACTTTCTTGGGACAGCTGCCCAGTCAGCCTGGCCCTTCTGGATTACACCCTTGTGAACCCTGTACCTGTGGGCTTGCTCCTCTAGGATTTCTTCAGTTACTCCTTCTCTTGGAGATGAACCTCTTGATAGAACTGTTCCCCCTTGGGAAGACGTCCCTCTGTCTCTGTTCCTTCTCAGATCCTTTTCTTTCTTTGGTGAAGCCGTGCTCCCCTGTGTAGCCGTGCTCCCCTGTGTAGCCGTGCTTCTCTTCCTTAATGCAGCTGGACCTTCCTTCCTTACTGCAGCTGGACCTCCTTTGCAAGCCTTTAGCTCTGGCTTATAAGGAAATCTTTCCTGCCTGACTTCCGGGGTCATTTCCAGGTGCAAGTCATTAGGCTTCTCAAGCTCATTAGCTCCTGAATGTTCCTTCCTGCTCCCTCTAGCTGTGCCTGGAGGTAATTGCACATCTAGATTCTTAAAAGAAACAGGATTTCTTTTCAAGTTTTCAACTTTATCAATACCCACATCATGACAACATGTATTTTATATATCCCTGCTGCAGTCCCATTAAAAGGGCAACTACCTTCAAGTCACCACAGAGGTGCCAGCTGTACTTGTTATAGTTAATGGAAGTCAGTAGATGCTTTAAGTTATCGTATGTCTTTTTCATGTGGATGGCATGCGCTACTGGAATAGATGGAAGACGGTTTCCATTGTTCAAAAGCACAGCCTTCAGACTCAGTTTCGAAGAGTCTATAAATAGTCTCCAGTCTTGTGGGTCATGAGTGATTTTTAAGGCATTCATGAGGCTTTCAATATCGGAACAGAATACCAGATTACTTTCCTTTCTGAAGAAAGACTCCAACTGCTGGTGGCGCTTTCGATATAGAGTAATGTTGACTTCTTCTAGAAGATTCCATTGTTGGAGTCTTGATCCGAGCAATTCTGCCTTGTTCTTGGATAAGTACAAATCACAAACCAGGTCATTTAGTTCTTCCTGTGTTATTCTGTGTGGCGTTGATAATGCATCCCAGTGAAAATCTGGGTCACTGTATGCTGACGGACCAGAAGAAGAACAGGTCGGCTCACCCTTGTCCTCATCAGATGAATCAAGAGAATATTCTGATGGAGGTTCTGGAATAGGAAGTCCCTCACCATGTGGAACTGGTCTCAATGCAGACAGAATGTTTGGGTAGACTATGCTCGACTTCTTTTGCTTCGTTATTCCGCTGGAAAGAGGAGGAACCAAGCAGAAGTAACAGTCATTTATGTGGTTGCTTGGCTATCTCCACACCATGGGGACTGCAAACGGCATTGATGGTCTTTTGCAGTTCAACCACTGTGAAAGCTGTGTTGTACATGTAGCGCAGCATATATGCGGGGCCCAAGGCTTGTCTTGGTCACCAATCTTGCATTCAAAGTAAAGATGATATGCCTTCTTCAGTTGAGAAGTGATACTTTTCTTCTGGTTGGCAAATGTCACTTCCCCACAAATTTAGCAGAAATTGTCAACGGTATTAACGCACTTTCGTGGCATTACTGTTCTGTATTGTACCTAAATGGCTAAAATTATATGATTAATAAAGGTTACATGTAACAGTAGCTTAAACTGTCTCGCACACAGTCTGAAATATTTTAAATGCTCAACCTTTCCGACTGCGTATAGTACACTGCTGACGTCAGATGGCTTCAGCAGCCGTTTGGCAGTAGTATTGCATTGCATCAGAAAATGATGCAATCAACTCTGGATGATGTGTGCATGCTGGTATTATGCAATGTGATACAATATTACATCATTCAAGGCTTATTTGAGATGTTGTTGATGTCCTACTGGATAAATTTACACAGTGAAACGTCAAAAATGAACTACATGCAATATCTTCAAAACAAGAGCCAATAAAATTTTTTTAATGCTATATTCGTGTTCAGCTCACCAAGATACTACAGATTAGGGCCTTTTAAAGTCAGTAACGATTTCAATGTTGACCAGTGTCTTCAGTAACTTTTGCAGTGTTTTATATTAGTTCACAATATGCCTGGCACTGGAGAATGTTTATGTTGCTGTTAGTGAGATGACCAGAATCAGATTTTTTTTTTGGACTATCACAGCCTGTTTGTATGATGCTAAGTATTTACTGCTAAGTATTTTTATTTTGGTTATGCATTTGCTCTTTTGCTGTAAATTTCTTACAACACTGGATATGAAGGAGAAATACTAATATTGCTTGAAAAGAGTTCACAAAACAAAACAATTTTGGGAAAAAGGAGGGTAGGGTGCAGCCAACATTAATAATAATGAGGGAGGGGCACCGATTTATAGGTTGCAGGGGGGTGCTAGAAACCCTAGCACCAGTTCTGATCAGGTGTATTGTGAAATAAGACAAAATCCTGCAAAAGTCAGCCTGGATAGAACAAATCTACCATTGTGTAACAACACCAATAAGGACCTACCTAGAAAAAAGCAGCACTGTAAATACATTAGTACCACCTACTGAGAAAATTAAACAAGTTGGATTGCTACAGATCCCTACACAGACATTCACTTTAGCAGAATACCTGGCCTTAGTCACACATTCTAAACATGGATAGAGCCTCACCAAGAATAGCCATTTTATTTTTCTAATCGTGTCGGTCCAAGTTTCTGGATTTTGCTTTCCTCTGTCTTCTCTTAACTTTCTCTCCAGGGTCTCCCATCCATTTGTCCACTTCTCTCTTTTCCTGTCTTCTTCATGTCCTCCTTTTTATCTATCTCTGACATTGATTTTTTTCCTTTCAGCTTTCTTTCATTTATTTTTTCTTTTTATCCACTCAGATGTCACTCCTTCTTACAATCCAGTCTTCAATGTTCTTCTTTTTATTGCATCTACGTACAGCTTTCCATCTCTTTTCCTCACTCTGGCCCTCTCATTCCTCATCCCCTAGTCTCCCTTATCCCCCTAGCATCTCTTTCTGTCTCTCTTCTTCCCGCATCTCCTCTCAATCTCTCCTTTTTCATTCAACATCTCCTCGCTCTCTTTTCCACCCTTAATCATGCATGTCTTCATTCTCTCTCGACTTCTGTCTAGCATCTCCCATCTGCCTTCTTATTTTCCCCCATGCCCCCTCTGTACCCCATCCCTCCTCCTATGCCCACCATCTCCCCTCTATAGTCCTACTCCATCGCTCCATACCCAGCATCCACATGTGTCCCCATCCCCCTCTTAGTCTTGCCGTTCCCCAGTGTGTCCCTACTCCTGCCCACATCCAGCATCTGCCCCATCACCCTGTCCCCCCATGTGTTTAGCATTTCCTCTCAGTATCTCAGTCAAACTCCTCTGTGTCCCTACTCCTCAAGCCACACGTGCCAGCATTTACTTGTCACCCTATTGCCCCATGTTCAACATGATCCCTCCTCTATACTCCTATTTGCCCATGTCCATCTTCCTTGTCACCCTTTTTCCTCTCTGTTCAGCATCCCCCCTTATGTCCAGCATCACTTCATTTGTGTTCCTATTCTTCCTGGCCACCCCCCCCCCCCCAGCCTAAGCCAGAATATCCCCTCTATCACTTTCAGTGTCTCCCATTCTTATCATCTTCTCACCCTCTCTTGATCCATCATCTCCTTTTCCCAAATCCACTTTAGCTCCCTTCACCCTCTGCAGCCACTGGCAGCAGCAATACAGCACAGAAAGCAAGTTCATGCGTGCCCCTGATGCTCTGCCAGTCCCGCCCCTTCCTAGGTAAACTTCCTGATTTTGAGGGCTGGGACTGGCAGAGCTGTCAGCAGCGCTATGGACTTGCAGGGTCCTGGCAAGCGGCAGCAGCGGGCACAGGAGCGGGGAGGGATGGCAAAGAAGCAGAGAAAGACTTTTATGACCATTGGGAGCAGAAAATGTGTGAGGGAGGAGGGTAGGGCGGTGTGAGTGGGATCAAATGCATGCGTCACACATCTAATGCATGTGACATAGCATGTCTGTCTTGCAGAGGCAGTTCTAGCATTAGGTAGAGTGAGACATTGCCTCAGGTGGCAAATTTTGGGAACAGAAAAAATGCTCCCAAAACAGGCCAGTGGCAACTTCCTCAGGCTGCCTTAAAAAAAAGCAAATGATAATCCCAGTGGCAGTCTCCACCCTCCCACCCCCCCCCCCCTTTCACCACCACTGCTGCCAATTTTCCTGTGTCTGCAGCAGTAACGGGCCTCAGACTTGAAACATCCCACAGGAGACAAGACACGGGTCTTTGCAACTCTGCACTTAGAAGGACTGCAAATGCCTGTCCCCTCAATACATCACATCACATCAGAGGGGCATTTGCAGTCCATCCAAGCACAGAGTCAAAAAGACCTGTGCTTTTATTTTGTGTGGATCGTTTCAAGTCTGAGGCCTGCTACCACTGCAGACATAGGAAAAGCAGCAGCGGTGAGGCGGGGGGAGAGATGGCTGGAAGGGGGAAGCAGGACACGAAGGAGAATGGGGGGATGGCTGAAAGGGGGATGCGGGACACAAAGGGGGATGGGGGGAATGGCTGGAAGGGGGATGAAGGACACAAAGGCGGATGGGAAGAATGGCTGAAAGGGGGATACGGACATGAAGGGGGATGGAGAGAATGGCTGAAATGGGGATGGACACAAAGGGGAAGGGGGAATGGCTGGAAGGGGGATGCAGGACACAAAGGGGGATGGGGGGAATAGCTGGAAGAAAGATGCAGGACATGAAGGGGATGGGAGGAAATGCTGGAAGGGAGATGCAGGACAGAAAGGGGGATGGGGAATGGCTGGAAGATGGATGAAGGACACAAAGAGGGATGGAGAGAATGGCTGAAAGGGGGATGGACACAAAGTGGGATGGGGAATGGCTGGAAGAGGGATGCAGGACACAAAGGGGGATGGGGAATGGCTGGAAGGGGGATGCAGGACATGGATGAGGCAGAAGGCAGATGGTGGTCATATAGTGGAGATGTAGATAGACACAGGGTGGGGAATATAAGAGGATAGAGGGTGCATGATGGATACAAGGTGGGGTAGAGGGATGGAGGGCAGATGTTGGACATGGGACTAAGAGCAGAGGGTGGACACGGATGAGGGCATAAGGAGTGGATATAGGGCGGGGGAATGGAAGGGCAGAAGATAGATCGTGGATATGGTGTAGGGGTCATAGGGGGTTGGAGGGCAGATACTGGACATGGGTTGGCAGCATAGGATGGTGAGCAGATGGACATGCGATGGAGGGGTGGATAGTAGAGGATGGACATAGGATAGGAGTCATGGGGAAGAAAGGCAGATGCTAGAAAGGGTATAGGGGTATAGGAGTGGAGGAGTAGCCTAATGGTTAGAGCACTGGCTTGGGAACCAAGAAACCAGGGTTCAAGTCCCACTAGCACTCCTTGTGGTCTTGGGCAAGTCACTTAACCCTCCATTGCTCAGAAAAATCCCAGTTATCAATGTCCCTGTTTAATGTACATTACCAAGTTTAAGTTACAATATAAACCACTTTGATTGAAATGATAAAGCAGCATTAAAAAACTGTTAAATAAACAAATAGTGGATAGTGAGCAGAGGCTAGACACAAAGCAGGGATGGAGGGCAGATGCTGGACATAGGGAGATGCTGGGCATGGAGGGGATAGGATGAGAAAATGGGGAAAGGCTCTAGTTGGTGAGAGAGGGGGAGACACAAGACAGAGCAATAGAGAAGGGGAGAGATGCTGGACACAGGGAGAGTGGAAAAGAGAAAGAAGACTATTAATTAAAGACTGGGAATAATTGGCTGTGAAAGAACAGAGAGATGGGAAGTAAGAGGGCTGCATTAAAGGTTGAACAGTAGTAGGAAGACACAGTTAAAAGATGGAGAACTGGATAGTATGAAGGGAAAGTGAAATCTGAGTTGATAGAGAAGAAAGGAAAAGATCAATATGAGAGGCAAAAGGGAGAGAAGTAGTAAATGGACCATGAGTTAAGAGAAGATAAGGAAAGCAGAAACCAGAGACTTAGATCAACACAATTAGAGAACCAAATTACAAGACAGCAAAAGTTAGAAAATGTTATTTTATTTTCATTTTAGTGATTGGAGTATAATCTGTCTTTGGACTTCACAGGCCTGATATTCAACCTGCGACGGTCAGCATTTTAAGTGTCTGACCGCCACTGGCAAAAGTGAAACCAGATATTTAGCAACAAAATCTGGATATCCTCAGGCGCTGAATATCCGGGTTCAGCACTGACCGGCACAACTATCCAGACTGCTGAAAGTGCATAAAGTTAGGACAGTTACTGAGTTGACTTAGCTGGTTAGCGGACTGAAAATTGCTGCTAACCAGCTAAGTGCCGGGACTACCCTCGCCTCATCCATGGACTGCCCTGGAACTCTCCAGACAGTGCCGCAGTGTTTAGAGGGGATATTCCACGGCACTGGCTGGTTGGTGCTGCTGAATATCCCTCTCAGTTGAAGATATCCAGTTAGCAGATCCTGCAACCAGATAAACGCCTTTGAATATTGAGCTGTACGTACATATTTTATCTTTATACACTGCACAGTACAGGGACATCTGCAGCTCTTTCTGTTCCTCTGGTGATGTATTACATGCAGAGACTGCATTTTTGGGATTTCAGTTTAATTTTTATCTGCATAATTGTATTTATTCTGAAGTCTTTTCAGAGTAAAGCCAGCATTTATGATGTGGTTGGATCAAAGCCCTCGGGACATCTGACTGCTGATTTAGCTGCGCATGAAATGAGAATCAGAGGCTGCAAAAATGTCTTACATATTGGGACATGAAACCTACGAAGCATGAACCAAGGGAAGTTGGAGGTGGTCAAGAATGAAATGGAACATGTACAACTCGATCTGTTGGGTGTCAGCGAACTGAAATGGACTGGCATTGGACAGTTTGCATTTGATAATCACATGGTCTATTATGTTGGAAATCAAAGACAAAGAAGAAATGATGTTGCAATTATAATTAAGAAGAAACTTGCAAGAATTGTACTGAAATACAATGCACTCAGTGAATGCTTAATTTCTATTTGTCTATGAGGAATGCCCATCAACACAACTATAATTCATGTTTATGCCCCAACAACAGCTGCAGAAGAGAATAAAGGTGATGAGTTCTATGAACAAATACAAGCTGAAATTGACAGAACATGCAGACAGGATATCCTGATAGTCATGAGTGACTGGAACGCAAAAGTTGACAACAAAGAAGAAGGCAAAGTGGTTGGAAAATATGGACTTGGCAACAGAAATGAAGCTGGAGAAAGACTGATAGAATTCTGCAAGACCAACAATCTATTCATCTCAAACACCTTCTTCCAGCAACACAAGCGGCAACTGTTCACATGGACTTCACCCAATGGATTGTACAAAAATCAAATTGACTACATCTGTGGAAGTCAATGATGGAAAAGCTCTATAACATCAACAAAGACAAAACCGGAAGCTGACTGTGGTACAGATCAACAACTACTAGTATGCAAACTCAAGCTAAAGTTGAAAAAGAGCAAGCCACTCATAAATGTAGCAAAATATGACCTTGAGAATATAGCACCGGAACTTAAAGACTGCCTGCAAAATCAATTTACTGCTTTAGATACAAATGACAGTTTCAGAAGAGTTATGGGATGACATCAATAAGGTTGTATTGGAAGAAAGTGAGAAGTCTCTATAAAAGGTGAAAAAGAAAATCCAGCCAAAATGGATGACCAGACAAACTCTGAAAATTGCCCAGAAATAAAGAGAAGCTAAAACCAGAGGAGAAAGAGAGGCAATCACAGAACTCAACAGAGATTTCCAACATGCAGCAAGGCAAGACAAAGAGAAGTACTACAGTGATGCATGCAAGGAAACAGAAGCAGAAACTATTAGGGGAAGAAGAAGATCGACTTTCCTAAAGCTAAGAGAGTTAAAGAAAAAATTCCAGCCTCAAATTGGAATGTTACAAGATGCTCAAGGATCCATGTTGAATGATGCTGAGAAGATCAAAAAAAGGTGGAAAGATTATACAGGGTCATTATATGATAAAAATCAAATGGACCAACAAACATTTCAACGTGTACGTTATGATCTGGAACCAATGGTGATGATAGAAGGAGTCGAAGCAGCATTGAAAGCCTTATTAAAGAATAATAAAAAGATTTTTCCGTTCTGTTGCTCTGTCTTGTGTCTCCCCCTCTCTCACCAACTAGAGCCTTTCCCCATTTTCTCATCCTATCCCCTCCATGCCCAGCATCTCCCTATGTCCAGCATCTGCCCTCCATCCCTGCTTTGTATACTGATCCCAACATCACATCCCCGGCACCGCTTAGACGTTTCACAATGCTTGTTTCGTCAGGGGATCTTAACTTCATCAAGTGATGCTGCCCACGTTTCCTCTCTCGGTCCAGAAACCAACTATTACCAACACACTGCTGGTTGATCAAACGGTTCCGTAGAAACGCCGCGCATCCGGAACCGTTTGATCAACCAGCAGTGTGTTGGTAATAGTTGGTTTCTGGACCGACCAAGCATTGTGAAACGTCTAAGCGGTGCTGGGGATGTGACGTTGGGATCAGTATACACGATAAGATAAGATACAATAGGATCCTGATCAGCGTGAAAAGCAATTCATACAGACCATAAAGATCTATTTGGTTTTTTTGGTGCTTAATTGGAAGTTGAGACTTTAGAAGAAATTTTTCTTATATAGATTATTTTGCTGAAAAACAGGAACTGTTGCATATATTTAGAGGTCGTTGATGTGATTAGGCATAGGGTCTCGTTAAGGCGCTAGTCTGCGAGCCCTAGCCACTATAATACTGAGACCTCATTAAGAAATTTGATTATATTTATATATATATTTATTAGTTCTATTTTTGATATTTTGGTGATCGGAGCTAACAGAGAACGGAAAAATCTTTTTATTGTGTCTGAAGAAACCGTTCAAGCAGTAAGGGCTTTTTGAAATATTATTAAAGAATAAAGCACTGGGCATTGATGACATTCCCATTGAAGTATTACAGTAATCTGATGCAGCTGCTACAATACTTACAAGGCTCTACCAGGAAATTTGGAAGACAACATCATGGCCAACTGACTGGAAAAGATCTGTTATACCAATACTGAAGAAAGGCGATCTGACTGACTGTGGAAATTATCACAAAATTGCTCTGATCCCACATGCCAGCAAAATTCTACTCAAGATCATTCAACAGACTACAACCATACTTGGAACGAGAACTGCCTGAAATGCAAGCAGGGTTCAGGAAAGAGCAAGGAATGAGAGATGTCATTGCAGATGTGAGATGGATCCTTGAAAAGACAAAAGAATTCCAAAAGGATATCTACGTGTGTTTTATTGACTACAGCAAGGCTTTTGACTGTGTAAACCATGAGAAACTCTGGGTCACATTAAGAAGCAAGGGCATACCAGAACACATGATCATTCTCTTGCACAATCTTTACATTGATCATGAAGCAACAGTTCGTATGGAACAAGGAGAAACAGAATGGTTTAAAATCAGCAAAGGTGTACGGCAAGGCTGCATACTTCCCCCTACCTGTTTAATTTATATGCAGAACAAATCATCAGGACTGTATGAAGACAACCGAGGTGTGAAGATTGGTGGAAGACTCATCAACAACCTTCGCTATGCTGATGATACCACATTACTGGTTGAAAGAGAAGATTGATGCCTTTGAATTATGGTGCTGCCGACGAATACTGTGTATCCCATGGACTACCTGAAGAACAAACCAGTCGGTGCTAGAGGAGATCAAATGTAAGCTTTCCTTAGAAGCTCAGATGACAAGACTTCGACTTTCATTCTTTGGACACATCATGCAAAGAGAGAGATCATTAGAGAAAGTCATCATGCTTGGCAAGGTTGAAGGTCAACGCAAAAGAGGGAGACCAGCAATGAGGTGAATCGATACAATAACAGCAGCTATGGGTACCAGTCTGTCAACAATGAACCACCTGAATGAAGACCGAACACAATTTAGGACAACTATCTAGAGGGTCACCATAAGTCGACACTGACTCAATTGCACTTAACAACAACAATTTTATTTTTAGTTTGTGTTAATTTATTTTATGCTTGGTGTGGATATCTATATTCTCAGTGTGTGACCAAGGTCAGGTATTCTTTTAGTACAAGGCTTCTATGTAAAGATCAATAGTAATCCAGTTTGTTTCGTTTTATGACTAGGTACTGTATATGGATATTCTAGGGCCCACTGCAATAAAAATATTTAGAAGGATGTTTACTAAGTTTGGTTAACTGTTAATGTGGCAGATAGCGCATGCTATGTATCTGGGTGTATTAACAGATAAGGCAAGGAGACTGCAAATAATGCAGTGATTTTCTGCACTCTCTGCAGAAATCATGTTATCCTCATTCAACCTTCAGTTGTGCTTTACCACTCCTACTCATAAGCATGGCCTCTGCCTTGACCTCGTTTTCTTCTCCAACTGCTCACCCTCAAATCTCTCCAACTCAGTTCTGCCCTTATCTGACCATCACCTGCTAACCTTCATCCTTAATCACCTCCCATCCTGGTCTCGCATGATCTCCACCAACATGCTTAGGAATTTTTACCCTATCGACCTTTGAGCTCTCTTCACTGCTGTCTTATCACCTCTTTCCTCCACTATGTCATCTGAATCCATTGATGGAGCAGTATCTTCCTATAACACTACTCTTCTCTGCTCTGGATGCTCTGGCTCCTCCCATTCCATGTCCTGTGAGGCATACCATACCTCAACCCTGGCTATCCTCAACAACTCCAACTTGTTACCTATGTTCCGGTGTCCGCTCAGTTGAGTGCCTTTGGCTTAAATCACATACACTAGATGACTACCTACATTTCAAATTCATGCTAACCTTTTTCCAGTCAACCAAAGCACTCGCCAAGCAAAAGTACTATGTCCATCTAACTAATTCTCTTGCCTCTGACCCTCACCATCTCTTTGCTACACTCAACTCTTGCCTCAAGGTCCCTCCTCCCCCAATTCCTACTTCACTTTCTGCCCAGACCTTGGTTGACTTATTCCATGACAAAGTCCAGATGATTAGCCTTGAATTCTCTGCAGGGTCACCTCCACCTCATCTTCCCCCTCTTCAATCCCAAATCATTCCCTCGACTTTGGTCATCCTTTCTTCCTTTTCTGAAATCACTGAGGAGGAAAGTGCAAATCTTCTCTCCTCCTCCAAACTGACTACCTGCTCCTCTGATTCCATTCCCACCCGTCTACCAAGCTCTATCTCTCCTGCTGTCATCCCTTCCATCTATCATATCCTTAACCTATCACTTTCCACTGCAACTGTTCCTATGGCCTTCAAACATGCTGTGGTTATACCTCTCCTCAAAAAGCCTTCACTAGACCCTGCCTGTTCTTCCAGCTATCGGCCTATCTCTCTCCTCCCCTTTGCTTCAAAACTACTTGAACAAGCACTTCACCATAGGTGTCTTGACTTTCTTTCCTCTCAAGCCCTTCTGGATCCTCTGCAGTCTGGCTTTTGTCCTCTATATTTCACAGAAACAACTCTTGCCAAAGTCTCCAGTGACTTGTTCCCAAACAAATACAAGACCCTTTACTCAATCCTCATCCTTCTTGACCTTTCTGCTGCCTTTGACACTGTGGATCACCACCTTCTCCTCGATACCCTGTCCTCATTTGGATTGAGGTTTCTGTTCTGTCCTGGTTTTCTTCTTATCACTCCTATCACACTTTTAGTGTATGCAGGGCTGTACTGAGCCAGAATCATGCCCCGTGTGACTTGCACATCGGGCACCCCCGCCCCTGCACATTCATCCAGCCGCTGCCTGCTCTTACCTTGCTACTGCCGCCCTCTGTTTTCTCCACAGCTGCGCCAGCAGCAGGGCAAGAGCAGAAAGCAGCTGGATGGAGGTGGGAGAGGGGAGGCGCACCCAATGTGGAAGTCACAGACACTTTAAGCGGATCTGTCCCTCCCTGCTCTGATGTTGCGTCAGAGAAGGGAGGGACCAGACCTGCTTAAAGTGCCACAAAAAGGCTTAAGAGGCACATTTTGGCTGCCTGCTGTTGCCCTGCCATCACTGAGAGAAGAAAAAGTGGTGGCAGCAGGCCAGCTGAAATGCACCCCTTAAGCCTTTGCGCCCTGTGTGGCTTCACCGCTCACACAGGGCTAGGTATGGTACTGAATATATATTCTGCTGTATCCTCCTCTACTGCCATCCCACTTTCAGTCAGTGTACCTCAGGGCTCTGTCTTGGGGCCTTTACTTTTCTCTTTCTATACTCAGTCCCTTGGGGCACTTATTTTCTCCCATGGTTTTCTGTATCATCTCTATGCTGATGAGTCTCAGGTCTACCTCTCTTCACCTGAAATCTCTCCAGGAATACAGTCCCAGATCGCTGCCTGAATGTCTCACTGCCATCTAAAATTGAACATGGCCAAAACTGAGCTCCTTATTTTTCTCCCTAAATGCACCTCTCCTCTTCCTCCCTTCTCTATTTCTGTGGATGACACTACACTCTTCCTCTTTTCCTTAACTCGCAACCTTGGGGTCATCTTTGACTCTACTCTCTCTTTCTCTGTGCACATCCAACAGATAGCTAAAACCTGCCGCTTCTTTCTCTATAACATTGACAAAGGTTATGCCTTCCCTTCTACTCACACTATTAAGACCCTCATCCACTCACTAGTCATCTTCCGGCTTAACTATTGTAACCTGCTCCTTGCTGACCTCCCTCTGAATCATCTCTCTCTCCTTCAATCTGTTCAAAATTCAGCTACACGGCTTATCTTCTGCCAGTGTCACTATGCTCATGTAACCCCTCTTCTCAAGTCACTTCACTGACTCCCTATCAGTTTCCACATCCAGTTCAAACTTCTACTGACCTACAAGTGCATTAATTCTGTACCTCTCCTCTCTTATCTCACTCTACACCCCTCCTCAGGAACGCCCCCTCCTCAGGCAGATCCATTTTATCTGTGCGCTTCTCTCCCACCTCAACTCCAGACTTCATTCATTCTGTTTTGCTGCTCCATATGCCTGGAACAAACTACCTAGGATTATGCATCAGGCTCCTTCTCTAGCCCTATTCAAATCCAGGCTAAAAACCCACCTCTTTGAAGCCGCTTTTGGATCCTGATGCTTCTCACTCTCTTGTCCACTACTTATGTGTATGTAGTCCCCAGTTTTGTCTTGATTAGATTATAAGCTCGATTGAGCAGGGACTCTGTCCTACGACTATGTGTACAGTGCTGTGTATGCCTTGTAGCGCCAGACAAATGATTAGTAGTAGTAGTAGAGTAGGCAGGATAATGGACAGAGAGTGGGTGTATCTGCAATGTGTGGTTACCATGGGGGCCAACAGTGTGCAGTAACCATAAAAGTTGCAGAAAGTGTGGGTGCTCATAATGCCACCTTAATGGGTGGTATTATGTGCATCCATGGTGCTGCTGGGGCACACCTTCTGCAATTTTGGGGCATTATACACATACAATTTCCACTCGAGTTTACATATTTATATAGTAAAAGCATATATATAGTATAATGTTTGACTGTACATAGTTATCCCTGTTACTCCATGTTATATATTCCTGTGTTCTCTGTAAACTCAATGTTACCTGTTTGCATTGCAGTATATTTGTTCGATGTACACCGCGCTGATTTTAATAGCGCGGTATAGAAGAGATGTTAAATAAAATAAATAAATAAATAAATAAATTAGCTGTTGGAGAAAGGCTGTGCCTGCTCCCAACAGATAATGCACAGCTTTTGCAGCTAAGAGCATGCTATTTGCTTTTTTTTTTGCCACGTTAGCCACAAAACCCTAACGTGCTTTAATAAACAGATTCCCTTAGACTGCTGCTGTTCTCCAGGTAGGCTCCTTGTGTGAGTTTTGGAAGTAGATGCTGCCTTTGGATCCCGTTAGTCTCCTGTTCACCTCCTATGTGTTTTCTTACCATTACCCCTAGATATATCCTAGTCCCCGCTTGTGTTGTCTGTCTTGATTAGATTGTAAGCTGTTATGAGCAGGACTATCTCTTACATGTCTCTCTACAGCACTGTGTATGCCTTGTAGCGCTGTAGCAGCTGATAAGCATGCAATAAATAATACCAGGAGTCAGTTCAAAGATCCAAGCCAATTTATTGTGCACAAGGCCCAGAGTCAAGCTTCAAAAAGGACTGAGCAAAGCTCTTACTGAAACATATTCATTTTATACATTTCTTTTCAGTTTGATACATGCAGACTTTCTATTGGTTCCAACGCCCCCTGCACCCATCCAATCAGGGACCCTCCTCTAGGATTGTTCTAACAATAGCACAGTTTCTAGGTATTGATACAATTCTACTGCAAGGTCATTAGGCTCAGAGAATGTGAGAATGCAGAACACTGGAATATATCTATCATCAGCATGGAAAAAATGAATAGAGGATTCATACAAACTTATCAAAAGCAGTTTAAAGCGGATTCTCAAACTTCTACTGACTTTGGTCTTTCTCAGCATTTATTATTTCTTTTTTTTTTTTTTTTTTTTGGGTTTTATAAGTTTTTATTAGCAACTTTTTCACATACATTATCAACCTTACCATGTACAGTACTATCAACCGTTGCACTTACATCAGACACATCCTTCCCATATACATTACTATCAACCTATCAACGTTTACACAAACAACAAACTATGCCTATCACTATTCACACCAGTGGGCTAGCTATCATCTTATACAGAGATCCATACCCGCATTCCCCCATTTTTATACCCCTGCGCAATCCTAGGGTCCAGAATTACACACGGGGTACTAGCCAATCTGAGAATTCACAATCAACTGGCACAGAATAGCATGGACCTGTCTCTTTCTACTATCCCTTGCACCCCTTAAGCTGGCAAGGTGAAGTCCTCTCTAACCCCCTATTCTCCCTCCCCTCCACCCCCCCAAACCCCCCTCCCCCCACCCTCCCTCATGTAACCATTTCCAAACCCCCGCCCACCGCTTCTCAACTTGCTCCCCTCTCCCCCTCCTCTCCCCCGTCATTTTATACATTGCATATAGAAAAGATACTCGTCCTGCAAAACTCGCTATGGAAGGCAAATTCGGCCGCTTCCAGTACCATGCTATTTCACACCTTGCCGCTGTCACGCAGTACCAAATGATTCTCCAGTCCCCTTCCCACCTCCCATCTGGTTTATGCAGAAGACACATTTCAGGACCCAACACAATACTCGCCCCCACCATGTTATTTATGCACTCCCCTATTTTGCGCCAATATTCCCGCACTACTGGACACGTCCACCACATATGCAGCCAAGAGCCATGCTCCCCACACATCCGCCAACAATCATCCGTCTGACGCACTCCTGCCCTATACAATCTCTCCGGTGTGAGGTACCAGCGAGTCAATACCTTATAGGCATTCTCTCGCAGGGATGTGGCAATAGAGAACCTAGCTATGCCCATGACTATCCCCTCCCACTCTTCCACCCCCCACCCCCCACTCCACCTCCAAATCCTTTTCCCACTCTTCCATATACTTCAGCTTCCTTTCCCCTCTAGCAATCAGACCTCTATAAATCCTAGAGAGCATCCCTTGTTGCCCCACGGAGCCTAGACAGGCCCCTTCAAACCACTCCCCTCCTCCTCTCCCTCCCTGCTCCCTCCCCTTCTTCCGAATCACCGAACACATCTGCAGATACGCGAACCTATCCGACTCTCCTAAGCGGTATAAATCACGCATTCCCTCAAAGTCTCTACACTGCTGTCCAACCACCAGCTGGGAAGCCTGGGTCAGGCCCCGCGCCTCCCATCTCCGGAGTACTGCCGCCTTCGGGCCTATGCCTTCTGCACAACATGCCTGCAGGGACATGGTGGGCGACCATTTCTTTTCTCCCACCAACCGCCGCCTATATCGTCTCCACACCTGCAGTGTATGTTTCACTATCGGATTCTGACCTCTGTCTCCTCCCCCCTCCCATACTATTCGTTCTAGCTCCCCTGGTTGATACTCGTCCACCTCCATCCTTACCCACTGCTTATATGGTTCCCGCATCCACGCATAGACGGCTCGCAATTGCGCTGCCGCATAGTACAAACTAAAGTTAGGGATCCCCATCCCCCCCTCCCCCACCATCACTTGCGTAGTTCTGGCCGCCACCCGTGGCCTCTTCCCCCCCCAGATAAATCTCTCCACCTGCTGCTGTACCCGCCGTAGCGCTCTCCGGGGTATCGGTATGGGCAGTACTTGGAAGAGGAATAGAAACTGGGGAAGAAGCATCATCTTCACCGACGCCGTCCTCCCAAACCACGAATAATACCCTCGACTCCAACCCTGCAATCGCTCTTCCACCCGCCCCATCAGTTTATGATAGTTCAGCGCATATAAAGCCTCCAAGTTCCTCCCCAGCTGTACTCCAAGGTATCGAATCGACGTCTGCGCCCATTTAAATGGGAAACACCGTTGCCACTCCCGCTGCTCCCCCTCCTCCCCTACTATTCGTAATATCTCCGATTTCCCCCAATTAATCCAAAAACCCGCCTTCTCGCCGTATTTCTGTATCTCACTCATCACTGCCTGTAGCGTTTCGCGGGGGTTCGTGATAGTCAATAAAATGTCATCTGCGAAAAGGGAGATTTTGTATTCCTGACCTCCCACCCGAACCCCCGCCACCCCAGGATTAGCCCTCAACCTTGCCGCTAAGGGCTCGAGGGAGAGAGCGCAAATAATAACGGGGATAACGGGCATCCCTGCCTAGTCCCCCGTTCCAGCGGAAAGAACTCAGAATAGCCTCCATTTACTCGTACACATGCTTTTGGGCTACAATATAGAGCCCCTATCCATTGCACAAACCCTGGCCCAAACCCTAATTGTCCCAATACGGAGTATAAAAACGACCAAGACACTTGGTCGAAGGCCTTTTCCGCATCCAAGGAGACCAATAAAGTCTCCCTCCCCTTCTTTTGGGCCGACCAAATCACATTCAGCACTTTCCGTATGTTGTCTGCCACCTGTCGGCCCGGCACAAACCCCGCCTGGTCGGCATGCACCAGTTTCCCCAAATGCTTATTAAGTCGAGTCGCCAGTACTTTTGCCAACAACTTCGCATCTACATTTAATAAAGAAATGGGCCGGTATGACGCACACACTCCTGAGGATCCTTCCCTTCCTTATGAATGAGGGTAATACCAGCCCATCCCATGGTCTCCGCCAATGTCTCCCCCCTGCGAGGACTATTAAACACCGTAGTCAGCGGTTGCACTACCTGGCTACTAAACTGTTTATAGAAGCGCGCCGTTAGGCCGTCGAGCCCCGGGGCTTTGCCGGCCTTTAACGCCTTAATGGCCTGCAGGACTTCCTCCGGTTGGATTTCCCTATCTAGCCCTTCCTGCTCGTCCGCCGTCAATACCGGGAGTCCAGCACCTCTCACATACTCCATAATTTCCTCCCGTGACCCCCCTCCTGAGCCTTATACAATTTGCTATAGTAGGCCACAAATTCCTCTCTGATGCGCCGAACATCCCGCACCCCTTCCCCCCTGCTCTTGATCTGGGAGATCCTGTTCCACTCCCTTCTCTTCTGCAGCTGCCTCGCGAGGTATTTCCCCACTTTGTTACCCCCTTCGAAGAATCTCTGCTTCATTAACTGTAGGCGAAACTGGATCCGTTCTGCCTCTATTGCATTAACTTTGGCTCTGAGCTCCAAGACTGTCCCCCTATGCCGTCCTCCCCCCTCCTGCATATCCCTCTCCTCCGCCTCTCGTAATTGCTGCCGCAACTGCTCCTCGTGCTCTGCCCTGTCCCTCTTAATACGTGCCCCCCACTTAATGAACACCCCCCTCACCACTGCCTTAAAAGCATCCCAGAGCACTCCCTCTTTTACTTCTCCTCCCCCATTCTGCCCAAAATACTCTGGAATTAGTCTTCGTAGTTCAGTTATCACCCTCGCATCCTCCAACAGACCCTCATTCAATTTCCAAAATTGTCGTCCCTTATCTTCCCCTGCCACCCGCACTATCACCACCACGGGGGCGTGATCGGACCAGGTAATCGGATCGATTTCCCCTCCCATGATCCTCCCCACTAATTCCTTCCCTACCCATATGGCATCTAATCTAGAATACGTCCCATGGGCCGCTGAGTAGAAGGTAAATTGCCTTCGGCCCGGATTAAGCATCCTCCACACATCAATCAGACCATTCTCCTGCACAAAGCGCTGATAACACTTCCTATCCTTCCCCCTCCCTTCTCGGTGGCCCGTCGTGTCTCTCCCCACCTCCCAGGCCAGATTAAAATCCCCCCCACAGATTATCACACCCTCCCCCATTGTCGCCACCTGCTCACTCAAATCTTCCCAAAACTCGGTTTGAGCTCCCGTAGGGGCATACACATTCACCACACAGAACCATTCCGTCCCCTGCTTCACTCGCAGCAAGAGATATCGTCCCCCTTTATCCCGGGACAGCAACTGGACCTCAGTTTGTGCTTCCCCCTTAATGAGGACCGCGACCCCGCCTTTCTTTTTCTCTTTAAGATTAGAAGCGAATAGGCGATGCTTGTACCCCTTGGGTTGCAGCAGTGTCTCGTGCTTTTTCTGTAAATGTGTCTCCTGCAGCATTACTATATCAGCATTATGTCTCATTAATTCTTTATACAATTTCTGTCTTTTCCATGGTGAATTTAAACCTTTAACATTCAACGTTAGTATTTTCAATTCCCCTCCTACTCCCCTACCCCCCCTTCCCTCCCGCTGGCTCTGTCTCTTCCCCCCTCCCCTCTCCCCCTCCGCCTCCCCCCCCTTCCCCCCTTCCTCCCCCCCTTCCCTCTTCCTTCCTCCCCCCTCCCCCCTCCCCCCCTCTCAGAATTCTCCGCTGTGGAGACTCAACTTCCATATCAGCGACCCCCTTCCACCTCACCACCAAATCTTCCCCCATAGCCCCTCCTTCTCCCATCCCCCCTACTCCTCCCTCTCTCCCCACTATCCCTTCCCCCTCCTCACCCCCACTGCTCCCCACCCCTCCGAGCACCTCTCTTCCCCCCTAAACATTGCCTATCTCTCCCTCCCTTCCCCCCGTAACCTATTATCCTATCTTTACCCCTCCCCCAAGCCCATCAACCAACATAGTTAAAGATACCAGTCCTTAGTGGAACAGCACCGCTTAGCCAGTCTCTTGCTCTGGTGCCGGACTTCGGTGACCACTTTTAGACGTCCTGGCTAATCTCCTGCCGCTCGCCCTCTGCCATTTCGCACTCTCCGTCTTCCCTGGTCTGGCTTCCGGACGTGATGAAGTAGCGGTACTATCAATCATCTCAGGTAGCTGCTCTGCTCCCAGCTCTTGCAAGGCTTTCCAAGCCTCCGCGCTGGATCGTACCGTCCGCGATCTCCCTTTCACCGTGATCAATAATCCAAATGGGAACAGCCACTTGTATCGCAGGTCTGCTCTCCGCAGGTAGGCCGTTACTTCTCTGATCTCCCTCCTGCGTTGCAGCGTGCCCTGGGACAGGTCTTGATATAACTCCACTTTGTGTCCCTCCCAATGGAAGTTCCTCAACTTGCGGTTGGCTCCTAGCAGCAGTTCCTTGTTCTTGTAGGAGCTCAGGCATACTACTATGTCTCTTGGCCGATTGTCTCGAATGGGCCCCAGTCCTCTATGTGCTCGTTCTATATTCAGGCGGGGAACCTCCGCGTCCTCCCCATATCCAGCTTCCACTAGGAGGCGTTGGAATATTTTGTAGGCCACTTCCTCACTATTCTTGTACTTAAGCTCTTCCGGCACTCCACGCACTCGGAGATTGCTTCGCCGAGAACGATCTTCGAGATCCTCTGCTTTGGCTTTAAGGGCCTCTTGCGCCGTCTGCAGTTCATCCCAGCTCTGCTGGAGCTGCGTCAGAGTCTCACCTTGACTATCCAACCTGGTTTCAGCTTCATCCACTCGTTCGCCCAGCTCCAAGATGTCCTGGCGCATCGTCCGCACGGCCTCCATGATCTCATTTTTCACCCCACACATCTCCTCCTTCAGTTCTTCTTTTAACTCGAGAAGCCACTGCTTAATCTGTTCCGCTGCAGTCAAGCACTCCTCCCCACCTTCACTCGCTCCCGGGCTATGTGGGGTTTCCTTCTCCGGTTTGCCGGTTTTCTCCCCTTCCTTCCCTCCTTTGGACATAGCATAGGGGGACCGAAACTCTGCTAATTTCTTTTTCATCAGGCCCTCTTTTTTGGCATTTATTTTCTCCATGATAGGTCTGAGCCCGTTACCCCCAGCCGGCTACCGGGCCTGCACTTTGGACTCACCTCCTTCTTGTTGCTCTTGGATGAGGGGAGTGGCCAGTTGTTACCCCCAAACCTCCACAGCGGCTGATGCCCTTCTCAGAGGGTCTCTGGTTTTTGAAGAGCCTCCCGGAGGGCCCACTGCCACTCCTCACCTGGCTGGTGGCAACTCTCCCACTGCTTTCCTCTGTCAGCAGACTGCAGCCTGTCTCAGATTCTTGCCACTGCTCTGCTCCCACCACGTGGCTGGCTGCACTCCACCGGTAAGGTTAAGCACCACAGCGTCGTGCAGGGAGGTGTTATTGTACCCTTACGTTCAGCTTCCCCGGCTAAAGCGGGCTTCTCCCAGCAAGAAGTGCTCCTCTCTGCTGCCGCTCTCTCGGCCCACCTCCCGGCGTACTCGGCTCTCCACCGTTAGGCCGCACTCCCACGCGGTGCTGAGCTGCCGCTCCGGCGGCGCGTACGGTTCCCTGCTCGCCGTTCCGCTCTCTCGGGTCACCGGTGGGGTTGGGCTGCTCTCCCTGGTTCGCTCCCGCTCTCCTTTCCGCCCTAAATACTGCCTGTAGGGGCTTTTGCAGCTTTATTTAACTCATTGGTGGCGGAGCTCCCGCGCTACGCCGCCATTCAGGTGGATGACGTCACCGGAAGTCCCAGCATTTATTATTTCTAAGTGGGGTGGGGAACCCAGGCCTAGTTTACAGGCCTCTCATACATTCTACAGGCTATTATAGGCCATAGCCTACCACATTCCCCCTTTGATTATTCTCACCCGCAAGTGAGAAAGGGTGAGAATTAAATCACATATTATACTTGCGTAAAAGCATCATTTTGGGGTATAGGGTAATATTGCCACATAGCTAAAACTTTTGTAGCTGCCTTCCGTTCTACAGTGCTATCAATGGCTGCTGGCTTTACTCGACTGTGATGAATCCAGGGTTCGAGTTCTGCAACTTTAACTGCTGTTGGAGTTGATAAGATAACAACATAAGATCCCTTCCAATGCGGTATCAACGGTGTCTTTCTCCACTCTTTAATCCACACCGAGACTCCAGGCTTGAGAGGATGCAGGGGTTCTGTTAGATGGATGGGGCAGCTGATCTTGTACCCACGTATGAAGACTCTGCAAAACAGAACTTAAAACCAATAGTTCTTATCTAGTAATTTCAGATCCAATCTGTTTCATATCTCCTTTTATTCCTTGTACAATAGGCGGGGTCGCCTATACAGAATCTCAAAAGGGGAAACTCCTAAAGACTTAGTAGGGGCTAAGCATATCCTAAGAAGGGCTATAGGAAGAACCTGGGGCCACTTCAGGTGAACTTCTTGACAAAGTTTAGACAACTAAGATTTCAGGGTTCTATTCATACGTTCTACTTTTCCTAAATTCTGAGGTCTGTAGGCAGTATGCATCTGATAATGTCAATATCTCGGGGTCATACTTAATGGACTTGCCTCCTGAGGTTATCAACCCTCATTCTTTGTACAGGGCCCCGTGTGCGTGCAAGGTTGTAAGGTCATACTTGGAATCTGTGTACACATTTAGACGGAGCCCTTTTCCTATTATCAGTGCTCTAGTGAGAGCTATCAGTTCAGCTTTCTGTACTGAAGTCCCCGGGGCCAGAGCTGAGGACTCAACTACCAGATCAAGGGTCACCACTGCATACCCGGCACAACGATGTCCATTGATGACGAGACTGCTTCCATCCACAAAGAAAGTCTGTTCTGGATTCTCCAAAGGAACATCAGTAAAATCCGGGCGACTTGAGAATACAGTGTCCATAATTTCTAAACAGTCATGATCAGGGGGGCCAGGACCAATTGGGAGCAACGTAGCAGGATTCAGAGTTTGACTGACCTTCAGTTGCAATCGTGGATTCTCACACAGCATACTCTGATACTTCATCATTCGTGAATTCGTGAGCCAGAAACTCCCTTTGTGTTCCACGAGGGTCAGAACAGAATGTGGCACAGTAACTTGAAGATTCTGTCCCAGAGTGAGCTTGTCTGCTTCGCTCACTAGAAGGGCTGTAGCTGCAACAGCTCTCAAACAAGGGGGCCAGCCTTTTGCAACCACATCCAATTGTTTTGACAAATAGGCTACTGGCCGTTGCCAAGATCCAAGAGATTGAGTCAGTACCCCTAGAGCATTTCCTTGTGACTCATGAACATAGAGACGGAAAGGTTTCTGGACATCTGGTAGACCCAGAGCTGGTGATGACATCAGAGCGGCTTTTAAAGATCGAAATGCTGCATCCTGTTCAGGTCCCCATTCCAATGGAGACCTCTCCATTCCTTTGGTAGCTTGATACAATGGCTTTGCCAACAGAACAAAATTGGGGATCCATATGCAACAGTACCCTACGGCCCCCAGGAAGGCTCTTACTTGCCTCCTGGTGGTTGGAGTGGGAATACTGCATACAGCTTCTTTGCGTTCCGGTCCCGAGCGTCGAATTCCACTGGACAACTGGAATCCTAGATATTTAACTTCAGTCTGACATAATTGTGCCTTGGCTCTTGAGACTGTATCCAGCCTCATTTAGAAGGTGCAAGAGTTCACTAGTGGCTTGTAGACATTCACTTTCTGAATTTGTGGCTATGAGCAGGTCGTCCACGCACTGAAGAAGAACCCTTTGTCCTGAGTTCACAGAGTAACTTGAGAGATCTTGATTTAAAGCAGCATTGAAGAGAGTAGGTGAATTCTTAAATCCTTGGGGTAATCGAGTCCAGGTAAGTTGACCTCGCCTTCCTGTTGTAGGGTCTTGCCATTCAAAAGCAAACAAAAGTTGACTGGTGGGGGCTAGGTGTATGCAGAAGAAGGCATCTTTCAGGTCCAGGACAGTGAAATGAGTAGCTTCGGTGGGGATCAGTCCCAAGAGAGTATAAGGATTTGGTACCACTGGGTGTATAGTTTCAGCTGCATCATTTACCCACCTCAAATCTTGTACTGGGCGGTAATCCCCTGTCCCATATTTCTTGACTGGGAGAAGGGGGGTATTCCAAGGTGACTGGCACTCCTTGAGAAGTCCATACTTCAGCAGTTTCATCAGATGGCAGTGGATACCTTCAATAGCTGGTCGAGGAAGAGGATACTGCTTCACATGCACTGGTTCCGCTCCTGGCTTGAGGGTGACAACGACAGGGGCCATGTTCTTTGCTAGGCCAGGTGGATTATCCTCCGCCCACACTCCAGGCGGAGCCAAAAGATTGGTGGGTATACAGGAACTAGCTGGCTTGGTTGGAGATACATTATAGAACCGCCATTCTTCTTCTCGGGGGACAGTCAGCACCATTAATCCAGCAGGCTTTACAGTCATCTGCATTTCTCCTCCTTCAGCAAAGGATATCTGCGCCTGGAGCTTAGCAAGCATATCTCGGCCCAAAAGTGGAATAGGGCACTCAGTCATATACAGGAACTGGTGCGTTATTTTCTGCCCCCCTAGTTCACACATGCGGTTCTGCAGGAATGGCTTAGTGGCCCTAGCCCCAGTGGCCCCCAACAATGGTGACAGATCGAGAGGACAAAGGGGCTACTGGCTTTGCCACCACTGAGTGTTCTGCTCCTGTATCCACCATAAAGTCTATATATTGGTCCCCTATTTTCAAACTGACCATAGGCTCCTGGGGACCCAGGGTGAACTTGGAGCCCGGTCTGGCCTAGTCTTCATCCATGTCAAAGCCCGTTGCAACTGCCACTCCCTCAATAGCTTCTTCCCTCTCTCGCTGGAACTGTGCTGGGGTCATTCCTCCACGACTCTGAAATCGACCTCCTGTTCTCCAGGGACTCCCTCCTCCCCTCCTGGGGATGGAGTCAAAATGCGGGCATTCACTTCTCCAATGTCCTTCTTCTCTGCAATGGGCGCACTGATTTGCACCCAGTGGGGTCCAATTATTTTCACGACCCCTTCCACGTCCTCTGCTCCTTCGATTGGGAAAACCTCCTTTACGTCGTTCAATTAAAGCGGCAGCAAGAAGATCTGCTTTCTTCTTCATTTTACGTTCACTTTCTCTGTTACGTTCATTTTCACGATTCACAAACACTTTCTGAGCAACTTCCATTAACTGTGCTGTATTCATGCCCGCAAATCCATCCATTTTCTGTAATTTTCGTTTTATATCTCTCTGGGACTGACTGACAAAGGTTGCATTTACCATACGCGAATTCTCCTGGGCTGCTGGATCGTATGGGGTATAGAATCTATAGGCTTCAGATATTTTTCCAATATTCATGGCTTTCTGGCCTCCCTTCTTTAGGCTTTGCATGAGGGCTTGGCAGAACCGATTGAGGGCTGTCTGCACTATTTGGATCCCACTTGGGGCCATCAAGGCTGATGGGTCTGCATAATACTGTTCATTAGTTCAATCAAATCCTAAGGTTTCTCAGTGTAGGAGGCATAATGCGTCTTTCAGTTCAGTAAATCAGTGGTGGAGAAAGGCACATTAACAAGACTGGTCGGCCCTACCACGACCTGGCCTTCGGTATTAAGGGTGGGTAGGCCCTGGACCTGGCGCAATGGTATAACGTGACCATCCCTTTTACTGGTAGTGGTACTTCTGAAGGCATACGGCAATCGGGACTGTCGGGGTTCCACTTCATGTTCTTGGGCACTGGCTATGAGTGACCCTGAACTGGCAAATGAATCCCTGCTTGTAGTGTCATCGGTGGACTGTGGCCCACTCGGAGGCACTCTGAACTGGGCTGGGACTTCCGGTCAAGAGGGGGTGCGTGTCCTCCTGCTGCAGAAGCGGCTGGTGAAGTACTTGGGGTACATCTGCAGGGAGGTGTCCCACCCTGCCCCAGGCTCTGCCCGGGGTGGTGGCAGAGCTGAGGGGACTGGCCTATAAAGATACTGGGACGGACAGAGTGGAATGTCTGGAGATTCTGGGGCAGAATAAATGGGCAGCTTTTTTGAAAGAAAGCTTGATTGTACCAGGCTGGATACACAGTCAGGCCCTGTGTATAACATTATATTACTATAATCCCTAAGAAAGAGTTAATATCATTTGTAGCTCCTTATTTAATACCATCCTTGAAAGCTCTGTAGAAGAAACTGGGTGAAAGATTTTACATAACATAAACATTAGTCTTGTTATTAGAAAGATAAGTAAAAGGCAAGTTGTTTACCCAGCTTCACAGTCTCTCAGTCTCTGGTCAGAGATAGCAAACTGTCAGTGTTAGGATTAATTAGAATTAAGGCCTACATAGTCATGTCTGAGAATATATGTATGTCTTTTCATGACTGTCTATGACATGCATGCCTATAGAAAAGTATGTTATGAATATACGTAACACTAGGTGTAGAATAGAATATGTATATTATGAATATACGTGATGTGAGACGTAGAATAATAAAGTGAAATTATGCTGTGTAATGGAATATTTACCCATAAATAAAGTGGCCTAAAGCTATGATATCAGAGTAAACATAGGCAAAGGCCTAGCTTGCTCTCCCAAAGCTTTGGTGGATTTTATGATACAAGTGTGTTGTGTATTATTTACAGATTTGTATATTATTCAAAGAATTGTGATCAATTAACCTTCTCCTTGTTTTGTGTGCAGATTTCTGTAACCCAAGAGCCCTGCCTGTTTGCAGGTGAGGGGGGGGGGGGGTGCAGAGTACTCTTTCAGTTTGTGCCATGACTCGGATAGATCTCTGCATTCAAGGCAAGGGCAGAAGGTGCCTGAAGATTTGTGAGTATTATGAAAATTACCAGTGATGGGTGATCTGTTAAGGCAAGGGCAGAAGGTGCCTGAAAGATTTGTATTATGAAAATTACCAGTGATGGGTAATCTGTTAAGTAGACAGGCTCCGTCTCAGATGCGTGAGTGGCATGACAGAGCTAGGGCTTTAGTGTTTAAGAAAGATAGCCCTTCTTATTGTATGCTTCTATTGTATGTATGAGAAGCATGGCGATGTAGCCATCGATTCCGTAGCACATAGGGATTCAGTGACAAAAGGTAATGTGAATTTTCAGTTTCCTTGGGAGGAACCTTTCTCTGTAGATAAGGTCCATTGCCTGAGATATGAGTTAGCGGTTGAAGGTAAACAGTGCAAATGTGCTTACATGGTGGGAACGGATGGTACATGATGCAAAACATTGGAATGTTTATGTTTTGAAACAAAAGATGTTTGTGTTAAGAAATGTAATTAATGACCAGCTGAGCAAGTGTGGGTCACTTGTGTAGCAGAGCTAAGAGAAAAAGAAAATGCTTAAAGAGCAACAGCAGTTAGGGGGAGTAGTATTGTGTATTTTGGATATTTGGAATGTCTCCCAGCTCAAAGAATTGAGAGCACGTTTGAACCAAGAAACTGAAAGTGTTGTACTTGTAATAAGAATTTTAAGAATGGCAATAGGTCATAGTGTTTCTGTTGCAAAAGAATTAAGTGTTTCTGATGAACTTATTGATAAAATTGAGAGAGATTTAGACATTATGAAACTTACAAAGAGGAGTGTGATCAATTATATTATGATCTAGGCTCTATTCAGGATGTTCTACACCAGCAACATGATTTATGTTCTGCCACTGTTAAACTGAAGCAGCTGTGGGAAATGATATTGTGACTACTTAAAGAAGTGTTTGATTTGGCTAAAATGTTTCCTAACTACAGGGATAATCCTGGTAGATGTGTCTTTATGGTCTCAAATAATTAACAGTTATAATCTTACTTGGGCAGATCTAGATAATTTGCTCAGATCTGTTTTTTTTTTAATCCAGCTGATTTTCATAGGGTCACTCATCCAGTTCGTGACAGACCCTGTGATAGATTTCCAAGAGAAGACTCAAAGAGATAATTTTGTTTTTGTGTAAAGAAAAAAATTTTTTAGAATTCCTTACAGTAGTATGCAAACTTGTAAAGGATTGGTCGAGATTAACATCTCTAAGGCAGGATAGGGGTGAAAAAGTTGCAGATTTTTACACTAGGTGTATGCTAGCTTTTAAAGACTATTCTGGTGAGGCAGAAGACACACCTTCAGGATTTACTAATATTTTTGTAAATGGATTGATTCCAAGAATAAAAGAAATTTTAGAAACTTCAATAATAGATTGGCCAGCTAGAACAGCCGATGCAATTTTGGAAGGGGCTCGATACAGTGAGTTGAAGTTCCTCAAGGAACAACAGGAACAACAAACCAGATTAGATGTAAAAAAAGTGAAGTTGCTTAATTTGCAGATTGCTTCCATGCAAACTCCCATGGGAAGGGGGGGGGGGTAGATTCAGAGCTAGAGGAGGTTATGTGAATTCTCAGCGAGGGCGTGGACAGTCCAGAGAGCTGCGTACTTGTTACACTTGTGGAGAGGCTGGACATTTGCAGTGAGACTGTCCTCAGAATTGGAATCCTGATGGCCAGAGAGCTGATTTCCCTCCTCCCCCTCCAGTACAAGCTGAATTCACTCCAGTATATCAGTGCTTCTCTAACCCAGAAGATTGTGGAGGTGATACATGGGATGCATGACTATTCCTGAATTTGACTGTAACTCCTCAGGGTGAGTTAGAAGCTAAACTGGGAGGTTCTAATTTGAAATTTGTTATTGATACTGGAGCTACAACATCAGCACTGCGTTTACAGGATTTGCCTGCCATCTATCATACTCAATTAGCACAAGCACCGATAGTACATTGTGAAGGCATTGAGGGAAACATAATTCCTCATCGTAGACTTTGTCGTGAGCCCTCTCAGTGCACCTACCGGTGAGATCAGGTATTGCACTGGGCCTCAGTGTAACTGGCCTCCTGGTAGTTGTAGCTGCTGCCAGTTACCAAAAATAGTTGTGGACAACCGATATAAGGTAAACAGGGCTTTATTTCCCTTTCCCAATTAGGATATTTCAATATGTACAAAAACAAAACATAACCCTTCTTGGGTAAAACAGAAAGAAAACTGCAACACAAAAATGGCTTTCTTTCAGCTTCTAAACAGAAATATATTTTAAACACAGACCTGTAGCCACAAAGAATAAGGCTTTCTCTTCACCTTGTTAGGCTGCTTATTCTTCTCTATCTTAGGGAGATTATATTATCTGCCAGAGACAGGCTACAATCCATTTCTTCAATATGCTCTTCAATCACAGAGGCTTCACATTGCATCGGCTCCTCAATAGGAATTAATACCTCTTTACTTTCTCCCTGTGTGGGCTTGGCAAACAGTCCGTCCTGGCTGTGACGTAGTTCTTTTTCACTAAAGGAAAACTGTTTGTTCTTACCACAATTACTGCTGTTTTGGTAGTAGGAGCCTCCCCTCTGCTGACCTCTGTTTGGCAGGCTATAGAATTCCCCTGCCCATCTATTAGGAGGAATTACTCCTGCTCTGAGCTCTGCTCTGTTCAGGAACCTGGAGCCAGCTGGAACTTCTGACGGCAGCCCTTCTGAAACTCTGTGTCTAACGTACCTTTCAGAGTGTTCTACATCTGCAGGTAACAAGCCTTTCCTTAGTTTATTATAAGGGTACTGGAGTTTCTCTGCTCCCCTTAGGCTGGCTTTGGAGGTCTTCTGGACTTCCACAAACTGTCCTTTATTTATTTATTTATTTATTTAGCAAACACTTGTATACCGCTACTTCCAGCGATCAGAAGCGGTTTGATTTAAGTCTTTGGGATATGTCACAAAATCAAGACAGGAAGAATGGGGCATAGATAGAAAGAAGAGGGGTAATACACAGCACACATCTCAGGGTCTAGATATAGCCCTCCATTAGGTATCATTCATATGTACAAAAGCGATTCTCCTTTAACTATTTACATTTGACAAACAGCTATTTGTTTCTTTTCAACTTGTTGGATTCACAGCTGGCCATAGTGGCAGTTAAATAGGTGAGTTTTTAATTTTTTTCTGAAATCGAGTAGGTCTTTTGTTGCTCTCATCTCATGCGGTAGGTTGTTCCATAAAGTGGGGGCAGAGAGGGAGAATGCTCTGCGGCCAGTACTGGATTTTACATGTCTGATGCTGCTTGGGACTATAAGTGTGGCTTCGCTTATGGTTTATCTCCAAGCCATGAACTCCCCCTTTTTGGACTGGAATAAAACTTCCTGGCTTGTACCTTTTGTCTTCTGTCTCTGCTCCAATCTGGGCTGTTACATCCACTCTCACTCTCTGTGTCAAGCTGTCTGTACCTTTCATTCAAGCATTCCTCGGACTCACTCAGACCTCCGTTCAAGCTTCCAATGTGGTAATTAGACACGCTCTCTTCACAGCTTCTCTCGTCCTCCTCATGCATCCAGTTCCTTCTCTGGGTTTCTCTCCAGCCCCTGTCCTGACTCTTGAGCTTGCTCCTGCTCTCGGTCCTGGACTTAGTCCTGTTCTCCAACTTGTTCTGGGTCTGCCTAACTGCTTGTGAGCTGAGTTTATCTAGGTATTTCCTAGCTGCACCACTCCCCAGCTGATTAGAGTCAGGTGAGAACCTCCTGGCTTCCCTACTGGCTGGGTGTGTCTCCCTAGCTTGTGACCTCACTTGCTTACGTTGCCCATGGCAACTTTCCACCATGTGCTTTCCCCAAACGTTATTATTTCCCTGAATTGCACTATCCTCTGTCTCCATAGGGGTCACTAATGAGTCTGCTCTGTGACAACTTGAATATTTACCTTTACAGATTGGAGAGATTGTATATCCAACTACTTTTCTTGTGGGAGACACTTTGCCAGTGAATCTTCTAGGTCGGGATTTTTTGGTGTCACATCATGCTACTCTATCCTGGATGGGTGGCACGTTCTCTTTCCAGCTGTACCCTCTCTATGAAGTGCCGTCCCCTGCAGATGCCAGTGTTGTTCATCCGGCGCTTGAAGACCTTCCTTCTACTTTGTGGGCAGTGCCAGGATCTAATGTCGGGTGCCTTTCTATTCCTCCTGTGAAAATCACTGTGACACCTGGAGTTCAGCTTCCTAGACTCAAGCAATATCCATTGCCAGCAGCTGCCATTGAAGGAATTCGTCCTGTGATTGCGGATCTCCAGAAACAAGGTGTCATTTATCCTACAACTTCATCATGCAATACTCCAATCCTTCCTGTGCTAAAGGCTGACGGTAAGAATTATAGATTTGTACAAGACCTGCGAGCAGTAAATAATGTGATTTTGCCAATTTTTCCCTTGGTACCTAATTCACATGATACCTGGACGCAGATACCTTCAGGGACTACCTGGTTTTCTGTTGTGGATTTAAGTTCTGCTTATTTTTCAGTGAAAATTAGCAAAGACAGCCAATTTTTATTTGCCTTCTATTTTGACAATAAGCAATATACCTGGACCACTTTGTGTCAGGGGTACACTGATAGTCCTGCATACTTCTCACAGGCCCTAAGAACTGCATTATTGGATGTAAAGCTCGACCATTCCTCTTTAGTACAATATGTAGATGACTTGCTTCTCTGTTCACCAAATTATGAAAGTTGTTTGTCAGATTCTTTGTCTTTATTAGCTCATATTGCTGAATTAGGTTTGAAGGTTAATTTGTCTAAGCTGCAGTTTGTATCTCAAAATGTTACTTTGCTGGGTGTTGCCCTAACACTCTCTGGTCGTGCAATTACCTCTGCTAGATTGAAACCTATTTTGTCATTGTCTTTTCCAGCAACACCAGTGTTAATGCGCAAGTTTCTGAGTTTATTAATTTTCTGTAAACAATAGCTAGCGAATTTCTCAAGATCTTACTGCTCCGCTTTATGCTCTCATCTTGGAAAGAAGGATCTGAAGGCCTCATTGTACCCACATTATCACAGTGGGAGGTTTGTTTTAAATGTAAAAATTGCACTGGGAAATGTGCCATGTTTATTGTATATGATTATTCTTTACCATTCAAATTGTATGTGGCTATTTCTGATTCCTCTGCTACCTGTGTGCTTTTACAAGCTTTACCAATTGGTTGCAAGCCGGTAGGCTATTTCTCAAAGCGATTTGGTGCAGTGACTTTGGGACTCCCACTATGTCTACGTAGTTTAGTAGCAGTGGCTTTTGCAATTGAAACTTACTGATTTTCTGGTTCTACAGCGCCCTTTTTGTTCCATCTAACCAAGACTCAGCCTTTGTCCTCCACACGTTTTATTGACTTTGGAATTAGTCATTTCTCCGCTTCATGTTTCAGTATGTACTACATCAATATGCAACCCTTCAACACCTGTGGAGGAGGATGGGTCTCATGATTTTTTCCAAACTATTTTGACATTTTCTCTACAAGATGGGCTATGCAGTCACAACAGTTAATGATGTAGTGGAAACAGCTTCTTTGCCGTTTGCCAGTGCACAGTTAGCTGAAGTGTTTGCATTGACACGTGCACTTGAACTTTCCAGGTATCTTTCAGCAAATGTTTATGCAGATAGTGCCTATGCGTTAAGCATTTTATGAGATTTTGGCAATATTTGGCAGCAACGAGGGTTTTTGACTTCTGCTAATAAACCAATTAAACATGCTGCATACATTCACCATTTGTTACAGGCTGTCCTCTTGCCAGCACAAGTTGCAGTTTTGAAATGCAAAGGACATTCTTCTGCTGAAGATTTTGTGTCAAAGGGCAACCATTTTGCAGACCACGAAGCATGGCGAGCTGTTCTTCAAGCATCAGTGTCCCAGACAGTGCTGTATTTAACACTGTCTAATATGACTTTGTTTTCCCTTTCATCTTTCTTGCAGCAACAGCAAGATACTTCCTTTGAAACCCAGACTCTGACTTCGTGGGGTGCACCTGTGATGCTCAGGGCTGCTGGAAAGAGGATCATCTGCTTATTTGTCCTGACAGTCTTTTGTTTCTACTTGCCCTGTTCCTGCATCTTAAGCTTTACCGCTGTGGCTATGAATTATGTCTTTTTGGTTCTCCGGTATCACCTGAACTTCTGTTATTTTTTTCTTTGGCACAGCTTGTCTGCACTTTCAAGACTGGCACTGTAGGGTCAGCTTAGGGTCAACAGTTATTAAGATTTCTGCCTTCCGAACTCTTTTTGATTTTGCAGCCTGTTTTGCAGATCTGCCCTGTGCCAGAGGAGGGAGGTGGTATTTGTCTGGTGGTCACTTGTCTATTCTCCGGATGGGTAGAAGTTTATCCCACTACCAGTATGACTGCTGGGGTTGTCATCAGATTACTGATCACTCAGTTTATTCCTGTTTGTTCTTTCTTCTTGTCTGGGTCCAGCCTTTGTTGCGAGTGTCTGGGAGGGTATTGAAAATTTGGTTTGGTATTAGGAGACAACTGCACACTCCTTATCATCCGCGAAGCTCTGGCCAAGTGGAACGGATGACTAGGACACTCAAAGGTCACTTACGCACTCTGACACAGGATTGGGCTACAGACTGGACGGAAGCCCTTCCCTTTGCCCTTATGGCAGTGTGTAATTCCCCCAGCCTGACACCATATGAAATAGTTACTGGACGTCCAGCTACTTCTCCACATGACTTGGCAGTTATCCCAGATCCCCAATTGTTGCGCAGCGATATTTTGACTTATTGCTCACGGTTGCACTCAGTCCTGTCTGTTTCCCCTTTATTGCAAGTGAATCCTCAACGAGATGATAGAATCATCATATCCAGAATCATCAGAATCATTATATCCAGAAGTGAAGTCACCAGATTGGGTCCTGTCAGACGGGTGCCTGGGTGAGAATGTTCACAGTCTTGGCAAAGGCATATACCGGTATCAATATGATTTGCAAGGGATTGTGGGAAATGCAGTCCATTCACACCAGACACAGCCGCTCACAATAATTAGTTGTGCTTGAGTGTAAAGCCAATAAGATATTTATTTATGGGGTTATTTCTCCCAACACAGATATGCTTGGTAGCACATAAAACAGGATACTTGCTTTCAGTGTTAAACTTAGAAAAACAAAATCAGGAAAACAACAGCTGAACTTGTCAGGCAATCAAATAAAAAGAATAAAGACCTGGTTGGTAACAAACTGGTCTTTTCTGTAGGCTTTAGCTAATATTTTCTTAGCAGTGCATCAAACAACAAACAAAACCCACAAAGAAGGGAAAAACTGTTCTTTTCAGGTTAACTTCTTATATCTTCACACATAGACTCAGAAGTGATTTCCTCAGAGTTCACAAGCAATTAGGTAAGGCTCAATTGCTAGCAGTTACCCAGCTGAAACCCCTTAGCTGGCTTGCTTTCTACTGCGTGGCTCAAATCCCACTCAGGAGCTTTTCTGAGTAGATTAAAGAACAAGTTTGTATTTCTTTGTGATGGTTGTTGTACTTTGTAACAGTAAATTACCAAAGGAGTTTAGACAGAGAGCAATCCATGTATTCACAGCCTGTATCTATAACCGCTCCCCCTTCTTCAACAATCATGGGTTCAATATCATGGATTGGCACAGAGGAATTTCTCAATGGAGCACTCTCAGGAGAATACTTGTTTCCCTGCTGTCTTTCAAGGGTATAGCTAGGGCATAGATCAGTGTTCATACCTGAGCTTCCATTGCTGTTAGAGTTCCTCTCTAAATAGCCTGGCCAGTATGTAGTCCAGTTCTTATGTCCAGCCTTCCAATCCAGATCCCTGGACACTGGATCTCTCTTCACATACCTTCTGGCATGGGTCCTAGGGTCCCTTCCAAGTGCAGCCGTCTCCCTCACAGGTACCGTCTGGAGATTCCTAGCTCTGCAGCACCACTCCTCTGGTTTTCCCCAGTCCAATGGTGTATGCTGGCCTTTTGAATGTCTCCCAGTATACGTACTGCTCTGGACTCCTTTAGACCTCCCAAATGCTTTTCTCTTCTTTCTTCCAAAGGGTTTCTTGCCCTCTCTGTCCGTCCGCTCTGGCTTCTGCTTCTGATGATCCTCCAGATGATGAAGCTGTCCAAGATCATGAAGATGTCCAAGCTCAATCTGAGGATAATTCTCTGTAGAATAAACTCTACCTTTATTCTGCTTAGATGAGTGCTCCACCCTAGCACAGCGCAGCTGTGCTGAATCAGGCCCTGCCCTTTGAGATGAGTGCTTGGGGATTACCTCATAGCCCTCTTGATTGAACACACGTTTCCCCACTTCAGCTCCTCTAATGGCTGTTGGAAACCTGGTGCATTCTGGGACTGGTAGTCTTTTATGGAAAAATTCTGTTTTCTTATTTCTACCAGAACTGACAGGTTGCTTGTTCAGAGTCACTTCACCTTTTCTATAGCTCCTTCCTGAGCTATGATAAGCTTCCTTATCACAGTCCTGATTAAGAATTTGCATTGGAAGACACTTCTGGCTCCCAAGTTTCTAGGTCCATTTCGTGTGCTCCTGGTGGGATACTCGGCTTGTAAAGTGGAAGGACATTCTCGTTGGATACACCTTACACCGTGTAAAAAGGCTCCTTCACAGACTCCAGACGGTGGCTCCCTTCATCAGTGAATCAAGAAAATACAACACAGAGACTTATTGAACATTACATTAATATTACAGAAAAGATCATCAGGATTTATGTGTCTTTTGAATGGACTAATTCTGCAAAAGACCTTTGTCCAGCATTTACACTACTGATTAGGTGGATATAGTTAGTTTGAATTAGTATTTTACTGATATATATGCAATGACCTTTTGGCACTTAACCTCTACTTTATGAAAAGTTTGAGAATTAGAGGGTAGTTATAGCTATACTATATATCTTCATCATATTAAGAGTAGGTGTATTTTAGTTTGTCTAAGAACATTTATTTTTGGAGTAATTATAGTCTCAGATATTTAAAGGGTTGCTAAAAATGTTTCCATATTTGGTCTTAGTTGTGCTATGGCATATTATTGTTAATGAAGCAGTACTGCATTTAGAATCTTGGGAAAGTTATGGGGAATATCCAAATATTTTTGAGTCACATTTACACTCAATTACAAAACATTTTAATCTGTCACGTTGGGCGGTCTGCCTTCCAACTGCCTTTAAGGTCCCCTCCAATATGTTTTATGGCTCAAGGTACAGGGAAAAAAGGTAGGGGACACCCCATGGAACGTTTGTAGAATAATAATGCTACATAATTCTTCCATCTGGTATAAGAAAGCCCACGTACAGAAACCTTATATTTCCGTAGTACAATTAATGCAAGTTCAACGGAATCAAGTGCATGATTATGACTTGTTACAGTATAATAGTTCTGGCTACCTTTTGAATGACTCAGTCCGAGACATACCTAACTGGAGTTGCCCCTTATTAGGATATTACCATCCCTGGGAACGTAATCTATCTGTAGGAATTAAGGAAATGAACATTACTCAGTGGGCTTTGAATAATTGTACACAGAATCTAGTCTGTCCCCGCAACTTGACAATTTGGGAAAATGGATTAGTGGCTTTAAAGGGAGACTATTTTGTGTGTGGTAATCTTGCATATACAGAACTTCCCAGAGGTTGGTCAGGTACTTGCTATGTTGCTCAGTTAGATACCCCGTGGCGGTTTTTACCTTACCAAAATGTTACTTTATTATAAACCTTGAATAATTCCTTAAGAAGATGTTTCCCCTCAGGATGAAGCCATTTATTTATTTTATTTTTATTTATTTTATTTATTTATCTATTTCTTCTATACCGCCCCTTCCAGAGATCAAGGGCGGTTTACATGGAACAAGTCAACAGTTTTGTATACTTCTGTATAACATTACATTGAACAGAAATTTCCAACTTTTTACAGATAATAGTGTGATGAACTGTCAAAACTATTTACATTTTGTATACTTTTGTATACTTCTGTATCATTATATTAAATAGTAAAACAATTTCTAACTTTTTACAGGTAATAAGGCGATGAACTGACAAAACTATTTACAATGGTTATTTACAAAAGGTTATATACAATGAGTTATAGAGTAGAATATTCATTGGTCATGTGGGAGTGCTATTATTCATTGGTCATAATAGCAGCACAACAGTTGGTAGACTCTACAAGTCCTTTAACTAAATCTCAGATAGATGCATTTACAGGTACTGTTTGGCTCTCAACCTTTGGAGCCATAGCACCCACTAGAGAATATGGTATCCAGATTATGCGATTACAGGCAGTTGTTGAACTTACAGCCCTGGATCTCACAGAGGCTATTAGCGTGTTACAAGGTGCAGTAGACAAGGTGTCCACTTATGCAGCTCAGAATCGCATGGCTTTAGACTACCTACTAGCGAAGGAAAATGGCGTATGTGGCCTAATTTCTGTTGCAGTATGCTTGATGATGAAGGGAAAGTAGTGAAAGGCCTACTAGATAAGGTTAGGAATCGTACATTTGTATCAAGAAGTAGTTATGTAAGTTCTTTTTCTGCTTTTTTTGATTCTGTTTCTTCTTTCTGGTGTTTATTATCTAGGCCCTTGCAAGGCATATTAGCTTCATTATTTGGCTTATTAGGAGCTCATTTTAGGAGCATTAATTCTTTGTGTAATATCTGCTTGCTGTAAGAAATCAGTGGAGACACTGACCCCTAAAATGATGATACAGGTTGACCCAGAAGCTAGCTACGATCCATTTTTAATACCGATGTCTGAGTTTCTTTATCTGTGAAATGATTCTTTACAGAATCAGAGGAAGGACTGAAAGAAAGCTTGATTGTACCAGGCTGGATACACAGTCAGGCCCTGTGTATAACATTATATTACTATAATCCCTAAGAAAGAGTTAATATCATTTGTAGCTCCTTATTTAATACCATCCCTGAAAACTCTGTAGAAGAAACTGGGTGAAAGGTTTTACATAACATAAACATTAGTCTTGTTATTAGAAAGATAAGTAAAAGGCAAGTTGTTTACCCAGCTTCGCAGTCTCTCAGTCTCTGGTCAGAGATATCAAACTGTCAGCGTTAGGATTAATTAGAATTAAAGCCTACATAGTCATGTCTGAGAATATATGTATGTCTTTTCATGATTGTCTATGACGTGCATGCCTATAGAAAAGTATGTTATGAATATACATAACACTAGGCGTAGAATAGAATATGTATATTATGAATATACGTGATGTGAGACGTAGAATAATAAAGTGAAATTATGCTGTGTAATGGAATCTTTACCTATAAATAAAGTGGCCTAAAGCTATGATATCAGAGTAAACATAGGCAAAGGCCTAGCTTGCTCTCCCAAAGCTTTGGTGGATTTTATGATACAAGTGTGTTGTGTATTATTTACAGATTTGTATATTATTCAAAGAATTGTGATCAATTAACCTTCTCCTTGTTTTGTGTGCGGATTTCTGTAACCCAAGAGCCCTGCCTGTTTGCAGGTGAGGGGGGGGGGTGCAGAGTACTCTTTTTTTTTCAGACTTCCGGGCCCCCCCCCCTTGTGGTTGCTACTAATCTCCTACACTGTTCCTCATAGCAACGCTTTATCCAGGAGGGCTTTTTTTTCTTTTCACAAACACTTAACCAGGAATCTAATCTGTATAGGGGAATTGATCAGGGAACATTTTCTGTACAACCTGATAAACACGGGAAACTATACTAATATCAAAGGTGCCCTCACGAGGCCATGAAGTGACCAACACTGGCCACTCCCTTTCACAGAGCATTGCTAATCGAGACGGAGACATTTTAATTCCGTAGTCTCCAGCAAATCCCTTGCTAAAATTCCTAGTCATACATTTCAACAGAATCTGCGTGGACTCTGACCCCCCCCCATGATGACGTTCTTGACAACAGAGGGGGCGGGCAGTCAGGCTGCATTTTCCTGTGGACTAAGCATAATGGATGTGTGTGCTCATTCTAAATAGGAACAATGTAGATAAAGTCCTTAAAATATAAAACTATTATTTCCTAACATGACGGCCGCATATCTGTTACGTATGACTAGAATAAAAATACTTGGCATGAAACTAACTGCCAGCCGTAATCAGCACTTAAGCTGAACAATGTCTCTGCAAAAGAAATTACTTTAAATTTTACAGTTTAGAAAGCAGATATTCAAAGGACATACAACGGATACTTCTTCATAAAGTGGGTGGATATCTGGAATGCATATACTCCCCTTTTCTCTTTTTTTTTAAATATATATATATTAACAATAAGTATGTCCTCCATGAGGTGCTTTCCACAGTATATAAAATCCCATTTTACTTTTTAATTTTGCTCAATAGCATACGCAGTCAAAACCAAATGTATATATATCAAAAATAAAATTCAAGCACGATTAACTCCTCATTCACTCAGGATTTAGATCATTTTCAGTTGTGATCTGGTAACTACTGGCTCGGGATGCTTCATAGTCCTGTCAGGGTTCTTAACCTCTACTTCGTAGGTCAAAGGAAAAACAAAATCAGTTTCCTTAATTTCTCTATCATTTCTATTTGGACCATTACAGTGTTTGCTGAAGACTGAAACATAAAAAAACACAAGACAAGGCTAAGCCCACAAATGCATTATACCTAACAGCCTATCTGATCAGGTATTTCTTTTTAAGGAGTCTCACCCTGCACACTAAAAACTGAACTAAACCCTTCCCCCTGGATAATTCTGAAAGGTAACATACCATAACAAGTAATACTAGCTCTACAGAATCCTTCTCACTTGGTCCGTACTCGATATTCACAAGAACAGTTGAAGAGCTTGAAAGGGGTTAATAAGAACTTAACCCTTTCCAGGCTGAGCCCAAAACTGTCGGGATCCAAAATTCTGACTAAACATTCCTACCAAATGATATATAATACATGACCATAGCAGAAGGAACATCACTATTAGAACATATTGAATAAGACAGGTACAATTTTCCTGAAATAAGCACAAATTAACCCAGCTGCAGAATGTGGATTAAAAATTGAAAGTAAGCCTTCAAAGGGTTAAAGGATACTAAACATTCCTTTCTACGGGCTGTGTGAAAGACACACCCCTTCTCTCTCTGCTTGCTAGAGACTTGCTGTGCTGGAAAAAAAACTGAAATCAGTGAGACAGCTGTCTTTGTACTTAAAAGTGACTCCTGAGTTAGTTTTTCCTTCTTCTTTCTTCTTTTCTTAGTAGTACTATTCCTTAATCGGTAAACTGTTTCACAAATTACCCAACAGAATAATCTTACATTATACCAGAAGGGAAACCCGCGGTTTCAACAGATAACAAAAATCAGATACAAACAACAGACAGTAAGGACAGGTAGGATGGCTGCAGGAGTCCGTGCAGCCCACAGAACAATAGGGAGACAAACACCAAACGCTTCCTTCTTTTAGCGACCTGGGCGCGGTCGCCCATCCAGGAACTGCGCTATTCAGGAGTCCGCTCTCACTTAGTCTTATGTCTCAAGACTTCTCAGTCACACAAACAGTCATACCAGCAACAAGAAATCATTTTTCAAATGCCCAAGGTTTTACTGACTAACTGACTATCCCAAACGAAAGGGTCGATGGCTTCTGCTCCGCTAACCCTTATGCAGAGCGTACTAGGACCGCCCTTATGAGAAGTGATCAAGTTCTCTCGTCTTGCGCACTTATGCAAGACTTTCCCAGTTAGTCTATACCAAATTTGTCTCACATACTCATGCAAGACTTTCCCCAGGCTTCACCGACTCAAATGCCCAAGGTTTTCTACTCACCGGATCCGGTTCCCGATACCAAACCAGTTCATGGGTTGGATCCTGGACTCCCCTCGGGTTCGGAGGTGTTGGCCAGCTGGGCCCAGTGTTCTGCCGAGGCAAGGCAGAACCTCCCCGATACAAGAGGACTGGTGGCGCCTGAGGTTTCCCCTGCGGTCGGACAGACACGGTTCCAACCGGGCCAAACCTGGAGGCGAACGTATGTGGTATATTCACTTGAATACCATCCACTACTTGCACATTCCTGGCCAAACGCTCCAAGAATATGTAGCAGCTGATAAGCATGCAATAAATAATACCAGTTCAAAGATCCAAGCCAATTTTATTGTGCACAAGGCTCAGACAGTCAAGCTTCAAAAAGGACTGAGCAAAGCTCTTACAGAAACATATTCATTTTATACATTTCTTTTCAGTTTGATACATGCAGACTTTCTATTGGTCCCAACGCCCCCTGCACCCATCCAATCAGGGACCCTCTCTGGGCCTAGCACCCTGCTCCCTCCTCTAGGATTGTTCTAACAATGGCAGTTTCTAGGTATTGATACAATTCTACTGCAAGGTCATTAGGCTCAGAGAATGTGAGAATGCAAAACACTGGAATATATCTATAATCATTATGGAAGAAATGAATAGAGGATTCATCCAACCTTATCAAAAGCAGTTTAAAGCGGATTCTCAAACTTCTACTGTTATAGCAAACGCTGTGAAAAGCTCTTATTCAATCACTCACCCACAGAAGGAAAACTCACAGACAGGCTGGAATACAAACAGGAACTTTTAATGTGCGCACAGGCCCAGACAGAGATACCAGCAACCTCCACAAGAGTCTGAGCCCCAAGGGACGTCCTTCAATGCCTTATATACAGTACAATTTTAAACTCATTCTATAATCCCATTTGCCACAGGTAGTTCCTGTCCACCAATCAGCAGCCCCTGGGGAAGGTACCTGGGTGACCTGTCCAAACCGGTGTGCTCTGGTCTGTTGGTTTCTGGGCTAGGGGATACTGTGCTCAGACCTGGAGTGGGGGAAGGGTGTCTACTGAAATAGCAGGCTGATTACTTTATGTAAGAGCCTCATGGCTTGGGGGAAGGGTCAGGCTGATCACTTGTGTAAGAGCCTCATGGCTTGGGGGAAGGGTCAGGCTGATCACTTGTGTAAGAGCCTCATGGCTGCCTCACTACTAACTTTGGACTTTCTCAGCATTTATTATTTCCGAGTGGGGGTGGTGAACTCAGGCCTAGTTTACAGGCCTCTCATACGTTCTACAGGCTATAGCCATAGCCTACCACAGCGCGATACAAATGATAAGTAGTAGTAGAAGTTATGGTACAGTAGATTTTCTCTATAGGTCCTGAGTAATTTTTGTAAGGTTTTCTGTTACCTCACAATATGGCCATGACTGGTGAAGGTTTATATTGCTGATGCTGAGATGACACTAGAACCCAGAAATTATTTTGTGTATGTTGACAGTGTCTCCTCAGGACCTTTTTAATGGGTGCGCCACCCGGCTAATACAATCTGATGAATCGACATGGCAAAATAATGAGCAGGAATAGAAAAAGAAAGGCGACTAATTATGTTGTCTGCTGCCAACCAGCTTATAATGCTACTCCTTCATGCCACCTGGCTGGCAAAGGTTTCTGGGGAGAACACTGGTCGAACTCCATGGAGAAACGTCCTCTGCGCTGATTACTGGGACAAGCTGCCGACACATGTGCAAGGAGTAAGGCATGCTCTCCTTGTTTAGCGCAGACTGTTTGCGTGGAACTTATTGCATGCTGTGGTTTGCTTATAGCACCGCGGAGCAAAAAATCTGCATTAAATTTGCAATAGGAAACCTTGCATTAGAGCTTCAGTGCCGGGCTGTAGAGCAGGGTTTCAGAATAGAGCATCAGAACCTGTCAAAGTGCGTGCGACTACCTACAGCTCCCAGGGTTCTCAGCGCAGTCAAGCTAGTCGCGCTCATTCTAACGTAGGACCCCGCCCCCCATTCTCCCGCCCAGTCCTCTCCAGCGCGCCCTTCGCGCCCCCGAAGAGTGTTTCGCCGTCGACGCACGCCCAATCGCCCTTCACCTTGGTTGTGACGCGTTTGCCGGCGCTCGCGGCCGTCTCGGGGAGTAGCTGGCGTGCTCCGCGCGCTCTCTCTAGCGAGTGTGTGGTGGCGGCTGCTGCGCCTGGCGCGCGGTGGTGTCTGAGGGGGAGGAGCGAGGCGTGGGGCAGCCATGGCGGACGGCGAGGCGGACCCGCTGTCGCTCTCTTCGCGGGCGTCGCCGGCCGTAGAGGATGCGGGGCTCGGGGCGGCGTTTGCCGCGATGCTGCTGAACGCCGGTCTGCTGGCGCTGGTGCTCGTTGTGGCCTACAAGCTGTACGTGCGGTGGTGGGGCAGGCCGAGCGTTCTCGGGGCGGCTCGCGACGCCCAGGCCGCCTCCTTGCCCAAGATGAAGCGGCGCGACTTCACCCTGGATCAGCTGCGGGAGTACGACGGCGCCGCCAGCTCGCGCATCCTGATGGCAGTCAACGGCAAGGTCTTCGACGTGACCAAAGGCAGCAAATTCTACGGGCCCGGTGAGGCGGCCAGTGTGTGCGCTTAGCGAGGGTATCCTGGGGTAGAGGGTGCTGTGGGTGGAGGTGGACGAGCGGAGCCCCAGAGTGAGAAACCCCTGGGAGCGCGCGTAGGGTACAGGAGCAAGGGTGCCCCAGAGCTCAGACCTCTGTATGGCATTGGTAGCGGCAGTGAAAGGGGGCGAGGGTACTATTGAGGTTAGACACCCTATGTGATTTGAAGGCTGGTAGGGGGATTTGTGTGATAGTGACCTTGCCTGTTAAGGGTGACCCTGTGTGCTAGTGCTCTTGTGCTGCGCTTGGTGATAGTGTCTCCTGCCACATGTTGTCATTACCTTAAAGGCATCTCATTAATCCCACCTACTATGTTCTAAAGGATTATAGGGAGTGTTGCTAGTTGGTAATAATTAATCTGTGTGCTATTGATGCTTTGTAGAACTAGAGAGCAGATTGAGAGATTCTGTACTTTTTACCATGCATTGCCAGTATAGGTAATCCTGTATGGTGGAGTGCTCTGTAGAGGCAGGGTTCCTGCTAAGAGACACTGTGCTAGAATGTGCAGGGTCAGAGGCAGCACGCTTGATGTGTTAGATGGTGGCTTTCAAGACATTCCAGCTGAGAGAAGAATCTTTACAGTAGTATATAGATTGTGTCTAGGTGGAGGAGTAGCCTAGTGGCTAGAGCACCGGCTTGGTAACCAAAAGACCAGGGTTGGATTCCCCTGGCACTCCTTGTGGCCTTGGGCAAGTTAATTAACTCTCCATTGCCTCAGAAAAAAGGCCTGGCAATCTATTTCAGGCCACGCTGCCAAGAAAACCCAGGACTGCTGGGCTGCCAGGAGTCAGCATTGACTCAAAAGCACATATTGTATGAGACTGTGTGATATTAGTGTGTTGGCTTTGGTGAGAAATATTCTGCCATAGAACAGTCAAATAGTCCATTTTCGGAAAGAAGACTTTACATCAGTCTTATTTTCATGACACATCTCTTCATGCATTTTGGTGTTTCATGCAATCCAGTGCTGCAAATATTGCACTGGATTAAAAATCAAAATCTTGCCATTTAGTCAACAGCAACAGTTCTCAATCCAGTCATGATTAAATTGGCTTGTGATAACATTCTATATCATTCTCGTACTGAACAACATCTTGTAATCATTTAGTGAAAAATTAGTTCTTAGCTACAGTGCAAAACAAAGCTGAAATTCTCTTATGTAGAACAAACCAAAAATAATTTGTAGTTGGAAAGCAAAACTGACATCAGCCATAGTTTGGCATAGTAAGTGCCTCCCTTGGCTTTATAATGCAGATTTCTGCATAAAACACATGTTTCTGACTTCAGTTTGGACAGTGCTTCCCTTATGATCACTGTTTTATACCTGGGAACCCTAATCTTCATGCTATATGCCCTTCAAGACAGTAGTCATTTAATCATGTGATATTTGTTTTCTCAAACATGCACCCTAGCATTTTAATTTCTGTTTTGAGATAAGTTTGCTTTAGAAAACATATGACCTCATATGTTTGGGAGTTGTAGTCGTTGAATGAAACAGTTGTGGTTCCTGAAAAGATGGTACCTGATTGCTGCTCTTACTCCTTGCAGTACGAAAAAAGTATACCCGAGTATCAATCTGGATTAGAAATAACATCCTCTGCAGACGTTTAGGCTAGATTTATTAAAAAGCATTACAGTTCTAGTAATACACATTTAATGTGTGTTTTACCCCTTTTTATGCAAAGGGACCTAAGAACATAAGAACATAAGAAATGCCATACTGGGTCAGACCGAGGTCCATCAAGCCCAGTATCCTGTTTCCAACAGTGGCCAATCTAGGTCATACGTACCTAGCAGTTTCCCCAAAAGACACAGGTTCTGCAGTGCTTGTACTAGGTCAAGCATTGATATCCTGGGTCCCTTTTTAATAGTGGTTTATGGACCTTTCCTCCAGGAACTTGTCCAAACCTTTTTTAAACCCAGCTATACTAACAGCCCTTACTACATCCTCCGGTAACAGATTCCAGAGTTTGATTACACGTTGAGTGAAGAAATATTTTCTCTTATTTGTCTTAAATAGTTTACCCTGTAGCTTCATTACATGTCCCCTAGTCCTTCTATATTCTGATAGCGTAAACAATTGATCCACGTTTATCCGTTCCACTCCATTCATTAATTTATAGACCTCTATCATATCTCCCCTCAGCCGTCTCTTTTCCAGGTTAAAGAGCCCTAACCTTTTTAGCCTCTCTTCATAGGAGTAGCCTTCCATCCCCTTCACCAATTTGGTGGCTCTTCTCTGTAACATAGTAACATAGTAGTTGACGGCAGATAAAGACCAGCATGGTCCATCCAGTCTGCCCAGCGAGATGGCAAGAGTAGGTGCACCTGTCGCTCCGCGCAGGCCACCCCTCTCCATATCCTTGTTCAGGGGTAAACCCACCACTCCATTCGGAAGTTAGATGGTACCGTTTATTTTGTTTTTTTTCCTATTTCTGTAAAGGGATCCTCTGTGTTTGTCCCATGCCTTCTTTTTCTAATAACTCTGTCCTTTTTAAGATACGGTGACCAGAATTGCACACAATATTCAAGGTGCGGTCGTACCATGGAGCGATACAGAGGCATTATAATATCCTTTGTTTTATTCTCCATCCCTTTCCTTATGATACCTAGCATTCTATTTGCTTTCTTGGCCGCCGCTGCACACTGGGCGGAGGGTTTTAACATGTTATCCACGATGACTCCTAAATCTTTTTCCTGGGTGGTGGTTTCTAATGTGGAGCCTTGCATCGTGTAACTATAGTGTGGGTTGTTCTTTCCTAGGTGCATAACTTTGCACTTGTCCACATTAAATTTCATCTGCCATTTGGATGCCCAGTCTTCCAATTTATCCAGATCCTCCTGCAGTTTTCCACAATCCTCTTGGGTTTTAACAACTTTAAACAGTTTTGTGTCATCTGCAAATTTGATAACCTCACTAGTTATTCCTTTTTCCAGGTCATTTATGAATATGTCAAAAAGTAGGGGACCCAGTACAGATCCCTGGGGTACTCCACTATTCACCTTTTTCCATTGGGAATATTGGCCATTTAGCCCTACCCTCTGCTTTCTATCTTTTAACCAGTTCCCGATCCACAATAGTACACTGCCTCCTATCCCATGACTTTTTAGCTTTGCCAAAAGTCTCTGATGGGGGACCTTGTCAAAAGCTTTCTGAAAGTCCAGATACACTATATCAACCGACTCACCTTTGTCTACCTGTTTATGCACACCTTCAAAAAAACAGATCAGATTAGTAAGACAAGATCTTCCTTGTCTAAAGCCATGTTGGCTGTCTCCCATTAGGCCATGACTATCTACATGCTGTGTAATTTTGTTCTTTATGATGGTTTCTACCATTTTCCCTGGTACTGACGTCAGGCTCACCGGTCTGTAATTTCCCGGGTCACCCCTGGAACCCTTTTTAAAAATTGGTGTTATGTTGGCGACCCTCCAATCTTCAGGTATTACAGATTTTAATGAAAGTTCACAGATTACCAATAGCAGGTCTGCAATCTCATATTTCAGTTCTTTCAACACATCAGGGATGTATACCATCCGGTCCAGGTGATTTGTTACTATTCAGTTTATCAAATAGTTGTAATATATCTTCCCGGTGTAGCGATATTTCTCTCAATTCCTCTGCAGTATCACCTTTAAATACCACTTCAGTCTTGGGTAACATCCCTACATCTTCCTCAGTAAAGACCGAAGCAAAGAATTCATTCAGTCTCTCTGCTATAGCCTTGTCCCCTCTTACTGCCCCTTTTACCCCTCTATCATCTAATGGTCCAATTGACTCTCTCACAGGCCTTTTGCTACGAATGTACTTGAAAAAGTCTTTATTTCGTGTTTTTGCTTCCGTAGCAAGTTTCTTCTCAAATTCCCGCTTTGCCTGCCTTATCAATGCTTTGCATTTAACTTGCCAGTGCTTGTGTTGTTTCCAGACCTATTTGCTAATGTGTTTGAATGCAGGTCAATAAATCTACTACTACTTCTTAATGTACCAAAGCATGTTGGGTTATTTTTCATTTATTTATGAATGTAAAACAGATTAAACTTAATTTGTGATTAAAACATTTTTTACACATCATTGATTAAAATTAAATTAGTAAATGATTATAGCATGGTTCAGTGTTTGGAATGATATAGTGCACCACCACCACATACCTATATGATCCAGTTTAATTGGTCTGGTTTGCAAGCAGTTCCATTTTAGTAAATAGATAAGGTTTGTTAACCCACCGTGTTTTTGATCTTTCCAAATGTAATGTGTGCCTTCGAGTCGGTGCTGACTCCTGGCGACCCAGCAGCTCCTGGGTTTTCTTGGCAGTGTAGCCAGAAGTAGATTGCCAGGTCTTTCTTCCGAGGCAAGGTTAAATGACTTGTCCAAGGCCATAAGGAATGCTAGTGGGACTTGAACCCTAGTCTCTTGGTTACCAAACCCAGTGCTCTAACCACTAGTCTACTCCTCCACTCCTACTTAGGCAATTTGTGTTATGATTTTTTTTTTGTTCTGAAAATTAAAGTACTAACTATTAATAAATGTTTTCCTGTTTGGTCATTTTGTATCTCTGAGGCCCTTTTACTAAAGTATGGTAAGTGGTTGTTGTAGGGTTCAGCATGTACTGAACACCTGTGGCAACTGTTACTATGCTCCAAGAGCAGACAGAATGGGATAAATACTATTCTATTTATTTGCCCTTGGATCTATAGGGTGGGACTAGGGAGAGGTTGGGGCATAGAGTGGGCATACAGCACAGCTGCACAACTGCCCATGCACAATGCAGCCCTTGCCCTCGCCCTCCCCATGCACAATGCAGCCCTTGCCCTCCCCTCTTTTCAGTACTAACCTGCTCGGACAGGGAGTCAGCCCTGGAGGGCCTCATGCAGGGCCCTACCCCAGTTCCTACCCAAGAGGTTCCCTGGTAGTTTCTCGTGGTCAGGAGGAAAGGAACGATTCTCCTTCACTCCTGCCCCAGCTCTTGTAGCCCTCAAAACTGTGTTGGAACCTCATGTGGTAGTCTCATGACTCCTAGTGGTTACTGGTGCCATTTTGAGAGCTGCCAAAGCAGGAGTGAAGGGGGACTGCTTCTGCCCTATTGACCACCAGGGGCCCCTCAGGTAAGACCTGGCGAAAGGGTCTGGGTAGGGCCTAGAGGGGCCAGGTCTGATTGGGGTGGAGAGCCTTGCTGTCCGGGCGGGTTAGAGCCGAAAGGAGGGAATGGATCTTAGGCTCTGATCAGGGCTTGGGGGGGGGGGGCATGCTAAGCCCTTTCGTGTCCAGGTCCGTGCAGCCTACCTCAGCAGATAGTGCAGGAGCACCAATGCTATGTGCTGACGTAGAGAATATGGGCCTGCGTGTTTAAATGCAGGGCAGATGCTGGGCGTGCCCTCTGCATTTACAACACAGGCTTTGCACTTTGCATATTTTTTGGGCGCCAAACTTTACCGCACTTAAGTTAAAGGGCCCCTGTGATGGCTTGTGAAGTTAAGAGGCAGTGTTCTTGATGTGAGACATTTTTGCGCCAGAGAACTAACCTATGGGGTTTCCTGCAGGCTAGCAGTCTCTTCATTGGAAAGCTTGCTATGGATGCACATTATCTCTGTGGCAAATGTTTGTGTGGAAATGAGCTATGGGACATTGACAAAGATGATTATGCCTCGTGGTTATCATTTTTTTTTGTGTATGCATGAAAGCAAATTGATGGTATAGGTGTGCAGTGGAAGAGGCATACCTGTGTGAGGGAGAAAGGGGAGCAGACCAGAAGCATTTCTTTTGCTCCTCACTGTATACTTGTTTCAGGCCTCTGATCATGTGACTGACTATGGCACGGCTCAATAGAACACATCTCACCTATTCTGTATGAACTCCACTGGCTTCCCTTCAAAGTCGTATAACCTACAAAATACTTGTAACCACCTTCAAGCTCATCAATAACATTGCTCTCTCCCACTTATCCACACTCAACCCAAAAGAGAACAATCGTACCCAGCGCATCCAGAATAAGAACAAACTTGCTGTTCCAGTAGACTTTAGGAAATCTAAAAAGATAACAAATAACATAACATATTCTCCCACTCTGCCCCTTACCTCTGGAACGCTCTCCCTGACAATATTAGAGAACTAACTGACCTCCAAACTTTCAGAAAGAACCTTAAAACCCATCTGTTTACCCCCCCCCCCCCCAATTTTGGCAATCAAGACCTGAATAATACACTGAACTCAAGATCACCTCCTCCCCAAACATAACCCAGTGCCTGCTACCTCACCCCACACACAGATTTTTATATAGATATTTCCTAACCAACCCATCTTTGAATGCTCACTTCATGTATATAGTTAAATGTCATACCACTGTAAATAGTTCTACATTCATTTTTGTAAATGAGTATATAACCCTTCTGTATTACTCAAATTGTTGTTACCTGTAAACCGCAATTGATCTTTTGGAAATCGCGGTAAAGAAATTTTAATAAAATAAATATTTTTACCACACCGCCCCCCTCCCTCTTTTCTTGCTCTTTTGGATATTTTTGTCCTAAATGATCTTTTGAGTGGCTGCTTTATATGCCAAGAGAAAAAACAAAAGAATTTACCTTAGCAAAAATAAACTTTTATTTAAGGTGTAAGCTTAGTGCTACAGCTCTCTAAAAGCCATTGGATTAAACATTTCTTGGTAACTCTGTATTTAAGATGAGCTAAAAAATTCACTATTATAGCCATCAGCTCTGGTCTTAAGCCAGCAATTGGAGGCCCCTTGATATAGGGGATATACATTGCTGTGCAAAGCTGTTCCTATATACATTTTTTTAAGAATGGACATTCCTTTTCGTCTCTCCGGGCCAGTCCAGGAACAGTAGGGTAGTCAACCTCCTTCAGCAACTGAGGACTGAAAACACCAAAACTTTGCTGACAGCTCACTTTGCTCCCCCTGGTGTCAGAGAGCCAGTCTTTTCAGTCCTCAGCAGCTGAAGGACGTCTTGCTGACAGGCTCCGAGAGAGGAAAACGACTTTTGTTATTTTTTTTCATAGTTTGTCTCCTTGCTGGCCCTTGCTGGGTTGGTGTTTCAGGAGTCTTCATTGAACCTTTAATTTTTGGGAGAGTAAAGTTTAAATATAAAAAAAAAAAGGTGAGAGGAGCCGAGCGAAAGGAACGGGGTCACTCCTTGCTTCCTTACGCCGTGAAGGGGGATACCTTTCTATACAGCGGTGGAGGCAGAGCCTGCCTCGGGAATCGCTCCCCTTCGCGATCACACAGCACGGTTCTGGGAGCCCCAGAGTCCAGTCTCCTGTTTGCAGACTCCCATTCTTCTTGGCCGCGAGCAGCAGTGCGAGGACATTTGAGGAGACAAGTGCGGTATCAGGTGTGTATGCTTTTGCTGGGTTGGCTTCGGTTTTCGGCGGGTCGGTTAGGGTCCGCGGTTCATTCGGGGCCATTAGAGGTCGACTCCGGGCTCTTGGGGGAGCGCAATGGAGGAGTCGTCAGGGGTTTCGACTACAGGGAAGCCTCCGGTGGTCCTTGAAAAGGCGGGAACGGCGGCCATTTTGAAGCCGGCTGCCGTCTCTCCCGCGCTGCCGCACAAGTTGGGTAAAAAGAAGGTTAAAGCCAAGCCCTCTGCTCCGGTGTTAGGGGAGAACCCCGGGATGATGCAGGAGGCTCCGGGGGGTTTTAAAAGTTTTTTTTTTTTTTTTTTTGCCGGACTTTATTCTCTCCCTGCATAAGGCTTACTGCCTGAAGTTGGGGCAGGGCAGGGACATAGGTCCTTCTTTGCCAGTCTTGCCCACATTGTTGGCCTCTCCGGGGGATCCCGGTGAGGGCTCTTCCAAGGCAGGGGTTGTGCCCGCTGGAGCAGAGGAAGGTCTGGAGCAGCCGAAGTTAGATGTTCTAGGTCCAGAGGAGGGAGAGCTTCTCTCAGAGACTGGGCTAGATTTGTGGCCGGAGGACCTTGAGGAAGGAGAGGCATCTTCTGGGGAGGATCCCAATCTTTTCAGAGTATTTAGGAAGGAAGAGTTGGGTGCGCTGATTGTCCACTCGTTAGCGGCCTTGAATATTGCCTTGCCGGCTGCTCAGGCGGAGCCGTTGGAGGATCCCTTATTGCAGGGGTTTCGAGCAGAGCAACGGTGTTTCCCGGTCCATAGGGTCATTAAACAGATGATTGAATCGGAGTGGGAGTTCCCAGAAGCTACCTTGAGAGGGGCACGGGCGCTAGGCCGCTTGTATCCGGTTCCTCAGGAAGAGAAGGAGTTATTACGTATGCCGAAAGTGGATGCCCTAGTATCGGCTGTTACTAAGAAAACCACTATCCCCGTCGAGGGTGCGACGGCTCTTAAGGATCTGCAGGATAGAAAGCTGGAGTCCATTCTGAAACAAGCTTTTGATACCAGTGCACTGGCCTTACAATCTTCTATCTGTGGAGCTTATGTTTCCAGGGCTTCCATTAGGTGGCTGCAGGCAGAAGCTAGGTCAGGTCTGGAAGGGGCTTCGGCTCCAGAGGGGGCGAAGTTGGAGTCGGCGTCGGCTTATCTCGCGGACGTCTTCTATGATTTGGTTCAGATGTCCTCTAAGGCCATGGCGTCGGTAGTGGCTGCTCGCAGATTTCTCTGGCTGAGGAATTGGGCAGCAGATGCGTCTTCTAAGTCTCGGCTGAGTAGACTACCTTATAAGGGCAAGCTCCTCTTTGGGGAGGCGTTGGAGAAGATTGTGAAGGATTTGGGGGACTCCAAAGGCGGCCGTCTTCCTGAAGACCGCCCGAAAGGCCCGAAGCAGGGCTTGTCACAGCGGGGTCAAGGCAGAGAGTTTCGTAGGTTCCGGGGGACTCGCTTTGCTCCTTATCAGAGGGGGAGGTTCCTTCCGAGGGGCCAGTCCTTTCGGGGTGCTCGAGGATTCGGTCGTGGATTTGCAGGACCGCAGTCTAGCGCCTCTAAGAAGCCGCAATGAAACGAGGGAGGTCCGGGCAGAGACGCAAATCATTGCGCTTTTTCCTCTCCGCCTGGGCCGCCATTACCACAGACCGCTGGGTGCTGGACATCATTCGGGACGGCTATTCCTTGGAATTCGAACAGCCTCTGACAGGAGCGTTCGTGATGTCGCCGTGCAGAGCGGCGGCAAAGGCTTCGGCAGTTGAGCAGACGCTTCAGCGGTTGCTGCAAATTCAGGCAGTCGTGCCAGTTCCTCTGGACCAGTGCGGTTTAGGTCGATACTCCATTTATTTTGTGGTTCCCAAAAAAGAGGGGTCCTTTCGGCCTATTCTGGATCTAAAGCATGTGAACCGCTGTTAAAGAGTACCGCATTTTCGGATGGAGACTCTGCAGTCGGTCATCCAGTCCGTGAGACCGGGAGAGGTGCTTTCGTCAATAGATCTGACGGAAGCTTACTTGCATATTCCCATCAAGTTCCATCATCAAAAGTTCTTGCGCTTTGCGGTGCCCATGGGTCATTTCCAGTTTCAGGCCTTGCCCTTTGGGTTAGCCACTGCGCCTCGCACGTTCACAAAGGTGATGGTGGTAGTAGTAGCAGCAGCGTTACAGAAAGAAGGTATTCTGGTGCATCCTTATCTGGACGACTGGCTTATCCGGGCACGCTCTTTTCCCGAATCGCGGGTGGCCACCGCGAGAGTGGTAGCTTTTCTGGAGGGTGTAGGCTGGGTGGTCAATCGCGCCAAAAGTCAGTTGGAACCAGTGCAGTCCCTGGTCTATTTAGGGGCATTGTTCGACACGGCCCGGGGGCGGTATTTCTGCCGGAGATCAGAATTCAAAAGCTGCTGCGTCAGGTGTCCGCCTTCTTGCGCCTCAAGGCTCCAACGGCTTGGAGATACTTGCAGCTCCTGAGATCCATGGCGGCGGCATTAGAGATGGTGCCCTGGGCCAGAGCCCATATGCGGCCCTTGCAGCACTCGTTACTGTCCCGGTGGTCTCCGCAGCGCCATCCTCTCAGCCGGCGGTTGGTTTGTCCGGAAGAGGTAGCCAGCAGTCTGGGGTGGTGGAGCGATCCCACACATCTGAGGGTGGGAATGCCGCTAACCATGCCGGATTGGGTGTTAGTCACCACAGATGCCAGCCTCTCTGGCTGGGGGGCGCATTGTTTGTCTCTGGTGGCGCAAGGCCATTGGACGGAGGAGATGTCTCTTTGGTCCATCAATCAGCTGGAAATGAGAGCAGTGGCGCTGGCGTTGCAGACGTTCGAGGCGCTGGTGGGCGGCAAGGCAGTTCGTGTTTTCTCAGACAATGCGGTCACCGTGTCCTACATCAATCGTCAGGGGGGCACGGGCAGTGCTGTCTTGTTACAGGAGAGTCTGGCGCTCCTGAAGTGGGCAGAGGACCATCTTCTCGCTCTGTCAGCGGCGCATGTAGCAGGAAAAGACAATGTGCAGGTGGATTTTCTCAGTCGTCAGCTGTTGGATCCCGGGGAATGGCGGCTAAACGATGCCGTCTTTCACGACATCACAAAGCGCTGGGGCCAGCCGGTTATGGATTTGATGGCAACCTTCGACAATGCGAAGGCGTTTCGATTTTTCAGCAGAACCAGGGAGAGCATGTCCGAGGGCCTGGACGGGTTAGTTCAGCCCTGGCCGACGGGGGAGCTTCTCTGTGTTTCCTCCGTGGCCGATGGTAGGGCGAGTAGTGCGCAGAATCGCGAGTCATCCCGGGACGTTGATTCTGATTGGCCGAGGCGAGCGTGGTATGCGGATCTCGTGCGCATGCTGGTCGATCATCCTTACCGGTTACCGTGTCAGATGAATTTGTTGTACCAGGGTTCGATTCTCATGCCGCAGGTGGATTGCTTCTTGCTTACGGCTTGGCTCTTGAAAGGCAGCGGTTTAGACGGAAAGGTTTTTCCGTAGCAGTGGTTAATACCATCTTGCAGGTGCGTCGGCGCTCTACGTCCTTGGCCTATGTTCGCGTGTGGAGAACCTTTGAGCACTGGGGAACCAGGCACGGGGTGAGCGCTGGAGCGGCAGGGGTGCCGGACGTTTTGGCCTTTCTCCAGGACGGGCTGGATAAAGGGTTAGCGTTCAGTACCCTGCGAGTACATCTGGTGGCTATAGCTTCCTTTCGTGGTAAAGTGCTAGGTCGGAGTTTAACGTTGCATCGGGATGTGCAGCAGTTTTTCCGGGCAGTTAAGAACCTGAGACCGCCTAGGAGACCAGTGGTGCCGCCTTGGGACTTGAATCTGGTATTGAGAGCCCTGATGCGCGCTCCGTTTGAGCCAGGGAAGACGGTGCCGCTTAGAGAACTCTCGTGGAAGACTGCTTTCTTGGTGGCGTTGTGCTCCGCTCGCAGGATTTCGGTTTTGCAGGCGTTGTCCTGTAGGGAACTGTTCATTCAGTTCTTGGCGGAAAAGGTGGTGCTTCGTCCTGTGCCCTCTTTTCTTCCTAAGGTTGTGTCCGGTTTTCATGTGAATCAGTCTATTTCCTTGCCTACTTTTCGCTCGGCTGCGGGGGCTGAGAGTGGAGTACCCCTGCATAAGTTGGATTTGGGGAGAGTGTTGCACCGCGATCTCAGGCGGACGCAGGCCTTCCGGAAATCGGACAGGTTGGTTGTGCTCTTTGCCGGCGTACGCAAAGGGGAAGCGGCCTCTAAGGCCTCGATTTCGCGCTGGGTGAAGCAGGCAATTGCAGCTTCGATCAGGCCTGTGGTAAGGAAGCGTGGGAAGGGCTGAGGGCTCATTCGACTCGGGGGCAAGCGACATCCTGGGCCGAGTGGACTTTGATTCCTCCAGTGGATATTTGTCGAGCAGCGACTTGGTCATCCTTACATTCCTTTGCGAGGCATTATCGTCTAGATGTTCAAGCGGCGGGAGATGCCAAGGTGGGCGCGGCTGCGGTGTTGGCGGGGCTCTTGGGTCCCACCCGTTAGTAGTTACTGCTTTGGTACTACCCTACTGTTCACTGGCCCGGAGAGACGAAAAGGAAGACTAAATTAGTCCTTACCTGCTAATTGTCTTTCCTTGAGTATTCTCCGGGCCAGTCCAGACCCTCCCGGAAGTTAGGGAGACGTGGTTCCTTCTCCTTCTATACAGTGGCAGCCGTGGCGTTGCCAGTACAGTATGGTTGAGTAAGGTATGTCCTCGGCTTAGCGGGGTCACAGGTTCCTCGTGGTGGTCCGGCGGTCTTATGCAAAAGATCTGGCTATGGGGCTCCCCTTGAGTTCAGGGCCACGGGTTCCTAGGGGGATCATAGGTTTTTTTTTTTTTTTGAAGGGGGGGCGTGTTTCACAGTTCTCGGTTGGGGGGCTAGTTCCTAGTGTAGTTTTACGTATGGCCTTTTGGTTGGTTTTGTTACTTCACTGCTTGGATATTCTTAGACTGGCTCTCTGACACCAGGGGGAGCAAAGTGAGCTGTCAGCAAAGTTTTGGTGTTTTCAGTCCTCAGTTGCTGAAGGAGGTTGACTACCCTACTGTTCCTGGACTGGCCCGGAGAATACTCAAGGAAAGACAATTAGCAGGTAAGGACTAATTTCATCTTATTCTGCTGTCTGATAATACACTTGAAAATATAAGTGGGAGTGACTGTCTACCAAAGCATACCTTTCACTTTATATAATTGTTCTTTCACATTGAAATATTTTAAAAGCAAATAACCATAAGAAACTAAAGATCTGACTCGGTCATTACATTCTCTACTGTTGAAAACCTAAATGAACAGTTTTCAAATATTTCCTTGGTAGGGCTCATATTAAATCAAACAGAGTCCAGTCAGTGTGCTTTGAATATCCCTTGGAGCACTGTTGGGGCCATCATTATAAAATGGAAATGGTTTAGCACCAGGAAGAAATTGATGAGGCTGTCCCAGTATTTGTGGGTTTAGGAGACTGCAGAATGAAGGTCATTGTGAGGTCTAAAATTCTTGAAAACTACTACATAGGCCTTTGGCCATGTGGTCTTTTTCTGTCGTCATTTTTCTATGTTTCTATGTCTGGGGAAAAATGTTGACTGCTCAAAAATTTCAGAATTACTCCAGATGGCCTATATAGGAAGATGGCTAGAAGAAAAGCCATATGATCTGCTTCATAGAATTTTCAAAGAAGCACTTGGGGGGAACGCTTCAGGCACGTGCAAGAAGGTTTTTTGGTCTGGTGAGACCAAAGCAGAACTTTTTTCTGGCACTAATGCTAAGTGATGTGTGTGGTACCAACACAGCACATCAGCTTGCTATTTTGATGTTTATTTAACCAGTTTTGTATACCACCTTATTCTTCAATATATGCTTTTGCAATAGCAGGGATAAGGAACCTTGCGGAGATTGAGAGAAAAATGGATGTGCTAAGTATAGGCAGATCCTGGAAGAAATCATGTTTGGTCTAGCCATAAACTTGGAACTGGGAGAAGATTATCTTTCAGTAGTACAATGATCCTAAGCACAAAGCAAAAGCATCTATAGAGTAGCTCAGCAAGAAAGTGAATTAACTTAGATTGGCCCCGTCCAAGCTCAGACCTGAATGTAATAGCAAATCTATGGAAAGGCTTGAAGACTGCAGACCAGACAATCCTCAGCTAACTTGAAAGAGCTTGGACTATTCTGCCAATAAGTATGGGCAAGACCTGCACAATCCCACTTTGCAAAGTTGGTGGCTAACTTACCTAAATGACCCATGGCTCTTATTGTGTCAAGGGCTATTAAGACTTACGCCATCAAAACTATTTTTTCAATTACAGAAATACTCAAATGTTAATTAAACATGTTTTTACTTTGAAATATTCAGTGTGCTTTGCAGATCAGTGAAACAAACTCCTGATGTAATGCATTTTGAATTTTTATTTTATGGAAGAATTTGAAAACTCTACAAAGCTTGAAGTTTTTTTTTTTTGTGGGGATCTTTTATTTCAATCTCAAATCAGTAAAACTTGCCTTATGGCAGAAGTTCCTAAACTGGGTAATAACTTCAAATGGGGTCACACATTTATCTACTGGGATCATGATGGAAATTCTAAGTGGATTGCACATCAGTTTCTGCAGGTTGGTTTTGGGGGGTTTGCATCCTGGTTAGGGTGATGGCTGCAGAGTGTAGAGGAAAACGCCAGACAAAAGTTAAACAAAAATGTTTGTTCTATGATACATATAACGTTTTGTTTTCCAAGTCAAACTTATATAGTAAATTAACTTTATTCTTATATTGCCATGAGAGTATTGCAGCATTGTGTGGAATTTTCCCAGAGGCCACACTTGCCTGTGTTTTGTGTGTGTTCAAGAGGCTTGAAGTTGGTTTCCAGAACTTTAGTACATTACAACAATTTAATAATTCTAGCACTATTCCAATGAACAAAGTACTTGAATTTGTTTCTAACAATTTAAATATTATTTTGTTTAATATATTGTGTAAAGTAATAGCAGATTTGCCTAATTTTTGAATTTTTTTGGCACATAATTTCCTGGGGTGTAGCCAGTAAATTGCTTACATATTCTGGAGTTGTGTAGATTAATGTAGCTTGGGCTTCCTCAAATCACACAGGAATGCTGACACAGTTAAGGCTTTGTGTACACGTTAACACACAAACTGTGCATCGGGGGGGGGGGGGCAGTGTGTGGGTCTTTATGTGCAGGGGCTGAGTGTCTGGGAGCAGTGCGAGTATATGATGTGTGTACAGATGTGAGGGATAAGTGACCAGAGACAGCATGTGTATGTCTGAAGCTGAAGAAAACACAGCTTCCTAGTGGGCTTTGAGGTCCCCTCCCAATGTTTTGCCCTCAGTTGGTCCCCAGCCAATATCTATCACCAGTCTTGGCAGATGTGGAGGAGTGGCCTAGTGGTTGGGGCAAGGTACTTCATGCCGGAAGGTCGGGGGTTCAAATCCCGCTAGAGGACAGCAACCTTGGGCCGGAAGGACTGGGGTTTCTAGTCCCACAGGTGCTCCTTGTGGTCTTGGGCAAGCCACTTAACCCTCCATAGCCCATGTTCCCTGTAAAATAGTTATCTTCAAGTTATAGTGCCCTGTTCAATGTAATTTCAGTTTGTTCAATATAAACCGCACTGATGCAGAATAGTGTGGTATATAAGAGAATGTAAATACATAAAATAAAATAAATAAGATGTACATTCTGAAAACTCATATATTCCAATCACTAAATAGAAAATAAAATCCTTTTTTTCTACCTTATTTTCTGACCATTTTATTTTTATAATCGTTTGGCTCTGTTTTCTGCTTTTCTCTGTCGTCTTAGTTCTTTTTTTCAGGGTCACTTGTCTACTTGCCATTTCTTTCTCCTGTCTTCACCATCATCGCCTACATCAATCTGTAACACTAATATTTCTTTTCAGTTTTCTTCCTTCTTCTTTTACCATTTAGTTGTCAGTCTCCTGCTGTTTATTGCATTTACCCACAGCTTTCCATCACTTTCCCTCATACATCCCTCCAATTCCCAAGCTGTCTCTTGTCCAGTCTTATACTAACTTCCCCTGCAACCAACATCTTCCCTCTCACTTTCCCTATCCAGGATCTTGGTCTCTCTCTCTTTCACTCCCACGTTCATTAGCTCCTTTCCGCCTCCCTAGTCCTCCAGTATGTGTCCAGCATCTTTTCTGCCTCTTTAATTCCCACTCCCCCTTACCAGTATCTTTTCTGTCTCCCTAGCCCTACCCTTAATGTTCAGTCTCACCAGTTGTTGCCCCCTCCATGTTTAGCATCTTTCTCTCTCTCATCCCCTGTAAACCCCCCCATGTCTAACATCTCCTATCTCCCTCCTTCTCATTCCAGCAGCATCTCCTCTATTTCCATAGTTTCCCCCAAGACCATTATCTCCTGTATTTCCCTAGTCCTCCCCTCCCATATCCAGTATCTCATTTCCTGTCTCACCAGTCATCTTCCCACCCATATCTAGCATCTCCTGTCCCCCTGCCCAATACTCCTCTCTCCATGTCGAGCATCTCCTATCTGTCTAACTCCCTTCCATGTCCAGCATCACCTCTATCTCCCTATATCTCTCTCTCCCCCCCCCCCCCCCCAAGTCTAGCATCACTCCTTTATCTCCCTGATGTAGAGCATCCACCCCTCTGGCTCCTTATGCCCCCCTACATCCAGCATCTCTGTCACCCAGTGTGCCCCCCCCCACACATTTCCAGCATCTCCTCAGTCTCCTTCTCTGTCCCGTCCTTTCTGACACACATTTGTGGCCACATGGATTCGAGGCAGGAGTGAATTGGGCATGCCCTGGGAGACCACCTCACTTCAATTCCAGCCTGCCAGTAACAAAGGTATACAGGCGAAGGGCCTTTTTACTGCAAGCGCACGCATGCCTCTAAGTCCCTGCTGGCCCTCCTTGTTCTGCCTCCTTTGACATGACAAGTATGCATCAGAGAGGGCAGGACAGGGAGTGCCAGCCGGAATTTAGAAGCATACGTGTGCCTCTAAGACCCTGCCAGTCATCTTGTTCCACTGCTTGTGACATGCATCAGAGAGGGGGCGGGACAGGGAGGGCTGGAAGAGGCAGGTGCATGCTTTTATCAGAGAGACCCTGCACCTGTACTACTTTTACTGGCGATGGACGGTGGGATGGATTTAACTGGAGGTGGACTCCTGAAAGCGCGATGTACCTTGTCCCGAACCCAACATGCAGCCGTTACCCCAAATGAGGATTTTGTTACTCCATTTGGGGTCACAACCCACAGTTTGGGAAATGCTGCTCTGGATAGTTAGCCACCGAACACAGTTTAGGACAGTTAATAGTGGCATCTATAGATGCTGCTGTTGTATTGATCTATCGTATTGCTGTCCTTCCTCTTCTGCATTGATCTTAAACCTTGCCAAGCATGATGTCTTTCTCTAATCGTTCTCTTCATATGATATATCCAAAGTGTAAAAGTCGAAGTCTTGTCATCTGAGCTAAAGAAAGCTTAGGTTTTTTATCTCTTCTAGTACCGACTGGTTTGTCCTTCGGGCAGTCCATGGTATACAGTTATACAGTATTCTTCACCAACAGCGCATAACACATTTACATTTTTTTTATTTGCAATTTTGTTTATACTGCCTTATCGAGACATCAAAGTGGTTTACAAAACCAGTATAAAAGCAGAAGCTAAAAAAACACGCAACAATGTAAATAGAACAAGAATATCTCCAAAAATAATACAAAACAAACAGGATACAACTCACATAAAAAAATAAAAATGATAAGTAGTATTGTCCTGCCAATAAAATCAAGGCCCAAAAGAGCTATAAAAAGGAAGCAAAAACCGTCTTGAACAGCCATGATTTAAAACCTTGTTTGTTTTAAATCATTGCTGTTCCTATATGAAGATTCAAGCCGAAGATCTAAAGGTAAAGTGTTCCACAAAAAAGGGACAACGTAAGCAAATGCTGACTGATGAGAGCTTTCCAAACAAACATTTATGAGAAGGAACCACAAGGAAAGTACCTTGAGATCTCAATGTTCTAGATGGTAGATAAGAAATCAAGCAAGAGGAAAAACAAGAAGGCAACCCAGAATAAAAGCTTTTATGGGTTGCTAATAAAATTTTGCTTATCAGTCAATTGTTGGATACATTTCAATGTTGTGAAAAGGGGAAACATGATAAATCAACTTAACAGCGACATTCTGTATTAACTAAAGGCATCTTAAGCTGATAAGAAGAAGACCCACCAACAAGGAATTAGTCGGCTATCCTGTTAATCACAAGCAAGATTTTTCAAGGAGCCAATATCTAAAAATGGTCTCAAAGCCCTAATTCTACTGAGGGCATAGAAACCATTTCTAACAGTGGAAGAAATGAAAGAAAAAAGTAACTTAGCATCCAACATCACCCTAAGAGACTTTACTGAATCCTTAGAGTAAAGGAAGACCATTAATTTGAATCTGAGAAGGTGGCAAGAAACAGGTGTAGAAAATCTGTTGCACAGCTAATCTTCTGCCAGCCTTGCCATTCTCATATTACCCCTCTTCTCGAATCACTTCATTGGCTCCCTATCCATTTCTGCATCCAGTTCAAACTTCTCCTGCTGATCTAAAATGCATTCGCTCTGCAGCTCCTCACTACCTTTCCTCTCTTATACCTTCCTACACCTCTCCCCGGAAACACTACTCTTCTGGCAAATTGCTTCTATCGGTACCCTTTTCTTTTGCTAATTCCAGACTTTGCTCCTTTAACCTTGCTGCTCCTTATGCTTGGAACAAACTACTTGAGTTTGTGCGTCAGTGCCTTCTCTGACCCTTTTCAAATTCAGGCTGAAAACTCCCACTTCACTGCCACTTTTGGATCTCGATTTACCTGATCTCCTTTGTGTTTCTTTATCATTCTCTCTAGTTTTATCCCTGTCTACATCTACGACGGTGTTGTCTGTTTTGATTAGATTGTAAACTGTGATGAGCAGGGACTGTCTCTTACATGTCTGTGCAGTGCTGTGTACTACTTGTGCTATACAAATGCTCAGTAGTAGTAGTAGAAAAATCATAAAGCTTCAGTTTTCTGAGAATTCAGAACCAGCTTATGAGAGGACAACCAATTTGAAATCAGTCAAATGTGAAATAAGTTGTGCTTGAAAAGAAAAATCCCAAGTGTCATGAGAAATGACAGCTGAAAATCATCTGCATAAACATGGACTTATGCCTGAACTTTGAATAAAGAAAACCAAAGGGACAACAAAAACATTAAAAGTATAGGGGCAAAAATAGAACCCTGCGGTACACCAGAAGCCAACGTGGGTAAGAAATAGAGTAAGACCCTTCAATTTTTACCTGAAAACTCTGATCGGAGAAGTACAATCTAACCAATTCCGTGCAGAACCTGCAAGACCAATTTCTTGTAGATGCAGCAACAATATAGAATGATCATAAGATCAGAGGCTGAAAAGTCTATCTGAAGAAGAGCATCATCTTTATCCTGACAGGTAACAACCTCATTAACCATGGATAGTAGAGCAGTTTGTTGAATGACCTTTGCAAACCTAAATTGATGCTGATGAAAACAGTTTGGTTTTTTTTCCCCCAAGTATCCTGCTTACTGCACTGCAATGGCTGCCTCTATCAATTTGACCAAATAAGGCAAATTAGAAATAGGATGGATATTGGCCATAATAGAAAAATCAGTATTCAATTTCTTAGCTACAAAATCATAATAATTTTGAAATCAAATATTATTTGTTATTGGGATTAATTATTGTGGTTTAAATAAGTAAATTTTATAAATAAAAACATAATACAAAGGCCTATAATATTAATAATTCAACAAATGATTACAGCGACAATGCGTTAAATGGTAAAGGAAGAGAGACGCATTTGATTTTATCATTGGGGGTCATCACAAGTTGACCAATGGTAAAAGGGGTCACGGTACAAAAAAGGTTGAGAACCACTGCTTTACAGCAACAGGATAAAATCAAAATAAACGGAACCATCTAATTTCTCAACAAATAGGGGTGTCCTGCATGGAGTGGTGGGTTCACCCCTAAACAGGGACGTGGGGAGGGGTGGCCTGCACGGAGCGGCAGGTACACCTACTCTTGCCATCGTGCTGGGCAGACTAGATGGACCATGCTGGTCTTTATCTGCTGTCATTTACTATGTTGGGATAAACCGCCACCTGCTTCTAGCCTGACGGAACCACACCAAGAGACAGGCTAGAATTACTGAAATCAAGAATCACAGAAGCAAAACCTTCCCAATACTGTTTGACTGGAAAAGAAGGAAACCCTTGCACTACAAACCCAGATAAGTTCGGATCTGCAATCATTGTAATATATCTTCCCGGTTTATCAATATTTCTTTAATTTCTTCTGCTGCATCAGCTTTAAATACCATTTCAGTCATGGGTAACTTCCCTGCTTCTGGTTCAGTAAAGACCGAAGTAAAGAATTCATTCAGTCTCTCTGCTATGGCCTTGTCCCCTCTTAGTGTCCCTTTTACCCCTCTATCATCCAATGGTCCAACTGACTTTTTTTTTTGCTACGAATGCAAGTTTTTATTATGTGTGTTTGCTTCCACAGCAAGCTATTTTTCAAATTCTCTCTTTATTTTATTTATTTATTAGATTCGTCTATACTGCCCCTTCCAAAGATCAGGGGCGGTTTATAGAGAACAGGACATTTTACATAGAATGGTGGTATAACCTTTTACATAGTAAACTTTGTAGTTAAAGTTAAGCAAATTCTAAATTGTAAATTATGTTAAAACAAACTAATAAACTACATAATCTCTGATTATGATTATTTTCTTTGCCTGTCTTATCAATGCCTTGCATCTAACTTGCCAGTGTTTGTTTCCAGTTTTTGTCATTTGGCTCCATTTCCTGAAAGATGCGTTTTTGGCTACAACAGCCTCTAACCTCACCTTTAATCCATGCTAGCAGTTTTTTGGACTTCTTCCACTTTAAAGCATGGAATATAGCTGGTCTGGGCTTCCAAGATAGTAATATTTTTAAACAGCATCCATGCTTGATGTAAATCTTTAATCTTTGCAGCTGCTCTTTTTAGTTTTTTTAACTGTTTTTTCCTCATTTTATCAGAGTCTCCCTTTTGAAAGTTAAGACAGTACTGTGGATTTCCTGGTCATCCTTCCTCCATTTATTAAATCAAAAGCGATCATGCTATGATCACTACTGCCAAGTGGCCCTAACACCCTTATCTCTTGCACCAGATCTTGTGTTTCATTAAGGACTATGTCCGAGATGCCTTCCCCTCTTGTTGGTTCATGTACCAGCTGCTCCAAGAAGCAGTCATTTATTGCATCTAGAAACTTTATCTTCCTAGCATGTCCTGCTGTGTCAGTGACCCAGTCGATACTGGAGTTATTTAAATCACCCATTATTATTACTGTGCTGTAAATTTTGTTTGCTTCCCCGATTTCTTTGAGCATTTAATCATCCATTTATGGCCAGGCAGTCCATAGTACAACACCACTGCCATTGCCTTCCCCTTTTTACATGGAATGTCAATCCATAGAGATTCTACAGTGTATTTTGTTTCCTGCAAAACTTTAATCCTATGTGATTCAATGCCCTCTCTAGCCTAGAGCACAACACCTCCACCAATTTGATCTACTCTATCATTGTGATATAAATTGTACCCAGGTATTAGTGTCCCACTGGTTGTCTGCCTTCCACCATGTCTCTGAGATACCAAGCATATCTAACTTTTCATTTAGTGCTATATATTCTAATTCTCCCTTCTTATTTTTTAGACTTCTAGGATTTGCATACAAGCATTTTAGAGGCTGTATTGTATTCATATTAATCTGATACCGGTAGGCAGGGATAATTTGGGATCTTTAAGCTCTGCTCTGCACTTAAGATATTTGTATTACTTTTGTCTTTATTGGAACTTCTCTGCCAATATGCCCTAACTTCATCTTTTGCCAGTACCTTTCAAGGAAACATCCTTCTGAACTATGTGCTCTTGGGCGACTGTCGGCTTTCGCCTATTACGTTGTTTAAAAGCTCTATTTCCTTTTTAAAGGTTAATGCCAGCAGCCTGGTTCCATCCCGGTTAAGGTGAAGCCCATCCCTTTGGAAGAGCCTCTCCTTTCCCTGGAATGTTGCCCAGTTCCTAACAAATCCAAAACCCTCATCATTGCAACATTGTCTCATCCATATATTGAGACTCTGCCTACCTTTTGAGTCCTGTGCATGGAACGGAAAACATTTCGGAGAATGCTATCCTGGAAGTTTTGGATTTCAACTTCCTACCTATGGAAGGACAGACTAGTTAGGCCATGTGGTCTTTTTCTGTCATCATGTTTCTATGTTTCTAAAAGCCTAAATTTGGCCTCCAGAACCTTCCTGCCACATTTTCCTATGTCATTAGTACCAACACACACTCTTCCCCAGCACTATTTAAGTCCTTGTCTAGGTGGCGCGTGAGGTCCGCTACCTTCGCACCAGGCAGGCATGTTTCCAGGCAATCCTCATGTCCATCAGCCATCTAGCTATCTACATGCCTAATGATCGAATCACCAACTATAATGGCTTTCCTAACCCTTCCCTCGTGGGAACATGGCCTTAGAGAAACTCCTTGGTGCAAGAAGATTGTACATCACCTAGAGGACAGGTCCTCACTTCCTGCCACACCGGGGTAGTGTTCTTCTATCACTTGACTTCTGTCCTCTATGCTCAGGGGTTTCAAACTCCAGTCCTGGAGGGCCGCAAACCAGTCTGGTTTTCAGGATGCCCCTAATGAATATTCATTAGATATATCTGCATACAATGGGGGCAGTGCATATCTAATGAATATTCATTAGGAACATCCTGAAAGGGTCATTCCATGTCAAGTGGTCTAGGGCTCCCCGCATGACCATCACGGATTTTGACTAAATTTTATATTTAGAGCCCCCCATGTCTCAAATGAACTTTGGTAGAGTTTTAGGTTCTCTGGTGTTAAACCTGTTGAGATATAGCTGTTTGTTTGACCCCATAGCCTGAACATGTACAGTACAATTCAAAATTTCAGCAACTTTGAGACGTAATATTATTCTTATTTGTTTATAAGAAATGAAACGTAACTACCCTGCACATCTTTTTGCGCTCTTTTTAATGAGACTAATAATAATCTTTTTTGATTGTGTCAGAAATAGACACATTGCACCAAAGTCGGGCAAATAAATTGGCGGCCTAAAAAAATTAAAAGTTTAACATTGCATAGCTCCTGAAATAAGTAAACAACGAACATGAAATTTGAGGCATAGTATCTCGTGGTACTGTTTTTGTGTTTATAATTTCAAGCTCCTAGCCCTTTTCATTAATTTGCAAATTAAGTGTAAAGTTGATAATTTTTGCAAAAAGGCTAAAAATAGGGTATTTTTAACTCCCTTTTACACAAAAGTATCTTCTAGAAACGTTTTCAAACTACTACCATTAGAGCATGTTTTAAACTCCCTAAAAAAGTTAATTTGACTAACGCTGGCATACAGTGCTCTAAAAAGAGGACCAGTCAGTGGACATTGCCATGGCAACAGCGTATATTTCATCATATTATTGTTAATTTTTTGGATCATACTTGTGTTAACATTTTTATATTGAAAAATTATCAATATTGTATTGTGTTGGTCCATGGTGACATTGTCACTACCAGTTCAGGAACATGAACTGGCAACCCCATCGCCATAGAGGTCACGCCCGATAGCTGTGCAATACCAGCCACGGGTGGGTTTCTTAATCTAGGTTCCCAAGCCTTTAATTTGGTTTCTTATTTGAAGTTCCAAAGCCTTCAGTGGGTTTCTAGCTGGTTCCCAAGCCAATGATTGGGCATCTTATCCTAGGTTCCCAAGCCTAAATTGTGTATCTTATTGCTATTTCCTTTATTGACCAACTTTTTTGGGCCAAAGTCAACAATTGAACTTTTGTTGACCTATTGGATATATCAGTCTTTGCTTTCATTTCTTTAATAAGCTCAGTGTAATCGCTACATAGACTGCACTCTGCAGATAGATTAGATTGTTCAACGTTGTCAGCCACTCCAGCAGCAGACATTATTATTTTTGTTACCACGTTCTGTGTGCGCTCAATCTTTTGTTTCAAATTGCCAGCTTTGTCTCTACTGCTTATTCTTCATATTTTTAATGGAGAAGTGCCTAAAGCAGTCAAGCTTTGATCAAGGGTGTCCAAGGCATCTGGATCAAAATCATCCAAGGATGAAGTTGCTGTGGCTTCAACCATAGAAGCATATTTTGCTTTGCACCTGATGCAAATTTTCTGGCCTGGCTTTACATTCATTTTGGTCACTTTTTTTCAAGCCCTCAGACATGGCTAAAGTTACTTTAGATAATCCACTTTTAGTGACGTGATTCTTCTTTTCAAACGGATTGCAACACGACTTTTGGTTCATTTCATATTTGCTGAGATACTGTGCTTGATGATGCAAGCAGATACTGTCATTGTCTGTAAGGTCAACTTCTGATCGTCGAGTAATAAGCAATTTCTCACTTGCTGACAAGCAGCTCACAGAATTGAGCCCAGTTTTATTGGAATAAAATGAGCCATGGTGACATTTTGATGACAATTTTTGTCCAACGGTACATTAAGCCATAGGAGGATTGTTAAATTTTCCCTTTTGCCATTTGCTTTCTGCAGAAATTTTATTAAAAAGGTATTTTAGGGAAGTTCTGGGCTTGGCTTCAGCCGAATCCATTGCTTTCTCTAAAGTCTACTATTTGACTGGTCGAGGGCTTTCTTCGGGTCCTCCGGGGGGATTTGATGTGGTTCAAGGTCAAGTTGGCCTTGAGCTCACCAAATTTCTAGAGGATTCGCAAGATAACATTACATCTCGAGCCACCTTGGTGGTCTCCTTTGTCTCAGACCAGGATAGGGCGATTGTTTTTCAACGTTATTTTAAGAACATGTCTGCTCTGTTTTGTGGTGCAAAGGTTCAAATGTTTCCCGATGTCTGCAAGGCGACGCAAACTAGGAGACAGGCCTTTTTGGCCCTTAAGCCTAGGGTGGTCGCTCTTTCAGCTACTTTTTTTTCTTAGATATCCCTGTAAATGTTTGGTCACATTTCAGGGATCAAAGTTTATTTTCTTTGATCCTTCTGAACTTGAGGTTTTCTTGTCTGATAAAGAGGGACATGGCAATAATTGACTGGATGTAGGTGGTGTAGTTAAAGCTGTCAGATAATGTAGAGCTTTGCTCTTTTGTTTTCTTTTGGTATATTTTTCTTTGTGTAAATCTCCCCAGTTTTGTGGATTAAGAATGGTGTATGTATTTTTTATGAATACTTTTCTGGTTGTTAGTTTCTTATGTGTATCATCTAAGTTTCTTTTTGCTTGCTAAAAAAACAAAACAAAAACAAAAAACATTTGGATAACGTTAGAACTGCAGGTTGAATTACATGCCTTTGTCAAGCATGGTAATGTCTGCTATGTTTAGCCCTCTTTTCAGGGTATTGTACGCCAGGGTTAGTAAATTAAATCCGCTTTTCTAGAAAGCTTAAAACATTCTCTTTCTAATGAAATTGGTTTCAAAACGATTTTAGAAGATACTTTTGTGTAAAAGGTTGTTAAAAATACCCTATTTTTACGTTTTTGCAAAAAATCATCAACTCTACACTTAATTTGTAAACTAAAGGAGAATGCTAAGAGCATGAAATTATAAATTCAAGAACTTCAGTACATAGAGGTATTATGTGCAAAATTTCATACTTTTTACTTGATTATTTAGGAAGCTGCATAATGTCTAATTTTTAATTTTTTTAGAATGTCAATTTTTTTGGCTGACTTTGCTGCAATATATCTACTTCTGACAAAACATATTATTAGTATCATTAAATAGAGCGCAAAAGGTTGTACAGGATAGTCAAGTTTCATTTTTTATAATAAAATAGCAAAGAAAATATAGGGTCTCAAAGTTGCTGAAATCTCAGACTCGTACTGTACAAAGTCAAGGAATGTGATCAGACAAACGACTATATCTCAAAGTATTCCACGAGAGAATCTAAAACTTTACCAAAGTTAGTTTGAGACACATGGTAGTGTACATACAAAATTTCAGCAAAATCCAAGATGGTCGAGTGGGGCACTTTTTATATACTAGACCACTTGACATGGAATGACCCGAAAACCAGACTGGTTTGCGGCCCTCCAGGACTGGAGTTTGACACCCCTGCTCTATGGCAACAGGGATGCTGCCAGACTGGAGGTGGGATTTCAGCACTCTGTCTCTGTAGGTCTTGTCTATGTACCTCTGTCTTCCTTATGCCCTACAAGTCTGCTACTCTAGCCTCCAGAGATCAGACTCGTTCCCTGAGAACAAAGAACTCCTTGCACCTAGTGCACACGTAAGACCCCTCACCAACTGGGAGAAAATCAGAATGCAATGCAAAAGACTGAAAATGGATTTTGTTCACCTCAAGATTAATTAATCCCAGGTCCTTAATGTATGCCTGATGAGGATAAACAGCTGCATCTGAGAGTGAATATGGGCACCACCTTCCCTTTAAGAGATTTAAGAGCCTATAAAGCTATGATTATCCCAGGGGTGAGTGAGAGTGGGGAGGGAGGGAATGAAAACCTATTAAAAGTTGGCCTGCTTTTAAGGTAAAGGCTTACCAATTTCCTGGGTGACTCATGCAGTCCTTGGTTTGATAGAAGGGGCCTTTTAAAGTGCCCCTTTGATCTGTCACTTGCCTTTAACATCTATTCAAGACAGCTTCACAGATCTTGTCCTCCTAACTGGAAGGCCTCTTTGTAAAGGTCACTAGAAACAATTTTTTTTTTTTGAAACTTATATTTATTGAACCACAAACCAAATTACAACCAAAGTTTACATATACGTCCCTGCCCCTGTGCCGGGTTGAGTCTGAACCCCGCATCAGAGGGTCTACATTCATACAATTGTGGTACAGCATTTTCCATTACCCCCCCTCCCTAGCCCTATTCCCCCAGGCATCACCCCACTACCCCCCACTTCCCCTCACCACCTCCGTGCCTCCCCCTCACTCCCTTCCCCTACCTAGCACCCCATGCAAAGGGCTTCATTCTGGGCACGGGGTCCCAAGTCTTGGATATAGTGTTCCCAAATCAGCAGGAAGTTGGCCCAGCGTTTAACATTAGCCCTGGCCCCACTCCGTTCAAAGAGCATTAATTGATGAAAGTTGTTACGCCATTCCCAAAATGTAGGGGCCAATTGCTCGTGCCACCTATGCAGTATTGGCCCCTTCCCCACCAGACATGCTTTCCTCACCAACACACTCTCCCATCTTCCCTTAGGGTAAAGCAGCCCCAGCCGGTCCAACGCAACCAAGGCCCCATCCCATTGAATGCGCTGGTGGAGCAGGTTACCCATATAGGTACTAATCCTCTTCCAATACTGCTGGATATTTGGGCAGCCCCACCACACATGTCCCAAATCTGCAGAAGTAGCTGAGCACTTAGGGCATTTCCCATCACACCCAAGGCCACTTCGCATGGCCCTCCTGGGGGAAAAGTGCGCTCTAGTAACACTTTTTTAAATTGCACCTCTCTCCATTTCGTCCCTTCCACCAATTTCACAATCCTACCTAGTTCTTTAAGAATCGAGCCCGAGGGAACTCTCTGACCCAGTTCCGCTGCCCATCGAATCTCTTCCCTAGAATAGTCTGGCCTCTTAACCCAAGGCCCCAGCCGTTCTTTCAGTTTTGATATTGTATTTGGGGGCTCCTCCCCCAGAGCAAAGAACTCCAAGATCTGCGCCGAGCTCTCCGACATCAACTCCCCCTCTGGCAGAGACGCCACATAGTGAGAGACCTGCAGATAAGCAAAATGATGGCCACCATCCAACTCATATTCCCTACAAAGACTCACAAATGGTTTACATGTTCCCATTGCCATCCATCACATGCCCAACGTAACGAATGCCAGCAGCCCTCCATTCCCTGAAGGCTGCCGTCGTAGACCCCGGAAGGAAATTACCGTTACCATACAGCGGCAACCAACTTGATACAGCCGGAGATCTGCTCCAGTACTGACACAACTGTTTCCATGTACGTCTCACCGGCTCTACCAATACACTCCGGCTATGCGTCCCGGTAACTGCAAGCCTTCCGAGTGTAAGGTCGCCAGTAAGGTCCGGGGAGCCACCAGTGCCTCCTCAAAGGCTCGAGGCGTACAGGTTTCCGTGTCCCCTAGCCAGTCCCCTAAATGCCTCGCCTAACACACCAGAGCATAGACCTGCAAATCTGGAATACCCATCCCCTCCCGCCCTCCATCCTCCACACAGTCGTTACATCGGAATTCATGCTCTTGCTCTTTTCCATAAGAATCCCTTTATCTCTTGCTCCAGACATGCAATATCCCATTTCAGCAGCCACACTGGGAGCGTCTGCATCCAATACAGCGCCCGGGGCAAAATCACCATCCCCACTGCCGCCGCTCGCCCCCCTAACGATAGGGGTAAGGGTCGCCAGGCCCTCACCTGCGCCCAGAGGCCAGCCATCTTCCGCTCAAGGTTCCGCTTATACAATTCCTACGGGTCTCTGGTTAAAAGAATTCCCAGATAGAGGAAGGCATCCCCCCCCCCCCCCACCGCAGAGGGAAGACACCCCCCCCCAGCTCCCCCTTACATCCCCAAGTACATCCAGGGCCACCGATTTATCCATGTTTATACGCAGTCCTGCTAGGTCTCCGAAGGTTGCAAACTCTTCTAACAATTTGGGTAGTGACTGCTGTGGTAACTATAGGTGGACAAGAATATCATCAGCGAAGGCCGCAACCTTAAATTCGTGTCGTACCACCCCCCCCCCCCCCCCCGTACGGCTCTCGAAAGTTCTACCCTGCGTATGAAGGGATCCAGCGCTAACACAAAACAGCGGTGACATCCCTGCTGTGTGCCCCGCTCCAGCAAAAACGCCTCAGACAACAACCCATTGCATAACACACTCGCCGTCGGCCCCATGTAAAGGAGCCGGACCATATTACAATTGGCTTTCCCTAGACCATAGTGGGGTAAGAGGCCATGCGGATATCCCCACTCCACTCGGTCAAATGCCTTTTCCGCGTCAAAGCTGATTAACAGGGACTGCTGTTCCCTGTCCCGGGTCCACTCCAACGACGCCAAGATTTTCCGCAAGTTATACACTGCGTGTCGGCCCTTCATGAATCCTACCTGTGAGGCATGTACCAATTCCTCCAGCATTGGGGCCAGTCGGCCCGCCAGCACCTTTGCCATCACCTTCAAATCAAAGTTAACAATGATATTGGCCGATATGAAGAGGCCTGCTCTGGATCTTTGCCGGGTTTCGGGATTAAGATAATATGCGCTTGATTCTCCCCCCCATTTGAACCTGCCTTGTTCAACTCTACAACGGTACAGTTCCGCCAACGGAGGGGCCACCAATTCTCCCAGCATTTTATAAAACTCAGCCCCTAGCCCATGAGGTCCCGGTGCCCTATGGCATTTCGCCGTTGTTGTTACCCGGAGTATCTCCTCTGGTAAGATCGGTTGCTCCAGTTGGGCCTTATGCTCTACCCCCAGTCTTGGCACTCCCAGCCCTTGTAGATACTCCTCTAGGGGGGGGCCCAGGCACTTCCTCCCTCTGGTAAAGGTTCTTGTAGAAAGCCTGGAACACTTGAACAGTCTCACTGTTCCCTTTTTGGGGTCTACCCTGCACATCCCTAACCACCGCCACCGTCCTAGTCACCCTACTACTCTGCAGACATCGTGCCAGCAGTTTCCCGGGCTTGTCCCCGAACCGATACAACTGATATCGGTAATACATAAAGGATTTTTTTGCCTGCTGGTGCAGTAGATCATTGAGAGTTATCTGGGTTTCCCATAGCCTCTTCTTGTTCGCTGCTGTAGGGCAGCTCGCATATTTATGCTGAGCCTTAACCACCTGTTTCTCCAATTGGATTACCATATCATTTAACACTCTTTTTCCTCGCAGAGTAGCCCAAGATGTCCCCCCGCAGAACTACTTTGGCTGTTTCCCAGAAAAGTTCGGGGTCCCCTTGGTGTCGTTCATTGTTACTTGCAAAGTCCTGCCAACGCTGCTTGAGAAAGAGATGGAACTCAGCGTCTCGATACAGATTTAACGGGAAACACCACACCCTGGGACCGCACTTCTGCTTGGGCCCAATCTACGTCTACCCAGATTAAGGCATGTTCCGATATCTCTAGGGGTCCGATTTGCGCATCAGTTACCTGCGCAAATATTCTGCTTGCGGTAAAAAGGTAATCTATCCGGGCGCTTGTACCGTGCGCTCGTGATTGATGGGTGAAATTTCTTTCTATGGGGTGAAGCAAGCGCCAGGCATCGATCACCCCAACGTGGTTCCTAAGATCTTGTAGTGCCTTTGCCCCCTGCAAGCGAACCCGATCCCTTCCCCCCCCCCCCCCTTGAAGTGTCCAGCTCCGGATCCAATCCCCATTAAAATCCCCTCCCAGGATCAATGGGACATCTGGGAGCTGCTCAGTTCTGGAAGCCAAACGTGCATACAGCGCACGGTCCAACACATTGGGGCTATACATGTTGCCCATTACTATAGGTCGCCCCTCCAGCATCCCATACAGCAACACATACCTGCCATTGGGGTCGACATACTCCCTCTGCAGAGTAAATCTCAACCGCTTGTGGACCAGAATAACCACTCCCCCCTTTTTCCCCTCCGCTGGGGACCCCCAACCTTGGCCTACCCAGACCCTCTGCAATTTCAAATGATCCTCCCTAGATTGATGGGTTTCCTGTAGGAAGGCTGTGTTGCATTTTTGTCTAGCTAGGGCTTGCAGTATTTTAGATCTCTTAATTGGGTTCCCTATCCCACAAACATCCCAGGAGATGATCCTCAGAATACCACAAACTGCTTAGGCCCCTGGATCACGCTACCCATATATTCCTCGGGAAGCTCCCCCCCAGCCTGAGGCTCCTCCCACTCTTCAGCCTGGGGTTTATTCCCCCTAAGTCTCACCCTGGGTCGGTTGCGTTGCCCATCCCCCCTCTTCTCCCCTTCCCTAACCCCCCCACCCCTATGCCCTGCTCCCCTCCCTCCATCCCCACTTCCCCCCCCTTAACCCCCCCCATCCCCACTTCTCCCCCTTAACCCCCCCCAACCCCCCCCAACCCCTTCTTAAGCTCTACTCCTCCTCTTATTGTAGATCTCTTGGATGCGATCGGTTCCCCCTCCCCCGACCTACGATGGCTCCTTCCTAGTCTCCTCTCCCCCCTCCCCCCACCCACCAACATTAGCATGAAGCAACCTACTTAAGCCCACAACCCTGTACCCAGCACAGCCCCATTAATTTTCCCAACGCTTACTGTTATACCAGAACAACACTCTCTCTCTATCCCCCCTCCCGCCCAATCGACAGAGATAACCCACTTTGCGTGAACCCCTCTAATACACACATGTAACAACAACTTTATCCCTCTTAAAACAACCCTCCCGTGAAGCAGCACATGCTTTAACACCCATACAATAACCCCTTCAAAACCACATATAAATGCAGCTCTGCACTTTGAGGTATTCAGCACTCCCAAAGCTTAATTCTCCCCAAACTCCAGTCCTCTCAGCAGACTCAAGCCACCGATCTTCCATTCCCATTCGTTACACTGGCCTTCCTTCCATTTCACTCCTTGCCTTCAGGGCTCTGCTCCCACTGCACAAGCAGTTTTCTTCTGTACAAGTCTCTCTACATACTCTGTCTCCGCTGACGCAAAGCTTTTCTGTGTCCCACCATGCATGATGTGGAGCCTTGAGGGATATTGCACAGTGAAACGGATATTCTCCTCCACTAGCTTTTGGCAGAGAGGAGCATAGGCCCTCCTTCTCTGGCTCAAGGCTGCAGAGTAGTCCTGTGCAATCCTGACTCTGACATTGTCTTTGACAACCCCTCCAGCTTTTCTGGCTCCATTTAGCACTGCTTCCTTTTGAGGGAAATAAAGGAACTTGGCTAGCACCACCCGAGGCCTGGTGTCAGTTGCACGCTTAGGCCCCACTCTGTGCACACTCTCCAGCCTCAGCCCGCCATGCTCCTCTCCACTGCCCAGCACCTGCATAGCCAGGGCCTCCACATAGGCCTTTAGCTCCGCATCCTGTACACTGTTCGGGATCCCCAGGAATCAGAGATTGTTCCGACGAGACCGATTCTCTAGATCATCTGTTTTAGCCTCTTGCTCTCTCATCGCACTCTGCAGGCTCCTCACCTCTTGCATCAGAGTTTCCACGCAGTCCTCCGTCTCCCCGACACATGCCTCCGCCTCCTGCAATCTTTTACCCAAGGCTTCAACCAAGCTTTGTACTGCATCCATTTTTCCTCGCAGAGCCTCGAACTGCCCCGATAAGGCTTGGGAGACTGCCTCTGAAATTTCGGCTATGGCCCCCGCTGATACCGGCAACGATCCCGCTGGAGGTGAGTCGGCCATCTTGGCATGCCCCGTCTGCCGCTCCCTGTCTCTCCTGCCGGTTTTCACAGCTGCCGCCATGTGCTGGAACTCCCCCCTCCGCTCCCCCAGTTTTTCGTTGCCTCACTCAGGGTTTGAAAATGCTCCAGGGGCTTAGAATCGGCTCAGGGTAGGGGGGAGGGGCCCGGAGCTCGAGCAGACCACTGCTGCTCGGTCTCACCGCATCAGCTAGAAACAGTTTTATTTCTTCCTACTCAGGATTATTCTACCTATATGCTAATATGCTAATCTATACTCCTGATTTGATTTAGATAAAAAGCTCTTTAGAAACAACTTTCCTTATCATCCCTCCAGTCCTGCACCTCTGAGGTAGTGTATCTCTTTCAGCGGCTTGGAGACTGAGCATGTCACTCTTTGATGACACCAGTATAAATACCACCAAAATCGCTCACCAGTTCCAGTAAACTCATCCAAGCAGCTGGAGGAGGTAGTGAGCCAGGGTGCGGGGCTCACTGAAGGAACAACTAAGGAGGTCTAGTTAGATCAGGTGTAGGGTTTTCTTATTCTTTATTCGTTTTTTGGCATTGAAGCCTTAGTGGTTTTATTTTTTTTGGTAGAGCAGTTCAAAAATAAAAAAGAACCGGAGGTTCGGAGGATCCCCTGTCTCTCTCTCTCTCCCCTCAGCGCTCCTTCCACCCTGTTGAAGGAGGGTGCGTTAGGAGTATCCGTGGTGCACTGAGGTTAGAGCGGATCCCGGTGAGTGGTGAGGAGCCATGTTGCTGAGAGTACAAACAAGCAGGAAACAGCAGAATCCCCCCGGAGGTCCAGAACGAAGCAGCGTTCTCACAGCGGAGCAGGAGAAACACGTCTCCGGTGGTTGGATCAGCGGTTTGCAGGTACTTGAGGTATTAGAGAGAGTACATTGGTAGGGGAGAAAGCACGCTTGCAGTGTTGGGGCCTTGCCACGTGGTTGGCAGCAAGCCAGGGGGCGGGGCTCTATCATTTTCCCGCTCGGCTCTAGCTGCTTTGTTGTGCTTTGGCGCTCTCCTGCAGCGTGGGTCCCCCCCCCCTGTTTTTTTTTTGCCAGTGGGTTAAGAGGCTTGTATAAAAAAAAAAGAAGACTAAAAGCACAAGATTCAAAAAGGCAAACCCGAGAAGCAGGCAGAGGATTAATAAGGCTCCATAAGGAGGCAGAGGACTAGGGCAGAAAAGAGGTGCAGTTTCTCCTCTGCGGGGAGGGGGGGGCTGCCTTCCAAAGGGTGGTGATGGAGGGTAACCCTCCTCTGGGCCGCAGACGGGGGCCAGAAGGCAACTGTTCTCAGCCTTGGAGACCTACAGGCCTAGGATACCCATGAGACCACAGTGCCTTGTAAGTGGAACCCGCTGAGGGGTGGTTTCTGAGGTCGGTGTCTGCAGGGGGTGTGCACAAGAGGCAGCTTCCATGGAGCAAACCTTAGATAATGACGGTGTGCAGGTTTTGGCGCGGTCTTCGGTTAGGGAGGCGCAGGAGCTGTGGCGGCCCGACACAGCATGATGTGGCAGCTGGCTCCTCAGTCACTTCAGGTCCCTCCACCTCCCAGGACCTGGGAGAGGCTGGGATCCCGGGAATGGTTTCACCAGAGTTTCTCCTACTGCCCAGGCGTTCTGCCTACGCCAGAGGGAGCAGACAGGGGCCCGGCAGGGGCCCCGGGCAGAACCAAAAGGACAGGAAGTCCTCTGGGCAGTAAACCAGGGGACGTACCTGCGAAGAAGCCCTGGCCCCAAGAGGACTGTCAGGTGGGCTCTCCAGTGTTTGAAGGGCTGGAAGGCAAGGAGTTGGATATGGACTTCAATGCCGAGGACCTGGAAGAGGGTAAGATTCCCGAGCAGGAGGAGTGGGTGTGGATAGTGCATGTGTTAAACCGGGAGGCGTTGCCGGCACTCATTGTGGAGTCTCTCAAAGCCTTCAGGGCTGCTGGATGAGGCTGGCACTGGAAGATCCTTTTCTGCGGGCGGTTCGTAAATTTCAGAAGGTTTTTCCACTACATAGAGTGGTACGGCAGATGATTCAGGATGAGTGGGATCATCTGTTAGCCAGCCTCAAAGGGGCGAGGGCTATGGCTGTAGACTCTCTCCTCTCCTCTCCTCTCATGCATCCTCTCCTCTCCAAGCTCTGACACAAATTCCTAATGCAATCTTATGTTTACTATAATTGTTTTTGATATAGCTCATGTTTAGATGTAATACTTTGTTTGTAAACTGCTTTGATTAAAGGATAAAGCGGTATATAAAAGCTGTTAAATAAATGACACGCCTCTATCCGTTGTCAGACCAAGACTGCGACCTTTCATCCTCCAAAGGTGGACGCCGCAGTCTCGGTGGTCACGAATAAGATGACGATCCCAGTGGAAGGTAGTGCGGTGCTAAAAGATGTCCAGGATAGAAGGTTGGACCCCTTGCTAAAGCAGGCCTTTGATGTCAATGCCCTCTCGTTGCAGACCTCCATTTGCAGTGCCTGGGTGGCCAGGGCCTGCCTCTGCTGGTCTCAGCGGGTCCAGCAGCAGGAGGCGACGATGGCAGACCAGGCGGGGGAGGCAGCCAGGCCAGAGTCGGGCAAGGCATATCATCCGCATATGAGTAGTAGGAAATTCCCAGTTAACTTAAACGTAAATCCAGTGTATTTGAAAACATGTTAAAATGAGATTGCAGAACATGATGATCCCTGGGGAATGCCACATTCAGGCTGCCAGATATAACACTTTACTTCCTATCCTAACCATGCAACGTCTGCCAATAATCTATTAACCCACATATAAAAGAGTTTCCGATATGCCTATCATATTTAATTTAGACTTTTAGATGATAACGTTTGTGATCCAACATATCAAATGTAACTGAGATGTCTAACTGGACCAAGATTCCCAAACAGCTGATGTTTCTGTGCTTTGATTGCTATGAAATCCAAATTGTAATTGGTGTAACGAGTTAAGTCATCTAAATACTTAATCAGTTGTCTAGCAACAATTGCTTCAATTACTTTTGCAAAAATAGGAATATTGGCAATCTGTCTAAAATTGTTTACCAAACTTCTATCCAAATTACTCCCTTTCAAATTGGAGTCAATACAGTATGAGGTGGTAAGGCAGGAAAGAAGACCCAATGCGTTGGAGTGCACTTGAGAATAACAGTGTTAATGAGTCCCAGGAAAGCTATGTAAGAAATTTAGATCATGGAGTGGGTGGGACGGAAGTCAAGTCATCAGGGAGATAGCTAGATAGTGAAAGAGAGTTTCCAGTGTTAATTCCTTAGTGAATGAAGACAGAGATATTTAGGCGTAAATATTAGAGAAAAAAAACATAAGAACCAGTGTGAAAGCAAGACAACAGCGAGTATAGCAACCAGAATCCAGAAAGCTGTGCAAATTTACAAGATATATGCAATAAAATAGTTAAAAGCATGAACAACAAAGTGCAAAGAAATTTGACAAGCGCAGAGCTAAAGAACCACAGCGCTAAAAGCACAAACATAAATGCAAAGACTTAATTGAGCAAGCACAGAGCAAGGAACTATGAAGTAAGAGCACAGATAAAAATGCAAAGACCTTAAGAGCAAGCCACAGAATAGAGAGGCTATAAAGCTACAAATACATTGTGTTATTACCTGGAAGCAATAACTTAATGGCTAGATGAACACAACCTTTTAATAAACTACAACCAAACAGAAGTCCTACACATAACCAGGAACACCACCTTTACCTCACCTACCACCCATGAAAATAGAAAACAATATTTCTATAAAATCAGAGGTCAAATACCCAGGGGTAATACTCGACCAGAAACTGTTTCCAAGCACACATCAACAAAATGATAGGAAAGTGACTTCAGAACAGTGTGCCAAGCCACAATAACACCCATCCTGGACTACTGCAACTTGGTATACCAGGGTCTCCCAAGACACACAACCCTCTCCCTCTAGTTGATTCAGAACATGGCTGCATGAATGATCACGGGAACTGCATGTTATTACCCATATTACACCCACGCTAATGAAACTACACTGGTTCCCTGTCCAGCTACGAACCAGATTTAAAATACCAGTCATTATATTCAGAATCCTGCATAACTTATTCCTCTTTGCCTCTCTGGGACAGTCCAGGAACTGTAGGGTAGTCAACCTCCTCCAGCAGCTGAGGACTGAATTCTAAAAAGTCTTACTGACAGCCTATCTAGCTCCCCCTGATGTCAGACACTTAGTCTTTCAGTCCTCAGCAGCTGGATAGGACGGATTACTGACAGGCTCCCGGTCAGACGAAAAGGAAAATAAAAAGAAACAGGAACTAACGCTAAGAAGAAGGGATTTTAGTAAAGTGATCCGTTTAAAAAAAAAAAAGGGCTGGTACCTAGGGGACCCTAGCAGGGTTTCTTCAGGGGGCATAGATTTGATAAAGGCTATTAAAAAAAAAATAACAAGAGAAGATCCACGGAGGTCAAGGAGAGGCAGAGCCTGCCTCGCTGACTCGATCTGTGGAGGGGCCTTGCAAGAGGAGCTGAGAGCCCCAGAGTCCTGCCACTTTGCTGCCGAGATCCGATCCAATCCAACGTTCCCGCTAGCAGCGGAAGTACCGGCATCGGGGGGATCGCTTTGCAGAGTGAAGACGTGCGTGGTAATGATCGTGCGGTAACCTTTGGTGTTGGCGGTAGAGCAGAAGACCAGCTCTGAGACCGCGGCCGTTGGGGGCCCTCAGCTGCAGGTTCTTGGGCTGAGCACATGCTGCCGGGTTTGGCGGTGTGCGCTCAGTATGGAAGCCACCGGGGTTTTTCGCGGCCGGGTCTTTGCAGATATTGTCTTCACCAGGGTAGCAATATGGAGCGGTTGTTGGGATCGGACTCTTGACGCCTTTGGACGTCGAACCTTCCAGGTTTCCATGCTTTCTGCTAGGATCAGTTCCTATATCTTATATATGGGAATGTTCCTTAAGGAGGTCACAGGAGATTTAGAGCTTATGAGCCCCCTCCTTCCTGATAATAAGAGGCAAGATTACCTTGCCCTTGTGAAACATGCCCAGGATGTTTCCAAGTTTGTGAATCGTGCAGCCTTTGACTGCTTTAAGTGCATAAGCAGAACCTCTGCCATTGCCATAGGTGCACGTAGGATTTCCTGGCCCCAGGCATCTGACTTGGAAATTTGGGTACAGGTTAAACTAGGGGAATATTCCTTGCACAGGAGAGAATCTCTTTGGCAAGAATTGGCAGGAAAAAGCTAATGAGATAGATGCTGACAATATCACTTTGGATAGATTGTCTAAATCTACAGCTGATTCTGTGAGGAAAAAATCCTATAAGAAACCATTCTTCAGTAAGAAGTTGTTTTATCCCTCCTATACCCAGCAGGGGTATCGTTTAGGTCAGTCTGCCCAAAAGGGACAGCAGCAACAACCTAGACAAAGAAAGACAAAAGCAGCTAAGCCTCAGCCGGCTCAGCAGACTCAGCCTCCACAGGGGCTTTGACTCCTATCTAGAGAACTTTGCCTTCCTTGCCCTGAACGGCCCAGAACCCTCCACCATCCCAGGAAGGTTATGTCATTTTCCCCCAGATGGGGTCAGATAACAGCAGAAAATTGGACTCTGTCTATTGTAAGAGAGGGGTACAAGCTTCATTTCCTCAGCATGCCCCCTCCTACAATGGTAAGACAGTTCAATTCTCAGACCTCTCTCAACAACCAGTTAGGTCAAGAGGTCACTGTGCTCCTTGCTCAAGGGACAATAGAAGAGGTACCCTCTTGCGATACCTCTGGAATCATTACTGGAGTATCAAATGCAGGGCTTAAGACCAATTCAGTGAGAGTTCATTTGAGTGCTATTGCAGCTTCTTTCAAGCCTCTAAATGGACAACCTATTTCCTCTCATCCTCTCATAGCGAGATTTATGAGAGGCCTTCTTTTAACTAAGCCTCCCATTAAGCCATCACCGGTGGCATTGGACTTAAATCTGGTTCTTGGGCAGCTCATGAAACCGCCTTTTGAACCATTAGCCACTACCTCTTTGAAATTCCTTTCCTGGAAGGTCATCTTTCTTATTGCAGTCACATCAGCACATCGCATCAGTGAATTGCAAGCGTTGGTGGCTGATCCTCCTTATACAAGGTTCCATCATGATAAGGTAGTCCTTAGGACTCATCTACACTTTATGCCAAAGGTGGTGTCACCTTTTCATTTAAACCAAGCAGTTTACCTTTCTGTATTCTTCCCAAGGCCTCACGCCTCAAATGCAGAAAGGAATCTTCGTACTTTGGACTGCAAAAGGGCTTTCGCCTTTTACTTGCAAAGGACACAGCAACATAGAAAGTCCTCTCAACTCTTTGTTGCTTTTGATCCTAGTCATTTGGGACTTCCAGTCTCCAAAAGAACACTGTCCAACTGGATTGCACAGTGTATATCTTTTGCCTATGAGAGTAAAAACCTTTTTCTTGAAGGCCATGTCACAGCTCACAATGTGAGAGCCATGGCAGCCTCTATGGCTCATCTTCACTCTGTGTCTATCGACGACATCTGTCGAGCAGCTACTTGGGCTTCGGTTCATACCTTCACAGCCCATTACTGCTTAGAGAAGGACTCCCACCGGGATGCCTTGTTTGGTCAGGCTGTTCTTCAACACCTGTTCCATACTTAATCAACTCCTACCCACCATCCCTGGTAGGATGCCAGAGATCCATGGGGGGAAGTGGAGCCCTTTCACAAGGGCACACAACATCTGGGGCCTTCTCCCTGGCATCTGCAGCTAGGGAGTCCCCATATGTGAAGACTACATTCCTGCTTGTTCCTGGAGATAGCATAGTTACTCACCTGTAATAGGTGATCTCCGGGAACAGCAGGAATTTAGTCTTCACAACCCACCCACCTCCCCTAGGAGTTGTATCTTACTTTCCCTCTCTCTTTCTCTTCCCCTCTCTGTCTCAGCTTTAAACTCAACTGGAGAGGGGCAGTTGGGAAAGGTGGGAAGGCAGCACGCAGGCGCTGTGGGATGCTCGCAAAAGCTTTCCTATTGGACGCTGGGGAGCGTTCCCGCGCAGGCTCCGTCAGTACCAAGGATACCCATATGTGAAGACTAAATTCCTGCTGTTTCCGGAGATCACCTGTTACAGGTGAGTAATTATGCTTTACAGGTGAGTAACTACACTTTACCGGTTTTGACTCCTTCAATCATTAACTTATTAGTTTCAAAGTTTTGCCAGTTAATTAAGGTATTGGATTCTAAATCGTCAGTTTATTTTTATGATTTGCAATTGCATTCTGAAATCGTGAGCAGCTTCTGATTCCTCTATATTTGGAATATTTTGCTTCCACTGAAGTGTAACATTCTGCAGATGCACTAGTACATTCAGGCTAAATATGAGTGATATTCATGGGCATGTTAGTCTGAAACACATACATTATAAAATGTCAATCTTTTAACACTGGATTCTCCCTTCTCTTGCCACCTTCATTACAATAACTGTGCTTTTGATCACACTTTGGAACCAGGAATGCACGTATTCAGAGCTTGTCCAGGAAACTACATATATGGTGGTCTTTTGCAATGATTTGGCCTCTTTTGTGAGCATCCCCAATAAAGGACTCTTTGCAGATTCACTTTTTTCAGGGTAGAATGTTCTAGTTATAGTGTTATCATTTTGTATGTATGCAGTCATTTCTCTCATTAGCTACAAGTTCATGCATGCAGCATTATAAAGACAGGATTTCCCTGAAAGATATGGATCTAGTTAATGAAGTCACCCCTAGCCTTTCCCAGTCTAAGAAGCAGAAGCTATATTCAAGAATCCAATGTGCCTCCTGTTTTAATTGATATTTTTGTTAAAGGTGTTTCAAAATGGCTAATTCTGACATCTAAGTTGAAAGTTCATCACCTTCCTTCTTGGTGTATTTTGCTGTACAACCCTAAAAGGTATTGGAATAAAATAGCTTTTCATTATAAGTTGCTTATGTTAAAGACTTGGTGTATGCCAGAAAGGCCTTTGTTCCTTGCTTTGAGGCGTGCAGCAGTCTGAACCTATCTGCTTCCTATCTCGCTGCTTTCGCAAAGTCTCCAGAGGATTAAATAACCAAGCATTTCACAGACCCAAAGCACACCATTAATCTATTTGGAGAAATTGCCCCCCCCCCCCCCCACAATTATTCTCTAGCTACAGAGAAGTACATTTCTAATAGCTATTTTCACCTTTGTAGTTGTATAGTGGTGATTAGCACTATAAATGTACAGAGGAATATGGGAGACCCATTACAATTTAGCTGATTTTGAGCTATCAGAACACATTTGCTTCCTGTGTTTACGCTTTAAAGAACTTTTGTGTTTTGAGTTTGGGCTTGACAGATAGATATGGGAAGAGGATTATTTTGATTCCCATATGTTGTAGGGAGGGGGACAATGTGAGAGATGGAATTAGATTTAAGGCAGAATGATAAATTGGGGATTGTAAATTGGGACGCGTGAACAATTAAGTTTGGGATTTTTGTTTTCTTTCCATAGAGGTGAAACACTGACAGCAATGGAATTTAAGTCTTCTCTTCATCTGTGGCCCAGGTACATTTGGCCAGATTCAGTGAGTTTGCTCATGCTGTTCCATCACTGACTTCTATCCGGTCATGGAAAGATCACTCGCTCTGGGATTTTGAGATAGTTGTCCAAGGTCTTCCCTGGGAAGAGATTGCCAGTGGCACCAAATTGCATGTGATGGTCTTATTGCTGAGAGCTGTTGTCCACTGAGGGCCAAGCTGAAACTACCAAACTATTTCACTTGGGACCCCATGCTCTGCTGAACCTTTGTCTCTGAATTGAAAGGCAAGTTTTTTTTATCCACTTTCACCACTGTCCATGGGAGGCTCATTATAGCTTGTCTCTGGTAAATATTTGCACCTAAAAAAAAGTTTTCCTCTTTTAAATTACCAGTGACAATAAAACACAGATTAAACATTTGCCTTTGAAACCAATGAAATATTGTGTAGTATAATAGAGTAATTTTCCCCCTTTTTGTGATACATGTTGGTAACACTTGTGGACTTGGTGTGCACTTCGATTGTATGTGCCCTTAACAGTAGCTACTGGTGTCTTGTGATAAAAGAATTAATGGAACATAATTGGATCATAATGCGTGTTTTTATTTTTAGAAATACGAAAATTATGCCAGTGTTGTAACTCTGTTGTAATAGTCTTGAAATTCAAACTCTATGTAAAATATTTTACTAGAAAAAATCACCACACATGTTGGGACCTGCTGCTCTGTTAAGTCTGGCTTTCTCATCAGAGTTATGGTTGGAGATCCATGCATGGAGATCCATGCAGACACTTTGCTCTGTAAAGATAAAATGGACAATTCAATTATTTTCAGCATTTTTATGACAATCTTACAAACGTATTGGCAACTCATGGTGGTTATAGTCTGTCCTTGGGCTTCATTCCCTCTTTGGAGCAGTATTGTACTTACTGAGGAGTGTGTGGGTCCATCATATATCATACAGTATCATTCAGTACTTCATAGATCACACTGTACCACATGCAGTACCTCTTGCCAGTATACCAGTTTTATCTGCTAGAGCTATGCTGCTGTTGATTTGTTATGCTGTTCTGCAAAATTGCAGAAAAGTGTGTACTTCAGTCTGAGTGGCATTTAGATGATACAACACTTCTCCTAGTTCTTTAACATAAGCATTGAGTAGGAAGACTTTTGAAAACAAGTAGTGTTTCCCAGCAGAAATCAGTGGAATCCAGAAAAATTGTATTGTTGGAGTGGTTTTATTTGTAACTGTGTGTGTGTATATACAGTTTCCTTATCGTTCCTCCAGTTTAGTCCTCAACCTCTGGGTAGTGAACCTCCTCCTGCAGCTTGGAGACTGGACATGTCAAAAACTCATGACATCACTGGATATAGCCTGCTGGTCTCTCCCATCAGCCTCCAGTGTGTCCAGTCTCCATGCAGCAGGAGGACGTAGTGAGCCTAGCTTCTGGGCTCACTTGGGGGAACAGATAAGGAGCATTTAGTGTGACAAATTCTATTCTGATTTTACTTTTGATTTTTACCTTTAATTTTACTTTTAATTCAGTTACCTTTGGTTAATTGGCAATCAGGGATTAATTCCCTTTAGTTAGGAGCAAATTTCCTTATATTTACAGTAATTATAAATTTGAGCCTGGCTCTTTAAATTAGCAGCTCTCGCCTTCCCTCCTTGTCAGTTATTTTCACTTGCTGAAGGCATTTGTCGGTGTGGATCTCTCTCCCTTGACGGTACAGGAGAGAGCTCCGGGATCTGTACAGCCACACTGAAGCTGTGTGAGACGGAGCCTCTCCGTTGCTGCGGGATTTTACTTTTACTCTGTGGAACCGACTGAGCGGTCCTCGCCGCGGATGCCGGGCACAGCAGCACGGCTTGAGGATCGGATGAATTCTAGGCGGTAGGAGCAAACTGCGTGGCTTTCGGCCCTGCAGGTAAGGCCTTCGGGCTCTGTCGGTCTGCTGAGGCCTCCTTTTTGCAGTGGCGGCTGTTCTTGGCTCCAAAATTCGTTGGCAAAGGGGTGGCCATTTTCTCTCTAGGTATTTGGACCGCATGGCGAGAGTTGCAGTGAGCTGCCTGTGTGAGGAAGACGACAGGCAGAATAGCTAGATTTTTAGGTCTAGTGTTTCTTTTGTTTGTAGGTTTTTTGAGGCTCGGGGGTTCCTTAGCCTTAAGGGGGCTGTTGTCAGTCCTTTATTTTTAAGTTTATTCTTAGTTTTATAGGACAGCACTTTTGGCATTGATCTCTAATGCCACATGTTCTTTCCTTATCGTTCCTCCAGCTTAGTCCTCGACGTATGGGTAGTGCACCTCCTCCTGCAGAATGAAGACTGGACCAATCAAATTTCAGCTCCACTGGAACCCTTATACCAGGCATCTCTGGAACTCCAGTGTGTCCAGTCTTCATGCAGCAGGAGGACGTTAGTGAGCCTAGCTGGGCTCACTAGTTGTTTAGTTAGTTGTATTTGCTTCCCTAGCTAACCTTTTGAGTATTTATTTTTTGTCCTATTGGGCTTCTTTTTGTTTAGTAATTTAAGGGTTTCTGTTCCTTTAAATTGTGGGTTTATTCTCAGAGCACTCCATGGTGGGGGGGGGGGGGGGGTCCTGAGGAAGGTCCCTCTCCTGTCCAGCCTTTGCCGCTTTTGTTTTTATAGCCTGTCTACCTTGAGGTATTAGGATCTCTGCTCCAGGGCTCTTCGGAGCAGAGCTCCTGCGGCGGCTGAACAGCAACTCCTCTCCGGAGGGTTGCTGGGTCTGATTTAGTACTGCCGGTAAGTGCCGACGGCGGTGGGAGTGCAGAGCGGCTGCTGAGCCAAGTTCTGTGCTCTCTCCGACCGTGCTGGGATCCCTCAGTGCTGGGGCGATTTGTTTGGGGGGGCTCCCAGGGTCGCGGTATTCAGGGGCTGCTGGTTGTAGGCGGCAGCAGTGTTTGTTTTCCCTCAAGCCTTTTTCTCGGCGGGGGAAAAAAAAAAAAAAGCGCGCCAAAGTTGCCTGGCTGCCGCGGCCATTTTTTCTTCACTCGCGGTTTTTTCTTCAGGGTGTCCCGCGGTAAATTTATTTATTTCCTTCATTTCTTTTCAGTATTTAAGTTGATTTCTTTTATTTCCTTTAATTGCTTCGTTTTATTTTCTTTTCGGCCCTTTTCCTCGGGCTGCAGCGGTCCCGCGGCTGGAAGGGGGGGGGGATTGAGGGTCTCCTCTCCTCTTCCTTTGCACGACGGTGGTGGTCTCCACGGTTGATTAATCTGGTTTGTGTGTTAAAAAAAAAAAATATATATATATATTTCTTTATACCTAAAAGGGGGCCACATCTCTCGAAAGCCGCTACTGCTGTTTGCTGGGCGCAGGGAGATACTTGCTTCCCTCCTCCCTTCAGAGGCTTTCTGTTGTCAGCTCATGCCCAGTTCCCGCATGGTTCTTCTGGGTCAGTGAGCCAGTTCTTCCCTTTTCAGCGTTGCGCTGTGCCTGCTAGCTTTCAACAGCGCAAGGGCTCTCATGCCAGGGGGGTCTCTTTGTCTCATTTGTGGTTCTCGGCGGGGCGCTGACGCGGAGACCGGCGTGTGCCCACGCTGTGCCTCCCTCTCTCGCAGTATGGAGCAGCGCCTAGAAAGTTCGGTGGCTGTGCCGGCGCAGGCCGAGGCCGCAGCAGGGGACTTGGACTCGCCGCTGGAAGGACCCTCGGGTCTTCTTTCTACCAGTTGCTTGGCGTCTGCGGGACAGTCAGACCTCGGCGGAGGCCTGCCCTTAGAGGATTTTTCTCCAGATTTTGTCTTGCTTCTGCACCAGGCGTTCTGCCGTAGGCGCCAGGTTATGGGAGCTTCGCCACTTCCAGCGCAGGGGGTGTCTGCCCAGCCCGCTTCGGGGGAGCCTCTGTTGCCTGCCGGCAGGGCCCCTAAGCGGACACGGCTACACAAACCTTTTCCTTCGGAAGCTGAGTGGCCTGAAGGGGAGGACCCAGAGTTAGACCTGGAGATGGATGCAGATGGCTTGGAAGAGGGCGAGCTTCCTGAACCGGAGGATCAGGCTAAGATTATTCGCGTGTTCCGACGGGAAGAGCTACCTGCTCTAGTCTCGGAGGCGCTTCAAACTTTGGGTTTGGCCCCTACTGCTCCAGTGGAGGAGGCGGACGGGGCAGATCCCATTATTCAAGCGGTGCGTCAGACTAACGTGGTGTTCCCGATTCACAAAGTTATTGACCAGATGATTCAGGCCGAGTGGGACACTCCTGAATCGGGTCTCAAAGGGGTTAAGGTCATGCGCCGGCTTTATCCTCTTTCGGAAGCCGATCTAGAGCGTTTTCCGCTCTCCCAAGGTCGACGCGGCCGTGTCGGCGGTGACTAAGAAGACCACCATTCCGGTGGAAGGGAGTGCGGCCTTACGTGAGCCGCAGGACCGGAAAATGGACGGGCTGTTGAAGCAATCCTTTGAGGCGGACGCGATTGCGTTACAAGCTTCCGTTTGCGGGGCTTGGGTGGCCCGTGCATGTTTGCGCTGGGTTCAGCGACTGCAACAATCTCCTTCCTTAGAGACCGACATGCTGACTGAGATCCACCGCTTGGAATCGGGGGCGGCGTACTTAGCGGATGTCCAGTATGATCTCATCAGAGCTCTCTCCAATAGCATGGCATCCGTGGTGGCGTCCCGCAGAGCCCTTTGGTTAAAAAATTGGGCAGCCGATGGGTCTTCCAAATCGCGGTTTGGCAAATTGCCCTTTAAAGGGAGACTGCTCTTTGGTGAGGACTTGGATAAGTTGGTTAAGGACCTGGGAGACTCCAAGGGCGGTCGCCTGCCGGAGGATAGACCCAAGCGGGGTAGGTCGCTTCCGGTATCTCGGGGGCAGTTTCGGGACTTTCGCAGGTTCCGCTCACCACGTTATGGGGGTTTCCAGCGTGGCAGATATAGCTCCCGAGCGTCGGTTTTTCGCGGCTTCCGTGGCGCCAGCAGAGGATTCTCGGCGGCTAGTTCTCCAGCCGCCCGCAAGCCCCAATGAAGGGCAGCGGGTCCAGGTGGAGCTGCCTGTGATCGGAGGGCGTCTTCGACGTTTTCTCTCCGCTTGGACCCATATTACTTCCGATCAGTGGGTTTTGGACATCATACGAGACGGGTACGTTCTCGATTTGGCCCGTCCCGTGCTCGATTCCTTTGTAGCGTCCCCCTGCCGGGGAGTCCGAAAAACCCTTCAAATCCGGCAAACGCTCGATCGTCTTCTCCGGTTGGGGGCGGTCATTCCCGTACCGCCAGCGGAATATGGTCAGGGAAGGTACTCCATTTATTTCGTGGTGCCAAAGAAGGGTGGCGATCTTCGCCCCATTTTGGATCTCAAAGGAGTGAATCGTTGTCTACGGGTTCCCCACTTTCGGATGGAAACTCTACGGTCCGTGATAGTCGCGGTCCGCCAGGGCGAGTTTCTCACGTCTCTCGACCTCACGGAGGCTTATCTCCATATCCCGATTCGAGAGGACCAGCAAAAATATCTCCGCTTTGCGCTGCCATGGGGCCATTTCCAGTTTCAGGCGTTGCCCTTCGGTCTGGCGACCGCGCCGCGAGTTTTCACCAAGGTCATGGTGGTGGTGGCGGCGGCCTTGCGCAAAGAGGGAGTGCTCGTCCATCCCTACCTGGACGATTGGTTAATTCGCGGGAAGTCTCGCGCAGAAAGCTTGGCGGCGACAGCAAAAGTCGTGGCGCTCTTGCAGTCTCTCGGCTGGGTGATCAACCCCCACAAGAGCCATTTGGTGCCAACGCAGCTTCTCGAATATTTGGGAGTAAAGTTCGAAACGGGCGTGGGATTGGTATCTCTTCCCGAACGCAGGATATTAGCTCTTCAATCCCTGGTATGGCGGTTCCGAAAGACTCCGGCTCCGTCGGCCTGGCAATACCTGCAGTTGCTCGGGACGATAGCTTCCCTGGAGGTGGTACCTTGGGCACGCTTTCACATGCGTTCACTCCAGCGGGCCTTTCTCCGTCGCTGGTCCAACCAGTCCGATTCCCTGGGCAAACGTCTACCTTGCCCGTTGGGCGTTCGGAGAGACCTGCGTTGGTGGCTGAGCCCATCCTCGCTGCGGATGGGGATGCCGTTGGAGCAGCCGAACTATGTTCCGCTCTTGACGGATGCCTGCCTGTCGGGCTGGGGCGCACACTTCGAGGGTCAATTCGCTCAAGGTCTCTGGTCCCCGGAGGAGAGCGCTTGGTCGATCAATCGCTTGGAACTTCGAGCCGTTCGATTAGCCTTGCAGCACTTTGAGACCCAAATAGCGGCTCGGGCGGTTCGAGTTCTCTCCGACAATGCGGCGACGGTGGCCTACATCAACCGGCAGGGCGGTACCGGAAGCGTCGGTCTGGAAGCGGAGACTCGGACGTTGTTCGAGTGGGTGGAGCCCCGACTGCTGGCCATCTCGGCGGCACACATTGCCGGAAAAGACAACGTTACGGCAGACTTTCTCAGCAGAGTTCAGGTGGATCCTGGCGAATGGGAACTTCATCCGCGGGTGTTCGCGCAGCTGGTGCGGCGGTGGGGCCAACCGGTCATGGACTTGATGGCCACGTTCCACTCAGCAAAGGCAGCTCGATTCTTCAGTCGTCGGAGAGAGCCAATGTCCGAAGGTCTGGATGCTCTTTTGCAGATTTGGCCCTCCGCGGGTCTGCTCTACGTGTTCCCTCCGTGGCCCCTGTTGGGGCGCGTGATCCAGCGTATCGAGGCTCACCGAGGTCGGGTGCTGTTGATAGCGCCGGATTGGCCTCGTCGGCCTTGGTATGCCGATCTGATGCGGTTGGTGGACGGTTCTCCGTGGAGGCTTCCCGTGGTTCCAGATCTGTTGTGTCAGGGTCCCCTTCGCATGCCTCAAGTGGGGAGATTCTCTCTTACGGCCTGGCTATTGAAAGGGCTCGGCTAAGAAAACGGGGTTATTCACGGGCGGTCGTGGCGACCCTGTTACAAGCGCGCAAGAGATCTACTTCGCTGGCCTATGTACGGGTTTGGCGTGTTTTTGAGGACTGGTGTTCTCGACATCAGATCCGAGCGGCTACAGCCTCTATTCCGGTGATACTGGATTTTTTGCAGGACGGTTTTGCTAAAGGTTTGGCCGCCAGTTCGTTACGCATGCAATTGGCAGCTCTGTCATGTTACCGTGGAAAGGTTCAGGGCGTGGCGTTAGGTGCTCATGCTGACGTCGTGCGTTTCTTGCGGGCTGTTTCTAGACTGCGTCCGGCCCGTAGAGTCTCGGTACCCTCTTGGGATCTTAATTTGGTGTTGCGGACTCTCAGTGCAGCCCCTTTTGAGCCTCTGTCTCGTAGTTCGATAAAGGATTTGACTCTCAAAACGGTGTTTCTAGTGGCGATTTGTTCAGCACGCCGTATTTCCGAGCTACAGGCTCTTTCCTGCAGGGAGCCTTTTCTGTCTTTCTCTCGGCTCAAAAAGTGGTTCTACGGCCTGTGCCTTCCTTTCTACCTAAGGTGACGTCTCCTTTCCACTTGAACCAGGTCGTCTCCCTTCCGGTATTTCCGGAGTCGGAAGGGCATGCTTCTGATCGCGGTCTAAGTCGGTTGGACCTCAAGAGGGTTCTCCGACGCTATTTAAAGGTTACCAGCGGTTTTCGTAAATCGGATCACTTGTTTGTGCTGTTTGGCGGTCCTCGCAAAGGTGAAGCGGCAGCGAAGGCTTCTATTGCTCGGTGGATTAAGGAGGCGATTGGTTCAGCTTATCTGTTACACGGTCGAATTCCGCCTGTTGGGTTGCGCGCTCATTCTACAAGAGCGCAGGCAGCGTCCTGGGCGGAGTTCAGTTTGGTTTCGCCGGTGGATATCTGTAAGGCGGCCACGTGGTCTTCTTTGCACACTTTCAGTAAACATTATCGACTTGATGTCTTGGCGGCGAGCGATGCCGGTTTTGGTTCCGCGGTTCTGCGTGCCGGCTGGAAAAATCCCACCCGTTAGGCTGCTTTGATACATCCCATACGTCGAGGACTAAGCTGGAGGAACGATAAGGAAATAGTAATTACACTTACCTGGTAATTGTAGTTCCTTGAGAGACGACAGCTTAGTCCTCCTGCCTCTCCCTGTCTCTTTGCTTTTAGCGCGGCACGCCTTGGGGTCAGAGGTCCGTATTCCCAGGTGAGTGCGTTTCCTTCTCCTTTTTCCTTTCGCTCCAATGTTTTCCTTTTATTCTCACTTTCTGCTTTGACTGTGGCAGGGGCGGGACATTCCGTTCCTGTTAGGGGTGGCCTTTGGCTACAAAAAAAAAAAAAAAAAAAATTGCACAGTTGGGCCCGATTAAAGGTTAGCTACGTGTTTGAGTTTGCTTTGTCAGTAGGTCACTGGAGTTCCAGAGATGCCTGGTATAAGGGTTCCAGTGGAGCTGAAATTTGATTGGTCCAGTCTTCATGCTGCAGGAGGAGGTGCACTACCCATACGTCGAGGACTAAGCTGTCGTCTCTCAAGGAACTACAATTACCAGGTAAGTGTAATTACTATTTCCCTCCTAGTCATGTCTCTGAGGAGCATCTGTTAAGTCCCGGTCTATTAAGCAAATTGCCAGCTTTTGGTTCTTCAAGAGCAGAGCCCTAACTTGGAAGGAGGGACAGGCTGGAAGTGCTTTTGTGTATTCTATAGTGAAAGTTGCCCAAACTCCTATGGTTTCACAGGGATAGGTTTAGGAAACCTTAGGATATAAAAAATATATAATAATGACAGTTAAACTGTCAACCAAGAAGTGCCTGTTCTACGGCCCATGGCCACCAGAGGGTAGCTGGTACACTCAATAGTGCATTTCTGTGACCGTGTGTATGCAGCCATCATCAGATTGATCATTCTCTGCAAGTCAGGGAAGAAATAACCACAGGGCCATCTCATGGGCACTCAGGGGTTAGTGACTAAACAAGCATGTTCTGCAAATCAAGATTATATGACCAATATTTAAAGCTTCTAACTTGTGTATTGTTTGTCGGGCTTTGGTGCCCTAAAGGCCTCCGGATGGCAGTGCTGCTCATGAATCACATATAGTATTCATTGCCCCCATCCCTGGGAGGGGGGTTGTAAAATACCTAATCGTATTCCTCATCAGGTTCACACAGGCAGCAGCCTCTAAGACCTCCACTTGCAAGGTTGTCGGTGTATCCCACTGCTATTTCTCTGACTGCAGGAAGGCCGGCCGGGAGGGGAGGGGGGGTGCCTATGTGTTTCATAGCTCCACTTAGCATGCCCTTCCCAGGAAATTCTCATCTATTTCTAGAGCCTGTGCTGTCAGAGCAGGGCATTAAGCACTTAGCAGGGGCATTGACCCGTCTGTACCATCTTGTCAAAGGGTCCGTGCTGAGGGTGAAGAGAAGGACGTCTAGGTAGCACAGTCGGGGGCTTAGCGCTCCAGGGCACTGGAAGGTTTCATACAGGAAGTCAATACTCTGTGTATGCTCCATGTATTCAGCCTATGTTCAAGCGTGCTCACTGCACTGTGTTTGGGTGACAGGTGCTGGGTCACCCGTATATGTAGATGTGCATTTTGTATGTGCTCACAATTGCTTAGGCATGATTTTTGGGTGCAGTCTTTGCAGAGTGAGACTGCATTTCTTTGCTCGGACTGTATTATCAGACTAAGGTAATTTCTCCAGTAATGGGGGGGATGTCGATTGTAATAAAGTGCGTGAGGTCCTCATGGTGTTACATGGGGTTAGAGATGCAGTCGTGGGATCTGCTGTGGAGTGAGCCGTCCTGAGGAGCTACAGTGTCAGTCACCAGTTTTCCCTTTCTCTTTGGGCTTTGCTCCCAGATCCTAGCCCCTCTTTCTCTCTGATGTCCAGGACGCAAGTCCCCGGCCCACTGGACAATGTATTCTAAGCCTTTTCTCAATGCTGGCAGAAGGACTGGGAGAGTAAGAAAGGAAGTCCAGGAACCAGCATCAGCTCTGATGTCTCTCCACTGCCAGTGTTTGCTATGGTCACATATTCCCAGTCAGTTATTTATTTGAGTATACTGATTGCCTACAGGTCAGGGTGGCATACAGTCGATTATGGTATTTTTATTTCCCTTAACCCTCTGCCTCAGGTACCAAAACAAATTGTGAGCCCTTCAGGGACAAGTTGCTTAACGAAGGTCAGAAGGACCACCTGTGGGACCAGAAACGCCAGTTTTTATGGCCCAAGGTTGGTGGTCTCGATTGGCATTCAAACCCTTGGTCCTCTGGCAACTTGCCTCAACCATAGGCCACACTGCTTCGTGTGAGCTAGCCATAGGGCAAGGCGCAGCCTATTACTTCCAAGGCAGAGACCTTAGGGAGGTTCCATTCATAAGGATACGAGAAATGCCATACTGGGTCAGACCAAGCTCTTTCAGGTCCAGTATCCTGTTTCCTAGGGTAGCCAATCCAGATCTTAAGGACCTGGCTGGTTTCCAAAAAAATGAATAGGCTACTCAATGCTTGTATCTGGGCAAGCGGTGGATTCATGTATGCACATATTTTAAGGGTTCCGTTGCATGTGCAACAGATGTGACGCTCTGTTGGGTTGTGTGCCTTGTAGAACATCTTGAAATGGTGAAAGTTGGTATAAAAAAAAATTATAATTTTCCAGCTTCTCTCTAATAAAAGGTTATGGACCTTTCCTCCGAGAGCTTGTCCAAAAACTTTGTTAAACTCCGCTACATTCGAAGATCGTTTCACGCAAGGCTCTTGGAGTACACAGGAGACCCAGTGGTCAGTCAACTGGCTGGAAATGTGAGCGATACGCCGGGCATTGCAGGCGTTCGAAGCTACGGTGACAGGTCGAGTGGTGCGAGTACTGTCCGACAACTCCGCGGCGGTGGCCTACATCAATCGGCAGGGCAGAACCAGAAGTGTGGCCATAGAGGCCACGGCAGAGGGTCTGTGTGTGTGGATAAAGCTTTGGCTGCCAGCATTTTCGGTGGCGCATGTTGCGGGTAAGGACATTGTGACGGCTGGTTCCCCAGCTGGGTCCGAGTAGATGCCAGAGAATGGGAGTGGCATCTGGAGGTGTTCGCAGAGATCGGTCGCATATGGGGACAGCCAGTAATGGACCTCATGGCGGCGTTTCACTCTGCGTAAATGAGTCGCTGCTTCAGCAGACTACGTGAAAGGAGGTCGGAAGTCATCGGCGCACTGTTTCGAGGTGCCCGTGGTATGCCTGCCTCATATGGTTGCTCGACGGGGATCCATGGAGGTATCAGACATTGGAGATTCTGTTGCTATGGAGTTCCCTTCAAATGCCTCAGGTGCATCGGTTTTTGCTTACGCGGTGGCCATTGAAAGGGCAAGCTTAACCCTTTCCAGGCCGAGCCCAAAACTCTTGGGATCCAAAATTCTGACTAAATATTCCTATCAAATGGTATATAATACATGACCATAGCAGAAGGAAAATCACTATTAGAACATATTGAATAAGACGGGTACAATTTTCCTGAAATATGCAAAAATTAACCAGGCTGCAGAATGTGGATTAAAAATTTTAAAGTAGGCCTTGAAAGGGTTAAGGAAAAAGAGTTGCTCGACAGCAGTCTTTGCCACCTTGCCGCAAAAAAAAAAAATAAAGTCTACGTCCCTTGCATATGTGCGTATATGGTGCATCTTTGAGGATGGGTGCTCGTGGAGGCACGCTCGCGCGACAACAGTGTCAGTTCCCTTGGTATTAAGTTTTCTGCAGGACGGGTTTGGTAAAGGCAGGTCTTTGAGAGTTCAGCTAGCAGCTCTGTCTTGCTATAGGAGCAAAGGACAGGGAGTGGCTCTCATGCACAGGTCGATGTGGTATGCTTTCTGAGGCGGTTACCAGACTGTAGCCCTGTCGTAGGATATTAATTCCACTAGGGAAGCTCAAGTTGGTTTTAGGAGCGTTAGCTAGCGTGCCATTGGGGCCCTTGCAACAGGCATAGGTTAGGGGTTTTTCCTTGACAGTATGTTTTGATGGTCATCTGTTCGGTGAGGCGATTTTCGGAGTTGCAGACCTGTCAGGAATCGTTTTTTGTCTGTCTCCAGACAGAAGGTGGCCTGGCGGCTGGTTCCGTCATTGCCAAAGGTGGTTTCTACGTTCACCTAACTAAAATGGTGTCTCTTCCAGCGCTAGGTGCGGCAGAGGGGAGCGTATTGAACCATAGCTTGCAATGTTTGGACGTCAAGAGAACACTGCTGCAGTGTTTAAAGGTTTCAGAAACTTTCGCAAGGCAGATCGTCTCTCTTCAGGGTGTTCGCAGGGCCCTGCAAAGGGAAGCGGCGTCGATGGAGTCCATTTCAGGATGGATTGGAGCGGCGAGTGCGTCGGCTTATCTTCTACGGGAACCGTACAGTCCCAGGGAGCTTATGAGCTCACTCTACCAGAGTGCAAGCGTCGTCTTGGATGGAGCACAGTTTAGTTCCGCTATTGGACATCTGTAGGGAGGCCTCTTGGTTGTCTCTCCATACTTTCAGTAAGCACTACAGCCTAAATGTTCTGGCGGCTTTAAGGATGCCGTTTTTCAGGGAGGCGGTGTTGAGATCCGGCTGGAAATGTCCCTCCCAATGATTACTGCTCTGATACATCCCAGAGGTTGAGGACTAAACTGGAGGAACGATAAGGAAATAGGAATTACACTTACCTGGTAATTGTGGTTCCTTGAGTGACTCCAGTTTAGTCCTCATTCCGGCCCAGCGATGGGGTCTTAGCAGTGGTTTTTCTGTTGGGGAAGTGCAAGGTTAAAAGTGGATGTAGGCCTTCACTGGTGTTCAGTTGTTTTGATGGTTCCATTTGTTTTGTACTATATTATGTTATTATATATTATATATATTGCTATATTGCTCTGGATTGTTTAGGGCTAGGCATTCGGAAAGGAGAGCATGCAGGAAGCAGTTCCTTTCCTTCTGGAAGGGGAGTAGTAGGTAGATAGGTTATATATTCTGCGTGCCCTTGAATATAATTTAAAAAAAAAGTTACTGGTTTTTTGCTCCTTTGAGTCTGCTTTGTCAATAGTTCACTGGGGGCTGATGGGAGAGACCAGCAGGCTATATCCAGTGATGTCATGAGTTTTTGACATGCCCAGTCTCCAAGCTGCAGGAGGAGGTTCACTACCCAGAGGTTGAGGACTAAACTGGAGTCACTCAAGGAACCACAATTACCAGGTAAGTGTAATTCCTATTTCCTCATCTTCCCTCTAGTCCAGTATTTCTTAGTCTCTAGCAAATGAAGATGGCATAGGCTACTGTGCAGCTGGAGTCTGGAAAGAAAATCAAAGATAATTGGACGGAAAGAACCCTGAGATTGGTTATGGCTCCACTGGGAGCCTAGACAGCGTCAAGGCCTAGGGATGCAGAACCTGGTAGATCCAGGTCCCCCTTCCCCATGCTCTCCTCTATATGGCTGCAGAGGCACCTTGTTAAAGGGGGTTTATGTTTATTATTTACTTAACCGCCCTTCAGAGTAAACAGAGCGGTTTACAATAAAAAAACAACAATACAGCAAGGCTCGGGGCCAGAAAAGGAAAAGAAGTTACCACTTAGTAATAGGACAGCGAAAAGAGGACAGGGAGAGAGTAGCAGACACAGGGGAGAGGCTAAGGCTGGGAAGAAGGAAGGTCGAAGGCAAGGGTAAATAAGTGGGTCTTTAAAGTGTGTTTGAAAGTGGGGTGATGTGGTTCAAGACGGAGGGTAGCGGGGAGGGAGTTCCAGAGGGCGGGACCTACAAAAAAGAAGGCTGAGGAACGGGTGGAATGAAGGTGGGCCTGTGACAGGGGGGGGGGGGGGTAGTGCAAGGCGATTGAGGTGGAAGGACCGAGGGGTATGAAAGTGGATGAGATCGGCAAGGTATTGCGGGGTAGTAGTATGAAGGGCCTTATGAACGAGTGTAAGAAGTTTGAATTGGATACGGAAGGGTATGGGAAGCCAGTGAAGACGAAGCAGAAGGAGTGGCGTGCTCTCTAGGGGAGGAGTGGGACACAAGTCGGGCAGCGGTATTCTGGATTCTTTGCAAGCGTGTCAACTGGAACTTGGTGATGCCTGAGAGAACAGAATTGTAGAAATCAATCCGGGAGATGACAAGCAGGAGGGTAGAAAGAGCAGAGGGAGAGAGGAAGGGGCGGATTGCACGAATCTGACGAAGATAAAAGGAGGTCTTTGAGACATGTGAGACGTGGGCAGAAAAAGAAAGATCAGAATCGAAGAGCACCCCAAGATACCGAAAGGTGGAAACTAGAGAGATGGATGTACTTGGGAAGGAGGGTGCCAGTGATAGAGAAGGGTGACCATGAGGGAACCAGATAGCAGTGGTTTTTGAAAGATTGAGGTGTAAGCAATTTTGGGTCATCCAATTGGAGATAGCAGCGAGACAGGAGTCAAGTGGGGCAAGATCAGGACACAGAGGGGAGGTGTGGTATAGAAGAAGAATATCGTCCGCATAATAGAATGCCGAGATACCGAATTGTTGAATTAGCAGTGTGAGAGGGGTTAAGAAGAGATTAAAGAGCAGAGGGGCCAGAACAGAACCCTGGGGAACCTCACAGGATAGGGGAAAGGAGTCAGAGGAGGTGACGGATGGAGAAGATGAGAGAACAGTGCCAGACCGAGAAGAGAGGAAGGAGTGAAACCACCGAAAAACAGTGCTGCAGAGACCAGCATCGCGAAGTCGAGAAAGGAGAAGGGAGTGATCGACCAGGTCAAAAGCAGCGGAAAGGTCGAGAGCCACCGCCACCGAGATATCACCATGATCGTGAGCAACGTGCAGGGAATTAGTGAAGGCGAGAAGAATGGTTTCAACACTGTGCCTGGTGCGAAAGCCTGATTGACGAGGGTGAAGGAGATTGATAGCTTTTGGGAGGAGGTCTAGAGTTGAATAGTGTCAAAAACAAATGCGTGCCCTTTAAGGCCACGAGGGCACAGAGCACTGAGCAGTGCAGCACAGCAGCAGAGACTTCGGAGATGCAAGGGAACGGCTACAGGAATGTTTGCCACTGACCACAGTAAGAGGGTCCTGGTGCAATTGGTCTTGCTAGGCTGCCAGGGGGGAGGGGGAAGAGGAGAGCAGTGAACATTACATGGTCCGGGCAGTCTGCGCGGCATGCAGTAGACAAGAGTCAGTTGTCCGACTCTTGTGGCTGTGAAAGAAAGAGTTGCTCAGTGGAGGAATAACTCTTAAGGGCACAAGAGTGGTGCTGACCAGGCAATATCAGCTGGTTCAGCCTCACCTCACCCTGTTTGCACTTCTTTTTAATAAATTTAATAATTGGCTTTACTATATTCACCAAATCTGCGATAATTATTACTTAGCAAAATTAAGGTAAAGAGCAAACCTCAGAAAGACTCGCTGGACCTTCAAAACAAACAAACAAAAAAAAACACCTTCATTCCACCTATGCCTAACACCACACATCTTTCACTCTAAAATTCTGTCTCACTAAATCAGATCTAAAGAAACTAAAATAGTCCTTCCTTATCAAATACACACGAACCCATCATTGTGCCATAAGTATTTCTATTCCACTTCCAACTCTGAGCGCCACGTCTCCAGTGTCCAGTAGTCTCCAAAAAAAGAACTCACCTATATGGCCACCTCCTTTTCTATTAACTTGGAAAACTTTGGCAAATAGGTCTAAAATGTGCACATATAGTGTGTATCCCTCTTCTTTTTTTGGGATGAGACCGGTTTCTTTCATCCGTAGGGAACTATCCCTTGCTGTAAATGAGGCATTAACAAAATCTACAAGCTAACTTCTCATCTCATCCAATCCATATTTAAACTGTGCTACTGTGACAGGGTCCATTATAGAAAATATACTATTACTCTTAAAACAACCAACAATCTCTTCAATCTGTCATTAATAGCTAGATTGAACTGATCCAACCTTTTGCTTCCTTCCACCTTACCATTATCCAATCTCACCTCACACCCTTCTTGTTTTAATCCTGTTTCTAAATTTTCGATCATGGTCTCAAAAAAATAAAATACTGCCAAATCCTTAACATCTTACTCCCTTCCACTTGTCTGCTTTCATGCCCCACCCCCAGCAATCTATTCACCACCTTTTCACTATTTCTTCTCCCTAATTTTTGACTTCCATCAAGCATGCTCTAATTCAGGGGTCTCAAACTCAAATTGCTTTGAGGGCCGAATGAGGACTTGTAAAGTAACCCGGGGGCCGCATAAGACACGGGCCTCATTTGCATAAATATTTGCATAATGTTGCATAATGAGTGCATGGATAAAGAAAGACTAGAAAATTTCTATATTACTATAATCCAGTGCCAACCGCCAGGCACATTAGGAACTACTACTAACACTGCCCATTTGGAACCCATAGCAAACCCCCCGTATCATAACAGCACTACCAGGACTCACAAAGCACCAGACCCTACCTATCAAAAGGCAACACTGCAAATATTAAATCAATACATTTCAGAGAACAATACATGACCTACTGGGAAAAGAGAACAAGTAGCAATGTCAAATAGGAATTACACAGAATACCTCAGCACTGTAGAAATAAAACTATAAATAATTTCTTGTACCAAAGCACAGACATTAATGATGCACATTTCCCAGAGCTGACATATTCCAGTTAATAAATTCAAAATAAAGAGATATTTTTCTACCTTTTGTGCATTTTTTTTCAGTTGCAATTGCTCCAGCCACTTCTGGTTTCTTCGTGTCTTCTGCTATCTCCATCGTCTGCTGTCCATTTGTCCTTTCTTCTCTCTTCTAGTTTTTTTCCATTCTCTCTCTACATCTGCTTTAACATACTAATCTTTCTCCTTTTGCTCTTTCCTCATTCCTATTTCATCCACTCAAATTTTACCCCTCCATCCTCAATCCCCACTTACTCTCCCAATACCTGGCCAATTGTAGATTTGTCTTCTCTTCCAGACAAAATATTTTTCCCCTCTCCATTTCACTTTCCCAGCTCCATCCCATTCTAATCCTCCCTTCTAGTTCCAGCCCCACCCAGCATCTGCTCCTTTCTAGTCCCTGCATCAGTCCATTTCCAGTCCTATCCTAGCCTCACCATCAGCCCATTTCCAATCCTAGCCCCCCATCAGCCCATTTCCAATCCTAGCTCCCTCCCCTCACAGCCCATTTCCATTCCAAGCCCCCCTCCCCATCAGCCATTTGCAGTTCAAGCCCCCCTTCCACTCAGCCCATTTCCAGTCCTAGCAACCCCCCCAGCCCATTACCAGTCCTAGACCCCCCATAGCGCACTTCCAGTCTTACCCCCCCATCACCCCATTTTCAGTCTTACCCCCCCCCATAGCCCATTACCAGTCCTAGTCCCCCCCATAGCCCACTTGCAGTCGTATCCCCATCACCCCATTTTCAGTCTTACCTCCCCTCATAGGCCATTACCAGTCCTAACCCCCCAATCAGCCCACCTCCAGTCCTAACCCCCATCACCCCATTTTCAGTCCTAGCCCCCACCATAGCCCATTACCAGTCATAACCCCCCCCTGCCAATAGCCCACTTCCAGTCCTAACCCCCATCTGCCCATTTCCAGTCCTAGCCCCCACCATAGCCCATTACCAGTCATAACCCCCCCTGCCGATAGCCCACTTCCAGTCCTAACCCCCATCTGCCCATTTCCAGTCCTAGCCCCCACCATAGCCCATTACCATTCATAACCCCCCCCTGCCTATAGCCCACTTCCAGTCCTAACCCCCATCTGCCCATTTCCAGTCCTAGCCCCCACCATAGCCCATTACTAGTTATAACCCCCCCCAGCCCATTACCAGTCATAACCCCCCCCAGCCCATTACCAGTCATAACCCCCCTGCCAATAGCCCACTTCCAGTCCTAACCCCCATCTGCCCATTTCCAGTCCTAGCCCCCACCATAGCCCATTACCAGTTATAACCCCCCCCCAGCCCATTACCAGTCATAACCCCCCCTCCCCCCTCTGCCAATAGCCCACTTCCAGTTCAGTCAGCCCCTCCATAGCTCATTACCGGCCAACAAAAAAAACCCCCAAAACCCTGGCTTCTGCTGCTGCCGTTGCCGCCGTGGCAGCAGCAGAATCAGTTGTCAAATTAAAAAAAAAACTGACTTCTGCTGCTCAAGCAGCTGTCCTGCGGCCCCTTTCCCTCTGCCCGGAGATCCGACTCTGCTCTATCAGCGGTGTGCTTTTCAAGCTGCGACGAGAGTATTCCCCTCTCGCGCGGTTTTTTCAAGCCGCACGAGAGGGAATACTCTCTTCGCGGCTTGAAAAGCACGCCGCTGAGAGCAGAGTCGGATCTCCGGGCAGAGGGAAAGGGGCCGCAGGACAGCTGCTTGAGCAGCAGAAGTCAGTTTTTTTTTTAATTTGACAATTGATTCTGCTGCTGCCACGGCGGCAACGGCAGCAGCAGAAGCCAGGGTTTTGGGGGATTTTTGGTTTTCCGCCGTCGCGGGCCGCACAAAGTTGTCTCGCGGGCCGCATGCGGCCCGCGGGCCGCGTGTTTGAGACCCCTGCTCTAATTCATACAAATAGGAATTACACTTACCTGGTAATTGTAGTTCCTTGAGTGACGCCAGTTTAGTCCTCAACCTCTGGGTAGTGAACCTCCTCATGCAGCTTGCAGACTGGGCATGTCAAAAACTCATGACATCACTGGATATAGCCTGCTGGTCTCTCCCATCAGCCCCCAGTGAACTATTGACAAAGCAGACTCAAAGGAGCAAAAAAATCAGTAACCTTTTTTTTTTACCTTAACATTATATTCAAGGGCACGCAGAACATATAACCTATCTACCTACTACTCCCCTTCCAGAAGTAAAGGGACTACTTCCTGCATGCTCTTCTTTCCGTCAAATGCCTAGCCCTAAACAATCCAGAGCAATATAGCAATATATATAACAATATATAACAATATATAACAATATCATAATATAATAATATAACAATATAGCGCAAAACGGAAGCATCAAAACGACCCGAACACCAGTGAAGGCCTAAATCCACTTTTAACCTTGCACTTCCCCCAACAGAAAAACCACTGCTAAGACCCCATCCCCGGACAAGAATGAGGACTAAACTGGAGTCACTCAAGGAACCACAATTACCAGGTAAGTGTAATTCCTATTTCCTTATCGTTCCTCCAGTTTAGTCCTCAACCTCTGGGATGTATCAGAGTAGTAATCATTGAGAGGGACCTTTCCAGCAGAATCTCAACACCGCCGCCCTGAAAACGGCATCCTTAGCCGCCAGAACATCTAGGCGGTAGTGCTTACTGAAAGTATGGAGAGACAACCAAGAGGCCTCCCTACAGATGTTCTCTGGCGGAACCCAACTGTGCTCCGTCCAAGAAGACGCTTGCACTCTGGTAGAGTGAGCTCGTAAGCTCCCTGGGACTGTACGGTCCCGTAGAAGATAAGCCGACGCACTTGCCGCTCCAAGCCATCCAGAAATGGACTCCTTCACCACTGCTTCCCTTTGAGGGGCCCTCTGAACGCCCCAAAGAGAGACGATCCACCTTGCGAAAGTTTCTGAAACCTTTAAACACTGCCGCAGCGCTCTCTTGAATCCAAACAGCGCAAGCTATTGTTCAATACGCTCCCCTCCGCCGCACCTAGCGCTGGAAGAGAGACCATTTTAGTTAGGTGAATGTCGAAACCACCTTTGGCAACAATGACGGAACCAGCCGCCAGGCCATCTTCCGTCTGGAGACAAACAAAAACCTATTCCTGACAGGTCAATGCCTGCAACTCCGAAAATTGCTTCGCTGAACAGATGACCATCAAACATACCGTCTTCAAGGCAAAACCCTTAACCTATGCCCGTTGCAAGGGCCCCAATGGCGTGCTAGCTAACGCTCCTAAAACCAACTTGAGCTTCCCCGGTGGAAATAATATCCTACGACAGGGCTACTGTCTGGTAACTGCCTGAGAAAGCATACCACATCGACTTGTGCATGAGAGCCACTCCCTGTCCTTTGCCCCTATAGCAAGACAGAGCTGCTAACTGAACTCTCCAGGACCTGCCTTTACCAAACCCGTCCTGCAGAAAACTTAATACCAAGGGAACTGACACTGTTGCCCGAGCGTGCCTCCGCTAGCACCCGTCCTCAAGATGCGCCATATACACACATGTGCAAGGGACATAGACTTTTTTTTTTTGCAGCAAGGTGGCAAAGACTACTGTCGAGCAACTCTTTCCTTAAGCTTGCCCTTTCAATGGCCATCCCGTAAGCAAAAACCGATGCACCTGAGGCATTCGAAGGGAACCAGCTAACACCAAAGGGATACAGCCTTCAACACTGCTCCCGAATACATGCCAAAGGCGGAGGCGTAGCCATCATTGCCAAAGACAACCTCCACCTTCGGATCCACGCCTCGGAGACCTCCAATGAAGCAGACATCCTCACCCTCTCCAACAAACACCTCTCAATATGCCTGATCTACCGTGTACCCACCACAACCACTGACCTAACACAGATACTACACCTCATCTCCGAAAGCACCAGTCATTCGAAGGAACAAATTATCCTAGGAGACTTCAGCCTCCCATCACTCCATGAAAAACAAGCAGAAACCTTCCTCAACGCCATGACAGCAATGGACCTGACACAGATCATACAAGAACCAACACATGAAAAAGGAAACACACTTGACCTCATATTTCTAAACTTCCAAACCGCCGCCGCCTCATACAGAAGACCGACAATCTCACCAGTACCGTGGTCAGACCACTACATCAACATATCCCACACCTATCAACTCAAAAATAACAGAGAAAACGAACACCACACAAGGAGATTCAAAGCATTTAGCAAAGAAGACTTCCTAACGCAAACCCTGCCTAACCTACACACAAACTCCAACAACCTTGATGACCTGATCCACAACTGGAATACCGCAATCTCATCAGCAGCCAGCACAACTAGAAACAAAACCAATACCAGACCCATCTCCTCAAAAGCCCGATGGTTTACCCCCAGCCTCCGAAAACTGAAAACCAGACTTAGAAGAACCGAAAGGAAATGGAGAAAAACCAAGAGCGACAAAGACAAGGCAAAATACCTCCACGAACTCAATGCGTACCACTCAGAAACTGACAACGCCAAAAAACACTACCACACCAAAATCATCGCAACAGCCATAAACAAACCTCGAGAGCTCTTCCAAATTGTCAAAAAACTAACAAGGGCACCCAGTAACTCCGACCAGCTGCCAGATATCCGCCCTGATCTTCTAGCCCGACAATACAAACAGCTACAGCAACCACAAAGCTCACATCACTATGCTGAAACAACAAAGACAAATTCATACCCCATCCTGAACAGAGACTGGAATACATTCGACACAACCTCAAAAGAAGAAATATCTTCCATCATCTCCTCCTTGAACACCACCACCTCCCCGCTGGACCCCTGTCCTACCGACTGGATAAAGAAAACCAAAGAAGACCTGAGTGCACCATTAACCCACATCGTAAATGAATCCTTTACCCAAGGACACATGCCAGACGCCCTCAAGACCACAATCATTTGACCAACCCTAAAAAAGCACAACCTAGATCCCCTAGACCCCACCTCCTACAGACCAGTAGCAAGCCTCCCACTCACCGCAAAGATAATCGAGAAGATAGTCCAGCGTCAGCTTCAAGAACACCTGGACGTCAACAACATACTGGACCTGCAGCAACACGGATTCCGACCACTACATGGGGTCGAGACCCTCATGACCACACTGATGAACACCCTCATCATAGGAACCCAAGAGAAACACTCCGGATACATCCTAATCTTCCTGGATATATCAGCGGCCTTTGACACCATCTCCCATAACACCCTTATCCACAGACTCCAAACAATTGGGATCAAAGATACCGTACTCCAATGGTTCAGGTCCTATCTAACCAACCGACAGCAACTGATCCGCACCAAAACCTCAGCCTCACCCCCATTCCAGCAACATCAAGGAGTACCTCAATGACCCACATTATCAGCCATGCTTTTCAACATCTACCTCCGTCCACTCTGTTCAGTCATACGCACCCACAACGTCAACTTCCACATATATGCCGACGACATAATGCTATACACCCCAATTACAACCACAGACCCAAAAAACAACCAACTATCAGCCTGCTTCACCGACGTATCCAACTGGCTACAAGAGAACAACTTATCCATTAACATAAAGAAGACCGAAGCTCTTATAGTGACAAAAGACCCAGACTTCAAACCACCCACTCACCTCACCATGGGAACCACGCAAATTCAAATACAACCACACATAAGATATCTCGGATTTATCATTGACCAAGCCCTAACCCTTAAACAACAAATCAACAAGACCACTAGAACTGTATTCCACAAGGCAAAAACGGTACGTCTCCGACCTCTCCTCGAACCACAGGACTTCAGGACAGTAATGCAGGCTCTGACACTCCCCCATCTGGACTACTGCAACATAATCAATCATGGCCTACCTGCCACACAAACCAATCCTCTCCGAACTGCCCTAAACACCACGGCAAGAATAATTCACAACGCAAAGAAACGGGACCACATCACCCCACTTCTGAGAGACCTTCATATTCTCCCCATTGAAGCAAGAATCAAGTACAAAGCTCTTCTGCTCACCCACAAAACCATCCACCAAACACAAGACACCCCACTCCGCGCCCTACTGCCTCGCCCAACCCACAGCAGAACGACCAGACAATCCTCCCAACAGCTCCATTGCCGTCCCTCACAAAAGAACCAAGGCAACACAACGGACCTGCAACAGAGCCTTTGAACTCTATGCCCCATCCCTTTGGAACTCTCTACCAAACCACATCAGGAACAACGGTGATCTCCCATCATTCAAAAAACAACTAAAAACCGTCCTATTCCAAGAACATCTCTGAATAGGACCCCTATTCTCCTCAAGATCCTCAGACCAGTAACTGTACTATCCTGTCAGTCTCCATGTCCATCCCAAAATCATTAATGTTGAGCCCCCGGTGATGGGCCCCCCCCACTATTGATTCCCCCCCCCCCCTGTTATATGTTCCACCGCTTTGACCCGGTGAAAAGCGGGATATAAATACAGTTAAATAAATAAATAAAACTCCGTAGCAACAGAATCTCCAATGTCGGAAACCTCCATGGATTCCCGTCGAGCAACCGTATGAGGCAGGCATACCACGGGTGCCTCGGCCAGCCCAAGGCCCCCAACCACATGTTTCCCCGAAGTGCTTGGATACGCAGGACCACTCGATCTGTGAGTGCCCCTGGTGGAAAGACAAGAGAAGTCCGGACGACGGCCGCCGTTGAAACAGTGCACCGATGCCTTTCGACCTCCTTTCGCGTTGTCTGCTGAAGAAGCGACCCATTTATGCAGAGTGAAAAGCCGCCATGAGGTCCATTACTGGCTGTCCCTATATGCGACCGATCTGTGCGAACACCTCCGGATGCCACTCCCATTCTCTGGCATCTACTCGGACCCAGCTGAGGAAATCCGCTGTAACAATGCCCTTACCCACAACATGCACCACTGAAAACGCTGGCAGCCAAAGCGCTATCCACACACACACTCTCTGCCGCAGTCTCTATGGCCACACTTCTGGTTCTGCCCTGCCGATTGATGTAGGCCACCGCCGCGGAGTTGTCGTACAGTACTCGCACCGCTCGACCTGTCACCGTAGCTTCGAACGCCAGCAGCGCCCGACGTATCGCTCGCATTTCCAGTCGGTTGATTGACCACTGGGTCTCTTGTGTACTCCAAGAGCCTTGCGTGAAACGATCTCCGAACATAACGGAGTTTAACAAAGTTTTTGGCCAAGCTCCCGGAGGAAAGGTCCATAACCTTTTATTAGAGAGAAGCTGGAAAATTATAATTTTTTTTTTTATACTAACTTCCACCAATTCAAGATGTTCTACAAGGCACACAATCCAACAGAGCGTCACATCTGTTGCACATGCAACGGAACCCTTAAAATATGAGCATACATGAATCCACCGCTTGCCCAGATACAAGCATTGAGTAGCCTATTCGTCTTTTTGGAAACCAGCCAGGTCCTTAAGACCTGGATTGGCTACCCTAGGAAACAGGATACTGGACCTGAAAAAGCTTGGTCTGACCCAGTATGGCATTTCTCTTATCCTTATGAACGGAACCTCCCCAAGGTCTCTGCCTTGGAAGTAACAGGCTGCACCTGGCCTGTGGCTAGCTCACACAGAGCAGTGCGGCCTAGTGGTTGAAGCAAGTTGCTAGAGGACCAAGGGTTTGAATTCCAAATCAAGACCACCAACCTTGGGCCATAAAAACTGGGGTTTCTGGTTCCACAGGTGGTCCTTCTGGCCTTCGTTAAGCGACTTAACCCTCTGTCTCAGGTACCAAAACATAAATTGTGAGCTCTTCAGGGACAAGGGAAATAGAAATACCGTAATCGACTGTATGCCACCCTGACCTGTAGGCAATCAGTATCTCAAATAAATAACTGACTGGGAATATGTGACCGTAGCAAACACTGGCAGTGGAGAGACATCAGAGCTGGTGCTGGTTCCTGGTCTTCCTTTCTTGCTCTCCCAGTCCTTCTGCCAGCATTGAGAAAAGGCTGAGAATAGATTGTCCAGTGGGCCCAGGGACCTTGCGTCCTGGACATCAGAGAGAAAGAGGGGCTAGGATCTGGGAGCAAAGCCCAAAGAAAAAGGGAAACTGGTGACTGTGACACTGTAGCCCCTCCGGACGGCTCCCACGACTGCATCTCCAACCCCATCCCCCCCATACTGGAGAAATTATCTTAGTCTGATAATACAGTCTGAGCGAAGAAGTGCAGCCTCACTAGCCTCACTCTGCAAAGAGTGCACCCAAAAATCATGCCTAAGCAATCGTGAGCACATACAAAATGCATCTACATATACGGGTGACCCAGCACTTGTCACCCAAACACAGTGCAGTGAGCATGCTTGAACATAGGCTGAATGCATGGAGCATACACAGAGTATTGACTTCCTGTATGAAACCTTCCAGAGCCCTGGAGCGCTAAGCCCCAGACTGTGCTACCTAGACGTCCTTCTCTTCACCCTCAGCATGGGCCCTTTAACAAGATGGCACAGATGGGTCAGTGCCCCTGCTAAGTGCTTAAAACCCTGCTCTGATAGCACAGGCTCTAGAAATAGATGAGAATTTCCTGGGAAGGGCATACTAAGTGGAGTTATGAAACACACAGGCACCCTCCCCCCGGCCTTCCTGCAGTCAGAGAAATAGCAGTGGGATACACCGACAACCTTGCAAGTGGAGGTCTTAGAGGTTGCTGCCTGTGTGAACCTGATGAGGAATATGATTTCGTATTTTACACCCCCCCCCCCCCCAGGGATGGGGGCACTGAATACTATATGTGATTCATGAGCAGCGCTGCCATTCGGTGGCCTTTAGAGCACCAGAGCCCAACAAATGATACAGAAGTTGAGCTTTAACGCTTGGTCATATAATCTTGATTTGCAAAACATTACAGTTGCTTGTTTAGTCACTAATCCCTGAGAGCCCATGAGGTGGCCCTGTGGTTATTTCTTCCCTGACTTGCAGAGATCAATCTGACTGATGGCTGCATGCACACGGTCACAGAAAGGCACTATTGAGTGTACCAACTGCCCTCTGGTGGCTATAGACCGTAGCACAGGCACTTCTTGGTTGACAGTTTAACTGTTATATATATATATTTTTTATATATCCTAGGGTTTCCTAAACCTGTCCCTGTGAAACCTCAGGCGTTTGGGCAACTTTCACTATAGAATACACAAAAGCACAATTCCAGCCTGTCCCTCCTTCGAACTACAAGTTAGGGCTTTGCTCTTGAAGAACCTAAAAGCTGGCAATTTGCTTAATATCCCGGGACTTAACATATGCTCCTCAGAGACATGATTAGGAGGGAGAGAACATGTGGCATCAGAGATCAATGCCAAAACTGCTGTCCTATAAAACTAAGAATAAACTTAAAAATAAAGAGGACGAACAGCCCCCTTAAGGCTGAGGAACTCCCCGCCAAGCTTCAAAAAACCTACAAACAAAAGAGACACTAGGACCAAAAATCTAGCTATTCTGCCTGTCGTCTTCCTCACACAGGCAGCTCGCCACGTGGTCCAAATACCTAGCGAGACAAATACCTAGAGAGAAAATGGCCGCCCCTTTGCCAACAAATTTTGGCGCCAAGAACAGCTGCTACAAAAAGGAGGCCTCAGCAGACCGACAGAGCCCGAACGCCTTACCTGCAGGGCCGAAAGCCACGCAGCCTGCTCCTACCGCCTTGAATTCATCCGATCCTCAAGCCGCGCTGCTGCGCCTGGCAGCCACGGCGAGGACCGCTTAGCCGGTTCCATAGAGTAAAATGAAAATCCCGCAGCAATGGAGAGGCTCCGTCTCACACACCTTCAGTGTGGCTGTAGGGTCCTGGAGCTTTCTCCCATACTGTCCAGGGAGAGAGAGATCCGCACCGGTGAATGCCTTCAGCAAGTGAAAATAACTGACAAGGAGGGAAGGCGGGAGCTGCTACTAATTTAAAGAGCCAGGCTCAAATTTAAAATTACTGTAAATATAAGGAAATTTGCTCCTAACAACTAAAGGGAACTAATCCCTGATTGCCAATTAACCAAAGGTAACTAAATTTAAAAGTAAAATCAGAATAGAATTTGTCACACTAAATGCTCCTTATCTGTTCCCCCCCCAAGTGAGCCCAGAAGCTAGGCTCACTATGTCCTCCTGCTGCATGGAGACTGGACACCCCTGGGGGCTGATGGGAGAGACCAGCAGGCTATATCCAGTGATGTCATGAGTTTTTGACATGCCCAGTCTCCAAGCTGCAGGAGGAGGTTCACTACCCAGAGGTTGAGGACTAAACTGGAGGAACGATAAGGAAGTTCCTTTCTTGCTTCCTTAGCACCCCAGTAAGCCATCTTCTCTCTGCAGTCATACGTATCTGGCAAGTCTTCACAGATGTTACGGTATCTAAAGCCTAATTTTACGCACAATACAATTCTTCCACTTGATCCACTGTCCACCTTCCATAGCCATTGTAGCCCATTTATCCAGCTCTATTTTACCTTTGACCCTCTTAAACTCATTCTGTCCAGTCATCCCTTCTCTGCTGCCTCATTCAGAATGAGAAAACCACATTATGGTCTGAACTAGGTATGACTCATTTACACTAAGCTTGAGTCGGTTGCAAAAAACAAATCTAAAATATGGCTGTCTTATTTATTTATTTGTTGTATTTATATACTGTACCGCCTTTCGGCAGAATCAAAGTGGTTTACATGTAACAGTGAAAGAACATTACATATTAACAGACTGCCAACTTGTTTTAACATAAAACATGGTAATTAGAACTTTTGGCATTTAAAAAGTGCCGTGTAAGAATGAAACTTAAGTTAGATTTCTCACATTGTAATGTAAATTTATTTACATGTGTGTAAATTATGTACAGGGGAATTTATTTACAGAAGCAAGGCTATCCATAATACAATGGTTTCGCATAATACACTGGTGTGTCTATTAAAATCAATTTGTTCTTAGGCAAGGTGAAAAAGGTTAAAAGGTTAGATGCTTTTTAATGCGGAGGATTAGGGGAGAGAGGGAGAAGAGATCTTTATTCTGATTTGTATTGGAAACGTTTATGTGGGAAAGAGCTCTTGAGTTGGTGTATCTGTGCCGAAATGTTCTATGAACAAATGTGTCAAGTAGTTTTTCTGAATGAAATCAGGTCTGAGGTGGCTCTGAGCTTGTCTGGGCAAAATACAATGTGTGCCTTCGAGTTGATGCTGGCTCCTGGGAGTTCCATATCATTGGTGCAGTGACGCTAAAGGCTCTGTTCCTTGTTGCCCTTGTCTTGATGTGGTCTCTCCACCAGAAACATGCTTTAATGGTCCTTAAACAAGGGGGTAGGGGATGTGGAAATGATTGGAAATATTGCTGCTGCAAAATTAATTTATATTCTGTAACAGTATAGGAACAGCTCTGAAAAACTTCAGGACTAATTTATGGTCCACTAATATGTTAGAATGGTATAAAGCAAACCCCCACAAAACAAGATAGAGGAGGACAGGCAGAATTATTGGGAAATCAAAGGGAGATGGGGCAGGCACTTACAAGAACAAAAGGCCCAAAAAGAGAGAAACAAACTTCTGAGGAGATATAACTTTTCTTTAGAAATAAAAAGTAGAGACTAAAACTAAAAAAACAAAGGGAGAGACTAGCTAAGGATATAGAGAAGAACCATCAGAAGACAGAAATGTTAAACAAGGTATATGGAAGGACAGACTAGATAGGCCATGTGGTCTTTTTCTGTCATCATATTTCTATGTTTCTATATACAGAAGAGGGAAAGCAGTACCTACTGCATAAATGGATGTAGACTTAAACCTTATTTACAGAGGAGAAAGTTCATGTTGTACTTATTAGAGTACATAAGGCCTTGGGACCTGCTGAAGTACACTCCAGCATAGTAAGAGTTAAAATGCTCATTCCTTATTCTGCTAAACCATTTCAGACAAGTTGGTTCTGGGGTTCTGCTTCCTAGCCAGCAGGTGGCGGCAGATTTGCGCAACCTTTGGTGATGTCACAGAGAAGCTAGTAGTTTATACCTCAGGCAGGTGGCAAGGTGTATGGACCGGTGCAGATAAGACTGATTCTCCTGGTTCACACTATGGTGCAGTGGCCTCAGGATTGAGTCCGGAAGGGCCCAATATTGCCTTGAGCGAGGCTGTGCCCTTGACTCCTCGAGCTGACAGCCACCCAGGATCCAGCACAGTTTCCCAAGTTACAAGGGCTTGGTAGGCCTAAAGAAGAGCCAGGAGACCCCCATAAAGTCTCTCTCTCCCCCATTAGTTTCAGTGGGAAGCTTTTGGCTTTGCTGCTTCACACTTCAAAGGAAGACGACCAAAATTATTTGGAGCCTGCGCCAGAATACTTAAGACCTAAATATGTATACACTAGAGGAGAGGAGGGACAGGGGAGATATGATAGACCTTTAAATACTTGAGGATTAATGAACAAGCAAACGTTTTTCAAAGACAAGGAAACTGTAAAACTAGAGGGCATAATATGAAACTGGAAGGGGGTAAGCTAAAAGGCAACGTTGGGAAATACTACTTCATTGAAAGGGTGGTAAATATAGTGACAATTCAAAATAGCATGGGACAAAGACAGTGGATCCCTTTATAGCAACAGGATAAAATCAAAATTAGCTATCTTATATTTCAACAAATAGGGGAGACCTGTACAGAGCAGTGGGTACACCTCTAAACAAAGGCATGTGAGCTGCACAGAGCGACAGGTGCACCTACTCTTGCCACCTTGCTGGGCAGACTAGATGGACCGTGCTGGTCTTTATCTGCCATCATATACTATGTTACTGTATAATTGGGAGCTGGACCTCCAAAACCTGTATGGGCATCCAGGGCTTTCCTACTCTGGTTTCCTTAGTCAGCCCAGCAGGCTTTGAGATTCCCTTTTTTGGGACTCGCTTCATCATGGCCCTGTGGTTTAGGTTCCGTTTTGTGCTCTTTTTCATGTCTGGGTTTTTTTTTTAAACTGTTTTCAGCCATGCAGCCTGCAGCCTCTCGCCCCGATATGGCTGCATAGCCTGAGACATTTATTTTTTTTTCAGGATTCTGGGACCTCCTCTCCCACTGCAGGGAGTCCGGGGTCTGTTGCTATTTCTGTGACCCCTTGCCTTCCTTTTTTTTTTCCTTTTGCCACCAGTGAGCACTGCAACCTCTCAAGGTGGCGGCTTGTGCCCAGTGGAAATGGAGCATAGTGCAGTAGCCCTAATGGTCAGCCAGCTTGCGCTGCCTCTCCTGAAATGGCTCATGTGCTGTATTCATTCAGACTGGCTGCAAGGTAGTCCCATTCATGGGGACCTGAGGTTCAGACTTCCCTTCTGTCACAGTCAGTTGGTGAGGTCATGACTCTTGCTTTGCCCTTGCATTCCTCCGACCCTCTAGGAGCTCAGCTTTTCCCCTACAGCAATTTGTAGAAAACTCCAAGCAAAATCCCCATTTGAAAGGTAAATCTGAGGAGGGTGGTGGTTCCCCCAGAGGCTGGTCTGGATCCCCATGTCTGCCTTTTTTTCCTGCTAGCCCCTGTTTATACCCTTTCAGGATAGTATGGCGGCTCTGCAGGGTGCAGAGCTAGTTTTTGTGTGGGATTAGCAGGTGGGTCCCCTTTGTACCTGGGGTTTCTGGTGTCTTCCTGTATTTGTTCGTTTCTTTCTGACTCTATGCAGCATGGCATAGAGTGTTAGGTAGAAACCCCTTGAACTGAGTCCGCGGGGATCCCAAGGTCCTGTCTCGTTGGTTTCCTCGGATCCAAGGTGAACAGGATCAGCCTGTCGGGAACCTGGGGTAGGAGTCTTGTTCTGAGCTATGGCTAATGCATGACTGCCCCAGTGTTGTATGTGAGGAGTCTCATTTTAGAGGGTAAAGTTCCTTAAGACATTGCCATTAGCCACCATGGACTCTCATGCAGTGCTGGGTGCAAGCCTAGAGGCTAGCTTTTGGATGAGAGTGCCATCCTCTGCTGGTAGTCTTGTGGCTCCAGCTATATGGCTCTGGCCCTGTGTTTCCCAGGGTTGCAGATGGTTTCTTGGAACACTTAGCATTGGTTGGGCTAAATGGTCACCAAGCCTAATCTCCTGCCAGATCCTAAGGGACTTGCAGTAGGCTAGCTGCCTAGTTGGCTGCTATTGGTTAAGTCTGGTTATTTACTTATTTATTTAGCTGTATTTATATCCCGCTTTTCACCGGGTCAAAGTGGTCATTTGGGAGATACATTTAACATGAGGGGATATGACACACATACGCTAATACTTACAGGGAACATGGGCAATGGAGGGTTAAGTGGCTTGCCCAAGACCACAAGGAGTACCTACAGGACTAGAAATCCCAGTCCCTCCGGCCTGAGATTGCTGTCCCCAGGTGGGACTTGAACCCCCAGCCCTCCGGCCTGAAGTACCTTGTCCTAACCACTAGGCCACTCCTCCCACAAAGTCTCTTCCAGCTCCATGGCAGCAATTGATAGGGCTGGCATTTCCGTTGGTCAACAGGTCCTAGCTCCAGTCTATAGAGGAGCAGTTTCCCATGTCACTTCCTCTGGGGGAGACACTCGCTCACTAAAACTTCTGGAAGACAAGCCTTAAAGGACCAAAGGGCTTTATATGGCCTTGCATAGAACCTCAAAATGCCCTCTGCTATGGTGAGGCTTCTGTGGCAGTAGAGCCGGTCCAGGTAGAGCATTTGCTGTTCTCTAGTTGCCTCCAGGGTTCCTTTTGGAAATCGGTAATTCCCCTCAATGAGGGCTGGTGATCCCTCTCAAGATACAGCCAGTTGAGAGGTAGCTCAGGCTATTCTCTCTGGACAGATCTGTCCAACATCGGGATTGTGGGTCTTTGTGGTCCTTAGGTAAGGACATAGAGGTGTGGCCCCTCCTATAAACTGCCTACCTTTTTGTCCTTGAACTTCTGGTTTAGGAAAGCCTGGGAATTCTGCTGCGCATATTTGTATTGCAGCAGAGCTTATACAGATCTCCATAGTATAATTTCCCTGTGGTGCTTTGTTTATGTGGGTGACATTTGTGGAAGCTGTGCAATACATACCTCTTGCACATGCACTTATTTTTCCTGTCTTTTCTGCTGTGGCGTTAGGGACAATCTCCAGGAACAAGCAGGAATGAGTCTTCACATATGGGTACGTCGGTACCGACGGAGCCTGCACGGGAATGCTCCCCAGCATCCAATCAGAAAGCTTTTGGGAGCATCCCTCGCACCTGCGCACTGACTTCCCGCCATTTCCATTGTCTCTCCTCAGTTTTCGTTTTTCCGCGGAGCCGGCAGGACGTCCTCCTGTCACCGCAGAAACTTTTTTCTTTAATCCTTTATTTTTTTGTTTTCTTGTGGTCGCGGCTGTTTTTCCCGCCGACACCGGTACCGCCGGTGCTTTTTCTTTTCTTTTTTCTTAAACTCAGAGAGATTTTTCCCTCTGTTTCTGTCTTAACTTTTTTGGGCCTACAAGGCCTCTCCATCATGGAGCCTTCTCCTAAGAAGTGCCTTCACTGTGGAAACACAGTTTTCTTTTTAGACTCCAATCACTGGTGTCTAACCTGTTTGGGTCCTGACCCTTTTTCCCCTGAACTATCAGGCTGCAATACTGAGAGAAGACCCTCCCTCTTTCGAGTTTCCCTCGATACCGTTTTCCCTCCTGTAGTGAGGGCACCGGGGGTTTCTTCTCTACAGGATCAGGTAACCCACAAATAGTCTGTTAAGACTTGCCAATCCTTGAGAGGTAGGTCTCATGCCATGCATGATGACGGCTCCGGCCTTGTCCTCAAGACCCCATTGGCATTAAAACCCCGGCGGGAGTCTTCGGGCTCCAAAGCATCTCAGGGGTTTCAGGTTGTTCCTGGGGCTCACCCCTCACAGAACATACCTGAGCCGTGCTCGGGGGTGGTATCCGCTTCGAGCGGTACCAATACCCCGGCACCGGTGTCGAGTGTTCCACTCTTCACCAGGGATCGTCATCTGGCGTCCTCGGTACCTTCGGGACCGATCGATACGTTCCAGATTGACTTTCCTGTTTCTAAGCCATGCTCGGTGGTGGTATCCGCTTTGAGCGGTACCAATACCCTGGCATCGGCACCGGTGTCGAGTGTCTCACTCTTCACCAGGGATCGTCATCTGGCATCCTCGGTACCTTCGGGACCGATCGATACGACCCAGTGTGACTTCCCTGTATCAGCATCGCTGGTACCACCACCGATGTCGGTGCTCTCTAGACATGCATCGATAGACTCGCTCCCTTTGATGCCGAGTCTGGAATCGATATCTAGTCTAGATGACTGGGTACCGATGCACCTTGGAACCGACCCTTTTCGTTTCCGGATACGCAGTACTGAGGATACTCACCAAGACTCTCTGGTTACCTCAGTACCGCTTGAGCAGCCTCCGATGACTGACTCGATGCCATTACCGGTATCGGTATCGATGTCGATTCCTGCAGTTACATCGGTGCCATCGATCCTTTCTATGCCTAGTTTGGAATCGATACCTGGCATAGACGATGCAGTTCTGACTGCCTCAAATCGTGACTGCCAGTATCATTATCCATCTAGTAAGGTTCTTTTTCTGCACCAAACCAGTTTATCCTCTGGTGCTCAGGCTGCATCTTCAACCTTAGCCTTCCCAGGGATGGTTCCCATTGGAGATCCTTCTTTTTAGAAGTTTCTCCTTGACATGGCAACCTTTCTTGCTATTCCTATCCCTGGCTGTAATCTTAACCAAGGCTCTCCTGCAGAAAAGGGAAATATAATGCTTCCTTTACATCATTCTTTGCAGGATCTTCTTCTGAGAATATGGGAATCACCTTTAAGGGTTCCCTCACCTTCTACAGCAACTAATGTTCTGTATCAGGTGCCCCCCTTTCCGGGGTTTCAAAAGAATCAACATCCCCATCATTCCATTGTAGTGGAATCAGCAATGAGGAAGGTAAAAAGCAAGAAGAAGCATTCTTCTTATCCGCCAGGTCGTGCTTCTAGAGCACTTGATGCCTTTGGACGTCAAACCTTCCAAACATCTATGCTGGCATCAAGAATTATTTCTTATATGTTTTATATGAGTCTAACACTCCAAGAGGTCACAAAGAAATTATCTCTTTTGACTCCTTTTTTGTCAGAGCCTAAGGCTGCTGACTATTTCTTGCTTCTTAGTCATAGCCGGGATATCTCTTGGTTTCTTTCTCGTGCTTCCCTAGACTCTTTTGAGTCTGTTAGCAGAACTTCTGCTATTGCCATTGGAGCACGTCGTAGAGCCTGGCTCCAAGCTTCAGACTTGAGCAGATGGGCACAACATACACTGGGTAATTATTACTCCTTGTACTGGAGAAAATCTCTTCAATAGGGAGGCTTTACGTCAGGTTGCTCATTGCTCCACTGACTTCCCTGGTTCTGGAGATCATTCTAAGCCGCCTTCTTCCCCAGGAGGTAGGAAATGTCCTACCAAGCCTTCTTTCCCTAAGAAAAGAAGGTTTCACTCTTCTCCTGCCCATCATCCGGAGGTGCCCAAGCAAGGGACACCTCGTCCTGATCTGAAGTTTCCAAACTCTAGCCAGTCTCGACATACCCAGCAACCATAGGTTCTGAGGGTTACAATCTACAGTTAACTTCTTCTTAACAGAAGTTTGTTCCCTGTTTTTTCTTTAAGCGGTCAGGATATTCTTGTTCATGTGTTACAGAATTCTCCTCTTCTTACTATTAAGAAGGGAGATTGCAACTATCTCATGATAGTATCTGGCTCAACATGAACATTTTTTTCCTCAGCTGACTCGCCATATGGGTAGGTCACCCTCCAATGACCTGTTTTTTTCTACCCTCTCATCCAGGATTTTCCCTGACTGAGTGGTACCATACTGAAAAGCTTCTCTAGCCTTTCATTCTCAACATAACTCATCAAACACGGACAGGAATATCTCCTCTCCCTTTGTTCCTCTCTGTTTTGCACAGAAAGATCCTCTTTGCTGTCTTTCAGCTTCTGTGCATGCAGGAGTTCCAGTATTTGAACCAGCCTCAGTAGTGATTCCAAGCTGATCCTCATCTATCTTGGACATTCCTACTCACTTTAGGCTTCTCACATTATCTTCTTTCCAGCCATCTCCTTCTCTTAGGATATGGCAACATGCCTGACTTCAGTCAGTTTTATTTCATAATTCTCCTGCACAATGCTCTCTGCAATCTTCAGAGAAGCTTTCTACTATGGGCCCTTGCTACAGAGCATTGATCTTTGTCTCTGAGGGCTATCCTTTATAGTAGAAAAAAGCTTATAAATCATTCCCATGACTGTGAGGGTTCTCCACACCCTCTTGTCTCCTGTTATAATTCAGAATATAAGCTTTTTCTGCGTGAATATCCAGGGCTATTAGTAACGCATGATACCCTATGTCCCTCCAGTGGATCCTCCTGGTATCTTCTGTATGCGTTTCTACCCATCTACCATGTCAGAGTTCTAAAGGACTTCTGACTTGCTCTTTACAGACTGATCTTATCCTCTGTTTTTCACGCAACCATCCTGGTTATTTTCCTGGATTGCATTCCTGCATCCTCTTAGCCCACGAAAATAGATTCTCTATATATCTGTCAAGTGGTTTTCACCCTCTTGTTATTGGATGAATCTTTCCCCTTCACATTCCCCATGTGAATGTTCTTAGGGGGCTTAGTATATCTTCAGACGTATCCTCATGTATGTAAATATCTCTATATATGTCTACATACATATGTCTGTAAGCTGTGTGCATAATTTATGCCCCTGTGTGTGTATATATATATATATGTATATATGTGTATGTATATGTATATATATATATATATATATATATATATATATATATATAGATATATAGATAGATATTTCTGCATATCTAGATATGCAGAAATATGTATCTGTATCTATATCTATATATATATATATATATATGCATATCTAGATATGCAGAAATATGTATCTATATAGATATATAGATAGATTGATATGTATTACATACTATCTCCTCACTATGCTATAGCAATTTGTACCTTTCTTAGAGGTTACAGACAGTGAGCTCCCCTTCCCATACTGTTCCTTAGTATGTGGGGACTGTTATGCACACAACCACTACTGTGGTGATAACAGCTTCCGCTTTGCTCTAGGTCTCCCTATCCTTGAAGATTCAAGCTTCAATATCTTTCCTATCTCTCATCAGCTAGGAAAGACAGCGCACATCTTCATGGTTTTGAGTACACATTGTTCTCCTTGGGAATATGGGATTTTTTCCATACCCCTTCTTCCCTCCAAGATTGGGCTAGTTATCCAAATCGGTCAGTCTTCTTCTTTTATTCCTCAATGTTAATGACTCTGTACCTAAAAGAGTTTTCAGCTTTTCCCATAAAGCTTTCCATTGAAGACCTGCCGTTCTCCTCCTACCCCAGTTGACACCTGGATCACCTGCTATTCCAGGTCTGGACCTTCACCCTCACTGCTGTGAGGTCACCTTGAGGTTTCCGCTACTGCATATCCAGTAGACTCCATCACGCTTTCTACTTTCTACAATCCAGTAGGTAAGCTCCATATTATAACTGTTCATTAAATTATTTTAATGGTACTTATCATACATGCCATGGACTCCTCTCCTGTAGTCCTTGGTTTTGCTGTTTTCCTTACAGCTCTTCTATTCTCAACTCCTACCCTCCATTCCCTCATGGGATGCCGGGGATTCCTGTGTGGGAAATGCACTCCTGATCCAGGAACCTGCATTTATGGGATTTCCCCCTGGCATCTCTAGCTAGGGAGTCCCCATATGTGAAGACTCATTCCTGCTTGTTCCTGGAGATAGCACAGTTACTTACCTGTAACAGGTGATCTCTGGGAACAGCAGGAATAAGTCTTCACAACCCACCCACCTCCCCTAGGAGTTGTATCTATCTCTCTATCTCCCTTTCCTTGTTCTCTCCCTTTGTCTCAGCTAGGAAACTCAACTGAGGAGAGACAATGGAAATGGCGGGAAGTCAGTGCGCAGGCGCGAGGGATGCTCCCAAAAGCTTTCTGATTGGATGCTGGGGAGCATTCCCGTGCAGGCTCCGTCGGTACCGACGTACCCATATGTGAAGACTTATTCCTGCTGTTCCCAGAGATCACCTGTTACAGGTAAGTAACTGTGCTTTATCCCTGGTGCATGAATACCCAGGAAGGGTAGGTTCCTTCCAACATGTTCTGGACCTAGAGCTGGTTGTTTTGGACTGTCTGTCCTGTTCCTGTGCGGTCCTTTGGGTCTGTCCTTGCTGCAGTCAGGTGAGGGGTGCTTCTTACTCCCTGGACCTCGCCATGGCATGGGTTGATTTTCCAGTGGGCACAGCAGTAGCTGTTTTTCTGTTTCTGTTGTCTGGGCCACCTCTTTAGTGCCAAGCATTACCTTAGACACGGCTCCTTCTGTTCCTTTCCAAGGTGGTATTGGTGGGAGCAGGAATATTCTGCATGCATAGGGCCTAAATGGTGCCACACCTGGATGTCAGGCTAACCTTGGTGAAGGCTAGTCATGATGCAGGCTGAGTGAGCTGTGGCTGGTGTCAGTGATCACCTGTCTTTAGAACAGACTGGTTCTCTCCCAGGACTTGGTGAACCTGTGGGTTGATTTCATACTCTCCTGAGCAGAGTTCCTCACGATAGCTCACTCCAAGCTTCTGCCGACTCAGAGCATGCGATTCTTAGTCAACTCCAGCTCCTGATATCAACCTTGCATCAAGGCACCTTCTGGGTTCCAATTTTCCTATCCTTTGACCAGTCCTCGTCCTCTCCTCCATGAGATCAAAGTTCAGTGGTGCTGTTTGGTTGCGGTTCTGCCATCTGATGGCTGGGGTGTTGCTGGAAGCATCAGATGGGAGTGCGTTTCATCATGGATCCTAGCCTGTAGGACTAGGGGGTGCAGTGCCCAAGCCAGTTGGCCTAGGAACTCTAGCCGCCTCAGGAAGCCTCCAGGGCAGTCTTCTGCTGGGAGATTAGTGCAAAAGCAAAAATTACAAGAACCCCAAACTAGGCAGAAAAAATATAATAAAAAAAACAAAAAACAAAGATAAAAACTAAACACAAACCACATGTGAGAAAACAAAAAAGCCAAACCAATTCAGGTGAAAAAACCGTCAATTATAGAGGAAAAAAGGACCTCAGCCAACCTTCCAACCAATAACGAGGAGGAAGAGCCAATCAAAGGGCAATTATGCCACTATCATCGAAAGGACTTTACAAACATCAACGGTCCAGAACAAAACTTCTATGAAGAGCCCAAACTGGTGCGGCGTTAGAATCATACAAGCTTGGCACAGCATAGCAACATAACAGCATGGAACATCAATACTGCAAAAATAGTTCAAAGAACCTATCTGGGAAGGCAGCAAACCAACAAAGTAATGCACCGCAACAGTCTTGAAGAACAATAAGTCATCTGAGTGGTGCACCATAGCAGTCGAGGAAATCAGCAGGAGCCCCGACACCAGGTGTTTCGCCTCGCGGCTTCCTCAGGAAACTCAGAAATGTGACATGCCAAACATGCAAAAACGCTGGTCATGGAGCTGTACATGGGAGCACAGGAGAGGTGCCTTGAACAGGGGTTCTTGTAATTTTTGCGTTTGATTTTGTGGCTCCTTGAGGATTTTTTTGTAATATAGGGAGATTATTGCAAACAGTTTGGTCCTGGAGAAGTTCAGGCATCTTCTAGTGGACAAAGTGGACTGTGTGTTCTCGGTGGCTACCCTGTTAGTGGTGTGTGTTGACCAATGAGGCAGAGCTCACAGGGCTGGAGTGGACTTCGAGACTAGGGAGCAGTGTTGTTGGGCAGAGGAACATCTGTTTACCTTGTCTGTAATGTATGTTGCAAGCTTCAACAACCTGCAAGCCTCCTTTCTGTCTCGGAACTCTATGGGTCCAGGTGAAGTGAGAGCCCTGCTCTTCCATGGGCAACGTCATAGTATGAAGATGGGGGACATCTAGTGCTACACTTGTTGGCCACTCAGGCGAATGCCCATAGGTGGGGCTATTTCAGCTGCGATAAAGATCTACAGATAATAGGCTTGGTTGCCCTGCTTTAGATGTAGCCAGGAAAGGGATGCTGTATGTCTCTTGAGGGTGAGGAGGGGTGACACTTTTTTTTTGTTTTGATTGTTTCTTAACGGCAGACAGCAGTTTGTTGAAGTGGGCCTTAGTTCTTCTAAGCGGTGGCTTTGCTGTCCCCTTTATTTAATCTGCATGTTTGTCCTTTGGCCTTTTTTGACACTGGGTCCAGTGTCAATTTGCTGCTGATATACTACAATTCAATAAATTAGAAAATTTGTTTAGCTGCAGTTGAAATTGGATGAGGTATAATATATTAGTTTTGAATCAGCAGAAGATGGAGATTCTTTGGGTTTATCAAGCTGATTGTTGCATTGACCATCTAGTTTTTGAAATGGGATGCACTTAGAAGCAAAGGATCAAGTGTGTAGTTTAGGCGTAGTGTTAGAAAGCAGTTTGATATTTGAAGCCTAGGTATTAAAAGTGGTAAAAGTGTGCTATTTCTATCTTTGTAAGTTGAGGAAGGTGAGGTTGTTTTTTAACCACCAAGATTTTGCTACTTTGATCCAAGATTTGGTCCTTTTCTTGGTTAGACTATTGCAACTCTTTGTATTTGGGTCTTCTTGGTTAAGACTGTTGGCTGCAGAGAGTTCAGAATTCAGCTGCCAGACTGTTGCTTAAAGTTGAGCCTTAGGACCATGTCATGCCAATTTTGCATGCTTTACATTGAGTACTGGTAGCGCAATGAATTAAGTTTAAGCTACCGGTATTGGCCTTTAAAGTTTTCCATCAGAGGAGCCCATTGTATTTATCTTCTTATTTACCAACTTATTCAGCTTTGCAGGTGACCTTCTCAAGACGCAGGCTCTTTTCTTTACCAAGGGTTGCCTTGTTTTATTCAATCTGACTTGGGGCTAGAACGTTTTCTAGTTCCCCTCCATTTATTTGGTAAAATTTACCTCCTAGTTTATATGTTACTGATTTATTGGTTCTAGAAAGGCACATAAGACACACTTGTTTGAGAGATAGATGCATTACTATTTGTAGGCATGGTGATGACTCTGGGGACACTGCTCTCTCTTTGCTGATGATGCTACTGTTATTTCATGTTGTATATTATGATATATTTTTTATATTTTGTATGTTTTATTGTACCCTGCCCTGGGCTATTGGGAAAGGACAGATGAAGTACCAAATAAATGATATGTATGTGCGTTTCCCTCCCTGGCCTTGGGGACTATAGTATTTGATATGGAAGGGCAGACTAGATAGGTCATGGATCTTTTTCTGCTGACATGTTTGTGTTTCTTTTTTGGGTTGTATTATGGGGGCTAGGCTGCTGGGGCAGTTCTGGTGGTGTTCAACAAAATGACCATAGCATAAACATTAATTAGCAGGGTCCAAACATTTAGCCACAATTAAGAGCCAAGCAAGTTTTAGGAGTAAAATTTAAAAAAAAACACCTTTTAAAGAATAGACATAACATTACTACTATTACTACTAGAAACATAGAAACATGACAGCAGAAAAAGACCACATGGTCTATCTTGTCTGCCCTCTACTGCTTAGCATTTCTACAGTGTATAGCAATTACAAGGCATGTACTTATACCTCCATATCCTCTTTGAAGCTAATAGTGGATCACAAAATACCTCCCACAACTTCAACATGAAAGCTGCCTTCTATTCAAATAAAACACTGAAACTGCTTAGAGTCCAAAAATATATCTGGAACTTGGAAAGCTAACTAAACACAGATAATGAAGAACCGTTTGCTCGTCATAAAGCCCTGATGGAAGGCAAGTGATAAAGGGCCTGCAACAGAAATCCCACAGAGAATCTTAAAACATTCAACAAGTTCTTGCTGGAGGATAGAGGGGAAAAGGAAGATATGATAGAAACATTCAAATATTATATACTGGCTTCATTAATATATGGGGAGGTGATTTCCATAGAAAAGGAAATTCAAAAGAAAGGGAGCATGATCTGAAGTTGCAGGGAGGAAGATTCCTAATAAACTTTAGAAAATGTTTTATTATTAGAAGGGTACTAGATCCCTGAACTAGCCCCCATTAATAAAATACAAGCATGCTTAGGACAGCAGCTACGGGGTTAAGAGGTTGCAGTATTACAAAAAAACCATGCTTTACTCTCTTAAAAGAAGATATAATTGGAGCGTGGTAAGGAGCAAACACACTGCAGACCATGAGGTAGCCAGGTGGAAACCAGCAAGCTACAACTTCCCAGGCATCAATGTGGCCAATGCTGGTAGGTTGATAGTGGTCAGATACTGTCCTTCAAAGCCAGGCATATAAGCAGTTGGAATTTTGGGCATAAGCCTCACAAGTTTAGTAGGATATTTAGATTATTGCAAAACTTATTGATCGACCCAGTGAGATGGGCCCGAGTGTTCAATTAGGTATAGGAGGACCTTGCTTGCTTATCTACCCAGGTTGGTAGAGAACCAAAGATGATGACAAAAACTAACGTTTATATACAGAATGTATGATCTCCTATGAGCAATTGGGCTTTTATATCTTGCAGCTAAAAACTGGGATAGACTAGATGGGCCAACTGGTCTTTATATATCACCATCTTGTATGTAATTAGAAGACCCAAGTTTATTAGTCAATGTAGTTAAGTAGGAAGAAAAGCTTAATTATCTTCATATACGTTATTGCAGTTATCAGAAGGATAAAGGTTACTAGTGAGACAGTTTTGGGTATTGTTTTCAGTTCTGCAAACCAATCCTTTACGGATAATGAGGTGTTGAAAGCTGTTCAGGGAGAAACTGCTATAATGGTACAGGACCTGCAGCAGTCCTTCCACATTGATTTCAAAAACTTCAAATGTACTTGTTGGAGGAAAGGTGGGGATATGCTAAATATATTTTATTATAGCAGATTTCAGTGAATTACAGAAAGATGTAATCTTAATCATATTCCCGAAGTTAACTGCTGCACATGCCCGGTACTGAGACAGAGCAGCTGTAAATTAGAATGCACAGCTGGAGCAGACTGCAGTCCAGTGGCAGCAGCATGCATTCCATTGTAATGGCTTGCACTGAGTATAGGAAATGAGATGAAATATGGTGCAGAACCCCAAGGATGGCTTGCGTTTAGACACGCATGGGATTCATACACACTTAGAGCAATATAGACCAGAATAACTGGGCAGACTGGATCAGTTGGTGGTTTATTTATTTTTATCAGAGTTAAAAGGATCTCCAAGGTGCATGTTAACTCGTCCTCAATTCTTAAAGAGCTACAAAACCATTTGCTTTAACAAACCTTCCCTTTACCCCCCCCCCTCCCCAAGGTTCAGTGAGTCTGTAGCTAGTCCAATAGAGATTTCCAGCTTTTATAAAAGGTATCCCCTTTGCCTCTGCAGAGTGCTGTTAATTGCTCCATGTGTTGGTGACCTTGCGAAGTCTGCGTACGCATGCCTCCAGCTCTGGTGATTTGTTGCTGTTTCCAGTACCAGGCTACTTCGCAACGGGTCGCTATGATACATGCCCGTATTGGCTGGCACCTAAAAGATAGAAAGTGGGATTCATGTGCACTGCAACATTAAAAATAGTTTGCATTTGCCCTTGGATCTGTGCCCAATAGCTCCTTATCCCGGGACATTCCCACCATATGTGAAAGAGTGCCCAGTTCCCCACAGCTACGCCAACAGCGGTCAGAGCTGCTGGTAACATTTTTTAACCGCATTGGAGTATAATACCAGCGCACCAACAGCTTGTAGGCATTTTCCTTGATGGTCACACAGATTGCCGATTTGGTTGCTCCCATGCATATAGTCTGCTAATCCGTCTCCTCCCAGCTAACCCCCAAATCAATCTCCCATTCATGAATGTTTTGAAATATCAGTTGGTCTTTCATCGCTCCTTGTATGTTACTATACTAATTTTTAGATACCTTCTAGGGTTAAAGAACATAGTACGAATTCCAGGATGATTGAGTTTTTATTTGGAGAGTGGTACAGTTTAACAAAATGTTTGTTTTTCTTTTTTTCAAGAGGGTCCATATGGAATATTTGCCGGCAGAGATGCTTCCCGAGGACTTGCAACATTTTGTCTTGACAAAGACGCACTCAGAGATGAATATGACGACCTATCAGATTTAAATGCTGTACAGATGGAAAGTGTTAGAGAATGGGAAATGCAGATTAAAGGTAATATTTGAAATTTTTATTGATACCTAGCACATGCAGCTGTTAAGCATGTGAACTTTCATTGATGGGTATGGGGAGGGGGGGGGATGAAGTTCTACTTTAGTAAATTGTTCCTTTCAGAACCAGCACTGACAGTAAGAATTCGATGTGCAAGACTCTAGTTTCTCACTGAAGAAACCAATTTTACTGGGTTCCAAGAAGTTGTTTATAAAAGGCATCTTCTATATTAACATGAAACAGATTCTGAAAACCTATAGACGAAGTCATTTGATAAATTGAAAATTTCTAGCAGACGGGTTGTTTCAGTAATTAATTGGCAGCATTATAATGCATCAGACCTGCATTTGGTTTGTTTGACTACTGCCCCTTAAACTGATGAAGTCTAGGGATACTGCAGAAATAGAAGCAGTTCAGACAAGGGTTATGATAGTGGTGCAGGGTGTACCAAAAGTGCTGTGACATATATATAAAACACTCACACATATATATACATACTCTATAGGAGAAAAAAAGGTGGTTGTAGTTTGAAAGAAGTTATTATAACTCAAAAGCATAAATAAAGCACAAGAACCAAACCTTTATCAATGGAAAAGAAGTTGTTGAGCAAGAAGTCACAGTATTGCTTCTGACTTTAGCCCCTAGGGATCTTGTATCAGAAAAAAATTTGTCACAGAAGAGATGATGGGTGGATTGGATGATTTTTTGATGGAGGGAACAGCAGTAACAGTATTCAAAACATAGGATAGAGCAGAGGTTCCCAACCTTTTTGGTTGATTGACCTCCAAAACATTCAGGGGCCCCCCCAATTCATCCTTTACCTTCCCATTACTGTACTACCAAGCCTATCACCACTAACCCTGTCCCTTCCTCTTCCTCTCTTTACTAATCTCTCTCCTTCTCCCCTAATAGTCCCCACCAGTCTGTAATAGTTCCCACTACTGCTACCTCTTTTCATACCCTCACCACTTGTTTGTCTGGTCTGCGTAGCCACCTCCACTCTCTCTCCACAGCTACTGGCTCTACCTTCCCCTCTATATTCTGCTTGAATTGATTATAGCAGCATAAAAATACTTAGGCTCTTTTCCATATCCTGCAAACCCTCTATAACGGTCTCACAGATTTATTTATTTAACAGGTTTTATATACCGCTTTATCATTTCAATCAAAGCCGTTTACATTGAAACTTAAACTTGTTAAGGTACATTAAACAGGAACATTGATAACTTAGATTTTTCTGAGGCAATGGAGGGTTAAGTGACTTGCCCAAGGCCACAAGGAGTGCTAGTGGGAATCGAACCCTCGTCTCTGGGTTCCCAAGCTAGTGTTCTTAACCATTAGGCGGCTACTCCACGGACCACAGGTTGGGAATCACTAGCATAGTGGATTCATAGTTGTAAAAAAGTGAAGGGAAAGCCACATCTATAGCATTGCGCCAGGAAATAATTTAGGCAAACTAGATGAGCCTTATGGTCCTTATTTGCTGTCATATTCTAATGTTTTAAAACAATATTCATTTCCTTGGTTCTCCAGGAACAAGCAGGAAGTCGGTCCTCACATATAGGTGACAGAGCCCCACGCGGAGCATTTCCCCAGCTTTCAAAGAAAGCCTTTGGGATATGCTACCACACATGCATGGTCACCTTCCCGCCCAAGAGTGCCATCTTGCTCAGTCTTCTTTTTTTCCATGGAGCCCAATGGATGTCGGTCCAATTTCCCCAGAAAAAATCCTTAAAAATGAGTTCCTTATCGTCACTCCAGTCCAGTCCCTTTACTTCTGGGTTGCGCAACCCTTCCAGCAGCTTGGAGGCTGAGCCCATCATCGTTTCGATGATGGTGTGGTATAAATACCACTGGCACCACCCACAGGCACCAGTATTCTCAGCCTCCAAGCAGCTGGAGGGTTCCTGTAAGCCAGAGAGCTTACGGGAGTCTCAAGGTTATTTTATATACCTTTAATTTTCTTTGATTTTCCTTATTTTCTTAGTTTCCTTTGTCTGTGCTTTAGTTTGGAATTTTGAATTCCCTCTGCTCTTAGAGCTTCTGTGCCTTTAAATTTTTAGCTCCTCTCCCTCCCCCCCCCATTCTCACTGCCCCGATCTCCAGGAACAAGCAGGAATGAGTCTTCACATATGGGTACGTCGGTACCGACGGAGCCTGCGCAGGAACGCTCCCCAGCGTCCAATCAGAAAGCTTTTGGGAGCATCCCTCAGCGCCTGCTTGCTGCCTTCCCGCCTTTCCAACTGTCTCTCCTCAGTTTTCGTTTTTCTGCGGAGCCGGCAGGACGTCGTCCTGTCACCGCAGAAAATTTTTTCTTAAATTCTTTATTTTTCTTTTTCTTGTGGTCGCGGCTGTTTCCCTGCCTCCACCGGTACCGCCGGTGGGTTTTTTCTTTTCTTTTTCTCAAACTCAGGGAGAGTTTTCCCTCAGTTTCTGTCTTAAATTTTTGGGCCTGTAAGGCCTCTCCATCATGGAGCCTTCTTCTCCTAAGAAGTGCCTTAACTGTGGAAATACAGTTTTCTTCTTAGTCTCCAATAACTGGTGTCTAACCTGTTTGGGTCCTGACCCTTTTCCTCCAGAGCCATTAGGCTACAATTTTATAAGAAGAGATTTTCCATTTCGAGTTTCCCTCGATACCGCGTTCCCTTCCAGTGTCAGGGCACCGACCATTTCTTCTCTACAGGATCAGGTAACCCACAAACAGTCTGTTAAGACTAGCCAGTCCTTGAGTGGTAGGTCTCATGCCAAGCATGATGACGGCTCCGGCCTTGCCCTCAAGACCCTATTGGCTTTAAAACCCCGGCGGGAGTCTTCGGTCTCCAAAGCCTTTCAGGGGTTTCAGGTTGTTCCTGGGGCTCACCCCTCACAGAACATACCTGAGCCATGCTCGGTGGTGGCATCCGCTTCGAGCGGTACCGATACACCGGCATCGGCACTGGTGTCGAGCGATTCACTCCTCACCAGGGATTGTCATCTGGCGTTCTCGGTACCTTCGGGACCGATCAATACGTCCCAGATTGACTTTCCAGTATCTGCAGCACCGCCGATACGACCACCGACATCGGTATCCTCTAGACATGCATCGATAGACTCGCTTCCTTCGATGCCGAGTCTGGAATCGATATCTAGTCTGGAAGATTGGGTACCGACGCTTACCGATTCTGGTTGCGCGGTACCGAGGATGCTCACCAAGAGTTTTCGGTTACCTCGGTACCGCTTGCGCAGCCTCTGATGACTGCTTCGATGTCGCTATCGCCTTCGATACCAGCTCAGCTTCCAGTATCGGTACCGGTACCGGCAGCAACATCGGGACCAGCTCCTTCCATGCATTTTTCACCAGGGTCGCTTCTCTCTATGCCTAGTTTGGAGTCGATACCTGGCATGGATGATGCAGTACCGACAGATTCAGGTCATAACCGCTGGTACCAGTATTCATCCATAAAGGATCCTTTTCTGCACCAGACAAGTACATCCTCCGGTGCACGGGCTACTCCTTCAAGTCTAGCCTGTTCAGGGATGGTTCCCATTGGAAATCCTTCTTCTCAGGATTTTCTCCTTGACATAGCAACATTCCTTGCTATTCCTATCCCTGCCTATGATCCTACACAAGGCTGTTCTGGGGGAAAGGAAAATATAATGCTTCCTTTACATCATTCGTTGCAGGATCTTCTTCTGAAAATATGGGAAACACCTTTGAGGGTTTCCTCACCACCTACAGCAACTGATCTTTTGTATCAGGTGCCCCCTTCTCCGGGGTTTCAAAAGACTCAACTTCCCCATCATTCTATTGTAGTAGAATCAGCAATGAGGAAGGTGAAAAGTAAGAAGAAGCACTCTTCTTACCCACCAGGTCGTGAGTCTAGAACACTAGATGCCTTTGGACGTCAAACCTTCCAAACATCTATGCTATCAACAAGGATTCTCTCATATATTTTTTATATGAGTCTATCCCTTCAGGAGGTTACAAAGCAGTTGTCTCTTCTAACTCCCTTTCTTTCAGAGCCCAAGACTGCAGACTATTCCTCACTACTTAGTCAAAATACCTCTTGGTTTCTTACTCGTGCTTTTCTAGACTCTTTTGAGTCTGTTAGCAGGACCTCTGCTATAGCCATAGGAGCACGACGTAGAGCCTGGCTCCAAGCTTCAGACTTAAACAGATGGGCACAACAAAGACTGGGTAATACTCCTTGTACTGGAGAAAATCTCTTCAATAGGGAGTCTTTACGTCAGGTTGCTCACTGCTCCACTGACTTCCCTGTCTCTGAGGCTAAGCCTTCTCCTTCCCCACTGGGTAAGAGATGCCCTACCAAACCACTTTTCCCCAAAAGGTTTTATTTTTCTCCTGCCTCTCATACAGATGTTCCCAAACAAGGGAAACCTCGCCCTGGTCTGAAGAATCCAAACTCAAGCCAGGATCATTAACCCTCAATAGGGTTCTAATTGATCTCTTATAACATTCAGTTCACTTCTTCTCAACAGAAGTTGTTTCACTGTTTTTTCATTTAAAACTCTACCCATGGATTCCTGTTTCCAGGACATCCACTTGCTCTTAGGTAGGCTGAGCTGTCAGGAGATTCATGTCTGTGGATCACAGGGTTTTCCTCCTCTTCCTACCATGAAGAGAGGTTTGCCAACTATCTCATGATAGTTTCCCTGTACCACCATGAATTTTTTCCTTCTACAGACTTACCATATAGCAAGTCTCCCTTCAGCTCCTATTTTTCTTTACCCTCGTTTCCAGGGCTTCCCCTGTACGAGTGGTACCATATAACTGGAAGGCTTTCTTAGCTTTTTAGTCTTCCTTTCCTTTCCAGTGTAGAGGTTTTTCTCTGGAGTAACCTCCCTGCTTTCATTGGGCAGCTCATCAGACATGATCAGGATTTTCTCTTCTTGTTCTGTCTGTTCTCTCTGTTACAAACAGAAAGATTCTCTCTGCTGTTCTATTCAGCAGCTGCCCATGCAGGAGTTCCAATGTTTGGACTAATGGTACTTTTCTACGAGTTCCAGTCTTGTCTTCCACTGCTTTCCTCTGGCCTTAGTAGTGCTTCCAAGATAGTGCTCATATATCTTGGATAATCCTTATCACTTCTTTTCTGTCATCTCCAGATCTCTGGAGTTGGCAGCATAACTGAGGTGGCAGCTGGTTTCCTCCAACAGCCACTTTTATTTCCCAATTCTCCTGCATAGTGCTCTCTGCAATCCTACTGAGAAGCTTTCCACTATGGGCCCTTGCTAGAGAGCATGGGGATTTTTTCTCTAATTACTATCCTATATGGTTGAAAAAGGCTTACTCAGTCATTCCTCATGACTGTAGGTGTAGGGGTTCTTCACACCCTTCTATTTCCTTTTAATAAAGGACATAGGCCTTCTCTATATGACAGTCTAAAGAGTTACCCAGTTTCTACAGGAAATATGCTCTTTCCTTGCAGCTTGTCCTCATGGTATCCTAATCCTTCATGGACAGCACATATTTACTTAAACAACGCATGATACCCCCCCCCCCCCTTGTTCCTCAAGTGGGTCAACCTGGTATCTCATCCTATGCGTTTTTCTGTCCATTTACCATGCGAGAGTTCTATAAGACTCAGAACTTGCTGTTTACAGACTGATATTATCTTCTGTTTTTCACGCAACCATCCTGGTTATTTCACTGGATAACATTCCTGCACCATCTTAGCCAGGGAGAATAGATTCTCTATATATCTTCTCAAGTAGGTTCCACCTTCTTATTAGATGAATCTTTCTCCTTCGCATCTCCCATGTGAATGTTCTTATGGGCATATCTCTATCTGCTTAGTTGCAGACATTTATCTTTACATATCTCTATATACTTCTCTATAGATATCTGTCTGTAAGCTGCGTGTGCATATTCTATGCCCCTCCAGATCTCACTATGGATATATATATATATCACACACATACACATACACATATATATAGGGATATATATATATCTGTCGAGATACTTCCTTATAGGTAGATATGTATTTCCATACTTATCTCTCTAACTGTCTATGCTTATAAAAGGTTTTTACTTTCCTATAGGTTCCAGACAGTGGGTTTGCATATCTTCATACTGTCCCTCAGTATGTCTGGGGTATTATGCACACAACCACTACTGTGGTACTGACAGCTCCTACTTTGACCCTAGGTCTAGGTATCCCTGAAGCTCCATGCTTCACTACCTTTCCTTTCTCCCAACAGATAGGAAAGACAGGGTGGATCTTCAGTAGATCTGCAGTTTCAACCCTTCAGACATCTGTCCTCCTTGGGAATATGGGCTTTTTCCATACCCCTTCTCCCTCCAGGACTGGGCTAGTTGTCCAAATCAGTCAGTCTTCCTCTTTTGCTCCTAAATGTTACTACCTCTGTATCCAAAAGAGTTCCCAGCTTTTCCATAAAGCTTCCACTAAAGACCTGACGTTTTTGTACTACCCCAGTTGACACCTGGGTCACCTGTCAATTCCAGATTTGGACCTTTGCCTTCACTTCAGTGAGATCACCTTGAAGATTCCTCTACTGGAACTCCAGTAGACTCCATCAGCCTCTCTACTTCCTGCAATCCAGTAGGTGAGGTCCATATTGTGATTGTTCATGTCAATATTTTTTCATGGTAATTGTCATACGTACAAGGACTCCTTTCCTGTAGTCCTTAGATTAGCTGTTTTTCTACAGCTCCTCTCTTTTCAACTCCTACCCTCCATCCTCAGGATGCCTGGCCATATGAGGTGTAGCATGTTCCAATCCTCACCTTGCTAGGGCTCCAGACATCTTAGCTTGGGAGTCCCCATATGTGAAGACTCATTCCTGCTTGTTCCTGGAGATAGCACAGTTACTTACCTGTAACAGGTGATCTCTGGGAACAGCAGGAATAAGTCTTCACAACCCACCCACCTCCCCTAGGAGTTGTATCTCTCTATCTATCTTCCTTTCCTCTCTCTCTTTTTGTCTCAGCTATAAAACTCAACTGAGGAGAGACAGTTGGGAAGGCAGCACGCAGGCGCTGAGGGATGCTCCCAAAAGCTTTCTGATTGGACGCTTTGGAGCGTTCCCGCGCAGGCTCCGTCGGTACCGACGTACCCATATGTGAAGACTTATTCCTGCTGTTCCCAGAGATCACCTGTTACAGGCAAGGCAACCTCGGAGCAGGGGGTTTGCCTGAGCAGCGAGGAGGATCGGAGAGCTCTCCTCTCGCTTGCTCGGCTGGCTGGCACCCTGAGGCTCCTTCCACTGGTATCTGCTGCCTCGCGCCGAAGCCCTTCGGGTGGCTGAGCACTGGAGGCAGCACCGCAGTTTTCCTGACGGCCTTTCCTGCCTCACGCAGCAGCCCCCGGAATGGCTGGGCGTTAGAGGCAGCACCGGAGTGTAGAAAAGTGAGCTCTGATCCGGCGGAGACCACGTAGACCGGCGGCGAGAGCAGAGCCGCCGTCCGCAGGCCCAGGCTCCACGTGGCTGTGGCCTACCACGTGGAAACCAGTGGAGGACGGCTGGTTCCCTCATGCAGGACAGTGCACTGAGGAGAGGAGCGGCAAACTGCAAGTACTAGAAGGATTTATGCACACTGGTTTTATTATAATTTTTTTAATCCCTTTATTTTCTCTGTGCCGTTCTAGCCATTGGGGGAGGGGAGGGCTCTTGGAATCTTTAATTGCCAGGCCCCAGTTTAAAATTTCTGTGTTCTATTTTTTGTTTTGGGTACACTCTATCTTGTAAAAAAAAAAGGGGACATGACTGGCAACCACAGTGTCCGTCCTGCGGCACTCGTAGGGGTACGGCCTCGGAAGCAGGGGTCTGCAGGGGTTGTGTTGCAGAGACTGCTTCCGTGGAACAAGAAATCCATTTGTCCATGACTCAAGCTTCCCAGGGGTCAGGAGACCCCCTGGAGGGGAGAGGGGAGTCTCATTCTCCTCCTCCTTCAACTGTGGATTTGCTGGGCTCTTCCCTGTCCCTTCCCTCCACATCCATTGGGGTGGAGGGGGGCTGGGAACACTTTTCTCCTGAATTTGTCGTCCTATTGCACAAGGCCTATTGTATGCGCCGGCAGGGAACAGGAGGGTCAGTGGCAGCGAATGAAAAAGTGGTTGCCGGACTGGGGAGGACAAGGACCATGACTCTGGGGTGCCACCTAAACGCGCAAGGCTAATGAGCGAGGAGCCTCTCACGTTCCCGTCACATGACACCCCGGAAGAGGAGGTCTCGGACAAAGAAGTAGGGGAAGAGGAGGAGGAGGAGCTCGAAGAGGGAGAGATTCCGGAAGAGGAACAATCCCGCATAGTTCGAGTTTTTCCCTCGAGAGGAGCTTCCGGCATTGATTAATGAGTCGCTGAAGGTGCTCAATATGACCTCAGACACTCCAGCAGATGAGGAAGCTTTGGAGGATCCGTTGATCCAAGCCGTCAGGAAGTCTCAGAAGGTGTTTCCAGTCCACAGGGTGGTGCGTCAGATGATCCAGGAGGAATGGAACCAACCTGAATCGAGTTTGAGGGGAGTCCATGCTATGGCTCGCCTGTACCCATTGCCGGAACCAGACAAAGACCTACTGAAGTCGCTAAGGGTGGACGCAGCGGTATCGGCGGTAACAAAGAAGACGACTATCCCAGTCAAGGGCAGCGTGACCCTGAGGGATAGTCAAGATAGAAAGTTAGATACGCTGCTGAAGCAAGCCTTTGATGTTAGTGCTCTCGCCTTACAGGCCTCGGTATCTGGGGCGTGGGTAGCTCAAGCCTGTCTGAGATGGTCCCAACAACTTCAGCTTGCAGACGGTCTCTCAGTTGACGCGCAAGTGGTTTCGGCTAGGTTGGAGTCCGGTTCGGCCTCCCTGGCAGATAGCCAGTACGATCTCATTAGGAGCCTGGCTAAGAATATGGCCTCTGTGGTAGCAGCCAGACGTTATTTGTGGCTACGCAATTGGGCAGCGGATGCCTCTTCAAAGGCGCACCTGAGTCGTCTCCCTTTTAAGGGGAAGCTGCTGTTTGGGGAAGACCTGGATAAGTTGGTAAAGGACCTGGGCGAGTCTAAGGGTGGCAGGCTTCCGGAAGACAGGCCGAAACAAGGATTTCCGGAGATTCCGTCTGGCCAGATCGAACTCCTTTCCTAGGGGCCATTTCCCCTTTAGGGGTCAAGGCTTCAGGGGGTTTTGTGGGGCAGGTAGAGGTTTTGGGGTCTCTTCCTCCTCCATGGGCCCCAGAAAACCACAATGAGATAACGGGGTCCAGGAGGGTGGCCTGCCGGTGGATAGTTGTTTAAGGCAGTTCCTGCCCACCTGGTCCCGAGTCACATCCGATCAATGGGTCTTGGAAGTGATCCGAGAGGGTTACGCTTTTGAATTCGCAAAACAGGTACTTCCGGCCTTTATTCAGTCTCCCTGTGGACCACCAGAAAAGAAGGCGGTGATAGGCACGCTTTCAAGGCTTATAGCGCTGGGAGCGGTGGTTCCCGTGCCGGAAAATCAATGCGGGTCCAGTCGATACTCAATTTATTTTGTGGTACCAAAGAAGGAAGGGTCCTTTCGGCCAATTCTAGACCTAAAGCAAATCGATCACTGTCTGAGTTCCCCACTTCCGAATGGAAACCCTGAAGTCGGTTATTGTGGCCGTAAGGCAGGGGGAGTTCCTGACGTCCCTAGATCTGACGGAAGCATATTTACATATCCCGGTCTGAAGGTCTCATCAGCGGTTCCTGAGATTTGCAGTACCAAGAGGTCATTTTCAGTTCCAGGCCCTACCCTTTGGTCTAGCAACAGCTCCCAGGACTTTCACCAGAGTAATGGTGGTGGTAGCTGTGGCTGTACGAAAGGAGGGAATTTTGGTACATCCTTACCTGGACGATTGGCTGATCCGGGCGAAGTCAGAAGCGGAGAGTCGCTCGTCTACAGCCAGAGTGGTGGAATTCCTGGAGGAGTTGGGGTGGGTCATCATTTGGCCAAAGAGCAGATTAATTCCCTCGCAGGAGATCGAGTACCTCGGAGCAAGGTTTGACACCAGAAGAGGAAGAGTTTTCCTGTCGAAGCAGAGGATAAAGGGTCCTGAGGAACCTCATTTCAGAGTTTCTGTTAAGGCGAAGCCCCACAGCCTGGCATTACCTTCAATTGCTGGGAACCATGGCGGCTGCGATAGAGGTAGTGCCGTGGGCCAGGTCACATATGCGACCTCTTCAACGCTCCTTGTTAAGGCGTTGGTCAAATCAGCATCATCCCTTGTCCATGCGACTACCCTGCCCTCCTTGGATCAAGAAAGCTCTTCTGTGGTGGAGGTGCCTAAGGAACCTAGAATGCGGAATGCCCCTCGAACCTCCCCAGGGGGTGCAGCTGACGATGGATGCAAGTTTAGTAGGCTGGGGGGCTCATTGCGAGGGCCAGTTTGCCCAGGGTTGTTGGACTCCGAGAGAGTTTCAGTGGTCCATCAACAGGCTGGAGTTGAGGGCGGTAGCCTTAGCACTCAGGGCTCTCGAGCCCTTAGTTCGTCAAAGAGCAGTCCGCGTCCTTTCCGACAATGTCACCACGGTGGCCTATGTCAACCGCCGGGGGGGACAAGCAGTCCTTCCTTGGAGAAGGAAGCGGACAGCCTATTGCAGTGGGCGGAAGCCCAATTGTTGGCTCTATCAGCGCAGCACGTGGTGGAGCAGACAACGTAACGGCTGATTACCTCAACAGGTTCAAGATAGACCATGGAGAGTGGGAGCTAACGCAGGAAGTGTTCGACCAGGTAGTAGCCCTTTGGGGGATGCCGATCATGGACCTCATGGCACAATTCACAACGGCCAAGGCAAGCCGGTTTTTCAGTCGCAGGAAGGAAAGGATGTCCGAGGGCTTGGATGCCCTGGTCCAAAGGTGGCCTTCAGAGGGTCTCTTGTACGTGTTCCCTCCCTGGGCTCTCATAGGGAGGGTTCTGCAGCGTATGGAAGCCCACCAAGGTTTGGTAATTCTCATAGCCCCGGATTGGCCTTGTCACCCTTGGTATGCAGACCTGGTGAGGCTAGCAGCCGATCGGTGGCTCCCCTGCAGAAAGGATCTGTTACGGCAGGGACCAGTTCGCATGCCCCACGTGCATCGATTCTCGCTTACGGCCTGGCTATTGAGAGGGTGCGTTTCTAGAAGCGGGGTTATTCGGGATCGATAACTTCAACTTTGTTGAGCGCACAAAAACGCTCGACCTGCCTTTCCTATGTGAGAGTTTGGCGCATTTTTGAAGCTTGGTGTGCGGAGCATCAGAAGAAGCCCCTTTCAGCCTCAGTCCCTGAGGTCCTGGAGTTTTTACAAGCAGGATTCGAGAAAGGTCTAGCGCGTAGCTTGTTGCGGGTCCAGTTAGCGGCCATTTCTTGTTATAGGGGTAAAGTCCAGGGAAAATCATTAGGAGACCACGCTGATGTTGGCAGGTTCCTAAGAGCGGTCAGGAGGTTACGTCCCCAACAAAGATCTGTGATCCCTCCTTGGGACCTCAACCTGGTATTGAATGCCTTAACCAGGGAACCTTTCGAACCAGGAAGGAAATCCTCCCTAAAGGATTTGACCCTAGAGATGGTATTTCTGGTGGCTATTTGTTCTCCGAACTTCAAGCACTGTCTTCTCGGCCCCCCTTTCTTTCGTTCTTTAAGGATAAGGTGGTCTTGTGGACAGTCCCTTCTTTCTTACCCAAGGTCATCTCTCCTTTTCATGTGAATCAGACAGTATCTCTCCCGTTCTTCGCGGGAGGACATAAAGGGGATGGGGAGAAGCTTCGTCTTCTGGACGTGCATAGAGTGCTGAAGCGTTACCTCTCCCACATGGCGTCCTTTTGAAAGTCCGAACGTTTATTCGTTCAATTTGGAGGGCCGCACAAGTGAGAGGCCGCAGCCAAGGCTTCCATCTCTAGGTGGATCAGGGAGACTATTGCCTCCGCCTATATCCTGAAAGGGAAGCAGGTTCCAGGAGGTCTTCGCGCACATTCAACGCGGGCGCAGGCGACTTCCTGGGCGGAGCATAGCTTGGTTCCGCCACTGGACATTTGTAGAGCGGCTATGTGGTAGTCGCTGCATACCTTTACCAAGCACTACAGGCTGGATGTCCAGAGGACGGCAAACGCCAGGTTCGGGGATGAAAAACTTTGGTCTGGGATGGCGAACCCCTCCCAGGTTTGAACTGCTCTGTTACATCCCAGAAGTAAAGGGACTGGACTGGAGTGACGATAAGGAAGAAGTAATTAGTCCTTACCTGCTAATTAGTGTTCCTGAAGGAACTCCAGTCCAGTCCCTGATCCCGCCCAGGTTCAAGAGAAAAGAACAACGGACCGAAGTCAGAGTGCGAAGCGGAAGCTGGGGGTCCCTGGCAAAGGCCCCGGGGGCGTGACGGCCCGCTAGGAAGGGGCCTGGGGGGAGTGGGTAAAGGCTATGTCGGCCTCAGATAAGCCTTTTCCTTCCTTCCCCTCCCTTCCCACCGTTACTTCCTTAAAAAAAAAGTGTTTGAGTTTATAGTTTATCTTTTGACATAGTACAGTTATAGGTGCTTAATTGGATATCCGATAGGTCTGCTTTTTCAATAGATTACTGGTGCCTGTGGGTGGATTACTGGTGCCTGTGGGTGGTGCCAGTGGTATTTATACCACACCATCATCGAAACGATGATGGGCTCAGCCTCCAAGCTGCTGGAAGGGTTGCGCAACCCAGAAGTAAAGGGACTAGACTGGAGTTCCTTCAGGAACACTAATTAGCAGGTAAGGACTAATTACTTCTTATTCCTGGTTTGCGTACTGTTTCCTCTTCCCACCTGGCCGCGGCCCCGGCGCTGTTCTTGGCTCCTTCCCCCATTTTTTTTATCGAGGCTCGCCTCGACCGGCATTTGTACCCTTTTGTGCCTGGGATTGTCGACCCCGGCTGGGTGTTTTCCCACCATGTCCCCTGGTGGCTTCAAAAAATGTGACCGTTGCAGTCAAACCATGTCTGTCCCAGACACCCATGATTGCTTCCTACACTGCCTGGCACCGGACCATGATAACATTTCCTGCGCCAGGCCATGATGCCAAAAACCAATAGAGGTCGGAGTTGCAGGAGAAACTGTTCCCCAGGTCTGACTGCACCAGCTTCCCCGTTGCCGAGCTCCAAGCCCAGCACTTCCCGAGAGGCTCTGAGTCCTCTGAGTCCCATGGCGGAGGCTCCTCCAAATGGACCTCTGACCCCGAGCGTAAAAAGAAAAAATCCTTGAAGTCCATTGAGGTTCTTCTGGTAAGACCACCCAGAAGGACTCGGGCGACTCTGAGAAACATCCCACTAAGGTCCTTAGGAAGGTTGCCTCGGCTGGTGGAGACTGTTTGAGGGTCCTTGGGGCCGTAGTCCTCGTCAAGGACGCACTTGCGGAAGTGCCAGCACCAGGTCCGAGATCCTGCAGAGCCTTCTGGCTTGGAATCCAGAATGGCAGCCATGGAGCAGAACATCACTGCTATCCTGGCCATGCAGCAGGCAATGATGGCAGGTTTGTCTGCATCATCTGCCCTGATGACCGGGCCCCCCCCCAAACTGCAGGGACATCCCCAGTCGTCGAGCCGAGCTTCAAGCGCCACCGGCCTCGTGTAAGCCCTTGGTCCCGGTTGAGGTCTCAGTCCCGTTCCTTGGGAATCTGATCCTCCCCTGCCAGGCCAGGACAACTGCTTAGCAGACAGGCTGAGCAGAGACATAAGAACATAAGACATGCCATACTGGGTCAGACCGAGGTCCATCAAGCCCAGTATCCTGTTTCCAACAGTCGCCAATCTATACGTACCTAGCAATATCCCCAAAAGACAGGTTCCACAATGCTTGTACTGGGTCAAGCATTGATATCCTGGGTCCCTTTTTAATAGTGGTTTATGGACCTTTCCTCCAGGAACTTGTCCAAACCTTTTTTAAACCCAGCTATACTAACAGCCCTTACTACATCCTCTGGTAACAGATTCCAGAGTTTGATTACACGTTGTGTGAAAAAATATTTTCTCTTATTTGTCTTAAATAGTTTACCCTGTAGCTTCATTACATGTCCCCTAGTCTTTCTATACTCTGATAGCGTAAACAATTGATCCACGTTTATCCGTTCCACTCCATTCATTAATTTATAGACCTCTATCATATCTCCCCTCAGCTGTCTCTTCTCCAGGCTAAAGAGCCCTAACCTTCTTAGCCTCTCTTCATAGGAGTAGCCTTCCATCCCCTTCACCAATTTGGTGGCTTTTCTCTGTACTTTTTCTAATAACGCTATGTCCTTTTTAAGATACGGTGACCAGAATTGCACACAATATTCAAGGTGCGGTCGTACCATGGAGCGATACAGAGGCATTATAATATCCTTTGTTTTGTTCTCCATCCCTTTCCTTATGATACCTAGCATTCTATTTGCTTTCTTGGCCGCCGCTGCACACTGGGCGGAGGGTTTTAACATGTTATCCACAATGACTCCTAAATCTTTTTCCTGGGTGGTGGTTTCTAATGTGGAGCCTTGCATCGTGTAACTATAGTGTGGGTTGTTCTTTCCTAGGTGCATAACTTTGCACTTGTCCACATTAAATTTCATCTGCCATTTGGATGCCCAGTCTTCCAATTTATCCAGATCCTCCTGCAGTTTTCCACAATCCTCTTGGGTTTTAACAACTTTAAACAGTTTTGTGTCATCTGCAAATTTGATAACCTCGCTAGTTATTCCCTTTTCCAGGTCATTTATGAATATGTCAAAAAGCAGCAGACCCAGTACAGATCCCTGGGGTACTCCACTATTCACCTTTTTTCATTGGGAATATTGGCCATTTAGCCCTACCCTCTGCTTTCTATCTTTCAACCAGTTCCCGATCCACAATAGTACACTGCCTCCTATCCCATGACCTTTTAGCTTCGCCAAAAGTCTCTGATGGGGGACTTTGTCAAAAGCTTTCTGAAAGTCCAGATACACTATATCAACCGACTCACCTTTGTCTACCTGTTTATGCAGACCTTCAAAAAAACATATCAGATTAGTAAGAGTCCTCAAGAGTCTGCCCACACGAGTGGCACTTGAATCCCAGGGTAATGAAGCAACTCTTCCATCACTGGAGCAGCCCCATGATAGATCGTTTTGTCTCCCCAGACAATGCACAGCTACCGCACATCTGCTTACACCAGCCACACCCGGGGAGAGAGGCAGCAGATGCCTTCCTAATCTCGTGGTCAGAGGTCCAGAGCGAGAGGGCATCAGTCATACTGATCACACCCAGGTGGCCCAGGCAATTCTGTTTCCCTCTGCTTCTATCCCAGGAGGAGGGCTCCCTTCTACACTCCAGTCTGGGATCGCTAACGGCGTGGTTGCTGAAAGGGTAGCGCTGGCCCATTTCAACCTTCCAGGGGACATCAAGGAGATCCTACTGGCCTCTTGGAAACTCTCCACCAGGCAGGCATATGCCTTTAAGTCTAGAAGGTTCTCTGTGCGCAATTGGTTCTTCAGCACCTACTGCATCTGTCACACACCAGGCTGAAATCTGTCTCAGTGAGGGTGCATCTAAGTGTCATAGCCGCCAATCACCACCCTATTGAGAGAAAACCCCTCTCTAGCCAGCACCTGATCTCTAGGTTTCTCTGGAGCCTCCTGTTGTCCAAGCCCCCTCCCCACCCTCTGGCGGTGGAATGGGACCTCGATGTTGTACTCTCCCAGTTCACTAAACTGCCATTTGAGCCCCTAGCCACTTGCCACCTGAGATATCTGTTTTGGAAAATGGCCTTCCTGGTGGCCCTCAACGTCCGCGGAAAGGGTGAGTGAACTCCAGGACCTGGTGGTGGACTTGCCATATACGAGGTTCTATAAGAACAGGGTGGTGCGCCGCACACACCACAAATCCCTCCCGAAGGTGGTATCTCCTTTCCATCTCAACCAAGAGGTTGTCCTCCCCACCTTCTTCTCGTGGCCTCACGCCGGTAGGGAGGAATTAATACTTCATACACTAGATTGAAAGCCAGCCCTGTCCTTCTACCTGCAATGGACTCGGGCCCATAGGAAAGTTCCTCAACTTTTTGTGTCTTATGACCCCCAATAAACTGGGGCTCCTTGTGACTAAGCAAACTCTGTCCACTTGGGTGGCGTACTTTATAGCCCTTGCCTATGAGCGAGCTGGCCATTCCATTGAGCGCTGGATTACAGCACATCGCTTGAGGGCGATGGCTGCGTCTGTGAGCCTCCAGAAACCTGGGGTAGTTCTCTCCTGAAAAGCTAGCTCCAAAGAAATAGCACTGCAATCAGAAATGGTAAAAGGTAGAAAATATCATAGGCCTATACCTGCAGAAACACGGAAGTGCACTGAAACAAATCTATCCTCCTCTAAGAGCCACTAGCACTCCTTGCGGTCTTGGGCAAGTTACCTAACTCTCCATTGCCTCGGAAGAGAGGCCTGGCAATCTACCTCCGGTCACACTGCCACGTAAATCCAGGAGCTGCTTGGTCGCCAGGAGTCAACATTGACTCAAAGGCGCACATTGCATTTTGTTGCATAAGAGCCAGAACTAGCAGAATAGCACTTACAATCTTGCCCACTGTATTTAGTTCCCTTCATATGCCTTTAAGATGGAAGGTATTTATCAACTAAACAAATCTCATGGAGCATGAGGAATGGTCCCACAAAATAGCTGTGAGGGCTACTATTAGCTGGATTAGGACAGATATTCCAGTCCCCCCAGCAATCACTGGGCTGTCGGTGAATTCCTCCAGAACTCTGTGACTGCAGGTAAAACTCACTTTGGTACTGATTTTGACCATAAACATTCAACAAGGCAAATTTCTGGAAATACAGCTCATATTCTCAAGAGGAAACAAATCTGCCATCAGAGCCCGCTCTAGATTTGAGGATCTGGATAGGGATTTATGAACGAGCACCCCCCCACCCCCCGCTCCTGGAATTGTATGAGGCAGCAACAGCCATGCCCACCCACCCTCTCTCTAACTTCGAGTGCGCAAACCTTGACAAGTGAATCTCCTACAGGAGTACAGTATGGGCTTTTTGTGTTTTCTTGTATTGCAGAATTCTAGTTCTCTTCACTGAGGATGACACACCCCTCACACTGAGTCACACAATCTTTAAGATACCATCAATAACTATCCCCTCTGAGAGAACACTCTCTGTTCATTCACCAGCCCAGACAAGCGCCCTACCCCCTTTTATAGTATAATTTTTATGGTTTTTTAAACTTATGTTTTAATGATGTACATGGTTTTAAATTTATGTTTTATTTATTTTTACTCATCGTCTTTTGTATTGTCATGCTTTCCTTTCTTTCCTATCATTCTTGGCGTTCTTTTCCGTAGTTTTGCAGTGCTACCTTTTTATATTGTTTGTACACCGCTTAAATGTTTTTAACGTAAGCGGTCTATCAAGTACGAAATAAAGTTAAAGTTAAAGTTTGGAAGGTCTCAGAATGTCACATCAACTTAGTTTCTGTCATTACTGCTGCTATTTTTAAAATTCGAAAACTCAACACAATACCATCTACCCAGAATTCTCTACTCCTGCCCCCCACCCCCTCCACTGAAGAAACTCCTCAAGGCACCATCTGCGATCGTCAAACTCACTCTGTTTAGTTCTGGCATTCAGGACCCTTAACCCCCCCCCGAAAACATATATATGGGGACTGGCATAAGCCCAGGAGGCCCTTGGCACTTGACACATTCATACCACTCCCTTCTCAAATAACTGAGTCCAGGTCAGAAATTGTGTTCTGAACCAAGGGTTTACTTAAACTTTAAGCTCACTGAAAAAACAACAATTGGCAGGAACAATGAACAAGAACTGTTACAAGCATTTAACTCCTTTATCTTATCCAAAATTGGTTACTAGCATATTATTTCTTTCTCTTTTCCATTTGGAAAGTTACCGCCTTTCCTTTAAGCCAGGGGTTCTCAACCCAGTCCTCAGGACACATCTGTTCCACACCCATTGCTAGCTCTCTGGGAGCTCTTAAAAGGGTTTTGGTACGTTTTTAAAACAGTTACATTCTTTTTGATGCTTTAGTTTAAAGGGGGAAATATTTTGTTTAGTGGGGTAGGTTTAAAACTCTGCTTTAGTATCTTTCTTCAGCTCTTTGAAGCTACTGACACCTCATCAGGTGTTAGTTCCCTCTCTACCCCCCCAACTCCCATCCACCCCTAGTGAGCAGCCTTGCTTTATAGGGCACCTCTCCAATTAATTACACACAGGGACTTGGAACAGCACATTTTGAACACACTTAAAGAGATTTAACTGCTTTTTCTCTGAAAGGACAGCTGGAAAGCCGGCAGGTAGATCTCTCTCTTTGGCTTTAATAGATACCTAAGCTCCATAAACTGAACAATGGCTGGGAAAAATCGTATCGCCAAAGCTGTTGCCCCATTACAGATTCAATCATATATAGTCTTGTTTTATTGAGCGGTATTAATGTCAACTAAAAGATGTGCGTCCACTCAAAATATCATCCAGAGAGTAAAAAATAAACTCCTTAAGTTTGTGAATGTATTCAATCTCATCTACAATTATAGTTGCCTTTCTCCTATTAGTAGGAGGTCTCAGACTCTATGGCACTAGTCTTGACAATATGGTTCGTCAAGTCAATGTGCCTGTTCGCATCAACGACCTCCCTCTAAAAGTTGATACTCTACTTATCTCTTAAATATCTCAAATCTGTTCCAGGTTTATCCTATTATCCTTTAATCATAATGTGAAAAAATCTTTAAAATTATTAAACAGCAACTAAACCTCGTTTTTCTCTCATGAGGTTTACTTAATTAATATTCTTCTGCTTTTGTCCCGTTTGCTTAACTTAATCATCAGCTTTTGTCCCAACGTCGTCCTTCGGTACCTCACCCATGTTTCACTCTGAGTTTCCTCAGGGATGTGTCAAAAGCTTGAAACTGGGTGCCATGTGGCGTTTTTCACGTAACATCTGTTAGACAAAGATAACTCGGAGACGTGTGCAGCATCAACATTTGCCCAGTTTCAAGCTTTTGCATATTCTTTATAGTTAATCTGAAAACCTGACTGGCTAGGTGTGTCCTGAAGACTGTGTTGAGAACCCCTGCTTTAATCTCAGCAGTGAATTACTTTACCACTCTTGTGCCTCAGTGAATTTTACTTATTTGGACTTGCACACCTTTATTATTTGTTCTTTTCTAAGTGGAAATCCCTCACTCCTCTCTATAGTATTTTGTCCCAGTATACCTTAATCTGTATGTGAGGCAGACAAAGTTCCCCAATGCTGTGCCTTGGATCTGGAGCCATCGGTGTAGGATGGCATCTCCAGGAACAAGCAGGAATGAGTCTTCACATATGGGTACGTCGGTACCGACGGAGCCTGCGCGGGAACGCTCCCCAGCGTCCAATCAGAAAGCTTTTGGGAGCATCCCACAGCGCCTGCGTGCTGCCTTCCCGCCTTTCCCATCTGCCTCTCCTCAGTTTTCGTTTTTCCGCGGAGCCGACAGGACGTCCTTCTGTCACCGCAGAAAATTCTTTTTTATTTTTTAGTTTTCTTGTGGTCGCGGCTGCCTTTCCCGACGCCACCGGTACCGCCGGTGTTTCTTTTTTCTTTTTTCTTCTTATTCCTGTTAGGGAATATTTTTTCCCTCTTAGTGCCTGACGGGGTTTTTTCACGGCCTGCTAGGCCTACCCCTCTTTTTTTCATGGAAACGCCAGCCACTATTCCTAAGAAATGTTTTAACTGTGGCGGTACAAAATTGATTTTAGACACACATAATTGGTGTCTACCCTGCTTGGGTCCTTACCATTTTCCTCTGGAGTGTCCCTCCTGTAAAACTATAGTAGGAAGAAGTCTTCAGCATCGAGTTTCCCTCGATACACGGTCCCCATCCAACTTCAGGGCACCGACCACCCCTTCTTCTTCACAGGTTCAGGTAACCCAAAAACAGTCTGTTAAGACTAGCCAGTCCTCGAATGGTAGATCTCATGCACAGCATAGAGATGCCTCTGGCCTTACCTTCGAGAACACACTGGCTTTAAAACCCCGGTGGGAGTCTTCGGCCTCCAAATCCTGTGTGGGGTTTCAGGTTGTTCCTGAGGTTCACCCCTCACAGAACATACCTGAGCCATGCTCGGTGGTGGCATCCGCTTCGAGCGGTACCGATACCTCGACATTGGCAATTGTGTTGGATGAAACATTCCTCACCAAAGATCATAGTCCGGCGTCCTCAGTACTTACGGGCCCGTTGGATATGCTGCAGACTGATCTTCTAGTATCGGTATCGAGTCCGGTGTCGGTACCCTCCAGATGTGCATCGATAGACTCGCTTCTTTCGATGCAGAGTCTGGAATCGATCTCTAGTCTGGAAGACTGGATACCGACTCACCATGGTACCGACACCGGACGGTACCGAAGGCACGGTTCCGATGGTCCACGCTCGGTTCTATCGATACCGTTAGAGCCGTCACCGGTTGGCCTTCTTCCACCGGTATTGGATACGGTACCAGAGTCGGTACCGGTATCCATTTTACCATCGATGTCGGTGCCTTCCATGCTTCTTTCTTCAGGCTCGCTTCCCTCGGTACCGAGTCTGGAATCGATCCCTGGTATGGACGATGTGCTACCGACTGTAGCTGGTTACGACCTCCTACGGTACCGGCAACCATCCTCTAAGGATACCATACTCCACCCTTTAGGATCTTATACTCCTCTAAAATTGGATAGATCCCTGGACAGATCTAGCCTGCCCTCCTCTTCCAAGAGGATTTCCCTCTGGGGATTTTTCTTTTCAAGCTTTCCTGCTGGATATGGCAAAATCACTTGCCATTTCTATACCTGGACAGGATCCTACACAAAGGAATACAGAATCCCTGTATATTCCTGGCAGTGCAAAGGACAACATCATGCTTCCTGTGCATCAGTCCTTGCAGGATCTCCTCTTACGAATGTGGGAAGCTCCTTTAACGGTACCCCCACCTTCTAGGGCAACTGATCTTCTATATCAAGTGCCCCCCTCTCCAGGTTTTCAAAGGACTCAACTTCCTCATCATTCCATTGTTGTAGAATCAGCAATGAGGCGTATTAAGAGCACTAAGAAACACTCTTCTTACCCGCCAGGTCGTGAGTCTAAGACTTTAGATGCCTTTGGATGCCAAACCTTCCAGGCATCTATGCTTTCAGCAAGAATTCTCTCATATGTTTTCTATATGGGATTATCTCTTGAAGAGGTCACAAAGAAATTACTGTTTTTGACTCCTTTTCTTCAAGAGCCCAAAAGAGCAGACTATACCTTACTGGTTCGTCATGCTCAGAATATCTCTAGGTTCCTTACTTGTGCTTCCCTAGACTCCTTTGAGTCTGTTAGCAGAACTTCTGCTATAGCTATAGGGGCACGACGTAAAGCCTGGCTCCAAGTTTCAGACTTGGACAAATGGGCACAAGAAAGACTGGGAAATTCTCCTTGCACTGGAGAAAATCTCTTCAACAAGGAGTCTTTGCTCCAGGTTGCTCAGTTACCGCTGACATTCCTGTTTCCAGAGGCTGTTATACGCCTTCCTCTTTCTCAGTTGGTAGGAAATGTCCTACCAAACTTTCTTCCCCTAGGAGGAAAAAGTTTTATCCATCTTCTGCCCATCATACAGATGTTCCCAAACAGAGGAAACATCGCCCTGGTCTAAAGAAACCACAACCTCAATACGTTCAGCAAACCCAGCAGTCGCAGGGTTTCAGACATATCATCATTACCTCTCCTGGTTGCTGGTTAGAGTTGCAGTCTGCTTCTTTCCACTTGAAGCATCTGCACTGATTTCTTCCTAGTTTTTCCTAGATCTCTCTTCACGAGACATCTTTCTTTGACTCTGAGTCTTTATGATGATCATACCTATACTTAACAGGTTTCTCTTCCTCTTCTGGAGACAGAGAAATGACAACTATCAATAAGATAGTTTCCCTGCATTAGCATGTATCATCTTACTTTTAGAGACTTACTGCATAGTCAGTCTCCTTCAACTCTGTCTTACCTCCCTCTTACTACAGCATTCGGTTGTAAGAGTGGCTCTATTACACTGGTAAGCCCCTATGGTTCTTTACCTATTCCACAGGGGATTATCCCTTCCAGAGTTGTCTTCCCCTTCTTGTTACCTTAGAGCAGCTCATCAGACAATGATGAGTCTTACCACTCCTATCATGTCTGTTTTTTCTTTTTCCCAATCTAAAAAAAAAAAAAAAAAAGAGGGAAAAAGACATTTCTCTCCGCTGCCTTGGTACTTACTGCAGAAGCAGCAATTCCTAGTGGTCAAGCCAATGGTTCTGTTCACCACACAACCAGGGTTTCTCCCCCACTAGCAATCCTTCTAGCCTCAGTGCTAAACCCCAAACAGGTTTTCAACCTTGTTTGGAAACCCTACTATTACAGACTGGTTGGTTAACTTCTGTTCTTGGCAGAATAGTTTAACTTACCCACTGGCTTTAAACAGCCAGTTTTTTCCTCTAACCAACCTGTAGCATGCTCTCTGCAACTCTACAGGGTAGCTTTGCACTATGGGCCCTTGCTAGAGAGCATTAGTATCTCGTCTAGTAGATAACCTCAGATGGTTAGGAGGGATTCCCCCAGTCATGTTATCAGGACTATAAACATAAATCAGCTTGCTCATTCAACTTATTCACCATTATACTACAATTAGTATTAAATCTATTTGTCTTGTATTGAGCCTCAGACAACACCCTTATTGCTTCATTACACTAGGAGAGTATTGAATCATCTCTTAAAAACGTGTATAGGGTTTAGTACATCAATGGCTCAACAGTGAGAAGATTCTCTGACCAGTATACTTGATTTCAAACAGTTTTTACTGATTTAAATTTTCTTAAGAGTTTACTTAGCTTCGAATGAAAAGACTGGTCGACTTCTTCTTCATCTGTTTTTTTTCTTTTCGTTTGATTTTTAAAGTGTCTTTGCCTTTGCTTATATAGATAAAGACATAGCCCTCCAGAGAACCTTTCTCTGGAGGGCTATGTCACAGCTCACAATGTGAGAGCCATGGCAGCCTCAATGGCTCATCTGAACTGTGTCTATTGACGACATCTGTCGAGCAGCCACTTGGGCCTCGGTTCATACCTTCACAGCCCATTACTGCTTGGACAAGGACTCCCGTCGGGATGCCTTGTTTGGTCAGGCTGTTCTCAAACACCTGTTCCATACTTAATGAACTCCTACCCACCATCCCTGGTAGGATGCCAGAGATCCATGAGGGGAACTGCAGCCCTTCTTAGGGACACACAGCTTCTGGGGTCTCTCCCTGGCATCTAAAGCTAGGGAGTCCCCATATGTGAAGACTCATTCCTTCTTGTTCTTGGAGATAGCACAGTTACTTACCTGTAACAGATGATCTCTGGGAACAGCAGGAATAAGTCTTCATAACCCACCCACCTCCCCTAGGAGTTGTATCTCTCTATCTTTCCTTTCCCCCTCTCTCTCTCTCTTTGTCTCAGCTTTAAAACTCAACTGAGGAGAGACAGTTGGGAAAGGCGGGAAGGCAGCACGCAGGCGCTGTGGGATGCTCCCAAAAGCTTCCTAATTGGATGCTGGGGAGCGTTCCCGTGCAGGCTCCGTCGGTACCGACGATACCCATATGTGAAGACTAAATTCCTGCTGTTCCCGGAGATCACCTGTTACAGGTGAGTAACTATGCTTTACTTCCTCTGTCATAGTAATATAGTAAATGATGGCAGATAAAGACCAGTATGGTCCATCTAGTCTGCCCAATAAGATGGCAAGAATAGGTGCACCTGCTGCTCAGTGCAGGCTACCCCTCCCCATGTCTTTGTTTAGGGCTGAACCCACCGCTCCATGTAGCACACTCCTGTTTGTTGTGAAATTAGATAGTTGAGTTTTATTTTGATTTTATCCTGTTTCTGTAAAGGGATCCACTGTGTCTGTCTCATGCCATTTTGAATTCTGTCACTGTATTTGTCCCCACCACTTCCATCGGGAGGGCATTCCAAGCATCCACCACCCTTTCTGTGAAAAAGTATTTCCTGATATTGCCTTTTAATTTACCCCCTTGCAGCTTCATGTTATGCCCTCTTGTTTTACAGTTTCCCCGTCTTTGGAAGAGGTTTGATTGTTCATTATTTCTCTAAGTATTTAAAGGTCTGAATCATATCTCCCCTATCCCTCCTCTCCTCCAGAGTGTACATATTTAGGTCTTCAAGTTTCTTCTCATAAGGCTTCTGACGCAGGCTCCAAATCATTTTGGTTGCCTTCCTCTGAACAGTTTCCAGTCGTCTTGCATCCTTTGCAAGATATAGTCTCCAAAACTGAACACAGTATTCCAAGTGAGACCTCACCAGTGACTTATACAGTGGCATTAGTACCTCTTCCTTTCTGCTGGTAATTCCTCTTTGTATGCAGCCCAGCATCCTTCTGGCTTTTGCCACTGTCTTGTTGCACTGTTTTGCCACCTTGAGATCCTCAGAAATAATCACACCAAGGTCCTTCTCCTGGTCCGTGCACACCAACCTCTTGCCCCCTATCGCGTACATTTCCCTTGGATTTCTGCTACCCAAGTGCATGACACTGCACTTCTTCACATTAAATCTTAACTGCCAAGCATTAGACCATTCTTCCAGATTTTGTAGATCTTTCCTCATGTAATCCACTCCCTCAGGGGAGTCCACTCTGTTGCAAATTTTCATGTCATCTGCAAAAAGACAGATTTTTCCATTCGGTCCTTCAGCAATATCACTCACAAATACATTGAACCGTGCCGGGCCCAGGACCGAATCCTGGGGCACCCCGCTAATTACCCTCCTTTCATCCGAGTGAGCTCCATTTACCATCACCTTCTGTCGTGTCGGGATGCTGTAGCCTTCCACTCCCTTCACAGTGTGCATGCTCCTGAGAGCGGTGTATGTGCCAGGCCAGGACAACCTCCTGGCAGACAATCTCAGCAGGATCCTGGATCCCAGGGTGACATGGAGGCTCCTTCCACCTCTGGGGCAAGCCTTGGCTGGACCTCTTTGCTTCCCCAGACGGTGCTCAGTTACCCAGATTCTGCTCACCTCAGCCACACCACTGATGGGTGGCAGCGGGTGCCTTTCTGGTTTTGTGGTAGAAGAGCCTGCTTTGTGTTCCCACCCCCTCTGATAGCCAGATGCCTCTTCAAAATCCAGAGTGACCATGCCACAGTGATCCTGGTTGCTCCCAGGTGGCCCAGACAGCCCTGGATCCCCCTGCTGCTCTCCCTGTCAGTGGCATCTCCAGTGGCACTGGGCCGACAACTGGATTTCCTTTCACAGGAGGGGAGGGGGGGGCTCCCTTCTTCACCCCAACCTGAGATCCCTGACATTAACTGCATGGATGCTGAAAGGATAGTACTAGCCCCCTTTAGCCTCTCAGACGAAGTGCAAGAGATCCTCCTAGCCGCCTGGAAGCCCTCCACCAGACGGGCATATGCCTTCAAGTGGTGGAGATTCCCTCTGTAGTGTGCGGAGAGGGATGAAAATCCCTTCATGCTGTCTGCAGCTTATACTGCAGTACCTGCTGCATCTCTCCCATTCAGGGTTGATGTCTAATTCGGTAAGGGTGCATCTCAGCGCCATAGCAGCTAACCACCACCCTGTGGAGGGAAGACCCCTCACATGCCAGCCCCTAGTTTCCAGGTTCCTCAGGGGTTTGCTGCTATTGAAGCCCCCCTTCCGTCCCCCTGCACCAGAGTGGGATCTCAATGTGGTTCTCATGCAGCTCACCAGACTGCCATTGGAACCCTTGGCAACCTGCCACTTGATGTATCTTTCCTGGAAGGTGATCTTCCTGGTGGCCTTGACATCCGCTCGCAGAGTGAGCGAGCTGCAGGCCCTGGTGACAGATTCCCCCTTATACCAACTTCTATACGAACAGGGTTGTTCTTCGCACTCACGTCAAGTTCCTCCCGAAGATGGTGTCCGCATTCCACGTCAATCAGGAGGGTGGGTCTCCCCATCTTCTTCCCACGGCCGCATGCCAGTAAGGCAGAGGCGGTTCTGCATACGTTGCATTGTAAAAGGGCTTTGTCCTTCTTCTGTATCTACAGAGGACCCAGGCTCACTGCAAGGCTCCTCAATTCTTTGTCTCCTATGACCCCAGCAGGCTGGGGCTACCTGTGACCAAGGGAACCCTGTCCACTTGGGTGGCAGACTGTATTGCCCTTGCTTATAAGCGAGCGGGCCTCTCCCTAGAGCACCGGATCACTGCTTATCGTGTGAGGGCTATGGACTCATCGGTGACAGACATTTGTAAAGCCATCATATGCTCTTCAGTACATACGTTCACAGCTCACTACTGCCTAGAGAGTGAGTCCTGCAGTGCCAGTGCCTTTGGTCAGGCAGTAATCAGAAGCATTCTTGGCATGTAGGCAACTCCTGCCCTCCAACCCTTCTGATGGTGGGGACTCACCCCCTGAAATTCACGGCCTCCCTATCGGTGGCTGTTGGTGCTGTCGTGGTTCAGTCCCCGGCAACCTGGAGCTAGGGAGTCCCATATATGAGGACAGACTTCCTGCTTGTTCCTGAAGAAAGTGTAGTTACTCACCTGTAACAGAAGTTCCTTATCGTCACTCCAGTCCAGTCCCTTTACTTCTGGGTTGCGTAACCCTTCCAGCAGCTTGGAGGCTGAGCCCAACCTTTTTGGAGGTGGGGCGGTACAAATACCACTGAGACCACCCACCAACCCCAGTAATCTCAGCCTCCACGCAGCTGGAGGGTTCCGTAAGCCTAGGGCTTACTGGAGTCCTTCTTTAAATTTAGTTAAATTTATTTACTGTTCATTTAATTGATTTAATTGATTTATTTTAATTTCTATACTGTTTGTATCTAATTTTTGTAAGGGCTCTGTTGCTTTAACTCTCCTGCTCTCTCCTCTCCCTCCTCCCCCCCCCCCTACCGGTTCAGGCGTCGGAGGAGAACCGCGGATCGCAGCATCGAGGAGGTCTCACGGCTGCTTTGCTCCTCTGCTGCTGAGTCGCGCTGATCGCTGCTGCCTCGCGCCGAAGCCCCCCGGAGGCTGAGCGCTTGAGGCAGCACCGCTGGCCTGACGCTACCGCCAGACCCGTCCGGAGACTGAAGGACGCGGCGGCGAGGTTCGGCCCCGTCGGGGACCGCGTGGGGAGAACGCAGGCAGCGATCCCCACAGGAATTAAAGGTTTTTTCGGCTCCGGTGAGCAAGGACAGAGTCGGACCGCGGCCGTGAGAGAGCCTTACAATTTCCCGTTCTGGCTCCACGTGGTGAGGCCTACCACGTGTAGAGCCAACGGGCACACAGCGCTGAATCAGCCCAGTTCCTCATCGCAGCTAACCGCAAGTAAAAGGGATGTGACTGCAATTGGTTTTAATCCTAATTTTAATTTTACTAGCAACAGAGCGCTTAACTTACAAATTTTATGTTTTAAATTTATTTTAAATTTCTTTTAAATTTATTTAGGAGTACAGTGGTTTCCTTACATTTAGCTCATTTTCCTTTGTTCTTTGGTTTCCTTTACCTCAAGATTAATAGCCGGTTTCTTCCCTGGGGTTCCTCGTAGGGGAAAAGAAACCTCAGATCTGTTGGTCAGGGAACAGCTAGTCTCCATCTTCAAGGAGAGTACCCCATCCCGGGTCTGGAGGTCTGGGACTGGAAAGTCCTCAGCCCCGGGTCATGTCATCCAAATCCCGCTGCCTTTCCTGCGGAATACGCAGGGGTACGTCTGCTGAAACAGGTATCTGCAGAAGCTGTACCGCGTTGGCGGCCTCTGCGGAGCAGGACATTAATTTAACCATGGCCCAGGCCTCCCAGGGGTCTGACGATCTCCCAGTAGGGGAGGGGGGGTCACAAGCCCCTCCGTCTACATCATCGGACTTGCCCACCCCTTCCCTATCCCCCTCCCCCCTCCCGGCAGGGGAGGATGGGGTAGGAGATTTCTTCTCCCCGGATTTCATTCTCTTGCTTCACAAGGCGTATTGCCTACGTAAGCAGAGTTCAGGGGCAGCAGGAGCGGCGCCCTCAGCAGCGGAGGTCAAGACAGCCAGGCCCTCGAGGGCGACCAATCCAGATTCAGATGTCCCACCTAAGCGCCCCCGGATGAGCGAAGAGGAGACCCTTTCACAGGGATCCCCGGAAGAGACGCCATCGGACAAGGACTTGGGCGAGGATGAGGAGGAGCTAGAAGAGGGGGAGATTCCGGAAGAAGACCAGGCTAGGATAATTAGAGTATTCCGCCGGGAGGAGCTTCCGGCCTTGATAAACGAGTCCCTGAAGGCCCTCAACATGACCTCCGATACGTCTGCGGAAGAGGAAGCGTTGGAGGATCCGTTGATCCAAGCCATTAGAAGATCTCAAAAGGTCTTTCCTGTACATAGGGTGGTGCGACAGATGATCCAAGAAGAATGGGACCAACCGGAGTCTAGTCTAAGGGGTGTTCGGTCCATGCTTCATCTCTATCCCCTCCCAGAGGTAGACAGAGAACTGCTAAGGTCTCCCAGGGTAGATGCGGCAGTGTCAGCGGTCACCAAGAAGACCACTATTCCAGTGGAGGGCAGTGCAGCCTTAAGGGATCCTCAGGACAGAAAGTTGGATACTCTCTTGAAGCAGGCCTTTGACATAAGCGCCCTCGCCCTGCAAGCCTCGGTCTCTGGAGCTTGGGTGGCCAGGGCCTGTCTAAGGTGGTCACAACAGCTACAGACAGACGAGAGCCCCGCAGATGAGACACGGACCAACGCAAGCAGGTTGGAATCTGGCACAGCTTACTTGGCGGATAGTCAGTATGACCTCATCAGGAGCCTGGCAAAGAACATGGCCTCGGTAGTGGCGGCCAGGCGATATCTATGGTTACGCAATTGGGCAGCGGATACTTCCTCGAAGGCTCGCCTGAGTCGGCTCCCTTTTAAAGGGAAACTGTTGTTCGGCGAGGATTTAGAGAAATTGGTAAAGGATCTTGGCGAGTCCAAGGGAGGCAGACTCCTGGAAGATAGACCGAAGCAAAACCGCTCACTCCCCACGGCTCGTACCCAGCCCAGGGACTTCAGAAGATCTCGCCTCGCCAGATCCAGCCCCTTTTCCAGGGGGCGGTTCCCTTCTAGGGGCCAGGGCTTTCGAGGGTTTCGGGGAGCAGGTCGCGGATTTGGGGCGACCTCCTCCTTCTCTTCCTCCTCGTCTCTTAGAAAACAACAATGAAGCCGCGGGGGTCCAGGGGGAAGAGCTGCCCATAGGAGGACGTTTAAGACAGTTTCTTCCCGCCTGGTCCCGGGTCACGTCGGATCAATGGGTGCTAGAGGTGATCAGAGAGGGCTACGCTCTCAAATTTTCGAAGCAGATAACGCCAGCCTTTGTTCTGTCCCCCTGCGGTTCCCCCGCAAAGAAGACAGCGGTGGAATCAACTCTCACGCGCTTACTTGCACTCGGGGCCGTGTCACCAGTGCCTCCAGAGCAGTGCGGTTTAGGTCGATACTCGATTTACTTCGTGGTACCAAAGAAGAAAGGCACCTTCCGCCCAATCCTGGACTTAAAACAAGTCAATCGCTGCCTCAGGGTCCCTCACTTCAGGATGGAGACCCTACGGTCAGTCATCGCAGCCGTAAGGAGTGGGGAGTTCCTGACAGCCCTCGACTTGACAGAGGCCTACTTGCATATCCCGGTTAGAAAATCCCATCAACAGTTCCTAAGGTTTGCGGTACCAGCGGGCCACTTTCAATTCAAGGCCCTCCCCTTCGGCTTAGCGACAGCTCCACGAACATTTACCAAGGTGATGGTGGTAGTAGCGGCCTTCCTGCGCAAGGAGGGGATCTTGGTCCACCCGTATCTAGACGATTGGCTGATCCGAGCAAAGTCAGAGGAAGAAAGTCACGCGGCGACGGACGCAGTAGCTCGCTTGCTAGAGGAGTTGGGGTGGGTGATCAACCGAGAAAAGAGCAGGCTGACCCCTTCCCAGAATCTCGAGTATCTCGGCGCAAGGTTCGACACCGGCAGGGGCAGAGTGTTCTTGCCCTCATCCCGGGCCAGGGACCTAAGGCTACTGCTCACTCGGTTCCTAAGCAGGCGAACTCCCTCAGCATGGCATTACCTTCAGGTCCTGGGCACAATGGCAGCGACGATAGAGGTAGTACCTTGGGCCAGAGCCCACATGCGCCCATTGCAACGAGCTCTATTGCGGCGGTGGTCCCCACAACTCCATCCACTGACAACACAGTTACCCTGCGCTCCGCGGACCAAGCGAACTCTTCGATGGTGGCAACGCCCGAGAAACCTGGAACGGGGAATGCCTCTCGAGCCCCCCAGTGGGTTCTCTTGACGACGGATGCCAGCCTGTCAGGCTGGGGGGCACACTGCGAGGACCAGTTCGTTCAGGGCCGCTGGTCTCCGTTGGAATCTCAGTGGCCCATCAACAGGCTGGAGTTATGGGCCGTCTCCCTAGCGCTCAAGAAGCTCGAGCCCCGGGTACGAGGAAGGACAGTCCGCGTCCTCTCCGACAACGTCACCACGGTGGCGTACATCAACCGCCAGGGTGGCACCAGCAGCCCTGCCCTGGAGAAGGAGGCGGACGCTCTCCTCCAGTGGGCGGAGGCCTGCCTCGAAGCGCTTTCGGCCCAGCACGTGGCAGGCACGGACAATGTCACGGCCGATTACCTCAGCAGGCACAGGATAGACCACGGAGAGTGGGAACTGGAGCAGGTAATCTTAGATCAAATAGTGGCCCGGTGGGGTCTCCCTGTAATGGATCTCATGGCAAGATTCTCCTCGGCCAAGGTGGACCGATTCTTCAGTCTGCGAAAGGAAAGGATGTCCGAAGGTCTGGATGCCCTGTCTCAGAAGTGGCCGGCGGAGGGCCTCCTCTGTGTTCCCTCCCTGGGCTCTGATCGGAAAGGTTCTACAGCGAGTGGAGTCCCACCAGGGCCTGGTAATCATCATAGCTCCGGATTGGCCTCGTCGCCCCTGGTACGCGGACCTGGTGAGGCTGTTGGCCGACCACCCTTGGCAACTACCCTGCAGGAGCGGCCTTCTCAGGCAAGGCCCGGTTCGAATGCCTCACGCGGATCGGTTCTCGCTTACGGCCTGGCTCTTGAAAGGGCGCGGTTCCTGAAGCGAGGATATTCGGCTGCAGTAATCTCAACGTTGTTGAACGCCAAGAAGCGCTCGACGTGTCTCGTCTATGTAAGGGTCTGGCGCATTTTCGAGGCATGGTGCACGGAGCGCTGAAGGAAGCCCCTTACGGCCTCAGTCCCGGAAATCCTGGAATTTTTACAAGCGGGGCTTGACAAGGGTTTAGCACACAGTTCTCTTCGAGTACAACTAGCCGCTATCGCATGCTATAGAGGAAAAATCCACGGCAAGCCGGTGGGGGTACACCCGGACGTCACCAGATTCCTAAGAGCAGTACGACGTCTGCGTCCCCAGCGGAGGTCGGTCGTCCCCCCCGGGACCTTAACCTGGTACTAAATGCACTGATAGGGGAACCGTTTGAACCTGTAAAGAGGGCCTCCTTGAAGGACTTGACCCTGAAGACAGTCTTCCTGGTTGCGATCTGCTCGGCCAGACGGGTCTCCGAGTTACAAGCGCTCTCCTCCAAACCCCCCTTCCTGGCCTTCCTCAAGGACAAGGTCGTCCTGCGCACGGTGCCCTCCTTCCTTCCCAAGGTGATTTCTCCTTTTCATGTGAACCAGACAGTCACGCTCCCGGCCTTCCCAACCGGGGGTCGGGTAGGCAGGGATAGCAGGCTGCGACTATTAGATGTTCAAAGGGCCCTAAAGCGCTACCTCTCCCGCACCGCTCCGTTCCGTAAGTCAGACCGCCTATTTGTCAAGTTCGGAGGTCCCCACAGAGGGGAAGCGGCGGCCAAGGCCTCCATCTCCAGGTGGATTAGGGAGGCGATTGCTTCCGCATACATCCTGAAAGGCAAGCAGGTTCCGGGGGGTCTGCGGGCGCATTCCACCCGAGCTCAGGCTACTTCATGGGCAGAATTCAGTCTAGTCCCCCCGCTGGATATATGTAGAGCGGCAACTTGGTCCTCTCTACATACCTTCACCAAGCACTACAGGCTGGACGTGCAGAGTTCAGCGGACGCTCGGTTTGGCCTAGCGGTTCTTCAGTCCGGTTTGCCGAATCCCACCCAGAATTGAACTGCTCGGGTACTTCCCAGAAGTAAAGGGACTGGACTGGAGTGACGATAAGGAAGAAGTAATTAGATCTTACCTGCTAATTAGTGTTCCTGAAGGGAACGACAGTCCAGTCCCTGATCCCACCCGGCTTTGTCGGACCTGAAGACCTGCCGGAAAAGGGCAGAACAGCGAACCGAGCGGGGAACCAGATCGGGGTGAGGGAGGCCAGGAGTAAGTAGGCGAGCAGTCCTCCCTCGGCGCCTTCTCCCCTCCCCCTCCCTCTACCCCTATTACCTATTCCCTAGTTCCTATTTACTTTAAAAAAAAAAAAAAAAAAAATGAGGGAATGGGGGGGCCGACATTCGGGCCTCCTCCCCCGGGGTTTGCATGTTTGTTAGGTTTAAGTCTTAGTTGTTACAGAAGTTCATTTTGTCTGCTTTTTCAGTCTTTTACTGGGGTTGGTGGGTGGTCTCAGTGGTATTTGTACCGCCCCACCTCCAAAAAGGTTGGGCTCAGCCTCCAAGCTGCTGGAAGGGTTACGCAACCCAGAAGTAAAGGGACTGGACTGTCGTTCCTTCAGGAACACTAATTAGCAGGTAAGATCTAATTACTTCTTCTCCAGGGACAGCAGGAATCGGTCCTCACAACCCTCCCTACTCCCCTGGGAGTTGCCTCCTTTACCTTGTTTTATCATTTGTTTTTTTTTTTCTCACCTTCTGCCTAAGCTATGTCATCTGACTGAGCAAGATGGCACCCTTGGGTGGGAAGGGGCCACACATGCGTGGTAGCATTCCCAAAGGTTTTCTTTGAAAGCTGGGGAAATGCTCTGCGCAGGCTCTGTCAGTGCAGATATCACCCATATGTGAGGACTGATTCCTGCTTTCCCTGGAGAATACCTGTTACAGGTGAGTAACTATGCTTTATGCAACCATTTATGCTTGTCTGGCAGGTCCCTTTTATCTGTGCCCTTCTCTGCCACTGTCAACTCCAGGCTTCATTCATTCCACCTTTGCTGTTCCATATGCCTAGAACAAACTACCAGAGACTGTACATTTCACTGCTTTTCTAGCCCTATTCAAATCCAGACTAAAATCTTACCTTTTCGAGGCTGATTTTGGATCCTGATGCTCCTCCCTCTCTTGTTTGCTACTTGTGTGTATCTTACCATACTCTAGTCCCCAGTTTTGTGATGCTCATTTTCATTAGATTGTAAACTCTGATGAGCAGGGACTGTCTTACATCTATATCTATATTTATTTATTATACCGCGCACTTTAGAATCAGTGCGGTTTACATGTATACTAACAGGCACTTTTTATTCCCTTGTCCCTGAAGGGCTCACAATCTAAGTGTACCTGAGGCAGTGGAGGGTTAAGTGGCTTGCCCAAGGCCACAAGGAGTGGCCATGGGACTAGAGACCCCCAGTCCCTCCGGCCTGAAGATGCTTGTCCCCATATGGGAATTGAACTTCCGGCCTGAGGTAACCTGTCCCAACCACTGAGCCACTCCTCCCTTTATATATAATATTTATGTAGAACAAGGCATACGCAGCATTATATATAATATAATGCTGTGTATACCTTGTTCTACATAAATAATAAATGATGATAGTAGTAGTAGTAGTGCATGGTTGCTTGGTCAGGGCAAAGGATTCTGTGCAAGTGTTAACAGCTTCATGGGAGAGGATCCAAGCTGTTGCTTAAAAGTGATACCTTATAGACAGACCAAAGAGTGCATGAATATCAGATTCCAGAGAGCCCTAGGCAATGGCTGAAAAATTATCGCTGTAATAGTGTACTAGATAGAATGGGAAGGCCAAAAGAGGAGAAAATACACCAGATAGTTCAGTTTTGAATGAAGGCTCATAGTGCTACAAAACCATTAAAGGTTGGTTCCAGTTGAGGTGAAAGCAGAGAGGAAGAAACTGCCAGGCACCCCTCCCTCTCAAATAAAGAAATGGCTGGGTAATGGGGTTAGTGCAATCGAGCAAATGTAAAGTCTGCATTGTAAGGTTGTCTAGTTTGGAGGAGTGATAGAAGGTGAAGAGTTTTGTGCCTTTTGCTTTGTAACTTGGCAATTAATTGCAGGGATTACAAACTGGTGAGTCAAAAAGATATCCTATTTAAAAATAACATTTTTCTCTTTCAGAAAAATATGACTATGTAGGTCGACTGCTAAAGCCAGGAGAGGAGCCATCAGAATACACAGACGAGGAAGATACCAAGGATCATACAAAACAGGATTGAACTTTGTACACAACCAAAGTCAGGGGCCTTCAGAACTGTAACCTTTTACTCCTCCTAGAATAACCCGCACGTCTGGGAATAAGTCATCTGCTGCAAACTATTCAACACACTTTCTACAAGGAAATGAGAAATTTCTTTCCACAATGAAGATTTTAATACTAGGCATTATAATTTATGCTGCCAAACATTTTCCTCTTTGCAGCTGTTGTAATGTCAAGTTAGACTTCTTTAATAAGAGGTGCAGAGATTAAAATCTAGGAGAAAAAAAATGAAATCCATATTCACATGTTCACTTTTTTATCAGTAAATTGAGGCTACCAAAAAGGTTCTTAATATAAATGAGCTGCTTTCCTTTGAGAGAGTTTGGGAGCTTTGCCTCATATGTTGTATTCTTTTCCCCAAGTTCCTTTTTTGGACATTAATGATGTGTGATTTTTTTTCACGTACATTTGTACAAGTAGTCTGCACTACCAAAACAGGTGTTAAAATATGAAATTCCAAACGTGTTTTTGTATGTGGGTTCTGCTGATACTAGCAGAAAATTTCTTCAGCTCTCCTGAGAGAAATCACTGCACATTGGGAGGAGGGATAGAAGGCTGTGCTTACTCAAAAGGACTGGCTTAAATAAAGCTAAACAAAAAAACAAATCATCTTTGCTGGTGACCTTCTGAAGCCAGTCTTTACCCCTCCCTCCCTCCCACCCCCTAAATCAAATCAATAATAATTGTGCCTTATTTCTCTTGCAAAGACTTGAATTGTTTTAAGGGAAAGCCCCATATGTATTAGTTCAGTCACTATGAGCAGCGTTGAGGCTGAAAGAGACGTGTTCTGTGTTGACTGGAAGACCTTGATGTCATTCTGTATATAGAATGTAAAAGGAATACTCAGTGTTACTGCCATATATGTTAATATACATAAAACGGATTAGCATTATAATGGCCAAATGTGTTCCCCTCCCCTCTTTCAATTTTTTTTTCATTTTAAATAATAAAAACAGATTTCTTCCCCAAGGAGCTACCTAGCATTTGGGAGTGTAACCTTCACCTCTCTGGAGTTGTATGTTTGGGTGTATGTATGTCTGTGTCTGTGTGCAGGCATGAGAGAGACCCAGAAGGCCACTGCTTCTGCAGATATTGTAAATAAAAGTACCATTTTAATAAAGCATGTGTAATAAACCAAAGTGCCCTGGAGTCAGAATTTATGTCAAAGGTGTTAGCTGCTGCTTTAGGATTTGATGACCAGAATTGCTAACTCTTCAGCCACTGAATGAATGTTCTGTTGCATATGCACACGTGTACTCTAGATATACAAACCAACAGTGCCTCTCATGAGACTGGACAAACTTTTTGCTGAATGGTAATGTCATGCCTGTAGTTTGCTACCTAGGTCTTTTAGTTTGAGTGAGAGCTGAATGGTCATGTCTTACTGTTTTCAGGTTCTGTTCAACAATTCTGTGATTGATGGATTTGGACTAGCGAGTCTGCAAGTCAAGCTTAGCAATTAAAGCTCTGCAACTCTTACTTGACCAGCTGTATTTAGAACTTTTTTTTCTGGCTATTTCCTTCTTAGTAGACAAGACACAGACTTTGCTTCTGATACTAAAGCATGCTCCACAGGGGAACAGTAACCCTCCTGAAACTGCCATCTTTGCCAAGTTGCCAAGTTACCTAGTTCCAGGAGTGAGAGGTTAAGCCAGTCCTGGATTTTTGACAATCTCATTCTGATGCATTATGGGATCTGCAGCATTAATTCAAATGAGCATAATCAGGGACTACAAATACCAATGTAAATTTAAAACCAGAAGTGTCAAAAGATCTCACTCATAGAACTGCGTAACTTGGCAGCTCTGTTTTGATCATTTTCAAATACATACACAGTAAGAAAGGTAGAAAGTCCAGGCCCCAATAGCAATAATCTAATCTTTATATGCCACTGTGACCACAACTGCTCCATCCCTGAGTTTTAGGCATTTCCTTCCTGAAGGATTCAGAAATGGGAAATCATACTGATTTTTTTTTTTCCCCCTACAGAACACATTTTTTGAAAAGATGAGGCTAGCCTTAGCTAGATGAAGAACTGTTGTTCATAAGCTTTCGTCTGCAAGGCTGTTAGTGTAGCTGGATTTAAGAGGCTTGGACAAGTTTCTGGAGGAAAACTCCATAAACTGTTAGAGGACTGGGGAAATCCACTGCTTATCCATTGGACATGCAGCATGGAATCTGTCTACCTTTTGTGAACCTAGCAGATACTTGTGACCTGGATTGGCCACTGTTGGAAACAGAATATTGGGCTTGAAGAGCCCATGGGCCACTGGGTGCAAATACTGGAACAAGAACTAGACAACTTTGCCTTCAGTAGGTTTTTATTCTCCCCTTTAAGCCTGTTCTATATTATCTCCAGGAACAAGCAGGAATGTCGTCATCACATATGGGTATCGTCGGTACCGACGGAGCCTGCACGGGAACGCTCCCCAGCGTCCAATCAGAACGCTTTTGGGAGCATCCCACAGCACCTGCGTGCTGCCTTCCCGCCTTTCCGAACTGCCTCTCTCCAGTTCTTCTTTTTCCGCGGAGCCAACAGGTCGTGTTTCCTGTCACCGCAGAAGAATTTCTTTTTTATTTCTTTCTTTTTGTGGTCGCATCTGCCTTCTTCGACGCTCTACCGGTACCGCCGGTCGGTCTTATTTCTGTAAAAAAAAAAAATTTTTTTCCTTCAGGTGCACGTGCCTTTTTTGGGCCTTAGGCCCAAAAACGTTTTCCTCACCATGGGAAAAACCTGCTTCAGGGTTTAAAAAGTGCACCAAGTGTGGCGGTACCATCTCCGTCACCGACACCCATGAATGGTGTTTAAAATGTTTAGGTCCTGACCACTCCATCATGGATTGTGTGTCCTATGCCATGATGTCTAAAAGGTCTGCAGAACCGAGCTGCCAAGCTCAGTACCCTGTTTCCCTCTGATGCGGCTTCGGTGGCATCGATGTCTTCCAGGGCTGCTTCTTCCTCCCGTGGATCTCAGGTAACTAAACATAAATCCAGCCGGTCCTCGAAGGGTAGATCTCCTTCTAAGCATCGAGATGCTTCTGGCGTTGCCCTCGAGGATTCTGCACCGGCAAAATTACCCCGGCGGGAGGCTTCGGCTTCCAAAGCATTATCAGGGTTCCAGGATGTTCTAGATGGCTCAGCCTCGACAGATCTCCTGGTGCCATGCTCTGGAGTACCGGTGGTCTCCACCGGTACCGACATCCAGGCATTGGCGGCATCCATGGACCAGAGAATGCTGACCATGGAACGCAGTCTGGCGGCTTTCCTTGCGGCATCGACGCCCTTGGTACCGTGACAGACAACTCCACCGGTACTGGCACTGGCATTGGTATCGGTGTCTGCTATGCCGGTACCCTGTCCTCCGATGCCCTCCGGTACCGATTCTCCGGTACCGGTTATTCCTGGTACCGACCTTGATCGGTAAGGGTATCAGGCTCTGCAGGAGCATCTGGACAGACGATACTTTGAGTCCTCAGAAGAATCTGAGGATTCTGAAAGTTCTGTCGATGCAGCGATGCTTCTTCCAGAGGAGGAGTCCTCCCCTAAATGTAGGATGTCTCCTCCAGAGGACATGTCCTTCCAAGATTTCATCAGTGAGGTGGCTCGGGGCCTGTCCATTACTGTGGCCGCTGAAACAGAGCCAAGGACCAAGGAGTTGGAAATTTTACAATATCCCAAATCTCCTAAGGAGGCAGCTACCTTACCCATTCATGAGATTCTATATGATCTCATGTTGAGGATGTGGGAAACACCTCTTACCACCTCTCCTCATTCTCATAGATTAGATACTATGTATCGAGTCCCTCCTTGTTCTGGGTTCCATAAGACTCAGCTTCCTCACCACTCCATTGTGGTGGAGTCAGCTATGAGAAGGATCAGAAGTGCAAAAAGACATGCCTCTAATCCTCCAGGACGTGAGTGCAGAACCCTGGATGCTTTTGGACGTAGAGTCTTCCAAGCTTCCATGCTTGCTGCAAGAATCAGTTCCTATAGTCTCTACATGGGAATGTTCCTAAAGGAGGTTACAGACAATTTACAGACTTTAAGTCCTTTCATTTCTGAGGATAAAAGACAGGGTTTTCTCACTTGGGTCAAACATGCCCAAGATGTTTCTAAGTTCTCCAACCATGCAACCTTTGACTGCTTTGAGTGTATAAGCAGTACCTCGGCTATTGCCATAGGTGCACGTAGAATTGCTTGGCTCCAGGCATCTGATTTAGAGCTCTGGGTACAAGATAAATTGGGAAATATCCCTTGTACTGGTGAGAACCTGTTTGGTAAAGATTGGCAGGAAAAAGCCAATGAAATGGATGCTGAAAATTCCACCTTGGTAGATTATCCAAGTCCACTGCTGATCCTGTTAGAAAGAAATTTGTTCAAGAAAACATGTTTTTCTAAAAAGAAAAGATTTTATTCTGTTTATGGTCAGCAGGCATCTTCTGCAGGTCAGTTTTCAAGCAAACGTCAGCAACCACCCAAACAGAAGAAAGCAAAGGCTGCTAGGCCTCCACCGGCCCAGCAGCCTCAGCCTCCTCAGGGCCTTTGACTTTCAACTAGAGAACTTAGCCTTTCTGGTTCTGGAGGGACCAGAACCGTCCACCATTCCAGGAAGGTTATGTCATTTTGCCCCCAGATGGGAGCAAATAACGGCAGAGCATTGGACACTCCATCATAAAGGAGGGGTACAAACTTCATTTTTCAAGCATGCCCCCTCACACAATGCTGAAGCAGTTCAATTCTCCGACCTCTCTCAAAAACCTGTTAGGTCAGGAGGTTGCCATCCTTCTTGCCCAAGGGGCAATAGAAGAAGTGCCTCTTCATCAACAGGGCACAGGGTTCTATTCCCCTTATTTTATTATTCCAAAGAAAACAGGGGGATACAGACCTATCTTGGAGTGGAGGAGTGGCCTACTGGTTGGGGCAAGGTACTTCAGGCCGGAAGGTCGGGGGTTCAAATCCCACTAGAGGACAGCAACCTTGGGCCGGAAGGACGGTGTTTCTAGTCCCACAGGTGCTCCTTGTGGTCTTGGGCAAGCCACTTAACTATTTTACAGGGAACATGGGCTATGGAAGGTTATCTCCAAGTTATAATGCCCTGTTCAATGTAATTTCAGTTTGTTCAATGTAAACCGCACTGATGCAAAATAGTGCGGTATGTAAGAGAATGTAAATAAATAAAAAAATAAATCTTAGATCTCAGAGAATTGAACAAATTCCTTGTCAAGGAGAAATTCAAGATGATTTCTCTCGGAGCTCTGCTACCATACCTTCAGAGTCAGGATTGGCTTTGTTCTCTAGATCTCAAGGATGCGTACACCCATGTCCTCATCCATCCAACCCACAGAAGGTTCCTTTTTCAAGGAAAGCACTACCAATACAGGGTGCTTCCTTTTGGTCTGGCCTCAGCACCAAGGGTGTTCACGAAATGCATGGCTGTGGTAGCAGCATTTCTCGGCACTCTAGGAATATTCATCTTCCCTTACTTGGATGACTGGCTCAATCGAGCTCCAACACAGTCAGAGGCCAAGACTTCTCTATCCTGCACAATGCGTATCCTTCAGTATTTAGGGCTGGTAATAAACATCCCAAAATCCAGTCTGACTCCCACTCAGTCTTTAGAGTTCATAGGAGCTCTTCTGGATACCAAAAGGGCAAGGGCCTATCTTCCCCAGGCCCGTTGCCTTCGCTTGGTGCAGTTAGCTTAAGAACATAAGAACATAAGATATGCCATACTGGGTCAGACCAAGGTCCATCAAGCCCAGTATTCTGTTTCCAACAGTGGCCAATCTAGGTCATATGTACCTAGCAGTTTCCCCAAGAGACACAAGTTCCACAATGCTTGTACTGGGTCAAGCATTGATATCTTCGGTCACTTCTTAATAATGGTTTATGGACCTTTCCTCCAGGAACTTGTCCAAACCTTTTTTAAACCCAGCTACACTAACAGCCTTTACTACATCCTCCGGTAACAAATTCCAGAGTTTGATTACACGTTGAGTGAAAAAATATTTTCTTTTATTAGTCTTAAATAGTTTACCCTGTAGCTTCATTGCATGTCCCCTAGTCTTTCTATATTCTGATAAGGTAAACAATCGATCTACGTTTACCCATTCCACTCCGTTCATTAATTTATAGACTTCTATCATATCTCTCCTCAGCCGTCTCTTTTCCAGGTTAAAGAGCCCTAACCTTTTTAGCCTTTCTTCATAGGAGTATCCTTCCATCCCCTTTACCATTTTGGTGGCTCTTCTCTGTACCTTTTCTAAAATCGCTATATCCTTTTTAAGATACGGCGACCAGAATTGCACACAATATTCAAGGTGCGGTCTCACCATGGAACGATATAGAGGCATTATAATATCTTTTGTTTTATTTTCCATTCCTTTCCTTATCATACCTAGCATTCTATTTGCTCTCTTGGCCGCCACTGCACACTGGGCCGAGGGTTTTAACATGGTATCCACAATGACGCCTAAATCTTTTTCCTGGGTGGTGGTTCCTAATGTGGAACCTTGCATCGTGTAACCATAGTTTGGGTTGTTCTTCCCTAGGTGCATAACCTTGCACTTGTCCACATTAAATTTCATCTGCCATTTTGATGCCCAGTCTTCCAATTTATCAAGATCCTCTTGCAATTTTTCACAATCCTCTTGGGTTTTAACAACTTTAAATAGTTTTGTGTCATCTGCAAATTTGATAACCTCACTTGTTGTTCCACTTTCCAGGTCATTTATGAATATGTCAAAAAGCAGCGGACCCAGCACAGGTCCCTGGGGTACACCACTATTCACCTTTCTCCATTGGGAAAATTGGCCATTTAGCCCTACCCTCTGCTTTCTATCTTTTAACCAGTTCCTGATCCACAATAGTACACTGCCTCCTATCCCATGACTCTTTAGTTTTGCCAAAAGTCTCTGATGAGGGACCTTGTCAAAGGCTTTCTGAAAGTCCAGATATACAATATCAACCGACTCACCTTTGTCCACCTGTTTATTCACTCCTTCAAAAAAGCATAACAGATTAGTAAGACAAGATCTTCCTTGTCTAAAGCCATGTTGGCTGTCTCCCATTAGGTTGTGACTATCTACATGCTGAGTAATTTTATTCTTTATGATGGTTTCTACCATTTTTCCCGGTACTGACGTCAGGCTCACCAGTCTGTAGTTTCCCGGATCACCCCTGGAACCCTTTTTAAAAATTGGTGTTACATTGGCAATCCTCCAATCTTCAGGTATTAGAGATGATTTTAATGATAGTTGACAGATTACTAATAGCAGGTCTGCAATCTCATATTTCAGTTCTTTCAACACCCTTGGATGTATACCATCTGGCCCAGGTGATTTGCTACACTTCAGTTTATCTAATACAGGGGTCTCAAACACGCGGCCCGCGGGCCGCATGCGGCCCGCGAGAGAACTTTGTGCGGCCCGCGATGCAGAGGAAAGAAAAAAAAAACCAAACAAACCCCTGGCTTCTGCTGCTGCTGCCGCCGCCGTGGCAGCGGCAGAATCAACTGTCCCGCGGCCCCTTCCCGTCTGCCCGGCAAAGCATATTTAACATCTTGTCAGCTCCATCAGCGGCAGCTTTCAGGGCCGCGAAGGGAGTAGTATTTCCCTCTCGCGGCTCTGTGAAACCTGCCGGGGCTGATGGGAATTTAATTCCCATCAGCCCCGGCAGGCTTCACAGAGCCGCGAGAAGGAAATCACTCTTCTCTTCGCAGCTTGAAAAGCCCGCCGCTGATGGAGCTGACAAGATGCTTTGCCGGGCAGACGGGAAGGGGCCGCGGGACAGTTGATTCTGCTGGCCACAGATGAGGATTGGTTTTAATTAAATTAAGATTATTTGATTTTCTGTTAACTGCTGCACTTTGACCCCAGATATTTGGCGCAAACTTTCACCGGTTTTAAATAAACGCCTTAATCCCTGTAGCGCTCTTGGTTTCAGCAGTGATCTGAGAAGCAGCGCTTTGCTTTTTAAATAGCTTTGACGATTTTTCCTAAAAGATATTGTTTGTACCACCTTTTTTAGATGTATAAAGTTCTTTTTTAGTCCCTTTTAAATTAATCTTCATGGATTTTATTCTTTTTCATATAGATTCTACCTTGTGAGATACCATTGTCCTTTTACAAACAGCAATGTAAGCTAGTTTACTTTACCCTCCTCGTTCCTTTTCTCTGTGATTAGTCCCCCTCAGAATTAAATTATTTGTAAGGGTACTGGAAAAGGGTCCTTTCTTCACTTTGATTTACATGTTTTCAGTAGATCACTCCTTAGCTTTACAATAATGATAGGATGCATGTTGTTATAATTGTAGATCACATGTTTCTCTAGAACTGTATGACATTCTATATATGCCTTTAGTACATTTATGCCACAATGTAGAAGTATCTCTGCCTTATTGCATTTATGTCATTATTTGTTTCATTTTCTTGCTATTTTATCTCATTCTATAGTTTTATATGTGAGGTTTTTTATTGCATATAGATGGCTTTTAAATTTTTAATTGATGTAATATATATATATATGTTTTTGATTATTCATTTTGATTTATTGTTTATGTTTGTCTTTTGAGGCTCTTCCCCCTAAAGAAGGCTCACAAGCCAAAACGCATTGAGGATTTGGTTTTTAATAAAGCTGTTTGGACTTGTGCTGTGCCTTTGACGCTCCTGCTTGGTTTGTTTTCCCTGTTCCTAGCCCACTACTCTGACCATTAGGCTATTCCTAGATTCCTAGCTCCCTCCCCTCACAGCCCATTTCCTTTCCAAGCCCCCCTCCCCATCAGCCCATTTCCATTCCAAAACCCTGTCCCCATCAGCTATTTGCAGTTCAAGCTCCCCCTTCTACTCGGCCCATTTCCTTATACTCATTAAGAGGCATGTTTACTAAAAGTTAGTGTATGGTAACATTATGCAAATATTTATGCAAATGATGCCCCTTATGCAAATGAGGCCGCGTCTTGTGCGGCCCCCGGGTTACTCTACAAGTCCTCATTTGGCCCTCAAAGCAATTTGAGTTTGAGACCCCTGATCTAATAGTTGTAAGACATCTTCCCGATGTATCGATATTTCCTTCAATTCTTCCGCACCTTTAAATACCACTTCAGTCATGGGTAACATCCCTACATCTTCCTCAGTAAAGACCGAAGCAACACTTATTAAAAGAGGGCTGCTACACAGTACCCTGTCTTGTGCTGCTGAGGTAAGCTAAATTCTGATTTGATTTAAATTATAGCTCTTAGCTGCTGCTAGGCTCTAACTTCTTATGAAATTTAAACTACAAGCTCTCTGCTGGGTATGAAATGTAACCAGAAAGCTCTCCTCTGTGTTTTAAATTCAAACTTTAATTGCTGCTACTAGGCCCTAACTGATCCAACAAAAAACAGTGGGTTCACGGATTAAGTAGCTTTAATACAAAATTCTTTTTAGAAAATTACCAGAAGTATATACTCACAGTTGCAGATTTCTCTCCAGAAGTAACAGTCCCCCTTTCTAGTCCTTCAAGCAGTGCTAAAGCCTCATCTAACTGCTCGAGAAATGATGCAATTGCTAGGCCACATGGCATCCACCGTGCATGTGGTTCCATATGCTTGCCTCCACATGAGGGCAGCTCAGTGGACTTAATCCACCCAATGGACCCAGGCATCAGTGTGCCTGTCAGACAAAATAGCAAACACAAGTCGCCTCATTTAGTCTCTCCAATGGTGGAGGTCCACTCAAAACCTGTTGCTGGGGTCCCCCTTTCAACAACCCTTACCGCAAGCAACTCTCACCACAGATGCTTCTCCAAAGGGTTGGGGAGCTCATCTGCAAGACTTCTCTCCACCCAGGGCATCTGGTCTCCTCAAGAGAGTTGTCTGTATCTCAATATCTTGGAACTCAGAGCAATTTTCCTGGCTCTGCGAGTGTTCCACTCCCTGCTCAGCTACAAGACAGTCCTCATTCATACGGACAATCAAGTAGCCATGTTCTATGTGAACAAGCAGGGTGCAATGGGCTCTCTGTCGCTTTGCAACAAAGCTTTGCGACTATGGGCCCTTGCCAGAGAGCATCAGATTCATCTGCAGACAGTATATCTTCCAGGCATTCAAAACTCTTGGGCGGACAGACTCAGTCGAGTTCTGCTTCCACACGAGTGGTATCTGCATGCAGACCAGGTGACCAGGATATTTCAACTTTGGGGAACCCTGGACATAGACCTCTTTGCAAGTCCATGGAATGCCAAACTTTCCTGGTTCTGTTCCGGAATTCTGGCTTAGGGGGCTCAGGCCAGGAATGCTTTCCTCCTTTACTGGGGTCAAGACATCCTGTATGCCTTTCCACCCATTCCTCTAATTCCCAAAACCCTCTTCAAGCTTTAGAGAGACAGAGGCCACATGATTCTCATAGCACCACATTGGCCATGGCAAGTGTGGTACCCTCTGCTTCTATATCCCTCTCAGGCTCCCTCCCTGGAGTTAGGGTCTGCTCCAGATCTCCTATCTCAGGAGAACGGAATGTTATGGCATCCCAATCCCCAGTTTCTGCATCTCAGAGCTTGGTTGCTGAAGGCCTAGATCTCCAAGATCTTAATCTTTCTCAGCAAGTGAAAGATGTTCTTTATGCTTCCAGAAAACCTTCCACTAGACGCTCTTATGCTTTCAAGTGGAAAAGGTTTACTATTTGGTGTTTGGAAAAGGGTCTTAACCCCCTTGCGATACCTCTGCAATCTTTGCTGGAGTATCTCCTCCATTTATCTAATGCAGGCCTTAAGACTAATTCAGTAAGAGTCCATTTGAGTGCTATTGCAGCTTTTCTTAAACCTCTAAATGGACAGCCTATTTCCTCTCATCCTCTCCTAGCAAGATTTATGAGAGGCCTCCTTCTAACTAAGCCTCCCATTAGACTACCTCCGGTAGCATGGGACTTAAGCCTGGTTCTCGGGCAGCTCATGAAGCCACCTTTCGAACCTTTAGCTACCACCTCCTTAAAATTCCTTTCTTGGAAAGTTCTCTTTCTCATTGCAATCATATCAGCATGCCGTATTAGTGAGTTGCAAGCGCTAGTAGCTAATCCACCTTATACAAGGTTCCATCATGACAAGGTAGTCCTTAGGACTCATCCACACTTTATGCCTAAGTTGGTCTCGCCTTTTCATCTAAACCAAGAGGTCTACCTACCTGTCTTTTTTCCAGGACCTCATGCATCAAATGCAGAAAGGAATCTTCATACCTTGGACTGTAAAAGAGCTCTAGCTTTTTACTTACAAAGGACACAGCAACATAGAAAGTCCTCTCAACTCTTTGTTGCTTTTGATCCTTCTCATTTGAGACTTCCCGTCTCCAAGAGAACACTATCTAACTGGATTGCTAAGTGTATATCCTTCGCCTATCAGAGTAAGAACCTTTCTATGGAGGGCCATGTCACAGCTCACAATGTGAGAGCCATGGCAGCCTCAATGGCTCATCTGCACTCTGTGTCTATTGACGACATCTGTCAAGCAGCCACTTGGGCCTCGGTTCATACCTTCACAGCCCATTACTGCTTGGACAAGGACTCCCGCCGGGATGTCTTGTTTGGTCAGGCTCTTCTCAAACACCTGTTCCATACCTAATCAACTCCTGCCCACCATCCCTGGTAGGATGCCAGAGATCCATGTGAGGAAGTGGAGCCCTGTTCAGGGACACACAGCTTCTGGGGTCTCTCCCTGGCACCTAAAGCTAGGGAGTCCCCATATGTGATGACTACATTCCTGCTTGTTCCTGGAGATAGCATAGTTACCTGTAACAGGTGATCTCCGGGAACAGCAGGAATTTAGTCCTCACAGCCCACCCACCTCCCCTAGGAGTTGTATCTGTCTATCTCTTTCCTTTCCCTCCCTCTCTCTTTGTCTCAGCTTTAAAACTCAACTGGAGAGAGGCAGTTGGGAAAGTCGGGAAGGCAGCACGCAGGCGCTGTGGGATGCTCCCAAAAGCGTTCTGATTGGTCGCTGGGGAGCGTTCCCGCGTGGGCTCCATTGGTACCGATGATACCCATATGTGAGGACTAAATTCCTGCTGTTCCCCGAGATCACCTGTTACAGGTGAGTAACTATGCTATCCTGTTACGTAGTTGATTTTACAGTTGTGGTCAACATTATTGGCACCCTTGCATTTTAGGTATGCTGTGTACAATCTTGAGAAATAACTGGAAATATTCAAATAGTATGCCATCGTATTTTAATAGTATATTCAAAGGTATACAACAAAAAAAGTCTGTGCAATGTAGATGTAGTAGTTTCTGAGAAAAAAAGAAACAAAATATGACCTGGACAGGAATAATGGCACCTTCACTAATATGATTGCACACCCCTCAGCAGTGATGACACCCTCCAAATGTAGCCATTGATAAGTTCTGTCTCCTGGTAGTTTCTCCCACTCTTCAACTGTGATTTGTTCCAACTCATGAATGTTTCTAGGATTTCTTTTACCAATGGCAGATTTCAGCTCTTTCCAAAGGTTCTCAATGGGATTGAGATCAGGACTCATTGCTGGCCAGTTTAAAACGGTCCATTTGTTTCTTTTTAACCATTTTTTGTAATTTTAGATGCATGTTTTGGGTCATTGTCCTGCTGGAGGACTCTTGAACTTTGACCCACTTATAGCCTTCTGACACTAGCTAATACATTTCACTCCAGAATACCTTGGTAGTCCTCTGATTTCATGATTCCTTTAATACGTTCCAGGCCTCCAGTTCCTGAGGGAGCAATATTACCCCACAACATTATGTAACTTCGACCATATTTAGCTATAGGAAGGGTGTTTTGTTCCTTATAAGCTTAATTTCTTCACCTGTAAATGTATCGCTGGTCTGCATTTCCAAAGAGCTCAAGTTTGGTTTCATCTGTCCACAGAACATTTTCCTGAAAGGATTGTGGTTTCTCAAGGTCGGTTGGGCAAAGATCAGGTGTGCCTTTTTATGTCTGTCTTTGAGCAGTGGGGTCCTCCTTGGCTTTCATCCATGAAGTCATCCTTTGTTTTTAGTGCACGGCATATGGTGTGGGTTGAAACCACCACTCCAGATTGGCCTTTAAGCTCTTTGGATGTTTATTTAATAGGTGTTTCTTTATGCCACTGTATCATTTTAGTCAAAGCAGTTTACATTTTGACTTGCCCAAGGCTACAAGGTGTGCTAGTGGGAATTGAACCCTGATCTCTTGGTTCCCAAGCCAGTGCTCTAACCACTAGGCCACTCATCCACCCATGTTGTATGTGGTGTTTTTTTTCAACAGTTCACATTAAACTTCAAAGACTTCTTGGATTAATTTTCCTCTTCCCACCATGTCGTTCTTGACAGTTCCGTGTGCAGAAAACGTCTTAATAACATTGCGAACTTGAGAGACAGGAATCCCAAGGTCTTTGGAGATGGCCTTGTACCCCTTTAAAGTTTGATGTTTGGTGGTGATGGATTTTTTGACTATTTCGGGCAACCCTCTTGTCTTCACCTTTGTGAAAATGAAACGGGGAGTGAATGTGGCCATTTTAAACATTAGAGCCATCATTCATTGGTTGATTCAAGTCATGCGAGTACTGACAATTGATCACAGCTGCTTTTAATTTTACTGCAATGGGAATGTGGTGGTTCTGTTCAAACTGATTGGAATTGTTTATAAGGGTGCCAATAATCATGTCCTCAAACAAAAAAACTGCTAAAGAGGTGAAAACCTAAATTAAAAAAAGAAAACTCTTTCAAAATCCCCTATTAATTTCAATGTCCATTTGCTTAATTTCGAAATTGTCTGATTATTTGCCTTGAGGATAAAACCTCCTGTAGCAAATCCTCCTCTTATTCTTTTTATGCTGTGAACCCAAAGCTCACACAACACTCGTCATAGACATAATTGCCCAAGGACAAAAGGCTCTTTGCCAGTCCCTCAAGCAAACATGGAAAAATTAGCCCATACGAAACTCCTGACCAAATGAGGAAAAAACCGCCAACTTAGCTTTCAGGCGAGACTTCTGTCCCCATCTTAACGAGACTTTTAATGTCATTTCCTCATCTGTATCCTCATCGGGGAATTCCATTAGCTGTATTCCGTTGTTAGAAAGTCATGCCGCTGGCTTCTGCTGTTAAAAAATCAAATGGCTACTGACACCCCCCCCCCCCCCCTGTCTAATTTCTACTTCATTGGCAAAATATTACAAAGTCCTCTATTTCAGCCAGCTCCTTTCTCTGCTGTTTGCGCTCCTTGGCTCTCCCTGTTCAGTCTCGCCAGCCTTCTGCCTCCCACTGGTACTCTGTGCCAGAGTAGATTGTCCCTCTTTGAGGTGAATGATGCTGTGGTGGTTGTTGTGGCCGACATTCTCTCCCCCTCTGGAAGATTAGTTAGTCCCAGTTATTTAAGTGCTTTCCAGGCTTCCTCACATGTCTGCACCTGTCTCGACCTTCCCTTTACTGTTATCAGTAAACCAAAGGGAAACAGCCATTTATATCTCATGTCCTCCCTTCTCAGATATGCCGTCACCTCCTTAAGGTTTCTTCTGTGCTGTAACGTTCTTAAGGAAAGGTCTTGGAAGAGTTCCAGTTTTTGCTCGTCCCAGGTAAACTGTCTCATTTTCCTCGCCGCACTCAATAGCCTTTCTTTAGTTTTGAACGAGCTTAGACACACTATTTTAACCTTTCCAGGCATTCACGGCTTCATTGAAACAGCTGCCAGCATGAAGATAAATCAAACAACCGAAATATCCTCATTTTAGTGATAAAAATACAATTCAAAATAGCAAAATCACCAAACAATACCCTAGAATTTATCTTAAACAAAAAATGTTTTTTGTCAGATATCACCGCACCAAAGTATGGATTTAAAGCAATACTTCCAAGCGGTTCAATCCAGCAAAGATGATTTCATTTGAAAATAGACTTAGCTCAGTCCAATAGTATCCTTGAAGTCCTTGCACGATGTGCACGTTTTGGGAATGTTTTCCCTGTATCAAGTGCTCTTCACATAATTTGAACAACCGTCAGGAAACGCCCGGACCAAACCCAGCAGATTCTTAAAGGGCAGATAAAGCTCAAACATTGGCCCACAAGCCTATCAATCCATATCAAATCCACCAATGAAGACAAACCAAGGCTGCCCCACTAATCAGGGGAAGCCCTGCATCACAGAGGTGGAAATCGCATTACACTAGGCCTAGTGTAATGTGATTTCCACCTCTGTGACGCAGGGCTTCCCCTGATTAGTGGGGCAGCCTTGGTTAGGACGGGAAATGGGCTGATGAGCTGGAATAGGACTAGAAATGGGCTGATGGGGGCTGGAAGTGGGCTGATGGGAGTTGGAATAGGGATGGAAATGGGCTGATGGGAGAGCTTGGAGTGGAAATGGGCTGATGGGGGGCTGGAATGGAACTGGAAGACAGCATATGGGGCTAGGACTGGAAATGGGCTGATGTGGAAGCTTGGGAGACTGGGACTAGAAGGGGGCAGATGCTGGGTGGGTCTAGAACTATAAGGGAGCTGATTTTGGGGGAGGACTAGAAAGGGATGGGGAATGAGACGAGAGGGGAAAAGATTTTGTGTGGTAGGGAAGAAAAGTCTACGATGGGCTGGGTATTGGAAGAATAAGTGGAGATTGAGAATGGAAGGGTGAAATTTGAGTGGATGATGAATAAGGAAAGAAATGGAGGAAAGAGCAAAAGGAAAGATCAGTATGTTAAAGCAGATATAGAGAAAATTTTTGAAAAAAATCTAAAAGAGAAGAAAGAACAAATGAATAGCTCGCAGAAGACACAAAGAAACTAGAAGAAAGTGGAGCAATTGCAACTGAAAAAAGAAAATGCACAAGCAACAAAAGGTAGAAAAATACTTTTTTTATTTTGAATTTATTAACTGGAATATATCAGCTCTGGGAAATGTGCATTGTTAACGTCTTTTGTGTTTTGTTTAGTACAAGAGGAAATTAATTTATAGTTTTATTTCTCCAGTGTTGTACATCCCAAGTTTGGCTTTTGGGGTTCCCAGTTTAATTATTGTCTTCCTATTTCTAAATTGTGATCCCTTGTTCTTTGGTGAAGGTGTGTGTTCTGCATTTTAACCAAGCTGAGGTATTCTGTTCATGTAGTTTCTATTTGACCGTGTCACTTGTTCTCTTTCCCCCAGTGAGATGCATTGGTATTCTCTGAGATATATTGGTTTAATATTTGCCGTGTTGCCTTTTGATAGGTAGGGTTTGGTGCTTTGTGAGTCCTGGCAGAGCTGTTATGATATGGTGGATTTGCTATGAGTTCTAAATGGTCAGTGTTTATAGTACTTGCTAATGAGCCTGGCGGTTGGCACTGGAATATAGTAACGTAGAAATCTTAGTCTTTCTTTCTCCAGACACTCATTAAGAAGCATGTTTACTAAAAAAAAAAAATAAATGCATGATAACGTTATGCAAATATTTATGCAAATGAGGCTCCCTATGTAAATGAGGCCTCACAATTAATCTCAGCACATGGGCCCCGCACCCGTCTTGGGCCGCCCCTGTTCAGCACGCTCTGAAACACCCATCTTTAGAGGAGGGGGGAGTGGTTCATTAGAAAAAGAGATGCCAGTACTCAAATGCAGGGCTCTTTCATTAATACATGAGGACCTTGAGTCAATTTTAAGCAGGCAATGAAAAAAAGGTCTGTATTCCATACCACTGCATACCATCTCAAAAAAAGCCCTGATATAAATCTCCTGAGTTAGATGTAAATTTTCTGGCAGGGATTTCCAAAAAATTGGAGCTACTCCCAGAATGGCCTGCTGATGGGTATCGGACTGTTTAATTTCCTTCAGTTATTGTTTTAGCCATTGCCGTCCACCTTCAGAAGACATTCCACCCTTCCAATTCCATTTTCAGACATTTCTCAGTCAACCTTATATTATGACCCATTGATTTAGAAATGTAGTTGTTTGTTTGTGTAAACCCTGCCAGTCTGGAAGTCCTATAAAGCAGCTTTTAGCCGTTATTTGGCAGACTGTGGACACAACTTCAGAGTAAATACTGTCTTTTGTCAGCCTAGCTCTTGGGAAATATTAGCCTGGGTTCCTGGACACACGAGATAAGGGTGTTGGAGCCACTTGGCAATAGTGATCATAGCACGAGTGCTTTTCATTTAATAAATGGAGAAAGGACGGCAAGGAAATCCACAGTACTACCTTTTAACTTTCAAAAGGAAGACTATGATAAAATGAAGAAAATAGTTTTAAAAAACCTAAAAAGAGCTGTTGCAAAGGTTAAAGATTTAAATCAAGCATGGGTGGTGTTTAAAAATACTATCTTGGAAGCCCAGACCAGCTGTATTAAGAAAAGTGGAAGGAAGTCCAAAAAACTGCCAGCATAGTTTAAAGGTGAGGTCAAAGAGGCTGTTGCTAAAAAAAACATCTTTCAGGAAATGGAAAAAGGAGCCAAAGGCCAAAAACTGGAAAAAACATAAGCCCTGGCAAGTTAGATGCAAGACATTGATAAGGCAGGCAAACAGAGAATTTGAAAAGAAGATTGCTATCAAAGCAAAAATGCATAATAAAGACTTTTTCAAGTACTTTTATAGCAAAAAACCTGTGAGAAAGTCAGTTGGACTTTACTATATGATAGAGGGGTAAAAGGAGCACTATTTATTTAAGTTTTTTTATACCGCTTTATCATTTCAATCAAAGCGGTTTACATTGTAACTTAAACTTGGTAAACGTACATTAAACAGGGACATTGATAACTTGGATTTTTCTGAGCAATGGAGGGTTAAGTGACTTGCCAAGGCCACAAGGAGTGCTAGTGGGAATCAAACCCTGGTCTCTGGGTTCCCATGCCAGTGCTTTAACCACTAGGCGGCTACTCCACTAAGAGGGAACAGGGCCATAGTGGAGAGACTGAATGAATTCCTTTGTATTGGTCTTTACTGAGGAAGATGTAGGGATAAGAACATAAGAGATGCCATACTGGGTCAGACCAAGGTTCATCAAGCCCAGTGGCCAATCTAGCTGTTTCCCCAAAAGACACAGGTTCTGCAAAGCTTGTATTGGGTCAAGCATTGATATCCTGGGGTACCTTCTTGATAATGGTTTATGGACCTTTCCTTCAGGAACTTGTCCAAGCCTTTTTTTAAACCCAGCTACACTAACAGCCTTTACTGCATTCCAGAGTTTGATTACATGTTGAGTGAAAAAATATTTTCTTTTATTAGTCTTAAATAGTTTACCCTGTAGCTTCATTGCATGTCCCCTAGTCTTTCTATATTCTGATAACGTAAACAATCGATCTACGTTTATCCGTTCCACTCCGTTCATTAATTTATAGACTTCTATCATAACTCCCCCTCAGCCGTCTCTCTCCAGGTTAAAGAGCCCTAACCTTTTTAGCCTTTCTTCATAGGGGTATCCTTCCATCCCCTTTACCATTTTGGTGGCTCTTCTCTGAACCTTTTCTAATAATGCTATATCCTTTTTAAGATATGGCGACCAGAACTGCACACAATATTCAAGGCGTGGTCTCACCATGGAATGATATAGAGGCATTATAATATCCTTTGTTTTATTTTCCATTCCTTTCCTTATGATCCTAGCATTCTATTTGCTCTCTTGGCCGCCGCTGCACACTGGGCTGAGGGTTCTAACATGTTATCCACAATGATGCCTAAATCTTTTTTCTGGGTGGTGGTTCCTAATCTGGAACCTTGCATCGTGTAATCATAGTTTGGGTTGTTCTTCCCTAGGTGCATAACTTTGCACTTGTCCACATTAAATTTCATCTGCCATTTTGATGCCCAGTCTTCCAATTTATCAAGATCCTCTTGCAATTTTCCACAGTCCTCTTGGGTTTTAACAACTTTAAATAGTTTTGTGTCATCTGCAAATTTGATAACCTCACTCGTTATTCCCTTTTCCTGGTCATTTATGAATATGTCAAAAAGCAGCGGACCCAGCACAGATCCCTGGGGTACACCACTATTCACCTTTCTCCATTGGGAAAATTGGCTATTTAGCCCTACCCTCTGCTTTCTATCTTTTAACCAGTTCCTGATCCACAGTAGTACATTGCCTCCTATCCCATGACTCTTTAGTTTTGCCAAAAGCCTCTGATGAGGGTCCTTGTCAAAGGCTTTCTGAAAGTCCAAATACATTATCAACCGACTCACCTTTGTCCACCTGTTTATTCACACCTTCAAAAAGCATAACAGATTAGTAAGACAAGATCTTTCTTGGCTAAAGCCATGTTGGCTGTCTCCCATTAAACCATGACTATCTACATGTTCAGCAATTTTGTTCTTTATGATGGTTTCTACCATTTTTCCCGGTACTGATATCAGCCTCACCGGTCTGTAGTTTCCCAGATCACCCCTGGAACCCTTTTTAAAAATTGGTGTTACGTTCGTCATCCTCCAATCTTCAGGTATTACAGATGATTTTAATGATAGTTCATAGATTATTAATAGCAGGTCTGAAATCTCATATTTCAGTTCTTTCAACACCCTTGGATGTGTATCATCCGGCCCAGGTGATTTGCTATTCTTCAGTGTATTTAATAATTGTAATACGTCTTCCCGATGTATCAATATTTCCTTTAATTCTTCCGCACCTTTTAAATACCCCTTCATTCATGGGTAACATCCCTACATCTTCCTCAGTAAAGACCGAAGCAAAGAATTCATTCAGTCTATCCGCTATCGCCTTGTCACCTTTTAGTGACCCTTTAACCCCTCTATCATCTAATGGACCAACTGACTCTCGCAGGTTTTTTGCTACGAATGTACTTAAAGTCTTTATTACGTGTTTTTGCTTCCGCAGCAAGCTCCTTCTCACATTCTTCCTTTGCCTGCCTTATCAATGCCTTGCATTTAATTTGCTAGTTACCCATAACTGAAATGGTATTTAAAGGTGATGCTGCAAAAGAATTTAAAGAAATATTGATACACCAGGAAGATATATTACAACTATTTGATAAACTGAAGTCTCGTAAATCACCTGGACTGGATGGTATACATCCAAGGGTGTTGAAAGAACTGAAATATGAGATTGCAGACCTACTATTAGTAATCTGTGAACTATATTAAAGTCATCTGTAATACCTGAAGATTGGAGGATGGCCAATGTGACACCCATTTTTAAAAAGTTCCAAGGGTTATAAGGGAAACTACAGATCGGTAAGCCTGACGTCAGTATTGGGAAAAATAGTAGAAACCATTATAAAGAACAAAATTATTGAATATGTAGATAGTCATGTCTTTATGGGAGATACCAACATGGCTTTAACCAATTTTTACTAATCTGATGTTTGTTTGAAGGTGTGAATAAATAGGTAGACAAAGGTGTGTGTGTATCTGGATTTTCAGAAACCCTTTGACAAGTTCCCTTATGAGAGACTCCTGGCGAAACTAAAAAGTCATGGGATAGGAGACAGTGTACTACTGTGGAACAGGAACTGGTTAAAATATAGAAAGCAGAGGGTAGTACTAAATGGCCAGTTTTCCCAATGGAGAAAGCTGAGTACCCCAGGGATCGGTGCTGGGTCCGCTGCTTTTTAACATATTCGTAAATGACCTGGAAATGGGAATAATGAGTGTGGTAATCAAATATGCAGATGACACAAAATTATTCAAAGTTGTTAAAATCCAAGATGATTGTGAAATAAATTGGAAGATTGGGCATCCGAATGGCAGATGAAATTTTAATTTGGAGAAGTGCAAAGTTATGCTTCTAGGAAAGAACAACTCAAACTATGGTTACATAATGCAAGGTTCCACATTTGGAACCATACCCAGGAAAATGTTTTAGGCGTCATCGTGGATAAGATGTTGAAACCCTTCGCCCAGTGTGCAGCGGCAGTAAAGAATGCTAGGAATCATAAGGAAAAGAATGGAGACTAAAACAAAGGATATTATACTACCTCTGTATCGTTGCATGGTACAACTGCACCTTGAATATTGTGTGCAATTCTGGTCGCTGTATCTTAAAAAGGATATAGCATTATTAGAAAAGGTACAGAGAAGAGCCATCAAAATGGTAAAGGGGATGGAAGGATATACCTATGAAGAGAGACTAAAAAGGTTAGGGTTCTTAAACCTCGAAAAGAGATGGCTGAGGGGAGATTTGCTAGAATTCTATAAATTAATGAATGGAGTGGACCAGGTAAACTTAGATTGCTTGTTTACACCATCAAAATATAGAAAGACTAGGTGACATGCAATGAAGCTACAGTGTAACCTATTTAAGACTAATAAGAGACAATATATTTTCACGCAACGTGTAATCAAACTCTGGAATTCGTTACTGGAGGATGTAGTAAAAGCTGTTAGTATAGCCAGGTTTAAAAAACGTTTGGACAAGTTCCTAGAGGAAAAGTCCATAAACCTTTGTTAAAGGGGACCTGGAAAATCGACTGCTTGCCCCAATACAGGCATTCTGGAACCTGTGTCTTTTGGGGAGACTTCTAGGTACTTATGACCTAGATTGGCCATTGTTGGAAGCAGGATACTGGGTTTGATGGACCTTGGTCTGACCCACTATGACATATCTTTAGTTCTTGTACATAACAAATATGGTAGTGGTCAAAAAACTCACACAGAGCGCACACTGTCAAACCAAAAAGAGACTCTGTATATGACACATGAAAGTAAAGATGTATCGAACTCAAAACTTAATGCATTCAGTAGAGGGTACAAAAAAGCTGTTTCAAGCATATATATATATCTATATATCTTTAGTTCTGTCCATAACATCATACATAAGAACATGTCTATGCTATAGCGCCATAGATCCATTTATCCCAGTTCTCATTCATGTAATTCAGTCCAGCCCATAAGTTGTGTTCTGAACCAAGGAGTTACTAAATCATATTAGTGAATTAATGATCAGTAACAAAATAATAGTTGTGGCAGAGACACAAAATATACTACAAGCAGCTACATTCTTCCTGCTCATTCTATGGTCGTCCTGAAGTTGGGAAACCTCTCTGCCGCACTAGCTTGTTCCAGAATTCATTTTTATGCTGACGATTCTCAGATCTATCTTTCTACACCTGATACTTCTCTGACACTCCAGGCCCATATTTCTGCTTGTGTCTCTGACATCGCCACCTGGATGTCTCGCCTACATCTAAACCTTCCTCTCCCTTTCCTCCTTTCTTTGTCTCTGTTGATAACACTCTTCTATTTCCTGTTTCCTCAGCTTGTAACCTTGGTGTCATCTTTGACTCTTCTCTTTCCTTCTCACATATCCAACAGATAGCTAAAACCTGTCTCTTCTTTCTCTTATTAACAAAATTTGCCTTTTCCTCTCTGAACACACTACTAAAATGCTTATCCATTCTCTAATTACTTCCTTTCTTGACTACTGCAACCTGCTCCTTGCTGGTCTCCCTCTGAGTCATCTCTCTCCCCTTCAGTCTATTCAGAACTCTGCTGCGTGACTAATCTTTCGCCAGCTTCGATATATTTATTTTATTTATTTATTTATTTATTTAGCAACTTTTATACCACATACTCTACAAGTTGCAGCGGTTTACAATGATTCATAATGTAGAAAGGAAGGTTACAATAAACTTAAAAGGTGATAGATAGCTCGGTAGTTCAAAGTCGCTAAACTATTTGAGTCCATAGTAAGTGCATTTAAATAGTTGTGTAGTTGTGGTAATAACAGCATATGGTTTCTATGTTTAACTTAGAAGTTTTTAAAGCATAGCTGCGTTATAGTTAATTTAGTTGAAGTGCTGCTGTATAGAGCTTGCCCTATATGTCTCAAGTTATCTGCCACGCATAAAGAATTGATTCTTTTAAGGGAAGAATTAGCTGCAATTAAACACATCTCCTCTAGGATTTAAATTGAAAAAAAAAAATCCACCACCACTCGCAAAGAACCAAGCAACCCAGGAACAAATGGCTCACAGTGGGCTCTGATAGGTTGTGACCTGTAACAAGGAGACACCCTTGCCATCAAGAGAGATCCCTGCATAATGCCTTCTCTATCTTGGGAAATTCAAGTGCCCAATCGGTGGAAACTGAAGTGCCCTTAAACAAGAAAGTTAATGCCCTGTATATAAAGAAACTGACACAAAAGTGGAAACTACTACTACTTGGAAATTCCATCATCAGAGGCACCAACTTGGGAACACAGTTCAAAGGGGGAGATGATGGTCAAATGCCTCCCAGGCTCTTAAGCCAGTAGGCATACGAGCCAAAGTGGTATATTTAGTGCAGAAAGTGAGCACTCGAAAACTGTTATCATCCACTTGGGTACAAATGACCTGGTTAGAAACAGTGCCTCTACAGTTCAGAAGGGCTTCCAGATTCTGGAAGAGAAACTCAAACCCACTGCTAACACTATAGCATTCTCAGAAGTTCTACCTGTTCTTGGTAAGGGGGCAGAAAGGCTGTGTCGCATAATCAACATTAATACATGGCTCCAAATCTGGTGCAAACAAGAAGGATTTAGATATATAGGCGACTGGGGAAATAGATGGAACAACAAGAGGCTATACTGTGTTGATGGATTACATCTCTCTGCTGCAGGGAAAAGGATCCTAAATGCAAAATTCAGGCATTTAAACTAGGGAAAGGGGGTGACTGTTGGAAAAGAACAAGTTCAGGATGTCACTCCCAGTAAAAACTTAATAACATTGGAAACAGCTGCAGTATTAACCCACACATCAATGCCAAGTGGGAAGAGGCATGTAAAACAAAATACATGCAAAAAAAAAAACCAGGCAAGCCAGTCAACAAATGCTGGAAAGCAATGATCACAAATGCTCGAAGCCTAGCCAACAAGGTTCCTGACCTGGAAGCCCTAATGGTGGAAATGGACTTGGACATTGTGGCCATTACAGAAACATGATGTAACGAGTCGCATGAATGGGATATAGCTATATCTGGCTATAATCTATTTAGAAGAGATAGAGAGGGTAGAAAAGGAGGAGTAGTAGCCCTATATGTCAAAAGCAATATTAAAGCTGCTGAAATGCAGGGGATGTGGGGAAAAGAAGAAACGCTGTGGATTGTGTTGGAAAAAGGAGATGGCACTGTCACCCATACTGGTGTAGTCTACAGGCCTCCAACTCAAATCCATGAAGGGGGAAGAGATCATATTGAGTGACTTATCTACCCAATGTGATTGGAGTATTCCTTCTGCAAATCTGGAAAGAAGTAAAACCATTGTGGATGCCTTCTAAGGTGCATTACTTAGACAACTGGTGATGGAAACGACCAGGGAAAGCTCGATGCTGGACTTAGTACTCACCAACGGAGACAGTGTGTCCAATATCCAGGTGGGTGCCCATATGAGCAGCAGCGATCATCACATGGTGTGGTTTGAGATAAGTCAAGGCAGAGTCCAATCACAACAAGCTCAAAGTCCTAGACTTCAAAAAGGCTGACCAGTAAAATGGCCAAGTGTCTGAAGGAGAGTTGGCAGGGTGGGAGGGGGTAAGGAAAGTGGAATTGCAGTGGGCTAAACTAAAGAAGGCAATAAAAGGGGCAACAGATATGTGAGGAAAGTAAATAAAAACAAAAGGAAAAAGGAAACCTAACTGGTTCTCCAAAGAAGTGGCTGCACAAATAAAGGCAAAAACACAGCTTTCACAAAATTCAAAAGTTCACAAACAGAGGAACACAGAAAAGAATACAGGATAAAACTAAAAGAGACAAAAAGAGAAATGAGGATATCAAAATCTAAGGCAGAAGAAACAATGGCTAAAGATGTGAAGTGTGGCGACAACCTTTTTCAGGTATATTCGGGAGAGGAGGAAAATTAGAGGTGAAGTTGCAGGACTCAAAAGTGCTGGGAATGGATTTGTGGAAAGTGACATTGAAAAAGCGAAAATGCTAAACAAGTACTTATGTTCTGTTTTAACTAAAGAAAATCCTTGAGAAGATCCACCTGTTATTGATAAGTATACAAATGTGAATGGAGTTGATATTACACCATTCACAAAAGATGATATGTTAGAACAGCTTACAAAACTGAAAGTGGACAAGGCCATGGGACTGGATGGGATACATCCCAGGATACTGAAAGAGCTCCAAGAGGTTCTTGCAGAGCCGTTAAAGGATCTCAAGGTGGTGGCAAAAGCCAGACGGATGCTCTTCTTTTTTGGTTCAAAGTACTATGCAGCATATCGTACTGGCAAAGTGGGAGGTTCCAGATGATGTGCTCAGAGGCACAAAGGTGATAAGTGAGTTGTACTCCTGGGGCCAGAGCTAGAGGCTTCGTTCCAGGTTTCCTGGATAAATGCTCCAGTGGGAGTGGTAACCAGGAGAGCAACCATTTCTGTGGAGGGTAGTGTTGCCCTCAAAGATTCTCAAGCCGGAAAGGTGGATGTTTTGCTTAAGTTAGGCATTCACATTTTCCAGCATGGAGATTCAGGTGGCTATGTGTGGTCTATATGTTGCATAACCCCTGTTGTGCTGGGTTCAATAGCTCTCAGTTACCGGAGGCTGTCCTATCTGGAGTCCAGGTCTGTCTATTTGGCTGATAGCTTTTATGATCTGATGAGTATTTGCTCCTGTTCTGTGGTTTTGGTCATGATAGCCCAGTGATTGCTCTGGCTTCTCAGCTGTGCATAGACACAGCTTCAAAGCTTCCATTCAAGGGGAAACAATTATTTGATGAGAAAGTGGAGAAAATTGTGATGGACTTGGAGGAGATGAATGTTCAGCATCTAGCTGAAGACTAGGGGCATTCGCAGTTGCAGAGACAAAATAATTGCTCTTGCTTCTGGTATTTTGGGCGCTACAGATCAAGGAAGCAGCCATATATTCAGTCATCCAAGTTTCAGGCCAAACGTCAGCCTTTTCAAGGAGCATAAAAGCCTAGGGACAGTGGAAGTGCCATTACAGGAGCCTCTTGGGATGTACAGTGAAAATTTTCTGACCAACTCTGGCCTGACCCTAATAGATCATTTATGTTCATTTTATCTGAGTGGGTCAAGGTTACTTTGAATCAATGGATTCTCAAGATGATTCACCAAGGTCATGCTCCAGAGTGCTCTGTTCCCATTTCCAATGCTTTTATAATTTCTCCTTGCAGATCAACCATCAAGTGGCAGGCTGTTAAGACTTTGTTGCAGCAGGTTCTTTATATGGGAGCAGTAGTTCTGGTGCCACATGGCAGGTTGGGTTGCAATTGCCACTACATTTATTTCATGGTTCTGATGGACAGGTCATTTGCCCCAGTCTCAATCTTAAGGCCAAAGGTGTTTAAGGGTGCCACATTTTCACATGGAGACCTTGCATTCTGTGATTTTGGTGAGTTCCTGACATAGATGGATCTTTCAAAAGCGTATATCTAAGTTCCTATCTTCAAGTTGTGTCACAAATTCTTGTTCTCGGTTGTGAATCAGTTTTTTCTGTTTGTACCCTGTTATTCAGCTAAGCCACAGCGCTGACCTTTTCCAAAGTCAGTGGTAGCAGCTTTCCTGTGCAAGAGGGAGATCTGGTTCACCCTTAACTGGATGACTGGCTCATCAGGGTCAAGTCTGAGTGGGACAGCAGGCTGTCAACAGATAAAATGATACTTGAAATCCTGGATTGGGTGATCAGTTTCATAAAGAACTCCTTGCAGCCGAGCCAGGTCATCTACTATCCCAGGATGAGATTTAACATCAGACAAGGAAAGGTGTTCCTAACCTAAGAGAAAGTGTCCAAAATCCTGTCCTAGGATTGGAAATTTCAGGTATAGTATGCACCCAGTGTTTGGGATTATTTGAAGCTCTGGAGGGTCAATGGCAGCCACTCTCGAGTTAGTGTCTTGGACGAGGGCACATATGAGGCTACTGCAGTGTTCACTTCTTTCCCAGTGGACTCCTCAGTTTGACTATGAGATGCAACTGGATCAGCCTCAGGAAATCAGAAGTTTCTCGGACTGGTGGACCAATCCAACACATCAGCTGGCAGGGATGGATCTTAAGCTAGTGGTTACCTCCAATGTAACTGTGAAGTACCTCCAATGTAAGTCTAATGGGCTGGACGATCCACTGCCAGGGCCGGGCAGTCAAATGTCATGGGAGGTGTCCTGATTGATCAGTCATCTCAAGACCAGGGCAGTCAGGATAGCCTTGGTGTATACAGCACTTCCTGTTGCTGATCAAGGGGACAGTGGTGTGGATTCTGTCAGCCAATGCAATGGCAGTGGCATATGTCATCAAGGAAGGATGTACCAGGAGTCCAGAGTTAACCTTGGAGGTGCAATTGCTGTTTTGCTTGGCGAAGAAGCACTTAAAGTTCATTTCAGCACAGCACATAACAGGCAAATTTCCTCTGCAGGAATGCTTTGAATCCAGGAGAGTGGGAACTCTGCCAGGAGGCCTTTTGAATGATACTGGAGTTGACCTAGCATTAAGCTGATGGCCACAAGCCACAATGCAAAGTTCAGCAGCTACTTCAGCTGAAGAAAAGAGCAAGGTTTGACTGGGATAGACATTCTTATCCAACCTTGGCCAACAACCAGTCTGCTCTACGAGGTGGGGGAGGGTGGGCTGATAAGTCTCTGGCCTTGTAAGGAAACAGAAAGCTACAGACATACTTAAACAAAGCAAACCTGCAGGCAGATCATTCGGACTTCCGGAACTGAAGTGTGCCTGTAGCTTTCTGTTTTGTTACAAGGCCGGAGACTTATCAGCTCCCTCTCGTATGTACCATATTTCCTTTGTGGCCCCTGATCACTTGATTGGTTAGAAGGATATATAGTTATGGCACTACTAGTAGTGCTGGATAGGCACAGATGGCCCTGGTATGAGGATCTGGTTTGTCTGGTGGTGGAGCAGCCTCTACCGTTACCACGCAGCCAGGTGGCTGTTGTGTCAGGGACCCATCCTTTGCAAGGATCTGGATCCATTTTGGCTTATGCCTGGCCCTTGTGTGTCATAGATTGTGGAAGAAGGGCTATTCTGTGGCCATGATTGACATGCTTCTGAGAACACACAATGCTCCACCTTCCTGGCTTATGTTTGTATGTGGCATTTGTTCAAGGGCTGGTGTAGTAGTGGTAGTAATATTTATTTATTTATTTAACATTTCTTCTATACCGCGCTATTTTAGATCAGTGCGGTTTACATTCAACATCAACTATACAATGCAGGCACTCTGAGTTGTAATTACAATGAACGGGGAGATCAACTTGGAAATAACTGGGGAAACTATCTACATGGTATTTACACTGGTACCTACTTTCAGGCAGGGTCTATCTACATCTTATTTACATTGGGTGTCTAAATTCTGTTTCAGGGAGTACTGTTGGGAGACCGAGGCGATTATCCTTTTTCATGCTGGGTCAGATTAGTTAGGTACAGTGGGTGATTGTTTGAGGGGCACCATGCATGTTTACTAAGGCTGGGTTCGGGGTAGTATGTGGTGAACAGGTGATGCTTTAATGCCTTCCTGAAGTGGGTTAGGTTGGTGATGATTCTAATATAAGTGGGAAGGGCATTCCATGCTCTAGGTGCGTAAATCGTAAAGGCCCTGTTCGTTGTTGCTTTTGTACATTTTGTCATTGCTTTTGGGACCTCTAGGGTGTTTTGCATCGTGGGTCTTCTGTTTCTGTTATGTGGTACGTTCTGTAACATCTTGCTGATAGCTGTGGGGGTCGGGGTGTTTAATGCTTTGGAGGTCAGGGTTAGTACTTTGTATAGGGTTCTTGCTTGCACAGGTAACCAGTGGAGGTTCATCAAGATTGGCGTTATATGCTCTCTCCGTGAGGCTCCTGTTAGTACTCTCGCAGCAGTGTTCATTGCAAGCTGGAGCGGTGCTAGTGTTGATTGAGGGAGACCGTGTAGAATTACGTAGGCGTAGTCGAAATGTGGTAGTATTAATGCTTGATAGATTGATCGATAGTCACTGAAGTCGAGTAGTGGTCGTAGGTGTTTTAAGGTCCTTATTTATTTTATTTTTTTTTATTTGATTTTGATGAAAACTTACACCAAATTAACAAAGGAAAATCTCAGTACAAAATACAATAAGAAAATAACGTGGATGAAAATAAACATAATAAAGTCCACATTATGGAGCATGGGCAGAGTTTACCAAGAAAGAAAAACATAAACAATTAGAAAACAAAGCCCTAAGGCCTACAATATCGGAGAATGTCTACCTATGAACCAGGATTATCCCCCACAACTGTGCCAGAATGATCAAAAACAAATTTCTCTAACTGAATTACATCCATAAAAGCATATGTAGCTTCCTTATAATTGAAGTCTGCCATGTTTTGTGGTCAGACCATTAACATATTCCCTGATGTTTCTCGCGAAACTCAGCTCCGGAGGAGGCAATTTCTAGCATTGAAACCTAAAGTTTTGGCAATTGGAGCAACCTTTTTCTTACGTTTTCCATGTAAGTGTATTATCACTTATTTTAAGGTATACTGTTTTTACGGTGTTTTTTATGTGGGTTTTCAAGTCCAGCCGTTGGTCCAGTGTAACGCCAAGGTAGCGGATTGTGGGCTTAGTTTTCAGTTCTGTGTTGCCGATTTTTAAAGAGGGTGGAGGGGTGAAATCCTGGTTCCTTGAGATGAAAAGAACATCTGTTTTGCTGTAGTTAATTCACAAATTTTGCGTGTTGAGCCATTCCGCTACTGCCTCGAAACATCTTGTTAGAGGGGAGAAGTCTGGTTGGTCGGTCCTGAATGGGATGTATAGCAGGATATCGTCTGCGTAGGCCAGACAGTTAACCTTGAACGAGCGTACTAGGGTGCATATAGGCTGCATGTAGATGTTAAACATCAATGCAGATAGTGACGAACCCTGTGGCACACCCTGGTTTTGCAAAAATGATTCTGAGGTCGTGGAGCCAGACCTTACATGTTGCCATCTATTAGTCAAGTATGACTTGCACCAGTCTAGAGCAGTTCCTTGTATTCCTTTCTCACTGAGGCGTTGTAGGAGGATCTCGTGGCTCACCGAGTCAAAGGCCGCTGCGATGTCGAGGAAGATGAGGGCAAATCCTTGGCGAATTTTGTCAGTTCCAGATACTAAGTTGTCAAATAGGGTGGTGAGGAGGGTTTCCACCCCGTGTGCTTCTCTGAACCCATGTTGGGATGGATCCAGTGGGGCTTCAGTGTCAATATGCTGTTGAATTTGGCTCTGTACTAACTTTTCGATTACTTTGGCGAGCATGGGAATACTTGAAATTGGCCTGTATGATTCAACTTTCGTTGGGTCCAGCCTGTTATTCTTCAGCAGTGGTCTGATTGAAGTTTGTTTCAGACTCTGTGGGAATGATCCAGTTGTGAGGGATTGGTTTACTAATTCGCTCAGATATTGGCTTAAGTCGCACCGTAACTCCTTTATCCATAGAGCTGGGCATGGGTCATTGGGCGCGGTGGTGGGGTTGATTGCAGCGATAGTGTCTTCAATCTTTCTGCGTGATATTTTGTCAAATTTGGATAGTGGTGATGGTTGGGACAAATTACGCTGTAGGGTGTTGTCTGCAGGGCTTGAGGTTGCACCAGTCTGGATCATTTTTGATTGTAGGTAGTTGGAGTATGCCTGGGGCTGTGGCATATGTGATTGGTCTGCAGGAGGTTCTCTTATAAGAGATTTCACTATATTGAACAAGTCGTGAGGCTTGTTTAACGACCACTTCAGGACGTCTGAATTATATTGCTTCCGCTTCTTCGTTAATTCATCTCGGTGTACTCTTAGGTGAGCGTTGTAAGTACTTTGTGCTTCGGTGGAGCGTGCCTGACGCCATCTTCTCTCGAGCTTGCGCAGGTACAGGAGTGATGCCCGGAGCTCTTTAGTATACCATGGTGCATGCTCTCATTTCTTTGTTTTTTTGTGTGTAGCTGGTATGCCTGCGATAGACTTGAGGCTATCGTCCCAGGTGGATACCAAAGCATCTAGGTCGCGTGCTGCATTGTTGAGGAGTGGGAGGATCTTTTCTCGAATTTCTTCTTTGTCAAAGGGGCGGAAGCGCTTCAACGATGTTTCGTGGGCAGCGTTGGTATTGTTGGAATTTCGGTTGTAGGTGTTAATAGGTATCTGGAATTTGAGCAGGCTATGGTCAGACCATGGCACAGGAGTTATGGTTGGAAGCATTGGTTGGGTGGGTTCCGTGTTCCGTGAAAACAAGAAGTTTGATCCCTTCAGGGTCCCTGAGTCAAGAGGGATGGCAAAGATCCAGCACCTGTCTCCTCTAAGGGATCAGAGACACATCGGGGACAAGACACTTACACTAGGGAGTTTTCTTTTGTCAAGCACATGAGAATAGCAGCTTAACCAACTGACCTGTGAGATCCTGAGTTCCAACTCGGGATGCAGATCTCTGCCTTGTTGGAGTACAAGAACAGTCCGATCCTGGCACTGCAGGTTACAGGGATCTGGACTGGGGCCTGCAGCCTGTTTTGTCTGGCAGGGACAGTGGTGCTGGTTTATACTGCCTTCAGGAAGTTAATGCAACCTTGGCTCCCAAAACAGCTAAACTGGTTCACCATCCTGCTCAGTTAACTCCTTCACGTCCAGCACAGTGCCTGATTACTAGCTAATCATTCCATTCAATGCCATCAGACTTCTATCCTTTGCACCATCACCCTAACCAGTGGCTCACTTCATGGGCAGCTATGAATACCTCCCCAAACTGGAGCAGGTTCATATGACTCATTTTCCTTTGATTTCCTTCTCTGCCATTTGAAAAAAAAAAAATGCTCTCTAACCCTGGGAAGAAAGGTCTTACAAAGGGCTACCGTGGCATATACCCTCTGATGGTGATCATCACCCCGGCCCTCCTCCCTTCTTGCCCATTCTCGGTATGGAGTACCAGCCAATTACCTACCTTGGTGTCCTTGCTCTAAGGGTCTCCACCCAAGGCATGACCAAGGCAGTAGATATACTGCTCCAAGGGGGGGGGGGGACACCCACGTATCGCAGATGCTCTATGGGGGGCGATCCTGCCTCTAGATCATGGGAGAGACAGCAAGAGTGGTATTAGAGCAGCATGACAGTTTCATAATCGGAAGGTCTTGAGTTCAGTGCTCAGAGAGCTGCCACTGCCCTCTTGGCAGCAAGTTTTCCATTCCCAGCCATGAATACTCCTCATAGCTTTGGCCAAGTCACAAAATCCCTTTCCACCACACAAGCACCATGTCCATGGTATGGAGTGCTCCCTGCATCAACCTCCCTGGTGGCATTGGGCAAATCACTAAACCACCTCTGCCACATATCTGCAGCATGGTGTGCTTCCTCACTTGGCACATATCTGTTGAAAGGATCACATACAGTGGCCCCGGGAACAGCCCATGTCATCCAGGTTGAAACAGTTCTTGCCAAAGTCTCCAGTGACTAGTTCCTGGCCAAATCCAAGGGCCTTTACTCGATCGTCATCCTTCTTAACCTTTTTTGCTACTTTTGACACTGTTGACCACCACCTTCTCCTCCCACACCTTCCCCAAATCCCGTTTCCACCTTAACATATACTCTGATTTCCTGTGCTTATCCACGGTTAATCCCCTATAGAGCTTAAAGAGCATCCTTTTCTGCCCCAAGGCCCCTAAACAAATGGTTTCAAACCATGTTGGCTTTTTTGCCAATTCCTCTTTAGTCTCCTTCTGCAGGAGGAAGTGATGCAATTGCAAATACCCAGTACTCCAAGTCAAAGGAATCCCACAGGCCTTCATAGGGCATTAGCACCCCCTGCTGTAGCGCCTGGGTTACCTCCATGAGCCCCTTTCATGCCCATTTTTCCAACACCGACCCAGAAGGGCCCGTCTCCTCCTGGAAACAAAACCTCATCGAACATAGGGGAGATACTTTTTTTACCTGCTAACAAAATCAACTTCAGATAACCCCAAAGATCATGCATATTGGAGGCAAAGGGATTCCCCCCATAAGCTTCCCAGATCTTAACCAAAGCACCCCATCAAAGCACTTAGCCTCAGTCGTACCTTTCTCTATACTCACCCACTATTTACCCCCTCCTGAAACCAGGCATATAGACTCTGTAGCTGTAGTGCCAAATAATAATTTTTGACATCCGGGACTGCCAACCCTCCCTCCCCCTTTGGTTTCTGCAATACTCTCCTCACCACCCAGGGCTGCCTACCCATCCAGATAAACCTTTCCAACTTCATCCATATGTTTTTCAAGCATCTCTCTGGAATGGACACTGGAAGGACATTTTAGGTATAAGTACCATTCTGACACTGGCAATTCTTCCCAACCAGAATAATCATTTCCACCCCCAACCTCCTAGCAAGCTATCCACCTCCCATTGTAACTCCCCTTAGTTCATCTCAAAAAAATCCCAATAATCCCTACCTTTCTGCACCTGAAGATACCAAATGCCTTTAGTATCCTAGCGAAAATCTTCAACTTTTCTACCACTTGCACTGGTACAGTCAAGTTGAGGATCCTGGACTTCCCTACATAAATGTTAAAACCAGAGAGCCACCCATATTTCCGTAGCTCCCACAGAATTAAAGGCAGGGAAATCTGCAGCCTAGTGATGGCAAAGATAATATCGTCCGCAAATAAACATAGGCCATGTGGTCTTTTTTTGCCATCATGTTTCTATCTAGTCTGCCCTTCCATAAAGAGATCCTTTTTTAAAAGAGATCCTTTGTGTTTGTCCCATGCTTTTTTACTACTACTACTGAGCATTTGTATCGCGCTACAAGTCATACGCAGCACTGCACAGACATGTAAGAGAGAGTTCCTGCTCATCAGAGCTTACAATCTAGTCAAGACAGACAACACAGAAGGTGTAGACAGGGATAAAACAAGGGGGAAAGGTAAAGAAACAAGGAGATCAGGTTAGTCAAGATCCAAAAGCAGCAGCAAAGAGTTGAGTTTTCAGCCTGGGTTTGAAAAAGGTCAGAGAAGGTGCCTGGTGTACAGACATAGGTAGTTTGTTCCAGGCGTAAGGTACAGCAAGATGAAAAGAGTGAAGTCTGGAGTTAGCAATAGAAGAGAAGGGCATAGATAGAAGCAGCTTGCCAGAAAAGTGGAGTTCCCGAGGGTGGCGGTGGGGGGGGGGGGGGTGTAAGGAGAGATAAGAGAAGAAAGGTAGTGAGGAGCTGCAGAGTGAATGCATTTATAGGTCAGCAGGAGAAGTTTGAACTGGATGTGGAAACGGATAGGGAGCCAATGAAGTGACTTGAGAAGAGGGGTAATATGGGCATGACAAGGCTGGCGGAAGATTAGCCGCACAGCAGAATGTTGAACAGATTGAAGGGAAGAGAGATGATTCAAAGGGAGACCAGCAAGGAGTAGGTTACAGTAGTCAAGATGGGAGGTGATTAAGGAGTGGATAAGCATCTTAGTAGTGGTGTGTTCAGAAAGGAATGGGCGGATTTTGTTGATGTTATAGAGAAAGCTAATACCTGCCGTTTCTATCAAATTAATGTGTGTGGAGAAGGAGATAGAGGAGTCAAAGACAACCCCAAGATTTCGAGTTGAGGAAACAGGAAGGAGTAGAGAATTATCCACAAAGACTGACAAAGGAGAGGAGGTATTAGGGGGAAAAATAAGAAGTTCAGTCTTGACCATGTTCAATTTCAAGTTGGCAGTGAAACATCCAAGCAGCAATGTCAGAAAGGCAGGCAGAGATCCGGGTCTGGATTGCTGGAGAGATTTCAGGCATGGAAAGGAAGATCTGGGAGTCATTGGCATAAAGATGGTACTGAAAGCCATGGGAAGAGATGAGCACACCAAGGGATTGGGTATATAGAGAAAAAAGGAATGGATCCAAGACTGATCCTTGAGGTACACCAACTGGAAGTGGGATAGCAGAAGAGGAGGAGCCACCAGAACTAACACTGAAAGAGCGATGGGAGAGAGAGGAGGAGAACCAGTATAGTACAGAGCCCTTAAAACCAAACGAGGACAGGGTTTCGAGGAGAAGGTTGTGGTCAACAGTGTCAAAAGCAGCAGAGAGGTCAAGAAGGATGAGGACAGCGTAAAGGCCCTTGGATTTTGCCAGGAACAAGTCACTGGAGACTTTGGGAAGAGCCGTTTCAGTAGAGTGTAAAGGACGAAAGCTAGACTGTAAAGGATCCAGGAGGGCATGAGAAGAGAGGAAGTCGAGGCAGTGGCGGTGAACCTTGCGTTCAGGTAGTTTAGAAATGAAGGGAAGGAAGGAGATGGGTAGATAATTAGAAGGACAGGTGGTGTCAATTGTGGGTTTCTTGAAGAGAGGTGTGACCACAGCATGCTTTGAAGGCTGCAGGGACAGTTGCAGTGGAGAGTGATAGGTTGAGAATATGCGAGATGGAAGGGACAACAGTGGAGGAGATGGGGCTTAGGAGATGGGTGGGGATAGGATCAGAGGAGCAGGTTGTGAGTTTGAAGGAAGAAAGAAGGTGTGTAGTTTCCTCTTCAGCGATCACAGGAAAGGAAGAGAAGCAGAGGCAGGGGGGAAAGTTGGGAGTGAAGAGGGGGGAGGAGGGGAAGTAGCTGAATTTGTGGGAAATTGGAGGGTGATCTTGTGGATTTTGTTATGGAAATAAAGATATTTGATAGTCTACATCCTTGACCTGGATTCCCCATATGTCCTGGCTCATTTGAATACACTCTGCCAACAGTTTGACAGCGCAAATAATAGTGGGGAAAGAGGACCCCTGCCTAGTTCTCCTACACAACCCAAAAAATGTAGTATATCCCCCATTTACCTTAACACAAGCCTTAGGATGGGCATATAAAGCTTGTATCCACACCCAAAATCCTTTCCTGAAACCCATTTTCCCCAAGTACTTTGAACATAAATGCCCATGAAACCTGGTCAAAAGCTTTCTCTGTGTCAATTGTTAACAGTAATGCAGGCTCCTTATGGCTATTGGCAAGCCAGATTAAGTTCAGAATTTTTCTAACATTATCCATCATTTGATGCCCAGGTATAAAACCTGCCTGATCCACATGAATCAGACCTACCACCGAACTATGTTGGTCTGCCAGGATCTTGGAAAGCAGTTTAACGTCCACATTTAAAAGGGAAATTGGTTGATAGGACTCACATAGATCAAGATCTTTGCCCTTCTTAGGGATTAAGCTAATACCACCCCAGTCCATAGTATCAGCTAAATTCCCTTCCTCAGTGGGTGCATTAAAGACTCTCATCAAAGGTTCACACAGAAGCTCCTAAAATTCTTTATAAAAATAAGCTGAGGAGCCATCCAGGCCAGAAGCCTTGTCAGCTTTGAGTTCCTCAATTGCCCTTAGTACTTCCTCTTGAGAGATAAGTTGATCTAGATCCAAAGCTGCCTCCCTCTCCAACGTCTGCAGTGAGATCAACTCCAAGGAACTATCAATATCCCTATCCAGAATCGAAGGTCAAGCTTTATATAAACTCTCATAAAAGTGGGCAAAAGCAGACTCAATATCTACAGTAGGTCCTTCATTAAGATCCTCCCTTGGACATCACAGACTGAGGTAATGTGGGCACGACATCAGTGTTGTCTAAGCTGATGAGCAAATAGCTTCCCTGCTCTGTTACCCATCTCAAAATGTTCTTGTTGGGCTAATATTAAATCATGCCCGATTCCTGCCATCTCCAAGCCATTCAGTCGCTCTCTAGTCTCTAACACTGCCCCTCAATACACCCCCCCCCCCCCACCCAATCCAGTTTCAGGCATCTGCCAGGCTCTTCAATTGTGCCTGCAACCAGTTTTACTCTGCCTCCTTTTCCCTTTTGAACTGAGCCCTCCACTTAGTAACATAGTAAATGACAGCAGATAAAGACCAGTATGGTCCGTCTAGTCTGCTCAATAAAATGGTAGGAGTAGGTGCACCTGCCACTCTGTGCAGGCCACCCCCATTTGTTGAGAAATTAGATGTTTCAGTTTGTTTTGATTTTATCCTGTTACTGTAAAGGGATCCACTGTGTCTGTCCCATGCCATTTTGAATTCCGTCACTGTGTTTGTCCCCACCACTTCCATCGGGAGGGCATTCCAAGCATCCATCACCCTTTCTGTGAGAAAGTATTTCCTGACATTGCCTTTCAATTTACCACCTTGCAGCTTCATGTTATGCCCTCTGGTTTTACAGCTTCCCCGTCTTTGGAAGAGGTTTGTTTGTTCATTATTTCTCTTTAAGTATTTAAAGGTCTGAATCATTTCTCCCCTGTCCCTCCTCTCCTCCAGAGTGTACATATTTAGGTCTTCAAGTCTCTTCTCATAAGGCTTCTGATGCAGGCTCCAAATCATTTTGGTCACCTTCCTCTAAACAGTTTCCATTCTTTTTGCATCCTTTGCAAGATATGGTCTCCAAAACTGAACACAGTATTCCAAGTGAGGCCTCACCAGTGACTTATACAGTGGCATTAGTACCTCTTCCTTTCTGCTGGTAATTCCTCTTTGTATGCAGCCCAACATTCTCCTGGCTTTTGCCACCGCTTTGTCGCACTGTTTTGCCACCTTGAGATCTACAGAAATAATCACACCAAGGTCTTTCTCCTGATCCATGCATTACAACCTCTCGCCCCCTATTGCGTACATTTCCCTTGGATTTCTGCCGCACTTACTTAATTCCTTCCATACCATAGCCTTATACCCATCCCAAATAACTCCCCATGAAAAATCTCCATGAACATTAAACTCAAAATACTCTTTTGTCACCCTCTCCACCTCCATCACCATTTCAATGTCCAACAAGGCCTCATTCAACTTCCAGAACTTAGTCCCCCTCACTCCCCCTACAATCCACACAGGGCATGATCAGACCAGGTGATTGACTCTATTTATGCCTCTTTTACCCTCCCACCAAGGTCCTTCCCCACCAAAATATCCACCAGGAGTATGAGCCATGTAGAGCAGAGAAACATGTATATTTATTTAGCTAGGCTTATATACTGCTTTTCTATGAGCATACAAAGCAGTGTACATTCAGGTACTATATATTTCCCTTGTCCACAAAGGGTTCACAATCTATGTTTTTGTACCTGAGGCAATGGAGAGTTTAGTGACTTGCCCAAGGCCACAAGGAGCACCTGTAGGACTAGAAACCCCAGTCCTTTTGGCTCAAGGTTGCTGTCCTCAAATGGGATTTGAACCCCTTGCCCTAACCACTAGGCCACTCCACCCTCCATGCCCCTAACTTCAGCAACAGCACACATCTTCCACCCCTTGATCCCTAACAAAATCATTAAACATCTGAGGTGGATATGAAGGCCCCTGTCTTTTAAACTGCTGGACCGCTGAGTTTCTAAAGGCAATAATAAGCATTTCCTGTTTCTTACGAGAAACAGGAAATGCTTGTTACTGCTGGACCGCTAAGTTTATTTTTTTTTATTTAACAGGTTTTTTTTATACTGCTTTATCATTTCAATCAAAGCGGTTTACATTGTAACTTAAACTTGGTAAACGTACATTAAACATGGACATTGATAACTTGGATTCTTTTGAGCAATGGAGGGTTAAGTGCCCAAGGCCACAAGGAATTCTAGTGGGAATCAAACTCTGGTCTCTTGGTTCCCAAGCCAGTGCTCTAACCACTAGGTTCTTACGAGAAACAGGAAATGCGTATTACTGCTGGACCATGGAGTTTCTAAAGGCATTAATAAGCATTTCCTGTTTCTTACAAGAAAGAGGAAATGCTTGTTACTGCTGGAAACACAGCAGTCCAGCAGTTTAAAAGATAGCAGAGCTGCGGGAACAGAGAAATGTTCCCACTGCTACTTTCTTTTCTGAAGCGGTGGGTGGCAGAGGGCTAGCGACCGCTCCCTGCCGCCGGCACCCTCCTGCCGTGTTTACCTGGCTTACTGAGTAGCGCTGGCCCTGGTCAGTTTGGAGGAGGAGAGAAGATTTGCCGTTTCCTCTTCAATGATTTCAGAAAAGGAAGAAAGGGTGCCTGAAGGTGAGGGAAGGATTTGGGATTGAAGAGGGGGAAGATGAGGTGGAGGTGACCCTGCAGAGAATTCAAGGCTAATCTTATGGACTTTGTCATGAAAGTAGTCAGTCAAGGTCTGGGCAGACAGTGAAGTAGGGATTGGGGGAGGGAGGGACCTTGAGGAGAGAGTTTAGCGAAGCAAAGAGATGGCGAGGGTTAGAGGCAAGAGAGTTAGTCAGATTGACATAGTACTCTTGCTTGGCAAGTGCTATGGCCGACTGGAAGGAGGTTAGCATGAATTTGAAATGTAGGTAGTCAGCAAGGGTACTTGATTTAAGCCAAAGGTGCTCAGCTGAGCGGGCACAGGAACATAGGGAGCGGGTGAGATGGGGAAAAAGGGGATAGTGAAGTTTTTAATTGACTTTTCTACACACATAAAAGGCCATATGCTGGATCTTGTCATGTGTTCTGATCAGTTTAGACAATTCCCTGGTCAGATCATTATTTTTGTTCTTTTATTTTATTTCTTTTAACATTGAGGGTATGAAGAAGCAAGTTTGTGGAGAGGAGGAAATAGTAGTAAGATTGATTAGGGAAATGAATGTAAAGAATTTTCAAAATCATTTGAATCAAGGCTTGAAGTTGCAGGAAGATAGTAGTTTAGAACAGAAGTTAGATCATTGAAAAGATGTATTCACTAATGCACTGGAAACAGTACTTCCCAAGGTTAGAAAAAAGAGGAGGAGAGGTAGAAATTACTCTTTCCTTTTTCTGAAGAAGCCAAACAACTAAGATTAGAGGTCAGAGGTTAAAAGGGAAATGGCGTAAACAGTAAAGAGATGATATTAAACAGCTGTGGAAAGATAAATTTAAGAACTATAGGCAGGTTTTATGGCGATTAAAAAGAGATTATTTTACTAAATGGATTCTGGAGGCAAAAGATGAAAACAGAGAAGTATTTTCTATTGTGAGAGTTCCCTAAATCAAATAGTGTCAAAATTAACGGGTAATGAATTAGTTCAGTTTTTTGTGTGGATAAAACTGAGAATATTCAAAGAGTTTAAGATGGTGTTAGTATCTGAAGTGAAGGATGTGTTGATGGAAAAAAAAGATTAATCTGTTGGAGTTTTATGTTCCCGCAGTTGATCATCTGCGGAAGTTAATTAGGCAGTTTATTTTCGGATGCAGTGCTGTTGATCCTTTCCAGCACAGCTTTTGAGAACCAGAATTTTGTTTTTTGTATCTTCGCACGATGATAGCTCAGCCTTTACAGAAGGGTGTCTTTCCATCAAAGTTGAAACAGGCCTTTATTTGACCTATCTATCTTTGCCGATAGATGTGAAACGTTATGGACCAGTGTCCAATTTGCCTTTTGTTGCAAAGATTTTGGAATCCATAGTGACCTCTCAGTTTTAGGGGTATATGGAAGAGATTAGGGCAGGGGTCTCCAACTCAAGTCCTGGAGGGCACCAAACCAGTCAGGTTTTTGGGATATCCCTAATGAATATGCATGAGGTATATTTGCATGCATTGCCCCCATTGTATTCAAATTTATCACATGCACATTCATTAGGGATATCCTGAAAACCTGAATGGTTTGGTGCCCTCTAGGACTGGAGTTGGAGACTCCTGGATTAGAGGGTTAGATGAATGCCATTTGGGATTTAGGGCCACATTTAGCACTGAAACCATTGTAGTGGCCTTATTGGATGAGATGCAGAGATGGAGAGATTCTGGAGGCTGTGGATTTTTGGTCTTGTTAGTATCAAAGGCTATTGAAAGATCTATTTCATACTCTTTGCTTGTAGCCAGGCTGCGTTCATTGGGAGTACAGGGGTTGGCTTTAAAATGGTGTGAGTCTTTGTTGACTAATGGATCATTTAGAGTAGAATTTAATGGGAAAGAGGCTGATTCTGTACTGGCCGTCCAGCCCCTGTATGAGCCGATCAGAATCGAGATGTACAGAGGTAGATCCAATTCTGATCCTGCAGGGCATGCCTGCAGGATCAGAATTGTGTCTACGGCCTGGACGTGTAGGCCGGGCCCCGATTCTGATTGGCCGCATGCCCAGCCTACATACCCAGCTAACTCAGCCAGGCTCCTGAATGGAGCCTCAGTGCCATGGCATCCCAGCTCCATTTAGGAGCTGGGATCCCCAGCCGACAGCGACACCATCCTTTCCCCACAGCTCAACCCCCGATCTGGCCTCCCATTGCCAGGGTCGGACTGCGGGGATACCCCTGCACCCCCTCACCTTCTGTCTCTGCCCAGTGCTCTGGTCCCCCGATGTCCAGGGTGATTCATTCCATCTCCAAGGTGGAATAAGTCCCCTGTCTCTGTGGCTGATCTTGGACATATAGGTCTGATCTCAGAATTGGCCCTGTACGTCTGGGGTTGCTCTCCGCCCACCGCTCACCCTCGCTCCGCCTCTGTTCCACCTCCTCTCTCCCACGAACAGAGCTCCCTGTACAAATTGCCTGTTCATACGGGGAGCTCTGTCCCCAGCAGGCTGTCTGGCCATTAAGTGTGTCTGGACATCCGGATCGGATGTCCAGACCTGCTAAATGGAGTTCTAAATGACCCCCAAAATGTCTGAAATATTTTCTTGTACAACAGGGGTATCTCAAGGGTTGCCTTTATCTCCTTTATTATTATTTAACATCTGTTTTAGTCCTTTAGCTCAATATATTAGGAAATTTGGATTTCCCTCGTATATTTACACAGACAATGTTCAATTTGTTATACCAATGAAGAGTTCTTATCAGGTCTTGGTAGATCAATAAAGTTCCAGACTTTCTGCTTTATGGGACTGGCCACAGAAAATAATTTAAGTTTGAACCTGGGAAAAACCGAGGTTTTATGGGTGGAAAGATAGTGATTCCAGATGATACCAAATTTATCCAGCTTTTGGGACAGAAAGTTGAGATATCTTCAAAAGTACATACCTTGGGGGTCATTATTGATTCTAATTTGACTCTTGAGTCATATGTACAATATATTCAAACTGTTTCCATGTGGTTGTCTGCGAGTGCCCCATTTTGGGCTCCTGTATGTTTGTTTATTCATTAAATTTGATTGCATGCCGTTAAGGATTTATCCTTCTGTCAAAGGAGAATCCCCCATTACAGATATGCAAATGTGCTTTCTCCATCAACTCAAGTAGAGAATCTCATAGCTGAATACTGTCCTATTTTCATTTGATTTTTGGATTCTTATGGAAACACAGTTGATGGCATATTTTAGAAAGGCCATTTAGGTACAATCTGCGATGTCAAAGCAAAACATCTGAAATTCCATGAGAGAGGTAGCAATGAAGGAGGGCACATGTAAGAACTGTCTAAAATCGGCCCATCTCCACCCTAAAAAATAAATATTTCTGGCAAAAGAAAAAGAAATGGGTATGTGTAAAATAATGGGTCAGACACGTGCATGTTGTCAACCAACTTCAGAAATGTGCTCTTGTCAGATATGAACAGCAGCAAGTCTGGGAACATAGAAGAGTCCATAATACTATTTCAGGACAAGCACATTTCCCTCTCACCATATACACATGGGTCCTGTTTCTACATCCCGGCCTTCCATTTTGCAAACGGAGACATGCTGCAGGGTGGTAGCTAGGAAAAGGGTGCCTCTATTTACCAGCATGCTTTCTTGAAGGAGCAAAAATTATTGGGGGAGGGAGAGGGAAATCTCCTTTTCTTTGTACAGTTGTTAGGTTACTGGAACAAGCACTTTTCAGATGGCTATTCATACCTAGGAACAGGTATATACATGGACATTTCCACTGCCAGGTTGAAATTGAACATGACCAAAGCTTAGCTCCTTATTTTTCCCCCCTAAACCCACCTCCCCCTTCCTCCCTTCTCTATTCCTGTGGCTAACACTACAATCCTCTCTGTTTCCTCTGCTCGCAACCTTGGAGTCATCTTCTCTCTTTCTCTGCACACATCCAACAGACAGCTAAAACCAGTCACTTCTTACTTTATAACATCAGCAAAATTCATTCCTTCCTTTCTACACACACTACTAAGACCCTTATCCACTCTCTAGTCACCTCCTGTCTTGATTATTGTAACCTCCTCCTCACTGGTCTCCCCCTGAATCATCTCTCCCCCCTTCAATCTGTTCAAAACTGATCTGCACAGCTTATCTTCTGCCAGTGTCACTAGGCTCATGTCACCCCTCTGATCAAGACACTTCACTGGCTCCCTATCTGTTTCCACATCCAGTTGAAACTTCTACTAACCTACAACTGCATTCTCCAGGACCAAGCAGGAAGTCAGTCCTCACATATGGGTGACATCGACGCCGATGGAGCCCTTGCGGAGCATTTCCCCAGCTTTCTATGAAAGCCTTTGGGAATGCAGGCACGCATGCGCTGTCCCCTTCCCATCTTGCTCAGTCTCTCTTTTTCCGTGAAGCCCGTCGGACGTGTGTCCTAGGCCGCCCGGAAAATAGTTGGATTTTTTCGTGATTCCTTCGCTATTTTTTCTCCGGTTCGATGCCGGTTCCCCTCCCGCCGGGTTCAGTACACCAGTATCGAGCCCGATCTTATTTTTTCGGTTTTTGCCCTTCGTGGCTGGCGTTCACGCCCTTTTTTCTTTTTCCCTGGAAGGCTGGTCCTTTGACATCGCGGGGACTCTTTTTTCCCCAATGGCTTCCAGTGGTTTCAAGAAGTGTGATCGGTGCAAGAAACTAATGTCTCTCACCGACACACACGACTGCTGCCTTCGGTGCCTGGGTCCTGACCACGATACTAAGATCTGTGGACCATGTGGAAAGATGTCCTCCAAGGCGCTTCGAAGTCGTCAGCACCAAAAGGAAAGGCTTTTCTCCGACTCGGCCTCTGGCCGGGCCCGAACCTCGTCTGAGGCCTCGACATCTCGGGAATCTGATCCAGAGCACCGTCGGGGCTCCTCGGACAGGGGGTCCCCCGACCGGGAACGAAAGAGGAAGAAGCGGCTTGCGAGGGTGACGTCGGAGGAGGTCCCTGGCTCATCGAGAGCGAGGTCTTAGATCCCCGACCGCCGCCCCGGGCCCGTGGAACAGGAGAACCCTCCAAAAGTACCTCGTGTGGAGCCGGAGTCTGCTGGACACGTAAGTCCCGTAGTCCTCGTGGACTCTCCTCCCAGAGAGCTGACGTCGGGCCCGGCGCTGCCGGGGCCCGAGTCGGTGGCTGCTGAGTCTCCTGAGCTGGGTCTCAGGCTGACAGCCTTGGAGTGCAGATTGTCTGCCTTCATGGAACAGCAGCGGGTGCTGATGGCCAGCCTATCTGGTGCATCTGCCCCGACCACCAGGACATCAATATCGAAGTCGACCCCGGAGACCGAGCCGATACTCGAGACCATGAAGGCTCGAGGTCGACCTTAGTCGCGATCTCCCTCGACCTCCCGTTCGGGACCGAGGGCATTGATGCCGGTGCCTTGGGCGTCGGGGCGGGTGCTCACAGGCCCCGTGCGGTCGGACCCCGATTCCTCATCGGATGAGTCCGCCTGGGAGACGGAGGACGAGGAGTCCCCCGACACCTTCCGGACTCGGTGCGTCCCATCCGACTCACCGCAGTCTGAGCCCCGGAGTTGATCCCCCCCAGAGGATACTTGGAGTTCGTCCGGGATATGGCCACTGCATTGGCTATCCCTGCTGACCCTGAGGAGGAGCCGAGGAGCTCGAGGCCCTGCAATATGACTCTCCTCCGAAGGAGGCCTTTACTGTTCTGGTTCCTCCGATGCTGGAACGGCTCCTCTTCCGGATGTGGGAGGCACCGGCCTCGGCGCCGGTTCTGAGCAAGCGGGTCGATTCCATTTATCGACTCCGAAAGAGCCCTGGGTTTCAGAAGGCGCAGCTACCACACCATTCCTTGGTGGTGGAATCGACCATCCATCGTCTGAAAAGTCAGAAAATGCACTCCGCGGTGCCCCCTGGCAGGGAGGCCTGGAACCTGGATGGTTTTGGTAGAAAGTGCTTCCAGGTCTCGATGCTTGCTTGCCGTGTCCAGTCTTACCAGCTGTACATGGGCATGTAGTTGCGGGACCTGGCCAAGGAGCTGGCCGGGTTCTCTGCTGGTCTCTCCGGGGAACCCTTGCAGAGGTTCAAGTCCTTGTCCTCGGGGATACGGGAATGCTCCAAGTTTATGTCCCGCGCTGCCTACGATGGCTTCGAGGCTTCGGCCCGTGTTGCGGCAGCCGGCATCGTGGCCTGATGCCAGGCGTGGTTGCAGTCATCGGACCTCGAGCCATGGGTCCAGGACAAGTTGGTCGATGTCCCTTGCCAAGGTGAGAAACCTTTTGGCAAGCCCATGACCGAGAAGGCCGCACAGCTCGAAACCGAGCACCTCACGAGGACAAGGCTGTCTAGAAAGACTTCTGCCCCTTCTCACAAGAAGAAGGGCTCGGGTAAAAAGCCCTTTTACCCGAGGAAGGGCACTGCCTACAAACAGTACCCACAGTACCAGGTCTCCCAGGCTCCCCCACAGGGTCAGCAGGCCAAGGGGCAGGGTAATGGGCCCCGTAGGCAGAGGACCCCCAAGCCTCAGGCCCCTGCTCCCACTCAGCAGGGTGGGGGTTCTTGACTGGGCATAGCCTCTCCGTCCCTGCTCTCCCAACCCTGCACAGGAGGTCGACTTTCCCTGTTTGCCCACAGGTGGCCACTCATCACTGGAGACAGTTGGGTGCTAAGCATCGTCCACAAGGGCTATATGCTACACTTCCAACAGCTGCCTCCTCCATACTTTCCAGGGGAGCCTCCAAGTCCTCCCCTGCACACAGATCTTCTCCTTTAGGAGCTCCAGGGTCTGTTGCGAGACAAGGCAGTGGAGCCTGTGCCTCCCCACCTCCAAGGTCAAGGGTTCTACTCCAGGTACTTTCTCGTACCCAAAAGAACCGGTGGCCTCCGGCCTATTCTCAACCTCAGAAATCTCAACAAGTTCCTAGAAAAAGAAAAATTCAAGATGCTTACTCTTGGAACACTGCTGCCCTACCTCCAGCAGGGAGATTGGCTATGCTCCTTAGATTTAAAGGATGCGTACACTCACATCCTCATTCATCCAGACCACAGAAAGTACCTCAGGTTCATTGTGGGAGGAAACCATTATCAGTACAGAGTACTACCTTTTGGCCTCACCTCCGCTCCCAGGGTCTTTACCAAATGCCTGGCAGTGGTGGCGTCCTACCTGAGAAATCAGGGTATCTTTGTCGTCCCCTATCTGGACGACTGGCTCATCAGGGGTCAGACGTGCCAGGAGGCCAGACAAGCCACCCTCCGAACTATTGCTCTTCTTCAAAACCTGGGTTTTGTCATAAACTTCGCAAAGTCCACTTTGCTCCCCTCCCAGAAATTGGAGTTCATAGGGGCAAGGCTGGACTCTCTGCTGGCAAAGGCATTCTTGACAGAAGACAGAGCCCAAAGACTGATAAACTTGGCAAACGAGTTTCTCAGCAGGTCACTGGTCTCCGCCAGACTCTGCCTGAGGCTTCCCCAATGCCCGGCTCCATATGAGGCCTACACAGTAGTGCCTCCGAACCCTGTGGACACAGGCCACAGGCAGCCTCAGAGACAGAGTAAGGGTGTCCAGACAATTTCTGAACTCCCTCCGCTGGTGGCTGCACCCACCCAATCTACTGCAAGGGGTGCCTTTTCAGATTCCTGGGTTCACAGTGGTGTTGACCATGGATGCCTCCCTGCAAGGCTGGGGGGCTCATTGTCTGGGCAAGTGCACCCAGGGCCTGTGGTCTCCCTGGGAAGCCACACATAAGAACATAAGAACATAAGATATGCCATACTGGGTCAGACCAAGGTCCATCAAGCCCAGTATTCTGTTTCCAACAGTGGCCAATCTAGGTCATATGTACCTAGCAGTTTCCCCAAGAGACAAGTTCCACAATGCTTGTACTGGGTCAAGCATTGATATCTTCGGTCACTTCTTAATAATGGTTTATGGACCTTTCCTCCAGGAACTTGTCCAAACCTTTTTTAAACCCAGCTACACTAACAGCCTTTACTACATCCTCCGGTAACAAATTCCAGAGTTTGATTACACGTTGAGTGAAAAAATATTTTCTTTTATTAGTCTTAAATAGTTTACCCTGTAGCTTCATTGCATGTCCCCTAGTCTTTCTATATTCTGATAACGTAAACAATCGATCTACGTTTACCCGTTCCACTCCGTTCATTAATTTATAGACTTCTATCATATCTCCCCTCAGCCGTCTCTTTTCCAGGTTAAAGAGCCCTAACCTTTTTAGTCTTTCTTCATAGGAGTATCCTTCCATCCCCTTTACCATTTTGGTGGCTCTTCTCTGAACCTTTTCTAAAATCGCTATATCCTTTTTAAGATACGGCGACCAGAATTGCACACAATATTCAAGGTGCGGTCTCACCATGGAACGATATAGAGGCATTATAATATCTTTTGTTTTATTTTCCATTCCTTTCCTTATCATACCTAGCATTCTATTTGCTCTCTTGGCCGCCGCTGCACACTGGGCAGAGGGTTTTAACATGGTATCCACAATGACGCCTAAATCTTTTTCCTGGGTGGTGGTTCCTAATGTGGAACCTTGCATCGTGTAACCATAGTTTGGGTTGTTCTTCCCTAGGTGCATAACCTTGCACTTGTCCACATTAAATTTCATCTGCCATTTTGATGCCCAGTCTTCCAATTTATCAAGATCCTCTTGCAATTTTTCACAATCCTCTTGGGTTTTAACAACTTTAAATAGTTTTGTGTCATCTGCAAATTTGATAACCTCACTCGTTATTCCACTTTCCAGGTCATTTATGAATATGTCAAAAAGCAGCAGACCCAGAACAGATCCCTGGGGTACACCACTATTCACCTTTCTCCATAGGGAAAATTAGCCATTTAGCCCTACCCTCTGCTTTCTATCTTTTAACCAGTTCCTGATCCACAATAGTACACTGCCTCCTATCCCATGACTCTTTAGTTTTGCCAAACGTCTCTGATGAGGGACCTTGTCAAAGGCTTTCTGAAAGTCCAGATACACAATATCAACCGACTCACCTTTGTCCACCTGTTTATTCACTCCTTCAAAAAAACATAACAGATTAGTAAGACAAGATCTTCCTTGTCTAAAGCCATGTTGGCTGTCTCCCATTAGGTTGTGACTATCTACATGCTGAGTAATTTTATTCTTTATGATGGTTTCTACCATTTTTCCCGGTACTGACGTCAGGCTCACCGGTCTGTAGTTTCCCGGATCACCCCTGGAACCCTTTTTAAAAATTGGTGTTACATTGGCGATCCTCCAATCTTCAGGTATTAGAGATGATTTTAATGATAGTTCACAGATTACTGATAGCAGGTCTGCAATCTCATATTTCAGTTCTTTCAACACCCTTGGATGTATACCATCCGGCCCAGGTGATTTGCTACTCTTCAGTTTATCTAATAGTTGTAAGACATCTTCCCGATGTATCGATATTTCCTTCAATTCTTCCGCACCTTTAAATACCACTTCAGTCATGGGTAGCATCCCTACATCTTCCTCAGTAAAGACCGAAGCAAAGAATTCATTCAGTCTCTCCGCTATCGCCTTGTCGCCTCTTAGTGCTCCTTTAACCCCTTTATCATCTAATGGACCAACTGACTCTCTCACAAGTTTTTTGCTACGAATGTACTTGAAAAGGTCTTTATTTCGCGTTTTTGCTTCCGCAGCAAGCTTCTTCTCAAATTCTCTCTTTGCCTGCCTTATCAATGCCTTGCATTTGACTTGCCAGTGCTTGTGCTGTTTCCAGGTTTCGTCGTTTGATCAATCTACTGGAACTCAGGGCTATTTGTTTGGCACTCAAGACTTTCTCTCAAACACTGGCTCATCAGTCTGTCCTGGTTCAAACAGACAACCAAGTAGCCATGTTTTATGTGAACAAGCAGGGCGGAACTGGGTCCAGGCTCCTTTGTCAGGAGGCACAGGATCTTTGCTTGTTTGCTCTCAGGCACTACATGCTCCTCAAGGCTGTGTACCTACCTGGCCAGGACAACTACCTGGCAGACAGGTTGAGCAGGATTCTGCAGCCCCACGAATGGCAGCTCCATCCCTTAGTGCTTCAGAAGATATTCCTGAAATGGGGACTTCCAACCATAGATCTGTTTGCCAGTCCATCGAACAAACAACTGCCAAGGTTCTGCTCCAGGCAACCGCATCCTCTGCGGCTGGCAGCAGATGCTTTTCTGATTTCCTGGTCCCAGGGCCTCCTGTATGTGTTTCCTCCCACGCCCCTGGTGGCCCGAACCCTGTTCAAAATTCTTCAGGACAAGGCCTCGGTCCTGCTGGTAGCTCCCAGAAGGCCGAGACAACCTTGGTTTCCACTTCTGCTTCAGCTGGCAGTAAATCCCCCACTGCCTCTGGGATTGCAACCCGACCTTCTTTCTCAGGATCAGGGTTCCCTTCTGCACCCAAATCTCAGAGCTCTCAATTTGATGGCATGGAGGCTGAAAGGGTAGTTTTGGCTCCCTGGGGCCTACCTCAGGAAGTTGAGGAGGTTGTCCTAGCCTCTAGGAAGCAGTCCACTAGAAAAACCTATGCCGTGAAATGGAAAAGGTTTTCTGTGTGGTGTCAGCTGCGTACAGAGGATCCTTTCTCCTGTGCTGTACCAGTAGTGCTTCAGTACCTGCTGCACTTATCCAATCAGGGACTTAAGTCCAATTCTGTTCGGGTCCACCTCTCAGATCTAGCAGCTCACCATTCACTGGTGGAGGGACATTCTTTGTCTGTTCACCCCTTGGTGTCCAGATTTCTTAGAGGCTTGCTCTTGCTGAAGCCTCCAATCCGTCCTCCAGCTCCTGAGTGGGAGTTGAATGTGGTCTTGCAGCAACTGACTCGCCGATGGCTATTTGTCCTCTCCGCTTCCTGTCCTGGAAGACACTCTTCTTGGTAGCCCTAACCTCGGCCAGGAGAGTGAGTGAGCTTCAGGCCCTGGTCTGTGACAGGCCTTACACACGCTTCTATAGGAACCGGTAGTCCTTAGGACTCATCCAAAGTTCCTCCCTAAGGTTGTCTCCTCTTTCCACCTCAACCAGGAGGTGGTTCTCCTGACATTCTTCCCTAGGCCTCATGCAAGCCAGGCTGAAGCAGTTCTGCATACCCTGGACTGTAGGAGGGCCTTATCCTTCTACCTTGACCGTACGCAGGGGCATAGAAGGGCTACTCAGCTCTTCATATCTTTTGACCCTAATAATTTGGGGTTAGCTGTGTCCAAGCGTACCTTGTCCATCTGGGTGGCTGACTGTATCACCTGGGCTTACAGGGTGGCTGACCTTCCTTTGCAGGGTCGGGTCACGGCCCATCGTGTCAGGGAAATGGCTTCCTCAGTGGCTCACCTCCGCTCTGTACCTTTGGTAGACATCTGCAGGGCTGCAACTTGGTCTTCAAGCCAGACTTTTGCGGCCCATTACTGTCTGGAGAAGGAGTCCCATAGGGACAGTGCTTTTGGCCAGGCAGTACTCCGCAATCTCTTTGAGGTTTAGGCAACTCCTGCCCTCCAGCCCTCCGTTGGGCTACCGGTGGAGGCCCTTTCAGTGAAAAGCCTTTCTTTGATGCTGGGACTAGAGGGAGTTCTCTTGTTCAGCCTGGGTTCCTGGTAGCCCAGAGCTAGGGAGTCACCCATATGTGAGGACTGACTTCCTGCTTGGTCCTGGAGAAAGAGTAGTTACTCACCTGTAACAGGTGTTCTCCAGGAGCAGCAGGAATCAGTCCTCACAACCCTCCCTCCTCCCCTGGGAGTTGCAGTTGTACATAGTTTATTTTTACATTTTTGTGTGCTGTTTTTAGCTATGTCATTTGACTGAGCAAGATGGCACCTTTAGGCGGGAAGGGGACCGCGCATGCGTGCCTGCATTCCCAAAGGCTTTCATAGAAAGCTGGGGAAATGCTCCGCAAGGGCTCCATCGGCGTCGATGTCACCCATATGTGAGGACTGATTCCTGCTGCTCCTGGAGAACACCTGTTACAGGTGAGTAACTACTCTTTCATTCTGTGGCTCCTCACTAGCTTTCCTCTCATCTCACTCACCACCTCTCCTGAGGAACTCTGCTCCTCTGGCAGATCCCTTTTATCTGTGTCCTTCTCTACTACTACTAAATCCAGACTTCATTCCTCCTTGCTGATCCATATACCTGGAAAAGCTACCTGAGTCAGTATGTTGGGCTACTTCTCTATCCCTATTCAAATCCAGACTAAAAATCCATGTCTTTGAGGCTGCTTTTGGATCCTGATGCTCCTCACTGTTGTTCACTATTTGTGTACCTTACCATATTCTTGTCTTCAGTTTTGTGGTGTTTTTTCATCTTCATTAGATTGTAAGTGCTGATGAGCAGAGACTGTCTCTTACATCTGTATGTTAGGGGCCAAAGCCTGACTCAAAGATGAATTTTTAGCCTGGAGTTGAATTGAACTAGAGATATGGAGCCTGATGTACCAATTCAGGTAGTCTATTCTAGGCATATGGTGCAGCAAGGTGGAATGAACAGAATCTGGAGTTGGCTGTAGAAGAGAAGAGCATGGATAAAGTGTAGTTACTTATCTGTAGCAGGTGTTCTTTGTGAATAGCAGTAATAAGTTCTCATGTATGGGTGACATCACTGACAGAGCACTGCATGAAACGCTCCCCAGCTTTCGAAGGAAGCTTTCGGGAGATACACTGTGCATGCATGCCTCCCTCCCTTCCCACCTGCTGTCTCACTCTCCAGTATGATAACATAGCAGGAGCCAAAAAGGCAACTCCCTGGGGAGATGGGAGGGTTGCGAGGACTTATTCCTGCTGTTCATTGAGATCACCTGCTACAGGTGAGTAACTATGCTTTCTCCATGAACAAGCAGGAAATAAGTACTCATCTATGGGACTCCCAAGCTAAAGGCTACCGGAACCTGAGGAGATAAGCAGCTCTCGGGTAACGAGAACTAGAGAAGTCAGGAAGACCAGAGAAGTAGTCCTGCCAGGGGACTCATCTGATTCAGTATCCTCATCAGACATCGACCTAAGGGGATTTTGAGCAGGTAGCCTGGACGGACAGAAGGGCCAATGGGTAGGAGTTGACTAAGACCAAAAGAGATGCTGGAGTATGACCTGATCAAAATTAATGTTCCATCAGGAATTTTCATCCAGACAGTAGTGGGCTGCAAAGGTATGGACTGAAGACCACGTTGCAGCCCTGCAGATTTGCTCTGCAGACACAGAACAGAGGTTGGCCACTGATGCAGCCATTGCATGGATATTATGTGCTGGGACATTAACCCTCAAGGCTCAACCCAGCCAGAGGATATGCATGAGCAATGCAGTTCGCTAACCAGAGAGATAGAATATGTTTTGAGACAGTGATGCCCAGTCTATTGGGGTTGAAGGAGATGAACAGCTGGGTAGACTGACACTGTGCCTTCGTGTGCTCCAGATAGAAGACCAACACACGTTTACAGTTTAGTGTGTGCAAGGTCATTTCCCTGCAGTTCATGTGAGGCCAGGGAAAGAACATCGGAAGGACAATGGACTGGTTGAGGTGGAATGTGGAGACCACCTTTGACAGAAAGGGGGGGGGGGTGCACAGCACTGCTGATTTTGATAAAACCTGATATATGCAGGATGAGCAACCAAAGCTTGGTGCTCACTGACACGTCAGGCCAATGTGACAGTCACCAGGAAGAGGACCTTCCAGATCAAGAATTTCAGTGGGCACGAATCCAATGGCTCAAAGTGAGCCCACATCAGCTGGCCGAAGACTACATTGAGGTCCCAAGCAATGGTAGGGGGTTTGAGTGGAGGCTTCAAGAAGCAGGACCCTCATGTATCGGGCCACCAGAGGCAGGGCCAAAATGGGCTTCTCTTCACAGCCGCGATGGTAAGCCCAATAATGTTGAGGTGAACTCGCACTGAGTTAGACTTCAGTCCGGACTCAGAGAGGTGCAAGCAGCCTCTCTATGGGGCAGGAGAAAGGGTCCAATGTCCTATCCGCACACGAGATGGCAAACTGCCACCACTTGGGCTCATAGGCCTTGCGCATCGAGTCCTTGCGGGATGCCAGCGGGATGTTGGTAATTCCTTTGGGGAGATCAAGTTCAATGAGGGCTACCTTCTCAGCATCCATGCGTTGAGTGCCAGGGAGAGGATGTTGGGGTGCAGCAAGGAGCCACCCTCCTAAAAGATGAGGTTGGGTTGGAACCCAGGCAAAGAGGTTCCCTCAACGGGAGCTGCAGAGGAGACCATGGCTGCTGAGGCCAGTACAGGGCGACGAGAATCATGGAGCCCTGTTCAGCTTGGAGCTTCAGGAGAGTTTTTGCCACGTGGTATCAGGTGGCAGGCAGCCATGCCCATAGTTGCCACTACCAGTGGATTCTGAAGGCACACAGCAGGCCCTCCCCCCAGTGGAGAAGGAAAGCATCCCAGGCCAGGTGACTGCTGGCCGATCTCCAGGAGCAGAACTGGGCTACCTGGGTATTTTGCTCCATGGCGAAGAGATCCACCACTGGGGTGCCTCACTCCTGGAACATTTGGTCCCCCACCTTCCTCTTGAGTCCACTTGTGAGGTTGAAGCATCTGGCTGAGGCAATCTGCCACTCTGTTGAGCTCGCTGGGCAGATACGTCGCCCTGAGGTCCATGCTGTGAAGCAGTCCGAACTTCCAAAGGCAAACCGCCAACCAGCACAGGAAGTACGATCCTGTTCCCCCCTACTTGTTCACATAGAACATGACTACCTAGTTGTTTGTTTGAATCAGGACTACCTGATTCACCAGGTGTGCATGGAAGGCATGGAGGGCATTTGCTATGGCTCGAAGCTCGAGGAAGTTGATTTGATGGAGACTTTACTGCTTGGACCACAGTCCCTGGGTGCTGAGACCATCCAGGTGCGCACCCCAGCTGAGCTTGGATACGTCTATCATGAGTGTCTTGTGGGGGGCCGCTGGCTGGAACAGTAGACTCTGCAGCAGATTGTCCAGCTCAAGCCACCAAGCCAGTGACTGTGCCAAGTGTGCCAGTGGTACTGTCTCCATTATTCTGTCCTGCAGCCAGCCCGATGCTTGCCTCCACTGCATGCACAAGGCCCACTGAGCCTGTTGCATGGAGAGCCGGGCCAGAGGGGTGACATGCACCATGGCAGCCATGTGCCTTGGGGCTCTCAACAGCTTGCAGGCCATGATGTGGTGCTGGCATTGCAACACGCCCATCACCTAGATGAGGCACTGCAGGCGGTCTGCTGGCAGAAAGGCCCATGTCTGAGTGGTATCAAGGAGGGCCCTTATGAACTCTAGCTGCTGCGTTGGATGGAGGTGAGACTTTGGGTAGTTGACAATGAAGCCGAGGCTCTCAAGCACCTGAATCATAAGTGCAGCAGACTGCCATATACCAGCCAGTATGGGAGCCTTGATTAGCCAGTTGTCCAGGTACGGGAAGACAAAGATCCCCCGGGTTTGGAGGAAGCTGCCTATGACCATCAGACACTTCGTGAAGACCCAGAGGGCTGTGGTCAGCCCGAAGGGAAGCACATGGTACTGATAGTGCTGGCCGCTCAGCATGAAGCAAAGGTATTGTCTGTGTTGCAGGTGGATCGGAATATGCGTATACGTATCTTTCAGATCCAAGGAGCATAGCCAATCGTCCTGTATGAGGTACAGGAGCAGCATCCCTAATGAGACCATTTTGAACTTTTCGTATACTAGGAACAAGTTGAGGTTTCACAGGTCCAGAACTGGATGGAACCCGCTGGTCTTTTTGGGAACCAAGAAGTACCTGGAATAGAAGCTCTGCCTGATCTGGGCTGGGGAGACCGGCTTGATGGCAAGATCAGACAGCAGAGTCTTGACCTCAGTCTGTAGCAAGCTCTAGGTGCGCGGGGTCCATTGGGTACTCCCTGGGGTCGTATGGAGGTGGCAACTGGGTGAAATGCAGCTGATAACCGCTTTGGACAATTTGCAGCACGTAGGTGTCTGAGGTGATGAAAGGCCACTGGTGGGTGTAAGAAACATAACTTTTACACAATAACAGACTTCTCAGTGATGCAGAGTTAGTTTAATTAATCACTTTCTTGCAAGGAAGGGTTGAATGCTTCAGTGAGCATTTCACAAAGATCCTCTGTTTCACAGTTCTTTTATAGTAGATTATGTACTCGCCCTCTTTTCAGCATGTCCATAATTCATTGGATAATATTATACACCTGTATCAGGCTACATGTTATTAGCCATGTAGTCTCTCTTCCCAGAATGCAGATATACAGTAAAGGAAGTCAGAAAATCATTACATATACACCTGTATCAGGCTACATGTTATTAGTCACGTAGTCTCTCTTCCCAGGATGCATACAGTAAAGGTGAATCAGCTTTGTACCTCTGCACCTGTGACAAGCTACGTATTATTAGCCATTTGCCATTTCTTTCCAGGATGCAGACATACAAAATTATATTACAGAATGGTGAATGAATGGAATACAAGCATTATATTACATTATAAAAATAACATATCATTTGTTTATATCAAACCCCTCCCTCTTTCTTTTTAAAGTTTGCTTGTTACTTTTTACATTTACTCTACAGTTCCATAAGAAGCTTCTAATTTAGATAACATCCTTCCTAACTCTTTCTCTTCCCTTTTATCGTCCATTATTAACATTGCACCTTTGTGCACTGGAAACGATACTATAATTTGTTTAGTGCTTACCGTTTCTATCAATCTTTGAGTTAACCCTCCTATACACGGTATTATGCAACACCCCACCGTAATTAATACTCCAGTTACAACAAGCACAGAAGTAAATATAGATACTACCACCCCTTTCCATTTCTCAAACCATGACCCCAACCATCCAGTGAGAGAGGTATCCGTACCTGAATTTTCTGCCAATTCCTCTGCCAAGGTAGTTAGTCCTCACAGGGCTTTAGTGATAGCACCATCAGGGGCCGTGTTATTGGGGATGAACATACAAAATCCCCCCCCCCCCCTTATCACTCATGCCCCCTTTTTCAGCTGCCATTATATCTAAAATCATTCGGTTCTCCCAGGCCATTCTGCTAGTGGCGTCCAATTGTTCTGCGATCCCCTTTATTGCATCCCGGATATAATTGATAAAATATATAATTTATCCAATCTACATTTTTGTTTATCCTGATTACCCCTAACAGGGATTCGAATCCAGCTGCAATCTGGTTTCGTGCTTTATACTCATCCGGAACTCCCCGAGAGACTCCTATTGCATCTATATATATCCTGTCATCAAATGAGGCTCCCAAGGTACTCTTCCTTTCCCTCTGTATTTGCCCCTTGTCCTGTTCTGTGAACACCAAGGTGAAAAGAACTGCCAATTGAACTATTTGCACATGTTCCCGACCATAGGGTAGGCAATGTTAGTCTCAACGTCCGCCCTCCACAGTACCACCACAGGTCTGCCCTATTGATTACCAGGTTGGAGTAATTCTTCTCTTCTCCTTCCATCCCTGCCAGGTTTAGGCTTAGAATGCAGATATTCAGTTCCCTCACTTCCCTCGTGTAGTTCTTCCCCCTCCTGGTGAGACAGGCGGAGTGATTTCCAAACACTGTTGAAAATGCGGGGAGAACTGGAGGGGGAAAGAGCAAATTCAATGACTTGCAACTTTCATTTCCCCAAACCGTTTTTCCTGATACAGAGATATGAGGCATCTTACTCCATCGGAATCTGTATCCCACCTCAAGGGTAAGGGCACAACCTGTGCAATGGGCTTCCCAGAGGCACATGCATAGCAATTGCTACTGTTGAGACTTCCTATGGTATATTTAACCCATTCCACCCAGGCGTTCACATCCCCATAATCCTTTTCCACCTCTAGAGTGTCCCTCAAATCTTTAATCTCCACTATTTTGACTGCATTAGGGTCCTTATTAGGTTCAAAAGATATGCTGGGGAGTGGTGTGGAGACCTGAGTCTGATTCTGGAGGGGTATTCTTATCCTCAATCTTCTCAGGGGATCTTCCCCATTAATGTCTATTCCTAGTCCATAGGTCCCATCCAGTGAGTCATACCTTCCAGAGAGGGTGACCACGATGGGGTTGCAACTTCCTGGGTTACATTGCTGAATGCTGTGTTTCTTTATCATTGTTATTTTCTTTTGAACTGGGTGCCTCTTCCCCTTTGGGGAGACCCAGCCTCCATCCTCGGTGGTCCACCAAACTCGTGATCACTTGTAACAGAGCATCCCATACACAAGTGTTTGAGCAGTCTCTGCACACATATACTTATGACTATTTCCCCACAACTTTTCGTAGTATCCCCTGTCACAACTTATCACTTGGCAGTGTAGGGATTATAAGGTTTAGGGATATGTTCCTGGTTCATAATCACTCAATGGCCTTTATTCTGTTCTGCTCTAATAAAAATATGTCAACCAAACTACTATACAGTGGGCAAGAAGAAGCAGGCCAGCATAAAGCCAGCATGAAATCATATAAATCTTTGCACTGCATATTACTGAGCTGGAAGGCCCAGAAATAGTTATGCAAGCACATACACAGGAAACCATGCAAAGAAGAATAAGCTGAGCCGTTAGCCCTGAAGACAGTAGATGGTTTTTTGACAGTTGGAGAGTATAAGCAAGACAGAGGCCTGAGGAATGTTGAAACAGGGACAGAAAGGTCAATGACAGGAAACAGAAGGAGGGAGGAGAGGGGGCCTCACAGAGGGATGTATTTGGAGACTGTATGCAATACACGGAAGCAAAAAATGTATATATGTAACATGACTATTATACTCGGGGGGAGGAGGAATTCTGATGTCTGATGACTGACAGAAACTCTCTTCCCCGCTGCCTGTATTTGTCCATCAGTTATCTAATAAACAGAGATTCTTATTGCACCTGTACTGACTTTTGGATCTGGACAATACAGGAAATTAGTGATAATTAGTAATCGGTCTCTTGTGAGTAACAAGGCCTCACAATTTTTGCCGAAACCTGGGATTGGGGTACGGGTGGGTCTTTATGACCAAGATACAAATTTAAAGATTGGATTCCCCTCAAGAAAGAAGAGGGAGGTACGTTCCCGGTGAGTAGTAGAGACCGGAGGAGAAGTGAGTGACGGATTCCCTAGGATGACGGCGGCTGTGACGATGGCGTCGTGAGTATAAGTATTTTTAACCACGCTTGGTAAGTGTTGTTTAATTTTTGTTTTTGTTATATGAATAAAGTGTAAGAATAATTTGCTGTTATAAACTGGGACTGAATGATAAGTGATTGAGACAGTACGTGTTGTCTGACACGAAGCTTGTGTGTGTTCTTGCTCACGGTTCCATACCTCCGCGAGGAGATTGGCTGGGCTTGAACGAAGCGAATTCTTGTTTGAAAGGTGTCCTGGACATTTCGTGCACTTCCTTCCTCTGTAAATAAAGAGGGTGGATATTGAGATCCTTAAATAAAAGGTTGCACGTAGGAATCATGTCTCTGTTTAGGAGAAAGAAAGATGGCAATCAGGACATAATGGTAAATCAAGTTTCCCCAGTGACGCCGGTCGAACGGATGATGAGAGATAATCCCTTATTAGGAAAAGAAATATTGAAAGTTTGCCTTAAATGGGCAAAATGGAGCGCTGCTCCTGGAACTCCTCTTGGCTGGCCACCGGAGGGGTCCTTTGATGGTCATTGTTTAGTAAAAATTAGGGATTATGTTTTATTTCATAAGACTGGGGCTAGGCAGCTGAAACACTTAAGGTACATTTCCATGTGGATGAAACAGGTAGATCCAAATACCCTCAGTAGTGATGATCCACCCCCCTATTGGACGACAGAGAGTCGTACAATGGCAGCGATAGGTTATGCAGACCCTTCCATAGATCTAGACACCAAGGAGACAGAATTAGAGGACAGACCTAAAGATAAAATTAAAGATAAAAGACCAGCAGAAACACACAAGGAAAGAGTTAGATACTGGGATGAGATAAAAACACCTTCTCTTATTGAGACTCCCCCATGTAATCCAATATATCCCTATCGGGAATTGGAAGACATAATGCGAAATAATAACTCCCAACCACGTAGAAGATCCCGGTCTGCATCTCCCTGCCGGGAACAGCATACGGGATGGGTCCAGGTAGCAGGTAAATTACATTTGACCCCTGATCCAATCCCTGAGCCCCCGGTTGTGACCAGTCGTTGCTGGGGGCCACAGGGGGTGATCAAACCCAAGTACAGTCCACTCCCTCTATCCTTGACTCCATTAATTGCGATACGTTTCCCGTGATGTCAGCGGATAAATTCCCTGGTAGTATTGATTTACCAGAAGGTCAATGGGAGCGTGATTATTTTTCTAAACAACCATGTGAAAGTAGGCAGAATGCTAGGAACCGGACAACCAGAGCCCATGAATATCACTTAATGCCCGTACAGAGTTCTAAAGAACCAGTTCAATCTAAGAAAACCCCTGTAGATTTTGTTTTTAATGAAGAAGGAGGTCAAGGTTTCTATGTATATCATTGGAGTTCAAACTTACATGGGTGGACTACAGCCTGTGCCCCGCAAATGAGAATTTGGCCAGAACAAGGGTCACTGAATACTACAGATTTAAACCTAGCTCGTAGATGTATCCGTGGAGGGGAGGGAGATCCACAATAGGACTATAAGTATATGGAAGCAGGTTTAAGGGTATGGGAAAAGTATGAGGGACAAGATCCCAATAACCCACAAACACCTAATCATTTGATATTTCCCGTGCGGCATGCTCCCCATGGGCAAGAAATATATATTCCTTGGAGTTTTACCGATATGACTAATCTGGCCGAGCAACTCCCTCCCCTGAATCAGGGAGCGGGAGCGTGGATACAAAAATTTGAACAATTAACAGCAGGTTATACTTTAGCAATTGGAGATGTAAAAGCCCTACTAGCCCGAATTTTGGGTAATAATGTGGCTAATCAAGTTTTTCAAAATGCCCATATCAGAGGGGTTATGGTACATCATCCCCAGTATGATGGGGCACTTTTCAATCTTTATCGTAATATGGTATGGGACTCCTTGAGGGAAATTTATCCCACCCAATGACGTATGGGACCCCTTACTTCAATGCAATTTAAGGTTGGGGAAGATATTAGCGCTTATTTGGCTAAATTTCAAGATTTATGGGAGGCCCAGATGGGTGTACCCCACAATGACCCTAACATGGCTCTCATGTTTTTTCAGACTCTCTGCAATACCTTACCTTTGCCTATCCAGTTAAAGCTAAAAAACATAGTAGCGTTAGAATCAGAACCATGGCAGAAACAACAGGCACATATTTTCCTTTTGTAAGATAAGCTGAGGAAGAATTGAATAAACCAGAGAGGGACAGAAAAGCTGCCCAAACTCGTTTGTTTAATTTGCAATTGAAAGAAATAGAACAGGAGAAGAAGAAGGGAGGGCGGGTCAGCAGATCTGCTACCGACGAAAAGTTAATTAAAGCCCTTCGGCAGCAGGTTAAAGAAGCAAGGCAGCAAGCTAAAGAAACACAGAAACAATTTGAGGAATGTATGGAATGTTTGGAAGATTCTTCAAGTGATAGCAATGCAGAAAGTGACTCTGAAGATGTATGTAGACAATTGATGCAAGTTTTGAATGTTCAAAAGCGTGGTCAGCTCACGGGTCAGGAACCACGATCCTTCCCCAGACAAAAGCAGGACAGGGAGAGAGATTTCACTTGTTGGCAATGCGGTGAGAAAGGTCACCTGCAACGGTCTTGTCATGCTCCCCCACCAAGAGGGCGGAGAGGGTATGACCAAGGTCCCCCACCACCTGCAAGACCCTGCCAATACCCTACCTGGCAGCCCCCAAATAGGACAGGCTATGGCAATAGGGAAAATAGACAATGACTAGGTATATATAATATGCAGGTGATACTGGGAACAGAGGAGCCCCATATTGAATTAACTTTGAATGACCAAGTAATGAAATTCCTAATTGATACTGGAGCTACACTTTTTGTTCTGAACACCATGCCCATAGGTGGAACCATTGGCAGAGACAGTGTAATGACCACTGGGTTTGATGGTAAGCCAGTAAAAAACCCTGTGACTAATCCAATTTGGGTGGAAGGGCCACAATTTGCCATCTTCCATAGTTTTTTGTATGCCTCTCACTGTCCTATAAATTTGATGGGACGAGATCTAATTGTAAAGGCCCAGGTCACCTTGGTGGCAGGAGCATTTCAATCCGCAGGGATAAGTGAAACTGGCACTTACCTCCTTAGTCCATATGGGCGGGTACGAGGTACACCGGTTCACATATGATTAAAACAAGGGAAAGAGGGTCCAAAATTGCCCCAATACCCCTTGCAGCAGGCAGCTATAGAGGGTGCACGAGAGGAAATTAATCAGCTTAAACTACACGGCATAATAGAACACAGTACTTCGGCATATAATACCCCTCTTTTTCCAGTTAGTAAACCTAATGGTAAATGGCGAATTGTGCATGATCTTCGTGCGCTGAATCAAGTTGTAGAAACTCAGTTTCCTGCAGTTGCAAACCCAGCCACCACATTGAATACAGTACAACTGTACAAATATTTTACAGTATTAGATTTGAAAAATGCCTTTTTTAGTGTAGAAATTGATGTTGATTCTAGACCCTTACTGGCTTTTCTTTTTGATCAAGTACATTACCAATGGACACGACTACCTCAGGGGTATGTCGATAGTCCTAGTATATTTTCCCAGATTCTCTCACAAGATTTACAGGATTTCAATTCACATCTCCCTGGAGAAATGTGTTTGCTACAATATGTAGATGACATTTTACTGTCTGGGTCAGACTATGCACAAATGCAGAAGTACACACAGAAGTTAATACAGGAACTGCATGAGAAAGGGTACAAACTAAATGCAGAGAAAGCACAACTCGTGCAGACAACAGTTACCTTTTTGGGGTTCCAGTTAAGCCAAGGATCCATTCAGGTGGGAGATAAGACAGTACAACATGGCTTACAGTTACCTGTCCCCAGTACAATGAGAGAACTTCATTCCGTTTTGGGCACCCTGAATTTCTGTAGAAATTGGATCCCAGCGTTTAGTTCTCGGACTCTTTGCTTCCGCCCATATTTAAAGGGTGGTGTAAAAAATTCAGACAAAAATACTTTAGACCCTTGTGCTGTAAGCGTGCTCCAGTCCATTTTGGAAGATTTAAAGTGTCTTCCAGCCTTACATTTGCCGAATCATCACAAACCCTTTCAATTGATGGTGGTGACAGGCTCTCAGGCTTGGGCGGCCATACTATTTCAGGACAGGGTTTCTACCTTAGCGTTCTTGTCTGGTACTTTTGGGTGTACAGAACTCCCCCTGCCTGATCTTGAAAAAGTAGTCATTGCGGTCGCAGCAGCAATAGAGAACGTTTTGTCTATTTTCACTCCCACTACCCTGATTCTCTATCAGTCCATTGAACTGAAGGCTATTCTAAACAAATACACGTTACATTTGTCCCCGACTAAATTACAGCAAGCCTGTGCATCTATCTTGAACAGTGGAGTGATTTTCCGCCCTCTCACTGCCTCCACGTGCCCACTAAGTTGGCTACAGACAGCGGTAGATGTTCATACCCCAGTATGTGACTCCCCCTATGAGGAAATTTTATCCATTATGGTATCACCCTCTGACATGCCACCAGATAGTGAAATTTGGTTTACTGATGGATCAGAACAGAAAGGTGCTGTGGGATTTGCTGCTGTGCTGGTGACCCCCGATGGAGTGTCTGAGCATCGTTTACAGTATGCTCTGGACTCGGATCATGGATATTCAGCACAGGCAGCTGAATTGTGTGCTATATTAGCTGTCCTAGAGGAACGTCCGGAAACGCCCCTGATTTTCTACACTGACTCACAGTATGTTAAAAAATTGTGTGGGGAGTACCTCCAGATTTGGTTACAGCGGGGATTTGTTACTTCATCTAGTAGTCAGCTTGTACACAAATCATTGATTCTATACTTGTATGACCTGTTACTGCAGCGCCAGCAGAAAGGTATTCTAACCTCTTGTAACTGGGTCCCCGGCCACTCCAGACATTATGGTTTCTTACATTTCGGAAATGCTCTGGCTGATGAAGCAGCTAGACAAGTTACAGATGCTGTCCCCATTTTAGTTTCTACACGAGCAAAGACTTATCCCTTACCTTCACTCCGGGATTATCAGCAGAATCTTCTGCAAGATGAAGTGCAGAAGTGGAAATTGTTAGGATGTTCAGAGCACAAACAGTTGTGGGTACACCCGTCCGGAAAGGCTTGCATTTCACTCTGGTCTTTACAACAATTGTGTCACTTGTTACACTCTGTAGCCCATGCCCCTGCCTCCAGCATTTGTGCACAAATTTCTGGGCTTTTCTGGTACCCCCGTCTTAGGGCCAGGGTGCAGGAATTATGCCAGCAGTGTCCCCAATGTTTAGAGAATTCTCCTGTGAAGGGTAAACAAATGCTACAAGGTCATCTCCCCGTTGTTCAGGGTCCGTTCATTTCCTGGTATGTAGATTTCACAGATATGCAGGTCCGTGTAGATGGATACAGATTCCTTCTTGTCTGTGTCTGTTCATTCTCCAAATGGGTGGAGGCTTTTCCCTGTAAACAGGAAACTGCAGCTGAAGTTTTCAAATGCTTTTCACAACATCTGTTTCCCCGTTTTGGCATTCCCCAAACTGTTTATTCTGATAATGGTTCTCATTTCCGGAATCAATTAATGCATCTTTTCTCTACAGCAGTGAACCTGCACTGGAAGTATGTCTCAGTCTATCGCCCCACCTCCAATGGTCTCGTCGAACGGACCAATGGCCTGCTCAAGACTGCCCTGCGTTTGATTCAATCAGACAAAAGTTTTTCCTGGTTACAGGCCCTGCCTCTAGCTTTGTTTCAGCTCAGGAATCGCCCACTGAAGAATGTTGCTCTAACACCACATGAAATATGTACTGGCAGGCAATTGTTGCTATACAATCTGTCTGAAACGTCTGTTTCCTTACCAGACTCTATATCTCCTTACATTGCAGGTCTGCGTTTAGCCTTAGCAGAAATCTCCCGACGCTGTGCCATCCTTGATCAACATCCATCTCTTCCCAAGGAAAGTCTGATTCCGGTTGGGACCAAAGTTTATCGCAGAAATCCTCATCGAAGTTCCTGGCAAGATCCAACATATTCAGGACCCCATATTGTTTCTGCGTCCACTCCTTTTGCTGTTCTTTTGGACTCTGGCCAAACCTGGACTCATATTGCCCACCTTTGGGTCCCTTGAACTGTGCTTTGGACTTTGATTAATCTTCTATAACATGTCTGCCTCTCCTGCTCTTAAGTATGCCTTTTTATATTGTTTCATGTTATTTGCGATTCTCCTAGCATAGCTCTTATTTTTCATTTGTGCCCCTGCCCCTAAGTCACCCCCCAACACTACCACCTCCTCCCTGAATCATTCCCTTAGGTCCCTCCCTCTTCCCAATACCTGGAAATCAACTGTCCTTGATGGTCAGTTAGCTATGTTTTTAAATAACCAAAGTCCTTCTGCCCTTTCCCGTCATCCTAGAGCTACAGCATCTGCCTCCAATTTATGGCAATCATCTGTTCTGGATATTTTACGCTTAACTAATGTTTCTGATTGTTTAATATGTACTCCCATCCCTAAAGCTGTAAAATATGCTCCCGTAGTGGTTTATCCTTTGTCCCTCTCGGAATTAATGGGAAAGGTCTCTTGTTGGAACAACAAAAACTTTACTGCTCCATGTTTTGAATCCATAGACTGTACTGACACATGGGAGTCTGTGAATGCCTCCAGTGAACCTTTCTTTGTTTATGTTCCTTTAGAGATGCGATTTACTTATTGTCTTGTGACTAATGCATCTCTTTCATTTTCCTCTCGCTGCAATATTACTTATAATGTCCAAAATGCTTCTTGGCATATAGCTGCTGGAACTTTTGTTCCTCGCCATGGTAATTCTACGTATTTGTCACAATTTACTGCTAACCCCTCCACCCTGTCCCCAGCAGATAATATCACCCTAGTGCCTTTGCTAGTGGATTCCAATTATTGGCAGGATGTCCTACTTGTGGGTCCCTATTTACCTTCTGGTCATTATGATTACTGGCTTGGAGGTAAAGTCCCTTTTAGTTTCTGCTATACTCCCCAGTCTCAGCGCTCTACCTACAGTCTTGGGAAGTTACAATCTAACCTTTATTGGGGTAATATTAATACATTTCCAAGAAAATGGCGTTCCTCTACACAAATTTCTGCTTTAACAGGTCACTATTTTCTTTGTGGGGAGGCCTTATTACAGAAAATTAATATTTCTCACTTGCACTGTACCCTTGTCCGTGTATCTCTCTATTCTGCCCTTATTCCTTTAAATGTTTCACACAAAACTCATTCACTCCTCCAGCGAGTTAAACGCTCTCTAGTAGGATCAGGTCCATGGGATGCGAAAGTTTCTGAAGATGAGGCCATACAGGCATCTTTTGAATATATTAATTCTACTTACCCCTTGACCAAAACACGATTAGATGCTTTATCCTGGACAGCATGGATTCCTTTTGCTACCCCTACCCTCACTGCTGAATTAGGAATGGCTATACGCCGGTTACAATGTTTGCTTCATGTACAAATGAAAGCTGTTACTGATTCTATAACTAAGCTATCAGAGTCCCTAGAACAGAATACCCAAATGACTCTACAAAATAGACAAGCGCTAGATTTGTTCCTTGCTTCTGAAGGAGGCCTTTGTTCTTTTATTAATGCCACTATTTGTTGTACAGTTATAGCGAATCATTCAGTGTTTGTGCTTAATGCTATGGATAAAATACGCCACCTGTCAGATTTACATATTGATGACTTTAAGGGAGGACTGAATGTAGGTAATTGGTTCTCATCCCTTACCTCCTGGTTTCACTCTCTGGGTGCTGGCCTAAAAGGCCTTTTAATTTCTGCTGGCATCTTTTTAATTTTTGCCTTGTCCTTTTGTTGTATTGTTTCTCTTGTCATATCCTGTTGTAAGCAACAGTGTACCAAAGTGTCCAACTCACTAATGCCTGTTCAAACATGCCATACACATGTGAATGTTTCCTATGCTGCGGTCCCCACTTCTGAATTCTCTGACTTGGTCTTATCTCCTCCACAATAAAAAAAAAAAATGGGAGAATTGTAGGGGTTATAAGGTTTAGGGATATGTTCCTGGTTCATAATCACTCAATGGCCTTTATTCTGTTCTGCTCTAATAAAAATATGTCAACCAAACTACTATACAGTGGGCAAGAAGAAGCAGGCCAGCATAAAGCCAGCATGAAATCATATAAATCTTTGCACTGCATATTACTGAGATGGAAAGCCCAGAAATAGTCATGCAAGCACATACACAGGAAACCATGCAAAGAAGAATAAGCTGATTAGCCCTGAAGACAGTAGATGGTTTTTTGACAGTTGGAGAGTATAAGCAAGACAGAGGCCTGAGGAAAGTTGAAACAGGAACAGAGGGGACAGAAAGGTCAATGACAGGAAACAGAAGGAGGGAGGAGAGGGGGCCTCACAGAGCGATGGATTTGGAGACTGTATGCAATACACGGAAGCAAAAAATGTATATATGTAACATGACTATTATACTCGGGGGGAGGAGGAATTCTGATGTCTGATGACTGACAGAAACTCTCTTCCCCGCTGCCTGTATTTGTCCATCAGTTATCTAATAAACAGAGATTCTGATTGCACCTGTACTGACTTTTGGATCTGGACAATACAGGAAATTAGTGATAATTAGTAATCGGTCTCTTGTGAGTAACAGGGCCTCACAGCAGGCATCAAATTCTAGGCTCATCGGTCCCTCTCCCTTTGGTACGCTTACAGTAAATATGTTAGAGTACACCCTTCCCCATCGTGTCTGTGTTTGTACTTGTTCATCTGTCCATCCCTTTCCCCGTCCTAGATCCCATGTCATTCCCCTTAACAGAGAATGTGATCCCCCCATCATAGCAACATCATCCACTTTTCTTTGTCCATGTTATAATTTTTATTAGTCCTTGTTGATGAACTCCTCTCCTGTTCTTCTGTGTTTCCTTGGTATTTTCAGGCGCAGAGGGTCAGTAGTTCCCTGGACCTTCCATTGTTGATCTGAAGGAGCTTGGACTGGACCTTTAATTCATGTATAATGAGTCCAACCTTTTTCCACAGTTCTTACAGCAGTCTCAATACTCAGTAAGACCTGGGACAGGCCTTCCCAGTCTGGTTGTAATTTGGACTCCTTCCAGGATTTTATCAAGACCCACTGTCCTGGTTTGTGACCGTGAACTGCAAACTCCAATGGGAGTGTTTGTGCCAACAATCCTTTATTCCTGAGAACAGATAAAGAAGAGGACAGCCGAAGTATATATTCTTTAAGAAACTTATCTTTAGTTTTAAACTGGGGAGGTTCCTTTAATTGTCCCATATAGGGTAATCCAAATAACATTTCGTAGGGAGATAATCCTAAATCTTTCTGAGGGGCTGCTCGGATTCATAACAATGGTAAGGGCAAACACTTAGTCCAAGGTAATTTTGTTTCTAACTTCAATTTGGCTAACTGCTCTGATTCATGCATTCCACTCTCTCTGAGGAGGGTGGATGCCATGGAGTATGGAAATCCCAGGATACTCCCAGAGTTTCCATTTTATGTTTTGCAACACCTTGGCTGTGAAATAACTTCCCTGGTCCGAGTCAATGTGACCTATCATCCCATATCTTGGAATGATTTGTTCCAAAGCTATTTTTGCTATTCCTATTGATGTGGCAGCTACCATGGGATATGCCTCCACCCATCCCGTCAAATGGTCCACTATTACCAAAAGGTACTTCACCCGCCCATCCAGGGGCAACTCAGTAAAATCAATCTGTATATTTTTGGAATGGACAAAGACCAGGGTCTCTGCCTCCCTGCGGTTGTTTCCTAAGGACCATTTTGTTTATTTTCTTACAGGTTATACACCTCTCACACACTTGCTTGGCTACTGTGTATATTCCCATACACCCCAATGACTCTCTTATTTATTTATTTAACAGGTTTTATATACCGTTTTATCATTTCAATCAAAGCGGTTTACATTGAAACTTAAACTTGGTAATGTACATTAAAACAGGGATGTCAGCATACATCAGCATGACATTCCCAGACCTTGGATTGAAGGCAGCTCTGACCCCCTGGGGATGTCAGTCTCCAGACTTAATGAGCGTAGTTTACCTGATGTGATTAGTCTGTAAGACAACAGCCCCTCCTTGCTAATCAGGAGAGGTCAGACCAAACAGACCAAATTATGACAAAGGGAGGTGCTGGAGAAGAACTTCACTATAAATACAGAGAAGGACAAAAATCTCTCTCTCTTCCTATTCATCGGACACACACACTTCTCTTTACCCCCCCCCCCCCCCTTTTTGTTCTCTCTCTCTCCCCATTCATGGGACACTTCTTACTATGAGGCTCTGACACACACTTCTTGCCCCCTCCCTCTCTCTCTCTCACACACACACATGCACCCACACACAGTCTCATTGATATACATGGAAGCAGCTCTGTAACAACCTTATATCTCTGTTCTGTACCTATGTAATAAGCCTCTTTCTATATAAAGACTTTTTTCCAAGCCACACCAGTTTTGGTTGTCTTATTGTGCTACTAACCCTACTGTCTCTGTGAAATGAACCCAGGACCAAACGGAGCATAACCGAAAGTAGAGAGCGGCAAAAGATTACATTTTATGGGGGCCCGTCTCGGATTTCGCAGCAGATCTCCAGTTGGGTAAGTAATAATTTTGTCTAATACATTAAAGTAGATTTCAGACAGGATACGACAGGAAAATCAAAAGCCCTTGTGACCATTTACAATTTACAATTTTGGGTTACAAGCTGGATGACACATTAGTGAAAAGACTCTGTAGACAGGCAGAGTGACACTATTTAGTGAAATGTTCCAGTGATACCTTTGTTTTGTGGGTTAGACAAGGTGAGATTTTTATTGTCAAAAGGCTCTGTAATAATCCTGAATTTTAATTTTTACCTACACCTAGTGACATCACATAGGGTGGCTTGCAATTTTCTTATTTGTATGTATAGGCTTGTTACGGTTTGTTACAAGGCACAGATTTTTCTCTAGTATTTGAGCTGCTAAGAAAAGACAGAGAGATAGTCCAGCTTTGTTTTGGAAGTGGTACCCCTCATTGAATACAATATACATCTTTGCTAGTAACACTAATTTACCTCCTGTCCCTTTGCCTTTTATTTCTCAGTCTCCTGTCAGTATGTATCTTGGTGAAGGCAGGCTTAAAGTTTGCTGCAACTGATACAGTATCTGACAATTATGTCAATCTCCTAACAACCTTCTTACTATAATTTCACCCTAAACTTCCACCCTGTTAAAAGGTGGTAAGCACTTTTTATTCAGGTATAATTTTAAGGCGTGGTCTTTATGCCAGTACTCTTTACTGAACACCCATAAAATTTATGCCATTCCAACTATAATTCTAAGTCTCACTTCTTCATAAAAGTGAGCATTCCTCCTTCCAAGGTTGCACATTGAGATAGTCACATAAAACCAAATAAAAACATAATAAGTGTAGGCCCCTGTACCAACTACAGTCTTTTCTGCAGCCTCAAATATGGAGGCCTTTGATTTTAAGGAACTGAAAGAAATTGTAATGACATACTGTAAGAGAAAAGGTGGTCCCTTTGAAGGGGAATTCCCTGAGGCATCATGGTATAATATTCAAAGACAAATGTTAAACCATTATCAAGAATTCAAAAAGAAAACAAATAAAAGAAAATGCCTTTTTATCCAAGGCATGTGCAGGGGGCTCATTAGCATGAAACAGGACAATACTGAACTGACTACTCAGTGTACACAATTAACCAAAGACCTAGAGGAGGCACAAATTTGCATCTCCATGCAACGTGCTCAGGTGATACAAGCCACAAATTCCTTTATAACTGTTAGTGAGCAATTAGAAGCACTTAAACTTGAATTGAAGAACGTTAAGGATGAATTGGCCTCTGAAAGACAAAAGAAATATAAGCTCTGGCCAACCACTAGTTCACTCTCAGCCTCCCTTGCCTATGACACACCCTATAAACAAAAGAATACAGAAGTATGTATAGCTGGGTTTAGGAATGGGAAAAATAAAGAGGAAAACAGCACAGAGGAAGAAAATCCTAATAGTTTATCTCAGCCAGAACAGAGCAATAACCAGGACCTATGTCAGGAGGATAATTCTGACGACTCAGACTCAGCACCCAGTGCTGAACTCAGAGCACCAGTTAAAGTGATGCTGCAGGACTCATTAAAAGATAGGGACATTGAAAGGATAGTTGAGAAAGCTGGCCCTATGCCTTTGAATGTAAATGAATGGTGCAAATGGGCAACTGATATTCTGATTCACTGGGGTCTAGGGAAATACAGAAGAAAACAATCAGACTTTGATAGACTTATGCATCTGGCTCTGGGGCCACACTATTATAAACTTGGCTCTCTCACTCACCCATACCAGTTGGTTAAAAGGGGTATTGAGAAACTATTTCACTGTTCCCCAATGCAAGTATTTAAAATTATTTCACCTCTACCAAACGATACACTGGAACAGTTTGCATATAGAGCCTGGATTTTAAAAGCAGTTCTTAATGAGCAGGAGTCCTGGCCCAATGCAGAAGATTATGGGGAGAGTACGCATAAGGCATTTTTATTAGAATTACTATCCCCTGAGATTACAAAACACCTTTGGTTATTTACTGAAGTCCCTAAAGCAACCCCTTTTGATACTTTAATGCTCAGAATTGGGTCTGTTTGGAAGACCCAGCCCTCGCAGGTCATAACAGTATCAGAAGCACGGAAGTGGCAATATGAGGGATCCTCTCAATACACAAAAAACACAGACAAAGGATACAGAGGACACACACCTTGGAGAGGATAAGGCAGAGGTACTTTTAGAAATTCCTCCGGTTACATTCCCTTTCAAGAACTCAAAGCACAGATAGATGGATTAGAAAAGGAGAAAATTAAATGGGAACAGGACAAATACATACTGCAGGTAGAAATAGGTAAATTAAAACAGGACATACAAGCAGCTCAGGACAAACACAAGGCTAGTGCATAGTGGTGTCCTGATCTTCTGGGTTCAGATATCAAAATGTCTCAAGCCTTCATAGCCCAGCCTGTCTCCGTTCCCTCAGCAGAGGACTCGATTCCAGAGCCTCTGGGTGATGAAACAGATACAGGCCCAGAATACAGTTTAAGGCTTGTAACATCCTTGATACTGGACTCTTGTGGACGCCCCAATGTTATCAGTAGAATAGGGGGTCAGGATAAACTTGCTTTGATTGACACAGGGACTGGAATTAGTTTTACAAACAGAGTTTCTCCCACTGCAGATCAGAAAAATATGGAACTTTATGAAATTCAAGGAATTAATGACACAGCTTCCAAGTGTGTGGCTATCCCAGTTAAATGGGGTATCCCTGTGCACAGTGAACAAAACAAGGACATGTTGGAAACCACTGCCTCCACTATAGTGAACACACTAAAAGAAATAATTGGAATTGACGTTCTCAACCAGTTAAATTTGGTGGTGGATATGGCTAATCTTAAATTGTGGCAGTATACAGGAACTTCAAGTGCTTCTAAAACTTTAGTGCATGAAGTCATTCCCATGCAATTAGCAACTCAGTGCACCAAGGCAGCTCAGCAGTATGATCTGTGTGTAGTTCCCTCAGAGGTGGCTGATATTCCAGTCTGGGCACAAGACAAGTTAGATTGTGGGAAAATGCACACTGAAATACTGTTGGAAGGTGAGGATCCTCCACCACAGAAACAATATATTGATGGTAGTAGCCAATGTGAAGGAGGCTGGCGACTAGCAGGTTTTGCAATTGTACAATTGGACCCAAATAACCAAGTGGTACTGCAGAGACAATATTCCTGTGGGTCAGCGTCAGCAGAGTACTGTGAGCTGGCTGCTTTTGTGTCTTGTATGCAACAATATCAGGATTCACACCCAGAGATACAAATCATTTTAGATTCTGATTATGTCTTTAAAAGTGCCATTGCCCTGTTACCCTGGTGGCTGACAAATAAATTTAAATCTACAGATGGGTCCACAGTGAAAAATTCATCACTGTGGACTATGGCACAAGAACTGAGTGAGAAGTTTCAGAGAGTACATTTAATTAAAGTGAAGGCACGTAGGAAGAAAGGCCCTTTAGTGAAAGGAAACACATTAGCAGACTCACTAGCCAAGGAAGCATGCCATGTAGGCCTCATATGGCCCTGGTAAGAGCGGACACGCATGGTTGCTATTGCTACACATTCCACAGATTATGATCAGATAATACCACCAGATTACTTCGTAGCACTGCAGACAAAGGACCCTGAACTTTCCAATTTGAGGAAGCTTGTGCAGGACGCCCCAGATAACCTATATCAGCACACACCCTTTCTCACACTCACTATAGAGAAAGACATTCTATGTGCAAAAAGAGAGGAAGGCTTGGTTATAGCTATCTCCAGAGCTCGAGGTAAAGAGTGGATGCATTGGGTTCATGGTGCAGGCCCTATGGGACACCCTAAAGCAGAAGAAATGCAGACTATCTTTAATAGGTTGGTATGGTGGCCAGAAATGAAACATGATGTATAGGATCATGTTTCCTCCTGTGTAATCTGTGCTTCATTTGGGAGGCAACCTAAAAAGAGAAGGGGACAGTTAATGAGAGCACTTCCTCGTGGCCCATTTGAGAGATTGCAAATAGATCATGTGGGCCCTCTTCCGTTAACAGCTAGGAAAAATAGATTTTTACTTACTGTTGTTGATTCCTTTTCTCATTGGGTAGAAGCATTCCCTGTCCCAGATCAAACTGCTCGAACCACTGCAGAAATCCTAACTATGCAATTTTTTACACGCTGGGGTATTCCCAAGACTATTGATTCTGATAATGGTCCTGCATTTGTTTCTCAGCTCATCAAGGAATTGTTTGATTTTCTAGGCATAGAACAACAACTCCACATTCCGTACCATCCACAGGCAGCAGGGCAGACAGAAAGAATGAATCAAACAATTAAGGCCCACCTCAGCCCTATGCTTAATCTGACTGGGAAAAATTGGGATCGGGTGCTCCCGTTAGTCCTTATGTGTATCAGAGCTAATGTCTGTAAATCCACAGGCTTTGCACCCTATGAAGCCTTAATGGGAAGGCCAATGCCACGGTGGGAAAATCTGCTGCATCCTTTTCTTCCAGAGGACCAGACTGTAATTCTCACCAATGAGTGGATGAAATCCCTGCAAGAACATCTAAAAGAAATTCAGACCACTGTGCTAGCTAACACAGAAAAAGCTAGAGATTATCTGCAGGAGGTGCATGAAAAAGGTTCCGATTTAAGGCCCCTCAAGGTTGGGAGTAAAGTGATGATTCTGAGACCTAGACCAAACCTCCCCTTTGGAACTGCAAAGTGGGAGGGACCGTACTTAGTTACTGATACCTTAGGCCCAAGCCTATACCAGATCCTAATGCCCGACAACCAGCAGTATTGGAAACACATCACCCAGTTGAAACCATATGGGTAATACGTGTTTTATCAGTCTTCGTTTTCAGATACCATCTGAAGACAGCATGGACATCTGCTTTCTGGAGACAGCACGGACAGCTGCTTTCTGGAGACAGCACGGACAGCTGCTTTCTGAACAAAAGTCGCTTGAAGATGGTAACTATTTACTTCTGCTGTATAGTTGATGTGTCCTATATACTGGACATGTGTCTAATAGTTATGTAAATAAGTAGTAAACTTTATTTCTGTTGTTGCATAGTATAAGTGGAGAGCACTAGTTTACTCCCTAGTAGAGTGAAATGAGTTAGCTTTTATTATGTCTCGGTTTCCTGTTGTTCTTGTATCTGCTCTCTTCTACCCAAGTCTCATTACAGGAACTATCATCCGAATATGCACAGTGGGCGCCACCAGTTTCCACTTCTCTAGAAAGGACACAAGAATTGAGGGCACCTCCAGAACATTACTTTCTAGGTCCTCCTGCCTTGATTTTGTACAATATTTCCTGTCAGGACAGAGGTACCTGAAAAATAATGTATACATGGGTTCTGAGTGATCAACAGCACATCACTGAGACTTCATTCCTTTTGGATGTATCTTGTTTACCTACCACCCCTCATCCCACCCCTCCCACCCTTCTGCTCCTCCTGTACTCTACCTTTCTGATATCCACCCTTCAGGAAGGACATCCCTTTCAGATTAAATATGATGCACCACACGATGTTTTATATGATGTAGAATACCATTTCCTTACTTGGCATCTATTTCCCAAATTGTTTCTAGTTACTCACAAATATCCAAATTGCTCTCAGTTTGTTGCCAACCACATACAAATGCTCAATACTTGGTTTGATATGCAGGCAGTAACACCCCGAGCCAAGCAATTTTGACACAAGCGTGAATTAATTCATACAATTTTAGGTGGCACAGGGACTGCACTGGGTGCCCTTAATATAATTGATATAGAGGTGTTCTGTAATAAAATGGGATCCACTGCTCAGCATGCTGCTGATGGTTTTACCTCACAACATATTATTAATGAAGCTTCCTCTAAACTGTCCAATGTAGTTGTAGATACCTTTGCTCTTATATCTCCCATTATAGAACAGAAAATTGTTACCTTAGCACATGCAGAATATAGATTGGGAAAGAATATTTCCTGGGCTCTTGCCTGTGATCAAGTACAGATCGATCTTATTACTATACTAAAGGAAATTCTGATCACTGCTAAGTTAGGACACTGGCCACCATCTCTCGTCCATATGGCTAGTACCAAAATATCTGAATTTGCTATAGCTCACCTTGATTGGTGGACAGTTAGTGTTCCCATTTGTTCACCACAAGGCTGCTCTAGCTGTACTTTGATCCCATGGTCAGGACAACACACAGTTATTTATCCTGTTGTTAATATTGGTGTGCAGTTTGATAATATGCTTATGTATCCTGTGGACCATCTCACCTGGGTGCAGCCACTGGACGATACCTGGACTTCATTCAAGCCGATGGACCCCAGTTTGTGTGAGCAGACTATATTTCAGTTCAAGTGTCAACCTCACCAATTTAAAGAGGCGGACACCTCCTGCTGGAACAATTCCTCCTCTTGCTCCCTGACTGTTAAGCTCTCATATTCCCTGACTACCTCACACAGTTTGTATTACCTTAGAGCTGGACACTTTTGTTTTCATCTGTTCTTTCCCCAGAATGTTTCTTTTTCAGTTGCTCCCAGAATGCATGACATCCGCCTTCCTAAGAATACTTTGTTGTACAGTTCAAACTATTTACTAAACAATACCTGGTACAGTCATACACCATTGGTCTCCATCACCATTAACGGGACAACTTATTCCACACCGCTGGTTACCAATGACTCTATAGACATTCCAGACTTTATCTCAGTGCATCCATTACCACTTGGCATGGGAGAAGAGACATTACATAAACTGCTCAGCTTTACAGAACTCCATGCCTATATTGATCACCTTAAAACAACATCCACTGAAGTGAATCACACCATCGCTTATGAGAATGGACACATTCAACAAATTGTTGAACACTTGCTACAAGATGCTCATGTGTCTGTGTTGGAATTGTTATTTGGTTACTCACCTACTGCTGATCATGTCTTTAAAGTTTTTATTCACCCTATTATTATTTTAACTGCTGTACAATTATTGCTATGCATTATCATAATTTTCCTGTGTTGTAAAATGAAACACATGTACACCTCTGTGCAGCGTATGTCCTACAAAAACACCAACAACATTTTAAGGTAGTTACACTTAATTTCTCCAGCATCTACCTCTACATCCAGGCTCATTTGGCCTGCTAATTTGGCATTTCCTACTACATGGAATGCCAGAGTCAGCTGCAGTCTAGTATTGCTTCCTACCCTCACTCATAACATCCTGAGACCTTTCGGCTTTAACCTCCTCAGAAATTCCTGCATCCCTTATGCACTGTTCATTCTCTCTAAGATGGGCACTGAGGTGGCATATTGGGTTTCCCCACCCAGTAGTGGCTGCCCTACCTAAGACATGAGACTCATAATGGGATGTGCTTATCTCTAGAACACTAGAGACAGTACTGTGCAGGACAGGGGACCTGCTGGACATAGCAAGGTATTTAATACAGGAGGTATTAGACAAGCTGCCTACTATCATGTAATTGCAGCTGGGACAGGTACCACAGGTTCGCTTCCACCATTTCCAGGCACAAATAATAAATAAAAATAAAAAAGGTGTGGGAGATGTCAGCATACATCAGCATGACATTCCCAGACCTTGGATTGAAGGCAGCTCTGACCCCCTGGGGATGTCAATCTCCAGACTTAATGAGCGTAGTTTACCTTATGTGATTAGTCTGTAAGACAACAGCTCCTCCTTGTTAATCAGGAGAGATCAGACCAAACAGACCAAATTATGACAAAGGGAGGTGCTGGAGAATAACTTCACTATAAATACAGAGAAGGACAAAAATCTCTCTCTCTTCCTATTCATCGGACACACACACTTCTCCTTATCCCCCCCCCCCTTTTGTTCTCTCTCTCTCCCCATTCATGGGACACTTCTTACTATGAGGCTCTGACACACATTTCTTGCCCCCCCTCTCTCTCTCACACACACAAGCACACACAGTCACACTCCCTTGCTACTGGCCAAAGGCTTTATAGTAGGGGTGACCGCTGTTTTGCTTCTGAGTGTCCTTTATACTATCTAGCAGCAAGGGTTGCTGGGATATGTAGTTTTTGGTTTCACTCTCACAAAAATGTGTTGTGGCACAAGGGTCTCTTGGAACAGATAAATTTATTATTATTGTTGGGTTTTTCCCCTCACAGAGGTTCTCAGGCAAATAAGCAAAGCAATATAATTCTTTTCCAGAATAAACAGAAAAACAGGAGCAAATGAAAAGCATCAAATAAAAGTGGAAAAACTGTTTCTTCACAGCAGCACAAAACTTCCAAACAACTTTGTAATTCTTCTTACCAAAGCTTGTTTATCTTAGGAGCAGTCTTTCTACATTATACATGGAACAGTCTCTCTTATAGTAATCAGGTGAGTCAGGAATATCAGCTACGTCATTAAACATCTCCTTGCTTGCATTCTCACGGCTCTGTTTAGGAGAACTTCTTGGCTGCAATCCTGGGATAGCTATTTGCAGCTGTTCTAAGAAGACTCCACTCTCACTGACCGTGACTTCTTCTAGTTCAGGAAATGGGTTAGAACGTAAGCTCTTCCTTATGGTTGTCACATTAGCTTTAAACCATTTGTCAAAAGAGTATCTGCTAGGTGCTTTCACAGCCGTGCTACCCTGGCACCTATTAGCACTTGCTCTTAACTGTTTTACAACGTCTTCCACAAAACTCTGGCTTGGCAGTAACCCTGACGTACCTTTTCTGCTGACCTTGCTTTGTCTGTGCTCGGAGCTCTCTTCCTCTCTACAGGGAAATGGCTTTGCCCTGTCTTCAGGAAGCTCCCACAACAGCTTAGGTTTAGCTTCAAGGTAACCAGTAATGGACCCACCAGAATCCTTCTTGCCTGGGGCTGGGTTCCAAGACTCCCTCAGTTGCTGCCTTCCTTGCTGAAGTGGAATAGACACTTGTAAAGGCTTTTCCCTGCCTTCTTGTACGTCCTGATTCTCAGTGCTGCTCTGGTACTGTGTGCTGTTCTGAAAGACTAGCCCTGAAGCTGGTTTAAAACGGCTTCCTTGTTCAGGCACGCCCTTCTGACTATCCAGGTGCACCTCGTTAGGGCTGCTTCCAGCTCTTACGTCATGAATCTGACTGAGCTGCATTCTCTCTGAAAGCTTCCTGCTGTCATGGAAACCTGGCTTGCTCTGGCTTTTAAAGGTGCAGTGCTCGCTATTTTGCCATTCCATCTGCTCAGGCATGCTTTCGGTACCACAACACACACAGTCTCATTGATATACATGGAAGCAGCTCTGTAACAACCTTATATCTCTGTTCTGTACCTATGTAATAAGCCTATTTCTATATAAAGACCTTTTTCCAAGCCACACCAGTTTTGGTTGTCTTATTGTGCTACTAACACTACTGTCTCTGTGAAGTGAACCCAGGACAAAACGGAGCGTAACTGAAAGTAGAGAGTGGCGAAAGATTACAAGGGACATTGATAACTTGGATTTTTCTGAGACAGTGGAGGGTTAAGTGACTTGCCCAAGGCCACAGGGAATCAAACCCTGGTCTCTAGGTTCCCAATCCAGTGTTCTTAACCATTAGGCTACTCCTCCACTCTTGATGTAGAATGGCTATAATTTCCCTCATTATTTGTTTATCATTTGCCTGCCATCGGGTAAAACCCTTTTTCTCCCTTTCAGTTTCTACTGCCCATAATTATATCTTCGAGTTTTCATTTTTCCCTTTCAGTAAATAAGAACATAAGATATGCCATACTTGGTCAGACCAAGGTCCATCAGGTCCAATATCCCATTTCCAACAGTGACCAATCTAGGTCATAAGTACCTAGCAGTCTTCCCAAAATACACAGGTTCCTCAATGCTTGTATTGGGTTAAGCATTGATATCCTGGGTCCCTTTTAATAATGGTTTATGGACCTTTAACTTGTCCAAACCTTTTTTTTGTGTTTTTTTTTTAAGTCCAGCTGCACTACCAGCTTTTAGTACATCCTCCGGTAACAAATTCCAGAGTTTGATTACATGTTGAGTGAGAGAAAAAAAATATATATTTTTTCTCTTATTAGTCTTAAATAGGTTACCCTGTAACTTCATTGCATGTCCCCTAGTCTTTTTATATTCTGATGACGTAAACAATTGATCTATGTTTACCCGTTCCACTCCATAGGTAGGCAGCTGAGTTTAAACACTGATCTGTGGTCAACACTAGGTCATCTTTTCCATTAATATTGCTTCATATTTCAGGATTCGTGAATCAGTGAGCCATCTCCCAGCCCTCTGGGTTAAGATGGTTCTCACTTGATGTGAGGTACTTACTATCAGAGCCCCTCCGAATGTCAATTTCCTACTCTCAATTACCAATAGGGCTGTTGCCGCTACTGCTTGAACACATTCTGGCCATCCCCTTGACACTGAATCTAAAATTTTAGATAAATATGCTACTGGTTGTCTCTTCCCTGCCCATTTTTGAGTGAGGACCCCTAAGGCTACTCCCCCATTTACAGTAACAAACAAATGTAAGGGTTTGTCCAGTGAGGGTAAGGCCAGAAACGGGGCTTTTACTAAGCACCGTTTTAAATCCTTAACCAACTCTTTCTCTTCTTCTTTCCAAATTATAATGTTAGGTTGCTTTTCTAACAGTTTTGAATATAACCCCTTAGTCTTTTGGGCATTATGAGTCTATCCATAATCTACAATACCCGGTTAGTCCTAGGAACAAACTTAGTTCCCTCTTTGTCCTAGGTAGGGGTAAATCTGTAATCCCTTTTATTCGTTCTGGACCTATTCTCCTTTTTCCTTCACTAATTAAATGTCCAAGGTATTTTACTTCATTCTGCCTGCATAAAAAGCTCCTGTGCCCTGCCCTTTTGAGGCTTTCCTAACCAGGGCTCCACACATCAAACAGGGAACTTTTACTTGAGCACAGTAGGTTGCTGAACTCTGTAACCTCCTCAGGTTCAGAAACTGCTAACACCTAATCAAGAGTTAGTGGGCCTGTTTCCTGAGTGCAGTTGAAGCCTGCATAAAAAGCTCCTGTGCCCTGCCCTTTTGAGGCTTTCCTAACCAGGGCTCCACACATCAAACAGGGAACTTTTACTTGAGCACAGTAGGTTGCTGAACTCTGTAACCTCCTCAGGTTCAGAAACTGCTAACACCTAATCAAGAGTTAGTGGGCCTGTTTCCTGAGTGCAGTTGAAGCCTGCATAAAAAGCTCCTGTGCCCTGCCCTTTTGAGGCTTTCCTAACCAGGGCTCCACACATCAAACAGGGAACTTTTACTTGAGCACAGTAGGTTGCTGAACTCTGTAACCTCCTCAGGTTCAGAAATTGCTAATACCTAATCAAGAGTTAGTGGGCCTGTTTCCTGAGTGCAGTTGAAGCCTGCATAAAAAGCTCCTGTGCCCTGCCCTTTTGAGGCTTTCCTAACCAGGGCTCCACACATCAAACAGGGAACTTTTACTTGAGCACAGTAGATTGCTGAACTCTGTAACCTCCTCAGGTTCAGAAACTGCTAATACCTAATCAAGAGTTAGTGGGCCTGTTTCCTGAGTGCAGTTGAAGCCTGCATAAAAAGCTCCTGTGCCCTGCCCTTTTGAGGCTTTCCTAACCAGGGCTCCACACATCAAACAGTAAGTAAGGATTTGAGGGTTTCTTTGTTTGGGTTTTTTTTTTTATTACATTGCTAGCTCTCTGACTGGGAGCTCTTAAAAAGGGTTTTGTGTATATTTTTTAAAGCAAGGTTACTTTCATTTTTGCTGTTTTAGGGGAACTTTTACTTGAGCACAGTAGGTTGCTGAACTCTGTAACCTCCTCAGGTTCAGAAACTGCTAACACCTAATCAAGAGTTAGTGGGCCTGTTTCCTGAGTGCAGTTGAAGCCTGCATAAGAACATAAGAACATAAGAACATAAGAAATGCCATACTGGGTCAGACCGAGGTCCATCAAGCCCAGTATCCTGTTTCCAACAGTGGCCAATCTAGGTCATACGTACCTAGCAGTTTCCCCAAAAGACACAGGTTCTGCAGTGCTTGTACTAGGCCAAGCATTGATATCCTGGGTCCCTTTTTAATAGTGGTTTATGGACCTTTCCTCCAGGAACTTGTCCAAACCTTTTTTAAACCCAGCTATACTAACAGCCCTTACTACATCCTCCGGTAACAGATTCCAGAGTTTGATTACACGTTGAGAGAAGAAATATTTTCTCCTATTTGTCTTAAATAGTTTACCCTGTAGCTTCATTACATGCCCCCTAGTCCTTCTATATTCTGATAGCGTAAACAATTTATCCACGTTTATCCGTTCCACTCCATTCATTAATTTATACACCTCTATCATATCTCCCCTCAGCCGCCTCTTTTCTAGGTTAAAGAGCCCTAACCTTTTTAGCCTCTCTTCATAGGAGTAGCCTTCCATCCCCTTCACCAATTTGGTGGCTCTTCTCTGTACTTTTTCTAATAACTCTATGTCCTTTTTAAGATACGGTGACCAGAATTGCACACAATATTCAAGGTGCGGTCGTACCATGGAGCGATACAGAGGCATTATAATATCCTTTGTTTTATTCTCCATCCCTTTCCTTAGGATACCTAGCATTCTATTTGCTTTCTTGGCCGCCGCTGCACACTGGGCGGAGGGTTTTAACATGTTATCCACGATGACTCCTAAATCTTTTTCCTGGGTGGTGGTTTCTAATGTGGAGCCTTGCATCTTGTAACTATAGTGTGGGTTGTTCTTTCCTAGGTGCATAACTTTGCACTTGTCCACATTAAATTTCATCTGCCATTTGGATGCCCAGTCTTCCAATTTATCCAGATCCTCCTGCAGTTTTCCACAATCCTCTTGGGTTTTAACAACTTTAAACAGTTTTGTGTCATCTGCAAATTTGATTACCTCACTAGTTATTCCCTTTTCCAGGTCATTTATGAATATGTCAAAAAGTAGCGGACCCAGTACAGATCCCTGGGGTACTCCACTATTCACCTTTTTCCATTGGGAATATTGGCCATTTAGCCCTACCCTCTGCTTTCTATCTTTTAACCAGTTCCCGATCCACAATAGTACACTGCCTCCTATCCCATGACTTTTTAGCTTCGCCAAAAGTCTCTGATGGGGGACCTTGTCAAAAGCTTTCTGAAAGTCCAGATACACTATATCAACCGACTCACCTTTGTCTACCTGTTTATGCACACCTTCAAAAAAACAGATCAGATTAGTAAGACAAGATCTGCCTTGTCTAAAGCCATGTTGGCTGTCTCCCATTAGGCCATGACTATCTACATGCTGTGTAATTTTGTTCTTTATGATGGCTTCTACCATTTTCCCTGGTACTGACGTCAGGCTCACCGGTCTGTAATTTCCCGGGTCACCCCTGGAACCCTTTTTAAAAATTGGTGTTACGTTGGCGACCCTCCAATCTTCAGGTATTACAGATGATTTTAATGAAAGTTCACAGATTACCAATAACAGGTCTGCAATCTCATATTTCAGTTCTTTCAACACTCTGGGATGTATACCATCCGGTCCAGGTGATTTGCTACTATTCAGTTTATCAAATAGTTGTAATATATCTTCCCGGTGTAGCGATATTTCTCTCAATTCCTCTGCAGTATCACCTTTAAATACCACTTCAGTCTTGGGTAACACCCCTACATCTTCCTCATAAAAAGCTCCTGTGCCCTGCCCTTTTGAGGCTTTCCTAACCAGGGCTCCACACATCAAACAGGGAACTTTTACTTGAGCACAGTAGGTTGCTGAACTCTGTAACCTCCTCAGGTTCAGAAATTGCTAATACCTAATCAAGAGTTAGTGGGCCTGTTTCCTGAGTGCAGTTGAAGCCTGCATAAAAAGCTCCTGTGCCCTGCCCTTTTGAGGCTTTCCTAACCAGGGCTCCACACATCAAACAGGGAACTTTTACTTGAGCACAGTAGGTTGCTGAACTCTGTAACCTCCTCAGGTTCAGAAATTGCTAATACCTAATCAAGAGTTAGTGGGCCTGTTTCCTGAGTGCAGTTGAAGCCTGCATAAAAAGCTCCTGTGCCCTGCCCTTTTGAGGCTTTCCTAACCAGGGCTCCACACATCAAACAGGGAACTTTTACTTGAGCACAGTAGGTTGCTGAACTCTGTAACCTCCTCAGGTTCAGAAACTGCTAATACCTAATCAAGAGTTAGTGGGCCTGTTTCCTGAGTGCAGTTGAAGCCTGCATAAAAAGCTCCTGTGCCCTGCCCTTTAGAGGCTTTCCTAACCAGGGCTCCACACATCAAACAGTAAGTAAGGATTTGAGGGTTTCTTTGTTTGGGTTTTTTTTTTTTTATTACATTGCTAGCTCTCTGACTGGGAGCTCTTAAAAAGGGTTTTGTGTATATTTTTTAAAGCAAGGTTGCTTTCATTTTTGCTGTTTTAGGGGAACTTTTACTTGAGCACAGTAGGTTGCTGAACTCTGTAACCTCCTCAGGTTCAGAAACTGCTAACACCTAATCAAGAATTAGTGGGCCTGTTTCCTGAGTGCAGTTGAAGCCTGCATAAAAAGCTCCTGTGCCCTGCCCTTTTGAGGCTTTCCTAACCAGGGCTCCACACATCAAACAGTAAGTAAGGATTTGAGGGTTTCATTGTTTGGGGGTTTTTTTTTTATTACATTACTAGCTCTCTGACTGGGAGCTCTGAAAAAGGGTTTTGTGTATATTTTTTAAAGCAAGGTTGCTTTCATTTTTGCTGTTTTAGGGGAACTTTTACTTGAGCACAGTAGGTTGCTGAACTCTGTAACCTCCTCAGGTTCAGAAACTGCTAACACCTAAACAGGTCTTAGTTCCCTCCCTACCCACCCCGACTCCCACCCACCCCTAGTGAACAGTCTTGCTTTATAGGGCACCTCCCCCTTTAACAAATCACAGTGAATTGGACCAGCACATTTTGAATATAATTAAAGAGATTTAACTGCTTTTTCTCTGAAAGGACAGCTGCAAAACCGGCTGGTACTTGGTAGATCTCTCTCTTTTTCTTTAACAGATACCTAAGCTCCACAAACAGGACAATGGCTGGGAAAAATCGTATTGCTAAAGCTGTTGCCCCCATTACAGCTTCTGCCTCGGTCCAGACAGAGGTCCTAATGCCAGTTGAGGAACCGGTTCCATGTGCAGGGTGCCTGCATGCTGAAGCTCTGAGGAAACAAGTGGAGGAACTCAGAGAAGAGGTGGCGAGGCTGAGGAGCATTCAAGACAGTGAGAAGTACATTAATGAGATGCTTCTTGCAGCAACCAGGCTCTCCAGCACAGGAGAAGATGGGTGCCAACAGAATGTCGATGGTTGGACAAAAGTCACCAGAGCCTGCAAAATCACCAATCCAACTTCTCCAGCCCTTGAATTGAAGAACCATTATGCAGCCCTGGAAGTGGAGGAGGTGAAAGCATCCCTGGAAAGGGAAGAACCAGAGTTCAAGTACCCCATAGTTGCGGAATCAGTGTCCAGAAGGAAACGAAGGGTAGTGGTGGTTGGAGACTCTCTTCTGAGGGGTACTGAGGCGTCCATCTGCCGACCAGACTTGATGTCCAGAGAGGTATGCTATCTGCCTGGTGCCAAGATCTAAGATGTTACGGAGAGTTTGCCGAGACTCATCAAGCCCACTGACTATTACCCAATGTTGCTAATCCATGTTGGAACAAATGATACTGCCAGGTATACCTCGGAATGTATCAAAAGTGACTTCATGGCTCTGGGACAGAGGGTGAAGCAGGTAGGTGCACAGGTGGTGTTCTCTTCAATCCTCCCTGTTGAGGGTAAAGGCCAAGGCAGAGAGGCTCGCATCCTGGAGATGAATGCATGGCTGCATGGATAGTGTTTTCGAGAGCGTTTTGATTTCCTAGACCATGGGATGCTGTTCCAAGGGTTGCAGAGCAGAGATGGCATCCATCTGTCCAAGAAAGGTCAATGCATCTTTGGTAGTAGACTGGCTAATCTACTGAAGAGGGCTTTAAACTAGATTCGTTGGGGATGGGTGAAGAAAGCCCCCAGGTAAGTGAAAGCCCCCAGGAAGATGATACATTAAATACCTTTATGGAAATGGGTAACAGGGGTAACATATGGAAAGCAGTGTGTATTAATGCCCATAGCATGGGAAATAAGATCCCTGAAGTTGAAGCTTTGGTGGGAGTGGTTGACTTGGATTTAGTGGCAGTTACAGAAACATGGTTCACAGAAAACCATGACTGGGATGTAACTATACCTGGCTATACTTTATTCAGAAAGGACAGGGTAGGAAGAAGGGGAGGAGGAGTGGCACTATATGTAAAAACTACTATTAAAGCTTTGGAATTACAGAGCTTAAAAGGGAGAGAGGAGGCATTGTGGGTTAAACTAGAAAGAGGGAAAGAGAAATCTATTTGCATTGGTGTGATATACAGACCTCCTTCACAAGAGGAAGAGGTGGACAGAGAGTTAATTGAAGACATACGCAGCATTGCTAGGAAAGGGGAAGTGCTACTGCTAGGAGATTTCAATATGCCAGATGTTGATTGGCACATTCCTGCTGCAGTATCATCTAGAAGTAAGGAGATCCTGGATTCTCTACAGGGAGAACTATTCAGGCAATTGGTAACAGACCCCACACGTGAAGGGGCCATACTGGACTTAGTGCTTACCAATGGTGAAAGTGTTTCCGATGTTGTAGTGGGAGATCATTTTGTATCCAGTGATCACCAGATGGTGTGGTTCAGTATTAGGATTAGGGCTGTTAGAATCCATTCCAAGGTGAAGATCTTAGACTTTAGGAAGATTAACTTTGCGAAGATGGGCCAATACCTCAGGGAGTCGTTAGTGGGATGGGAACAGCTGGGGGATGTAGAAAAACAGTGGGCAAAACTGAAAGGGGGTATTTTAAAGGCAACCAACCTTTTTGTTAAAATGGTAAATAAAGGCAAAAGGAACAGGAGACCGCTATGGTTTTCGAAGGAAGTAGCTGAAAAAGTGAAGAAAAAGAGGGAGGCCTTCATGAAATACAAGAGATCACAGAGAGAGGAAGACAGGCATCTGTATTTGGAAAAACTTAGAGAAGCTAGCAAAGTAGTCAAGAAGGCAAAGATTCAAAAGGAGGAGGAAATAGCCAATGCAATAAAATGGGGGGATAAGACATTTTTCAGATATATTAGTGAGAAAAGGAAGGGCAAAAGTGGTATTGTCAGACTCAAGGGTGCAGGGGGGGAATATGTAGAAGCTGATAAGGATAAAGCGGAATTGCTTAACAAATATTTTTGTTCTGTGTTCACAGATGAAGAACCAGGAGCAGGACCTCAGAAAACACCCACAAATAAGAACAGAAGCGAGGGACATCTTGAACAATTTTCAGAAGACTGTGTTCGTGAGAAACTAGCTCAACTTAAAGTAGACAAAGCGATGGGACCGGATGGGATACACCCTAGAATACTGAGGGAATTTGGGGACGTTCTAGCAACTCCACTGACTGACCTTTTCAATGCCTCGTTGGAGTCGGGAGTGGTGCCAAAGGACTGGAGAGAGGCTCATGTGGTGCCTTTACACAAAAGCGGAAGTAAGGATGTGGTTGAAAACTACAGGCCGGTTAGTTTAACTTCGGTGGTGAGTAAATTATTGGAAATGCTGCTGAAAGAGAAAATAGTGAGGTTTCTGGAGTCCGGCGGATTACAGGATCCGAGGCAGCATGGATTCACCAGAGGCAGGTCTTGTCAGACAAATCTGATTGATTTCTTTGACTGGGTGACCAGGGAGTTGGACCGAGGGAGAGCTCTAGATGTGGTGTATTTAGATTTCAGTAAAGCCTTCGACATTGTTCCTCACAGGCGACTTATAAACAAACTGAGCACCCTATTGATGGACCCTAAAGTTACTGCTTGGGTTAGAAATTGGTTGAGTGGGAGGCGACAAAGAGTACAAGTAAATGGAGCTCACTCTGAGGAGAAGGATGTTACCAGTGGTGTGCCCCAGGGATCTGTCCTTGGTCCGATTCTTTTTAACATCTTTGTTAGTGATATAGCGGAAGGGCTGTCGGGTAAGGTTTGCCTCTTTCCGGATGATACCAAAATCTGCAATAGAGTAGACACCCAGGAAGGTGTAGATAACATGAGGAGGGATCTAGCTAAGCTTGAAGAATGGTCTAGAATTTGGCAGCTGGGATTTAATGTTAAAAAATGTAAGGTCATGCATTTGGGCTGCAGCAATCCAAGGGAGCAATACAGTATAGGAGGTGAAGTACTTTTGTCCACTAAAGAAGAGCGGGACCTAGGCGTGGTTGTGTCTGATGATCTTAAAGTAGCTAAACAGGTAGAAAAGGCGACGGCAAAAGCTAGAAAGATGCTTGGGTGCATACGGAGAGGAATGGCTAGCAGAAAAAAGGAGGTGATAATGCCTCTGTATAAGTCTTTGGTGCGACCTCATTTGGAGTATGGTGTGCAATTCTGGAGACCGCACCTTCAAAAGGATGTGAACAGGATGGAGTCGGTGCAGAGGGTTGCTACTAAAATGATTAATGGGCTTCATTATAAAGCATATGAGGACAGACTTAAGGATCTTAATATGTACACCTTAGAGGAAAGGCGGGATAGAGGTGATTATGATTGAGATGTTTAAATACCTCCGTGGCATAAATGTTCAGGGAGAGAGCCTCTTTCAATTGAAAGCAAGTTCTGCTACGAGGGGACATGGGATGAGGGTGAAGGGAGATAGATTCAGGAGTGATATGCGGAAATATTTCTTTACAGAAAGAGTAGTGGATCCGTGGAATAGTCTCCCAGTGGAGGTGGTAGAGATGAGGACAGTAACTGAATTCAAAAAAGCATGGGACCAACACAGAGGATCTCTAAAGGTAAAAAGTGGACTGTTGTAGTTGTTATGGAAGGACAGACTAGATGGGCCTTGTGGTCTTTTTCTGTCATCATGTTTCTATGTGTCTATTCTCTAATCTAGTTTTGGAAACCCAGAACCCTCGTCTTCCCAGAAACTTTAATAGGGCTTTGCTGGCTTCACGCACTTGGGTCTTCTTTTTTCCTGATTGCAAACGAGTTACGCCGGATGGTGTAGAAAATTTTTCTAACACCTGTTCCAGCACTTGTCCGAACAAGTTAGGTGATTCCGTAAACCCTTGGGGTAACACTGTCCACTGGAACTGTTGTTTCTGACCAGTATCGGGTTCTTCCCATTCAAAAGCAAACATGTCCCTACTACTTGGGTCCAAGGGACAGGACCAAAATGCATTCTTCAAATCTATAACACTAAACCATTTGTGCTCATGGGGTATTTTACTCAGTATTGTATAGGGACCCTCACTTGGTTTGCAGCTTGTTGTGCTGTGAGGGCTTGTGTGCATCAGTGATGCTGAGAGCTAAACTATCGGTAGTTTAACTACTGGCAGGGTCTCCCAAGATGGACAGCTCTCAGCTGAGGTGCTAGACCAAGACAAATCACCCATCTGGGCAGCAGCAGAATGGGATAGTGTTGACAGCGGAGGATCACATTTCTGTGACAACGGCAACAACACCAAACTTAAACTGCACGGAAGAAAGGCCCAGAAATCTACTTCTGTATCTTGCCATGAAAACCCAATGGATAGTTACAACAAAACAAATTGTGCTATAGTGCCGGAAGGCACTCAACTAGCTACTGGGGAACAGCTGAAGACTTTTCAGAGTAAAGCCAGCATTTATGATGTGGTTGGATCAAAGCCCTCAGGACGCCTGACTGCTGATGTAGCTGCGCATGAAATGCATCAGAAGCTGTAAAGATGTCTTACACATTGGAACATGGAACGTACGAAGCATGAACCAAGGGAAGTTGGAGGTGGTCAAGAATGAAATGGAACGTGTACAACTTGATCTGTTGGGTGTCAGCGAACTGAAATGGACTGGCATCGGGCACTTTGCATCAGATGATCACATGGTCTACTATGCTGGAAATGAAAGACAAAGAAGAAATGGTGTTGCATTTATAATAAAGAAGAAACTTGCAAGAACTGTAATGAAATACAATGCAGTCAGCGAACGCTTAATCTCTATTCGTCTACAAGGCATGCCTATCAACACAACTATAATTCAAGTATATGCCCCAACAACAGCTGCAGAGGAGAATGAAATTGAAGAGTTCTATGAGCAAGTACAAGCTGAAATGGACAGAACATGCAAACAGGATATCCTGATAGTCATGGGTGATTGGAACGCAAAAGTTGGCAACAAAGAAGGCGGCAAAGTAGTTGGAAAATATGGACTTGGCAACAGAAATGAAGCTGGAGAAAGACTGATAGAATTCTGCAAGACCAACGATCTATTCATCTCAAACACCTTCTTCTAGCAACACAAGCGACGACTGTACACATGGACTTCACCCAATGGATTGTATAAAAATCAAATTGACTACATCTGTGGAAGTCAATGATGGAAAAGGTCTATAACATCAACAAAGACAAAACCTGGAGCTGACTGTGGTACAGGTCATCAACTACTAGTATGCAAACTCAAGCTAAAGTTGAAAAAGAGCTAACCACTCATGAATGCAGTAAAATATTGCAAGATTGTATATAGTTACCCCATGTTATCCAAGTTTTAATTCCCTGTTCATTGTAAACACAGAGTACCCAAGGAAATGTGTAGTTCTATGTTTTATTGTAAACCGCGCTGATGTTGAATAGCGCGGTATAAAAGAGACTGGAAATAAATAAATAAAATAAAATTATGACCTTGAGAATATACCACTGGAATTTAAAGACTGCCTGCAAAATCAATTTGCTGCTTTAGATACAAATGACAGAGCTCCAGAAGAGTTATGGAATGACATCAAGAAGGTTGTGTTGGAAGAAAGCGAGAAGTCTCTACAAAAGGTAAAAAAGAAAAAAACGGCCAAAATGGATGACGGAAGAAACTCTGAAAATTGCCCAGAAACGCAGAGAAGCTAAAGCCAGAGGAGAAAGAAAGACAATCACAGAACTCAACAGAGATTTCCAACGTGCAGCAAGACAGGACAAGGAAAAGTACTACAATGATGCATGCAAGGAAATAAAAGCAGAAACTATTAGAGGAAGAACAAGATCGGCTTTCCTAAAGCTACGAGAGTTAAAGAAAAAGTTCCAGCCTCGAATTGGAATGTTACAAGATGCTCAAGGTTCTATGTTGAATGATGCTGAGAAGATCAAGAAAAGGTGGAAGGAATATACAGAGTTTTTATATGATAAAGATCAAGTGGACCAACAGCCGTTTCAACCTGTACCTTATGATCGGGAACCATTGGTGATGAAAGAAGAAGTTGAAGCAGCATTGAAAGCCTTATCAAAGAACAAAGCACCAGGCATTGATAGCATTCCCATAGAAGTATTACAGCAATCTGATGCAGCTGTTACCATACTTGCAATGCTCTGCCAAGAAATATGGAAGACAACATCATGGCCAACTGACTGGAAAAGATCTGTGTTTATACCAATACTAAAGAAAGGTGATCCAACTGACTGTGGAAATTATCGCACAATCGCTCCGATCCCACATGCCAGCAAGATTCTACTGAAGATTATTCAAAAGAGACTACAACCATACCTGGAACAAGAATTACCTGAAGTGCAAGCAGGGTTCAGGAAAGGGCAAGGAAAGAGAGACATCATTGCGGATGTGAGATGGATCCTTGAAAAGACTAAAGAATACCAAAAGGATATCTATTTGTGCTTTATCGACTATAGCAAGGCTTTTGACTGTGTAAACCATGAGAAACTCTGGGCCACATTAAGAAACATGGGTATACCAGAACACCTGATCATACTCTTGCACAATCTGTACAATGATCAAGAAGCAACAGTTCGAACAGAACAAGGAGAAACAGAATGGTTTAAAATAAGCAAAGGTGTAAGACAAGGCTGCATACTTTCCCCCTACCTGTTTAATTTATATGCAGAACAAATCATCAGAGAAGCAGGACTGTATGAAGACAACAGAGGTGTGAAGATTGGTGGAAGACTCATCAACAACCTTCACTATGCTGATGATACCACATTACTGGCTGAAAGTGAAGATGATCTGAAACATTTGCTTCTCACAATCAAAGAACATAGTCTCAAAATGGGCCTGCACCTTAATGTAAAGAAGACGAAGATCATGACAACTGGCATAATCAACAGGTTCATCGTTGAAGGAAAAGAAATTGAAATCGTGAACAACTTTAACCTACTTGGATCACTATCAATAAAGAAGCAACAAGCAGTCAAGAAATCAGACGACGCATTGCTCTTGGCAGAATGGCTATGAAAGACCTAGATAAGATTCTCAAGAGCAGAGATGTCTCTCTCCATAAAAAGATTTGACTTGTTCAAGCCATGGTATTTTCAATAACATCATATGGATGTAAAAGCTGGACAGTGAAAAACATAGACAGGAAGAAAATTGATGCCTTTGAATTATGGTGCTGGCAGCGAATACTGTGTATACCATGGACTACCCGAAGAACAAACCAGTCGGTACTAGAGGAGATCAAACCTAAGCTTTCTTTAGAAGCTCAGATGACAAGACTTCGACTTTCATACTTTGGACACATCATGCGAAGAGAGAGATCATTAGAGAAAGACATCAGGTTTGGCAAGACAGAAGGTCAACACAAAAGAGGAAGGCCAGCAATGAGATGGATCGATACAATAACAGCAGCTATGGGTACTAGTCTATAGAAGCATAAGGAGATGGGAAATACGCAGGACTGACATTGTAGTGGTTGGCCTAGAAAGTCTTGATAAGGACATCTCGTGGCATCTGCAAGCTAACCTCCCCTGAGCTTCTGTGGGAAGGAAGGAGAAGTGTTCCATTGCAGTCTGCACTTCCACTGTGTAAATGCAGTGAAATAAATAGTAATTCTGCAGATGTGCATGCTGACATCAGCTGAGCAACTGTTTCCTGATAGATATTTCTCCAGGATGACAATGTACCTTGCCACCGAGAGAAAACTTTCATTGAATGGAAGAAAATAAATGGAATTCAGACCATTAACTGGCCAGCTTAATCACCCGATTTCAACTTGATTGAGAATCTTTGGTACAAGGTATCAGTTGCGATAGCCAAGACCAAGCGAGAGCTGATTGAGTCACTGATTGTAGCCTGGTATTGCATCATAATGTGAGAACACTTTGTCAAACTGGTCCACAGTCCATGTCAGACAGATGTCATCTAGTGAGAAAGAACAAGAGCCATCAAGTATTAATGGCCACCAACAACGAAAACTAGCCCTTTTCAGGGCTACCTAATGAAATTAAGAAGAAAACATGCACACTGCCAACATCCATGGAACAGAAAACACAATAACGTTTTGGGCACACATTGCATTTTTGTACACAGGTTCACAACCAAATGAACATGGGTATTAAACAATCATAAAAGAACGCTCAAATCATGGCAAATTTGTCAGATTTGTACAAAAGACAAAAGGAAAGAAAATGGCATGAAGAAGCGGTTGTACAGTAAGTTGTAACACATTTTGTCCCTTGGATCCAAACAACTAAAAACTGCCAATTCAGCACTACCTATTGTGATGACGAAAGTGCATCTGAACCCATGGAACTAGGGGGAAAACAAACATTTACCTTCAACCAGAGGGATAGCCCAGAGAGCAGTAGGTTTCAAATTACAGCCAGGGGAAAAAAAACACACAGAGCTGCTGAGTGCAGGCCACACCCAAGCTCTGAGGCAAGCTGGGGAGGTAATGGGAGACACCTGGGGGAGGAGTTGGAATGGGTAGTGCAGCCACACTCATTTAAGCTCCAGGGAACAGGAGGAGGGGAGTCCACCAGGGAAAAGGAAGGAGAAAGGACTTCCAAGGGAGCAGGAGGAAAAAGAAGCTTCAGGAGAGCTGAAGGAGAAAGGTTTTCCAGGGACAGCCTCACTGGGGAATCCCAAAGCAGTCAGCACACAGAAAGCCACAGTCTGGAGAGAAGCCTGGGCTGCAGAGGAATTGCAGCTAGGTCTGGGGATAGGACGATTTGGCCTGAGAGAGTTGCTGACCTTAAGCAAGGTACGAGAGCAGCAGTGTAAGAGGCTGCAGGAAAATCGTCAGCTGTGAAAAGGTGTGTGAATAGACTTGGGACTAAGAATAATGTGAGCCAGTTAGAGGCCCTGAGCCGTCTAATGAAAGATAAGAATCCCTACAGTCCTACTAAAAGCCATGAGGGTAAAGAGAGGTCTCGATGGGAAAATCTTTTAGAGCTGTTAGAAGAAATTAAGCCTACATTTATACAAGCTGATTCAACCCCAGAAATAACAAACCCTGGTTATGAAGATATGCAGACAGAAGTTTGTGATTCTGAGCAAGAGTCCGTCGAGTCTTTAATGGATTGTTCCCTTTGTAAGAAGACGGGGTAGAGAAGTGTTAGGTTTTTAAAAAGGAGAAAGAAAAACCCAGAAGCTAATTACCTGAATGAGTTATATCCTGAATGCTGAAAAGTTGAGAGATAAAGTTGCCAATGCCTAAAGCTAAGGGCAAACATTTTAAAGGGTTAATTTGGAATATCTGAGGCTTTGAGAAGAAGCTGCTGTCTGAGAGTAAAACAAACAGAAACATTTAAAGATTTGCTTAGATTGTGGGACACTTGGAAAAAGCAGATTCCTCTTCCTGTAGTTGGAAGGAATAGTAATCACTATATTCTTGACTGAAGGAAGTCTAGAAGAAGCACCTATCTGTGTAACAACCTGAGTGAAGCCACTGTTACGTTATGTCACTATAAGAATCCTGTTTGTGAAGAAGATTTTGTTGTGTTGGAGAAGTATCTTACTTTTCTTTTCAAGCGCTGAACTTCAAAGAAGTTTCTATTGGAAAGGCAGTAAATAAAAATTCCTGTACTTGCCTTTAAAACCCTCGGCATTTACTATTATTTGACACAACTACAACCTCCAGCAGCCTCGGCTCTGGAACCCCTGCTTGAAAGGGACAACACAAGGACACGCCCCACCCCTAGGCGACCGCCTGGGCGATGGTGGGCGTGACAGGTGGCGTAGTTTTAAGGATACTACCTTTGCCTACGCATGCGCAAAGCTTTTGCAACTACGCAAAAAGAAAACTTCTACAAGAAACCAGTGACAAGACACAGAGCCCTGCTGAGAATTGAAAGACTGAGGTAGCAGCGGAGGTCAGAACTGGAGCTGAGAAACTGAGCTGTGACCTGCTTGCTGACAAACACGAGTATACTCTTGTATCAGGTAACCTGTGCATAAAAAGGGGTTATAAAAGGATACTGGTGCAGGGGTATAACAGTGCTCAATAGGAGTTCAAGAAAGAGTGGTTATATTTTGGTGCCGCACTTGGTGGTTTTTCTTCTTTTTTCTTGTTACAGCACAGACCAGAGATGGAGCGCAACGAGCTTCTCCAGTGGATGGCGGAACAGTTTCAAAAGCAACAGGAGATGTCCGCCAGAAGCCAAGAACACACGGCAGCTATGATGCAAGCACAGCAGAAGCCACTCCTAGAGATGATGGCGGCATGGCTGGGGGCACAAGAAAAAGCTGCAGAGTCAACCCGGACAATATCAGGTTCACTAGGAGCTATACAAGGGCTGGGGTTACCTAACACCGGGACATTTTCATTTGGACAATTAACCAAGGACGATGACATAGATGACTTCTTAGAAGCTTTCGAGAGGGTAGCTCTCTTAACTGGATGGCCAAAAGACCAGTGGGCAGTCCGCCTAGCCACTTCTCTTACTGGTGAAGTGTTGGCTGCATATAGAGCCATGCCTGCTGCCTTAGCCTCCAATTACGAGGAGCTTAAAAGGTCTATAAGAAACCGCCTAGGTCTAATGCCTATGGTCTATCGCCGCCTCTTGAGAAGTTGCAAGTAAAAACCTGGTGAAACGCCGCGAGCACTTTGCCAGCGAATTAAAGGCTTGGCATGGAAGTGGCTAACACCTGAGGCTAGGACCATAGATTCCATACTAGATTGCATTGTGTTGGAACAGTTTATGGAGGCAGTGCCGAAAGACCTGCAAACCTTTCTGATCCTACAGAACTGCCGAAACACCAATGATGCTACCTCACTGGCAGAGCGCTTTTTGGAAGCGGAATTGGTAGGCCGGGTGAAAGGTGGTGTTTCTAAACGGGCAGATGTAGTATCATCAGAAAGGAAGGTCAGGCCAATGATGGGTGAAATAACAAAGGCTAGACCTATGGATAAAACCTGTTATGCACAAAGAAAATGCTTTTCATGTGGGCAGGAGGGGCATCTAAAAAGAGATTGCAAAGCAAGGACAGCCCTAATAACCGCCCATTCTAAGGAGAGTGAGGAGGGATTTCTGTTGGCGGTGGAGGTAGAGGGAATCGCTATGGAAGCCTTGCTGGACTCCGGAGCAGATCAGTCCATGATCTCACGGAAGCTCTGGAAAAGGATTGAATTTCAGGATAGTCAGCTCCTAGAGCCAGCTGAAGGCAGCGTGAAGATTAGGTGTATCCATGGGGCAGCATCACATTACCCAATACACAGTGTGAGGGTGAAGGGTTTAGGAATAAGGAGGAAAATACCTGTAGCTGTCGTGCCTAGGCTGCCACACGCCCTGGTATTGGGGAGGGATTGGCCCCAATTCAGGCGAGGGTTGGCGGAGGGATTACAGAACAAGGCAGGCATGATATCTATACGAGCACGCTCCAGGGCCACAGAGAAAGAAAATGAATCTCCAGATGAGGTAGTAAGGGGTTTGCCTCTCTCGAGGGACGGGAGAGTTTCCTTTAGGGATAAGGATAAAGCGAGGCAGGTAACATCCCCTCATAAAGCAGACGTCAGCGTAAGATCAATGCCCAGACCCTTGTTTGGGAGCATGCAGAAACAGGGAGAGAGAGGAGTATCCCGGAAGGGGGAACTCGACAATAAGCCAAAGTTTGTCCTTAGATATTGCCGCACCACCCCTAACGCAAGAATTCCTCAGCGCGCTTCGGAACAGGCCGCGGGCTTTGACTTATGTAGCGCCGAGGAGACAATTATTCCCCGGTAAGGAAGGGCCTTAGTTGAGACAGGCCTCCAGTTGGAATTACCGCCGGGCTGTTACGGCCATATTGCCCCGCGCTCGGGGCTAGCTTGGAAAAATTTCATAGATGTGGGTGCAGGGGTCATAGACCCAGATTACCGGGGAGCGGTCAAGGTACTATTGTTTAACTTTGCGCAAGAAGATTTTAGGGTTAACATAGGGGACCGGATAGCCCAACTTATTTGTGAAAGGGTAGGCTTTCCACCCCTGGAAGAGGTGCCCGAGATGTCCACTACTGTCCGAGGGTCCGGGGGATTCAGCTCTACCGGGCGGGCAGAGATGAAAGGTCTAACCGCAAGTTGCGAGGAGAAAGAGGACGAGGATCTGGGCCCACAATTGCCAGATTGTAGAGAAAACCCAGAATTAAGGATGGGGGAGGGGCTCTCGTGGTCACAACAGCAGGAATTGTTGGAACTGTTAAGGGGCTTTCCAGACGTCCTAACACCCATACCAGGAGAAACCAGGCTAGTGGCCCATGAGGTAGTGACCCCACCGGGTGAGATAGTACGGCAGAGACCCTATAGGTTACCCGAGGCAAAACAACAGGAGGTGGTGAGCCAGGTCCAGGAAATGCTTAAGATGGGGATCATAGAGGAATCTTGAAGCCCCTGGAACAGCCCCATAGTGCTTGTTCCGAAACCGGAAGGAACAATACGGTTCTGCATCGATTTTTGGAGGGTCAATGCCATCTCCCGGTTTGATACTTACCCTATGCCACGGATAGACAAACGTTTAGATCATTTAGGCCAGGCAAAATACCTTACCACCCTTGATATGACCAAAGGGTACTGGCAGATTCCTCTCACGCGAGAATCACGCCCCAAGACCGCATTTAGCACCCCCATAGGGCTTTTTCAATTTCGAAGGATGCCCTTTGGCTTGCATGGTGCGGCAGCGACCTGCCAAAGGTTGGTCGACCTCGTCTTACGCCCTCACCAAAAATACTCTGTCGCCTACATGGACGACATCATAATTCACAGTGCTAGCTGGGATCAACACTTGCCCCGTTTTGAAGCAGTTTTGAAGGCAATGAGGCAGGCGGGCATAACATTAAATCCTACCAAATGTATGTTTGGAGGGAGGGAAGTAAAGTACCTAGGGCATATGGTGGGACATGGCACAGTTAGGCCACTATTGGACAAGGTAGAAAGTGTGAAAGCCTTTCCACGACCTTTGACTAAGAAACAGCTACGCAGTTTCCTCGGCTTAGTAGGCTACTACCATCGTTTTATTCCCCATTTCACGGATGAAAGTGCCCCTCTGACCGAGATATTGAAAAAGAACGCGCCGAACCGGTTGAAATGGTTCAGGGTAGCAGAGCAAGCCTTTGTTTCATTGAAGGACAAACTATGTTGTGCACCCATATTGCGCGGCATGGATTTTAACCGACCATTTATCATACAGACAGATGCTTCAGAGACAGGCTTGGGAGCCGTATTGTCTCAGAAACATGAGGGCATTGAACACCCCATTATGTTTTTAAGTCGGAAATTATCGCCACCTGAACGGAAATATTCCACTGTAGAGAGGGAATGTCTGGCCATAAAGTGGGCCGTGGAGGCACTGAGGTTTTACTTGACGGGCTGCAGGTTCTTATTGGTCACCGACCACGCACCACTAAAGTGGTTGAACCACATGAAGGACCACAACTCTCGCCTAACACGCTGGTATATGGCCTTGCAGACCTTTGATTACCGCATAGAGCATCGAGCAGGGAGATTACACACAAATGAGGATGCTCTATCCAGAATTACGGGCTGTGCGGGGATTGATACGCCAGCCCGTAATATCTTAAGGGGAGGGGATGTGTGATGACGAAAGTGCATCTGAACCCATGGAACTAAGGGAAAAACAAACATTTACCTTCAACCAGAGGGATAGCCCAGAGAGCAGTAGGTTTCAAATTACAGCCAAGGAAAAAAAACACACAGAGCTGCTGAGTGCAGGCCACGCCCAAGCTCTGAGGCAAGCTGGGGAGGTAATGGGAGACACCTGGGGGAGGAGTTGGAAACGGGTAGTGCAGCCACACTCATTTAAGCTCCAGGGAACAGGAGGAGGGGAGTCCACCAGGGAAAAGGAAGGAGAAAGGACTTCCAAGGGAACGGAAGGAAAAAAAAGCTTCAGGAGAGCTGAAGGAGAAAGGATTTCCAGGGACAGCCTCACTGGGGAGTCCCAAAGTAGTCAGCACACAGAAAGCCACAGTCCGGAGAGAAGCCTGGGTTGCAGAGGAATTGCAGCTAGGTCTGGGGATAGGACGATTTGGCCTGAGAGAGTTGCTGACCTTAAGCAAGGTACGAGAGCAGCAGTGCAAGAGACTGCAGGAAAATCATCAGCTGTGAAAAGGTGTGTGAATAGACTTGGGACTAAGAATAATGTGAGCCAGTTAGAGGCCCTGAGCCGTCTAATGAAAGATAAGAATCCCTACAGTCCTACTAAAAGCCATGAGGGTAAAGAGAGGTCTCGATGGGAAAACCTTTTAGAGCTGCTAGAAGAAATTAAGCCTACGTTTATACAAGCTGATTCAACCCCAGAAATAACAAACCCTGGTTATGAAGATATGCAGACAGAAGTTTGTGATTCTGAGCAAGAGTCCGTCGAGTCTTTAATGGATTGTTCCCTTTGTAAGAAGATGGGGTAGAGAAGTGTTGGGTTTTTAAAAAGGAGAAAGAAAAACCCAGAAGCTAATTACCTGAATGAGTTGTATCTTGAATGCTGAAAAGTTGAGAGATAAAGTTGCCAATGCCTAAAGCTAAGGGCAAACATTTTAAAGGGTTAATTTGGAATATCTGAGGCTTTGAGAAGAAGCTGCTGTCTGAGAGTAAAACAAACAGAAACATTTAAAGATTTGCTTAGAATGTGGGACACTGTTGGAAAAAGCAGATTCCTCTTCCTGTAGTTGGAAGGAATAGTAAACACTATATTCTTGACTGAAGGAAGTCTAGAAGAAGCACCTATCTGTGTAACAACCTGAGTGAAGCCACTGTTACGTTATGTCACTGTAAGAATCCTGATGTGAAGAAGTTTTTGTTGTGTTGGAGAAGTATCTAACTTTTGTTGTCATGCGCTGAACTTCAAAGAAATTTCTATTGGAAAGGCAGTAAATAAAAATTCCTGTACTTGCCTTTAAAACCCTCGGCATTCACTATTATTTGACACAACTACAACCTCCAGAAGCCTCGGCTCTGGAACCCCTGCTTGAAAGGGACAACACAAGGGCACGCCCCGCCCCTTGGCGACCGCCTGGGCGGTGGTGGGCGCGACACTATGCAAGATTTTTCACAACACTGTAGTTGATGTGCTGAGAGATCCAGCTGGTGACTGCTGTGAAGAATTTTAATAATGTGGTGTATGTAGGAAGGGCATCTGGTAGAGAACGGTATGTATAGCATTATGTCTGCATATATGGAATAAAATATGTTTTGGGCCTGGATGAGTGAACAAATAGGCTGAAGGTATAAATCGAATAGCAAGGATGATAGGGCAGAGCCTTGCAGAACTCCTTGCTGTTGACTGCAGGGTGTTGACTTAAATGATCCCAGTTTGACCTGTTATTGTTTGCCTGTAAGGTAAGAGTGGAACCATTATTATCCTTTAGCCCAGGGATTGTAGTCGTGATATAAGAATGTTTAATTGACCGAGTCGAATGCAGAGGCAATATTGAGGAATATCATGATGAAACCTTGGTGTGGCTTGTCCCTGCCTTTCGTGAGTCTGTCAATGAGTGCTGTTAGGAATGTCTCTATTCCATGCTTGTGTCTGAAACCATATTGTTGCAGATTGAGCAGTGTGTGGGAAGTGATATAGTCTTGCATTTGGTTTTGTACCACCTTCTCAATGATCTTTGGTAAGAAAGGCAGATTTGCGATGAGCCTGTAAGAGTTGGGAGGTTTGGGTCGAGGAGAGCGTTCTTAATGATTGGATGAATGGATGCGAGTTTGAGGCTGGTGGTCCCTGTGCTGGGCCGGCCCAACCACTAAGCAAACTAGACAGTCACCGAGGGCAACAAAAATAGGTCATTCAAAGCTAAATAGTAAATTTTGACAGCCAGAGGATGTGTAAAGTTTGAGGTTCACCAAGGGCTCCAACACTTTGGACCAACTCTAGGGCTGGCTCTGTCTCTGTCTCTGTGTGATAGATAGCTGGATGATCTTGAGGAAGGAGGCAGCTAGGTTGGCATGGGATATCTTGATCCAGCTTACTGGACACAGATCAAGCGGGGAAGTTGTGGTCTTAAGGTTAGAAATAATGGGCCTGATTTTCAAAGGCATTTACATGGGTAACTGCCTTAGTTACCTGTGTAAATGCCTTAACAGGGAATTTTTGAAGGCACTTACACGGGTAGTGCCTTTGAAAATTCCCTGGTTTGTCCCTTACGTGCCCCTTGTCGAGGGCGTTCCAGAGCGGAGCAGGGGCAAAGGAAAAGGCTAAGTGGGTAGCATTGATTTTCAATGCTACCTGGTTGCCCTCAGCGCTTTAAAGATAGGCGAGGGTTTTCCTCGCCTATCTTTGAGGTGCTGGGGCTAACCGGGTATTATCACAGAAAGTTCACCATAAATACCCCCCAAAAAACTTTTTTTTATTTCATTTTTGTCGAAGCTGACTGTAGGAGAGGTGGTATGGGTTTAACCACTCACGCCAAGCAGTAAGCTGCCTTTTATTCAAATATGGTTCTTCACCACTAAAACTAATATATTATATTTATGATTTTTCACTTATCTGATTTAAAACACTCCACCGGAGAGAAAAGTTGCTCAAGAAGAATTCCCTTTACACGACGCGCGCGTTTCGAGTATCCAACTCTGTATCAAGTGCTTAGTTGTAAAAGCAAAAATGGCAACATTGTCGAAGAACGCCATCTTCTGCGGCCACGGTAGAGGCGGTTACCTATAGGCTGAATAACTGCTGTTTTAAAGAAGAACCAACCAATAGAACAGGGAACTCCCACTGCAAAGGGAATCCCTTATCTAATTGGTAGAAGGGAAAGGTGACATGTCCAATCAAACTGATCCGTCAAATAACACTCAACCAATCAATCTCTTGATTGAGGCCAGCTGGTTCTATTGAATTCAAAAGGAATATCCATCTCTGTTCTAACCATTGTAGATTTTTTTCACGGTCTCCCCTCCTGGGGTTTTCCGGTACATGATCTATTACAGTCCATTGGAGATCTTCAAAAACATGATGCAAAGCAACACAATGTTGTACTATCGGAGCAGTTTCAATCCGTTGTCGTAACCGCGATGCATGCTCCATTAGACGTTTTTTAATAGGACGAATTGTTCTACCTATATATAGTAACCGACATGGACAGCATATTAAATACACCGCATGTGTAGATATACATGAGGTATCCCAGCGACGTTGATACATATGTAAAGTGACTGGATGGGACCAGGTTATTCCCGTCCATGTTGTAGCACAATATCCACATGCATTACAAGGAGTATGTCCTGTCACCACAGATCGGTATTCAATGCGGTCGGATGGCAAAGAAGTTTTCATTAAACGATCACCCAGCGAGGAACCCCGAGCAAATGCCACTCTCAGAGGTTGTTGAAAACATGTGTGGAGGCGCAAAATAGGCCAATGGGTTTGTAGGATTTTCATGACAGCAGAACTCCGATCCAAGGGGCTAACCGGGTAGCATCTAAAATATGACAGTGTATGACAGTGAAATTGCAAAGTTGGCTCTAGTTTTTTTTATAATCTGCAAGAATTAATGTTTACATCACGAAATGCATGTCAATAGTAAATATATAATAGGCCTTCGGTTAATACCTGTAAAAAACCAAGTCATAGACTACTTCTTAGATTTTTTCGCCTGTCTCTTGTACAGCTGTTCAGGAGCTTCTCTGGGGAGTGTCCAGCAGTAGTCAGCCAGCATTGTAGTGGACCATTTTCCCTGGTATCTTTGCTCCATCGTTGCGATATCCTGGTGAAAACGTTTGCCCTATTCATCACTAACCATACCATAGTTATCAGGAAAGAAATCGAGATGGGAATCAAGGAAATGGATCTTTAGAGACATATTGCAGCCAAGTTTCTGATACTGCATCAGCATGTCTTCTACTAGTTCCTTGTAGTTTTCTGCCCTAACATTCCAGAGAAAGTTTGTTGACACTATTTATTTATTTATTTTATTTATCTATTTCTTCTATACCGCCCCTTCCAGAGATCAGGGGCGGTTTACATGGAACAAGTTAACAGTTTTGTATACTACTGTATACATTAGGACACTAGGAGAAAAGCATTCCATGCTTGTTTCGCATCACCCTGCAGCAAGTTGTTGAACTGGTCATCTTTGAAGAGCTCTCGAATCTGAGGACCCACAAAAACTCCCTCTTTAATCTGCTTCTCTGAGTTGAGGGAATTTTTCATGCAGGTATCAGAAAGCTGGCAAAGTGCGGTCCATGGCTTTCACAAAGTTTTTCATCAAACCTAGTTTGATGTGAAGGGGTGGTAGCAGGATTTTGTGAGCCTCAACCAGAGTTGGGTGCTGGATATTCTTCTCTCCAACTGTTACATTTTGTCTGCGATTCCATTCCTTCCGCAAGTAGTGCCAATCCCTTGCTTGGCTATCCCACTCACATAAGAAACACATGTATTTTATATAGCCCTGCTGCAGTCCCATTAAAAGGGTAACTAGCTTCAAGTCACCACAGAGGTGCCATCTGTACTTGTTATAGTTAATGGAAGTCAGTAGATGCTTTAAGTTATCGTATGTCTCTTTCATGTGGACTAAATTCGCTTGGGGTCTAGTTTATCTGAATGCTTACTTCGAAGTAACAAATAAAATCCCGCATTCACTAACAGATTCGCGTTCAGTAACTCAGGACTAATCCAACATAAGCCTCAGAACCAACCATAAGGCACTCACAGCTGGATACTATTATCTCCCCAGTTATGTGCCGGTTAACATCAATGGCTAATGTTGGCAAAAAATCATATCACACTATGTAACAAACACAGTTCATAATTATTGACCAAAAAAATACTTAGCTTTTCTGTGTGAGATGAAAATGTCAAGTTGCTCTTGTCATTTAATTTCCTTAGTAGTAGATATCATATTTTTTCATAATCTTCAAAAAATCTTGTCCCATCATATTTTTTCTTTCTCCGTGATCTTCAAAACATCTTGTCCCAACGCTGACCGTATTAGGCGCCCATGCGTTTCTCCTTATAGGTTTTTTTCAAGGGACGAATGTTAACATCAATATCTGGAAAAAACAGTACCAATCAATGACTGAACTTGTGCGAAGTTATCATCATCACGCACTTATTGAAAGATGATAAAAATCATTAAGTAATACCTTGTGTATCTGCCGCTCAGCGCGTCTAGAGACTCACCCCCTCTGATTCTCCGGGGAATCCCAAAGACGCCGCGCATGCGTGACACCTAGTTGGTTAGCCGTTTTAAAAGGACTTCAGGCCCGCCCTACTGAGTGACTCATTACTGCGGACACACCCCCTCTAAACACACGCCGCCCACTCAATACTGGCTTTCAGACCGCCGGGTTGCACAGTATCCAAAGTGTAAATCCAACGTTGTTCTTTGTATAGCAAAAGCTGATCGCGTGATTTTCTGAACCCATCTGTGGGTACTTCTTCAATACACCAACAACGAAGTTGTGTGAATTTGTGATCGTTTTGTAGACAATGTGAAACTATCGGGGCTTCTTTACGAGCACAATGTAGTCTACTCTCATGTTCCTTCATTCTGATGTTAAACGAACAGATTGTTTTGCCAACATATAGCAGACCACATGGGTATAAAATGGCATAAACCACATGAGTGGACTCACAAGTGGTAGCCTGTTTTATCCAATGGTGTTTACCTTTGTGCACAAAAGAGGATCCCTCGATCGTAATGTCACAAATTGTACAGTGTCCACAAATACGATGTCCCCCCAACGGAATCCTTTGTTCTGGCGATATCAAAGGTCTTAACCTAGTTGGACTTAAGTATTCCTTCAAATTGCGGCTCCGCTTCCAAACGCATCGCACAGATTTATCCTGAAGACCTGGCACTATTTTCAACAGTGTGCTGTGTTTTTTGAAAATTTTCTGCATACTAGAGCTTAACGGAGAATAGCGCGTCACTAAATTAATTTTTTCCTTTCTTCCTTGCTCTGTACTTTGTTTGCGAGAAGTCAACAATAAATCTCTGTCATTATAAAGAGCTCGCTGAACTAAGGAGCGGGGATAGCCTCTTTCCACAAAGTTCTGTATCAGTCGTTTAGACTGCTCCTTATAATCTTGGGTTGTAGAACAATTACGCCAATATCTGAGAAACTGCGATATTGGGAGGCTGTCTTTCAACTGAGGAGGGTGTGCACTGTCGTAATGAAGCAGAGCATTACGATCAATGGATTTGCGAAATATTGAGGTGCCCCATCCCTTGGATTCTCTAAAAATTTGTAGATCTAAATAGGTGATGCTCTCCCTATGGAACTCACTCGTGAATTTGATATTGACATCCCGATGAGCCAACCACTGAAGAAAAAGGTGCATGTGGACGGCATGCGCTACCGGAATAGATGGAAGACGGTTTCCATTGTTCAAAAGCACAGCCTTCAGACTCAGTTTCGAAGAGTCTATAAATAGTCTCCAGTCTTGTGGGCCATGAGTGATTTTTAAGGCATTCATGAGGCTTTCAATATCGGAACAGAATACCAGATTACTTTCTTTTCCGACTGCGTATAGTACATTGCTGAAGTCAGATGGCTTCAGCAGCCATCTGGCAGTAGTATTGCATTGCATCAGAAAATGATGCAATCAACTCTGGATGATGTGTGCATGCTGGTATTATGCAATGTGATGCAATATTACATCATTCAAGGCTTATTTGGGATATTGTTGATGTCCTACTGGATAAATTTACACGGTGAAACATCAAAAATGAACTACATGCAATATCTTCAAAACGAGAGCCAGGGGAGACCTCTTTCAAATAAAATTTTTTTAATGTTATATTCGTGTTCAGCTCACCAAGATAATACAGATTAGGGCCTTTTAAAGTCAGTAACAATTTCAATGTTGACCAGTGTTCTCTATGCCCCCTTTGTGTAGCATCAGCCCTGCTTCTCCCTATGCCCCCCCATGTCTAGTATCTGCCCATCATCTCCTTATGCCCCCCATGTCCAGCATCTCCCTTCCATCTCCCTTTGTCTCCTTCCCATGTCCAGCATCTCATGTACCTCCCTCTTTGTCCTCGCCATACAGCATTTCACCTTCCTCTTCTTTTGTCCCTGCATGTCCAACATCTCACCCTCCTCTCCCTTTGTCCCCATATCTAGCATTTCACCTTCATCTCCCTTTGTCCCCCTTCCCAAATCCAACATCTCACGCTCCTCTCCTTTGTCCCCTTGTCCAGCAAATCTCCATCTCACTGCTCTCTCTGTATCCAGCATTCCCCTCTATCTTACTGCTCCCTTATGTCCAGCATCTCCCTCCATCACAAACACAAACATAGAGGATCTCTAAAGGGAAAAAGAGGACTGTTGTAGTTGTTGATATGGAAGGACAGACTAGACAGGCCATGTGATCTTTTTCTGTCGTCATTTTTCTAGGTTTCTATCTCACTGGTCTCCTTCCCAATTGTGTTTTGCCTCTCCACCGCATGCATCCAGAGTCTCTTGCCTACACCCCATTACCGTCATTATTGCTGCCACTTCCTCCAAAAGCGCGGCTGCCGTTGCAATAAAATCATCAATAAATGCAGGATCTTTCAGACATCCATGAACTTTTCTACCAGTTTTCACAGACTTTTTCCCTTTCTCAAATTTCTATCCCATCTGAGGGTCAGGATGGCAGGGCCTTTGAAGTATGTGCCTACACTCTGGAGGAGAGGAGGGACAGGGGAGATATGATTCAGACCTTTAAATACTTAAAGAGAAATAATGAACAAACAAACCTCTTCCAAAGACAGGGAAACTGTAAAACTAGAGGGCATAACATGAAGCTGCAAGGGGGGGTAAATTGAAAGGCAATGTCAGGAAATACTTTTTCACTGAAAGGGTGGTGGATGCTTGGAATGCCCTCCCGATGAAAGTGGTGGGGGCAAATACAGTGACAGAATTCAAAATGGCATGGGACAGACACAGTGGATCCCTTTACAGCTTGGTCACAAGAATAAACAGCACCCAACAAGGATTCGTCCTCATCTTTCTGGACATCTCTGCTGCCTTTGACTCTGTGAACCATGATATACTCTTACAACGCCTACAAGAAAAGGGGATTCAAAGCACAGCACTAGAATGGTGCAAATCCTATCTATCCAATAGGTGGCAGCAAGTCAAGGTAGGCCACACATCCTCAGAACCATTTCTGCAGACACAGGGGGTGCCTCAAGGTTTGTCCTTATCGGCACTGATGTTTAATGTCTACATGCAGCCGATATGTGACTTGATCCGATCCTTCAACGTACAATGCCTTGCTTATGCAGATGACATCCTCCTTTACATGCCGTTCACAATTGACCAACCAGTGCTCTCCCCAATAATAAGATGCTTCGAAGCTGTAGCTGACTGGCTGTTGACACAAAATTTACGGATCAACCATGACAAAACTGATGTTCTATTTGTCACAAGGAACCGGAGGTTCATACCTCCCCCATCTCTACAGGCCAACAATGCAGAGCTGAAATCCAAACCCACTATCTGTTATCTGGGCATCACGCTTGATCAACACCTTGATATGACAACACATGTAAAAAACGTCACAAAAGCAATATATCATAAGATCAGAACGCTGCGTCACCTTCGCCCCCTACTGGATTTTACTGACTACCGGACAGCCTTCCAGGCATTAGTCCTCCCACATCTGGACTTCGCTAACATCATCCTCCACGGACTCTCACAATCAACCTTAAATCCGCTCCGCCTAGCTATGAACGCAGCTGCAAGAGTACTTTCTGGATCGTCAAGATCTGACCACATAACACCAATCATGAAAGAACTGCATTGGCTACCATTACATGCCAGACTCCAATACAAGTCAATAGTCCTTACATTCAAAGCCCTAAATAACCACCCTTCTACGCCAATCAGCAAGCTAATCCACAGCACCCCGGAAAATAGAAACAGGAGACCTACAACAAGGAACACCTTAGTAGTCCCCAAGATGACGACAAAATGCTCAAAGACAACCTCCAACAGGGCCTTCTCCATATTTGCTCCTTTAAACTGGAATGCCCTTCCCCATGAAATCCGAGGCATCAAAAGTCTAGCCCCATTCAGAAAAGCCTTGAAACACCACCTATTCACAAAATTCTACCCGGAGACTATCCGAGGTAAACACTCAATTGGCAACCCACCCGCATGCCCCAGCCGCCCTAACACCCTAACACAAACAGAAAATGGTTAGCCTACACATAAGTCTCATCGCTAACCATCACTCGTGTACTATCCACCCACATATGCACATGTAAAAACTAAGATGAGTCAGAGAAGTGTACATAGTATAAAGTTAGCTTGTAAATAGTTTCCCCGGTTTTCTCCAGGTTTAATATCCTGTTTCACTGTAAACTCAATGTTGCCTGTATGCATTGTAGTATGTTTTTTGTTCGATGTACACCGCACTGATTATAATAGCGTGGTATAGAAGAAACGTTAAATAAATAAATAAATAAGTATAAAATCAAAATAAGCTTAACTAATTTCGCAACATACAGGGGTGTCCTTCAAGGAGAGGTGGGTTCACCCCTAAAACAAAGACATGGGGAGGGTTCACCCCTAAAACAAAGACTTGGGGGGGGGGGCGGGGTAAGCCTGCACAGAGCGGCAGGTGCATCTACTCTTGCCATTTTACTGGGCAGACTAGATGGACCATACTGGTCTTTATCTGCCGTGATTTACTATGTTACTATGTCTGAAAGACCTTGTGTTTATTACAGATTTTATTGCCGCAGCAGTTGGTGACCTTGGAAGAAGTGAGGCAAGTGGGAGAAGATGTGTGGTGATGGGACCAGACAGAGCGAGGTGGCCACTGTCAGAGTGTTCTGGGGGCACTTTTACCATTGCCAGAATTTGCCACCTGAGGTGGCCACTTCACTTTGCCTAATGATAGAATTGCCCCTGCTTGTAGGTGAGTAGGAGAAGTTTGAATTGTATACAGAAACAACTTGCGAGGCAATGAAGTGACTTGAGAAGAAGAGTTACTTGAGCATAGTGACACTGGCGGAAGATTAGCTGGCAGAATCCATAAACTGTATAAAAAGGATAGTGACATGACATTTCATTATTCAAAGGTTGCCAGCAACTGTAATGCCACACAACAGCATTGGGCATAACAGTGAATGTACGATATGTGTGTTCTAAAAGATTTTTTTAGCAAATGAACTTTTCCTGATACTAGAAGGATGACTATAATTCAGGAAAAGGGGTGCTGCCAGTGCACCTCAACCTCTTCAATGCCCATAGGGACAGTGTAGGGGACTCCTTGCACAAAACCCCCTTTGCTGTATAAATATTTTACTGCTGCACAGGGGAGACCTCTTTCAAACAGCAAACATTGAGTCTATTTAATTTCAAGTGGGTTTAGCCTGTTCAGCAGCCTATGTTTTGTGCCTTCCATTTGCAGAGGTTTCACTCATTCATTTAGATCCATACAGAGGCCACCATCTTGTTTCCTGTGGCATACTTCCTATCACACCAACCCATAGAGAGGCCATTGTTTTGTTTCCTGTGATGCATTTGATTGATATGCCCAGGCTTGTCCCTAATGGTGTTAAAATTTCTGTAACCGACAAGAAAGGTCTGTGTTTCTATTTATAAAGTGCACACGTAGACATTCAAACAAAATGTTTTAAAAGGTTATTTATTGATTGAAAGCAAATGCTGGGGTCCTTCCACAAAGGCAAAAATCCCCCACAGGCTGATGCAGTTTTTTTTTTCTAAGCTAAATAGGGTTGAGGAGCTGGCTATCTGGGTGGCTCATGTTTCTAAGGATCTTGCACACAGAAAATCGAGCAAAAGTTCCAAATAAACAGAGTTTTCCTGTGTTAACACAGCTTTGAATTTTTCTGTCAGTTTTTTCCACAAGCAGGTACTGTTCTGGTGGGAGAGGAAAAATACAGAGTTATTAGTTTGGTATCAGATTTTTCATCTGTTTTCCTCTAGTGTAAAGAAAAAAAATAAAATCTTTCACTGTTGATAGAACTGTTCAGACAGAGAACTGTGAAAGGGGAGGGGCTATGTGATAGGTGAAAGAGGAATGACATTGCTGTAGCCACCGGCATCAGCTATCCAGTATACTGAAGTGAGTAGAAGGATATGAGAGGGAAGAGGGTGGTGGGTCCCTGCGAGCCACAATGAGTAGAGGGAGGACGGATCCCCTATGGAAATTAATACTCAAACTAGTGAATCAGAATTTACAACACAGAAAAAAATTAAAGCTGCCGTTTCTCTTCTTTCCCCAGGCTGAGACCAGTTTTTCCTGCTCATTCCTTTGTGTAGAGTCTTTGATCTTCTCTGTTCATTTTGAGAAATGTGCATCTCTGATAGCTTTCTATTTTGCACAGAGCAGGAGGAAATGCATATCTGTTTTTAACCTGTGGTCACTTATTCTGCATTTTTCCAATGAATTGTACTTTGCCTGTGAGGAGTGGTCATCATCACCGTAGAGACTATTTTTTTTTTTTTGTGGGAAGTTTGCACTAGCTGTGAGGTTTGGGTGAGCAAGCAACAGATACTAACAAATGATAAAATGAATGCAATCTTACACTGTCTCTCTCCAGGAATTTCTCTCCTGTAGGCAAAAATACCCAACTTTGTGTCTGTGTGACAGAGGCCATCTGAAACAAGGCTAAGAAAGCGTAGTTGCTTGCCTGCAACAGGTGATCTCCGGGAACAGCAGGAATTAGTCTTCACATATGGGTGACATCAGGTACCAATGGAGCCCGTGTGGGAAGCTCCCCAGCTACCAATAGGAAAGCCTTTGGGAGCAATCCACTTCACCTGTGCTGGTGCCTTTCCGCTCTCCCAATGTACTCTCCTCATTTGAGTATATAGCTGAAGAAAAAGGAGAGTATAGAGGAGAGAAGAGAGAGAACCTTACAACTCCACGGAGAGGTGGGCGGGTTGTGAAAACTAAATTCCTGCTGTTCCCGGAGATCACCTGTTACAGGTGAGTAACTACGCTATCTCCAGGAACAAGCAGGAATGTAGTTTTCACATATGGGACTCCCTAGCTCCCAGATCTCAGAGGACACAGTTAACGTCAGACAAGGTCGTTGACCTCGACTTCCCGGTTACAGAGATCTGGTCAGAGTGGGCGGGGGGTAGGAGTTGTTTCTACATCCTAAAGAGATGCATCCCAGTGGGAGTCCTTGTCCAAGCAGTAGTGGACCGCAAAGATATGGATGGAGGACCATGTAACAGCTCGGCAAATCTCAGCTACGGGTATGGTATGTAAGTTGGCCACAGAGGCTGACATAGCACGGACATTGTGAGCAGTGACATCCCTCGAGGGAAAGTCCTGCTTTGTCATAAAAGAAAAATATGCAGTCCGCTATCCAACGGGATAGGGAGTGTTTAGTCACTGGGAGACCCAAATGTGCTGAGTCAGAGAACACAAACAACTGTGAGGTTTTCCTGAGATTTTGTGTTCTCTGGAGGTAGGCCAGAGCTCTCTTGCAGTCGAGGGTATGCAGAGCTGCTTCTGCACGTGAGGCATGCGGCCTTGGAAAGAAGACTGGGAAGATGACAGATTGATAAATGTGGAAAGGGAAACCACTTTCGGGAGGAAGTGGGGATGTGTCCGTAGGACTATTTTGTTGTGGTGAAAACGCATATAGGGAGCATGCGCCACCAAAGCTTGTAAGCTCACTGATGAGCCTGGCAGAGGTCAGGGTGATGAGGAAGAGCACTTTCCACGATAAGTAGCGGAGATGTGTGGTTGCTAATGGCTCAAAGGGTGGTTTGAGGAGTTGAGCTAATACCACATTGAGATCCCATGCCACTGGTGGTGGGCGAATAGGTGGCTTGATGAGGAGTAGACCCCTCATGAATCGTATCACTAGAGGAACCATGGAGATGGGTTTGCCATCAACCAGGTTATGAAAAGATGAAATAGCACTAGGGTGTACTTGGACAGAGTTTGATTTAAGTCAGAGTGAGGATAAATGATAGAGGTAGTGCAACAGCATTGGCACTGATGCTTCAAATGAATTGTGAGCATTTTCAGAGCACCATGTAGCATATCTTCGCCACTTGTAGGAATGAGCCTTTCTGGTGGAGGGTTTCCTGGAGGAAAGGTAGATGTCCTTGACCTCCGTAGATAGAGGAAGATCCTGAAGAACTATGCTTTCAGGAGCCAGTTAGGCAAAGGGATCGGAGATTGGAGTGGAGGAATTCTCTGTTGTCCTGTGAGAGGAGACCTGTCTTGGATCCCAGTGGGATTGGTGAGGCTTATGCCAGGTGTAATAGGAGGGAAAACCATGGTTGACGAGGCCAGTGCGGGACGTTGATTATCATGGAGCCCTTGTCTGCCCTTAGTTTGAAGAAGGTTTTCAAGATTAGGGGGATGGGGGAAATGTATACAGGAGTTCCTGACCCTAATGGATCATGAATGTGTCCAATGCCAGACTGAGTTTGGTGGTATTTTGGAGCAGAACCGTGGAGGCAAAGAGATCTATCAATGGAGTTCCCCAGAGATGGAACAATTCTATTGCTCTCATCTGATCCAGAGACCATTCGTGGGGTTGCAGGATGCGACTTAGGCGGTCTGCCAGGAGATTGCTGTCTCCTGGAATGTAAACCGCATGTAAGTACATGTGGTGTTGGTTGGCGAAGCCCAGAGTTTGCAGGCCTCTTAACACAGAGGGAGAGAGCCCGTTCCCCCTTGTTTGTTGATAAAGAACACTGCAACCTGATTGTCTGTCCATATGAGGACAGGACTGTTGGAGAGTTGATATTGAAAGACGTGGAGAGCTTTCATGATTGCTCGAAGCTCCAACAGGTTTATCTGTTGTTGGGATTCTTCTGCTGTCTAGCGACCCTGTGCTTAGAGAGAGTCCGTGTGTGCTCCCCAACCCTGCTTAGAAGCATCAGTCATCAGCGTATGCTGAGGTTGGGGCATCTGAAAAGGAGACCCTGCGAGTAGATTTGCTGGGATGCATCACCACCGGAGGGAGTCGGCCATGGGAAATATTACTTGGATCAGATCACGTAGACTCCCTGTGGCCTAAGTCCACTGGGTTGAGAGAGTCCATTGTGTCTGATGCATGTGGAGTCTGGCATATGGGACTACATGCACTGTGGAGGCCATGTAGCCTAGAAGGGTTAGAAGGCAGTGTGCTGAAGCCTCTTGGCTTTGTTGCATGCTTGTGGCCATTGCTATTAAGCGGTCCATGTGATCTACCAGGAGAAAAGCTTTGCATTGTTTGGTGTCTAGGACGGCACCTATGAATTCCAACCTTGTGTTGTAACAAGGTGTGACTTTGGAAAGTTTATGATGAACCTGAGGAACTGGAGAAGGGTTAGGGTCTTTTGCTGAGATGAGCAGAGTTCTCCAGGAGAGTCTGTCTTTATGAGACATTCGTCTAAGTAGGGGAAAACAAAGATTTTGTGTTTTTGAAGATGAGCCACTACTATGGCCATGCATTTTGTGAATATACTTAGTGCAGATGACAGGCCGAAGGGGAGGACCCTGTATTGATAATGGGTTCCTTGACATGTGAACCTGAGATACTGCCTGTGGCTTGGGTGTATCAGTATATGTGTATAGGCCTCTTTGAGGTCTAGGGAACAAAGCCAGTCATTTTCCTGGAGGTAGGGAAGAAGGGTCCCTAGGGAGATCATCTTGAACTTTTCTTTTACCAGGAATTTGTTTAGATTTCTGAGGTCCAGGATGGGCCTGTGGCCTCCTGACTTCTTTGGAATGAGGAAGTAGGGAGAGTAAAAGCCTTTTAACTGTTCCTGTGGAGGAACTAGTTCTATAGCTCCTTGTGTAAGGAGAATGTTTATTTCCTGTTGGAGGAGGGCCTCCGGGGGGAGGGGTTTGGAAGGATGGTCCCCCTCTGAAATAGTGTGGGGGGGGAGGGGGGAAGCTCTCGAAAGTTGAGTTGATACCACTTCTGTATGATGGTCAGAGTCCAGTTTTCTATGGTAATGGTATGCCATGTCTGGCTGAACAGTGAGAGTTTTCCTGGAATGGGTGATCCTGCAGAGTCTGTTGGAGACTGGCTATGTTCCCTATCTGGGAGTCAAAAACTTGACGGCGAAGGAGCTGGTTGAGTTTGGGATTGTGTTTTAGCGAATCTGGGTTTCTTGTCCTGCTTGGGTCCCTGCTGCTTCTGTTGTGAGTTGTAGATTGGCTGAGGGTAAGAAGGGTAAAACCTTCTCTTCTTGGGATAGAAGCTTTCTTACATAGTAACATAGTAAATGACGGCAGATAAAGACCAATATGGTCCATCTAGTCTGCCCAGTAAGATGGCAGGAGTAGGTGCACCCCTCCCCATGTCTTTGTTTAGGGGTGCACCTAGAACTCTGTGCAGGCCACCCCTCCCCATATCTTTGTTCTTATATGGTGCCTTCTATTTGGAGGGGTCAGATGTTTTCCTAGAAAGGCGTTTAAGGGTGGTATCATCGGCCTCTAGTTCCCCTTCCTTTTCTCGTCAGTTCTTACTGAATAGATTTTCACTCGTGCAGTGAATGTTGCCAAGCTTATCTTGGACATTGTTCCAAATCTGAGGCCTGAGGCCTGAAGCCAAGTCAGCCACCTAGCCCCTTTAGTAATAGAAGATGCTCTGCTGGATGACTCAAATGCACCAAAGGCAGCTCTGTTGACAAATTTTTGATACATTCTGACTATGGGAGAGGACAGCCTGGAAGGCTGGTCGTTTTTCCTCTGGGAGGAAAGGAAGGAATCCTTCCCAGTCCTTGTTCAGTTCTTTCAGGAACATCTCCATGTAGAGCAGTGGTTCTCAACCTTTTTTGTACCGTGACCCCTTTTACCATTGGTCAACTTGTGGTGACCCTCAATGATAAAATCAAATGCGTCTCTCTTCCTTTACCGTTAACGCATTGTCGCTGTAATCATTTGTTGAATTATTAACACATTATAGGCCTTTGCAATATGTTTTTATTTATAAAATTTACTTATTTAAGCCACAATAATTAATCACAATAACAAGTAACAATATTTGATTTCAAAATTATGATGATTTTTGTAGTCAAATCACTAATATGAAATAAAATTATTTTTTCTACCTTTGTTGTCTGACCAATTTATTCTCTGATCATGCTGGTCCCGATCTGAGGCTTCTGCTTTCCTGTCTTCTCTTAGCTCTCTTTCTGTGGTCTATGGTCCATCTGCCATTTCTTATCTCTTCTTTCATTTTCTTCACTTCTTTCCATCAGCCTATTTCCAGTCCCAGTAACCCTCCCCCGTATCAGCCCCTTTCCAGTCTTCACTCTCAGTACCTTCCAATGTCAACTTGCATTCCCATGGCTGCCACTGGTGTCCATTCCCTTCCAGTCCTCCTCCTTCCCCACTGACCAGTCCCTTCTAGTACAAATACCATGGCAGCCCCTCTCAGATCCACTCCTTTCCAGTTCCATTCTCCCATCCCCTCGTATCAGCCCATTTGTAGCCTTAGCCCCCAGTTTTCTTCCAGGGCCAGCAGCTCTATCCTCCCCTCCCCACAATCAGCCCATTCCCAGTCGAAGCCCCCCAATCAGCTCGCTTCCAGTGCTAGTCCCCCCTCAACCCCATTACCAGTGCTAGCCTCCCCTAATCAGCCCAATACCAGTCCTACCCCCCCATCAGCCCATTACCAGTCCTAGCCTCCCCTAATCAGCTCATTTCCAGTGCTAGTCCTTCCTCAACCCCATTACCAGTGCTAGGCTCCCCTAATCAGCCCATTACCAGTCCTAACCCCCCCCCCCCATCAGCCCATTACCAGTCCTAGCCTCCTCTAATCAGCCCATTTCCAGTCCTACTCCCCGATCAGCTCATTTCCAATGCTAGCCCCCCATCAGTCCATTACCAGTCCTACCCCCCTATCAGCACATTATCAGTCCCAACCCCCCTTGATCAGTCCATTCCCAGTCCTAGCCTTCCCTAATCAACCCATTACCAGTCCTAGCCAACCCCCCATCTGCCCATTATAATCCTAACCCGCACTGTCTCTCCCCTCTGTCCAGCATTTATCCCGTCTGTCCAGTATGTCCCCCTGTATCTTCCCTTTGTCCATGTCAGCCCCCCTCCCTCCCTCCCTCCCTCCCAGCCCCCCTCTGTCCATGTCAGCCCTCCCTCCATGTCAGCCCCCGTCCATGTCAGCCCCCCTCCCTCCCTCCATGTCAGCCCTCCCTCCCTCCATGTCAGTCCCCCCTCTGTCCATGTCAGCCCTCCCCCTGTCCATGTCATCCCCCCTTCCTGCCTCCCTCCATGTCAGCCCTCCCTCCCTCCATGCATCCATCAATGTCAGCCCCCCTGTCCATGTCAGCCCCCCTCCCTCCCTCCCTCCATCCATCCCTCCATGTCAGTCCCCCCTCTGTCCATGTCAGCCCTCTCTCCCTCCCTCCCTCCCTCCATGTCAGCCCCCTCTCTCCATCCGTCAGCCCTCCCCTCCCTCCCTCCCTCCCTCCATGTCAGCCCCCCTCTCCCCCGTCCATGTCAGCCCCCCTCCCTCCATCCATCCCTCCATGTCAGCCCCCCTGTCCATGTGAGCCCCCTCCCTCCATCCATCCATGTCAGTCCCCCCTCTGTCCATGTCAGCCTCCCTGTCCATGTCAGCCCCCATCCCTCCATCCTTCCCCCCATGTCAGTCAACCCCCTCCCTCCCTCATATCAGCCCCATTGCAGGTTCCCTGCCCCCTCCTCCCCTCTCCCTGTCTGCCTGCTACTGTGCCCTGCTGTTCTTCTACAGCTGCGGCTCCCTGTCTCTTAGGGAACTGCGGCTGTGCCTGTAAAATTGTTGCAGAGCCTTTCTGTCTTTCGATGGGCGGGCTCCGTGCAGCACTGTCCCGCCTCCAAAGGAAGTGGTAAACAACTTCCTTTGGAGGCGGGACAATGCTGCATGGAGCCTGTCTCTCAGGAAGGGAAAAAAGGCTAAGGAAGGGTAGGAGAGTCAGGGAGGGACATTAAAGGTGGAAGCAAATAAGTGGGTTTTCAGAAGGGACTGAAATTTAGAGTAGGACTCCTCTAAATGCAGGGCTGTTGGAAGGGAATTCCAAAGGGATGGGCCAAGGTAGAAGAAAGCACTCCTCATTGATCTAGGTACTCCTTCTTCCTTCTTTCTCTACCAAAACAAAATTGCTATTTTTGTGGACCTTATGGGAGCTAGTTAGATAACTGAATTTTTTTTTAGCCTTCTTCCCATTGCCTTCATTCCTCCAGAATCTACATTTCAAATTATTTAAGCCTGTGCAAAGCTGCAAAGCTATATACGAGGTGTGACAAAAAAGAGATGAGACTATGGCAGCCATGCCCATGACTCAATGCCAATTGGCTAACCGCTTATGTCACTGTGTTGTGCAACATCTCGCCACTATTCTGCTATAATATTTTCATCTCTCTCACTCTGCTTTTCTTTTGTAGCACACTGCTCCATCGCTTTGTCACACAACTGGAGGTGGCAGAAATATGGAGCAAAGAATCAACTTGAAATTTCTGGTTAAGTTGCAGAAGGGCCCAACTGAGTGTCTCTAACTTCTCCAAAAGGCTTATGGAGAAGATGCAATGTCAAGGCCACGAGTCTTCGAGTGGCACAAACACTTCAAGACTGGCCGCGAGGAGGTGGAGGATGACCCCAAGTCAGGACAGCCTTCAACGACAAAGACGGCTGAGAACATTGGCAGAGTGAACCAGCTGGTGCAGAGTGATCGCAGATTGACGGTGCGGATGATAACTGAGGAGCTCAGCCTGAACAAGGAGTCAGTGTGGACCATCTTGGTGCATGAGCTGGGGACGCAGAAGGTGTGCGCCAAGATGGTGCCCAGGCTTTTATCAGCTAATCTTCCGCCAGCCTTGTCATGCCCATATTACCCCTCTTCTCAAGTCACTTCATTGGCTCCCTATCCGTTTCTGCATCCAGTTGAAACTTCTCTTGCGGCCCTATAAATGCATTCACTCTGCAGCTCCTCACTACCTTTCTTCTCTTATCTCTCCTTACCCCCCCCCCCCTCTCCCCTCCCAGGAACTCCGCTCTTCTGGCAAATCGCTTCTATCTGTGCCCTTCTCTTCTATTGCTAACTCCAGACTTCGCTCCTTTCACCTTTCTGCACCTTATGCCTGGAACAAACTACCTGTGTCTGTATGCCAGGCTCCTTCTCTGACCATTTTCAAATCCAGGGTGAAAACTCACCTCTTTGCTGCTACTTCGGATCTTGACTCACTTGATCTCTTTGATTCTTTACCACTCCCCCTTGTTTTATCCCTGTCTGCACCTTCTGTGTTGTCTGTCTTGGCTAGATTGTAAGCTCTGATGAGCAGGGACTGTCTCTTACATGTCTGTGCAGTGCTGCATATGATTTGTAGCACTATATAAATGCTCAGTAGTAGTAGTAGTAGTTATCAGATGACCAGAAGGAGCACCGGGTCAATGTTTGTCGAGACTTGCTAGAGAAGATCGGAAAAGATCCAGAGTTCGTTGGCTGAGTCATCACAGGAGATGAGACTTGGGTCTTCCAGTATGACCCTGAAAGCAAGAGACAGAGAGCCTGCAGTGGAAGACTCGACTGTCACCCAGACCCAAGAAGGCACGCATGTCCAAATCAAGGATCAAGGTCATGCTGATCGCATTCTTCGACCAGAAGGGAGTCATCCATCATGAGTTTGTGCCTGAGGGTCAGACAGTCAACCAGCACTTCTACCAGTAGGTCCTCAATTGCCTCCATGACCGGGTTCGGTGCAGCAGGTGGGCTCTGTGGAGAGACAAGTCGTGGCTGCTCCACCACAACAACGCGCCTGCACACACAGTGTGAGGCAGTTCTTGGCCAACAAACAGATCACAGCTCTCGACCACACTCCTTATTCTTCAGATCTCGCACCATGCGGCTTCTGGCTCTTCCCCAGGCTGAAGACTGTGCTCAAAGGAACTCATTTCGCCTCTGTAGAAGAGATCAAGGCCACTGTGACGAGGGAGCTGAGGGACCTCAAGGAGGAGGACTTTACCAAGTGCTTCCGTACATGGCAGAAGCGAATGCAGAAGTGCATTAACGCTGGGGGGGGGGGGATTACTTTGAAGGGGACAATGCGTAATTTCTCTGTAGATTTTATAATAAAACATTTATGGGACAGTCTCGTTTCTTTTTTGTCACACCTCGTATAGTGCTTGAGATGAGGTCTTCACCAGTGCCTTATAATCAAAACTACTTTGTCCCTACTGGTAATGCCTCCCTCTTATGCACCTGAGCATATCTTATCCCACGGCTTATCATGCCAACTTGCAAACTGAGAGAAATACCTGTAGCTTTTTTACTCCTTTCTAGTTGCTAATTTTTGCCTTTCTAACTGATTTGGATTCTTGTGCCCCAAAAGCAAGATTTTGTATGTTTTACACTGAAGCCTTGCTTTTGGGGCACAAGAATCCAAATCAGTTAGAAAGGCAAAAAAAAAAAAAAGATTTTGCATGTTTTACACTGAAGCCCCCTCACTTGGTTTGTAGCTTGTCGTGCTGTGAGGACTTGTGTGCATCAGTGATGCTGAGAGCTAAACTATCGGTAGTTTAACTACTGGCAGGGTCTCCCAAGATGGAAAGGTCTCAGCTGAGGTGCCAGACCAAGACAAACCACCATTCTGGGCAGCAACAGAATGGGATAGTGTTGACGGCGGAGGATCACATTTCTGTGACAATGGCAACAACACCAAACTTAAACTGCGCGGAAGAAAGGCCCGGCAATCTACTTCTGTATCTTGCCATGAAAACCCAATGGATAGTTACAACAAAACAAATTGTGCTATAGCGCTGGAAGATGAGACCCTCAGGTCAGAAGGCACTCAACTAGCTACTGGGGAAGAGCTGAAGACTTTTCAGAGTTTATGATGTGGTTGGATCAAAGCCCTTGGGACGTCTGACTGCTGATGTAGCTGCGCATGAAATGAGAGTCAGAAGCTGTAAAGATGTCTTATGCATTGGAACATGGAACGTACGAAGCATGAACCAAGGGAAGTTGGAGGTGGTCGAGAATGAAATGGAACGTATACAACTTGATCTGTTGGGTGTCAGCGAACTGAAATGGACTGGCATCGGGCACTTTGCATCAGATGATCACATGGCCTACTATGCTAGAAATGAAAGACAAAGAAGAAATGGTGTTGCATTTATAATAAAGAAGAAACTTGCAAGAACTGTAATGAAATACAATGCAGTCAGCGAAGGCTTAATCTCTATTCGTCTACGAGGAATGCCTATCAACACAACTATAATACAAATATATGCCCCAACAACAGCTGCAGAAGAGAATGAAATTGAAGAGTTCTATGAACAAGTACAAGATGAAATTGACAGAACATGCAAACAGGATATCCTGATAGTCATGGGTGACTGGAACGCAAAAGTTGGCAACAAAGAAGGCGGTAAAGTAGTTGGAAAATATGGACTCGGCAACAGAAATGAAGCTGGAGAAAGACTGATAGAATTCTGCAAGACCAACGATCTATTCATCTCAAACACCTTCTTCCATCAACACAAGCGGCGACTGTACACATGGACTTCACCCAATGGATTGTATAAAAATCAAATTGACTACATCTGTGGAAGTCAACGATGGAAAAGTTCTATAACATCAACAAAGGCAAAACCTGGAGCTGACTGTGGTAGAGATCATCAACTACTAGTATGCAAACTCAAGCTAAAATTGAAAAACAGTTAAACACTCATGAATGCAGCAAAATATGACCTTGAGAATATACCACTGGAATTTAAAGACTGCCTGCAAAATCGATTTGCTGCTTTAGATACAAATGACAGAGCTCCAGAAGAGTTATGGAATGACATCAAGAAGGTTGTGTTGGAAGAAAGCGAGAAGTCTCTACAAAAGGTGAAAAAGCAAAAACGGCCAAAATGGATGACGGAAGAAACTCTGAAAATTGCCCAGAAATGCAGAGAAGCTAAAGCCAGAGGAGAAAGAAAGACAATAACAAAACTCAACAGATTTCCAATGTGCAGCAAGACAGGACAAGGAAAAGTACTACAACGACGCATGCAAGCAAATGGAAGCAGAAACTATTTGAGGAAGAACAAGATCGGCTTTCCTAAAGCTACAAGAGTTAAAGAAAAAGTTCCAGCCTCCAACTGGAATGTTACAAGATGCTCAAGGTTCTATGTTGAATGATGCTGAGAAGATCAAGAAAAGGTGGAAGGAATATACAGAATTTTTATATGATAAAGATCAAGTGGACCAACAGCCGTTTCAACCTGTACCTTATGATCGGGAACCATTGGTGATGAAAGAAGAAGTTGAAGCAGCATTGAAAGCCTTATCAAAGAACAAAGCACCAGGCATTGATAGCATTCCCATAGAAGTATTATAGCAATCTGATGCAGCTGTTACCGTACTTACAAGGCTCTGCCAAGAAATATGGAAGACAACATCATGGCCAACTGACTGGAAAAGTTCTGTGTTTATACCAATACTAAAGAAAGGTGATCCAACTGACTGTGGAAATTATCGCACAATCGCTCTGATCCCATATGCCAGCAAGATTCTACTGAAGATTATTCAAAAGAGACTACAACCATACCTGGAACAAGAATTACCTGAAGTGCAAGCAGGGTTCAGGAAAGGGCGAGGAACGAGAGACATCATTGCGGATGTGAGATGGATCCTTGAAAAGACTAAAGAATACCAAAAGGATATCTATTTGTGCTTTATCGACTATAGCAAGGCTTTTGACTGTGTAAACCATGAGAAACTCTGGGCCACATAAAGAAACATGGGTATACCAGAACACCTGATCGTACTCTTGCACAATCTGTACATTGATCAAGAAGCAACAGTTCAAACGGAACAGGGAGAAACAGAATGGTTTAAAATAAGCAAAGGTGTAAGACAAGGCTGCATACTTTCCCCCTACCTGTTTAATTTATATGCAGAACACATCATCAGAGAAGCAGGATTGTATGAAGACAACAGAGGTGTGAAGATTGGTGGAAGACTCATCAACAACCTTTGCTATGCTGATGATACCACATTACTGGCTGAAAGTGAAGATGATCTGAAACATTTGCTTCTCACAATCAAAGAACATAGTATCAAAAAGTAATGAAATGAAGACAAAGATCATGACAACTGGCGTAATCAACAGGTTCATCGTTGAAGGAGAAGAAATTGAAATCGTGAACAACTTTAACCTACTTGGCTCAACTATCAATAAAGAAGCAGCAAGCAGTCAAGAAATCAGACGACGCATTGCTCTTGGCAGAATGGCTATGAAAGACCTAGATAAGATTCTCAAGAGCAGAGATGTCTCTCTCCATACAAAGATTCGACTTGTTCAAGCCATGGTATTTTCAATAACATCATATGGATGTGAAAGCTGGACAGTGAAAAAGACAGACATGAAGAAAATTGATGCCTTTGAATTATGGTGCTGGCGGCGAATACTGTGTATACCATGGACTGCCCGAAGAACAAACCAGTTGGTACTAGAGGAGATCAAACCTAAGCTTTCTTTAGAAGCTCAGATGACAAGATTTCGACTTTCATACTTTGGACACATCATGCGAAGAGAGAGATCATTAGAGAAAGACATCATGCTTGGCAAGATAGAAGGTCAACACAAAAGAGGAAGGCCAGCAATGAGATGGATCGATACAATAACAGCAGCTACGGGTACCAGTCTGTCAACAATGAGCCGCCTGACTCAAGACCGAACACAATTTAGGATAGCTATCTAGACAGCTATCCGACTCCGACTCCGACTCGATGGCACTTAACAACAACAACACTAAAGCCAATCTTCTAAACCCTTTTTCAAGTCAGTTTCATCTTTCTACTCCTCTTGTTATGTCTACTCTGGTACAGATTATTGTGTCACCTATAAACAGATATATTTTTCCTCTAAAGTCCTTAATCTTTCTTGTGATACGAGATTTTGAATTTTCTAAGATAGTAAACATACAAGAATGCAAAAACACTGAAAGAATCTTATACAATTGTTTTATATATTTTTATAAAATTTGTAAAGATGTAGCTGCAGTTTTCACATGCTAATACTAAATATACACTCTTTTTTGAAAGAGAAAATAATAAAAGAAAATATTTCAAATTCAATCATTTTTATATAACATTTTCAATCCAAATAATTTATATTTGCATCATTTTGATGGACAAAAGATGAATTAATCAATTATGAGACTTCAGGGCATCAAAACAGGCTATTACAGCAGATCTGTTAATTTCTATTTATAAATAGCCAGTTGCTGTAACCAGCTGATAAGAGTTTGTACTGTATACGTTTACTTATGAATTCTATTTTCCAATGAGAATGACAGAATCCATAACCGAGTTAAGAAAATCTGAGAGGTAGTGAGGCAGAAAACCCAACAGGCTTGCACTTAGCATCCAGCTTTTCCTGAAATCCAATGCAAACAGATATTACACTTGTTTATATATTCTTTGGGATTTAAGGCAGAAATGAAGAGGTGATTCAGAAGTGGCTTTAAGAAGTAAGGAAACTGTGTAGATAATAATCAACTAAAAGACTTTGGAAGTAGTAATCCTTATAAATGAGAAGTAAACTACTTTTTTATTGCAATATACAATATATACAAATTCTAAAAAGATTTAATTTTCCCCAGAATTCATTTTGCATATGAATAGCCAGCGCTGACCATAGTGCTTTTCATAAAGCTTCAGTTGAGTTTACTATTATATTTTGTGACTAGTTTCCATCTTGTCAGCTACAGCAAGGCCAATAAAAACAAATGCAAAGACAGAGACAGGGCAACATTTTTGCTGTAATGTGCCATTTCTCAGTGATAGAAAATAAAGGTGCCCTTGAAGTTCATTTGTCTTTCTGTGTGATGTCAGACATTTGTTTGAACTGAAATTTTAGTCAGCTTGTCAGAATGAAGGATCATGTTCCACATTCCTGAGAATTCAAGAGAAACTTCATTCCAATGTGAGAAACATCTCCCCATCTAGTGTCTTCAAAATAAACACTTCAATTTTCTTTACATGTCCCCCAAAATAAACTTATCACATACATCACTTTCAAATGGAAATAAAACCAAATCAATCCACTATATTTCCTAGTTAAAATGCACTTACAAGCAGAAAACAAGTTTAAAAACACGAGTACCTCTCATAAATAGAGCATATCAGACTGTTTTATAAATAGGTTTTTAAAGCATTTCCCCCATCTATAGACTGAACAGGAGCTCTGTTTCAGCGCAAGACTGGTTTAGTGAGTTTCAGACAGTCATTGTGAATCAAGTCTCCTGTATTCTAACTTTGCTAGAGTTCACATAGAATAACCATTTTCTCTAGGCCCCTAATAACTGAGCACCTTGAAGCCACCGTGATACTAAAAAAAAAGCTTCTGAATTAGCAGAAAGAATATATATATGAAGCACTGTTCCCTCTAAGCTGTGCGTGTGTGCGCGCGCACACACCTCGCTGAGCGAGCGCACATACTTTACAACAGAGCGCACAAACATTTTGGTTCTGAATCTGATAGAAAACAACACAGACGTCTTAAAATTTAAAAGTTGTTGTGTATTTACAGTTTTCACAAGTTCTACAATATTTTCTAGTGCAATCAATGTGGTGTACATACTGTATTCTGACATGTAGTCAAATTTTAAAGTATATAACTCCCAGTGTCATTATGTGGCGCACAAAAATTTAACCTTCCTTCAAAAGCTGCACAGCTGATATTTTATGCGCACACAGCCTACAGAAAATTAGAGGGAACACTGATATGAAGCCAGACCTACCTCTACACTTAGAAGTATATAATCTTGCATTATATATGTACTCTTTCTTTTTTGGCTTGGGTAAGTTCAAACATTCATTTATAAGGAGATAACAACTTGAGCTGAGTTCAGAGATAAGGCATCCCAAGTTAGCTTTGTCTCTTTTCTTTCCATACAACACAGGAATGCAGTTTTTGTAAACAAGCTTCAGGAGAGCAACACTGAAACCAAGAACAAACTTCTAGGATCCCGCAGATAATGCCAAGAACAAGGAAGAAAACTCCATCAGGTCAGAAAAAGAAAAATATTTTGAAACTTAATTTTGCAACTGCAATCATTGGTTTCGCTTTCTTGTTTAATTGAGCATTCAGAGTTGCCTCCAAAAAGCCTTGAGCTAAAATACTGATGCAAAGCTTTGATTTCCAGGGCACAAAACATTTGTGAGTCTATTTCTCTGGTATGTTGTCGCCTCTTGAATTCGAGGACTTCTCTTGTGCAGTGTTTACTTTGGGAGGATGTTCTGGAGCCGGCCGCTGAGGCTCTTTGGCAGCATGAATGACGTTAGAAGCGGAGTTTGAGGTATGTCTTCGCTGCCCCCTCTCCACATCTGCACAAGATGAAGACTGTCTTTTCCTCCCAGACTCTTCAGTGATAGGGGGCTGCAAATAAATAGATTAAAATTCAGGTTTTAACAGTATAGTTGTAAATGGGTAAAATTTATCTTGAACTTTTAGGAGGGGGCATTTTTCATTGAATTTTGTTTTATTCTGTTTATTTTTTCATTTAAGGGCATTTCATTTTATTCCACACCACCATGAAGGAATATATAATTTTGTTAGTATGAAACAAAATGAAAATGAACATACCTAAGAAAGTTCCCAGAGAACTTGCATGGAGACTTTCAAATCCATCTGCCAACTAGACAGTACTGCAGTGTGTGGTCTGGCAGAGCGCTGATGCCAATCATGACTGAAAGCAATGAACGGAACTTAGGCATACTCTCAATCTCACTATTTACTATTCCAGCAATGCCAACGCACCCTTGTTCATCTAATAACTGGAAACGATTGCTCCTGCAGTTTTCTGAGGTAAGATACTCACTAATATTCTCTCGCAGAGGTTGCTGACAAATAAATCTGATCAATTTCTTCAACTGAGTGACTAGACAATTAGATAAGGGACATGTACCAAATTTCGTATAATTAGAAACATAGAAAAATGATGACAGAAAAAGACCACATGGCCTATCTAGTCTGTCCTTCAATATCAACAACTACAACAGTCCCCTTTTTTCCTTTAGAGATCCTCTGTGTTTGTCCCATGCTTTTTTGAATTCAGTTACTGTCCTCATCTCTACCACCTCCACTGGGAGACTATTCCACAGATCCACCACTCTTTCCATAAAGAAATATTTCCGCATATCACTCCTGAATCTATCTCCCTTCACCCTCATCCCATGTCCCCTCATAGCAGAACTTGCTTTCAATCGAAAGAGGCTCTCCCCCTATGCATTTATGCCATGGAGGTATTTAAATGTCTCAATCATATCACCTCTATCCCGCCTTTCCTCTAAGGTGTACATATTAAGATCCTTAAGCCTGTCCTCATATGCTCTATAATGAAGACCACTAACCATTTTAGTAGCCACCCTCTGTACTGACTCCATCCTGTTTATATCCTTTCGAAGGTGCGGTCTCCAGAACTGCACACAATACTTCAAATGAGGTTGCAACAAAGACTTATACAGAGGCACTATCACCTCCTTTCTTCTGCTGGCATTCCTCTCCCTATGCACCCAAGCATCCTTCTAGCTTTTGTTGTTGCCTTTTCTACCTGTTTAGCTACTTTAAGATCATCAGACACAACCACGCCTAGGTCCCGCTCTTCGTTAGTGGACTAAAGTACTTCACCCCCTATACTATATTGCTCCCTAGGATTGCTGCAGCCCAAATGCATGGCCTTGCATTTTTTAACATTAGATCCCAGCTGCCAAATTCTATACCATTCTTCAAGCTTAGCTAGATCCCTCCTCATGTTATCTACATCTTCCTGGGTGTCTATTGCAGATTTTGGTATCATCCGCAAAGAAGCAAACCTTACCCGACAGCCCTTCCGCTATATCAGTGGAGTGGAGGAGTGGCCTATTGGTTGGGGCAAGGTACTTCAGGCCGGAAGGTCAGGGGTTCAAATCCCACTAGAGGACAGCAACCTTGGGCCAGAAGGACTGGGGTTTCTAGTCCCACAGGTGCTCCTTGTGGTCTTGGGCAAGCCACGTAACCCTCCATAGCCCATGTTCCCTGTAAAATAGTTATCTCCAAGTTATAATGCCCTGTTCAATGTAATTTCAGTTTGTTCAATGTAAACCGCACAGATGCAGAATAGCACAGTATATAAGAGAATGTAAATAAATAAATAAATCACTAACAAAGATGTTAAAAAGAATCGGACCAAGGACAGATCCCTGGGGCACATCATTTCTTTCTCCTCAGCAAAGAACATAACATAAGAACATAAGATATGCCATACTGGCTCAGACCAAAGTCCATCAAGTCCAGTATCCTGTTTCCAACAGTGGCCAATCCACGACACAAAAACTTGTCAGATTCCCAAAAAGTAGACAGATTCCATGCCACTTATCTCAGAGGTAAGGAGTGGATTTCCCTGGCCCTCTTTAATAATGTTTTATGGACTTTTCCTTCAGGAACTTGTCAAAATCTATTTTAAATGCAGCTACACTAAAAGGTGGTTACTCACCTGTAGCAAGTGTTCTCTGTGAACAGCAGGAATAAGTCCTCACGTATGGGTGACGTCCCCGATGGAGCCCATGCAAGAATGCTCCCCAGCTTCTATTGGAAGCTTTTGGGAGTCTCCAACGTGCCTGCATGCCTCCTTCCCTCCTGCTGCCATGGCACCATCTTGATTCAGTCTCATAATATAGTTGTAGCAGAAGACAATTCCTTGGAGAGGTGGGAAGGTTGTGAGGACTTATTCCTGCTGTCCACAGAGAACACCTGCTACAAGTGAGTAACTACCTTTTCTCCGTGGACAAGCAGGAATGAGTCCTCATGTATGGACTCCCAAGCTACAGGCTACTGAAAGCAGAGGAGACTAATGAGAAGCCCAACAGGGGCAAAACTCAACTGCGGCATGACAACAGGCCTTAATGGTCAAGAGAACAACTATGTACAATAGCAGTGATAGCGTAATTACTCTCCTGTAACAGGTGTTCTCCGGAGACAGCAAGAATCAGTCCTCACATATGGGTGACGTCAGCGCCGACGGAGCACACATGAAAGCATCTCCCCAGCTTTCAAGAAAGCCTTTGGGAGATGCCATTACACATGTGTGGTCCCCTTCCCACCCAAAAGTGCCATCTTTCTCAGTCAGACGACAAAGCCAGAGCTGACAAAAGAAGATGAATTACAGCAACTCCATGGGGAGGAGGGAGGGTGTGAGGACTGATTCCTGCTGCCCCTGGAGAACACCCGTTTTACGTGAGTAACTATGCTTTCTCTGTGAACAAGCAGGAAGTCAGTCCTCTCTAGCTATAGGTTACTGTGAACGTGTAGAAAACCACAGTCAAGCCATGAGCAGCAGCAGGTGATTCCGAAGGACAGACACCGAAAGGACCCCAGTGTCCAGGGAGAACCATCACGGGGTACAGCCTGGCCAAAGGCATTGTCCCGTCGGGACCCCCTCTCCAGGCAGTAGTGAGCTGCAAAGGTATGGACTGAGGACCAGGTGGCAGCCTGGCAGATGTCTGTCATGGGGACAGAGCGCAAGTTTGCAACCAAGGTTGCCATAGCCTTCACACTGTGTGCTGTAACCCAGCGCTCCAGCAGGAGTCCTGCCTGCTTGCTGTTCATAGGCAAAGGTAATGGAGTCTGCCGCCCAGGTGGACAGGATCTGCTTGATTACCACCTCCCCCAGCCGTCTGGGGTCATAGGAGATGAAAAGCTGAGAGGCTTTGCGGTGGTCCTAGGTAGACTGCAAATAGAAGGACAGGGCCCTCTTATAATCAAAGGTATGGAGGCCATGAAAAGAAGGTGGGGAGCACCATCTCCTGATTGAGGTGGAATGAGAGCATCACCTTCGGAAGGAATTTAGGATGTGTGTGAAGCACGACCCTGTTCTTAGAGAACCTGATATAGGGTGGCTCTGCCACCAAGGCTTGAAGTTTGTGGCTTTGCGAGCGGATGTGAGTGCCACTAGTAAGACAAACTTCAGTGAGAGGTACCATAGGTGGAAAGAAGCCAGGGGCTCGAATGGCGGCCCAGTCAGCCCTGACAGTACCACATTAAGGTCCCATTTTACCGCAGATGGGTGGATAGGGGGTTTAGAGAGCAGGAGGTCCCATAAGGACCGGGTAACAAGCGGCTGCACAGAGAGGGGTTTGCCCTCAATAAGATGGTGGTGCACCGAAAGAGCACTCAGGGGCACCTTGACGGAGTTGGACTTTCCAGTCTGGGAGAGATGAAGCACGTACTGCAGCACCGTCTGCAGTGGGCAGGAGAATGGGTTGACCTATTGCTCTGTGCACCACACCAAGAATATGTGCCACTTGAAGGCATAGGCCCGCCTCGTGGAGGTCTTATGAGAAGTTAGGAGGACCACCTCCATCTCCCTCAGGAGGTTGAAGGAAGCCAAGGCTACCCATTCAGCAGCCATGCTGTTAGTATCAGAGACCCAGGTTGGGGTGAAGGAGGGAGCTGTCCTCCTGAGTCAGTAATCCCGGAGCATTCCCCAGAGGTACTGGGGGCTTCGTTGATAGGCGGAGCAGCAGCAGGAACCAAGCCTGCCTGGGCCGTCGTGGGGCCATCAGGATCAGCGATGCATTGTCCCGGAGGACGTTGAAAAGAATCTTGGTGACCAGTGGCAAAGGCGGGAAGGCATACAGGAGGCCCTCCAACCATGGGATGAGGAAGGCATCTGCTGCCACTTGCGACAGGTGAGGCTGGCGAGAGCAGAAATGGGGCAGATGAGCATTGGTCAGGCTGGCAAAGAGATCCACTTGGGGGGTGCCCCAGAGGTGCAAGAGCCATTAGGCTACCCTGAGGTCTAGCCACCATTCGTGCAGCTATAGGACCCCTGCTCAGTCTGTCGGCCAGGGCATTGTCTTGGCCTGGCAGATAACACTGCCCTCAGGAGCATTCCTTGACTGATCACATATGAGCAGAGAGTGTAAGACTGTGCCTCCCTGCTTGTTCAGGTAGAACATTGTGACCTGGTTGTCTGGCAGTGGCGGAAAGCTTTGAGCGCCAGAAATATGGTCCTGAGCTCCAACAGGTTGATATGTTGCTGGCTTTCCGCCCTGGACCAGTTGCCCTGTGTGTGGAGATTCCCGCAATGGGCCTCCCACCCAAGCAAGGAGGCATCCATCGTGAGGACCCGCTAGGGTGCTGAGTTCTGGAAAAGAATGCCTGCCTGTAGGTATGGTGTGGCTTTCCACCAGCTGAGCAACTCCGCCAGTGAGCGGGTCACGCACACCCTGTCCTGAAGCTGGCCCATGGCCTGTGTCTACTGGGAGTGGAGGCCCCACTGAGCTGCCCACATATGAAGATGGGCGTTGGGGACAACATGGACTGTCAATGCCATGTGGCCGAGTAGACGGAACAGGAAGCGAGCCGACACAGAGTGGCGGCGCTGTACCTCTGTACCCAAAGCTACAAGGCGAATTGTTCTATCTAGGGGGAGGAAGGCCTTGGCTTGAAGAGTGTCCAGTTGAGCCCCTATAACTCCAGACCCTGTGTAGGGGTCAGGTGGGACTTGGGGTGATTTATCACGAATCCCAGGTGTTGCAGGACACTGATGGTGTGGGCGATGACCTGCTACATCTCTGTGGCCATGTCCCTCTTTACAAGCCAGTCATCCAGGTTAGGGGAAGACAAAGGCACTCTGGAGATGGAGGAAGGCCGCTGCCACTGCGAGGTATTTGGTGAAGACTCTGAGTGCAGAGGCTAGACCGAAGGGTAGCACCCTGTACTGGTAGTGGTCGCCCCTGATCATGAAACTGAGGTACTGCCTGTGGCTGGGATGAATGAGGATGTGGGTATTTGCATCCTTTAGATACAAGTAGCATAGCCAGTCTACCTGCTGGAGGTATGGCAGCAATGTCCCAAGGGAGAGCATCTTGAACTTCTCCTGCACCAGGAACTTGATCAGGTTTCACAGGTCTAGGATGGGCCTTAGGCCCCCTGATTCGTTTTGGGACTAGGAAGTACCATGAGTAGAACCCCTTGCCCCTTAGGTGATGAGGCACTGGTTCCATGGCTTTGTCCATGAGAAGACCTGCAAGTTCCTGCAGTAGCAGGGCCCAGTGCAGGGGAGTACGAGAGGGCTCTCCTGGGAAGAATGGGGGAGGCATCTGGTCCAGGTGGAGAAGGTAGACTTCTCTGACTACCTGGTGTGCCCTAGCATCGGTGGTGATGGAAGGCCACTGGTGAGCAAAGTGGACCAGACATCCCTCTGTGGGCAGCTGACCTCCCGAGGGGGGAGAGGCTATGCCCCGGGAGTCAAAAGCTCCCCCCAAGCTGTGCTGGAGCTGGCACTGGGTGCTTAGGGCCCTTCTACTTACAGGGGCCCTGACCTGCTTCTTTGGTATGTTGTCCTGCTGAGGGGCTGGAGGAGCCTGATACTGTGGGTATCCCTGGTAAGCCTGACCCTTCCTCATGTAGGGAGCCTTTTTCCTGGGGTTTTCAGTCTTCTGAGGAGGGTAACATTTTTCTTGGAAAGTCAAGTCCGTGTAAGGAACTTGGACTCGATCTCCGCTGCTCTCTCTGCCATCAGTTTTCCAAAGAGATTTCTCTTTGGCATGGAACATTGATGAGCTTGTCCTGCATCCATTGCTCCAGATCCAAAGACTGCGGCCATACCAGGCATTGGGCACCGATGCCCCTGGTAGCTATCCTCACTGTTGACTCAAAGCCATCGTAGGCTGCTCGAGTGAGATACTTCAAGAACCCCACAACGCCCTTAGTCAGGGTCACTGGATGTGGTCATCCCCGAGGCCAGTGGAGAACCCAGTAAGCTCCTTCATCAAGTCCCAAAGGTACATGTCTATATAGAGCTGGTATGCTTGGATCCAACAGACAAGCATCTGGTAGCACTTCCTACTGAGAGCATTGAGGGTATGGGCCTCCCTGCCCGGGGGCACCAAAGAATGCATCTTCTGGCTCTTGAGCCAATGCATGGCCAATTCCACTACCATGGAGTTATGCGGCAACTACAACTTCCTGCAGCCGGGGCCTTGCCAGACTTGGTACATCGCATTGAGTCGACAGCTGACAATGGGCATCAATGCCGGCATCTCCCACATGTGGAGAAGTCTCTCAAGGATGGCAAGGACAGGAACCGTCAGTGCATCCTTTGGCGGGGAATCATTTTGGAGAATCTCTAGTTCCTCTGTGTGAGGATCTTCCTCCGACTCTGTGGAGATGGCCAGTGCCCTCGACATGTCCCACATGAAGTTAAGGAACGAGGTGTCCTTGGGTAGTGACTGACACCTAGTCGCCAGAGGGGATGGGTTTGACGGGACATCGCGGTATTTGCGGGTGTCTGGTGATGTCTCATCTTCAGACTCCCAGTCGGAATAGTCGGTGGAGGATTCAGTGCCAGATTGAGTGTGTACAGCAGGACCTGGATCAGGGGCTATGGACCATGGCGACTTTGTGGCTGGAGCCACAAGTAATTGCCAGTGAGGATCTTGTTCCTGAGGAGCAGGACTGTGATTAAGACCTCTGCTGAGGATTGTCTCGAGGCGGTGGGCTCACAAGGATCTTCTTGGCAACCGAGGAAGTCCTTGATGTCAAGGTCCTGGTGTCTGGGCGGATGCACCGGCAGATCTGGATATCAGTGCTTGCTATGTGGCGAGGAGGGCAAACAAACTACGCTCCAAGGCCACCATCCTGGTTTCCCACTCAGGAGGTGTTGCAGCCTTTGACCCGGATGCTGGGGTTACCAGATCTGGCGTTGGCGAGGAGAGGGAGTCTTCAACAAGGATGGCCTCGGGTGTCCGATGCTTATCACCAGAGGTCTCTGAATCCTTCTGGGGGACCTCGGCCGGCCACTCCCACTCCGACTCCTTGGATCCTCTGCTCGGGCTACGGGACCTAGTGTGGGGCTTGCTCTTCTTGTCCGAGTCTCGAGAAGAGTTCCTTGAGGATTTTTTCTACTTCTTCCGTTCCTGCTCCGAGGAACCCCTGTCGGAAGCCCCATGGCCCCAGTCGGTAGCCGAGATGACTCCTGGGATTCGGATGAAGCCCTGGAGCGTAGAGTTACTGGGGACTCTGGGGCAGACTCTAACCATTTGAAGATCTCATCGTGCTTCTGCTGACAGAGTTTGATGGCCTTAGCAGACATCTTTCTGCAAAGGCTGCAGATCTCTGGGTCGTGGTCAGCCCCTAGACACTGGAGGCAGCAATCGTGTGTGTCGGTAAGGGACATATTTTAAATGCACTGATCACTTTTTTTAAAGCTGCTGGCTATCGGGTAAAAAAGTGCCCTGGTGAGGTCAAAGACCCGAGGAGCAGCCAGTGGGTGGAAGCGCAAAGCCGTACTGAGGGAAAAACTTACAAAAACAGGTCTGAGATGCGATGCCGGGACAAGCGAGCTCAGAGGCCAGAAAGGAACTGGTCGCAACCGGAGAAAATAAAAAACACTTTACTAAGAAAATAATCAACGTTTTCTGGGGAAATGAGGCACACGTCCGATGGGCTCCGCGGAAAAAAGGAGACTGAGCAAGATGGCACCCTTGGGTGGGAAGGGGACTACGTATGCATGGTGGCATCTCCCAAAGGCTTTCTTGAAAGCTGGGGAGATGCTTCCGCGAGGGCTCCATCGGGGGATGGAGTTGGATTCTAATCCCCAAACACATTCCTGAGTACAGACTGGTCAAAGTTGCTGTCGTATCGGGACTCCCCATCTAGGCAGTAGTGAGATGTGAATGTGCTCTTCCATGGAGACCGAGCGCAAGATAGCCACTGATGCAGCCATAGCTCTGACGGGACAGTTTCTCCAAATGGATGAGGTTTATACAAATGCCAACACACAAAACCCACACTAGGAAAATATAATACCAAACCTAAAAAACCCTAGTCCACAAAACTATCAAGTCAAAAAATACCAACTTTCTACTTTTCAATTGCTTTGGGCAAGCAATTGCTGTATAGAGGAGCACTGTTGTAAGTTATTGAGGCCTTTTTCTCCCATTTAAAAATTTGGTTTAAGTATATCTGATGAGAGGGTTTGCTCAGGAGATGGAATTCTGTATTTTGTAGTGAGGGATTGAGTATGGTTCCCCTTGAAAAGTAGAAAGTTGCTATTTTTTGACTTGATAGTTTTGTGGACTAGGGTTTTCTAGGTCTGAGGTTTATGCAAACCATGACAGTCATGATCCTCACTTCTAAGCCAGGGTATGTGGAGTATGATCTCAGTCTCTCAAATTTACTCTTAACGTTAGGCATAGTACTTGCATCATGCCAACGAGAGCCTCCTTCTGGAGTTCATAAGATGTTACATGCATGGTTAATTTATCATGGTGTTCTTGGAAATTCCTCTTAATTAGGCCTGTGGCACCCAAAACGATGGGAAATAACTTGGTATCTTTAGTATAGATGTTATACAAGACTTGAGGAGGGAACTTTATTTTCTCCCCCTGAGATGCACATCAATTCACCAACAATTGCTAGTGAATTTTTATGTTGCACCCCCTTTGGACCCATAGCTCTTACATTATGAGCAGTGACATGACCATCAAAGCTCAGGCCTGCCCGAGTGTAAGCGAAAGAGATGTAGTCTGCTAGTCAAATTGAAAGACAGCATTTGGAAATGGCAGCCCCTAGCTTGCTGGCTTCTAAACAAACAAAAGGTTGGATGGACTTTCAATGGGCTTGTTTCCACTCCAAGCAGAAAGCTAAGGCTCACTTGCAGTCCAACATGTGCAACTTAGCTTCCCCTTTGTGAGCATGAAGCCTCGGGAAAAATGTTGGAAGAACAATTGACTAATTAAGGTGGCAATCTGATACTAATCCTGTGTTAATATAAATATGCTCCAGCAATGTAAATATGTTGCTAGTTATAATATGTTGCTAGTTATAATTCCTGTAATGTAAATATGTTCATAGTTATACCAACTTGTTGCAAATTGTCACATGTAACCTGTTCGATACCATCTAGTTATCATGTTATATGGAAACCATGTAATCTAGTTATTACGTTATATGTAAACCTTGTTCAAATGTTATTTGTAAAACACGTTCATATGTTTCATGTAAACCACACTGATCTGTAATAGCACGGTATATAAAAACAAACAAAAACAAATAAATAAATACCACTTTTGGAAGGAATTTAGAGTGAGTACAAAAGACCACTCTATTATGGTGGAATTGGGTGTAAGGTGGATGAACCACTAGAGCCTAAAGCGCACTCACTCTGTGTGCCGAAGTGACTGCCATCTGAAAGAACATTTTCCATGTTAAGAACCTCAGAGAAAAGGAATTAAGCAGCTCAAAGGGAGCCTGGTGTCCCAAGACACTGCGGGAGGTTTATAGGGAGGCTTCAAGAGAAGTAAACCCCACATACAGCGAACAACTAAAAGCTGTACCGAGATGGACTTTCCTTCCACACCTTGATGGTATGTTCCAATTGCACTGAGGTGGACCCTGACAGAGTTGAACTAAAGTCCAGACTCAGAGAGGTGTAGAAGATATTCAAGCAGTTTTTGTGTAGAACAGACAAAAGGATCTAGGGCCTGGCTCTCACACTAGACAGAAGATCTCTTCCATTTGCAAGAGTAAGATTTTCTCGCAGAGGTTTTCTTAGAAGCCAAAAGGACTTCGGTTACACCCACCGGCAGGTTGAGCTCAGACAACACTAGCCTCTCAACATCCATGCCGTGAGGGATAAGGACCGGATATTGGGATGCAACATCGTCCCATCTTCCTGCATTATGAGATCGGGCACATGGCCGAGCCATAGCGGCTCCTGACTAGAGAGCTGTATCAGGAGAGGAAACCATGACTGTCTGGGCCAATAGGAAGTGATGAAAATCATCATACTGCCATCTGTTTTGACCTTCAGAAGGGTCTTTGCAATGAGAGGTACTGGAGGATAAGCGTACAGAAAATCTTTCCCCCAGTGAAGGTGGAAATCATCTGATATGAGTCCGCTGTATGATCTTAATCTGGAGCAGAACTGATCCACCTGGGCATTTTGCGGAATGGCAAACAGATCTATCGAGGAGATGCCCCACTCTGGAAATATGCGAGTTGCAATCTCCCTGTCCAGCATCCACTCATGTGGCTGAAAGACTTGACTATAGCAGACAGACTGAGTGTTTTGCTCACCTGGCTGGTACGTGGCTCTCAAGTCTATCCCATGCGCAATGGTGAACTTCCACAATCTGAAAGCTTGCCAAGACAGGAGGTATGAACCTGTTCCTTCCTGCTTGTTGATGTAGAACATGGCGACCTGACTATTGGTCTGAATCAGAACAATTTGGTTGGCCAGTCAATCTCAGAAAGCCCTTAGAGCAGGGGTCTTCAACTCCAGTCCTGGAGGGCCACAAACCAGTCAGGTTTTCAGGATGTCCCTAATGAATATTAGTGAGAAATATTTGCATGCACTGCTCCCATTGTATTTAAATGTATCTCATGCCATATTCATTAATCCTACTTCTCACACTCACAAACCAAAAGCCCTTCACCCAACATATAATTCAAAAGCAGATTTTTAATGTATATAAATAACACAGGTACACTAAAAAAATTTTTTTTTAAACTGCCTCTAATGTTTCAATTGATTTTTACGTTTTTTGGTGCGCTGAATCCAAATCTGGTAACCAATTTGCTCCATCACGTACAGATTTTTTGCTACATTGGGTTAGCAGTTTGAGGTGAACGTTTCAGATTGAGTGCGATCGAGATAAAAGTTTCTTGGATGAATTCTTTATACTAATTGTTTAGTAGTTATTCAAATAAGAATAAAGAAAATTGTAACAAGGCAGCACATAAGAATAGAGTAATGTCAACAAAACACACTGTGATGGTAGCAAAATTGTCTGCACTTAAAACAGCCACATACATGTGCACAAACATTGAGCATATAAGAGCGAGGTTAGACACAAAGCAAAGCAAAGAAATGTGCAAAAAATGTTGTACAGGTATGTATGTAAGAATAGAAAACGCAAACCGCACCATTGCAATACATGAAGACAAACACCCGATGGTGTGAAAATAAAATTCTAATAAATGAGATCCGACACTGTGGTAATAACTAGCAAATTTTTATTTCAAAGTTTAGTAAAAACACGATATTTGTCAACACAGTTTAGATTTTAAAGTCATTCTTGGGTCAATCAATCTCCTGGTGGGCCCGTTTCTTCTTCCCCCGAATGCTTCTCTTGGTGCGCTGCTTGGCGTATTTTTCATCTGGGGTTTCCCGCAGCAGCAACCAGCAGAAATCAGCCATCATAGTGGTGTTCCATCTTCCTTGGTACCTTCTCTCTGCGTCCTTGATGTCCCGGTGAAACCTTTTACCTTGTTCTTCACTGTACGCCCCCAAGTTTTCGGGAAAGTAGTTCACATGGGAGTGCAAGAAATGGACTTTCAGGCTCATGTTACAGCCTTGTTCTTTGAAGGCATTGAGCATCCTGGCAACAATATCCTTATAGTTCTCATCCCGCCTGTTCCCCAAGAATTTGAGAACAACATCCTTGAAGGAATCCCAGGCTTCTTTTTCCTTCTCAGACATCGTTTCAGCGAATGCTCCATCTGAAATGAGTTTCCTTATATCAGGGCTAACAAACACTCCTTCCTTTAGCTTTGCTTCAGAAAGTCGGGGGAACTTTGAGCAAAGGTACCGAAAGCACTCACCATCTTTTGGAAGGGACTTGATGAATTGCTTAATGAGGCCCAACTTAATGTGGAGAGGTGGTAATAGAATTTTATCACGAGGTACCAAGCTCTCATGAAGAACATTTTTCTCACCGGTTCTCAAATACTCCTGAATTGGCCAGTCTTTTTTCCCCCAGTGTAGGTCGCGGGCCCGGCTATCCCACAAGCAAAGGAAGCAGGGATATTTGGTGAAACCGGATTGCTGCCCTAATAGCATGGATAGAATTTTAAAGTCTCCACAAATCATCCACTTATGCTCATCATAACGAATCTTATGAAGAATCAGGGCCAAATTCTCGTATTTTTCTTGGAGAATAACAGAGTGAGCAATAGGAACTGAAGCAAATGTGTTGCCATTATGAAGAAGAACACCTTTTATGCTGTCTTTTGACGAATCAATGAACAGCCGCCATTCAGCAGGATCATACTTGAGTTTAAACTTTTTCATCACTCCGTATATATCGTTGCAAAATACCAAATCTTCCTCTTTGCTGAAATACTTCAAAAATTGTGTCTCGCGGTTGCGGTACCAATAAAAAGTTGTTCCTGGTGACAATAGATTTTTCTGTTTAATCCGAGAACCTAGCAGTTGGGCAGCATCTTTTGGGAGTCCTAAATCCCGGACTAAATCATTCAATTCAGCTTGAGAGAAAAGTTCAGGTTTCGGATCTGGTTCAGTTTCAAACTCGGAAGTACTGGACTCATCGGGAAAAGCCATCTGATGAGTCTCATCATGATCAGAACCGTCCATACAAATATGATCCAAAGATTTTGGTGGTTCAGGCACAGGTACTTCGTTGCTATGAGGCATAGGCCTAATTGCTGAGGGAAGGTTGGGGTAACTTATTACGTTCTTATTTTTTAAGTTGTATCCCTTCACAATGCAAGAGCAAAAATAGCAGTCACTGCTGTGGTCTCTTTGTTCACGCCACATCATAGGTATTCCGAAACGAAATGCTTGTTTTTTACCTTTCATCCAAAAGCGTAGATCTTCCTCACATGTCTTGCACACTTTGTGAGGAGCCCACGGTTTGTCTTGATCGCCTAACTTCAAACCGAAATAGGCGAAATATACTTTTTTAATAAATGCAGAAATGTTCCTCTGCCGCTTTTTCATGGTATATTCCCCACAAATAAAACAAAAACTGTCCGGAGAGTTGACGCAACCTCTGGCTCTGTGAGCCATCACAAATACACAGCACTGCAAACTACAACTGTAGTGAACCACTTCGGAATAAAGCTGGATTACGACTGAGCAAACAAAAGGTAATAATGAACTTGCAAGAAACTGAAATTTGACAGGAACGTTCATGTCGCAACCACCGTGTTTGAGCGAGCGAACGAGGCGAGGCGAACAGGAAAGAACATGCGCCAGCGCGAGTACTGGATTTAGCCCCCCACCTCCTAATTGTCCTGTTAATGTATAAAATGAATACAAAACACTCTAAAATATCATGAGGGAGTGTTTCTAGTTAGTTAACCATTACAACCTCTATTTTGGGCCAAGAAAATAAACTGCAGTCGGCTAAAAAGAAATTATGTGAACATTCCTTATATGGGTAAGAAATCTAATTTTGCAAGAAAACGTGACGTGATGGAACATTTTGGCTATTTTTCCTGGATTCAGCACCCCAAAATCTATAGGAATCAGTTGCAAAACTGGAGGCAGTTTTTTGGTAGTGTACCTGTGTAATTTACTATGAACTTAATCCCAACTACAAACAATCAGCAGAGACTCAGTAGTGAGTAGACAAACAAACTAAACAATGGGTAGCAGAAAAGCCTCAGATAACTTAACCTCCCTCTATGTGGCTACTCAAAGCCATAAGGGAACAAACAGCTCCACATCATAAGCTAAAAAAACTCCTCCCATCAACGAATTAAAAAATGTTTTTATTACAAAATACTTAAAAACCTCTGAAGAACATCTGCAGCAGAAGGTACCCCAGGGCGCCCTGACAGTAACAACCACTCAAGTGATATAACACCAATTCTATAGGAGCTATTTAAACCAGAATCACAGACCAACACAATGACCTCCTATAAAGGAATAAAGAAAGGAGCAGTCACAAAACTTCTCAAACACAGTTCAAAGCCTGCCCGCAGAAGCTCCTTTGGTATTACATTGCCTACAGTTTAATCATCAGTTTACTGATCTACGATGTTTGGTGTTGGACTCTGTCCCTAATAACCTCTATGGGGGTAATCATGGGAGGTTGCTAGTCCAAAGTGAACAAAAATGGATATTTAAATTGAATACTCTTGAGCCAGTAGGGCTTAATAATAAAATTGAATGGAGTGTGTTTTTGTAACTGTGATTTTAGCTTTGGGTTTACTGTGTGTTCCACACATAGGAGAGTGAATTTGTGGGGCTTATCCAATCAGAGGGTAGCAAGCTTCTGATTGGGTGGAGATGGGTATTTAAAGGGTGTTGGCTTTTTGTGTCAGTTTCTTTGCATGAAGAATTTTGGCTGGTAGTGAAGAAGCTGTTTTTAGTGAAACAAAGATCTTTGTAGGGTTATTCTGAGGGTTATTCTGAGAAATGGTATGGTGGTGGATTCAGTGGTGAGTGTAGCAGAGGTGCCTGGATTTTTGGCATCCTGTGCAGGAGTGTTTGAAGCTTAGAGTGCTACAAGTTTGAAGAGCTGCTGTCCTGAGCTAAGTATGGGGCTGCGGGCAGGCTTTGAGCTGTGTTTGAGAAGTTTAGTGACTGCTCCTTTCTTTATTCCTTTATATGTGGCCATTGTGTTGGTCTGTGATTCCGGTTTAAATAGCTCCTATAGAATTGGTGTTATAATTCCATTTGAGTGGTTGTTACTGTCAGGGCGCCCTGGGGTACCTTCTGCTGCAGATGTTTAGAGGTTTTTAAGTATTTTGTAATAAAAACGTTTTTGCATTCGTTGGTGGGAAGAGATTTTTTAGCCTATGATGTAGAACTGTTTGTTCCCCTATGGCTCTGAGTAGCGACATAGAGGGAGGTTAAGTTATCTGAGGCTTTTCTCTTACCCATTGCTTAGTCTGTTTGTCCATTCACTACTGAGTCTCTGCTGATTGTTTGTAGCTGGGATTAAGTTCATTGGAAGTGATTTATATACATTAAAAATCTGTTTTTGAATTATATGTTGGGAGAAGGGCTTTTGGTCTGTGAGTTTGAGGAGTAGGATTTGTGTTTTTCTCCAGACTGGTGGGTTTGGTAGCTTGTTTGGTGGTATGTCATATTCATTAGGGATATCCTGAAAATCTGACTGGCTTGCAGCCCTCCAGGACTGGAGTTGGAGATCCCTGCCTTAGAGCATTCACCACTTTTCTTAGTTCCCAGAGGTTGATCTGATGGAGACTTTCTTGGATGGACCAATCGCCCTGGGTGTTCAATCCATTGAGATGAGCTCCTCACCCCAGCTTGGATTCGTCTGTCATCAGAACTTTTTGTGGTGGAGCAATTTGGAAAGGAAAACCCTTGAACAAATTGTGGTGGACTGTCCACCATTGTAATGACTGAACGAGAGGGGCAGTGACACAGACATTCCCTGAGTCAACCCATGGCATGGGTCCATTGAGTCCTCAGAGTCCACTGAGCTTGCCTCATCTGGTGGCATTGCCAAGGATGTGACATGCACTGTAGAGGCTATGTGGCCTAGTATAGTCAACATCTTGAAAGCTATTACCTGCTGACTCAATTTAGTTTCCTGCACACGTGCTATCAGTTTGTGAAGTCAGTCGTGTGGTATGAAGGCTCTTCAACTGAGTTGTGTCAAGCAGGGCTCCAATGAATTCCAAATATTGGGGAGGTTAAAGGTGGGATTTCAGGTAATTTACCACAAACCCTAGTAATTACAACACCCAAATGGTCAATTGTGTTCATTCTTGAACTCCCTCTAGAGTGGTACTCTTGATCAGCCAATCATCCAGAGAGCGGAAGGCAAACACTCTCAGCGTCCAGAGGTAAGCAGCTACTACTGTGAGGCACTTTGTGAAGACGCAAGATGCTGAGGCCAGACTAAACGGCAACACACTGTACTGGAAGTGTTGTCCCCCCAGGATGAATCTGAGATATTTCCTGTGAGCAGGAAGTATCTTTATGTGGGTGTAGGCATCCTTGAGATCCAGTGAGCATAGCCAATCTCCTTCTTGAAGGAAAGGAAGCAGGGTGCTTAGAGAAATAAGAACATTAAGAAATGCCTTACTGGCTCAGAACAAGGTCCACCAAGTCGAGTATCCTGTTTCCACCAGTGGCAAATCCAGGTCACAAGTACCTGGCAGTTTCCCAAAAATACACAAAGGTTTCACAATGCCTTGTACTGGGGCAAGCAATGGATTTCCCGGGTCCTCTTTAATAATAGTTTATGGACCTTTCCTCCAGGAACTTGTCCAAACCTTTTTTAAACTCAGCTACACTAAAAGCTTTTACTGCGTCCTTCAGTTATGAATTCCAGAGTTTGATTATGTGTTGAGTAAAAAAAAAAATTTCTTACTAGTCTTAAACAGGTTACACTGTAGCTTCATTGCATGTACCCTAATCTTTCTATTTTTTAATGGAATAAACAAATCGATCTATGTTTACCCATTCCACTCCATTCATTAATTTATAGACCTTTATTATATCTCCCCTCAGCCTTCTCTTTTCCAGGTTGAAGAGCCCTAACCTTTTAAGTCTCTCCTCATAGGGGTATCTTTCCATCCCCTTTGTTATTTTTGTCGCTCTTCTCTGTACCTTTTCTAATTCTGCTATATCCTTTTTAAGATACGGTGACCAGAATTGCACATTCTGAACTTTTCTGTCATCAAGTAGAGGTTCAGATCTCTTAGGTCTAGGATAGGTCGGTATCCCCCCATTTGCTTGGGGATCAGGAAGTACCTGGAATAAAACCTCCAACCTGTTTGCTCTGGTGGCATGATATCTGACAAGAGGATGGTGATTTCTCTTTGAAGCAGTTTCTGATGCAGAGGGTTGAGATGATGCAGCCTTGGGGGGCAATTTAGTGGTAGTTTGAATAAATGTAGTTGATAACTGCTTTTGATGATCTGTAAAACCCATGAAGCTGAGGTTACGAGAGGCCACCTTTGTGGAAAAAGAGTAAGCCTTCCTCTGACTGGAGGGTTGTCTATGGTGGTCATTGGAAGATTGGCTATGCTCCGCAGTAACCAGTCAAAACCTCACCCCAGGTTTTGGATGAGGAGCCGGCTGGGCCTTTAGAGGCTTCTCATGCCACTGCTGCTGGGGTTGGGTCCAGGAAAGTACTTAAGCCTGTGAGGGTAATAGGTCTTTTTCTCATTTCTACTTTGGTACTGTACCTCCTATGATAGGAGGGGTGCTCAAACGTGCAGAATCGGGTCTTAATGAGCCTGTCCTGATTGGGGCCATCCAGATAGCCTGGACGTGCCCCTATTGGGATCAGGCTGTCAGTGAATTCTTCATTTCTATTCCTTTACAAGGAATGCCCATCACAACTATTATTCTGGTATATGCAACAACAACAGTTGCAGAAGAGGAAGAAGTGGATCAGTTCTATGAACAAGTACAAGCTGAAATTGGCAGAACATTGCAGAAAAGATATCCTGATAGTCATGGGCGACTGGAATGTAAAAACTAAGAATAACGAAGAAGGCAAAGTGGATGGAAAATAAGGGCTTGGCCGCAGAAACAAAGCTGGAGAAAGATGATAGAATTCTGCAAGACCAATCATCTATTCATCTCAAACATCTTCCAGCAACACAAGGGGCAACTGTACACATGGATTTCACATAATGCATTGTACAAACTTCAGATTGACTACATTTGTGGAAATCAATGATGGAAAAGCTCAATGTCAATAAAGACAAAACCTGGAGCTAACTGTGGTACAAATCACCAGCGACTAGTATGCAAACTCAAGCTAAAGTTGAAAAAGAGCAAGCCTCTCATGAATGTAGCAAAATATGATCTTAAAAATATACCACCAGAATTTAAAGAATGGCTGCAAAATTGATTTGTTATTTTGAATACAAATGACAGAGCACCAGAAGAATTATGGGATGACATCACAAACGTTGTGCTGGAAGAAGGTGAGAAGTCTAAACAAAAGATAAAAAAGCAAAATGGAGGTATCAGGAAAGCGCAAAAGAACCACGGAGGCTCATTCCACATCCAGCCCTATGGCCCCACCCATCTGACCCGATGCCAGAGGTGATGTCAGGAGGGAGCATAAAGCTCTTCACAGTGCAGTGTTTTGTGCCGCAACAGAGGAGCTCATCGGGTGAGAATTCGGCTGCTCATCCCTTGTACTAGATCCTTAAGTTTGTGGCCACTGTTTCTGACAGCAGGTATTTGTGCCTATCTTTTAATAGTCCAATGCAGTAGTTCTCAACCCAGTCCTCTGGGACCCCCAGGCCAGTCAGGTTTTCAGGATATCCACAATGAATATGCATGTGATAGATCTGCATGCACTGCTTCCATTGTATGCAGATTTATCTCATGCATATTCATTATGGATACCCTGAAAACCTGACTGGCCTGGGGTCCCAGAGGACTGGATTGAGAACCACTGGTCCAATGCATGCTGGGATAGTGGCATCAACCTGACTACATCTATACCGGTGCATTGGACCAGACTGTCATGCTCAAAAACCTCATGTTTAGCGCCAGGTAAGGAATCAAATTTATTGTGTACAAACCCCCTTGCCCACACCACGGAGTGTCTCTCGAGTTTCTTCCTCTGTCAATTAACCCTGTCATTTCAACAGTTACTAGATCTGCATTGCTTAACTGTAGGTCCTTGAAGTCCAAAATAGACCTCATTGTCAATCTTTTTACTAACAATCAATTAGACATGCTCTGCCTTACAGAGACATGGCTGACTGCTAGTGAGGAGCTCTACCTTGTTCGTTGTCTAATTGTTTTTTCTGCTCTCTCTCTTCCTCGTGGTTCATGTCATGGGGGGCAAGGTAGCTATAATCCACAAAAATATACTTCCTGTTAAGGAATACCTCTCACTCTCTCAATTACCCTGAGGGCCTCCTCCTAGATGTCAGTTTTATTTATTTCTTTTTTGTACCATGCTCTTTAGAATCAGTGCAGTTTACATGTATACTAACAGGTACTTTTTATTCCCTTGTCCCCGAAGGGCTCACAATCTAAGTGTACCTGAGGCAATGGAGGGTTAAGTAGCTTGCCCAAGGCCACAAGGAGTGGCCATGGGACTGGAGACCCCAGTCCCTCTGGCCTGAGGCTGCTTGTCCCCATTCGGGAATTGAACTCCTGGCCTTCCGGCCTGAGGTAACCTGTCCCAACCATTGAACCACTTCTCCCTCCTTTTAGTATCCACATTCTTCTACTATATTGTCTCTCTTCATTGCCAACTGCCAGTTGGGATTCTGTATTATCCTCTTTAGCTGAACTCTTTACGGCTCTCCTAAATCTTGTAAGGCAATTTAAATATTCATGCTGAGAATCTCTCCAAACCGTGTGACAGGTCATTTTGTACCTTCTTGTCTGACTTTGATCTCCACAAACATGTAGATTTCTCCACCCATCAAGCTGGGCTTACTCTGGATCTCGTTTTAACACTTTATAATTCGGACGTTACTCCCACATGACTCCAGCACTCCAATCTTCCCTGGACTGATCATTTTCTTATATACTTGAACTTTCATTATTCTTTCATTCTGATGCACTGTCTTCATCTATAGAGAGACCAGCCATTATAAGGCAAAAGTTAACTTTTCATATACTATCCTGCTTCCCAGCAGCAGACTCACTCTTTTCCCTAGATTTCGACACTCTTCCTGTAGAAGAACAGGCCTGCCTTTGGGATGAGTGGCTTTCACAAGTACCAGACTTACTCGCCCCCAAAAAAGCTTATATGTCACGCCAAAGGGTTACGCAACCCTGGTATCATTCAAGATTAGCCCTGACAAAATGCCAGTTATGGAAGGCTGGAGAAAACACCCTCTGCCTTCCACTTTAACTGCTTTTAAGAAACTTCATTCATATTACTGTGCTCAGCTAATAGCATCTAAAGCACAGTTACTTACCTGTAACAGGTGATCTCTGGGAACAGCAGGAATAAGTCTTCACATATGGGTATCGTCGGTACCGACGGAGCCTGCGCGGGAACGCTCCCCAGCGTCCAGAAAGAAGCTTTTGGGAGTATCCCACAGCACCTGCGCGCTGCCTTCCCGCCTTTCCTAACCGCCTCTCTCCAGTTCGAGTTTTAAGCTGAGACAAAGAGAGAGAGAGAGAGGAAAGGAAAGACAGATAGAGAGATACAACTCCTAGGGGAGGTGGGTGGGTTGTGAAGACTTATTCTTGCTGTTCCCAGAGATCACCTGTTATAGGTAAGTAACTGTGCTATCTCCAGGAACAAGCAGGAATGAGTCTTCACATATGGGGACTCTCCAGCTAGAGATGCCAGGGAGATCTCCAAGGTTGTGAGTCCCTGAGAAGGGCTCTACCTCCCCCCTGGATCTCGGGCATCCAACCAGGGATGGGGGGTAGGAGTTGATTAGGTATGGAACAGGTGTTTGAGAACAGCCTGACCAAACAAGGCATCCCGGCGGGAGTCCTTGTCCAAGCAGTAATGGGCTGTAAAGATATGAACCGAGGCCCAGGTGGCCGCTCGACAGATTTGGTCGATGGACACAGAGTTTAGATGAGCCATAGAGGCTGCCATGGCCCTCACATTGTGAGCTGTGACATGGCCCTCCAGAGAAAGGTTCTTACTCTGGTAGGCGAAGGAAATACACTGAGCAATCCAATTGGACAGAGTTCTCTTAGAGACTGGAAGTCCTAAATGAGAGGGATCAAAAGCAACAAATAGTTGAGAGGACTTTCTATGTTGCTGTGTCCTTTGTAAGTAAAAAGCAAGTGCTCTCTTACAATCCAGGGTATGAAGATTCCTCTCTGCACTTGATGCATGAGGTCCTGGAAAAAAGGCAGGTAAATACACCTCCTGGTTCAGATGAAAAGGTGAGACCACTTTAGGCATAAAGTGTGGATTAGTCCTGAGGACTACCTTGTCATGATGGAACCTTGTATAAGGAGGATTAGCCACCAAGGCTTGCAGCTCACTGATACGGCGAGCTGAGGTGACTGCAATGAGAAAAATAACCTTCCAGGAAAGGAATTTCAAGGAGGTAGTGGCTAAGGGTTCAAAGGGTGGCTTCATGAGCTGGCCAAGAACCAAATTCAAATCCCATGCCACTGGAGGTGGTCTAATGGGAGGTTTAGTTAAAAGAAGGCCTCTCATGAATCTTGCAATAAGAGGATGAGAGGAAATAGGATGTCCATTGAGAGGCTTAAGGGATGCTGCAATAGCACTCAAATGGACTCTTACTGAATTCGTTTTAAGGCCTGCATGGGATAAATGCAGCAAATACTCTAGTAAAGAATTCAGAGGTATTGCAAGAGGGTTAAGACCCTTCTCTGCACACCAAATGGTAAACCTTTTCCATTTAAAAGCATAGTAACGTCTAGTGGAAGACTTTCTGGAAGCATGAAGGATATCCTTCACCTGCTGAGAAAGATGCAAATCTTGAAGGACTAGGCCTTCAGCAACCAGGCCCTGAGATGAAGAGACTGGGGATTTGGGTGCCACAACGTTCCCTCCTCCTGGGACAGGAGGTCTGGAGCAGATCCCAAGTCCAGGGAGGGAGCTTGAGAGAGATGAAGAAGTAGAGGGTACCACACTTGCCGTAGCCAATGTGGAGCTATGAGGATCATAGACCCCTTGTCTCTCTGAAGCTTGAACAGTGTCTTGGAAATTAGGGGAATGGGTGGAAAGGCATAGAGGAAATCTTGCCCCCAATGGAGGAAGAAGGCATCCCTGGCCTGAACTCCCTGACACGGAATCCTGGAACAGAACTGGGGAAGTTTGGCATTCCACGGACTTGCAAACAGGTCTATGTCCGGGGTTCCCCAAATTCAAAAGATCCTGGCTATCTGGTCCCCATGGAGGGACCATTCGTGTGGAAGCAGAACTCGACTGAGTCTGTCTGCCCAAGAGTTTTGAACCCCTGGAAGATACACTGCCATGAGATGAATTTGATGCTCTCTGGCGAAGGCCCACAATCTCAAAGCTTCATTGCAAAGTGACAAAGAGCCAGTCCCGCCCTGCTTGTTCACGTAGAACATGGCTACTTGGTTGTCCGTGTGGATGAGGACTGTCTTGTAGCTGAGCAGGGTGTGGAAGACTCTGAGAGCTAGAAAAATTGCTCTGAGCTCCAAGAGGTTGATATGTAGAGATGTCTCCTGTGGAGACCAGATGCCCTCATGGAGAGATCTTGTAGATGAGCTCCCCAACCCCTTGAAGAGGCATCTGTTGTAAGGGTTGCTTGGGGTAGCAACTGTTGAAAGGGGGACCCCAGCAACAGATTGTGAGTGGACCTCCACCACTGGAGAGACCAAAAGAGGCGACTGGAGGTTGTTATTTTGTCTGACAGGCACCCTGATGCCTGGGTCCATTGGGTGGACAGAGTCCACTGAGCTGCTCGCATGTGAAGGCGAGCGTAAGGAACCACATGCACGGTGGATGCCATGTGGCCTAACAGTTGTAACATCTCTCGAGCAGTTAAATGGGACTTTAACTGAACTTGTGAGGCTAACTGCACCAATCGTAGGCAACGGGCTTGGGGAAGATAGGCCCTAGCAGTTGTGGTATCCAGCAAGGCCCCTATGAACTCTAATGACTGAGTAGGGGTGAGATGTGATTTTGGATGTTTATTACCAGTCCCAGATACTGAAGAACACGCCTTGTGCAGGCTAGGGAAGCCTGGGCCTCTGTCTGGGATGGAGCTCGGATGAACCAGTCGTCCAGATATGGGAATACAAATATTCCTAGAGTGCGTAGAAATGCAGCTACCACTGCCATGCATTTTGTGAACACTCTTGGAGCAGAGGCCAGACCGAAAGGAAGCACTCTGTATTGGTAGTGCTTTCCCTGATAAAGGAACTGAAGGAACCTTCTGTGTGTTGGATGGATGAGGACATGGGTGTACGCATCCTTGAGATCTAGAGAACAAAGCCAATCCTGACTCTGAAGGTATGGAAGAAGAGCACTGAGAGAAATCATTTTGAATTTCTCCTTGCATAGAAATTTGTTCAATTCTCTGAGATCTAATATGGGTCTGTAGCCCCCTGTTCTTTGGGATAAGAAAATAGGGGGAGTAGAACCCTGAACCCTGTTGAAGAAGGGGTACTTCTATTGCCCTTTGGGCAAGAAGGGTAGCAACCTCCTGACCCAGAAGGTCGAGGAGAGATGTTGGAGAACTGAACTGTCTCACCATGGTGTGAGGAGGAAGGTTTAAGAAATGAAGCTTGTACCCCTCCCTTATGATGGAGAGGGTCCATTGCTCTGCTGTGATTTGTTCCCATCTGGGAGCAAAGTGAGCTAACCTTCCTGGAATGGTGAGAGGCTCTGGTTCTTCTAGAGCCAGAAAGGCTAAGTTCTCTAGTTGTAAGTCAAAGGCCCTGAGGAGACTGAGGCTGTTGGGCTGTAGCAGTCCTTGCAGCCTTAGGCTTGGCTTGTTTAGGTTGTTGCTGACGCTTTGCAGCAAAACAACCTGCAGAAGATGCCTGGTGACCATAACCAGGATAATATTTCCCTTTTTTGGGAAAGAAAGCCTTTTTGAATAACCTTTTTCTAACAGGAGCAGAAGTAGACTTTGAAAGTCTATCTAAGGCAGAATTCTCAGCATCCATCTGAGTGGCCTTTGCTTGCCAATCCTTGCCAAAAAGGTTTTCACCTGTACAAGGAAGATTTCCTAATCCATCCTGGACCCAGGGTTCCAAATTAGAAGCTTGTAACCAAGCAAGTCTGCGTGCACCTATGGCAATAGCCGAGGCTCTGCTGGCACACTCAAAAGAGTCAAAGGCTGCACGGTTGGAAAATTTGGAAACATCCTGGGCATGTTTAAGCTAGGTGAGAAACTCCTCCCTTTTATCTTCTGAGATAAAAGGAGATAAAATTTGCAGATCTGTAACTTCCTTTAGAAACATCCCCATATAGAGACTATAGGAGTTGATTCTGGCAGTAGGCATATTGGCCTGGAAGATTCTCCGGCCAAAAGCATCCAAGGTTCTGCATTCTCTTCCTGGAGGATTAGATGAGTGTCTTTTTGCACTCTTTATCTTCTTCATAGCAGACTCCACCACAATAGAGTGGTGAGGAAGCTGAGTCTTATGGAAGCCAGGACAAGGAGGAACATAGTACATGGTGTCCAACCTGCGAGAATGAGGGGAGGTAGTAAGAGGTGTCTCCCATATGCCCAACATGTGATCATAAAGGATCTCATGAATTGGTAAAGTAGCTGCCTCTTTAGGAGCCTTAGGATATTGTAAAATATCCAATTTCTTGGCTCTAGGCTCTGGTTCAGGGGCCACTGAAATAGAGAGGCCCCTGGCCACTTCCCTATTGAAGTCTTGAAAAGACAAGTCTTCTGGAGGAGACATTCTTCTTTTTGGAGAAGAGGGCTCCTGAGGAAGGAGTACCGATGCTTCGATAGAAGCCTCTGATTCATCAGAGTCTTCGGAGGAATCGAAGTATCGCCTGTCTGGATGCTCTTGCAGAGCCCGATACACGTACCGAGTGGTATCGACATCGGGAGTGATCGGTACCGATTCGGTACCGATGGGCATCACAGAACAGGGTACCACTGCAGTCGACACCGAAGCCGATGTCGATGCAATCGGTACCGGCACCGGAACCGATATCAGTGCCGGTGCCAGAACCGGTACCGACAACGGAGTTTGTTGCGGTACTGGAGGCGTCGCAGCTTGTATGAATGCCGTAATGGCACGCTGCATGGTCAGAATATTCTGATCCATCGACGCAACCAATGTCTGGATGTCGGTACCAGTGGAAACCAACGGTACCCCAGAACATGGCAACAGGTGATCGGTCGAGGCCACGCCATCGATGTCAACCTGTGACCCCATAGATGAAGCTTTGAAAGCCGGAGCTTCCCGCCGGGGTAATTTTGCCGGTGCAGGATCCTCGAGAGCAAGCCCGGAGGCATCTCGATACTTACAGGGAGATCTACCCTTTGAGGACCAGCTGGCTTATGTTTGGTTACCTGAGATCCATGGGAGGAAGAAGAAGCCCTGGAAGATGTCGATGCCACGGAAGCTGCATCAGAGGGAAACAGGGTACTGAGTTTGGCCGCTTGATTCTGTCGACCTCTTTTAGACATCATGGAACAAGACTCACAATTGGTGATGGAGTGGTCAGGGCCCAAACATTTTAGACACCAGTCATGGGTGTCGGTGATAGAAAGAGTACCGCTGCACTTCGTGCACTTTTTAAACCCGGAAGCGGGCTTTTCCATGAGGAAAATTTTTCTAGGCCTAAGGCCCAAAAGGAAAAGTTGCACAGAAGTAGGAAACAGTAGTTTTTTTTTTTTTTTAAAGAAAGAAAGAAGAAAAGACCGGCGGTACCGGTCCGACGTCGAAGAAGGCAGACGCGCGACCAAAGAAATAAAGAAAAATAAAGAACTTCTTCAGTGGTGACAGGAACACGACCTGCTGGCTCCGCGGAAAAGAAGAACTGGAGAGAGGTGGTTAGGAAAGGCGGGAAGGCAGCGCGCAGGCGCGGTGGGATGCTCCCAAAAGCTTTCTTTCTGGACGCTGGGGAGCGTTCCCGCGCAGGCTCCGTCGGTACCGATGATACCCATATGTGAAGACTCATTCCTGCTTGTTCCTGGAGATAAAACATATTTTTCTCATTGCATTTCTACCTCAGCTTGCTCCACTATGACACTCTTCTCTGTGATCTCCAAATTGTCCACATTAAACACTACACCCTATCAAGAATGTGTTTGGAAGGGTCCTTCACCAAACACACTGGTCACTCATTTTTCAGTAGAGGGCCTTCATCAATTGCTCACCCCAGAATACTTCTCGATTCCTCATTCTCCTGGCTTGCCTCCTGTGGCACCAACACACACCTGGACTCAGTTTGTGTCAGTCACAGATGCTCTCTGAAAAAGGCTCTCTTCTGTCAGGAAAACAACTTGTTCTCTAGACCCAATTCCATCTTCATAGGTTGGAGAACCCTCCTTAGGCCTCCTCCCCATTGTGCATACCATCATTAGTAATAGTTCTGAGGCTGGTCTAGCCCCCTCTACCTGGAAGCATTCTCTGATAAAACCCATAGTAAAATATCAGAATCTTAGTCAACAGAATCCTATCGGCTACCATCCTGTCTCTAATCTGCCATTAAAGCTAGCCAAGAGTCTTATCTTTAACCAATTTTCCAATCATAAAGAACACACACATACCCTGCACCCACGACAGTCAAGGAGGTGATAGTGCCTCTGTATAAGTCTTTGGTGAGACCTCATTTGGAGTGTCGTGTACAATTCTGGAGACCACAACATAAAAGAATATAAATAGGATGGAGTTGGTGCCAAGGGTGGTTACCAAAATGGTCAGTGGGCTTCATTATAAATCATATGGGGACAGACTTAAAGATCTCAATATGTATACTTTAGAGGAAAGGTGGGAGAGAGGAGATATGATAGAGATGTTTAAATACCTCTGTGGAATAAATGCACTGGAGGAGAGCCCCTTTCAATTACAAATAAGCTCTGCAACGAGGGGACAAAGGATGAAAGTGAAAGGGGATAGACTCAGGAGTAATATGTGGAAATATTTATTTACAGAAAGAGTGGTAGATGCATGGAATAGTCTCCCAGTGGAGGTAGTAGAGAAGAGGACAGTATCTGAATTTGAGAAAGCATGGGACAAACACAGAAGATCTCTAAAGGAAAAAGGGGGATGGAACGTGCACACAGACCACGCAACCACTAGGCGCACAATAGTAAAAGACGCTACTAACATATGTAGAAAACAGTGGGGAACTCCCACACTGCCCCAACGGTCGCCAGTGGTCCACCCCGAATTGCGCCCCAAACAGATGGAATTGGGAGCCTCTAACAAGGACAAGGACAAGGTCGAGCCTTGGTACTCACCCCCTGAGACTCCTAGGCAGAAATCCAGTTTTCTCTGTTTTGCAGGCACTGCATTTAAGGTGGCTGGCAGACAGATTACTCCGAGAGCGTTCTGCAATATTTGGGAGAGAGCAGGGGTGACAGAGGATGAGGGAGGGGCATTGAGGTTATGAGAGCTGCTGAACTCTTCCAGATCCTTCCAATTTTCTGGCTGTTCAACAGGCCCATAACAATTTTCCCTCCTATGACCACCGAAAAGTCCATAGTCTGGTGGAGCCTCCCGCACCACACAAGCGAGAGAGTCACACTCAAGGTGGTCGGTCATGAGTGTTTAAATCAATCTTTTCCTCTCAATTATTCAGATTTTCTTCAGAGTGTAGGAAATCTATCTACCATCTGCTGGAGACAAAGAAATACTGAAGAGACCTTTGGCGGCTGAGGTGGATAGAGATGTGAGAGTGATGTCATCGAAACTTGGGCTTTTCATTGGTTCTTATCTCTATCAATCTGCTGGTAGAGGAACACAACCCACTTGTTGAGACTATTCCAGCAGAACAATATGAAATAGCGGCCTTTTGTACTATCTGCAATCTTTTCAAATTATTTACGATAGCCCCTGCCAGGCTTCTGGTGACGTCAGCGCTGCGATGGCCGCTTGAGATTGGAGCTCCGGTGAAAAGAAATACTAAGCACCCATAGGAGGGAAACGGAGCGGGTAAAGCACCCCCCCGCACCGGAGGACACCAGTACGAGACTAGGGAAGCCAGGTCAGCGCGGATGGCGGCAAGGAAGTCGGGCGTGGATCTCAAAGCCTTCTCCTTTAAAGGCACAGCGGGAGCCAAGAGCCATGCGGTAAAAATGGTGGCGGGCAGCAGCGAACACGGTGGTGCAGAGGAGATCGAAGTAGTAAAAGGTACGCCAAGTGAAATTCAAGCACTAAGGGCAGACATGAAGGAGTGGTTCGACTCCACCAGACAAGAATTTGGAGTGTTAAAGAAGGAAGTGCATGGTTGGCTCCAGGAGATAAAAATGACATGGCATCGATGGAAGCCCGGTTTGAAGAAGTGGAAGACAGAGTTGATAGCAGGAAGGCAGGTGTGCTCCTTATGAATAGTGCCTGGACTCTCTAAGTGAGGTGCAGGATGAACTGTGGCAGAAAACAGAGGACCTAGAAAATAGGTCACGAAGATCTAATATCAGGATAAGGGTCCTGCCTGAGAGTGAACGCACAGTGAAGTATATATCCTTAGCAGAGGACGTCCGTGGGGCGATCCTTAAAGCTGCAGATATGGAGGTGGAAGGAGTGTGCCTTACGGTAGATAGAGCCCACAGAACTCTGGGGCCGAGGAGAGAAAATAAGGTACGAGATGTGGTGGTCTGCTTACATGAATTCAGATCCAAAGAAATAGTGATGATGGCGTCGAGGAAGCTGGGTAAGATCCAGTGGCAGGGATCTGAAGTGGAAGTGTTTGCCAACATATCAAGCATTACTATCAGAAAACGCAAGGAGTATCAAGCAGCGACCAGGAAGTTGAGGGAACAAAACGTGCGGTATAGATGGCTGTTTCCAGTAGGCTTGCAATTTACTATAAATGCGAAAATGATGACAGTCCACTCAGTGGAAGCGGCGTTAGTGAGTATGGAGCAAACTGGATGGACTGATATTCCTGTGAAGCAGATGGTCAGTCAGGGGCAGCTGGACAAGGGTGGTCTTGAAAAGGACTCACAGCAACAATGGAGCCGAGTGCCTGGAGGGGAAACGCATCTGACATGTCAGAGACCGATCAAATGAGTATCTGGTCTATTTTGAACCTGTGTTGTTGTACTGTTGACTTGGGGGAATTTGATAGATCTGGGGGGCTAAAATGTGATCTGACAGTTGGAGGGGGTAGTGTCCTTTTGTTATGTTGCGGTTGTAACTATGTGTGTGTGGGTAATGGGTGGCTGACTTGAGGGGTCAATTGGGGGAGGGAGTGGAAAATTGCAGTAAGTTATTGTTTGTTGTTCCTGTGGGGATAGCTTACTTGGGAGGAAACTGTGGGTTGCTGGGCCTGATGTCACCTGAAGGGGATCTAAAACTGGATCTGATAAGGGATGGAGAGGATGGGAGGGGGGACATGCGAGAGGGGCGAGGGGAAGGGGTAGGGAGGGGGAGAGGATGGGTGGGGGAGGCGGGAAATATAATGGATAAGGGTGGTGGTATTTGCTTGGGAGAGGGATGTTATAAATGCCAGAGATAAATTTAATAACTATGAATGTCAGAGGCCTCAACTCTTTTACAAAGAGACAGCTGCTAATGAAAGAATGTACCAGTCTAAAAGGTTTTCAATTGTGGTCTATTTTTTAGAACGTAAAATATCAGATTGTACAATTGTCAGACGTTCAAAAAAACCAAAAAACTGTAGTAGCTTCTTTTTGTATTTTATTTTACTTTTCTCTGTATTCAAAATATCAGATACATAAACCCGGATTCCTCCTTCACTCTTGTAAAGTATCAAAATTTCTCGTAAAGATACTTTTGAAAAACTCTTGTAAGGTATCAAAATTTCTTGTAAAGATACATTTGGAAGAGAAGAACCACTACTAAACTCTTTCAAGACTACTTTTAAAACAGGTCTCGACGCTCTACTCCGGCGCCTATTGGCGTTTCAAACTTTTTCTTCAGGAGACCATATCAGACATAATGTGCTGCCCACGTTTCTCTCGTTGTTTCTTGCAAAAAAACGCCGCGGCGTTTTTTTGCAAGAAACAACGAGAGAAACGTGGGCAGCACATTATGTCTGATATGGTCTCCTGAAGAAAAAGTTTGAAACGCCAATAGGCGCCGGAGTAGAGCGTCGAGACCTGTTTTAAAAGTAGTCTTGAAAGAGTTTAGTAGTGGTTCTTCTCTTCCAAATGTATCTTTACAAGAAATTTTGATACCTTACAAGAGTTTTTCAAAAGTATCTTTACGAGAAATTTTGATACTTTACAAGAGTGAAGGAGGAATCCGGGTTTATGTATCTGATATTTTGAATACAGAGAAAAGTAAAATAAAATACAAAAAGAAGCTACTCCAGTCTAAAAGGTGACATTGTCTTTATACAGGAAACACATCTTCTGACTAAGGATGAGAATCGAGTGGGACACCCTCAATACCCCCAACAATTTTTTGCTTCAAATAAATTAGAGAAAAAGAAAGGAGGGGTGGGAATTTTGTTGTCTGCACGAATCCTGGGGCAGTTGGGGAAGATATGTGATTGTAAAATTGCAATGGAATCAGAAGACTTATACTTTGGTGAGTGTGGCACAATTCTTCCGGGAGCTTCAGAATAAGTTAATTGGGAACGTTGAGGGGTGCTTGATTGTGGGGGGAGACTTTAACGTTACCCTAGACCCTTAAATAGATACATCCAAGGGGGTGTCTTCGACACCAAAACAACACAGAATCTGCTTGAAGAAACTAATAAAGGGGCTGGATTTGGTAGATATATAGAGGGAGACGAATGAAGGGCAGCGGGACTACTCATTCTTTTCAGCGGTGCACGAGGTGTACTCTCAAATTGATATGATACTTGTGGACCACTCCCTGGTAGCTGCAGTAGGGAAATGTAAAATTAGGGAGCGAACCTGGTCTGACCATGCCCCAGTTACATGCGTAATCCAAATTGGTGGTCCAAGGATAAATAGAAGATGGAAACTGAATGAATCCCTGTTGGAGGATAAAGAGGTGATGAGACAGGTTACGTAAGGAATAGCAGAGTATATACTGTTGAATGATACGGGGGAATGTTCTCCAGGCACAGTCTGGGACTGCTTGAAAGCAGTGGTACGGGGTAAATTTATTGCAGTGGACGCGCATCGTAAGAAGATGAAGCTGCAGCACCAAGAAAACTTGCTGGTGGCAATTGGGGAGGTGGAAAAAAAGTTAAAGAGGGACCCAATAGATACTAAGTTGAAAAGGGAGCTGCTGGGATTACGTGGGGAATTGAGCAAGCTGCATATGCAGGATATTAGATATAAGCTCACCATGTTGAAGCAGAAGAGCTTTGAATTTAGTAACAAAGCAGGGAGGATGTTAGCCCGGAAAGTCCAAAAATTGAGAACTAGAAATACAATAGTAAAAATTAGGGATGCAAAGAGGAAAGACCTATGGGCGGGGAAAGACATAGAGGAAAGGTTCATCCAATTCCATCAGAAATTATAAACCTTGGAAAAGTCAGCAGAGGAAGGTAAAATACAAGAATATCTGGGAAGGATTACACTTCCTCAACTTATGAGGGAAGAAGTGGAGGAGCTGTTGGGCCCGATTAGAGAGCAAGAGATATTGGCAGTGATTAAAGGGTTTTATTTTATTTATTTTTCTTATATACCGCGCTCTTCGATATCAGTGCGGTTTACATGGAACAAGGAGAGTTTACAGTGGGGGGTTACACCGTAATTACATAGAACAGGTAAAATAACTTGGATAACAGTATTTACTATTTACATCGGAATGGCTAACAGAAAAAGTATTTGCACGTATATACAACACATTGAGGGTGGTTACATGTGTCCGTGAAGCGTTGTTGTGGGTGAGGGGGTTGTTTTACCATCTTCCGGGTAGCACTTGAGGAAGAGGTAGTGTTTCAGTGCTTTCCTGAATTTGGTTAGGTCCGGGATTGCTCGTATATGTGGTGGGAGAGCATTCCAGCATCTGGGTGCGCAGAGACTGAAGGCCCTGTTTATAGTTGCTTGTGTACAGTGGGTCATTGCTTTGGGGACAACCAGGGTGTTTATTGCAGTGGATCATCTGATTCTATTTGGGGGGGTGACGTGCGTGAGAGCAGCAAGTGATGAGGGGGTGAGTCCGTTAATGGATTTGAATGTTAGCAGTAGAATCTTGAATGTGATCCTGTAATGAATTGGGAGCCAGTGAAGCTTTTTGAGGATGGGCGTTGTGGTCACGCCTTGAGGTCCCATTTAGAATTCTTGCTGCAGCGTTCATGGCCAGTTGGAGTGGACTCAGGGTGGACTGATGGTGGATTGAGGGTTGCAGGGGAATAAAGCCCCGGGTTTAGATGGGTCCCCAAATAAATTTTATAAAGTATTTTCGGGAGTTCTGGTTGGGCCATTTGCAAGAATGTATAACTCCTTTAGTAAAGCAGGTAGGATGCCGGCATCAATGCGTATGGCGGGGATTAGTATATTGCATAAAGGGAAAGATCCGGTAGAATGTGGTTCATATAGACCCATTTCATTGCTGGGGGGGATCTAAAGATCTTTACAAGGATTCTGTCAAATAAGTTGGGGCTGCACCTGGGTAAATTAATACATCAGAACCAATCTGGGTTTGTTACTGGGTGGTATACATCTGATAATATCCGGAGGGCCCTAAATGTAATGTGGGTGGGGGGGGGGGTGGAAGAGAAGGGGGAAGAGTTGGCCTTTATGGCAGTGGATGCTGAAAAAGCTTTCAACAGGGTGAATTTGGACTTTCTCTTTAAAGTGCTAGAAAAAGTGGGTATAACGGGGACTTTTCTGAAATGGATCCAGGCTTTATATCAAATGCTAATGGCCTGTTTAAAAATAAACGGCTCCGTAACAAGAGCATTTGAACTATTCAGGGGTACCCGGCAGGGTTGCCCATTGTCACCTCTTATTTATTTTAGCAATGGAGCCCATGGTGCAACGAATTCGGGACCGGGTGGATATCCTGGGGTGCAAATAGGCCAGTATTCCCAAAAGATCTCACTGTTTGCAGACGATGTACTGTTCTTTATTTCGGACCCGAAACGGTCATTAGGTGCGATTCTTGAGGAACTTAGCGGTTATGGAGAGGTGTCCAGGTTCTGTATGAATGCTTCCAAATCGGAGATATTAAACCTAACCATAAAAAAGGAGGACGAGGTCCAGCTAAGGGATGGGTGGAAAATAATATTTGATACCTGGGAGTGCAGATTACATCTAAGCGCAATATGCTGTTTTGGGAAAACTATGCGGTAGTTAGGAATAAATTATTCCGGGAGTTAGACGATTGGAGCAAATATGAGGTATCGTGGTTGGGTAGGATAGATCTGGTCAAAATGACATTGGTCCCTAGGTTATTACAGTTGTTTATGAACTTACCAGTGGAGGTCCCGGTAGGATACTTAAAACAATTGCAAAATAGGATTATGAAGTATATTTGGAAAGGTAAAAAGCCTTGAGTAGCAAAAAGTATCTTGTGCACCAATAAGAAGGTGGGGAGACTGGGGGTTGCTATGTTGGCTAGGTATTATGAGGCCGCGAGAGTGCGGGCAGTGTTTGAATGGGAACTGAGGGGGTCAACTGAATGGGTGCGAACAGAGGGGCAAGGGATGTACCAAGAGATAGATTTTAAGGAAGTAATCTGGCTCAGAGGGGGGATACCCTCAGGAGAAGTCAGGGGAACCCATTTGCCATACTCACGCTGCAGAAGTGGTGGAAGTGGCAAGGAAAATGGTATGGCACCCAAGGGTGTTCTAAATTTATACCATTGGCTGATAATCCGGAGTTCCCACCAGGAGTAACAGATCCATCCTTCAGGAGGTGGGCTGAGTTAGGACTACGAGTGGTGGGGCAATTTAAGGAGAGTGGGGAGTGGGTGAAGTTTGAACAATTACAGGACGAGTATCAGTTACCTAATAATGATCGGTTTCGAAATATTCAAGCCCTGCATTATTGTAAGAATGGGGGAACGGACCTAAAAGAGGGGACATCGATGGGCTATTTGAAAAGAGAGAAGTTAAGGGTCTCATTTCCCAACTGTATAAGGCAATGGAGGTAGAGAGGTGTGATAAGTGGTCTCATAGGAGGGTGTGGGAGGTGGATCTCAGCAGAAGCTGGGATGGAGCTCAATGGGAACGGGTCTGTAGAGGGCTGTTTAAGGGAGTGGTGTCTAGTAATATTTTGGAACATAATTATAAAATGTTATATCGGTGGTACATGACTCCTCAAAGGCTACAGAAGTGGCAGGGAGGTACAGCAGGAAGTTGGAGAGGGTGTGGAGAGGTGGGGTTGTTTCTCCACATATCGTGGGAATGTCCCCAGCTACACCCACCATGGCAAGGGGTAACAGAATGGCTAAGAGAGGTAATGGGGGAGGAGGTGGGGTTGGGGCCCTGCTTGGCTTTGCTGAATGTAGAGAATGAAGAGGGAAAAAAGAAGGGCCACGGTTGGTGGGGAATAGTGTGTATGGCAACTAGGCAATTGATGGCGCGAAGGTGGAGATCGCTGTCAGTGCCTACACTAGAAGAGGTCAAAGGGAGAGTAGAGCAATTCTGTTTGATGTACCGTCTCACAGCTCTGCACCAGAAGAGTGTGATGAGCTTTCATACAACCTGGGGCCGGTACCTCAAATGGAGGGAACAAGAAGGGGCAGAAGGCGGAGTAGGATAGGATCCACACTGCTTGATAACAGAGCTGGGGTAAGAAATGGAGAAGAGCCAGGCAGACCGCGTGGGCCTCCAGGCAGTTGATCATCTACTTGGACTCCTGTAGGGACCATGACCCTGAGCCATGTGGTCCAGACAGTGAGCCCCCTAGCCAGACAGACTGGCATCGATGGTCACTAGCACCCAGCGAGGGACCTCCAAGGGAACTCCACACAGCAGGTGGTCTGGACAGAGCCACCAGGAAAGGCTGCTGCGTGTTGAGCTGCCCAACAGGGGCCTGATGTCATAATCCTCCGAGGTTGGGGACAGGAGGGAATGCTGGAGGGGTTGCTTGTGTGCCTGAGCCCAGGAAATCACGTAAATGGTTGCTGCCATGGAGCCTAGTATCTGCAGATAGTCCCAAATGTGAGGGTTGACTTGCTGGAGGAAGGCTTTGATCTGGGACGTGAGTTTGAGGAAACGATTCCATGTTAGGAAGACTCTCCCCTGCCAGGTGTCGAAGTGGGCACTGAGTAACTCCAAGGACTGGGAAGGCTGGAAGCAACTTTTGGAGTGATTGATGACCCAGCTGAGGCTCTCCAGGAAGGCCACAACCTGGCAGATCATATACTGGGTCTCGACCAGGGAGTTTGCCCGGATGAGCTAGTCATCTAGATAAGGATGAACCCGAATGCCCTTTTTTTGAAGGGCTGCTGTGGCCACCACCATGATCTTGGAAAAGGTGTGGGGTGCTGACACCAGCCCAAACGGGACAGCAGAGAATTGGAAGTGCTGATTGAGACCACAAAACATAGAAAATGTTGCTGATCCTCGTGGATGGGGATGTGAAAGTAGGCCTCTGTGAGATCCAGGGAGGCAAGGTACTCGCCTGTCTGAACCACTTGTATGACAGATTAAAAGATTTCCTTGTGGAAGCAAGGAATCCGAGGGGCTCAGTTGACCCCTTAGAGGTCCAGGATGGGACAAATGGAGCCATCTTTCTTGGGAACCACAAAATAAATGAGTTGTTGTTGTTAAGTACCGTCGAGTCGGAGTCGACTCATGGCGACCCTCTGGATAGCTATCCTAAATTGTGTTCGGTCTTCAGTCAGGCGGCTCATTGTTGACAGACTGGTACCCATAGCTGCTGTTATTGTATTAATCCATCTCATTGCTGGCCTTCCTCTTTTGCGTTGACCTTCTATCTTGCCAAGCATGATGTCTTTCTCTAATGATCTGTCTCTTTGCATGATGTGTCCAAAGTATGAAAGTCGAAGTCTTGTCATCTGAGCTTTTAAAGAAAGCTTAGGTTTGATCTCCTCTAGTACCGACTGGTTTGTTCTTTGGGCAGTCCATGGTATACACAGTATTCACCGCCAGCACCATAATTCAAAGGCATCAATTTTCTTCCTGTCTGTCTTTTTCACTGTCCAGCTTTCATATCCATATGATGTTATTGATGCCTCAGTAGGAGGCACCGGGTGAATGGCTTGCAGCTGTAAGAGATGTTGGTCCGTATGGCTGCCATCTTGTGAGTGGTGCCGCAGGGTGATGGAAGAAAGGCGTCCCTTTGGGCTCGTGACAATCACAAACGTAATCGTGACAGATAGTGTTGAGAACCCATTGGTCGGAGGTTATCCATGCCCACTTGCAGGAAAAAAGTTGTAGCCGGCCCCCCCCCCCATGGGTGGCATCCCAGAGTGGGCCTTGGGTCCGTCAGTGGGATGAACAATTGGAGCCAGAGATCTTGGATGGGGCCAAATAGGCATCCTTGCTTTGACAACTCCCCGGAAAGGCTGTGTCTTTTGACCCGATCGTCCAACAAAGAGGCACCAAAGGATTTGCCCAGATGGTACCTTCTAGAGCAGCGATGGCGAACCTATGGCACGCGTGCCAGCTGTGGCACGCGAAGGCCTTGCAGCTGGCACGCGTGAAGGTCCGCAGAAAAAGAAAAAGCGGGCTCTGGCTGCTGCCGCGGACGCGGCAGCATGCAGTGTCCCGCGGAGCCCCCTCCGCCCGCTAAGCCCCTCTGCAAGGGCTTTCAGATTCGCGAGGGAGACAGCGTCTCCCTCGCGTCTCTGTTAAGCCCGCAGGGGCTAATGGGAAATTTCCCATCAGCCCCTTTAGAGGGACTGATGGGAAATTTCCCATTAGCCCCTGCGGGCTTAACAGAGACGTGAGGGAGACGCTCTCCCTCGCGAATCTGAAAGCCCTTGCAGAGGGGCTTAGCGGGCGGAGGGGGCCCCGCGGGACACTGCATGCTGCCGCTGCCGCGGCAGAAGCCAGAGCCAGCTGCTTTTTTTTTTTTTTTGTAATTTGCCAGGGGGGGTGGGTTAGGACTGCTAATGGGCTAGGGGGGGGGGGGGTTAGGACTGCTAATGGGCTGGGGGGGTTAGGACTGCTAATGGGCTAGGGGGGGTTAGGACTGCTAATGGGCTGGGGGGGTAGGACTGCTAATGGGCTGTGGGCTGATGGGGGCTGTCTGGAAATGGGGTGATGGGGGGTTAGGACTGGTAATGGGCTATGGGGGGGGTTTAGGACTTCTAATGGGCTAGAGAGGGGGGGGTTAGGACTGCTAATGGGCTAGGGGGGGTTAGGACTGCTGATGGGGAGGGGTTAGGACTTGAGGTGGGCTGTTGGGTGGGGTTAGGACTGGAAATGGGCTGATGGGGGGTTAACACTGGAGGTGGTCTGATGGGGTTAGGACTGGTAATGGGCTATGGGGGGGTTTAGGACTGATAATGGGCTATGGGGGGCTGGGACAAGAAATGGGCTGATGGGGAGGGGTTAGGACTTGAGGTGGGCTGATGGGGTTAGGACTGGTAATGGACTGTGGGCTGATGGGGGGGGGGTTAGGACTGGCAATGGGCTATGGGGGGCTGACTGGAAGTGGGCTGATGGGGGGTTAGGACTGGAAGTGGGCTGATGGGGGGTTAGGACTGGTAATGGGTTATAGTGGGGGCTTAAACTGAAAATGGGGGTGATGGGTTAGGACTGGAAGTGGGTTGATGAGGGGGGGATAGGACTGGTATTGGGTTGGGGGGTTGCTAGGACTGGAAATGGGTTGGGGGGCTGCTAGGACTGGAAATGGGCTGATGCAGGGACTAGAAGGGAATGGATGCTGGGTGAGGCTGGAACTAGAAGGGAGCTGGTGTTGGGGGAGGATTAGAATGGGATGGGGCTGGGAGAGTAAAATGGAGAGGGGAAAAATATTTTGTGTGGGAGGGATAAAAAATCTACAATTGGCCGGGTATTGGGAGAGTAAGTGGGGATTGAGGATGGAGGGGTAAATTTTGAGTAGATGAAATAGGAATGAGGAAAGAGCAAAAGGAGAAAGATTAGTATGTTAAAGCAGATGTAGAGAGAGAATGGAAAAAAAACCCAAGAAGACAGAAGAAAGGACAAATGGACAGCAGATGGAGAGTTAGCAGAAGACACGAAGAAACCAGAAGAAAGTGGCTGGAACAATTGCAACTGAAAAAAAATGCACAAAAGGTAGAAAAATATCTCTTTATTTTGAATTTATTAATTGGAATATGTCAGCTCTGGGAAATGTGCATCATTAATTTTTGCGCTTTGTTTAGTACAAGAGGAAATTAATATATAGTTTTATTTCTACAGTGTTGTTGTATATTCCAAGTTTGGCTTTTGGGGTTCCCAGTTTAATTATTGTCTTCCTGTTTCTAAATTGTGATTCCTTGTTTGGTAATGGTCTGTTCTGCATGTGTAACTGAGCTGAGGTATTCTGTTTATATAATTCCTATTTGACATTGCCACTTGTTCTTTCCCCAGTAGGTCATGTATTGTTGTTCTCTGAGATGTATTGGTTTAATATTTGCAGTGTTGCCTTTTGATAGGTAGAGTATGGTGCTTTGTGAGTCCTGGTAGTGCTGTTAGGATACGGCGGGTTTGCTATGGGTTCTAAATGGGCAGCGTTTGTAGTAGTTCCTAATGTGCCTGGCGGTTGGTACTGGATTATAGTAATGTAGAAACCTTTTAGTCTTTCTTTATCCATATACTCATTAAGAGGCATGTTTACTAAAAGTTAGTGTATGGTAACATTATGCAAATATTTATGCAAATGAAGCACCTTATGCAAATGGAGCTTTAATTGACGTGCTGGCACTTTGAGGAAATTCTTTGGTTTTGTGCGGCAGTTTGGGCACTCGGGCTCAAAAAGGTTAGCCATCACTGTTCTAGAGTCATGAAATCTTGAGCGCGAGGTGGAGGTCACAGAAAAACTCTGACCTGAGCATTGAGAAGTGGAACACGGCTTATTTTCTGGTAAATGCTGAGGCTTCGTCCCTTAAGTCTTTCACTAGCTTCTCAAGATCATTCCCAAAGAGGAGCCTACCCTTATAGGGGAGCTTTGCAAGATGAGCTTTAGAAGCAGTATCCGCTAACCACTGCCGAAGCCAGAGCCAGAGGTGTGCTATTGTAACGGCAGCCACTGAACAAGCCGAGATGGAGGATGATGGAGGTCATAAAAGGCATCTGCGAGGAATGCAGCCACCAATTTCAAGCGTGCCAAAGTGGGATCCGCAGGCAACAGCTGTATCCAATGCAGAAGGGCCCAAGCAGCCAGTCCTCCACATGCCGAGGCCTGGGGGGCATGAAAAGAGGAAGACAAGGTGATCTTCAGGAGGTTCTCCACTTTGTGATCTTGCTGGTCACGGAGTGCTGTGCTGCCTTCCACTGGAATGGTAGTGTGCTTTGTGACAGCTGTCACCAGAGCATCCACTTTAGGATAGGCGAGCCATTTGTCCGGATCCATTGAGGACCATAAGTAATGATTGCCCAAGAACCGAGCAGTGCGCAGTGGCGCATCAGGTGAGTCCCATTCAAGGGGGAGCTCCTGCAGAAAAATAAAAGCCTTGGATGGTCTGCGGATATCCACCAGGATTGGGTCTGCCTGTGATGCTGCCGGAGAAGTGTTCTGAGCTGGAGAGTCAGAGAGATGCAGGGCTTCCACTACCTGTGCAATCAGGACCAGCAACTCCTCCCTCTGAAAAAGACCTGTGAGTCGTCTGTGATCTCCTCAGGATTGTCAGAGCGGGACCATTCCCCATCTTCTCAGTCGGAGGCCCCAGGGCTATTCTTAGCTAAAGGGAGGTCGTCGTCCTCAGGCAAAGGAGAAGCCTAGTCCCCCGAAGCCCAGGAGACTTATCTACGAGGACGGGTCAAGTCCTTGGAGAAGTAATCCTCATAAGGATGCTTGCAGGAAGTAGACTGATTGCTTGAAATGGTCTTAGGGGCCACATGGGAATGCAGTCGAGCAGTAGGGGGCTCCAACCACCACAGAATCCATGCTTGTCAGAAGAGAAACGAACTGTTCAGAATCAGTGTCTGTGGGCTGCTGGGGCCGAGCCACATAGTCAGTACACTGTGGGGATAAGGCGGGAGGGGGAGGAGCACCCTCTGCTTGCATCACTGGACTCTCCCAAGGGCACACTGGGGGAAGGAGAGGCCTCAGAAGATATCCTATCCCCAGTAGGGTCCCTCTGTGAAGAAAGGGAAGTCTCTTCAGGGTGTGCTGCATATGAGCAGCAGAGCCTATTTTTCAAGCTCCTCCGCTTGTGGCTGCAAACAATGCATCTCTGTAGGACTGAGGGCATTGTGAGAAATGAAAGCAGGGAACCCTTGATCCGCCAGGCCAAAGGCTGAAAAATGTTGCCCCAAGGTAGATACCACGAAATGAAGGCACTCCAATGCACAAAATGGCCACTGGCAATGCACACCAAGCGGTGGGCCCGAGGAGAGCAGAAGGAAGGCAGCAGCTGTGCAGGACAGGAACAAGCAGTGAAATCACCCCTGAGCTCACAATGCAGCCTAAAATAGAACTGCAATCGCCGGAGAATGCCGAGGGGAGGGGGAGGGTAATCACTTATTGCGATGTTACTGCTGATCTCAGGGAGAGACAGAATCTGTAGTCAGTTCAGAGGGCTGCATTCTCGTTTAAATTTGTTTTTTTTTTTTTTAATATTTTCACGGGGCTGCAGGCCTTCGCCTAGGGCCCCGAGGTTGCAGTTGCCTTGCTGTCTTCTGGTAACAAAAATAGTCTCAAACAGAGTGTTTAAGGCAAAACAAAAACAAGGGCTTTATTCCCCTTCCCCCAAGGATATCACGTGCACAACAAAACATGGAAAACAAAACAGTTTCTCTCAAAGAAAAATATCTTATTTTCCTTTGGTGTTTTACAGGGCTTCAGCACAAAGACTCAATATCATCCGCAAGACATAAGGTACAATCCATGGGAGTATATTCTGAAACACTGGAGTTACTTTCCCATTGCATATCCTCACATTCCCTGTGCGTTGAGTGTGGGTTTAAACCTTCACAGCTGACTTTGTGAAAACTCCTCTCTGAGGATTCAGATAACTTACAGGGACACAGTTCTGTGCAAGTGGGTTTAAAAATATCTGTAGGTGTGGTGTTTCCTCTCCAGCTCTCCTTTTCCACCTCCGGTTGTTAGGGATTGCTTTATAGCTTCCTGCAGATATTTCTTGTCTTGTGCTCTGCTCTGACCCTCCGTTCCACACAGAGCTTCTAGCTTTCCCTCTCACAATGCTAGGCTCCTACCTGTGTAAATGTTGAGATCTTTCCTCTGGCAGTGAGGACTGGGGACTTTCCTGCTCTCTCAGTCTGGGCAGCCTCCTAGCCACAGGTTGTGTCTTCCTTCTCCCTGGAGCACTGGCTTCTCTCCCTGGGCTGTAATCAGGTTCCTTGTAGGACCTCCAGCTACCGACCGTCTGAGCACTTCTCTTGCCACGTTCCTCTGAAGCCTGGCCTCTGCTGCTTCCTGTTCCAGGGACACGCCCACTGCTTCCTCTGTTCAGCAGGCTTCCCTCTCTGTGACCTCTGCCTTCTGCTCTGAGCTCTCTGACTCCTGCTCTGAGCTCTCTGACCTCGCCGACCCCTGCTGGATCTCTCCAGCAGCTTTTATCTCCCTGTTCTCTGTACGCTGACTGTGCTTTCTTGGACAGGTGATCATAATCAGTTCTTAAGCTTTCTGCTACATCATAGCTTGGGTGTGGCAGTTCCACTCCTCTGTTCCTTTGCTTCTCCTGAGCTGCATATGCTGGCTGCCTCACAGATTCTAAGGTACATTTCTCCTTTTTATCTATTTGCATAGGCTCTGTGTGGGCTTCTACATCACAATATATATAAGAAAGGGAAGATTTTGCTGCAGAGCAGAGTAAATGGAAGGCTCTCCCTTGAACTGGGAGCAGTGGTCCTCCTGACCAGTGCCCAGTCCTCCCTCCAGGAAGGGAAGCTCTGTTGGTCCTCTCTTGACCAGGAGCTTAACCCCAAATGGGAATATGGGAAACCTCAAGTGTGCCCTTGGGACGTCCACTGAAGAAAAATCAGGAATTCTTGCTTGAAAACTCTGACAGGAGAAAATTGAAAAAACACCATCTGCTGGAGACAGAGAAATACTGAAGGTGACCCCTAGGGGTACTGCTACATATGCCAGGGCTGAACCAATCAAGTTCTGGCATTTCTCTGTCTCCAACATCTGCTGGCAGGGGGACTTAACCTACTTGTCTGGACTAGTCTAGCAGGCTGAACTTGGAAGTTGACTATGGCTGAATTCCTAAATTTAGGTACTTAAGACTAGGTAGGTTAGGCCAGGGGAGAAAACTAGGTAGCTAGAACAGGCCTAAATCTGGCCAGCTAGATCCTCCCACTGGACCTTTCCAAAGAAAAAAATTGTGACCAATTCCCCCCTTCCAACAAGTAAGTCCAGCACTGCAGAAAAGGTGTTGACAGGCACCCTTACAAATTCTCCTCCCACCTAAATTATTAGCACAGTGGAGATGACAAAAAAACTGCCATGCTGAACCTTTAAAAAATGCTGGGCGACCCTCTTCCTAATACCTAACTCCTATTAGTGCTTAAAAAAAATCCCTAGGCTCCAAAACTCTTCCAAAAGCCTTCTTTCCTCTGAGCTTAGGACACTTTGATGCCAGCTCTCCAGATTCCCTTCAGAATATACGCAAATGTACCTAAAGTGAGTATGTATCCTTGTGAGAAGAATGGTGGGCACCAAGTTGGGAGGAGGTAAGATAGCGTTCTCCAGCTGATTCAGGTTAAGTATATGTGGGAGTATTCTGGGAATCATTTCATAATAGGGTACTGAAAAATATTTAAAAAACAGTTATTTTATAAAAGCAATATAGGTGCCTATGTGCTGGTACAAAATAGGCTCCTACAATGACTTCCAATGGCACACAAATTCTTTCACAAATTTGTACCTGCTACAAAGACATAAATGTGTGCATGGTACTGTATGTGCATTTTATATACTCCACCCCAGCTCTGCCCCCAGGAATTCCTAAAAGTGGATTGCAGTGTGCCTATTTTTTGCACTTGTTTACCTCCCCCCCCACCACAATTCTATATGAGCCATTTCTGCATGTAAAACATGCCTTGCACACAGAAAAAGCTTTATATAATTATCCCCTCTATCCCAGCTAATGCATATTTTTAGGATTAGCTGGCAAGCTCAAAGTCTCCTAAGTTTAGGCAGTTAGATTTAGGATGATTGTCAGTTGAAAATCAGTTTAGCTGGATAGCCAAAATTTTACTGGCTTAGTTAGATGTTCAGGCTCTTTTTTAAGTTGGTCCCAAGAGATACACCATGACGTTTTAGGGAGAGGATGGACAATGCCAAGCTTCCATAAAGACTACCTAAGTCAAAGCTTCCCAAACTTGTCCTGGGGATCCCAAAGCCACAACTGAATGCAGATCTCTCCTTGCATATTCATTATGGCTAACCTGCAAACATGAATGGTTTTGGGATCCCCAGGACAGGTTTGGGAAGCTTTGCTTTATCCATTTCATTGTTTGCAAAATGATCTTTACCTCAGATGAGAAACCTTAAGACAAGAATCAAGATGCTTCCTTCAGAGTCCTAAGATGACCCAATGCAGAACTCCATTTTAAGTTTTGAGTGACAATCAAGCATAGCGGCATCTCGGAGATCTATGAGGTCTGTCCAAGAAGAAACCAAACTTGCTAAAGAGGGCGCCAGTGAGCCAATACAGCAGACTCACGATAATGGTGATGTGTAGTGGTGACCTTGAATTTAGCATTCCACTTGCTCAATCATGCCATGTGAATTAGTTATGGACTACATGCAGCAGAGTGAACTCATCTCATGTGCCTTTGCTATTTCTGAAACTGTCATAAAAGGCGACCTTTCAGAGTGGATTTCAACTTCAGGAACAAAAAGAAGTCTGCAGGGGCCAAATCTGGAGAGTAAGGGGGCTGCAGGACTAGAGACATCTTGTGCTTTACCAAAAATTCATGGATAAGGAACGATGAGTGATTGTGACACGGTTCGCTTTTGACTCATCTGTCCAGAGACGTGGGACAAATTTTGCAGCAACACGATGCATCTGAAGTTTTTCAGTCACAATTGTGGGACACAAACTTTTACTGATGCCTATTTCTTCAACAACGTCACGGACAGTTAAGCGATGATTTTCAAAAATCAAAGCACGCACTTTCATAATGTGATCATCGTCAATTGACGTGGAAGGGCATCCAGTTTTGGGATTGTCTTTGGTAGATGTTTTGCCCAATTTGAAAAGTCGGTACCATTCGTAACATTGTTTGCGGCTTAAACAATTCTCTCCATAAGCTTGCTGCAACATCTGAAAAGTCTCAGTAAAAGTCAGTTTCACACAGAATTTCACACAAACGCATTGCTCTTCAAGATCCTTCATATTTCAAAATGGAAAAAAATAGCAAAAGGCACATGAGACAAGTTCACTCTACTGCATTTAGTCCATAACTAATTCACGTGGGGTGATCAAGCAAGTGGAAGGCTAAAGCTCAAGATCACCACTATACATTACCATTGTTGAGAGTCTGCTGTGTTGGCTCGCTGGTGCCCTCTTTAGTAAGTTTGGTTTCTTTTTGGACAGACCTCGTATAATGGGTAATGATGGAGAAGCAGCTGTCCCACTAGATGCAAATATTTCATTCAGTCCAGATGTTTGTGGGACTCCTCCATTCCCACCCAATGGGCATGCCAACAGCATTCAAGTTTTTCACCTCTGACCAGATGTGACAAGGGAATGCATGCACTGAGGGTGTTGCAGCAAGAGACACTATAGTAGAAGATGGCATGCCTAGCTGTGATGTCTCAGAGGGCCTTGCAAATTATCTACAGCAAGTATCAGTATTTATTTAGCTGTATTTATATCCTGCTTTTCACCAGGTCAAAGTGGTCAATTGGGGGATACATTTAACACGAGGGGATATGAGACACATACGCTAATACTTACAGGGAACATGGGCAATGGAGGGTTAAGTGGCTTGCCCAAGACCACAAGGAGTGCCTATAAGACTAGAAATCCCAGACCCTCTGGTTTGAGATTGCTGTCCCCAGGTGGGACTTGAACCCCCGGCCCTCCGGCCTGAAGTACGTTGTCCTAACCACTAGACCACTCCTCCCAGTAGCTGCTTATCTGTAGAGCCAGGACTGTAGCTGGTCTTAGGAGATGAGGTAAATCCAGCAGCAGCTAGTAGTACAAGTAGCTACGACACTGTGTAATCTAACAGACTCTCTTTGACCAAAGCATAGACTGTGACTTAGAGACAAGTTGAACTATGTTGGCGTGCATGGAAAAAATTATTTCCTTGTTAGTGATTTTTGACCTCTGATACCTATGTACTTATGCTCTCAGGTGCAGGCAGGGCCAGCGCAAGGAGATGAGGTGCCCTAGGTAAACCTCATCTCTTGCCTGCCCCCCCCCCCCCCAGCACCTGCTGCTACCCTTCTTCGGGATGTGCAGCGGTGGCAATGGCTGCAAACAGCCCTGTGGCACTTACTTTTAAACTTCGGTGCTGTGGGGCTGTTTGCTTCTGGCCCCTCTGATGCCTGATGCTTTTTGTTTGCAAACAGGAAGTAGGCATCAGGTGATCTGAAGGGGCAGAAGCAAACAGCCCCATGGTGCTGAAGTTTAAAGAGCCATGGGCTGTTTGCAGTCATTGCCTCCACTGCACATCCGAGAGGGGCGACAACAGCGGCAGTAGGTGCCCCTGAAGGGCTGGGGCTCTAGGCGACTACTTAGTTTCCCTAATTGTATAGCACCAGCCCTGGGTGCAGGAAGCAAAGGGAAACATATGCTTATGCTCTCTGTTGCATACCTAAAGGGAAAAATATTGAGGATCTTGAACAACTAGTACAACAAATCTCATCTAGTCTTCCTATAGGATAAAAACTTAGTTTACTATAATGCTGAACCCATGGGTGACAACTTCTTGTTACTCCCTCAATTATGATATCCAACTTATTCAAATAATATTTGGACTATGCTTGGGATGGGCTTCACCTTTAACCGGGATGGAACCAGGCTGCTGGCATTAACCTTTAAAAAGGAGATAGAGCAGCTTTTAAACTAGATAATAGGGGAAAGCCGACAGTCGCATAAGAGCGCATGGTTCATAAGAATGTATCCTTGAAGGATACTACCAAAAGCAGAGAGGTTCCAAAAGTAGCCCATATGCCCTTGAATATGGAGCAGACGGAGCTTAAAGATTCCAAATTACCCGTGCCTACCAATACCCAAATTAATATGAATAAAATACACTCTCTAAAATGCTTGTATGCAAATGCTAGAAGTCTAAAAAATAAGACGGGAGAGTTAGAATATATAGCACTAAATAAGAGGTCAGATATGATTGGAATCGCAGAGACATGGTGGAAGGAGGACAACCAGTGGGACACTGTGATACCTGGGTACAAACTATTTCGTAATGATAGAGCTGATCAAATTGGTGGAGGGGTTGCGCTCTATGTTAGAGAAGGCATTGAGTCAAAGGATTAAAGTTTTGCAGGAAACAAAATTTGCTGTAGAATCTCTATGGATTGAAATACCATGTAAAAAGGGGAAGGCGATGGCAGTGGGGGTGTACTATTGACCGCCTGGCCAGAATGAACAAACGGATGATGAAATGCTCAAAGAAATCAAGGAAGCTAACAAACGTTACAGCACAGGAATAATAATGGGTGATTTCAATTACCCTGGTATCGACTGGGTCAGTGTCACGACAGGACATGCTAGGGAGATAAAGTTCCTAGATGAAATAAATGACTGCTTCTTGGAGCAGCTGGTTAATGAACCAAACAGAGGGGAAGCCATATTGGACCTAGTCCTTAGAGGAACACCAGATCTGGTGCAAGAGATAAGGGTGTTTGGGCCACTTGGCAATAGTGATCATAGCATGATCGCATTTGATTTAATTAGTGGAGGAGGAATGGTAAGGAAATCCACAATACTACCTTTTAACTTTCGAAAGGGAGACTATGATAAAATGAGGAAAATAGTTAAGAAAAAACTAAAAGAAGCAGTTGCAAAGGTTAAAGACTTACATCAAGCTTGGGTGTTGTTGAAAAATACTATCTTGGAAGCCTAGACCGGCTGTATTCCACACTTTAAGAGAAGTGGAAGGAAGTCCAGACCTCATCTTCGCATCCAATTACATAACTTCAAGAGACCTAATCTCTCCACCCACCATTACCACAGTGCCATGGTCTGACCATTACTTAATTGAGACAAAGATACGATCTCAAGAGGACCAGACAAACGAAAGAACAAACAACTCACACACACAAAGACGATTCAAGAATTTCGACAGGGACGAATTCATACAGAACACAACACAACACCTGAACATTCCTACAGATGACCTGGAGGAACAAGTTTCCAGATGGAACAGCATCTTAGCTAACGCCGCCAAACCATCCGGTGGAGGGCACGAGAAACACCAACACAACAGGAGACAAAACAAACCTTGGTACTCAGCAAAAATACGACAGGAAAAGAGGGAGCTCAGGAAGATTGAACGGAGAAGAAGAAAAAACAAAACAGCAGCCGACCAACATCTCTACCTAACAAAACAAAAACAATACAATGAATGCATCAACCAATCAAAGAGGGAATTCCACACAAACTTGATAAATACTTCCATCAACAAGCCCAGAGAGCTCTTTGAAATAGTCAAGATCCTCACAAAAGAGCAAACAACAGAAGGGGAAGTACAAGTGGACCCACAGGAATTCGCCGACCACATCAAAGACAAATTCCACTCCACAGAGCGTACAACACCCAGTGGGACCACCAGGACAGACATACACACCAAAACCTGGGGCACATTCTACTCACCCTCAACAGAGCAGATATCCCACATCATCTCTACAATCAACACAAGCACTGCTCCTACAGACCCATGCCCAGTATCATGGGTCAAAGCCACCAAATCAAACTTCATTCACACCATACACAAAATAGTACACAACTCACTCACTCAAGGACTCATGCCAAAGCAACTAAAGCTTGCCTCAGTAAGACCAATAACAAAGAAAACAACACTCGACAAAAAGGATCCAGCAGCATACCGACCGATCTCCAGCATACCCTTCCTGGCAAAAATCATCGAAAAAACGGTACAACTACAACTCCAGGAACACATCGACAAACATGAAACACTCGACGACAACCAACACGGCTTTCGTCCCAACCACGGAGTCGAAACGCTACTGATCTACCTCTTCGACAGCATCCTAAGAATAATTGACAACAACAGGAAGGGAATCATAATGATCTTCATCGACATCTCCTCAGCCTTCGACACAGTGGACCACAACACGCTCCTGGAAAGACTAAAGAACACTGGTATACACGGTATCACTTTGAAATGGTTCCACTCATACCTAACCGAAAGACAGCTACAGGTCAAAGTGGGACACAACACCTCCCGACCCATAAATGTCCGTCAAGGAGTACCTCAAGGATCCGCACTTTCAGCTCTCCTATTTAACATCTACATCCAACCGATATGCGACATCATGAAAGAGAACAACATTCAATACACAATATATGCAGACGACATCATGATATACACCCCGATAGAAATCGACAACCCGGATTTCTCCAAGATAACAGACTGCCTTACCCAAATGACGAGCTGGTGTCAAAACAACAACCTCGCAATAAACTACAACAAGACTGAAGCTCTAATAATCACTCGGAACCAAAGCTTCATACACCCGCCAAACATCAAGATACAAAACACTACTATTCCAATAAAATCAGAAGTGAGATACCTTGAAGTTACTCTGGACAATAAGCTAAGCCTCAAGCCACACATAGACAAAACAATACAAAAAGTCTACTACAAGATGCGAATCATCAGGAGACTGAAACCACTCCTTGCCCCAGAACACTTTCGTACCGTCCTCCAAGCACTGATAACCCCAATACTGGACTTCTGCAATCCGATATACTTGGGACTACCGAAACAAGCCCTCAAACCACTCCAGCTAGCACAAAACACTGCAGCACGAATAATATCCGGTACTGCAAGACAGGACCACATCACTCCCACCTTAAAAGACTTACACTGGCTCCCAATCGGTGCACGCATCAGATACAAAACTATCATAAACCTATTTAAGATAAATCAGCACACATCAGCCAACAGCCTACACACCCTCATTCAACCAGACAACAGCACTCGTCCTAGAAGAAAACAAACACGCAACCGAGTCAGCACCCCAGGTGAATTCAAACACACATGCAAGGACACAACAGACAGAGCTCTCTCCATGGCTGCTCCAACTATATGGAACAAACTACCAGACGACTTGAGGACAACTACAGACCTCAAAGACTTTAGAAAACAGCTAAAAACCATGCTGTTCATAGAACACTATGGACACATCACATAACCTAAGAGAATGTATAACAGCACATATTGCTGTCTGTACAGATAATGTTTTACAGCACCATTGTATATAGCCCACACTGTACATAGCTCAAACCATTCTAGCACGCAACACACCACACCTTGTACATAGCTCACCCCAATCTAGCACACGATACAACACACACTCAACTAAATTGCACCCTCACTGCATGATTAACACACTCACTTTACCCGATTGTTTGCTGTGATACCACCTTGATTAATAAGATAAGGCGGTTTAAAAATACTGTTAAATAAAATAAATAAATAAATAAAAAAACTACCAGCATGGTATAAAGGTGAGGTCAGAGAGGCTGTTGTTGCCAAAAAAGCATCTTTCAGGAAATGGAAAAAAGAGCTAAACAACAAAAACTGGAAACAGCACAAGCACTGCCAAGTTATATGCAAGGCATTGATAAGGCAGGCAAAGGGAGAATTTGAGAAGAAGCTTGCTGCGGAAGCAAAAACGCGTAATAAAGCCTTTTTCAAGTACATTCGTAGCAAAAAAACTGTGAGAGAGTCAGTTGATCCATTAGATGATAGAGGGGTAAAGGGGCACTAAGAGGTGACAAGGCGATAGCAGAGAGACTGAATAAATTCTTTGCTTCGGTCTTTACTGAGGAAGATGTAGAGATGTTACCCATAACTGAAGTGCTATTTAATGGTGCGGAAGAATTGAAGGAAATATCAATACATAGGGAAGATGTATTACAACTATTTGATAAACTGAAGAGCAGCAAATCACCTGGACTGGATGATATACATCAAGGGTGTTGAAAGAACTGAAATATGAGATTGCAGACCTGCTATTAATAATCTGTAAACTATCATTAAAATCACCTGTAATACCTAAAGATTGGAAGATGGCCAACGTAACGCCAATTTTTAGAAAGGGTTCCTGGGGTGATCCGGGAAACTACAGATCGGTGAGCCTGATGTCAGTACTGGGAAAAATGGTAAAAACCATTATAAAAAACAAAATTGCTGAACATGTAGATAGTCATGGCTAGGAAGATCTTGTCTTACTAATCTGTTATGTTTTTTTGAAGGTGTGAATAAACAGGTAGACAAAGGTGAGTCGGTTGATATAGTGTATTTGGACTTTCAGAAAGCCTTTGACAAGGTCCCTCATCAGAGACTTTTGGCAAAAATAAAGAGTCATGGGATAGGAGGCTGTGTACTATTGTGGATCAGGAACTGGTTAAAAGATATTCATAAATGACCTGGAAAAGGGAATAACGAGTGAGATTATCAAATTTGCAGATGACACAAAACTATTTAAAGTTGTTAAAACCCATGAGGATTGTGGAAAATTGCAAGAGAGTCTTGATAAATTGGAAGACTGGGCATCAAAATGGCAGATGAAATTTAATGTGGACAAGTGCAAAGTTATGCACCTAGGGAAGAACAACGCAAACTATGGTTACACGATGCAAGGTTCCACATTAGGAACCAGCACCCAGGAAAAAGATTTAAGCGTCATTGTGGATAACATGTTAGAACCCTTCGCCCAGTGTGCAGCGGCAGCCAAGAGAGCAAATAGAATGCTAGATATCATAAGAAAAGGAATGGAAAATAAAAGAAAGGATATTATAATGCCTCTGTATTGTTCCATGGTACGACCGCACCTTGAATATTGTGTGCAATTCTGGTCGCCGTATCTTAAAAAGGATATAGAGTTATTAGAAAAGGTTCAGAGAAGAGCCACCAAAATGGTAAAGGGGATGGAAGGATACCCCTATGAAGAAAGGCTAAAAAGGTTAGGGCGCTTTAACCTGGAAAAGAAATGGCTGAGGGGAGATATGATAGAAGTCTATAAATTGATGAACGGAGTGGTACGGTTAAACGTAGATGGATTGTTTACGTTATCAGAATATAGAAAGACTAGGGGACATGCAATGAAGCTACAGGGTAAACTATTTAAAACAAATAAGAGAAAATATTTTTTCACTCAACGTGTAATCAAACTCTGGAATTTGTTACCGGAGGATGTAGTAAAGGCTGTTAGTGTAGCTGGGTTTAAAAAAGGTTTGGACAAGTTCCAGGATATCAATGCTTGACCCAGTACAAGCATTGTGGAACCTGTGTCTTTTGGGGAAACTGCTAGGTACGTATGACCTAGATTGGCCACTGTTGGAAACAGGATACTGGGCTTGATGGACCTTGGTCTGATCCAGTATGGCATATCTTATGTTCTTATGGGAAGTTGAACAAGCAAGATCATCATTTTACCATACAAACTTAAGTGTTCAGCTGGAGAAAGGTGGTGGCCTGGCAGGGGAAGGCAGCTGACCCCATGGCTCACACTGCTGCTCCTAACAGTCTTAAATGGAAAGAGATGAGGCAGTCTGGGCAGCAGATAACAGTGGCTCTATGGGAGACAGCTCTGGTCCCCATTGCTGGCGCAATGCAAGAGTATGGGGAAGGGGACACCAGGAGAGAAAGAAACAAGGGAATAATGGAAGGAGGGGGGGGGGTGGAGAGAAACAGACAAGGGAACAATGTAGAAGAGGGATAGAGGATTGAGGAGGAAAAGGAAAAGAAGGGAGATGAAGGAGAAAGGGATGAATTTAAATAAAAGAGAGTGGGGGAGGGCAGCAATGGGTGTGATGTGAATGAGTGCTGGAAAATAAGAGAAAGAGAAGTAGAGGAGGGGGAATTGTAAAAGGAAAGAGTGGAAGACAGATGAGGAAGGGATGGCTGAAAACATGATGAGGGAAGGAAAGTGTAGTATTTGTGAGGGAGGAGGAAATGAACAGTGCGTGAGAGTGGATGGGAGTCAGCTGTATATGTTAGAGAGTTGAGGAGGGATGAGAAGGGGCAGGGGCGGGGAAGACACCGATATGGTAACAAGAAATAAAAGTAAAAACAGAAAAAACCCCAACATAAAATAAATAGAAGAGGAGAATGGGCAGCAGGAAGGGAATATCTAAAAGAAAATCTGAGAGGGAGAAGAAGAAATACAGATCAGAGGACAGAGGAAATGTAGCAAAATGGGCAATGAATAAATAAAAGGGAATACATAAAAATATGATCTGTAATTAAAAGAAAATATATGAAAGAAACCAAAGTGGGATTAGAAGAAAGAAACAAAGGAGAATTAAACATCAAGCAAGCGCAAAGGTCTGACAATATTTTATTGAAAAATATTACGTTACATTGTTTTACTGATTTGACCATGTCAACTTTGGGCATGTGAATGTGCAGCATCTCTGATATCTTTATATTTTGCAGCATACAGGAGGAAATGCATTCCTATTTTGGTGTTGCATTGCATGTAGAATCTTGTTTTGGTGTTTGCAGTTCAGTTTTTGTCTGCACATTTTTATTCTAATTTATGGTTCTTTATTCTGCTGTATTTGCTGAAGGGTCTGTTCATGTTCTGTCTGGCTTAGATGAAATATTTGAATGTAGTTTCTGTGTAGATATCTATAGCACTCCTGCTTGTTCTATTTTCTCAATAAGTGGTGTGTGTTAGTGTTCTAGGGACTGGCCTGGTATAATGTTTGCAATTCTGCCTTTTCATATGCTCTGTGGCCAGCTGCAGGGGTGAGGGCAGGACTGTGGTGGGAATAGTACACCCTAACCTCCCCCCACCCCCATAAGTTTGGACCTGCACTTTGCATGTGAGTACCGGTACCTAGTTTCATAAAAAAAAAGAACTTAGTAAGGTGATGAAATCCACATATGACACAAAAATGTTCAATACCGTTAGATAACGAATGGATTGTGAGGAATTTAAGGAGGGCCTTGTGAGACTTGGGAACTGGGAAACTAAATGGCAGATAAAATTTAATGGGAACTTGCGCAAACTGATGCACATACAGAAAAGTAATCCAGTCTTTAGGTACATTATGCTGGGTACACCGGAAAAGGATCTTGGCGGCATTGTGGACAATACGATGAAATCCTCAGCTCAGGCTTTAAAAAAACAAATAAAAGTTTAGCTAATATTAGAAAGCAGTGTTCTCCCCAGAAATGTTTGCCAGCCCATGTGGCATGAAGGAGTAGCCAAGTGGGCTGCACTATAAGTGGGCCGGCAGTACATAATGTAATTAGTTGCCTTTCAGGAAGTTCTATAAATGATGCATTTATTTGTCATTGTTTCAAATTCATTTAATTATCTAATTCATTCATATTATATTTACATGTACTGTTAAGTTTGCTTTGATAACATCCTCTTACCATATAGAGGATCCTTATACGGCAAGAGGATGTATTAAAGCAAACTTCAATAACTTCATAAATGGGAGGATGGGGAGGGGTGTCAACCTGCACAGAGCAGCAGGTAAACCTTTAAACAAAGGTATGGGGGGGGGGGGGGAACAGCACAGAATGGCAGGTGCAACTCTAACAACTCTAGCCAACTTATTGGGTAGATTAGATGGACCATGCTGGCCTTTATCTGCTGTCATTTACTATGTTACAAAATCACTTAAATCATTTTTCCTTTTCTGCTCGTTATATTGACATGTCAATTCATCAGATTAAGTTAGCTGGGCGGTCAGTAAAATCAGCCAGGTGATGTGCCCATTCAAAAGGTCCTGGGGAGAACACTGGAAAGCAATGGCAAATACAAAGAATATCAAAATGCTTCTGTTTTGATCCATGGTACCACCACACAATGAGCACTATGTGCAGTTATGGTCACCTCATCTCACAAAGATATAGTAGAACTAGAAAAGTTTCAGAGAAGGGCGACAAATATTGGAGGAAATATTTTTTTATTCAATGCACAATTAAGTGATGGAATTTGTTGCCAGATGTGGTTAGAACGGACTCGACATTCTGCCTTTTTCTTCTTGGTCCTATCATTATGGAATTCCTTGTCATCTGATCTTAGACTAGAACCCCTATACTCAATATTTAAGACCTCCTTGAAAACATATCTGTTTTCCATTGCCTTTGACCTCCCCACTGTTCCTTAATGTCCTGGACCTCCTGCTGTCTTGGATTTATTTTTATTTATTTTATTTATCTGCATTTATATCTTGCTTTTCACCGGGTCAAAGCAGTTGGGGGATACATTTAACACGAGGGGATATGAGACACATACACTAATACTTACAGGGAACATGGGCAATGGAGGGTTAAGTGGCTTGCCCAAGACCACAAGGAGCACCTGTGGGACTAGAAACCCTAGTCCTTCCGGCCCAAGGTTGCTGTCCTCTAGTGGGATTTGAACCACCAACCTTCCGGCCTGTAGTACCTTCCCCCAACCACTAGGCCACTCCACATGGTTTATACAGGCTCTCAGGGCTCTGCCTCCTTGTGTCCTGATCCTTGTTCCCTCTCTTCCTTGTTATCTTTCCCTGCATTTCCTTCTCTTATGCTGTCCTGTCTTTATGGTGTTCTTTTCTTCTTCCAAATGATGTTTTTTTTTATTGTACACTGCTTTGTCGTGACCGAAAGCGTAGGTTTAAAATGGGTTTAGGTAAGTGTCCGGAGGAAAGATCAGTTACTTGAAGTCTGGTATGTTTTATGTAAATATATTCATTATTTTTATTAATTTTTGTGAAGTGTTTCTCTTTTATGGTATTTTCCTTATTATTTATATCTGTTTGTATTGAATTTTAGACCCCTGCAGAAGGCTCACATAGCCGAAACTTGGCTGAGTCAGGTTTTGCTGAAAATAAAGGACTATTTACAGCCTGTGGACTCCTTCTGCTCTTCTGTTTTGTTTTTTTGCAAGATTAGTAAACCACTATTAGGAAGACTTGGGGGTATGTTTACTAAACTTTCTTAACGTGCGCGCTGCGCAATTAGTGCGCGCTAAGGTACCTTAGCGCACGCTAATGACGCTTTACGGGGCAAAAATGCGCTTTAGTGCGTGCTCATTATCATTATCTATTTTTAATGTACATTAGTGCTGCCAGCAACAACACCCTCAGCGTACTGTACCCATAAGGTGCCTCAGAGGGCGCTTTATAGGGCGCCCTATGGGGCACCTTATGGTTACCGTCCATATAAGGTGCACTATACAGTATCCTATGGAGCGACTGATAGGGTGCCCTATAGGGGACATTATAGGGTGCCGTGGCGGATAGTGCACTTTATAATGTGCCCTATGGAGTGCCTTATAGGGTGCCTTATGCGGCACCTTCAGTTACGGCACGTGAGGACCTGTTTGCTGGCAGCAATTAATAAAATACAAATAAAGTGCTGCAGGAAACAATACTTACATGTCAAAGCTGATGCCTCAGCCAGCCTTATGTATTAGGCACACTGGGGATCAAACTCATGACCCCTGTATCATCAGTCAGTGCCTTAACAATTGTGCTACACTGCTGTTCCTCCTTGCATGTCAGCACACCTACTTAAGATTTCCATGCGTTTAAATGCACAGTGCTGCCATCAAAAACAGTGCTATGACCTTGCTGTGCCTCATAGGGCACCCTATATGGCGCCCTATAGGCCACCCTTTAAGCAACATTGTAGGGTGCCGTGGCGGACAGTGCACTTTAAAATGTGCCCTCTGGGGTGCCTTATGCAGCACCTTATGTTACAGCGCTTTGAGAGAGTGCGTTTGCTAGCAGCAGTAATTAAAATAAAATTAAAAAGCCTCATAATGCAATATTACACATAAATGGTAGTGCCTCAGCCAACCTTATTCATTGGGCACAATGGGGGATTGAACCCATGACCCCTGCATCATCTAGCAGTGTCTTCACCATTGTACTGCAGCCCTGTTCCTCTGGTTGCACATCAGCGCGCCTGCTTATGCTTCCCGCGCGTGTTACTTGTGCGCTAATGTGCACGGCGCACAAGAGCGCACTCGCTAATCCCGTTTTGCTATTTTTGACCGGACCGCCCACTCCTTATATGGCATCCTTCAGACTAACGCGGCGTGCACGTTAAGAAACTTTAGTAAACATACCCCTTGGGAAAGTTACTGCTTATCCCTAGGTGTAAGTAACATCCTGCAGGGGCAACTAAAATGATAACATTTGCAGCGCAAACCCTAGAAATAAAGGATTATAAAATTCAAATACTGCTCACTGGAAGAAAGAAGTGTAAGGGAAGGTAAAAACTATACTGTCAACTTTTTTCTTTAAAAATGAAAGGTGTGGCACTATGTAGGGTTTTCATGTTCCACAAAACTAATCAATAAAATGTAACAAAGGCTGTATTTGATCAAACTTACATCTACTCTGAAGTCCTCCAATTGCTTGAAACTACAGAGGTAAGCCTGTAGTTTTGGGTCAACTGGCTGATTTTTGGCTTGAGAGTATTTCAGGTAGGCCCAAAACTTTTCTAGTCCATAAAGCTGACCTATTAGAAAACCAATATAAAAATTACATATTGAAATAGATCATAAAATCTCTCAGGTCAATATTGGGCTGCTACGGTCAGTGTTTCTCTTAAATGCTGGCCGTGGCAGCCAGAAAAACCTGGATATCCAGATAGAGAAGTCAGTGCCAGTGCTATCTAGATAGCAGTAATATTCAGCCTGCCATCCCGATACGTATCTGGATAATGTTAGGACAGCCTTTTTGCTGTCCTAAGTTATCTGGATTGTAATCTGGATATCGGGCTGAACAGAGCCATTATTTCAATAATTCAATGCTCTCCCCATGGGCTGCCCTGGCACTATATGTGTGGTGTTGTGGTGGCCTATAAGAAGAGCCAGCCCCAGAGTTGGTTCAAGGCATTGGCATCTTAGGCAAACTTTAAGCCTAAGCCCACCCCTCCCCTTCCACCCCCCAGCTGCCAGAATCTATTGTTTAGCTTTGAATGTCCAGTTCTTTGCTGCCCCCCAGAAGCTGCCATCCTAAGTGACTTCCTAATTTGGCTAGTGGTTGGGCTAATCCTATATCTAAGATATTCAATGGCACTATCCGGATAGTGCCTCAGCATAGTACCAGATAGCCCAGGTCAATGGCACCTATCCAGATAGCAAGTGCTGCTACCTGGAGATGGGCTTCTGAAGATTTACCCCTTTGTAAATATAAATTACCAGCTTCAAAGTCTTTCATTGTTTCTTCCTGGAAGTCCTTGAAAATTTCATGCCGGAATTTCTTTTCTAAACCATAGCTGTAAAATCTGAACAGACACTCCAACCCGTATCTGTGAATGATAGAGAACACCCCTTATTAAGAAATCATGTATAAATGCGAAGATTAGTTGTCAAATTATGAAGATACGCTTTTGGAGGAAGGTGTAGCACATTAGAGCACTGTGTTCGATTGTCTGGCCCAAGAAGGGTTGGAAATAAAAACGTTAAGGGTAATATGTAAGGATCACAAGGTATGATAACATTCAGGTTTGTGGGTGTTGAAAAGACAAATGAGGCATTTCAAAACACCTCTGGCAGAAAACTAGAGATCTAGTTACCTTGGATCAATGTAAGCAATGTAATATGAAACTGAAATTAGCAGATAACAGGAGTCAAACTATTTCATCTGCTCAAGATTTCTCAGGTCAGAAAAGGAGTACACAGGTTCAGTCCCTGCCCCTCTGTGGGTGAGGATTCTTTTATAAGATTTGGCAACTTTACTGAAAGGGGAGTGGGGGTGGCTCCCTCTGCTTTAAATCAAGTGATACTGTATTTCGTGCTGCAGTTGAGCATTATGAAGACATCTTTGGGGGGTGGGGGGGGGGGGGAGGAGGGGGCCTCAGACTGCTGGGAGAATTTTCTCCCAGTCTCTAGATTAGAGTTCTTTAAAATTATTGATCTGGTAGGTCATCTGCACATCATTTAGACAGCTTTCTTATAATGGCTCTTTGACAAATTTCTGTTCAGCTGTCACCCTATTTTGTTCAGGTGATAAATTAGTCCCTTAGAGAAGGACAGGTTCCCTTGGACTTGAAAACAGTGGTGGTAACTCCCATCTTGAAGAAGGAGACAAGTAAGGTATACAACATTACACAATATAGTCCAATAATTCAGTTGCAGCTCTTAATGAAGGCTTGAGAGAAGGTTGTTTTGCATCAGTTATGGATTTTATAGAAACTTTATCCTCTACATCAGTGGTTCTCAATCCAGTCCTCTGGGACCCCCAGGCCAGTCAGGTTTTCACGATACCCACAATGAATATGCATGAGATAGATCTGCATCCACTGCTTCCATTATATGCAGATCTATCATGCATATTCATTGTGGATATCCTGAAAGCCTGACTGGCCTGGGGGTCCCAGAGGACTGGGTTGGGAACCACTGCTCTACATCCTTCCCAGTCTGGGTTCCATAGGGATCATGGTATGGAGTTAGTGCTTGTGGCTGTGATGGACAGTGTCAAGGTCTGAATGGATCGAATTGGATCTGCCCTGCAGCTTCTGACATTATTCCTCACAATCAGCTGCTGACCCGATTACATGAGATTGGTAACTGATGGGTTAAATTTAAGTGGTATTCTTCTTATTTATATGGGAGACGTCAATCGGTTTATTGTGGTGGACAATGTTCTGACTGTAGGGTTCTTCCAGGTTCCCTCCTCTCTCCAATTTTATTCACACTTTCCATCTAATAGACCAAAAACTACTGCTAAACACAATCACCAAAATTAACACCACTGTCTCCCCACTAGACCCCTGTTCTGTTGCCTGGATTAAAGCATCCAAGAGTGAACTAGCTCCTTACCTCCTCCATATAGTTAATCAATCCTTCCACCAAGGAATCATGCCTAAGGTTCTCAAACACACCATGATCTGACCAACTCTATAAAATAAAACCCTCAATAAAGATGACCCTAGCTCCTATAGACCCATAGCTAGTACACCATTCATATCTAAAGTAATAGAAAAGGTCGTCCAAACTCAACTTCAGGACTACATAGACCAAACACACTGTTAGATGACCAGCAATATAGGTTCTGCCCATTCCGTGGTGTCAAATCACTCCTGATAGTCCTTTTTGACACACTCATATGTGGCATGGATGACACCAAACAGCAGGGCCGGCCCATCCATTGAGCAAGAATGTTTTTTGCACAGGGCCCCATGTTTCAGGGGGCCCCGCGCAAAAAAAATTCTGCTTTAAAAGTAAATTTAAAAACAAACAAACAAAAGGCTGTCTGCTGCCGCCGCTACTGCAGCAGCAACGGCAGAATCGAATATCCTGCGGGCCCCCCCCCACTACCCTCCCTGCATCAGCTCGGTCTCCGCAGTTGTACCGGCTTTCAGAGCGCGAAGGGAGACTAGTTTCCCTTTTGTGGCTCTGTTAAGCCTGCAGGGGCTGATATGACTTTCCCATCAGCCCCCGCGGGCTTAACAGAGCCGCGAGGGAGAAACTCTCCTTTCGCGCTTTGAAAGCCGGTGCAACTGCGGAGACCGAGCTGATGCAGGGAGGGCAGGCTCTATCGGGCGGGGGGGTGGGGCCCGCAGGATATTCGATTCTGCCGTTGCTGCTGCAGCAGCGGCGGCAGCGGCAGCAGAAGCTTTTTTTTTAAAATTTTAAATTTTCCCTGGGCTGTTGGGGTGGGAGTTAGGACTGGAAATGGGCTAATGGGGTTAGGACTGGAAGAGGGCTGATAGGGGGTTAGGACTGGTAATGGGCTATGGGGAGCTAAGTCTGGAAATGGGGTGATGGGGGGTTAGGACTGGTAATGGGCTATGGGGGGGGGGGCTAAGACTGGAAATGGGCTGATGAGGTTAGAACTGGAAGTGAGCTGATGGGGGGTTAGGATTGGTAATGGGCTATGGGGGGGCTTAAACTGAAAATTGGGTGATGGGGGTTAGGACTGGAAATGGGCTGATAGGGTTAGGACTGGGAGTGGGCTGATGGGGGGTTAGGACTGGTAATGGGCTATGGGGGGGCTTAAACTGAAAATTGGGTGATGGGGGGTTAGGACTGGAAATGGGCTGATGGGATTAGGACTGGTAATAGGCTATGGAGGGGGGCTAGGACTGGTAATGGGTTGGGGGGGGGGTTCCTAGGACTGGAAATGGGCTGAGTGGAAGGGAAGGCTTGAACTGCAAATAGCTGATGGGGAGGGGGGTTGGAATGGAAATGGGCTGAGTGGAAGGGGGGCTTGAACTGCAAATAGCTGATGGGGAGGGGGCTTGGAATGGAAATGGGTTGTGAGAGGAGGGAGCTAGGACAGGAAATGGGCTGATGAAGGGGCTAGGATAGGACTGGGAATTGGGTGTTGGGGGAGCTAAGATTGGAAATGGGCTGTGGTGAGGGCTTGGATTGAAATGGACTCATGGAGGGGCTAGAACTGGAAGTAGGCTCATGGGGGGCTTGGATTGGAAATGGGCGGAGTGGAGGGGAGCTAGGATTTGACATGGGCTGATGGTGGGGCTAGGAAAGGACTAGAAATGGGCTGATGGGAGGCTGGTATTGGAAATGAGCTGATGGAGGGACTTGGATAGGACTGGAAATGGATGGGGGAGCTAGGACTGGAAATGGGCTGATGGGGGGGCTAGGACTGGAAATGGGCTGATGCGGGGACTAGAAGGGAGCGGATACTGGGTGGGGCTGGAACTAGAAGGGAGCTGATGTTGGTGGAGATTAGAATGGGATGGAGCTGGGAGAGTGAAATGGAGAGGGGAAAAATATTTTGTGTGGGATGGAAGAAAAATCTACAATTGGCTGGGTATTGGGAGAGTAAGTGGGGATTGAGGATGGAGGGGTAAAATTTGAGTGGATGAAATAGGAATGAGGAAAGAGCAAAAGGAGAAAGATTAGTATGTTAAAGCAGATGTAGAGAGAGAATGGAAAAAAATTAGAAGAGAGAAGAAAGGACAAATGGACAGCAGACGATGGAGAGTTAGCAGAAGACACAAAGAAACCAGAAGAAAGTGGCTGGAGCAATTGCAACTGAAAAAAATGCACAAAGGATAGAAAGATATCTCTTTATTTTGAATTTATTAACTGGAATATGTCAGCTCTGGGAAATGTGCATCATTAACGGCTGCACTTTGTTTAGTACAAGAGGAAATTAATTTATAGTTTTATTTGTACAGTGTTGTTGTACATTCCAAGTTTGACTTTTGGGGTTCCCAGTTTAATTATCTTCCTGTTTCTAAATTGTGATTCCTTGTTTGGTGGTGGTCTGTGTTCTGCATGTGTAACTGAGCTGAGGTTTTCTGTTTATGTAATTCCTATTTGACATTGCCACTTGTTCCCTTTCCCCAGTAGGTCATGTATTGTTATTCTCTGAAATGTATTGGTTTAATATTTGCAGTGTTGCCTTTTGATAGGTAGAGTATGGTGCTTTGTGAGTCCTGGTAGTGCTGTTAGGATACGGCGGGTTTGCTATGGGTTCTAAATGGGCAGTGTTTGTAGTAGTTCCTAATGTGCCTGGCGGTTGGCACTGGATTATAGTAATGTAGAAATCTTTTAGTCTTTCTTTATCCATACACTCATTAAGAGGCATGTTTACTAAACGTTAGTGTATGGTAACATTATGCAAATATTTATGCAAATGAGGCCCTTATGCAAATGAGGCCCCGCACCAAGTCTCCGCACATGGCCCCGCACCCCCCTTGGGCCGCCCCTGCCAAACAGGTGTTCATTCTTTTATTCTTGGACATCACTTCCATGTTTGACAATGTTAACCACAACACCTTACTCACTAGACCAGACCAAATTGGAATAAAGGGAACAATTTTTCAGTGGTTTAAATCTTCATCTCTGACTGCACGCAACAAGTACAAGTAGGAAAAAAGACTTCCACAACCTTCATATAGGAGCAAGGAATTCCACAGGGATCTGCCCTCTCAGCATTTCTATTCAATCTATATCTACAGTGGTGTGCAAAAGTCTGGAATCACTTGTAAATTTGACATTTTTTCAACTTCGTGACCTTATATCTTAATTTCTTTTTCCTCCCAGTGGCTTTTTCTGTGTATCTCATGTTAAGTGATAGATTTGGCTATTAAGGCCAACTTTTAGTATTGGTTTGGCCCTTATTTTCTGAGTTTGTTCCACATAGTTGTCCTGTTGATAGATTTTCTGTGAAAATTGTGTAATGTACATTGTTGGCCGATATATTATTGTAAGTATGCTTTAAAATATTATGGACGCACGCCAGGTTTCCTTCAAATTAATGTATGTGGCCTTGAAAAAGGCCATTTTTATGTGTCAGTGATGGCTCAGTATTTGATGGGCCACCCTTTGTTCTTGATCACCTGACTGCACCTTGTCGGCATTGAACGAACCAGTCTGACAAGGTGATCGTTGGTGACAACGCGGTTCCAAGCTGCAATGAGTGACTCAATCAGCTCACGCTTTGATGTCGGATGCCTCTTGGATATTTCCAAGGCCACCTTGTGCCACAGGTTCTCGATTGGATTCAGATCTGGAGACTGGGCAGGCCCGTCCATTGACTTGATGTTGTTCCGCTGCTTCCAGCTGATCACCTGTCTGGAGCGATGGCAGGGTGCATTGTCATCTTGGAACAGGAACTGGCCAGGAAACAGCTGGTGTGCTGATGGCACCATGCACTTTTGCAATATGGTGATGTACTTGGCCCCGTTGACCATTCCATCGACGATGTGAAGACGTCCAACGCCACTGGCAGCCATGCAGCCCCAGACCATGAACTTCAAAGGATGCTTCACAGTGAGGTTGAGACGCTCAGGCTTGAATTCCTCTCCAGGAAATCTCCTCACATAGGTGTGGGCCTGGTTACCAAACAGGCAGAAGGTGCTTTCATCGCTGAATAGCATCTTTTCCCACATTTCAGTCGACCAGGTTGAGTGCTTTCTCGCCCACACGATCTGGTTGCGCCTTTGTATGTCGGTCATCAGTGGCTTATTCCATGCTTTGCAGCCCCGGAGACCAAATTTCAGGCACTGGCGATGAACTGTTGATGAGCTGACACTGACCTCACTCTTGTCTGACCACTCTCAAAGTAGCTGAGAGGTCAACTTGCGATTAGTCAGTGAAATGCGTCATAGTGCGCGGTCCTGGCGTGATGTTGATACACATGGATGACCTGAACGAGGCTTGTCCACCACTGAACCTGTTTTTCTTCTGTACAATCTTAACAACAGCACTCTGACTGCAGCCAACTTTCCTGGCTATGTGACGGCTTGAAAATCCTTCCTCGCTCATAAAGGACACACGAACACGCTCCTCCAACGTCAGGGTCTGATCCAGAAAGCGTATGAAATTCAAAAATTCCACGCATTTTTATAGCTGCACTGTTGGTTAGATATCTGCATTGTGATTGGTTAGTGAAACCAGCCTCCTGATTGGTCAGAAATAACGTGCATATTGGATAATCTTGATCCAGTTTTGACGCAGGATCCACAAAAATTCCAGTAGCTATCTCCCAGTGTCTGTAAAGTATTTAAATTGGAAGCAAGGAATGCAAAAACGTCAACTCTAATAGCCAAATGTATCCCTTTTAATGTGGTAGAAAGATGAATATGCTGGGCTAATGCAAAATTAAAAAAAAAATAGAAAGTACGAAAAATGCAAAACTCACAAGTGATTCCAGACTTTTGCACACCACTGTACAATCAATCTGTAAAATATTCAGAAAATTCAAAGTAGGATATCAAATCTATGCAGATGACATCATGTTATATCTCCCCATAGATACAACGAACCCCACCCAATACATAATGTCATCATGCATCAAAGAAGCAGAGAACTGTCTAAAATCATATAACCTGCACATTAACTTCAAGAAAACTGAAGTACTCTATATCACAAGAAACCAGAACTTTATCCCACCCCTGACACTCACCATAAGCGACATTGTTTCCAGTGATATAGGAAGTAAAATATCTTGGGGTTACACTTGGCCAATCACTCACCATGACATCACACATAAAGCAGATCACTAGAACTATATTTTTCAAATTAAGGACCTTACAGCACCTAAGACCACTACTTGACATCCATGATTTCCGATCCATTGACCCAATACAAGCATTGTGGAACCTGTGTCTTTTGGTGAAACTGCTAGGTACATATGACCTAGATTGGCCACTGTTGGAAACAGGATACTGGGCTCGATGGACCTTGGTCTGATCCAGTATGGCATATCTTATCTTCTTATGTTATTGTACAAGCCCTAATCACCCCACACTTCGACTTCTGTAATAGCCTACTATATGGATTACCAAAAAAGAACTTGAACCAACTTCAAAGGGCAAAAAATGTGACAGCTAGAATAATCTATAAGGCCCGCTTAACAGACCACATTACACCCATCCTACACAAATTACACTGGCTACCAGTAGCAAGCAGAATAAAATATAAAACACTAATGATTGCATTCAAACTACTTAATAATATAGCACCCTCTTTTCTTGCAACACTAATCAACCATTCGATAGACACAAGAACCAAAAGAGGACTTGCACAGAACACCTTATTAATCCCACCATCCTTCCGCAAAACAAAGCAAGTCATGAGCAGCAGAGCATTCTCATATGTTGCACCTAGAGTATGGAATGCTCTACCCGACTTGCTGCAATCTACCAAAGACCTCCAAAGACTTGGAGTGGGAGGAGTGGCCTAGTGGTTGGGGAAAGTTACCTCAGGCCAGAAGGTCAGGGGTTCAAATCCCACTAGAGGACAGCAACCTTGAGCCAGAAGGACTGGGGTTTCTAGTCCCACAGGTGCTCCTTGTGGTCTTGGGCAAGTCACTTAACCCTCCATTGCCCATGTTCCCTGTAAAATAGTTATCTCCAAGTTATAATGCCCTGTTCAATGTAATTTCAGTTTGTTTAATGTAAACCGCCTTGATATCATGAAAGGCGGTATATAAGAAATGTTAAATAAATACAATTTAGAAAGAAAATAAAAACACTGCTATTTATCAAACACCCCAAACATTACTGATACCAGTTGAATGGGCTTATGACCACTAAACACCCTCATCTCATTCCAAGACAAAACAAAACTTGCAAAACCTGTAAATAGTCACATATGTAAATAGTTTTGTATAATGCTTAATGTTTAATGTTACTCTTACAACATTGTTTAAGTCTCCAGTTCATTGTAAATGCCTCTCTGGCACAATACTGTTGTATGTAAACCGCGCTGATTTTTAAGAGTGCGGTATATAAGAACAATAAAATAAATAAATAAATAAAATAATTGTTCTATGTAACTTGTTTGTTTACTGTAAACCACCCTGGATCTTGGGAAGGGGTGGTATAGAAAAAACACTGAAATAAATAAATAAAATTTCATTTGGTTTAAATACCCTTGAGGCTAATAGCTGATAATTTTGTAGTGGAGATTTTTATTTAGTAGATACTATTCAACTTGTAGTGAGTGTACCGCAAGACCTGGCAAATGTTATTGTAAATTTGAATAGATATATTTATTTGTAAAGATCTAATATACTGCTCATTCTTCATGGAACTTCAAGATGGTTTACAATAAAAGCAATTATGTCAGAGACATACCAGACAGAAAGAGACAGGATAAACCCAGACAAAAGAAAAAGCACATTGAGGGAGGTGGGTGCAATAGCACAACAACAGCAAACCAAGAGTACAACAAAGAGAACCAGGATCTGATACTCTATGGGGAGCCAGTGGAAGTGTATCAAGAGGGAGGTGACATGATTATAACAGGAGGCATGAGCGAGAAGGTGGGCGGCAGTATTCTGGCTAAGTTGAAGTCTATGGAGCTGATGCTGAGGAAGTCCTGCGTAAATGACGTTACAGTAGTCTAGGTGGGAGATCAAAAAGAAAATATCAGAGTAGTTAAAGCTGAGGAAGATAGGAGAAGGAATACAGCTCTGATCTGGTGCACTGAATAAAGGGACTTACAGACAATGGAAGTGATGTGGTCATGATAAGTTAAAGCTGAGTCCAGGATGATTCCAAGGTAATGGAGGGAGAAAACCAGAGGAATTGGAGTACCAAGAAGGGGTGCAGCAGTGGGTGAGGAGGTATGCTCGGTTAGTCAGAGGGCCGAGGATTTTCTGGGACTGAGCACAAGCTTGTTTAAATGGAGCCAGTTGATACATGAGAAAGACAGGTGTTCAGCACGGAGAGATCAGGTGAGGATGGGTCAGTGTGCAATAGTAACGATTCACTTGGATAATCTCTGTGATGTCTTGATTGTTCAATTACACCTAAGTTCCGCTTTTGATGTGATTGATCATTTGCTTTTGCCTGCTGACATTGAAGAATCAGGGATCTTCTCTACTGCCTTAAACTGGCTTCGGCTCCTATCTATCTTATCATACATTTCAAGTCCTCATAAATGGCCATTTATCTAGCCCTTTCCCCCAGTCCTATGGTGTCCCTCAGGGATCCATTCTTGCCCCTACTCTCTTCAACCTTTTCATCGTCCCTCTGGCTCTCTTCATCCAAGAACTCAACATTTCCTTTTTCTATGCAGATCATATCCAGGAAATTTGAGAGTGAAAGGGAAGTGGATTGTTATTATGGGATAACCAAAGCGCCTCAGTTTTTTGGGGGTTTAAGAGCATTTTCTAAGAGCAAAGCCAGTTTGCTATAGATTGAGGTTTGGTATTAATGTCTTGTTGGAATTGAGGGTCCCCAATATCATGGGCTATTTTAAGCTGGATATGATCTGCATAGAAAAAGGAAATGTTGAGTTCTTGGATGAAGAGAGCCAGAGGGGCGATGAAAAGGTTGAAGAGAGTAGGGGCAAGAATGGATCCCTGAGGGACACCATAGGACTGGGGGAAAGGGATAGATAAATGGCCATTTATGAGGACTTGAAATGTATGATAAGATAGATAGAAGCCGAAGCCAGTTTAAGGCAGTAGAGAAGATCCCTGATTCTTCAATGTCAGCAAGCAAAAGCAAATGATCAATCACATCAAAAGCAGAACTTAGGTGTAATTGAACAATCAAGACATCACATCCAAGTGAATCGTTACTATTGCACACTGACCCATCCTCACCTGATCTCTCCGTGCTGAACACCTGTCTTTCTCATGTATCAACTGGCTCCATTTAAACACGCTTGTGCTCAGTCCCAGAAAAACCTCGGCCATCTGACTAACCGAGCACACCTCCTCACCCACTGCTGCACCCCTTCTTGGTGCTCCAATTCCTCTGGTTTTCTCCCTCCATTACCTTGGAATCATCCTGGACTCAGCTTTAACTTTTCATGACCACATCACTTCCATTGTCTGTAAGTCCCTTTATTCAGTGCACCAGATCAGAGCTGTATTCCTTCTCCTATCTTCCTCAGCTTTAACTACTCTGATATTTTCTTTTTGATTTCCCACCTAGACTACTGTAACGTCATTTACGCAGACTTCCTCAGCATCAGCTCCATAGACTTCAACTTAGCCAGAATACTGCCACCCACCTTCTCGCTCATGCCTCCTGTTATAATCATGTCACCTCCCTCTTAATACACTTCCACTGGCTCCCCATAGAGTTATCAGATCCATTTCAAGATTCTCACACTGGTTCATAAAATCTTCCACAGAGATATTCCCTCTTACCTCACTTCTTTCATCATTCTCCACGCTCTGCATCACTGCCTTTGTTCACTCCATTTAAACTGCTTGCACCTCCCTTCTGCTTCCCAGGCCAGATACGAATCCACCCGGCACTCTGCCTTTTATTTCCTTGGTTCACATCTTTGGAATACTCTGTCCTCCAACTTGAACTCTTCTCACTGCTTTCAAATCTCAACTCAAAACATTTCTGTTTCATGCTGCTTATGATATTCCCATCACATGACACCCCAGGTCCCCTGCTGATGACATCTGTTTATACCTGGCCTTTCTCCCTCCTCCTCACCTAGGCTGTGTTTTTCTTTCCTATAATTTTATGGTGTTCTCTTCTTTTAACCATTTGTTTTTGTAAGCTGCTCTGCTATCTTTTTGAAGGAGGATATGTCAAATTTTAATAAACATAAACAAAACATAAACATACAGTACTTCATTAATGTATACCATAGACTGCCCAAAGAACAAACCAGTCAGTACTAGAGGAGATAAAACCTAAGCTTTCTTTAGAAGCTCAGATGACAAGACTTCGACTTTCATACTTTGGACACATCATGCAAAGAGACAGATCATTAGAGAAAGACATTATGCTTGGCAAGGTAGAAGGTCAACGCAAAAGAGGAAGGCCAGTAATAAAGTGGATCGATACAATAACAGCAACTATGGGTGCCAGTCTGTCGACAATGAGCTGCCTGACTGAAGACTGAACACAGTTTCGGACAATTATCCAGAGGGTCGCCATAAATCGACACCAATTCGACGGCTCTTAACAACAACGACAACAACAGGAGAGCTGTCTCTGTGCTGTGTTGGAATAAAAAAACAGACTGATGGGGTGGAAGGAATTATTTCCCTCTCAGATATGTGAAGTATGCTCATAGGTGCCTAGCCCAGATGGAAAATTGGTTAATGGCACAGGTCTTAATTGGGAATGTGCAGATTTCTTCTGTGTTGTGGATTTCTAAAAAGACTGTAACTTCTGCACAGCAGCTTATGGTGCAGGTTGTGCTTTTATATGTTGTGGAAGATATAATGAATCTGAAAATGTGGTTTAATATACAGATAGCTGTGCATTCTCAGATTGCGGGAGTAGTGAAGCCAGGTTATAGCGTGCTTTGTATGCTACATCAACTAAAGCCATATCTAACATATGAAAACGTGTAAGTATTAACTAAGATGTTGGTAACCAGTAGGCTTGATTATGAAAATGCATTGTATGCAAGTTTGCCTCAATATGAATTGAGATGTTTACAGTTAGTGCAGAACATGGCAGCATGGTTTGTGAATAGTCTGTGAAAGGATGACCACATCAGCCCGGCGCTTCACACACTGCATTGACTGCCTATTGAAGCACACAAGATTTACACTATTGGTCTATAAGGCTCTCTATAGGGGGTCTCCACCTGTGTAAATAAAAGGGCTATCAAGCAGGACTCTTCCCATTTGTTGCAATCTTCACAGAAGGGAATTCACTTGTTTAATAGAAAAAATTCCGTATTTCAGTATCGGAGTTATTTATAGAATCAGTTTCCATATGAGTTTAGGGATGAGCTGAATTATCCTAAATTTCATAAGTTATTAAAACATGGCTTTTTACTCTTTCCTATGGCGAGGACTGATTTTATTTGGTGGGCAGAGAGGGGAATGTTTATTCTTTGCAATTTTGATTTGTTTTATTATTATATTTTTTAATTTTACTGATTTTGTGAACTGCCAATATGCTGCTGGCAAGAGGCAGTATATCAAATACAGTTAATTCATTCATATCCATTCAATTACTCAAGAGGTTTTGGTTTTATCCTCCTGTAATTTTTAAGCAATTGAAATGCCACTTATTTGTTTGCTGCCGGCACTAGTGAGACATTGGGTTTATATAAAAAATCTTAAATTCCTAGCCCCTCCCAAATAGGACAATTACTTTTCTGCAACTGTTCTCTGAAGGTAGCAATTTCTTTTCTTTTCTTTTCTTTTTTTTTTATTTTATCTTCATGCAATTTTACATTAATTCCATGGACCAGGAGAAGGACCTCGGAGTGATTGTTTCTGAGGATCTCAAGGTGGCCGGTTGCATACTTAAAGGAATTACCAGCAGAAAGGAGGAGGTATTAATGCCCCTGTACAAGTCGCTGGTGAGGCCTCACTTGGAATATTGTGTTCAGTTATGGAGACCATATCTCACAAAGGATATAAAAAGACTGGAAATGGTTCAGAGAAGGGCAACCAAAATGATTTGGAGCCTGCGCTAGAAGACATATGAGAAGAGACTTGAAGACCTAAATATGTATACACTAGGAGAGGAGGGACAGGGGAGATATGATTCAGACTAAATACTTAAAGAGTATTAATGAACAAGCAAACCTTTTACAAAGACAGGAAAGCTGTAAAACTAGAGGGCATAACACAAAACTGCAAGGGGGTAAACTGAAAGGCAACATCAAGAAATACTTTTTCACTGAAAGAGTGGTGGATGCTTGGAATTTTTTATTTTTATTTACATTCTCTTATATACTGTGCTATTCTGCATCAGTGTGGTTTACATTGAACAAACTGAAATTACATTGAACAGGGCATTATAACTTGGAGATAACTATTTTAGAGGGAACATGGGCTATGGAGGGTTAAGTGGCTTGCCCAAGACCACAAGGAGCACCTGTGGGACTAGAAACCCCAGTCCTTCCGGCCCAAGGTTGCTGTCCTCTAGTGGGATTTGAACCCCTGACCTTCAGGCCTGAAGTACCTTGCCCCAACCACTAGGCCACTCCTCCACTCATGCCCTGCTGATGGAAGTGCTGGGGGCAAATACAGTGACAGAATTCAAAATGGAATGGGACAAACACAGTGGATCCCTTTATAGCAACAGGATAAAATCAAAATAAACTCAACTACCTCTTATATCTCAACAAATAGGAATGACTTGCATGGAGTGGTGGGCATACCCTAAACAAAGGCATGGGGGGAGACCTGCATGGATCGGCAGGTGCACTTACTCTTGCCACCTTTCTGGGCAGACTAGATGGACCATACTGATCTTAATCTGCCATCATATACTATGTTACTATGTAAGAAAGTTGACAAAACAATCTTATACAGAAAAAGAGCAGAACAAAACCTCCAGATTGCATTTGGGATGCGGGCTGGGGTTTGAGGGTCTTAGGCTTACATGGGCTATGCCCTTGTCCCTTGGCCTGCTGGCCCTGTTGGAGAACTGGGAAGGCCTGGTATTGAGAGTAGTTTCTGTAAGCCGCCTTCTTCTTCGGGTATTAGGGATTTCTACCCGAGGCCTTCCTCTGGGAATGGACAGCGGTCTTCTTGGAGAACCTGGTCCTAGTCAGGAACTTGGACTCCAGTTGGTGGCCTTGTCTGTCATGGGTTTGCCGAAGAGGTTCTCTCTATGGCAAGGGATGTTGACCAATTTGTCCTGGACCCAGTGCTCCAGGTCAGATGACTGTAGCCAAGCTTGGACCTGGACACTAATGCCTGCTACAGCTACTCTGCCATCGACTCAAAGCCATCATAGGCCGCTGGAGTAATAAACCTGGAGCACTCCCTGACTGCTGAGGCTAGGGTCTGAAACTGCTGGAGGGGTTCCTCCGAGAGACCAGCCAAGAACCCGGCAAGCTCCTTTGCCAGCTCTCGAAGGTACATGCCCATGTACAACTAGTACAACTGGCTAATAAGCATCGAGCCCTGGAAGCACTTTCTGCTCATAGCATCCATGGCACAGGCCTCCCCGCCACAGGGCACCAAGAAGTGTGTTTTCTGGCTCTTAAGCCTCTGAATGGCCGACTTAACCACCATGGAGTTGTGAGGCAGTTAGGCTTTTTGCAAGCTAGGGCTCCGGCGGACCCGATACATCGAGTCCAGTCACCTGCTAACTATGGGCACCGATGCGGGGTTCTTCCATATGTGGAGGAGCAGCCATTCCAGGATGGGGGGAACGGGCAGTATGAGTGCCTCTTTTGAGGTCCTCCATGTGAGGGTCTTTCTCCGAGGTGAAGAGCCTTGGCCACGTCCCTCATAAAGTCAAGGAAGGCCATATCCTTGGGTGGGGACCGGCGCCTCAATTCCGGAGGGGACGGGTCTGAGGGCAAATCAGAGTGACAGTGGGAATCTGGGGACTTGTTCTCAGTCTTCCAATCCAAATCTGGCTAGATGGCATAACATGAAGCTGCAAGGGGGTAAATTGAAAGGCAATGTCAGGAAATACTTTTTCACTGAAAGGGTGGTAGATGCTTGGAACACCCTCCCAATGGAAGTGGTGGGGGCAAATACAGTGATAGAATTCAAAATGGCATGGGACAGACACAGTAGATCTCTTTATAGCAACAGGATAAAATCAAAATAATCATAACTAACTCTTATATCTCAACAAATAGGGGTGAACTACAGGGAGTGTTGGGTACACTCCTCAACAAAGGCATGGGAAGGGGCGACCTACACAGAGCGGCAGGTGCACCTACTTTTGCCACCTTGATGGGCAGACTAGCTGGACTATGCTGGTCTTTATCTGCCGTCATATACTATGTTACTATGGAGGACGAGTCGGGGGTCCTCCAGGACTCGGGGTGCTGGCTTGACCCCGAGGACCTCAGGGCCGCAGTGGCCCAGTGCTCACCAAGGGTGCTGAATGGTGAGGACCGCGGCCCCATGGTACAGAATCGGGACCGGGACTGGGACCATGGCCGAGGCATCTCTCGAGGCTGGTGGCACTTGAGGATCGGCTCGACCTCTGGTGAGTCCCTCGCGGTGGAGGGCCCAGTGGTTGGGAGTGATGACCCAGAAGAATTGAGCATCAGAGCCCACTGATGGATCATGAAGGTAGACAAACTGCGCTCCAAGGCCACCATTCTGGCCTCAAGGCCAGATGGCTCCGCAGCCTTTAGTGCTGGCACCGAGGACTTCAGGCCCAGTGCCAGCTCCGTCGAAGGGGAATCCTCAACTAGGATAGCCTCAGAGTCCAAGACCAGTCCCAGGGCATCGACGGCTCTCAGTGAGGCAACTTGGATGGCTGCTCCTTGTCGTCGCCCTTAGCCTCTCGTCAAGGGCTGCAGGGCTGGGGCCCATGGGATTTCCCCACTTTTCCTGACTCATCACCCGATGGGGTCCTTGGGTTTTCCCACCCTTCTTGGCATGATCCTCGATGCAGGAGCTCCAGCCGAAGGTTCCATGGTCCTGAGGCTCGAGGCTGCATGGTTTCGCGGGTGCTTGAAGTCCTGAAAGGGGTCTTGGAACAGGCTCTCGCGGAGGACTCTGGGGCGGAGTCAGTCTTCTGAAAAATTGACTCTCACTGCTGCTGACATTTCCTGAGAGCCTTAGAGGTCATTTACTTACAGAGACCGCAGACCAAGGCATCGTGGTCCAGCCTGAGGCATCATGCAGATCCATGTGCGACATATTATGAGTTCAGCAGTCACATGGCTTGAAGCCACTGGTCGAGGCCATGGCAGGGAAGATGGCCCCTGCGAGGTCAAATTTACCGGGCCTGGCCAGGAAAAAGGCACAAACCCACACCAAATGAAAAAGTAAGAAAAGAAAAGGAAAAAAGTACCTGAGGAGACGTCGTCGAGGCAAGTGGGCTCGGGTGCAGGAAAAGGCACCAGTACGCTACCAGAGAAAGCTAAAAAAGAAGACAAAAATCACCAACTTTTTCCGGGGGAACAGACACATGTCTGATGAGTTCTGTAGAAAAAAGGAGACTGCGGCAAGATGGCACCCTTGTGCAGGAAGGGATCATGCAGGCCTCATCAGTACTGACGTCACTCATATATGAGGACTGACTTACAGCTTGTTTCCGGAGAAAGGGTCTTAACTTTGGAACATGGTGTTAAGATTTACATTAAACACTTAAAGAAACAAATCATAATGAACTTGTTAACATAAATATAACTATTAACTGTTATAAGGTATTAACATAGGAACGTGTCAGTCTAATATTTATTGTTATATTTACAGTTGTATAATGTTATAGAACTGGGTGCCATGGTAATATGTCACTGAGTTTACAATTCTATTAAGGGAGATTTGTGGTTCTGTGAAGGGTAGGGGATGATTACATAGGCAGTGTTACTTCAACTTCTGCAGGTAGGACTAGGCACCAAAGTATTCCCTAAAGAGATGGGTCTTTATCTTCTTGTGGAAGTTGCTGAGGTCTTGTGTGGCACGAATGTTAAGAGGGAATGCATTCCATATCTTAGGGTATAAAGCAAGAAGACTCTATTTGAAGCTGCCTGATTGCTTGATCTCAGGGAGGGAAGGAGGGATGTTGTTGTTGTTAAGTGCTGTCGAGTCGGTGTCGACTCATGGCGACCCTCTGGATAGTCATCTTAAACTGTGTTCGGTCTTCAGTGGCACCCATAGGTGCTGTTGTTATATCCCCTCTACTTTGCCAAGCATGATGTCTTTCTCTAATGAGCTCTCTCTTCACATGATGTGTCCAAAGTAGGAAAGTTGAAGTCTTGTCATCTGAGCTTCTAAGGAAAGCTTAGATTTGATCTCCTCTAGTACTGATTGGTTTGTTCTTTGGACAGTCCATGATATACACAGTATTCGTCGCCAGCACCATAATTCAAAGGCATCAATTTTCTTCCTGTCTATCTTTTTCACTGTCCAACTTTTGTATCCACTTGTGGATTAGGGATTGTAAGTAAACAGAAGAGAGTTGATTGTATACTTTAAAAGCAGTGAGTATGACCTTGTAATTGATTTGGATTGTAACTAGTAGCTAACATAGGGATTGAGTAGCAGGATTATGTGCTCATGTTTGTGAGCACCATATGGTATTCTTGCAGCAGTGTTCTATGTTAGCTTTTGAGGGTGAATTACATAATCTGGGAGGCCTTAAAGGAGTATGTTAAAGTAGTCCATATGAAGGAATACAAGTGCTTGGAAAATCATACAGAAATTGTGTGAGTTAAGTAAGGGCCGAAGCTGTAGAGCTGTTTATATCTTCTGGTAAGTGAATCGAACAGCGTTTCTGATTTGTGATTGCATGATTAGGTATTGGTCCAGGATTATCCCAATGTATCAAACCTCTGATTTGACGTGTAGTTGTGCACCAGCTGTTGTTGCACGTAACCTTGGTGTTATCTTCGATTCCTCTTTCTCTTTCCCTTCACATATCCAGCTCATTGCTAAAACTTGTCGTTTCTTTCTATACAATATTTCCAAAATTCGCCCCTTCCTCTCTGTTGACACCACTAAATTGACTGTCCACTTCTTAATCACCTCCCGTCTTGATTATTGTAACGTTCTCCTTGCCGGCCTCCCTGCAAGCCACCTCTTTCCTCTTCAGTCAATTCAACACTCCGCTGCTCGACTCATTTTCCGCCAGTCTCGTTTTTCCCACATCACTCCTCTCCTCATGTCGCTTCATTGGCTTCCCATCCGTCTCCGTATCCAATTTAAACTTCTCCTCCTGACCTATAAATGTATTCACTCTTCTGCCCCCCAGTATCTTTCATCTCTCATCTCTCCTTACACCCCCTCTCGGTTGCTTCGCTCTTCTAACAGTCTTCGTTTATCTGTGCCCTTTACTCGTACTGCCAATTCCAGACTTCGCTCCTTCCAAATGGCAGCACCCTTTGCTTGGAATAGTCTTCCTATCTCTGTGCACCAGGCGTCTTCCCTGGGCATTTTCAAGTCCAGACTAAAATCCCATCTCTTCACTATTGCTTTCTGTTCCTGTCTTACCCTATCTTGATCTTTCTATCAACATTTGCTTACTCTGTCCTGTAAATTTTTGTTATTTGTATTATGTAACTTATTTTGTTTTCTGTCTTATTAGATTGTGAGCTCTGATGAGCAGGGACTGTCTCTCTTCTATATTTGTACAGCGCTTCGTATGTTGCAGCGCTTTATAAGTCTTTAATAATATATAATAATAATATATATATAATAAGTTGTGTGTGTTGGAGGGCAGAAGTTGGTGCCTCTGGTTCACTGCTAGATTGTCATCAGTGAGCTATTGCATGATCTCCTTGAAGCATCTTTTCTGAGGAGTGTAGATAGGTTGCAGTGTAGAGAACGATATATAGAGCATTATATCATCGGCACAGATGTGATATAATATGTTTTGTGTCTGTATTATTGAACATATAGGCTATATGAACATGTTGAAGAGGAGTGACGATAGTGTGGACCCCTATGGAATGCCCTGTTTTAGCTGAAATGAGGTTGAAGTGGCTCCTGCAAATCTTACTTGCTGTATTCTGTCAGTTAAGTTGGAGGTGAACCATTTCAGTGTGGTGCTGCAGAGACCTATTTCTTGCAGTCTGTGAAGTCCAGCATCATGGGAACTGAATCAAAGCTGGATGTTATGTCCAAGAACATGATGGTGAAGCCTTGGTGGGGCTTCTAGATGCCCTGTAATAGTCTGTCCATTAGGGATGTTAGGAGCGTCTTCATGCTGTGGTTAAGTCTAAAGCCATGTTGCTGCAAGTCCAGGGGGGCATTGAGGTTGATATGATCTTGTAGCTGGATCTGTAACGCTTTTTCAATGATTTTAGCCAGGAATGGTAGGCTAGAGATGGGGCAGCATGAGCTGGGGTTGGTAGGGTCTAATGTGAGTTTTTTTAGTATTAGTTGTACTGATGCTTGCTTTAGGCTGGTTGGCATGTAACCTTGTGTTAATGAGAGTTGGGTGATTCTTAGAAGTATGGGTGTCAGCTCTGAGTGTGTTAGCTTGATCCAGCTTACTGGGCATAGATCGAGGTAGGAGGTGGTTGTGTTGAGGCTGGAAATAATATTCTTTAGTTGCTCTACAGAGATTTTCTGGAAGGAGTGCCAAGAGGGATGTGGTGCTATGGTTATAGCTGGCGTGACTGTAGTTCTGTGGCTTTCGCTTTGTATATGCCACTGCTTGTGGAGTTATTGTTTCGTGTTTATTTGTTTAGTGGTGGGAGTCTTGAGCAATGACTTGGCTATCTCAAATAGTTCTCTGGCATGGTTTACGGCAGTTAAGATAATTTTCAAGTGGTAGTCTCTTTTAGTGTTGTTAATTGCGTCCTGGTATTATTGTAGGTTTACCATGTAAACCATGCGATAGTGTGTGGAGTGAGTTTGCCGCCATTTTCTATCCAGTTTTCTGAGATTTCTTTTTAGGTCTTTTAGTTCTGAGGTATACCATGTGCCAACTGTGTCAATCCCAAACCTCCTGTGACACACTCCCTGGCCCTTCAGTGCATTTGTCTCCCTTCTGCTCAGTTCCCTGCTACCTATCTGCATGTGGCAATTTTCCCTGCAAGCTGTCTCTCTGTGTAGATCCTGATGCTTTTCTGTGTGTGTGTGGATATGCATGTGCAGTGCTGTGGGTGCTGGTTGTTGAAGCCACAGGATGTCAGATGTGGGAGGCAGGATCCATTGGTTGCACTGGCCCTGCTGCATGAGGCCCCAGTGTGCACAGGAGAGATTAGGAGACACACATATATTGTCACGAGGTAACGCCAGCAGAGCCCATAAATGTAAGGGAAAGTGAGCAAAACAGCAGGGAAAATGACAGTTCAGCTTCACAAATGGGAAAGGGTTGCCAAGAGCAACGGTGGAAAACACACTCACAAGGTGTTAGGGAACGCCTGAGCAGAGACGGAGCTCAGAGCTCATTAGAGAATAGAGAGCACCTGCAGGGAGGCGGAGCCCAGCCTAACACCAAGTACAATATATTGAGGACTCACTCACCAACAGATAGAACAAGTGGGAGAACAAGTGGGAGAACCCAAGAGGGAAGGAACACACGAGAGAGAGCTCAGGAAGGAACTCGTGAGAGAGCTGTGAGGACAGAGCCAAGGAAAAGCTCCAAGGAGTCAGAGGTTTGTGACTTGCAAAGAAGCTGTGGGGAACAGCAATGCATATCCTCCCAGTATCCTCTGGAGTATTGCAGTGAGGCAATAAGGAAGGGCAGTCCTACAGCTAAGCTTACAAGCTACAAACAATTCAACTCCAAGCAAGCAGAAGGGAAAAGTTCTTACCCTGATGCACATTGGCTGAAGTTAGAAAAACGCCGTGAGAGAAAGGGAACAGAACAGAGCTACACATGTCATAGAAAGCAGGAAGCATTAGGATCTAGAGAGAGACGTATTCTCCCTAGTAGAAGGGATTTAAAACACCCAGACTTCCTCTGCACATACGAAGAGCTATGTAGAGCTCAGGACTCTAAATACAAACATTACGGTGATTTCCCACAAGCCACTAGGATAGTGGAAGAAGAGAATCTGTTCACTCCTCGGCAGAGACAGTTTAACTTAAAAGGCATTTTGGAGCCAGAAGTTCTGTCTGACGAGGGAGAAATGCAAGTGGAATTTCCTGAAGATATTTCAGAGGGTATAGAAATGGACTGTACTTACACTTTGTCAGATTGTATAAATTCTCTATGCTAAAGCAGCAAGAAGTGCTGATTGAAGAAACAGCTGCAAGTTTACATGTGAGTGGAAAGAACTGTTTCTGTTACTTTTGTGCTGTTTAATTAATGCTGAAGAAGGCTTATTTTTGTTCCAGTATTTTCCTTTGATTGTTACCAGACGTATGGTCTATATTTCTTTTGTTCCATGGTTTTGAATCCGCCCCGGACGGGGAATAAAACCCAAGTTAAACCTTACCCTCTGCCTCAACTACAATTATTGGTACAAGGTACAAACTACGGGAACCAGAAGGCTTTGCTACTGCCTTCCCGGGGACGTAACTGCCAGTAAAACATTGCCCCATCAAGCTGTCCAAGCACTCCTTAGCCTCTGGGCCAGCTAGTGGGTCACATGAAAGTGGCGTCGTCTTAAGGATTTTTTTTACTGTGGAAAAGAAGGACACTTTTAAAGGAGAAAAATACTGCTGGACAACAAGACCCATAAAGAAGCAAGCACCCAGGACAGGCTAGACGCTGACCAAGAACCTCTCTTGCCAAAGCCTGAGTCTACGCAGAACCTAAGGTAAAGGGTACCTGGGGCACTCGCGTAGGAGGACAGCAGGGCAAGAAAGGGGGCGCACCTGTGGTGTGGGAAAGGGGGAAGAGCTTTTAAAAAAAAGTACCGCACTTGGTGGTGTTTCTTTTTCTTTCCTTTTACGCAGGGTCACAGCCAGAAGATGGAGCTCCAGGACATTATGAGCTGGATGCAACACCGATGGGACAAACATTTGGAGTTGGCACGGCGCATGCAGGAACAAACCGCCCAGATGATTATGGAGCAGCAGAGGCCGCTCCTGGAAACCATGAAGGCGTCTGTTGAGAAGTCACCAGGTTCCGGGACTGAAAACCCCTATATTGCTGGGGTAGGACTAAATGCAAGTCAGACATTTACTTTGGGACAATTAAGTCCAAGAGACAATATAGATGACTTTATCGATGCCTTCGAACGGATAGGGGGGGGCATTAAAATGGCCACCTGAGCAGTGGGCCACACGCTTTGCTGTTTCTCTTACAGGGGAAGCTCTCTCTGCGTATAAGGCCATGCCTGCCATCCTTGCTACCAATTATGAAGAAATAAAAAAGGCAGTTAAGGACCGGTTAGGTTTTTCCAGTATGCATTATTGCAGATTATTCAGAGAGTCCAGGATGAGGGATCAAGAAACCCCAAAAGCCTTACAGCAAAGGTTAAAAAATTTAGCATATAAATGGTTGACCCCTGAACAGAAGACAACGGAATCACTGCTTGATGTAATTATCTTAGAGCAGTTCCTCCAGGCTGTCCCAAATGAAGTGAAAGAATATCTCACCCTGCAGAACTGCCAGAACACCAGTGAGGCAGCCAACTTAGCTGAGCGCTATTTCGAGGCACAGATAGTGGGCGCCTCAGAAATAGGGCCCAGAAAGGCAGCAGGAATGGCAGTGCATAAAAATGAAAGTTATGTTAAAAACAAAAAGTTTAATGTGTCTTGGTATGCTAATAATGATGACATTTTTTCTGTGTGCAAAGGAAAATGTTATATATGCGGGCGAGCAGGCCACTACCAGAAAGACTGCACGGAGAGAATGATCCTCATGGCTGGGCGAGAGAAACCAGCGCAGGACGGGTTCCTAATTCCCATACAGGTAGAAGGAGTAGGAACGCTGGTGCTGCTTGACTCGGGTGCTGACCAGAGCATGATTACATCTAAGCTCTGGGAAACCATTGAAAGGCAACGTCGGTCAGCCCCGAGGCAAGCAGGCAGCCAGGTTCGCCTAAAGTGCATACATGGGGCATTTTCATGTTATCCTTCACAGACTGTATCCATACAGGCAATAGGTGAGGAACACACATTGCAGGTAGCCATAATCCCTAGCTTGCCTAGAGATATTATTTTAGGCAGGGACTGGCCACCCTTTCTCCAGGGTCTAGAGGTAGGATTAAATACCCGGACCGGCCTGGTATCTACCCGATCCCAGGCGGGGACCTCAGGCGAAGGAAGGAAAGTATCTGAAGATCCTAGGGAGTCTGAGGGGGAGGAAGAACCCCAAGAGGAGGGTGTATTAGGTATTCTGCCCACTGATGATGAGCTAATACAGGAACCTCTTAAGCCAGGCAGAAAGGCAAAGGCGAAGAAACGCCAAGAGAGGCGTCAAAGGACCCGGGGGAGGGCCGAATTGGAGGCTGGTGCAGAGTTACCTTGGGTACCTGCCGAGGTGGTAAACAAGTTCCCCTCGTTTCCGGCAGAACAGCGGGCCGACCCGGCTCTTAAAAGAGCTTTTGAGTGGGCCAAAGAAATTAGGCCTACGCTACCCAGGTTTTTCTTAGAGAAGGAAATCTTATACAGGGAAAGCACAGACCCATACTCCGGAGCTATAAGAAAACAACTGGTCGTACCGACAACATTTAAGGCCACAGTATTAAAGTTGGCACACGACCACCCCATAGGCAGCCATAAGGGAGTCCAAGGCACCCTGGACCAAATATTGGTTCGATTTTATTGGCCAGGGGTTTTTAAAGAGACAAAACAATATTGTGAGGCTTGTCCGACGTGTCAAAGGATCACAGCTTTGAGATCAAAAGATGCACCGATGATATCCACGCCCACCATAGCAGTACCTATGGAACGCATAGGTATGGATATCGTAGGACCCCTGATCCGTACTCCCAGAGGTTTCCAATATTTGTTGGTGGTAGTGGACCACGCAACTAGGTTCCCATGGGCCATTCCCTTAAGGACTACATCGGCCAGAGTAATAGCCCAAGAGCTGGTAAAACTCTTCTGTGAAGTGGGTTTTCCCAGAGAGGTATTAACTGACCAGGGGAGCAATTTCTTATCTAAGCACCTGGCAACAGTATGGGAAGCCTTTGGAATAAGGCACATAAAGACTGCAGCGTACCATCCTCAAACAAATGGCCTTGTTGATAGGATGAATCAGTCTTTGAAACAAATGCTAAGGAGGGGTTTAAAGAGGGGAGAGATGGGTGAATGGGATACCCTACTCCCATTTACACTTTATGCATGTAGAGAGCGCGTACAAACATCATTAAAAGCATCCCCCTATGAGCTGATGTTTGGCAGGGCCCCTAGGGGAATTTTAGACATTCTCCATGAGCAGTGGGTGGAGCCAGATTCACAGGAAGTTGGGGTGCCGCAATTCCTGAAAAACTTGAGGGAGCGCCTAGAGAAAACAGCAAAAGCCTCAAGGGAGAATTTGCAGGCTAGTAAAGAGAAACAGAAACGGTACTATGACAGGAGCACAAAAGAAAGGCACCTGAACATAGGGGATAAAGTCCTTGTGCAAGTAGCGGACCCGGGACCCAAGTTCGAGGCCCACTGGAGGGGACCGTGCACAGTAATAGGGAAAGTAGGTCCTGTAACGTACAAAGTGGAAAATGAGAGGGGACGTCAGCAGGTGTACCACCTGAACGTTCTCAAGCCATGGAAGGAAAGATTGGCAACGGTCAGTTTGGCTTATGTAGAGCAACAAGACAGAACCCATGAGTTGATTACGTGCTGTCCGGGTATTGTCCCAGCAGCCCGTAATATTTTAAGGGGGGGGATCTGTCACGAGGTAACGCCAGCAGAGCCCATAAATGTAAGGGAAAGTGAGCAAAACAGCAGGGAAAATGACAGTTCAGCTTCACAAATGGGAAAGGGTTGCCAAGAGCAACGGTGGAAAACACACTCACAAGGTGTTAGGGAACGCCCGAGCAGAGACGGAGCTCATAGCTCATTAGAGAATAGAGAGCACCTGCAGGGAGGCGGAGCCCAGCCTAACACCAAGTACAATATATTGAGGACTCACTCACCAACAGATAGAACAAGTGGGAGAACAAGTGGGAGAACCCAAGAGGGAAGGAACACACGAGAGAGAGCTCAGGAAGGAACTTGTGAGAGAACTGTGAGGACAGAGCCAAGGAAAAGCTCCAAGGAGTCAGAGGTTTGTGACTTGCAAAGAAGCTGTGGGGAACAGCAATGCATATCCTCCCAGTATCCTCTGGAGTATTGCAGTGAGGCAATAAGGAAGGGCAGTCCTACAGCTAAGCTTACAAGCTACAAACAATTCAACTCCAAGCAAGCAGAAGAGAAAAGTTCTTACCCTGAGGCACATTGGCTGAAGTTAGAAAAACGCCGTGAGAGAAAGGGAACAGAACAGAGCTACACACGTCATAGAAAGCAGGAAGCATTAGGATCTAGAGAGAGACGTATTCTCCCTAGTAGAAGGGATTTAAAACACCCAGACTTCCTCTGCACATACGAAGAGCTATGTAGAGCTCAGGACTCTAAATACAAACATTACGGTGATTTCCCACAAGCCACTAGGATAGTGGAAGAAGAGAATCTGTTCACTCCTCGGCAGAGACAGTTTAACTTAAAAGGCATTTTGGAGCCAGAAGTTCTGTCTGACGAGGGAGAAATGCAAGTGGAATTTCCTGAAGATATTTCAGAGGGTATAGAAATGGACTGTACTTACACTTTGTCAGATTGTATAAATTCTCTATGCTAAAGCAGCAAGAAGTGCTGATTGAAGAAACAGCTGCAAGTTTACATGTGAGTGGAAAGAACTGTTTCTGTTACTTTTGTGCTGTTTAATTAATGCTGAAGAAGGCTTATTTTTGTTCCAGTATTTTCCTTTGATTGTTACCAGACGTATGGTCTATATTTCTTTTGTTCCATGGTTTTGAATCCGCCCCGGACGGGGAATAAAACCCAAGTTAAACCTTACCCTCTGCCTCAACTACAATTATTGGTACAAGGTACAAACTACGGGAACCTGCTACTGCCTTCCCGGGGACGTAACTGCCAGTAAAACATTGCCCCATCAAGCTGTCCAAGCACTCCTTAGCCTCTGGGCCAGCTAGTGGGTCACATGACAATATGTACAACGTTGCATACACTTTGTGGTGCTATACAAATGATTAGTAGTAGTAGTAGTGTTGGGACTGCTTGTGGCGGTGGTAATTGGAGGAGCTTAGCTTGTGAATTATTGGCATGACTGTTATCTCTGTCCATGTAAGTGTCTTTTGATCCACCATTTGTACCACTGCAGTGTATCCTGTGCCCTTCTCAAACCTATCCTTCCCTCCTTTCCAAGACCCCCCTCAGATACCCACCCAACTGTGCCAATCTAAAACCCCGTGTGACATACTCCCTGGCCCTTGGTGCATTTGTCTCTCTTCTACCCAGTTCCCTGCTACCTATCTGCATGTGGCAATTTTCCCTGCCACCTGTCTCTCTGTGTAGATCCATGCTGTGTGTGTGTGTGTGTATGTGTGTGTGTGGATATGCATGTGCAGTGCTCTGGGTGTTGGCTGTCGGAGCCACAGGATGTCAGATGTGGGAGACAGGATTCTTGGTTGCACTGGCCCTGCTACATGAGGCCCCAGCATGTACAGGAAAGACTAGGAGACACACATACCAGAGTCTTCAGGCCCAGGACCGAATTCCTGGACTTCATGGATAGCTCAACTTTTGTTTTCACAAGGCAGTCATCCACTGTCTATGTTAGGAGCTACAGCTGCTCCTCTGCTCCACCAAAAAGAGGGCCCTGCCCATGCCTGTCGACCTCAACGTCACTACAGCCTAGCCTGCCTAGCACCATTGGCAGTTTCCAGTCTGTGTTGGCTGCCACTGCGGGTCTCAGCCAGTCAGCCAATTCTTGAGCCAGTCACTGCACATACTTCTGGAAGTTTATGAAGAAACCAAGATGCTGAAGAAAGTGAATTATTCTTTTGAGGGCTACACTGGCTACCTGCAGTGAGAATTCTTAATTAGCAAGCTGTCTAGATAGAGGGACCTTCTCTGTGAAGAGCTGCAGCTACTATTGCTAGATATTTCATAAATAAACAATAGAACTCTGTATGGCAATGTATTTATTTATTTATTTAACAGTTCTTTTATACCGCTTCTCAAGGTATCAAAGCGGTTTACATTGAACAGCATTGAGTGAAGTGTTTATATTGAACAAGGACTTATGTACACTAGTTAACATTGATAAATATAGGTTATAACTTTAACATTGAACTGAAGAATCAACGAGTAAAAGCAGAGGTAGTCCCCCAGAGAAACTCAGTTGACTCAAATCTTTGTCATACAGCTCCACACATCAGTGTTAATGTTCTATAAAGAGTCTCCTTTTGGGAGCTTTGATGGACAGAAGGACCTTGGTAGGAAGAAGTTAGAACCTAATCTCCAAAGAGATGCTATCTACATTCCTGTGCCCATTCAGCTGAGCATGTTTGGCTCAAATCCTGCTCCCTTGTGGACTCTCTATACTTCAAATGCATGCTTGTCTCTTTCCAGTCAGCCATAGAACTTCTCAAACAAGACTATGATGTCCATCTGACTAACTCTCTTGCCTCTGACCCTCACCATCTCTTTACAACTCTCAATTCTCTCCTCAAGATGTCTCTGTCTCCAACTCCTCCCTCTCTTTCTGCTGAAACCCTGGCTATTTCTATGACAAAGTTCACAAGTTCATCCTCTAATTCCCCATGATGTCAGCTACTTCCCCTCCTCCCCCTCTTTACTCCCAACTCCCCTCCCCCCTACTTCCACTACCCTTTCTTCCTTTTCTATGATTTTTGAGGAAATCACACACCTTTGTTCCTCCTCCAAACTCACTACCTGTTCCTCTGATCCTATTCCCACCCATCTCCTAAGCTCCATCTCCTTTACTGTTGTCCCTTCCATCTCTCATATTCTCAACCTATTGCTCTCCACTGCAACTGTCCTGCAGCCTTCAAGCATGCTGTGGTTACAACTCTCTTCAAGAAACCCTCACTAGATCCTACCTGTCCTTCTAACTATTGACCCATCTCCCTCTTCCCCTTCGTTTCTAAACTACTTGAACATGCAGTTCACTGCTGTTGCCTCAAATTTCTCTCCTATCAAGCCCTTCTGAATCCTTTACAATCTGGCTTTTATCCTTTACATTCTACTGAAACAGCTCTTGTCAAAGTCTCCAGCGACTTGTTCCTGGCAAAATCCAAGGGCCTTTACTCAATCCTCATCCTTCTTGACCTTTCTGATGCTTATGACACTGTTGACCACAACCTTCTCCTCGACACCTTGTCCTTTAAAAAAGAGATAGAGAAGCTTTTAAACTAGAAAATAGGGGAAAGCCGACAGTCACCCAGGAGCGCATGGTTCGGACAAAGGTATCCTTGAAGGATACTACCAAAAGCAGTGAGGTTCCAAAAGGGGGTATAGTAGCCCAAATGCCCTTGAGTAAGGAGCAGACAGAGCATAAAGATTCCAAATTACCCCTGCCTACCAATAGCCAGATTAATAAGAATAAAATACAGTCTCTAAAATGCTTGTATGCCAATGCTAGAAGTCTAAACAATAAGATGGGAGAGTTAGAATATATAGCACTAAATGAGAGGTTAGATATGATTGCACTCTCAGAGACATGGTAGAAGGAGGATAACCAGTGGGACACTGTGATACCTGGATACAAACTATATCGTAATGATAGAGCTGATCAAATTGGTGGAGGGGTTGCGCTCTATGTTAGAGAGGGCATTGAGTCAGAAAGGATTAAAGTTTTGCAGGGAACAAAATTTGCTGTAGAATCTCTATGGATTGAAATCCCATTTATGAAGGGGAAGGCGATGGCAGTGGGAGTATACTATCGACCGCCTGGCCAGAATGAACAAATGGATGATGAAATGCTCAAAGAAATCAAGGAAGCTAACAAAAGTCACAACAGAGTAGTAATAATGGGTGATTTCAATTACCCCGGTATCGACTGGGTCAGTGTCACGGCAGGACAAGCTAAAGAGATAACGTTTCTAGATGGAATAAATGACTGCTTCTTGGAGCAGCTGGTTCATGAACGGACCAGAGGGGAAGCCATACTGGACCTAATCCTTAGTGGAACGCCAGATCTGGTGCAAGAAATAAGGGTGTTGGGACCACTTGGCAATAGTGATCATAGTATGATCATGTTTGATTTAATTAGTGGAGGACAGATAGTAAAGGAATCCACAGTATTACCTTTTAACTTTCAAAAGGGAGACTATGATAGAATGAGGAATATAGTTAGGAAAAAACTAAAAGGAGCGGTTCCAAAGGTTAAAGACTTACAGCAAGCTTGGGTGTTATTTAAAAATACTATCCTCGAAGCCCAGACCAGCTGTATTCCACGCATTAAGAAGAGTGGAAGAAAGTCCAAAAACTGCCAGCATGGTTTAAAGGTGAGGTCAGAGAGGCTGTTGCTGCCAAAAAAGCAACCTTCAGGAAATGGAAAAAAGAGCCAAATGATGAAAACTGGAAACAACACAAGCACTGGCAAGTTAAATGCAAAGCATTGATAAGGCAGGCAAAGCGGGAATTTGAGAAGAAACTTGCTACGGAAGCAAAAACACAAAATAAAGACTTTTTCAAGTACATTCGTAGCAAAAGGCCTGTGAGAGAGTCAATTGGACCGTTAGATGATAGAGGGGTAAAAGGGGCAGTAAGAGGAGACAAGGCTATAGCAGAGAGACTGAATGAATTCTTTGCTTCGGTCTTTACTGAGGAAGATGTAGGGATGTTACCCATGACTGAAGTGGTATTTAAAGGTGATACTGCAGAGGAATTGAGAGAAATATCACTACACCGGGAAGATATATTACAACTATTTGATAAACTGAATAGTAGCAAATCACCTGGACCGGATGGTATACATCCCAGAGTGTTGAAAGAACTGAAATATGAGATTGCAGACCTGCTATTGGTAATCTGTGAACTTTCATTAAAATCATCTGTAATACCTGAAGATTGGAGGGTCGCCAACGTAACACCAATTTTTAAAAAAGGTTCCAGGGGTGACCCGGGAAATTACAGACCGGTGAGCCTGACGTCAGTACCAGGGAAAATGGTAGAAACCATCATAAAGAACAAAATTACACAACATGTAGATAGTCATGGCCTAATGGGAGACAGCCAACATGGCTTTAGACAAGGAAGATCTTGTCTTACTAATCTGATATGTTTCTTTGAAGGTGTGCATAAACAGGTAGACAAAGGTGAGTCGGTTGATATAGTGTATCTGGACTTCCAGAAAGCTTTTGACAAGGTCCCCATCAGAGACTTTTGGCAAAGCTAAAAAGTCATGGGATAGGAGGCAGTGTACTATTGTGGATCGGGAACTGATTAAAAGATAGAAAGCAGAGGGTAGGGCTAAATGGCCAATATTCCCAATGGAAAAAAGTGAATAGTGGAGTACCCCAGGGATCTGTACTGGGTCCGCTACTTTTTGACATATTCATAAATGACCTGGAAAAGGGAATAACTAGTCAGGTTATCAAATTTGCAGATGACACAAAACTGTTTAAAGTTGTTAAAACCCAAGAGGATTGTGGAAAACTGCAGGAGGATCTGGATAAATTGGAAGACTGGGCATCCAAATGGCAGATGAAATTTAATGTGGACAAATGCAAAGTTATGCACCTAGGAAAGAACAACCCACACTATAGTTACACGATGCAAGGCTCCACATTAGAAACCACCACCCAGGAAAAGGACTTAGGAGTCATCGTGGATAACATGTTAAAACCCTCCGCCCAGTGTGCAGCGGCGGCCAAGAAAGCAAATAGAATGCTAGGTATCATAAAGAAAGGGATGGAGAATAAAACAAAGGATATTATAATGCCTCTGTATCGCTCCATGGTACGACCGCACCTTGAATATTGTGTGCAATTCTGGTCGCCGTATCTTAAAAAGGACATAGCGTTATTAGATAAAGTACAGAGAAGAGCCACCAAATTGGTGAAGGGGATGGAAGGCTACTCCTATGAAGAGAGGCTAAAAAGGTTAGGGCTCTTTAACCTGGAAAAGAGACGGTTGAGGGGAGATATGATAGAGGTCTATAAATTAATGAATGGAGTGGAACGGATAAACGTGGATCAATTTTTTACGCTATCAGAATATAGAAAGACTAGGGGACATGTAATGAAGCTACAGGGTAAACTATTTAAGACAAATAAGAGAAAATATTTTTTCACTCAACGTGTAATCAAACTCTGGAATCTGTTACCGGAGGATGTAGTAAGGGCTGTTAGTATAGCTGGGTTTAAAAAAGGTTTGGACAAGTTCCTGGAGGAAAGGTCCATAAACCACTATTAGAAAGGGACCCAGGATATCAATGCTTGACCCAGTACAAGCATTGTGGAACCTGTGTCTTTTGGGGATATTGCTAGGTACGTAGGACCTAGATTGGCCACTGTTGGAAACAGGATACTGGGCTTGATGGACCTCGGTCTGACCCAGTATGGCATGTCTTATGTTCTTATGTTCCTTGCTTGTTTTTAAGGGCTCTGTACTATCCATGTTCTCTTCTTATCTCTCCCATCGCTCTTTCACTGTTTGTTCTGGTGGATCCTCCTCTGCTGCTATCCCACTCTCAGTTGGTGTACCCCAAGGATCTGTCTTGGGCCCACCCCTTTTCTCTCTCTAGACCCAGTCCCTTGGTGCACTCATCTCTTCCCATGGCTTTTAGTACCATCTTTATGCTGATGACATCCAGATCTACTTCTCTATACCTGAAATCTCTCTGTCAATCCAGACCCGGATCTCTGCCTGCCTTTCTGACACATCCATCTGATAGCTAAAACCTGCTATTTCTTTCTCTATAACATTTATTTATTTATTTTATTTATTTAACCGTTTTTTATACCGCTCTATCCTTCACTCAGAGTGGTTTACATTAAACAACAGCTTATACAGACAACAAGGGAGTGTATCGCAATGTTGATTGCTACATTGAAATAGAGTTGATAAAAAATCAACAAAATCCGCCCATGCCTTTCTGAACATACTATTAAGACACTTATCCACTCTTTAGTCACCTCCCATCTTGACTATTGTAACCTACTCCTTGCTGGTCTCCCTCTGAATCATCTCTCTCCCCTTCAATCTGTTCAACACTCTGCTGCACAGCTAATCTTCCGCCAGCCTCATCATGCTCATATTACCCCTCTTCTCAAATCACTTCTTTGGCTCCCTATGTTTCCGCATCCAGTTCAAACTTGTCCTGCTGATCTATAAGTGCATTCACTCTGCAGCTCCTCATTACCTTTCCTCTCTTGTCTCTCCCTACACGCCTCCTTGGGAACTCCGCTCTTCTGGCAAATCGCTTCTATCTGTGCCCTTCTCTTCTACTGCTAACTCCAGACTTCACTCCTTTCACCCTTATGCCTGGAACAAGCTACCTGAGTCTGTACGTCAAGTGCCTTCTCTGGCTCTTTTCAAATCCAGGCTGAAACCTCTTTGCTACTGCTTCCAGGTCTGGACTCACCTAGTGTCCTTTGTGTTTCCTTACCATTCCTCCTAGATGTATCCCATGTCTACGGCTACTGTGTTGTCTGTCTTGACTAGACTGTAAGCTCTGATGAGCAGGGACCATCTCTTACATGTGTCTGTGCAGCACTATGTACTTCTTGTAGTGCTATACAAATGCTCAGTAGTAATAGTAGTAGTAGTCAAGCCTTTACTGTCTGGAGGTACAATGAAGTGTTCTCCCACATTCTCATCTGCAATCTCTGCAGGATGCAGTGCATGTGCACTGTCACCACCTCCTAAGGGGCCAAGGAGTACTGAAGGATCTCCAACTCTTCCATCCTGGGTTCATCCTCAGTCTCCAAAGAAAATGATATGACATTTGCCATATTCCTCACAACATCCTGGAAGGTCATGTCTTCAGGAGGGGACTTGCGCTGCTCATGAGGTGAAGGGTTTGATGGGAGCTCAGGTGAAGGGTTTGATGGGAGCTTCAGGTAATTAAGCTTCAGGTGAACAAGGTATATTAAATGTATTAGGTACAGTTTTATTAGTATAAATATCCATAGCAACCCTGAATAAGTAAAGTACTTAAAGATCTAAACACAAGCTTAAAACTAAGATGCAGACAGCAGTCCAGCAGCGAGATGGGGGCTTTCCAGTCTTTTGCATTGAGTGTCACATGTATGATTTTCTCCCAGTTGGTGAGAGGTCTTACATGTGCACTAGGTGCAAGGAGCTCTTTGCTCTCAGGGAACGAATCCATTCTCTAGAGGCTAGAGTAGCAGACTTGGAAGACATAAGAAAGACAGAGAGGTACATAGACGAGACCTACAGGGATATAGTCCTGAAGTCCCACCTCCAGTCTGGCAGCATCCCTGTTGCCATGGAGGAGAGAGGTCACGTGACAGGAGAGCATCACCCTGGTGTGGCAGGAAGTGATCCTGTAACTAGGACCTGTCCTCCAGGTGATGTAAAACCCTCTTGCACTGAGGAAGTTTCTCTAGGGCCATGTGCCCATGAGGGAAGGGTTAGGACAGCCGTTATAGTTGGTGATTCGATCATTAGGCATGTAGATAGCTGGGTGGCTGGTGGACGTGAGGATCGCCTGGTAGTATGCCTGCCTGGTGCGAAGGTAGTGGACCTCACGCGTCAAATAGATAAGGTCTTAGATAGTGCTGGGGAGGAGTCTGCTGTCTTGGTACATGTCGGTACCAATGACATAGGAAAATGTGATAGGGAGGTTCTGGAGGCTAAATTTAGGCTTTTAGGTAGGAAGTTGAAATCCAGAACTTTCAGGGTAGTGTTCTCCGAAATGCTTCCCGTTCCATGCGCAGGACCCAAAAGGCAGGCAGAGCTCCGGAGTCTCAATGCATGGATGAGACAATGGTGCAGAGATGAGGGTTTTGGATTTGTTAGGAACTGGAGAACATTTTGGGGAAAGGAGGGGCTCTTCCGAAGGGATGGGCTTCATCTTAACCGGGATGGAACCAGGCTGCTGGCATTAACCTTTAAAAAGGAGACAGAGCAGCTTTTAAACTAGATAACAGGGGAAAGCCGACAGTCGCCCAAGAATGCTGGTTCAGAAGAACGTATCCTTGAAGGATACTACCAAAAGCAGAGAGGTTCCAAAAAAGTGTAAAGTAGCCCAAATGCCCTCGAGTATGGAGCAGACAGAGCTTAAAGATCCCAAATTACCCATGCCTACCAATAGCCAGATTAATATGAATAAAATACAGTCTCTCAAATGCTTGTATGCAAATGCTAGAAGTCTAAAAAATAAGATGGGAGAGTTAGAATATATAGCACTAAATGAGAGGTTAGATATGATTGGAATATCAGAGACATGGTGGAAGGAGGACAACCAGTGGGACACTGTGATACCTGGGTACAAACTATATTGTAATGATAGAGCTGATCAAATTGGTGGAGGGGTTGCACTCTATGTTAGAGAGGGCATTGAGTCAGAAAGGATTAAAGTTTTGCAGGAAACAAAATTTGCTGTAGAATCTCTATGGATTGAAATTCCATGTAAAAAGGGGAAGGCAATGGCAGTGGGGGTGTACTATCGACCGCCTGGCCAGAATGAACAAATGGATGATGAAATGCTCAAAGAAATCAAAGAAGCTAACAAACGTTACAGCACAGTAATAATAATGGGTGATTTCAATTACCCTGGTATCGACTGGGTCAGTGTCACGACAGGACATGCTAGGGAGATAAAATTCCTAGATAAAATAAATGACTGCTTCTTGGAGCAGCTGGTTCATGAACCGATCAGAGCGGAAACCATATTAGACCTAGTCCTTAGTGGAACACCAGATCTAGTGCAAGGGTAAGGGTGTTGGGGCCACTTGGCAATAGTGATCATAGCATGATCACATTTGATTTAATTAGTGGAGGAAGGATAGTAAGGAAATCCAGAGTACTACGAGGCTGAGAAGCATTCAAGACAGTGAGAAGTACATTGATGAGATGCTTCTTGCAGCAACCAGGCTCTCCAGCACAGGAGAAGATGGGTGCCAACAGAATGTCGATGGTTGGACAACAGTCACCAGAGCCTGCAAAATCACCAATCCAACTTCTCCAGCCCTTGAATTGAAGAACCATTATGCAGCCCTGGAAGTGGAGGAGGTGAAAGCATCCCTGGAAAGGGAAGAACCAGAGTTCAAGTACCCCATAGTTGCAGAATCAGTGACCAGAAGGAAACGAAGGGTAGTGGTTGTTGGAGACTCTCTTCTGAGGGGTACTGAGGCATCCATCTGCCGACCAGACTTGATGTCCAGAGAGGTGTGCTGTCTGCCTGGTGCCAAGATCCAAGATGTTACGGAGAGTTTGCCGAGACTCATCAAGCCCACTGACTATTACCCAATGTTGCTAATCCATGTTGGAACAAATGATACTGCCAGGTATACCTCGGAACGTATCAAAAGTGACTTCATGGCTCTGGGACAGAGGGTGAAGCAGGTAGGTGCACAGGTGGTGTTCTCTTCAATCCTCCCTGTTGAGGGTAAAGGCCAAGGCAGAGAGGCTCGCATCCTGGAGATGAATGCATGGCTGCGTGGATGGTGTCTTCGAGAGCGTTTTGGTTTCCTAGACCATGGGATGCTGTTCCAAGGGTTGCAGAGCAGAGATGGCATCCATCTGTCCAAGAAAGGTCAACGCATCTTTGGTAGTAGACTGGCTAATCTACTGAAGAGGGCTTTAAACTAGATTCGTTGGGGATGGGTGAAGAAAGCCCCCAGGTAAGTGAAAGCCCCCAGGTAGGTGATACATTAAATACCTTTATGGAAATGGGTAACAGGGGTAACACATGGAAAGCAGTGTGTATTAATGCCCGTAGCATGGGAAATAAGATCCCTGAAGTTGAAGCTTTGGTGGGAGTGGCTGACTTGGATTTAGTGGCAGTTACAGAAACATGGTTCACAGAAAACCATGACTGGGATGTAACTATACCTGGCTATACTTTATTCAGAAGGGACAGGGTAGGAAGAAGGGGAGGAGGAGTGGCACTATATGTAAAAACTACTATTAAAGCTTTGGAATTACAGAGCTTAAAAGGGAGAGAGGAGGCATTGTGGGTTAAACTAGAAAGAGGGAAAGAGAAATCTATTTGCATTGGTGTGATATACAGACCTCCCTCACAAGAGGAAGAGGTGGACAGAGTTAATTGAAGACATACGCAGCATTGCTAGGAAAGGGGAAGTGCTACTGCTAGGAGATTTCAATATGCCAGATGTTGATTGGCACATTCCTGCTGCAGTATCATCTAGAAGTAAGGAGATCCTGGATTCTCTACAGGGAGAACTATTCAGGCAATTGGTAACAGACCCCACACGTGAAGGGGCCATACTGGACTTGGTGCTTACCAATGGTGAGAGTGTTTCTGATGTTGTAGTGGGAGATCATTTTGCATCTAGTGATCACCAGATGGTGTGGTTCAGTATTAGGACTAGGGCTGTTAGAATCCATTCCAAGGTGAAGATCTTAGACTTTAGGAAGACCAACTTTGCGAAGATGGGCCAATACCTCAGGGAGTCGTTAGTGGGATGGGAACAGCTGGGGGATGTAGAAAAACAGTGGGCAAAACTGAAAGGGGGTATTTTAAAGGCAACCAACCTTTTTGTTAAAATGGTAAATAAAGGCAAAAGGAACAGGAGACCGCTATGGTTTTTGAAGGAAGTAGCTGAAAAAGTGAAGAAAAAGAGGGAGGCCTTCATGAAATACAAGAGATCACAGAGAGAGGAAGACAGGCATCTGTATTTGGAAAAACTTAGAGAAGCTAGCAAAGTAGTCAAGAAGGCAAAGATTCAAAAGGAGGAGGAAATAGCCAATGCAATAAAATGGGGGGGGATAAGACATTTTTCAGATATATTAGTGAGAAGAGGAAGGGCAAAAGTGGTATTGTCAGACTCAAGGGTACAGGGGGGGAATATGTAGAAGCTGATAAGGATAAAGCGGAATTGCTTAACAAATATTTTTGTTCTGTGTTCACAGATGAAGAACCAGGAGCAGGACCTCAGAAAACACCCACAAATAAGAACAGAAGCGAGGGACATCTTGAACAATTTTCAGAAGACTGTGTTCGTGAGAAACTAGCTCAACTTAAAGTAGACAAAGCGATGGGACCGGATGGGATACCCTAGAATACTGAGGGAACTTGGGGACGTTCTAGAAACTCCACTGACTGACCTTTTCAATGCCTCGTTGGAGTCGGGAGTGGTGCCAAAGGACTGGAGAGAGGCTCATGTGGTGCCTTTACACAAAAGCGGAAGTAAGGATGTGGTTGAAAACTACAGGCCAGTTAGTTTAACTTCAGTGGTGAGTAAATTATTGGAAACGCTGCTGAAAGAGAAAATAGTGAGGTTTCTGGAGTCCGGCGGATTACAGGATCCGAGGCAGCATGGATTCACCAGAGGCAGGTCTTGTCAGACAAATCTGATCGATTTCCTTGACTGGGTGACCAGGGAGTTGGACCGAGGGAGAGCTCTAGATGTGGTGTATTTAGATTTCAGTAAAGCCTTTGACACTGTTCCTCACAGGCGACTTATAAACAAACTGAGCACCCTAGGGATGGACCCTAAAGTTACTGCTTGGGTTAGAAATTGGTTGGGTGGGAGGCGACAAAGAGTACAAGTAAATAGAGCTCACTCTGAGGAGAAGGATGTTACCAGTGGTGTGCCCCAGGGATCTGTCCTTGGTCCGATTCTTTTTAACATCTTTGTTAGTGATATAGCGGAAGGGCTGTCAGGTAAGGTTTGCCTCTTTGCGGATGATACCAAAATCTGTAATAGAGTAGACACCCAGGAAGGTGTAGATAACATGAGGAGGGATCTGGCTAAGCTTGAAGAATGGTCTAGAATTTGGCAGCTGGGATTTAATGTTAAAAAATGTAAGGTCATGCATTTGGGCTGCAGCAATCCAAGGGAGCAATACAGTATAGGAGGTGAAGTACTTTTGTCCACTAAAGAAGAGCGGGACCTAGGCGTGGTTGTGTCTGATGATCTTAAAGTAGCTAAACAGGTAGAAAAGGCGACGGCAAAAGCTAGAAGGATGCTTGGGTGCATACGGAGAGGAATGGCTAGCAGAAAAAAGGAGGTGATAATACCTCTGTATAAGCCTTTGGTGCGACCTCATTTGGAGTATGGTGTGCAATTCTGGAGACCGCACCTTCAAAAGGATGTGAACAGGATGGAGTCGGTGCAGAGGGTTGCTACTAAAATGATTAATGGGCTTCATTATAAAGCATATGAGGACAGACTTAAGGATCTTAATATGTACACCTTAGAGGAAAGGCGGGATAGAGGTGATATGATTGAGATGTTTAAATACCTCCGTGGCATAAATGTTCAGGGAGAGAGCCTCTTTCAATTGAAAGCAAGTTCTGCTATGAGGGGACATGGGATGAGGGTGAAGGGAGATAGATTCAGGAGTGATATGCGGAAATATTTCTTTACGGAAAGAGTAGTGGATCCATGGAATCCCAGTGGAGGTGGTAGAGATGAGGACAGTAACTGAATTCAAAAAAGCATGGGACCAACACAGAGGATCTCTAAAGGTAGAAAGTGGACTGTTGTAGTTGTTGTTATGGAAGGACAGACTAGATGGGCTTTGTGGTCTTTTTCTGTCATCATGTTTCTATGTTTCTATGTACCGTTTAATTTTCAAAAGGGAGACTATGATAAAATGAGGAAAATAGTTAAGAAAAAACTAAAAGGAGCAGTTGCAAAGGTTAAAGACTTACATCAAGCTTGGGTGTTGTTGAAAAATACTATCTTGGAAGCCCAGACCAGCTGTATTCCACACTTTAAGAAAAGTGGAAGGAAGTCCAAAAAACTGCCAGCATGGTTTAAAGGTGAGGTCAGAGAGGCTGTTGTTGCCAAAAAAGCATCTTTCAGGAAATGGAAAAAAGAGCCAAATGACGAAACCTGGAATCAGCACAAGCACTGGCAAGTCAAATGCAAGGCATTGATAAAGCAGGCAAAGGGAGAATTTGAGAAGAAGCTTTCTGCGGAAGCAAAAACGCGAAATAAAGACTTTTTCAAGTACATTCGTAGCAAAAAACCTGTGAGAGAGTCATTTAGTCCATTAGATGATAGAGGGGTTAAAGGGGCACTAAGAGGCGACAAGGCGATAGCTGAGAGACTGAATGAATTCTTTGCTTCTGTCTTTACTGAGGAAGATGTAGGGATGTTACCCATAACTGAAGTGGTATTTAAAGGTGCGGAAGAATTGAAGGAAATATCGATACATCGGGAAGATGTATTGCAACTATTAGATAAACTGAGGAGTAGCAAATCACCTGGGCCGGATAATATACATCCAAGGGTGTTGAAAGAACTGAAATATGAGATTGCAGACCTGCTATTAGTAATCTGAGAACTTTCATTAAAATCATCTATAATACCTAAAGATTGGAGGATCACCAATGTAACGCCAATTTTTAAAAAGGGTTCCAGGGGTGATCCAGGAAACTACAGACTGGTGAGCCTGACATCAATACCGGGAAAAATGGTAGAAACCATCATAAAGAACAAAATTACTCAGCATGTAGATAGTCATGGCCTAATGGGAGACAGCCAACATGGCTTTAGAAAAGGAAGACCTTGTCTTACTAATCTGTTATGTGTTTTTGAAGGTGTGAATAAACAGGTTGACAAAGGTGAGTCTGTTGATACAGTGTATCTGGACTTTCAGAAAGCCTTTGACAAGCTCCCTCATCAGAGACAAAACTAAAGGGTCATGGGATAGGAGGCAGTGTACTATTGTGGATCAGGAACCGGTTAAAAGATAGAAAGCAGAGGGTAGAGCTAAATGGCCAATTTTCCCAATGGAGAAAGGTGAATAGTGGTGTACCCCAGGGATCTGTGCTGGGTCCGCTGCTTTTTGACATATTCATAAATGACCTAGAAAAGGGAATAACGAGTGAGGTTATCAAATTTGCAGATGACACAAAACTATTTGAAGTTGTTAAAACCCAAGAGGATTGTGTACAATTGCAAGAGGATCTTGATAAATTGGAAGACTGGGCATCAAAAGGGCAGATGAAATTTAATGTGGACAAGTGCAAAGTTATGCACCTAGGGAAGAACAACGCAAACTATGGTTACACGATGCAAGGTTCCACATTAGGAACCACCACCCAGGAAAAAGATTTAGGCGTCATTGTGGATAACATGTTATAACCCTCGGCCCAGTGTGCAGTGGTGACCAAAAGAGCAAATAGAATGCTAGGTATCATAAGGAAAGGAATGGAAAATAAAACAAAAGATATTAGAATGCCTCTATATCGTTCCATGGTGAGACCGCACCTTGAATATTGTGTGCAATTCTGGTCGCCGTATCTTAAAAAGGATATAGCGTTATTAGAAAAGGTTCAGAGGAGAACCACCAAAATGGTAAAGGGAATGGAAGGATACTCCTATGAAGACAGGCTAAAAAGGTTAGGGCTCTTTAACCTGGAAAAGAGACGGCTGAGGGGAGATATGATAGAAGTCTATAATTTAATGAATGGAGTGGAACAGGTAAATGTAGATCGATTGTTTACGTTATCAGAATATAGAAAAACTAGGGGACATGCAATGAAGCTACAGGGTAAACTAAGGGGCTTGTTTACAAAGCCGCGGTAGTGGTTTGCGATCGTAATCGGAGCCGCGGCCCCATTGATTTCAATGGGGCCGCGGCTGCGATCGCGATCGCGAACCACTACCGCGGCTTTGTAAACAAGCCCCTTAGACTAATAAAAGAAAATATTTTTTCACTCAACGTGTAATCAAACTCTGGAATTTATTATCGGAGGATGTAGTAAAGGCTGTTAGTGTAGCTGGGTTTAAAGGAAAGGTCCATAAACCATTATTAAGAAGGGACCCAGGATATCAATGCTTGACCCAGTACAAGCATTGTGGAACCTGTGTCTTTTGGGGAACATGCTAGGTATGTGTGACCTAGATTGGCCACTGTTGGAAACAGGATACTGGACTTGAATGACCTTGGTCTGACCCAGTATGGCATATCTTATGTTCTTATGTTCTTATCTTCTGAAAGGTCTTATTTATTTATTTAACATTTTTTATATACCGCACTATTCATCATCAGTGCGGTTTACATTGAACAACAACATACCTGTCAGTACATGACTGATCTAGGTTTACAGATAACAGGGAAAATCAACTGGGTGTGAACTGGGGAATAACTATCTAAATAATTATACATAATTATATATACATTGAATAGGTTACAACAAGATTTGATATTCGATAAGAATACAGTGTTTTCACATTTTGATCTTTTGTTCTGGGTTGTTGTTATGTGTAGTAGTTTTCTGAGTAATACGGGAGCCGGTTTTATTGTGTGTATGGTAGCTTGAAGTGTAAAGTGAATAAATAGTGCTTGATGGACTTTCTAAATTGAGTGATATCCCTGATTGATCTGATGTTTGGAGGTAGTCTGTTCCAGCACTGGGGAGCATAGGACACAAAAGCTCTGTTAGTAGTTTGTTGTGTCCATTTTGTGGAGATACTAGGAGTAACTAGTGTGTTTTCTGCTACTAGTCTCCTGGGTCTGTTGTTTGGTGTGTGGGTGATGAGATTTGAGATCGATGCAGGAGATAAATTATTAATAGCCTTGAATGTGATGAGGAGGGTTTTGTATGTTATTCTGCAATTTATCGGAAGCCAGTGCAGATCGATTAGTATTGGTGTTATATGATCTCTTATAGAAGCTCCAGATAGGATGCGGGCTGCTGCGTTCATCGCCAGTTGAAGTGGATTTAGTGTATTCTTGGGGAGACCATGAAGGATGATATTTGCATAGTCGAAATGCGGTGTGACTATTGCTTGGAAAACTGTATGGAAGTCCTTGGTCTCCATCATTGGTTTCAGGTGGCGCAGTGTTTTTAGTTTGTAGTAAATTGATTTTACTGTGTTCTTTATGTGCTCTTTAAGATTGAGTTGTTGATCAAGTATCACACCGAGGTACTTTAGCATTTTTTACTTTTACTTTTTTTTTTCAGGTCTCCTAGTATGATACTTATGATTCCACATCTGTCACCCAACATTCTGACTCACTCAGAGAGAAACTCAGGAGCTCCTATGGGAGTGATGATGCACCATTGTTCTTCTAGAGGGTGCATCAGAACCCTAGACACTATAGAGGGATACTGGCTGGGTAGGCACCGATGTCGGGGCCTTTCAATGCACCAATGTTTATGCATCTCCTGCAGGCAAGGCATACATCTTGAGGATTGACTGCACAGTGGCCGGTTTCAATGCTGCTGGCATCAAGGCCCTGACATGCTGCACTGCCAAGAGCGCCGTGATGCACTCCTGAAGAACTTGCAGAAAACGCTTTTCCATGGCTGCTGATTCTGAAGGCTGTGGGCCCGCAGCAACTTCGCCTGATGTACCTCGTATCTGTATAGGGGTATCAGCAGCCTGGTCTCAGCTCTCGGTAAGCTGTTGATGCTCAGTGTTCTGGAGGATGAGCTGTCCTCCTTTCAGGGCATCTTCAAGGGGCATTCGTGTGGGTCCTCATCGCTCTCAATGCCCTGCCTCAATGGGCACGATGCTGATGCACCAGAGTCTTCACTTGGTGCCCGGTTCGATCACCCCTTGGCATCGATGAAGACGAAGACGAATCCTTAGGCCGAAACGCGTAGGGGACCCAATAAAGGCACTTGTGTTCATCCATATCTCTTGCCTCACTGTGTCTCACCTGGGAAACTAGCTACAGCAAAATCAAACAGCTCAATTTTGGAAGCAAGGCCTGACCGGACACTGGCACCTAAGGGGGCAGAGGTGCCGTGGAAAAAGAAATAAAAGTAAACGATTGAGGGAGAAAAAAACTTTAAAAGGGAAAAGAGAACCGCGACGGCAGGCAGAAGGCAAAAACTCAAAGCACAGAAGCACCCGCAGAGGCAAAAGAAACCAAGCGGAGAACATTAGGAAGATGCCCGTGGGGCTCTGCAGAAAACAAAAGACTGACCCAAGATGGCACTGCGACAGCAGGTGGGTAGGAGGTGCATAGGCACGGTGGTGGCTCCCAAAAGCTTCCAACAGAAACTGGGGAGTGTTCCTGCGCAGGGTCTCTGTTGGAGACGTCACCCATATGTGAGAACTCATTCCTGATTGTCCACGGAGAAAGAGAATTACAAATTATATTTTGCTTAATATGCCTTCACAGTTTAGAATCAGTACATTAGTTTTCTCAAAATATTTTATTTATTTAGCTCATGCTTTTCTAGTATTAGTTCAAGGCAGATTACATTTAGGTTTAGTAGGTATTTCCCTCTCCCCTGAGACAATGGAGGGTTAAGTGACTTGTCCAAAATCACAAGGCATGTCAGTGGGATTCAAACCTTGGTTTCTCTGTTTTTTAGCCCACTATGCTAATCACTAGGCTACTCTTCTACTTAAATAGCTCTTCCCTGAAAAGTTGGAATATTTGTACTCTTTAATCTTTGTATGCAGTAAAATCAAATCTTAGTACAGATTTTTAAAACTTAGAAGCATCTAACCAAAATGTGTAGAAATCTTCTCTGGGGACAAGTAGCTCTTACCTGAAGTTCTCTTTTGCTTCTTCCACGGCAAGCTGTTTAAATTCCTCATACATTTTCTTATTAAAGTGATCTCTGAGAAAAAAGGACCAGAAACGGAAGAGTGTGTTCATTTCCTGTGACTGGCCAATTCCCAATCGTTTCCTCTCTGAAAAAATAAGGGCAATGCAGATTAATAATAATTGTTACTTATCTGTAGTGCTTGATCTAGAAAAGTTACACTTTCAATGTGATCACACTGCTAGACCACATCTTTATTAAGCACTACTATGTAAAAACTACGAAGCCTTGAATTCTGACTGCTCAGGAAGGCCATTTCTGTCTAAAAAAATAAACCTTACCACTATCATACAATAACAAAACATCCTCCTCACAAATAGTTTTTCCTCATTTGGTACCCTTTGTCATGGGTGCTCAATATAAAAGTTGTCTGTCTTGAAAAAGATCAGCAAATTCTCATGTGCAGTTGGAAGACCAATAACTAGTAGCATGTGTATCAGTTATACTGACTAGTAAAACTCTTTCGGTGGTACCCAGCACCTAACTCAGCATTGGGAGGGGTAGGGGAGACTAATAAATGAGACTGGTTTTCAGATTTGAGTTGCATGGTGACTTTGATGATATCTCCTAAGCTCTAAGTAACCCGATTCCACTGCCATTGTAAAGTCCATTGGTTTGTTGTATTCTGGGATTTCTCAAAGGAGTCACATACACAGCTGAGGCCATATGGTCAAGCAATATCAGCATGTCCCAGACTTATCTATGCTGACTCGCTGTTACTCCCTGCACCATGGTGATCCTTTCTGGTGGGAGAAACATCTTCAGCTGAGTCATACCCAGCAGAGCTCCTATAAATTCCAACTGAGATATTGGGCTTAAGTGAGATTTTGGGTAATCATGACAAATTCTAGTGATTCCAACACCCAAATGGTTTCACTCATTGCTTTTTGAGCTCCTTCTTTAGATGAACTTTTGATCAGTCAATAGTCCAGATAGGGAACACATGCACTCCCAGTTTACACAGATGTGCTGCCCCTGCAGCTAAGCATTTTGTGGATACATGTGGAACTGACATGCAAAATGTGATACTAAAATAAATGTTTCCTTTTCATGAATCTGAGATACTTCCCGTGACTTGGATGTACATCTATGTGGGTACAAGAGTCCTTTAAGTGCAGAGAACGTAACCAGTTCCCTTTTTGAAGGAAGGATATTAAGGCGACCAGAGACCCTATCTTGACCTTCTACTAGAAATTTGTTGAAGATGGATGTATTACTAATTAAAGATTTATTTGGATCAGCAAGGAATATTGAACTTTTGAGCCATCCCATATATAAGGAATCATGCTGAGCCAGCTGTTTACTAGCCAGGAGACCAAAGCTGTAGGGAATGACTGACCAGAATTGTTTATTAACTCGGAGAACAAACAAAGGCTGGAGAAGGACTGGTCAAATTACTGTTGAGCAAAGGTGTATGGGGTGGAGAATATCTGTAGGGAAAAGCTCATGTGAGGAGTCATGTGGTCCAGTTGTGACACATTTGTTACAGCCGATAAAAAGAGAGAGAAAATCCAGAACAGGTAGAGAGTAGATATCCGCTTGGCCAGGCGCATGCCAACGTGTGAAGAATCCCAGACTTTTCTCCAGCCTTCGCTGAGGCTCTCCTTTCTGATGTTAAAAATGGGTTGCGATGATGGCAGTTTGCTGACGCAGTGTTCTGTTCTTGTAAGGGACAGGGAGTTTGGAGATGCAATATCAATTGTTTTATTGTCATTGTAATATTATTAACTTATTGTTCTATTGTAATGTCACTAACCTATTATCCAGCTAATTGTCGTATTAAATAGCTTATTAAATACCATGCATGTGGTTGATTGATCTTGAATTTAATAGAATCCTAGGCAATACAATGGGATGGAACTCTCATGTTTTCTTTGTGATCAGAAAATACTTAGGGCTTGATGTTCAGCAGCGGCAGTTAGCCATTGTAAAGTGGTTTGCCGTCATCGCTGAACTTAAAACCCAGATATTCAGTGCCAGGGCCATATCCAGCTACCTGCATTGAATATCCAGGTTGGCTGAATAGCAACAAAGTTAACCAGGCAGTGGCTAAGGGGAGATATGATAGGGGTTTACAAAATAATGAGTGGAGTGGAATGGCTAAACATAGATTGGTTGTTTACTTCAAGAAGTAAAAAGACTGGAGGACACCTAATAAAGCTACAATGTAGCACATTTAAAACTAATTGGAGAAAATATTTTTTCACTCAACACAAACTCTGAAATTTGTTGCTGGAGGAAGTAGTAAGTGCTGTTACTATGTTGTTGTTAAGTGCCGTCGAGTCGGAGTCGACTCATAGCGACCCTCTGGATAGCTGTCCTAAATTGTGTTCGGTCTTCAGTCAGGCGGCTCATTGTTGACAGACTGGTACCCGTAGCTGCTGTTATTGTATCGATCCATCTCATTGCTGGCCTTCCTCTTTTGCGTTGACCTTCTATCTTGCCAAGCATGATGTCTTTCTCTAATGATCTCTCTCTTCGCATGATGTGTCCAAAGTATGAAAGTCGAAGTCTTGTCATCTGAGCTTCTAAAGAAAGCTTAGGTTTGATCTCCTCTAGTACCGACTGGTTTGTTCTTCGGGCAGTCCATGGTATACACAGTATTCGCCGCCAGCACCATAATTCAAAGGCATCAATTTTCTTCCTGCCTGTCTTTTTCACTGTCCAGCTTTCACATCCATATGATGTTATTGAAAATACCATGGCTTGAACAAGTCAAATCTTTGTATGGAGAGAGACATCTCTGCTCTTGAGACTCTTATCTAGGTCTTCCATAGCCATTCTGCCAAGAGCAATGCGTCGTCTGATTTCTTGACTGCTTGTTGCTTCTTTATTGATAGTTGATCCAACTAGGTTAAAGTTGTTCACGATTTCAATTTCTTCTCCTTCAACGATGAACCTGTTGATTATGCCAGTTGTCATGATCTTTGTCTTCTTTACATTAAGGTGCAGGCCCATTTTGAGACTATGTTCTTTGATTGTGAGAAGCAAATGTTTCAGATCATCTTCACTTTCAGCCAGTAATGTGGTATCATCAGCATAGAGAAGGTTGTTGATGAGTCTTCCACCAATCTTCACACCTCTGTTATCTTCATACAATCCTGCTTCTCTGATGATTTGTTCTGCATATAAATTAAACAGGTAGGGGGAAAGTATGCAGCCTTGTCTTACACCTTTGCTTATTTTAAACCATTCTGTTTCTCTGTGTTCCGTTCGAACTGTTGCTTCTTGATCAATGTAGATTTCGCAAGAGAACGATCAGGTGTTCTGGTATACCCATGCTTCTTAATGTGGCCCAGAGTTTCTCATGGTTTACACAGTCAAAAGCCTTGCTATAGTCGATAAAGCACAAATAGATATCCTTTTGGTATTCTTTAGTCTTTTCAAGTATCCATCTCACATCCGCAATGATGTCTCTCGTTCCTCGCCCTTTCCTGAACCCTGCTTGCACGTCAGGTAGTTCTTGTTCCAGGTATGGTTGTAGTCTCTTTTGAATAATCTTCAGTAGAATCTTGCTGGCATGTGGGATCAGAGCGATTGTGCGATAATTTCTACAGTCAGTTGGATCACCTTTCTTTAGTATTGGTATAAACACAGATCTTTTCCAGTCAGTTGGCCATGATGTTGTCTTCCATATTTCTTGGCAGAGCCTTGTAAGTACGGTAACAACTGCATCAGATTGCTGCAATACTTCTATGGGAATGCTATCAATGCCTGGTGCTTTGTTCTTTGATAAGGCTTTCAATGCTGCTTCAACTTCTTCTTTCATCACCAATGGTTCCCGATCATAAGGTACAGGTTGAAACGGCTGTTGGTCCACTTGATCTTTATCATATAAAAACTTTGTATATTCCTTCCACCTTTTCTTGATCTTCTCAGCATCATTCAACATAGAACCTTGAGCATCTTGTAACATTCCAATTCGAGGATGGAACTTTTTCTTTAACTCTCGTAGCTTTAGGAAAGCCGATCTTGTTCTTCCTCTAATAGTTTCTGCTTCTATTTCCTTGCAAGTGTAATTGTATTACTTTTCCTTGTCCTGTCTTGCTGCATGTTGGAAATCTCTGTTGAGTTCTGTGATATTCTTTCTTTCTCCTCTGGCTTTAGCTTCTCTGCATTTCTGGGCAATTTTCAGAGTTTCTTCCGTCATCCATTTTGGCCGTTTTTGCTTTTTCACCTTTTGTAGAGACTTCTCGCTTTCTTCCAACACAACCTTCTTGATGTCATTCCATAACTCTTCCGGAGCTCTGCCATTTGTATCTAAAGCAGCAAATCGATTTTGCAGGCAGTCTTTAAATTCCAGTGGTATATTCTCAAGGTCATATTTTGCTGCATTCATGAGTGGTTTGCTCTTTTTCAACTTTAGCTTGAGTTTGCATACTAGTAGTTGATGATCTGTACCACAGTCAGCTCCAGGTTTTGTCTTTGTTGATGTTATAGAGCTTTTCCATCGTTGACTTCCACAGATGTAGTCAATTTGATTTTTATACAATCCATTGGGTGAGGTCCATGTGTACAGTCGCCGCTTGTGTTGCTGGAAGAAGGTGTTTGAGATGAATAGATCATTGGTCTTGCAGAATTCTATCAGTCTTTCTCCAGCTTCATTTCTGTTGCCAAGTCCATATTTTCCAACTACTTTGCCTTCTTCTTTGTTGCCAACCTTTGCGTTCCAGTCACCCATGACTATCACGATATCCTGTTTGCATGTTCTGTCAATTTCAGCTTGTACTTGTTCATAGAACTCTTCAATTTCATTCTCTTTTGCAGCTGTTGTTGGGGCATATACTTGAATTATAGTTGTGTTGATAGGCAATCCTCGTAGACGAATAGAGATTAAGCGTTCGCTGACTGCATTGTATTTCATTACAGTTCTTGCAAGTTTCTTCTTTATTATAAATGCAACACCATTTCTTCTTTGTCTTTCATTTCCAGCATAGACCATGTGATCATCTGATGCAAAGTGCCCGATGCCAGTCCATTTCAGTTCGCTGACACCCAACAGATCAAGTTGTACACGTTCCATTTCATTCTTGACCACCTCCAACTTTCCTTGGTTCATGCTTCGTACGTTCCATGTTCCAATGTGTAAGACATCTTTACAGCTTCTGACTCTCATTTCATGTGCAGCTACATCAGCAGTCAGACTTCCCGAGGGCTTTGATCCAACCACATCATAAATGCTGGCTTTACTCTGAAAAGTCTTCAGCTCTTCCCCAGTAGCTAGTTGAGTGCCTTCCGACCTGGGGGTCTCATCTTCCAGCACCATAGCACAATTTGTTTTGTTGTAACTATCCATTGGGTTTTCATGGCAAGATACAGAAGTAGATTGCCGGGCCTTTCTTCCGCGCAGTTTAAGTTTGGTGTTGTTGCCGTTGTCACAGAAATATGATCCTCTGCCGTCAACACTATCCCATTCTGCTGCTGCCCAGATGGGTGGTTTGTCTTGGTCTGGCACCTCAGCTGAGACCTGTCCATCTTGGGAGACCCTGCCAGTAGTTAACTACCGATAGTTTAGCTCTCAGCATCACTGATGCACGCAAGCCCTCACAGCACGACAAGCTGCAAACCAAGTGAGAGGCTGTTACTATAGTTGGGTTTAAAAGAGTTTTGGACAGGTTCCTGGAGAAAATGGCCATACACCATTATTAAAGTGGACTGGGGAAATCTACTACTTACCCCTGGGATAAGCAGCACAGAATCTGTTTACCTTTTGGGAACCTGACAGATACTTATGGCCTGGATTGGCCACTGTTGGAAACAGGATGATGGAACTGGTCTGACTCAGTATGGTATCTCTTATGGTCTTATGCATGGGTCTCAAGGACTGCCTACATGTCAATGTAACTGATGCTAAAAGATTGAATTGAGCCAGATCTTTTTGAAGGTTGTTGTTGACAAAGCCAGAAAAAGGCACAGTAAATGAGGTCACATCTTCCAAGGTCACTTGAAGTGCATCAGTGGCCTGGTTCTGAACTTTTTGAGTCAGACACACCTTGTCCATTGTCAAAGAGACTGAGGGTTCCTCTCTTCAGAGATGGCTAACAGATATGGCAGTCACGAATATCTAGATGCCCCCCCAGCATTATGCTCTGATGACACCAATGTCAATGTTTTTCTGCTCGGGGCATGACACTGGATTCATCAGTGATAACACTGAAGAGGCAGAATGCTTTGTCTTCTTTGGGAAGATAACCTATTGATGTCGTCTCAATGGGTCCTGCCAATGCTAGATGTCAAGGCAGATTAAGATCTCCTCGATGTCAATGCATCCCTAGCATCTGGTGTAACATGAGGTTGTTTGCATCCCATGTCTCCAATGCAGGTGAACGTAGATTAGTGTTAGATGAACTGAAAACCTCTTTTTTTATGCTCTTCATGCCATGAAGACCTCTTCATGTCATAATTTGAGACTTATTACACTTGGAAGCTTGAGATATAGGTCTAGGCACTGCAAGTACCAACTATGAGTATCTGCCTCAGATATGGCCTTGTCACATCACCTGAATTTCTTGAAGCTGTTAGGGGCCTTTTTCGGGGGCATAACACCAAAACAGATGGCATAGCTAAAATCAAATATATCAATTTTGAAAAAAAATGGCCCAGCCCAACCAACAAGAGGCACAAAAAATGGTAAAAACTGGCAGAATTGTGATTAGATGGGAAAAAATATTTTAAATAAATAAAAATGAAAACCTGGAAAATAATGAAAAACCTAAGCTAGGGAAAACCTAAGAGGAAAGCGTTCTTACTCACCTGTAACAGGTGATCTCCAGGAATAGCAGGAATCAGTCCTCACATTTGGGTATCGTCGGCACCGATAGAGCCCACACAGGAACGCTCCCCAGCGTCTAATAGAAATGTTTTTGGGAGTATTCCACTGCGCCTGTGCATCTGCCTTCCCACTTCCCCCATCCTTACCTCAGTTGAGTTTATAGCTGAGCGATAGAGGAAAAAGAATACCTTACAACTCCAAGGGGAGGAAGATGGGTTGTGAAAACTGATTCCTGCTGTTCCCAGAAATTACCTGTTACAGGTGAGTAACAAAGCTATCTCCAGGAACAAGCAAAAATGCAGTCTTCAAATATGGGGCTCACTAACTCCCAGGAACCAGACTGGATTAGCAACAGCAGCTACACCGAGTCTAAAGAATGGAGCCAAAGGATATGGAGACAATGTGGCCCCATAGGACTCGAAGACAGAGATAAGATCATTGATAGAGAAGTCTGATGCCAGAAGAAATTCAGGACGGAGGATAGGAGTTTCAGTTAAGTCCCAAAAAGGTGCTAGAGGACAGCCTTTCAATCCAAAGACAACATCCTGACGGGAGTACCTGTCAAGGCAGTAATGAACAGCTAAAGTGTGAATGGTAGTTGCTTGACAGATCTTGTCAATGGAGAGAGAACGAAGGTTGGCAACTGAGGTTGCCATGGCCCAAACGTTGTGAGTGGTGACATGACCCTCTAGAGAGAGCCCCACTTGAGAAAAAGCAAAAGAAATGCAATCCGCAATCCAACTGCATAGGGTGCGTTTCAATATTGGAAGACCAAGGTAAGTTGGATTAAAGGAAATTAACAATTGTGAGGATTTAAGAACATAAGAAATGCTGTACTGGATCAGATCAAGATCCATCAAGCCCAGTATCCTGTTTCCAACAGTGGCCAATCCAGCTCACAAGTACCTGGCAAATACCCAAAATCCACAGCTTCCACAATGCTCGTACTGGGGTAAGCAGTGGATTTCCAGGGTCCTCTTTAATAATGGTTTATGGACCTTTCCTCCAGGAACGTGTTCATACCAGTTACACTAACAGCTTTTACTACATCCTCCGATAACGAATTCCAGATTTTGATTACGCATTGAGTGAAAAAATATTTTCTCTTGTTAGTCTTAAATGGGTTACATTGTAGCTTCATTGCGTGTCCTCTAGTCTTTATACATTTTGATGGTGTAAACAAATCTATGTTAACTCATTCCACTCCATTCATTAATTTATAGATTTCTATGATATCTCCTCTCAGCCTTCTCTTTTCCAAGTTGAAGAGCCCTAATCTTTTAAGCCTTTCTTCATAGGGGTATGCTTCCATCCCCTTTACCATTTTGGTGGCTCTTCTCTGTACCTTTTCTAATTCTGCTATTTCCTTTTTAAGATATAGAGACCAGAAATGCACACAATATTCAAGGTGCAGTAGAACCATGGAATGATACAGAGGCATTATAATATCCTTGGTTTTATTCTCCATTCCTTTCCTTATGATTCCTAGCATTCTATTTGCTTTCTTGGCCGCCACTGCACACTGGGTGGAGATTTCAACGTATTATCCACGATGATGCCTAAATCTTTTTCCTGGGTGGTTGTTTCTAATATGGTACCTTGGATTGTGTAGCCAAAGTTTGGGTTCTTCTTTCCTAGGTGCATAACTTTGCACTTGTCCACATTAAATTTCATCTGCCATTTGGACGCCCAGTCTTCCAGTTTATCAAGGTCCTCTTGCAATTTTTCACAATCCTCTTGGATTTCAACAACTTTGAATAATTTTGTGTCATCTGCAAATCTGATCACCTCACTCATTATTCCCATTACCAGGTCATTTATGAATATGTTAAAAAGCAGCAGGCCCAGCATAGATTCCTGGAGTACTCCACTATTTACTTTTCTCCATTGAGAAAATTGGTCATTTAGCTCTTCTCTCTGCCTTCTATCTTTTAACCAGTTTCTCATCCACAATGCTACACTTCCTCCAATCCCAAGACTTTTTAATTTTGCCATGAGCCTCTCATGAGGGACCTTGTCAAAGGTTTTCTGAAAAAACAGATATACTATATCAACCGGTTCATCTTTGTCTACCTGTTTATTCACACTTAAAAAAATATGACAAATTAGTAAGACAAGACTTTCCTTGGCTAAGCCATGTTGTTTTTCTCCCATTAAACCATGGCTATATATATGATCAGCAATTTTATTCTTTATAATGGTTTCTTTCATTTTGCCCAGTACTGATGTCAGACTCACAGGTCTGTAGTTTCCCGGATAACCCCTGGAACCCTTTTTAAATATTGGCATTACATTAACCATTCTCCACACTTTGGGTACTACAGTTGATTTTAATGATAGTTCACAGATTACTAATAGTACATCTGCAATCTCATATTTCAGTTTTTTCAATACACTTGGATGTATACCATCCGGTTCAAGTGTTTTGGTACTCTTCAGTTTATCGAATAGTTGTAATACATCTTCCTGGTTTATCGATATTTCTTTCAGTTCTTCCGATACATCACCCTTATATACCATTTCAGGCACAAGTAAATTCCCTACATCTTCTTCAGTAAAGACCGAAGCAAAGAAGTCATTCAATTTCTCCGCTAGGCCTTGTCTTCACTAAGCGCCCCTTTTACCCCTCTATCATCCAATGGTCAACTGACTGTCTCACAGGTTTTTTGCTACGAATGTACTTCCATGGCAAGCTTTTTTTTAAATTTTCTCTTTGCCTGCCTTATCAATGCCTTGCATCTAACTTGGCAATGCTTATTTTGTTTCCTGTTATCGTCATTTGGCTCCTTTTTCCATTTCCTGAAAGATGCTTTTTTGGCTACAAAAGCCTCTTTAATCTCACCTTTAAACCATGCTGGCAGTTTTTTGGCCTTCCTTTCACTTTTCTTGAAGCATGGAATACATCTGTTCTGGGCTTCCAAGATAGTATTTTTAAACAATGCCCATGCTTTATGTAAATCTTTAGCCTTTGCAGCTGCTCCTTTTTGTCTTTTGTTAACTATTTTCCTCATTTTATCATAGTCTCCAGTCTCCCTTTTGAAAGCTAAATGGGAGCACTGTGGGTTTCCTTGTTGTCCTTCTTTCATATATTAAATCAAATGCAATAATGCTATGATCACTATTGCCAAGTGGCCCAACACCCGTATCTCTTGCACCAGATCCTGCATGCCACTAAGGGCTAGGTCCAAAATAGCTTCCCCTCTTGTTGGTTCATGAAAGACTTGGTTCTGTCCAAGTAGAAAGCCAATGCATGCTTGCATACAATACTCCAAATGAGATCGCACCAAAGATTTCTACAGAAGCACTTTTATCTCCTTTCTTCTGCTGGCCATTCCTCTCAATATGAACCCAAGCATCCTTCTAGCTTTCACTGTTGCCTTTTCTACCTGTTTAACTGCTTTAAGATAATCAGACACAAATACGCCTAGGTCCTGTTCTTCTTTTGTGGAAAAAGTACTTCACCCCCTATACTATATCACTCCCTTGGATTGCTGCAGCCCAAATGCATGACATTGCATTTTTTATGTTTAAATCTTTTTTATTCATTTGAAACATGGTAAAACATGAGAAGCAGCTTACATATAAAAACATTGGTAATAGAAAACATAATGAAGCATTGTGAAGCATTGTGAAGCAGCAATGTAAAACTCTGTAAGCAGCATACAGATTAACCCCCCCCCCCCAACATTGTAGGCCGTATACATTATGAAACATTGGAAACCGCATACATATGAAAACATAATAAACTACAATATCGTAGCCCACTGCAGGAAATAACTGTTACATTTTCTCTCCCCCCCCCCCTTTATCTTTGGTTTTCTGTTGGGTTGTTTTATATTAGAAAAAAACAAACAAAACTCCAGTTTATTGATAATCAACTACACGCCACCGGAGGGGCACCGTATAAACAGTCAGAAAACATCAGAACTATACAACAAGTCCATTAACACACTAAGCATACCAGCACTCAAACAGATGAGCTCTAGTTTTTCCATTTTGTATCTTGTGTAGTTCCCTTATTTTTGGAGTAAACCTCAAAGTACCCCCCCTTCCACCCCACCCCTCCCAATGCCCCCTCCCCCCCTCCCAGAAACAAACATACGGGTTTACACCTATACTCCCCCACTGGACTCTAACACCCTTCTCCACCCAAGATCCGACTCCTCGCTTTGGCGGGCATATACTGAAGATGAGGACCCCAGCCCTTCAAAAAAGTTTCCCAACGCTGTGGGTGACCCTGCGCCCGATATCGCTCTAACCACAACAGACCATGCAAGTGAACCCTCCATTGCCCATACAACGGCCCCCTGGGATCCACCCAAGTTTGCAAGATAGTCATGCGGGCTGTAACAAGCACCAAACGCAACCAATCTCACTGTACCTTATCGAGATCATGCCCTATCTCCTCCCTCCAAACATCAAGCACCAGATTTACAGGTGTCAACATCAACACTATGTCCAAGCATTTCCCCAAATAGCCAAGAACTTTACCCCAGAAACTCCGTACCCCAGAACAATGCCAAAACATGTTGCCCAGGGTAGCATCCGCAACCCCACATCGTGGACAGCAGTTCGTCCGCACTATCCCCACCCTCCAGGCCCGGTTAGGTGCAAAATATAACCTATGAATCAACCGATATTGCATGTCACGATAATTCACCGACAATGTTAGCTGGGGGATACGCGCTATGGCAGTCACCACCTCCTCACCCGTCAAGAGCTCGCCAAGGTCTCGTGCCCAGGCTGCCGCCAATACGTCCTCCCTCCCCGAAGGCTCCAGCCCCAGAAGGGACTTATGTAGGTGAGCCACTCTAGCCCCTGCTCCACTCCCAGCAGAGACTCCTCCATCCGGGAACATATGTCACCCTTCAGCGAGGCCACAGGCAGTGTACGAATGTAGTTCCGAATCTGAACATACGGGAACACATCCCCACTCGTCCAAGAATACTGCCTACTCAATACAGCAAAGGATTCAATAAACCCCTCCCCCGTGAGCAACGATTCTATAGCAGTAATTACCAACCGATCCCATCGCACAAAGCTTTGATCGGTCTGTCCGGGCACAAAATCTTTGTTCCCGCGGACGGGAAGATATGGAGAGGAAGAGGCCGAACAGCCCAATTGTCCACAGAGATACCGCCAGGCTCGCACGATGGGAGAGAGCAATACCAACCACACCCACTGGTCTAAACCTTTCGCCCCTTTCATATGTAAAATGTATGTAACGCGCAGCGGCGCAACCAAGGCTCCAATCATCTCGATCGGGGTATAGTCACCAGACCCCCATAACCAGTCCCGCACGTGCCGGAGAAGGCACGCCCGGTTGTAAAGTTTAATATCGGGAAGACCCATTCCCCCCTTACTCCACGGGCGCTGTAACACCGCCAGGCGAACCCGGGGATGCCTGCCCCGCCAGAGCAGAAGATTAATCTGCTTTTCCATCAGCAGGAGATCCTTCCGGTGCACCAACAGAGGGAGCGTCTGCAAAACATATAGCCACTTGGGAAACAATGTCATTTTATACAAGGCAATCCGGCCTCCCAAGGAGAGCGGTAATTCTTTCCACTTTTGTACCCTATCTACTAAATGCTTCATCAACAAGTTGACATTAATACGGTAAAGATCACGCAAATCCACTAGCAAATAAATCCCCAAGTATTTAAACCGATCGCCCACCCATTTCAAGGGGAAGGTACCCGGCCAGCACTGAACAATATCAGCAACAAGCGGCAGGGCCTCAGATTTGTCTAAATTTAACTTGAAGCCGGAAGCATGACCGTAGACCTGAATGAGCTTCAACAATGCGGAGAGTCCTTCCTCTGGCTTATCGATATGCACCAAAAGGTCATCGGCAAAGGCCGCGACCCGAAACTCTGTCTTCCCCACCGGTATCCCCAGAAAATCTGGCGAGGTTCTAAGCTGACTCAATAAGGGCTCTAAAGTTAGCACAAACAAAAGGGGAGAGAGGGGACAACCCTGTCGAGTCCCCTTCTGAATCACGAATTCGGGAGACATATTACCGTTAACCAAAATCGCCCCCTTAGGGTCCGCATACAACAACCTTACGACTTCCACAAAAAAACCCTGAATCCCCACCTTGATACATAAAACTCCAGTCGACCCTGTCGAAAGCCTTTTCGGCATCAAAACTAATAAGCAAAGAACGCCGTTTATCTTTTCTGCTAGCGCACATGGAGGCTAGTACACATTGCAAGCTATAGGTCGCATGTCTACCCCTCACAAAACCAACCTGATCCCTATGTATCAGGGCAGGAAGGAACCCGGCTAACCTCTCCGTCATAATCTTCGCTAGGATTTTTATGTCAACATTCAACAGGGAGATAGGCCTATAAGAACCAGGTAAGAGCGGATCCCGGCCCGGCTTGGGCAACACAGTAACTAGGGCTTTATTCGCCTCATAAGGAAACTGACCCCTACGAATCAAGTCCCCATAGTAATCCAATAAAGGAATCACCACCTTGTCTTCCATGATTTTATAGAACTCCCCCCGCAAGCCATCTATGCCGGGGGCCTTCCCGCGCTTTAAGCTCCTACTCGCTTGCTGCACCTCCTGCGTCGACAATGGCGCATTCAACACCTACTATTGGTCCGACGTTACACTCGGCAGGGCACAGGCCTCCAGGAAGTCCCTTCCATCCCCCTGAGCCCCACCCTCCCGCGCATACAATTTTTGGTAGTAGTTACAAAAGATCCGTTCAATATCCTCCGCGGTGGACCTAACCGTACCATCCTCATGGCGAAGCACCCCAACCCGTCTGGGACCCCCCTCAGCTCGCACCAGAGTGGACAGTAACTTACCAGCCCGATCCCCATGCCTATACAACTGCAATTTATAAAACATCATGGATTTCCTAGCCCGTTGTCCAAGCAACAGCTCCAGCTCAGATTGTAGTTCTCGCAACCGTGCCCTAGCCTCCCCACTCTTACTTTGTGCATGCCAGCGGCGCGCTTTTGCCAAGGCTTTTTCTAACTGTAAGATACAACTATTCAATCTCTTCCGCTTCTGACAGTGATAACTAATAATCTCCCCCCGCATCACAGCCTTCCCCGCCTCCCAGAAGAGAGCGGGATTGTCCGTATGTTGGGAATTGTTCTGCGAATATTCTACCCACTTCTCCCGGATGTATTTCACAAACGCTACATCCCCTCCAAGATCCAAGCGATATCTCTAAAGCTTCCTAGTCCCCCTATCCCGTTACTGCATTTCCAAGACCACCATAGCATGATCAGAGAGAACGGGAGGTCCAATGTCCACCCGGGAAACCCAACCAAACAGGTCCCTAGAAATAAGGAAGTAGTCAATTCTCGACCATGTCCCATGAGCCCTAGACAGATGCGTATATTCTCTGTCTCCCGGATGCAGTACCCTCCAGACATCCATAAGATCATACCCCTCACACACCCCTCTCATTCTCCGGGAGCTCTGCTGGTCCCGCGCCCCACACCCCTTGGACCTATCCAGTGTATCATCCATGACAGAATTAAAGTCACCCCCTAGATACAAATGGTAGTTCCCCAAGTTGGTCAACATTCGTGACATCTGTCGGAAGAACCGGGCCTCAAAATCATTCGGCGCATAAACAGACCCCAATACCACCTGCATACCATCTAGTGTCCCCCAAACAAACACATAGCGCCCCTCAGGATCAGTTTCCACTCGTTCTTCAACCCAGCCCACCGTTTTAGCAATTATAATTGCCACTCCTCTCTTTTTTCCCACTGCTGGGGACCCATAAACTCTACCAACCCAGCCTGTACACAGTTTCGCATGCTCCACTGAGGATTGGTGCGTTTCCTGTAGCAGGGCTATGTCCACCCTCTTGGACCACAGCTGCTGCAGCACCTTATAGCGCTTTATAGGGGATCCCAAGCCACACACATTCCAGGATGCCAATTTCAAGGTCTTACCCATTGTCCGGGGGCCCCCACACTACCATAGACAGATAAAGCTCGCTCATAGTTGGTACAGACCCCCCCAGCCTAGGGTCCACACCACCCCCGTCCTCCGCCCAGCTCAAAGTCCAGCAATTACCATGTAGCAAACCCGTATCTAATTGCCACAAACCCGCCAACCCCCCACCCCTCTCGATCTCCACCCCTGCCCTCCCCCCATCCTTATCCGATCACTCCAATTAACCCCCCCGAAACACCTACCCCCTACCCCTTCTCCCCCCTCCCCTAGTTCCCCTCCCCTGTCCACCATCTTCGTCCCTTACCACCTGGTACTGGTACCCTGTACCAATGGCATTCGAGTCTACCCCAACTACTAAAAAATAAACAACCCCCCCCCCGACATAACCCCCCATCTCCCGCAGGCCCTAAAGGATTCAACTTCCCTCACCCAGGCCTCCCCGCCATGCACTGCCACCCCTCCCCACTATCCTTCCATCCACCCATCTGCACCTGATCACAACATCAGTACACAACACCATGCAAACAGAACCAAAAACACAGAAAATAGCAAGTATACAAAACTCCACGTTCATACAACAGTGAATGTAATAGAAATAGAAAAGCACAGTCCCCAGCATACAACCTATGGCAGCCATAGGTAACACTGTTTGCCTCAGAATCCTGAAAACAGGCTATACCCAGCCTCCACTACATCTCACACATACTGCCGACCACATGCCGGTACTCCGTGGCCTAGCCGTCCTCAAGGGGCCGATCCTCCACCAAGTTGCTCCACAAAAGCTTGTGCCTCCTCGGGAGTTGAAAAATACTTCATGCGTCCATTGTGGTCCACCCGCAACTTTGCTGGATACATCAAAGCAAAGCGCAGGTCCCGGTTAGCCAATTGCCCACAAACAGCATTAAAGGCCTTGCGTCGCTGACTCACTAATAAGGAGTAGTCTTGAAAGACCAAAATCTGGGGCACATCCCCCGGCTGCCGTCGTCGTCCACGAGCAGCCCGCAAGACCTCCTCTTTCTGCCGGAATTCCAAAAATCGAGCAATGACTGCACATGGCCTGCGAGCTCCATCCTGGCGCTGGCCCAGTCTGTGCACACGTTCTAACTTGAGTGGGCCTGTAACTATGTTAGGGAAAGTCTGCGCGATCCAGGTCTCCAAGAAGCCAGTAAGCTCCCGGTCTGTGACCAACTCCGCGATGCCCACGAAGCGCAGGTTCTTCCTCCTACCCCGATTTTCGAGGTCGTCTAACTTTTCCTGCTGCTGCTGCGCTATAGTCTCCAAGGCTGTCACCCGTTCCTGCAAGGTACGCTGCGAGTCCTCCACGTCCGAGACCCTCGCTTCCACTTGCTCAATGCGCCCCGTAAAATCTCCGATGCTTTGGCTGACCTGGGTGAGTTGCTCCGCTAAGGAGCGGAATCGGTCATCGAGGGCACTGACCACAGCAGCGCTCACTTCAACCACCATGGCCTGGTGCGTGTCAGCAGCAGGGCTGGCTGGCCGCTCATCCGCCATCTTGTTCTCTGGGAGCCGACCTTTCTCCTTCCGACCTGGTTTTGAGGCCATCGAGGTATTTCAGGAGACTGGAGTAGGGTTCACCTCTCCCACCTCGCCCTCCGCGATTCGTACGGGAGCCAGATATGAGCTCACCCCAAGCTGAAAGGGGGTTTCTGTACAATTAATTAGGGGTGTCCCCGGAGCTGATCCACTTGCGTCCTACCAGCTCATTGCCACCGGAAGTCTTCCTGCATTTTTTAACATTAAATCTCAGTTGTCAAATTCTTGACCATTCTTCAAACTTAGCTAGATCCCTCTTTATGTTATCTACACCTTCTTGGGTGTCTACTCTATTGCAGATTTTGGTATCATCCGCAAAGAGGCAAATCTTACCCAACAGCCCTAATGCAATATCACTAACAAAGATGTTAAAAAGAATCAGACCAAGGACAGATCCCTGGAGCACACCACGGGTAACCTCCTTCTCCTCAGACTGAGCTCCATTTACCTGTACCCTTTGTCACCTCCCACTCAACCAATTTGTAACCCAAGCAGTAACTTTAGAGTTCATCCCTAGGGTGCTCAGTTTGTTTATGTCACCTGTGCGGAATGGTGTCAAAGGCTTTACTTAAATCGAAATACACCACATCTAGGACTGTCCCTCGGTCCAACTCCCTAGTCACCCAGTCAAAGGATCTAATCAGATTTGTCTGACAAGACCTGCCTCTGGTGAATCCATACTCCCTCGGATCCGGTAATTCGTTGGACTCCAGAAACCTCACTATTTTCTCTTTCAGCAGCGTTTCCAATAATTTACTCACCACCGAGGTAAAACTATCCGGCCTGCAGTTTTCAACCACATCCTTACTTCTGCTTTTGTGTAAAGGGACCACATGTGCCTTTCTCCGGTCCTCTGGCACTACTCCCGATTCCAAAAAGGCATTGAAAAGGTCAGTCAGTGGAGCTACTAGAACGTCCCCAAGTTCCCTCAGTATTCCTGAGTGTATCCCATCTGGTCTCATCGCTTTGTCTACTTTAAGTTTAGCTAGTTCCTCACAAACACAGTCTTCTGAAAATCTTCAAGATGCCCCTTGCTTCTGTTCCTGTTTGTGGGTGTTTTCTGAGATCCTGCTTCTGGCCCTTCATATGTGAACACAGAACAGAAATATTTGTTAAGGAATTCCGCTTTATCCTCATCAGCTTCTACATATTCCTCCCCTTCACCCTTGAGTCTGACAATGCCACTTTTTCCCTTCCTGTTTTCACTAACATATCTGAAAAATGTCTTATCCTCCCATTTTATTTCATTGGCTATTTCCTCTTTTTGAATCTCTGCTTTCATGACCACGTTACTAGCTTCTCTAAGTTTTTCCAAATGTAGATGCCTGTCTTCCTCTCTCTCGCTCATGGAACTCCTGTTGGCCTGTAGTTTGAGCAGAGTTTTGGAAATTAAGGGGGTATATAGGAATGCATAAAGCAGACCTTTCCCTCAATGGAGAAGGAAGGCATCTGTTGCTGACTCTTCTGGCAGGGAAGTCTTGAGCAAAACAGTGGCAGTCATGCATTCTCCTGGGTGGCGAAGAGATCTATTGAGGGGGATCCCCATAGGTGGAAGATCCAAGATGCCATGTCCTGATTCATAGTTCAATCGTGTGGATGCAGGATTCAGCTGAGTCTGTCTGCCAGGAGATACAGTTCATCTGGAAGTCACACCGCCCTGAGATGGATGCGGCGGGCAATGGAGAAGAACCAGAGGCAAAGGGCTTCTTGGCAGAGGGGATAGGAACCCCTTCCCCCCTGCTTGTTCACATAGAACATGGCCACTTGGTTGTCCATTTGAGACCTGTTTGTCTGAAAGTTGGGGTTAAGAAACTCGAAAGACATTCATGAGAGCCCGTAGCTCCAGTAGGTTGATCTGCAACTGAGACTCCTGCTGTGTCCACTGCAATTGGACTGTTCAGATGCACTCCCCATCCGAGCGTGGACGCATCCATTGTCAGGGCGCATTGAGGTAGAGGCATATGAAAAGGTGACCTTCGAAGTAAATTTTGAGGGGAGCACCACCATTGAAGGGAGTTGGCAAGAGGAGTGGTAACACAGATCTTGCCTGAAAGACACCCGGTTGCCTGTGTCCATTGAGACAACAGTGTCCGTTGTACTTATTGCATATGGAGGCAGGCATAAGAGATGACATGACTGTGGAGGCCATATGCCCCAGAAGGTGTAGCATTTCTCGAGCTGTCACAACTTCTCAACTCTGTATAGTTTGAGCGAGCTTGATGAGACGGGCAGAGTGATCCTATGGAAGGAAAGCTCAGGCCTGACAAGTATCTAGAAGCACACCGATGAATTCTAGTTGCTGGGAGGGGACCAGGTGCGACTTGGGAAAGTTAAAGACGAATCACAGGTTTTGGAGCAAACAATGGTCTGATGAAGAAATAGCTTTGTCTCCTCTGGGACCCTGTTGTCTCTACTGCTGTTGCTGAGGTTGATAAGCCACTGCAGGTGGATAAGAAGGAAAAAAGTCTTCTTTGGATTGGTCTTTTTCCTAGAAGGATCTGAGGTCTTTCTGGAAAGAGGGTGAGATCATCCACCTCCATTTCCCCAGCCTTCTGTCTCCAACCTTTTCCAAAGAAGTTCTCCCCAGAGCAGGGAATATTGGTTAATTTTATCCTGAACCCACTGCTCAAGGTCAGAATCTTGGAGTCAGGCCATTCTGCAAGCACCGATGCAGACTGCTGAAGCTCTACTGGAAGACTCAAAGGTATCGAAAGATGCCCTGGTGAGGAATTTTGATGAATTCTGATTCTGCCTAATTAAGGCAAGGAATGCATCGCATTTGTCATCAGGGATGATAGTAGCAAAACTTTCCAGGTCTCTAGAGATATCCTTGAGATACATGCCCGTATGGGCATGTAGGAATTAATCCTGGAAGTGAACATACATGCTTGAAAACAACGATGCCCAAAAACATCAAGAGTCCCGGAGTCCTTGCCTGGAGGCATGGAGAAATGAGTTTTTGAACTCTTGATGTGGCGTATCGCTGATTCCACTACCATAGAGTGGTGTGGTAGTTGAGGCTTTTGAAAGCCAGGGCATGGTGGAACTCATACATGGTATCAAGCCGCTTGCTAATAGGCAGAACTGTTAGCAGGATTTCCCACATATGTAGCATTAAATCCTGAAGGATTCGATGCACTGGTAACATGGCCAATTCCTTGGGTGCCAAGGGATATTGGAGGATCTCCAATTTCTCTGCCTTTGGTTCTGTTTCAGAGGTAACAGTAAATCTGGAGGCCTACAGCCATGTCCTGAATGAAGTCGTGAAAAGGCATGTCCTCTGGTGGTAATTGACACCATTCATGTGGAGGAGAGGGTTCCAAAGTGATGTCCCAGGTCATCCTGGAATCTTCTGAGGTATCATCGGAATCAGAAGAGAATGAGCACGATTCAGTAAAAAAAAATTAAAGTATTGACGATCCCGAGCGAAGCCGAGGCTCGATGTCGATACCGATGATGAGCTGGTATGGAGCTCAGTCCAGGCGGCAGCTAAGTATCGCCGATTCCTATTGGTTCTAAGGTAGGAAGCAGGGGCAGAAGAGCTGGTGATATAAGCTCAAAGGCTGTCATCGGCCCTAAAGGTATCGGCCTGGAATCAAAGGTCGATGCCTGCACTGTCGAGGCCCTCAGTGCCGTGGTTAGAAGTGCTGCCTAGCTCCTCTCGATAGCCATGATGCTCTGATCAAGGGAGGAGGCTGATGCCTGGTGGAATCATTTACGGGGCTTCAGGCCATCATCCCAGAGCATGAACCAGTAGTTCTCCGGAGGTTGAGGCCTCGGGAGTGTCCTGGAGTCCCTATTGTGCTTTGGAGAGCTGGTCTTCCCACTGGGGCTGTTTGGCAGGCCTATCCGCATCAGATGCACTGTTTGGAGAGTCTTGATGACGATGAAGGGAATTACCTTGGGGATCAGTATCAGTTTTCGATGCCGATGACTTAGACTTGGATTTATGTTTGGACTTTAAAGAGACCTGAGAACCGAGGAAGGAGGCTGACATCCTCAATGATGCCGAAGTTACTGAAATCGAGTCCGGGGCAACAGGGACCCATACTGTCTGGCCCTGTTCTTCATGGGCGGCCCAATGGGGGTGCAGGGCCATGTGTGGGGCCTAATTTGCATAAATATTTGCATAATGTTAACGTGCGCTACCTTTTAGTAAATATGCCTCTTAATAAGTGTCTGGATAAAGAAAGACTACCAGATTTCTACATTACTGTACTCCAGTGCCAACCGCTAGGCACATTAGGCAGTACTATTAATACTGCCCATTTAGAACCCATAGCAAACCTGTTGTATCATAATAGCACTACCAGAACTCACAAAGCACCAAACCCTATCTATCAAAAGGCAACACTGCAAATATTAAACCAATACATCTCACAGAACACCAATACATCTCCTACTGGGGAAAGAGAACAAGTGGCACTGTCAAATAGAAACTATATATATATATATATATATATATAATATAAAGTTTATAGAAAGACTAGGGAACATGCAATGAAGCTACAGTGTAAACCATTTAAGACTAATAAGAGAAAATATTTTTTTACTCATCGTGTAATCAAGCTCTGGAATTCGTTACTGGAGGATGCAGTAAAAGCTGTTAGTGTAGCCGAGTTTAAAAAAGGATTGGACAAATTCCTGGAGGAATGGTTCATAAATCATTATTAAAGGGGACCCAGGAAAGTCACTGCTTTCCCCAATACAAGCAGTGTGGAACCTATGTCTTCTGGGGGAAACATCTGGGTGCGTACGACCTAGATTGGCCACTGTTGGAGACAGGATGCTGGGTTTGATGGACCTTGGTCTGACCCAGTATGGCATATCTTATGTTCTTATGGGATACTGCTAGGTACTTGTGACCTAGATTGGCCACTATTGGAAACAGGATACTGGGCTTGATGGACCTTGGTCTGACCCAGTATGGCATATCCTATGTTCTTATGTTCTTAACTACATGAACAGAATACCTCAGCTCAGTTACACATGCCGAACATAGACCGTCACCAAACAAAGAACAAGGGGTCACAATTTAGAAACAGGAAGACAATAATTAAACTGGGAACCCCAAAAGCCAACTTGGAATGTACAACAACACTGGAGAAATAAAACTATAAATTAATTTCCTCTTGTACTAAACAAAATGCAAAGACATCAGCAATGCACATTACCCAGAGCTGACATATTCCAGTTAATGTTGACATATTCCAGTCACCTGACAAAACACCGTGAGGCAATCACAGGGAAAATAAGGCAATTCCACACCGATACTCTGAAACGCTCACTAAGCAAACCACATGACTTATTCAACTTTGTCAAGAACCTAACAAAAGAACCGGGACCAGAACAAATAAGTATGTTTCACCCTCAATAATTCGCAGATTTCCTGCAATCAAAGCTATGCCAGACCAATAAGTCCTCAGTACCCACCACCGCCCAAGAACCAACATACACAACACCACTGACCACCTTCTCCACCCCGCCCAAGAAGCACATCGAAGACACAGTCGCCTTGATCAACACCTCCACGGCACAGATGGACCCCTGTCCTGCCTTCTGGATAAAAGAGCTACGTAGAGAATTCAGCCCGTTCATAGCCAGACTCATGGACCAGTCTTTCACAACCGGCTCGTTCCCCCAAAGCCTCAAACACACATCCATCAGGCCATTGCTGAAAAATAACAAGCTCGACCCTAAGAAGGTTGAATCGTACAGACCTATATCGAGCATACCACTACTAGCCAAAATAATTGAAAAAGAAGCCCAACGCCAGATACAACACCACATTGATGACACCGCCCCGCTGGACCCCTGCAAACATGGATTCAGGGAATCCCATGGTGTGGAAACCCTACTCACTACCCTCTTCAGAAACATAATTACCGGAATCGATAACGCCCGCCAAGGGTTTGTCCTCGTCTTCTTGGATATAGCCGCCGCATTCGACTTGGTAAGCCATGAGATCCTCCTGAAGTGGCTTGAAGAGAAGGGTATCTGTGACACAGCACTAAATTGGTGCAAATCATACCTGTCCGACAGATAGCAGCACGTACGCTCGGAAACCTCAACATCGGAACCCTTCCACCAGAAGCAGGGCGTCCCACAGGGTTCCTCCCTCTCCGCCCTGATGTTCAACCTTTACATGCAGCCAATCTGTAACCTCATCCGATCTTTCAAGGTTAACTGCCTGATATATGCCAATGATGTACTACTCTACATGCCTTTCTTAACCGGCCATCCAGACTTTTCCCCACTGACAGACTGCTTCGATGCAGTGGCCAACTGGCTCCAGACCCAAAACCTCCGAATATAGCACAAGAAAACAGAAGTTCTGTTTGTCACGAAGAACCAAGAATTCATCCCTCCAGCCTGCCTAAAAGTCAAGGAAGCAGAGCTACAAACCAAGTCCACAATCCGATACCTTGCGGTCACCTTAGACCAACGCTTAGACATGAAAGCGCACATTAGCAACATGGTAAAAGCAGTCTATCATAAGATCCGGACTCTCAGACACGCTCCTTGCTAGAACCAGATGACTTCCGGACAATCTATCAAGCGCTGATCATCCCAAATTTTGATTATGCCAATGCGATCCTACAAGGGCTTCCATGAGCCACGCTGTGTCCACTCCAGCTAGCAATGAATACCACAGCCAGAGTGCTACATGGCGCCTCCAGGCGTGACCATGTGACGCCCATCTTGAAACAGCTCCATTGGCTCCCTATCCACAGCAGACTCACCTTCAAGACCCTACTGCTGACCTTCAAGGCCATCAACGGGCTCTTCTCCCCCTCACTCACAGAGCTCACCCACATGACCCCCCCCCCAACAGGGCCAGAAAATCTGCAGCAATAAACACACTGTTAATCCCTAAGACAGTAACTCAATGCACCCAGGCAACAGTAAACAGGGCATTTAGATTCTGTGCACCCAGATGCTGGAATGCCCTACCACCTGACATCCGGGCAATCCCTGACCTAATACAATTCAGGAAGGCTTTAAAACACCACCTCTTCCTCAAACACTACCTAGACGTAGGTGTACCAACAACCATCTCACATACATCAACACACCATCATTAATCTATGATAGGACCTGATATGAAGCCTATATGTAAATAGTTACCCCAGTTTATCCAAGTTTTAAGCACCTGTTTATTGTAAATACGGAACAGTCCCCTGCACCATATAAGTTTCTGTTTCATGTAAACCGCACTGATGTTGAATAGCGCGGTATAAAAAAAAGACTGTAAATAAATAAATAAATGCATTCAAAATAAAAAAGTATTTTTCTACGTTTTGTTGTTTGGGCATTTTATTTTTCAGTTGCGATTGCTCCAGTCACTTTCTTCTGGTTTCTTTGTGTCTTCTGCTCTCTATTGTCTGCCGTCCATTTGTCCTTCTCTCTTCTAGTTCTTTTCCATTCTCTCTCTACATCTGCTTTAACATATTGATCTTTCCCCTTTTGCTCTTTCCTCCATTTCTTTCTTTAATCCTTTTTCATCCACTCAAATTTGACCCTTCCATTCTCATTCCCGATTTACTCTCCCAATACCCAGCCAATCATAGATTTTTCTTCCCTCCCACACAAAATATCTTTTCCCCTCGCCATCCTCACTTCCCAAGCCCCATCCCCTTCTAGTCCTCCTCCAACATCAGCTCCCTTCTATTCCAGCCCCATCCAGCATCCGCTCCCTTTTAGTCCCATTTTCCCATCCTCCCACATCAGCCGATTTCCAGTCCTAGCCCCCCATCAGTGATTTCCAGTCCTAGCTCCCCATCAGTCATTGCCAGTCCTATCCTAGCCCTCCATCAGCCCATTTTCAATCCTAGCCCCCCCATCGGCCATTTCCTGTCCTGTCCTAGCCCCCATCAGCCCATTTCCAGTCCAAGCCCCCCTCCATCAGCCCATTTCCATTCCAAGCTCCTCCCATCATCCCATTTCCAATCCTAGTCCCACATCAGCCATTTCCAGTCCTAACCCCTCCATCAGCCATTTCATCCTATCCTAGCCCTCCATCAGCCCATTTCAAGTCCTAGCCCCCCAATCAGCCATTTCTAGTCCTAGCCCCCCATCAGCCCATTTCCAGTCCTATCCTAGCCCCCGCATCAGCCCATTTCCATTCCTAGCCCCCCATCAACCCATTTTCAATCCAAGCCCCCCCCCCAGTCAGCCATTTCCAGTTCTATCCTATTCCCCCATCAGCCCATTTCCAGTCCTAGTCCTCCCTTCATCCCATTTCCAGTCAAAGCCCCCGTCAGCCCATTTCCAATCCTAACCCCCCATCAGCCATTTCCAGTCCTATCCTAGCTATCAGCCCATTACCAGTCCATGCCCCCCCAATCAGCCCATTTCCAGTCCTAGCCCCCCATCAGACATTTCCAGTCCTAGCCTCCCTCCCAGCCATTTCCAGTCCTAGTCCCCCCTCCCAAAGAACTCCACGCCTATCTGACCAGCTTGAGACAGAACTGGGGTGGCCCAGAGCCCTGGCTCACTTCTGCACAGCGCCAGAGTGAAGAGCTATGTTCTCCTGAAGCACGTTGGCGCACTGAGGTTAAAGGGCATTTCGTGCTTCCCGGCACTCAGTGTGCTTCAGGAGAATACACCTGCTGGACGCCACTCTTCACTCCGGCGCTGTGCAGAGTTGAGCCGGGGCTTCGGGCCTTCCCGGCTCCTTCTAAAGTCAGCTGGCACTGCAAACTGAACACCATGTGCAGAATGGAGTTGGCACATGGGCCCCTGAATTGCGGGCCCTTTGCGAACAACATTCTCGCACAATGGATGGGCTGGCCACCAAAAAACAGAAAAAGAAATTTGAACTTATCAGGGCCAATATCAGGGACGGTACCAGCATCGACGGAAAAGGAGAGCACAGATTTTAACAAAAGAAAATAAAGTTTTTGGGCGATGACAGGAAGGAAATAACCTGCTGACTCTGCGGAAAATGAAGAACTGAGGAGAGCACAGGGGAAGGCAGATGTGCAGGTGCAGTGAAGTGCTCCCAAAAGCTTTCCTATTGAATGATGGGGAGCGTTCCTGCATGGGCTCCTTCGGTGCCGATGATACCCATATGTGAAGACTGCATTCCTGCTTGTTCTTGGAGATAAGGAGGCAACCCATGTGCAAGGATGAATGACTAATTTAAAAGAATATCCTGCAAAGGGAAGATATCTTACCAGTGCTGTAGAAAAACTGAACTGAGGGGCCCTCACACGGCAATGCAGCATGAGAAGTACAGGACATGTACAGTTGGCATTGCTAGAAAACACCACATTTTTATAGCTCTCACACATTTTTTCCACATTGGAACTCTGTCGAATGGCATCAGACCATTTGTGAGGACATTCTGTCCTGTATGCCCTCTGAGAAATATTACCCTCTCTCTGGTGTCATTGTGCAAAGGTGTTGATGAATCACAATCTTATGAAGGCATGAACACTGGGAGGTCACATAACCTGATATGCCCATTTCATCTTTAAAAGATCATGGGAAATGAACTGAGACTGACAGATTCTATTGCCTGCAGCTGGAACTCCTGTTTTAATTATCCCAAAGTGAACAGCAGATGCGAACACAAGTCTATGCCACTGCAATTCTGTGCATATGTGCCTGTTATAAGTGGCTTGGAAGGCTAAGCCTTCCCAAAACACAGGCTGACAGACAGGATTAGGAGCTACATCATGCAGCACAGACCGTTTAGAATGAGGAAGTGACAGGCACTGGACAGTGACAGAGGCAAAGAGCCAGAGTAAGCACTTGCTTGCTGCAACTGCTAATTCCCTACCTCCTGTCTCTAATTGCTCTTGATCAGCAAAATAAGCCAATTAGCATCTTGTGATGGGGAAATATTTTCTCTAACTTCTGCAGTAGGAGATGGAAGGTCATAGAGAAGGCAAGAGAGTGTTGTGTGGAGGACAGCATGAAGAGGCGATAACAAGTCAGTGAGGATGGGGGCACAGAGAAGGAAAAAGTAAGAGATTCTATGAGTCTATCAAAAGGGAGATGGAACAAAAGAGAAAATCTGTAATGTTCCTCTGCTCAGCCTTCCCAAACAAGTCAGTCACTAGCTGCCAAAAGTAGCTGTGCTGAGCCATCAAGCCAAGCACAGCTACTTAAAACAGTTTTTAGCACTAGTGTATCCTGAATAACATTGACTTTGCACTATATCAAATCAAAATATCCAAAAATATGTTGTGATGCTAATAGAAGAAATTGATCTAGTGTAAGTTGTTCTGAGCTTGTCCAGGTTGAGAAAAGAACAAGATCTTACCATTTAGGCACCTTCGGCGGTATTTGTGATACACTTGCTGTTTGAAGCCGTTTTCTTTTAGCAGTTCATGAGAAGGATGCTGGAACTTAGGCAGTGAGTTAGGGGTGCAGCCAAAATTTCCTAAGAGTGGAGCACCTTCCGAAGGAGACACATTCGAACTGCTGTAAGTAAAAAGATAAGGATTTAAGAGTGGATGGCTGAATCAATCCAAAGGGATGCAGATCCACCTAAAACACAACTACTACATATTGCACATGGAGTTTAGAATTTTCACCTTCCACTCCTAGCTGTGTGCCAACACAAACTATTATTAGTTTAATTAATGTGGTGCTCATAGATAAATCAACATGAAGTCAGTATTCACAAACACTTATGTGGTTGGTGGTGGTACTGGCCACATAAATGGTATTTCAAAAAACTTTGGGGGGGGGGAGGCTGAATGGATAATTCTGGATGCATAAATCACTGTAAGGCACATTTTAGACAGCATGTGGATATCGGAATTGAGATGTCGAGGTCGTAACATACAGAACTCTAGCAGCACTTTAGAAAAGGCTCTGCTAATTGTGGAGCTTGTCCTAAAAGTGCAGGAGTGCACATGTATTTGCTGTTATGTAGGGCCAGAATGGCCGTTTTGCAAATCTACATATGGGAAAAATCAACGAGGGACATTCTGCAACTTCTGTAGGTGCACATGGAAGTGGGTATTTCACAACTTCCGGAAGTGCTGAAACTTACATATGTGTCTTGGCCATTTTTCAAATCTACACATATGAAAACCACCAATAAATTACAGAAGCCATTATCATTATCCAATTCTAATTTGGAAAGGGAAAAAATAACAGGAGATTAAGAAAGGTAACCCCCTTAATCTCTCCTGTAAAGGCTGACTGAAATGAGCACTTCTTATAACCCTATACATGCTAGGAAGCAGCTGTAAATCCTGACATGGATAATTGCGGTTATACATATATGTTACCTTTATGAAATGGAAAACGCATATGTACATAAGAACATAAAACATATAAGAATATAAAAATTTGCCATAATGTGTCAGAACAAAGGCCCTTCAAGCCCAGTATCCTCTTTACAACAGTGGCCAATCCAAGTCACAAGTACCCAAATCCTCATATCAGCTATAAGAAGCAGCACCGACTCATAAACATCAGACCAAATAAAACCTCCACACCCCCTCACCTCAACGATAACATTTGGGCTTGTCAATGCATGCTCTGCCAGAAACAAAATCCAAACAATAGTTGACCATGTGCATGAACAAAATCTAGAGATCATGTGCGTCACAGAATCATGGCTCACAAAATCAGATAATGTCCACCTCAACTCACTCGGTCTCACTCTCTCCACAGCTATCCAAGAAAAACTGGGAAAGGCAAAGATGTCTTCATCCTAAGCAGCAAACAGCTAAACTTCACCACTGCTGTATCCATCTCAACAGATAACTCAAATATCTTGATATTGAAAACAAGGACTGGACAATGTGCCTGACATGCTCATCAAATACCAACACCGAAGACCTTTCCACCCTGCTAGAAACAGCTTGCCCCACACAGCAAAAAACCAAACCTTTCATCTTGCTTGGAGACCTGAACCTCACATCACTCCTAGCCAACCAAACCAACTCTTTCCTGGAAGCCACGGACGCACTAGGCCTCACCCAACTAATTGATGTGCCCACCCACAAAAAAGGGAACAACTTGGACCTCCTATTTGCACCTACTAAGCTCATCTCAAACAATCAGCCCATCCCAATCATAGTAACCCCAATCCCATGGTCAGACCACCACATGGTCACATTTGAACTTCCGCTACACCCTCCCACATCTACCCTGTACAATCAGCCCCTCAGTACACAAAGATTTAAGAAATTCGATAAGCAATCACTTTTAACCCACATAGCCCCAAGACTGAATAGCAACTACACTAACTTCACACTTCACAGCATTGGTTAACAACTGGAATAATATTATAGCTCCATTTGCCATAGCACCAAAATGGAACAACAGCACAAGAACTCAACAAGCTCTTTGGTACTCCTCTGAAATAAAACAAACCAAACACATCTTAAGGCAGATTGAATGACAATGGAGATGCTCAAGAGATCCGCTCCTCCTCATTGAATACTCATCCAAACAAACTGAATACAACAACCTTATCAACAAACACAAAAATACAATGCAAACCTAAGAAAATTGCTGCTATCCAGTTAGTCCTTTCCTCTGCCCCACACTCCGCCCCTAACATGCCCCGATGCTAACTGCATTGCATCTGGGCACGTTAGGAACATTCTGGGATTTTTGAAGGGCACTACCCATGTAGGTGCCTTTCAAAAGTCCCAGATAAGGCATTTACATTTATTTATTTATTTTATTGTTCTTATATACCGCACTCTTAAAAATCAGCGCGGTTTACATACAACAGTATTGTGCCAGAGAGGCATTTACAATGAACTGGAGACTTAAACTTGGTTTTCAACTGGGCGTAACTATGTACATCAATTTCAACTAAGGCAGTTACTCATGTAAATGCCTTTGAAAATTGGGCCCAGCACTCTTACTCCAGAATAAACAAAAACCTGATCCTGACCTCAATTCTCACCCACCCACAAAAAACAATTAACCATTACAGAGATGGACAACCTTTGACTCAGTTTCAGCCGAACAGCTAGAACATATCCTTACATCTATTAATATAACCACCTCTCCTCTTGATCCATGCCCGGTCTCATGGATCAAGATGGTTAGACACAAGCTCTCCAACATCATATTCAACATCATCAACTTATCCAACACTCAAGGCCACATGCCCCCCAATCAAAACTACATCTTTAAGACCCATCTTAAAGAAAACCTCCCGCAACCCCAAGCTCTCAAGCTCCTACAGATCCATTGCAAGCCAAAATAATAAAAAAAACTGTACAACTCCAATTACAGGAATACATAAACACATCCACTCTCCTTGATCCCCAGCAACATGGTTTTAGACCAGGTCATAGTGTAGAAACCCTACTCACCTCTCTACTGAACACCCTAATCAGAGGAATGGAAAAAAAACAACAACAAGGATTTATACTAATATTCATCGACATCTCAGCAGCATTCGATTTCATAAATCGCAACAAGCTCATTGAATGCCTTGAGGAAATTGGAATATCAAAAACCTGTCTAACATGATTCCGCTCCTACCTCACAGACTGCACCCAACAAGTCAGGATGGGAACCCAAACATCAACAATTTCAAACATCTACAAAAGATACCCCAAAGCTCCTCACTATCTGCACTCCTATTCAACCTCTACCTGCTACCAATCTGTAACCTCATCAAACAACACAGATGACCTGATGTTATACGCCTCCTTCTCTACAAAGAACCCAGTCCACATGGCAGTCAAAGAGTGCTTCAAGGCAGTCACACAGTGGCTAACCAACCACAAACTCTCAATAAACTACAGCAAAACCAAAATTCTGCACATAACCAATGATCCAACCTACATACCCCCAGCAATCATCAAAATCGACAACAAGGAAATAAAAATAAAATCTGAAGTGAAATACTTGGTAGTTACACTAGACCAATATCTAAACTTCCAACCCCACATTAAAAAAAATACTTCAACAGTCTACCACAAAATCAGGATCCTTTACAAACTACGCCCGCTGTTAGCCGCCGACCAATTCTCAGGACAGTACGAGTCAAGCACTAATAACTCCCCACTTAGACTATTGCAACTCTATCCTCCACAACCTCCCAAAACATGCAATACAATTAGCCCAAAACACAACAGCTCGCCTAATCACTGGAACACAAAGACAAGACCACATCTTGCCCACTCGTTAAGCCCTACACTGACTGTCAATCCAAGCACGGATCAAGTACAAAACAATACATTCAAGACTATTCACAATCTATCATCAGAATACCTACAATCTCGCCTTCAGAAGAATCTGGACACCACAGCAAGAAGCCAAATGCACCAAAACCTACTTAACATACCAACCTACAAAACCAAAAGCTCAGACCACCTGCAACAGAACCTTCTCTATATATGGACCCACAAACTGGAATGCCTTTCCAAGCAGCCTAAGAGCCATCAATGACCTAACAGAATTCCACAGGAAGCTAAAAACACTCCTATTTCAAGATTCCTTTGGCAATGACACCCAAACATACCCTCATAATCTTCCCAACTCCCCCTTCCATAACCACCCACAGACTAGATAGGCCATGTGGTCTTTTTCTGTTGTCATTTTTCTATATTTCTGTGTTTCTAACTCCCAATTCAAACCCACCCCGCCTACCCAATCAATCAATCTACTGCACATAAGTTGACTGTTTAAAGTTATAATGTTCCCAACACGCCCTTTCCCCTAATATTTTCTGTATCAAGTTGTTTTCTGTAAATCGCTTTGATAGTGTGAAAAGCAATATATATATAAAAAAGAGTTTAAATAAATAAATAAAGTACCTGGCAGGATCCTAAAAGGTATACAAATTCCATGCTGCTCATCCCAGAGATAAGAAATGGATTTTCCCTAATCTACTTTTCCTTCATGAACTTGTCCAAACCTTTTTCAAATCCATCTACTCTAACAACTTTTACTACATCATCCAGCAACAAATTCCAGAGCTTAAATACACGCTGAGTGAAAAAATATTTTCTCTAATTACTCTGAAATCTACTACTTCATAGCTTAATTGCATGTCCCCTAGAGTAAACAGGAATCATTCCCAAACTGAATGAACAGCAGTTTTTTAAGTATCATCCTCTAAGAGCATATGAATTAGCTGCCAACAAGCCATATAGCCCTGTGATGGGGACTCCAGCAATACTGAATCAGTTTGAGTTGCAATCATTTCCTTAGAGATAGAAGAAAGGTGTGATCTGTGTTTGTGGGTGATCTTTTTTAACATAGCTGACTTTGGAAAGCAGCTTAGAGGAATATACCTGGTTTATTGTGAGTTGAGTTACAACACTTATGGGACTTTTCTTTGGAAGAAGCTGTTTTGTTTTCGGGGTCCTGTAGCTTTTTCACTAACCTGTGCTCCTTATCTAAAAGAAGTGGCAGAGGAATCAAAGAATCGCTACTGCGATAAGTTTTGTTTTTCATTCTGTTTCATTCCTTCTTAAAAATTTGAGCTGAGTGTTAGAATATTTTAGCAATTTCTTAATACCCGACGGTGCCTTGAGTAGGCCCATAGTGTATAACTTGTCAGAAGAATTTTTAGCAGTTATTCTTGTGGATTCCTCTGAAGGATCTGCTGGGGTTTGAAGACTTTCTGATATTTCTGCAATGTCACTGCTGCTGGTTTCAAGTAACTTTTAAACCCGCAGTACAACTTGCATCCTAATCCTACTAAGCGGCTATTGCTGCCGCTGGCTTACTGTTGCATGCCTAACAGTACATTTTTAACAACTTAAAACTTAGTAGTGTATGTCCGGATGGTGCCATCATTAAAGTACATCATTGTTTGTGTATCTGCATTCCCTGCTAAGTATGGTGACATTTTATTCAAAACTATCAGGCTGATGCAGAAAACTAGTACTGAATGTGTGTGTTACAGATTTTTTATGCATGCACGTAGCGCACAAACAACACACAAGTCCAAATGCGCAATGCAAAAAGAAGAGGCCATGCAAATGAAGGGCGCACAAAACCAATCGTATGAAAATGTGATATGTTTAAAACCCCAACGCTAATGAAAAACCCATTGTAAAATGCTTGCGTTAGAAATCAGGTAACGCATGTGCATGAGAATGAAACTCAAGAATTGGCTGATGGCGCTTGCGTATGCTTTTGCAATACTATAGGTGTCATCACACAGCATGTATATTTGTGTGACCACTTCGGTTCATAAATATAAACACTAGAGTACTGGGCTTTCTTTCACTGAGGCATATGCTGAAGTACCGTGTGTTTTTTTCAGATTTTCTTCTGGTGGGGTAGACGCAGAGACGTCTGGTGAGTACATATTTAAAGAACCTGGTGTATTTTGGTGGTGGCATTGCAAGCATGCTCAATTTTATTTCTTTCTGATTTGTAGAGATGCAACGTGATTCACCTTAAGTGAGGCTGAGCAGGCTGCCAGCCATTGCATTCTTTAACAAGTTTCTTCTTCTCTTTCCTCCTCACAGGTGGTACTTTACTCCTGGCAAGATACATCAAGATGCGGCCACTCGTTGGTAGGGTTGCTGTGGGGTTCTTTTTTCTTTCAGCTTCAGCATGTTAAATATGTATGTATAGTTTTGTTATTAAAGGGGGTATATTGTATTGTATATGTTGTATTGTGCTGTTATATTGTACCGTGTATATTGTAAGTATATCCTGGTGGCTTTTGCCGGATTAAATATTTCTTGTTGGATCTGGTGTTCTTTCATCTTTAATGTCCTCATAAAAGGACAAGATGGCCTGTCTGCATAAGCGGTAATTACGCACAACATGCTTGTCTGGGAGTCCAACCAGTTCCACCCTGTCTCTGAATAGGCGCCGTCTGCAGGGCCTCATGATGCGGGGTGCACCTTATATCTCCTCATGCTCTTCTCCTGGGTCTCCATTGTTCCTCCTTCTTTGGATGGCCCTTGCAAGCAGCAGAAAAGCAAATGGATAACCAGCAGAAAACATCTCCCTGACCAAAATATCCACCATCAAACGCTTAGAACTGTGCTGCCTTCAAAGCACTCAGAATTGTGTTCTAGAGGACGCTCAGAATTGTCTTCTTAGGACGCTCAGAATTGTGCTGCCTTCAAAATGCTCAGAATTGTGTTCTCGAGGATGCGTTAGATGTTAACTTCTACTCCTGACCAGGCGTAAAAATAACAATGCTTTTCTCCTTAACGCAGGATTGCATAATTTCTAATGTACTTCATTGCATCGGGCCCTGATCTCATTACTATGTTATATGAGTATGCCCCACTCATTTTCATTTCATTTAAGTACATCTAAATAAATTTTAATATGTGCCACATTGTGCCCGCAGAAACTTTTTATGCCCTTCTACTGCACACATCCATCTCTTTTCTGCATTCAGCACGAGTGTTGTGCATGCGTTCTGTGCGTGTTAGTATTTGTACAAGCCCACGCTAGCTCTCTGCATCGGCTCATATGGGCTTCTTGGCAACTCTCGGCAACCTCGGGAAATACTTTTTCACTGAAAGGGTGGTGAATTCTTGGAATGCCCTCCTGATGGAAGTGATGGGGGCAAATACAGTGACAGAATTCAAAATGGCATGGGACAGACACAGTGGATCCCTTTACAGCAACAGGATAAAATCAAAATAAACTTAACTAATTTCTCAACATACAGGGGTGTCCTACACGAAGCACTGGGTTCACCCCTAAAACAAAGACATAGGGAGGGGTGGTGGCCTGCACGGAGCGGCAGGTGCACCTACTCTTGCCATCTTACTGGGCAGACTAGATGGACCATACTGGTCTTTATCTGCCATCATTTACTATGTTACCCAAATATCTAATTGAAAGCTGCTCTATCTGCTTACATAGTAACATAGAATATGCTGTTGTTGTTAAGTGCTGTCGAGTCGGAGTCGAATCATGGCGACCCTCTGGATAGCTATCCTAAATTGTGTTTGGTCTTCAGTCAAGCGGCTCATTGTTGACAGACTGGTACCCGTAGCTGCTGTTATTGCATCGAGCCATCTCATTGCTGGCCTTCCTCTTTTGCATTGACCTTCTATCTTGCCAAGCATGATGTCTTTCTCTAATGATCTCTCTCTTCGCATGATGTGTACAAAGTATGAAAGTCGAAGTCTTGTCATCTGAGCTTCTAAAGAAAGCTTAGGTTTGATCTCCCTCTAGTACCGACTGGTTTGTTCTTCAGGCAGTCCATGGTATACACAGTATTCGCCGCCAGCACCATAATTCAAAGGCATCAATTTTCTTCCTGTCTATCTTTTTCACTGTCCAGCTTTCACATCCATATGATGTTATTGAAAATACCATGGCTTGAACAAGACGAATCTTTGTATGGAGAGAGACATCTCTGCTCTTGAGAATCTTATCTAGGTCTTTCATAGCCATTCTGCCAAGAGCAATGCGTCATCTGATTTCTTGACTGCATGTTGCTTCTTTATTGATAGTTGATCCAAGTAGGTTAAAATTGTTCACGATTTCAATTTCTTCTCCTTCAACGATGAACTTGTTGATTATGCCAGTTGTCATGATCTTTGTCTTCTTTACATTAAGGTGCAGGCCCATTTTGAGACCATGTTTTTTGATGGTGAGAAGCAAATGTTTCAGATCCTCTTCACTTTCAGCCAGTAATGTGGTATCATCAGCATATCGAAGTTTGTTGATGAGTCTTCCACCAATCTTCACACCTCTGTTGTCTTCATACAGTCCTGCTTCTCTGATGATCTGTTCTGCAAATAAATTAAACAGGTAGGGGGAAAGTATGCAGCCTTGTCTTACACCTTTGCTTATTTTAAACCATTCTGTTTCTCCTTGTTCCGTTCGAACTGTTGCTTCTTGATCAATGTACAGATTGTGCAAGAGTACGATCAGGTGTTCTTGTATACCCATGCTTCTTAATGTGTCCCAGAGTTTCTCATGGTTTACACAGTCAAAAGCCTTGCTATAGTCGATAAAGCACAAATATATATCTTTTTGGTATTCTTTAGTCTTTTCAAGGATCCATATCACATCTGCAATGATATCTCTCGTTCCTCGCACTTTCCTGAACCCTGCTTGCACTTAGGTAGTTCTTGTTCCAGGTATGGTTGTAGTCTCTTTTGAATAATCTTCAGTAGAATTTTTCTGGCATGTGGGATCAGAGCGATTGTGTGATAATTTCCACAGTCAGTTGGATCACCTTTCTTTAGTATTGGTATAAACACAGATCTTCTCCAGTCAGTTGGCTATGATGTTGTCTTCCATATTTCTTGGCAGAGCCTTGTAAGTACGGTAACAGCTGCATCAGATTGCTGTAATACTTCTATGGGAATGCTATCAATGCCTGGTGCTTTGTTCTTTGATAAGGCTTTTAATGCTGCTTCAACTTCTTCTTTCATCACCAATGGTTCCCGATCATAAGGTACAGATTGAAACGGCTGTTGGTCCACTTGATCTTTATCATATAAAAACTCTGTATATTTCTTCCATCTTTTCTTGATCTTCTCAGCATCATTCAACATAGAACCTTGAGCATCTTGTAACATTCCAATTCGAGGCTGGAACTTTTTCTTTAACTCTCGTAGCTTAAGGAAAGCCGATCTTGTTCTTCCTCTAATAGTTTCTGCTTCTATTTCCTTGCATGCGTCATTGTAGTACTTTTCCTTGTCCTGTCTTGCTGCACATTGGAAATCTCTGTTGAGTTCTGTGATTGTCTTTCTTTCTCCTCTGTCTTTAGCTTCTCTGCATTTCTGGGCAATTTTCAGAGTTTCTTCCGTCATCCATTTTGGCTGTTTTTTCTTTTTCACCTTTTGTAGAGACTTCTCGCTTTCTTCAACACAACCTTCTTGATGTCATTCCATAACTCTTCTGGAGCTTGTCATTTGTATCTAAAGCAGCAAATCGATTTTGCAGGCAGGCTTTAAATTCCAGTGGTATATTCTCAAGGTCATATTTTGATGCATTCATGAGTGGTTTGCTCTTTTTCAACTTTAGCTTGAGTTTGCATACTAGTAGTTGATGATCTGTACCACAGTCAGCTCCAGATTTTGTCTTTGTTGATGTTATAGAGCTTTTCCATCATTGACATAGTATATAGTGGCAGATAAAGACCAGTATGGTCCATCTAGTTTGCCCAGCAAGGCGGCCTGAGTAGGTGCACTTGCTGCTCCGTGAAGGTTACCCCTCCCCATACCTTTGTTTAGGGGTGTAACCACCGGTCCGTGTAGGTCACCCCTATTTGTTCAGATATAAGAGACAGTTATGTTTATTTTGAGTTTATCATGTTGCTATAAAGGGATCCACTGTGTCTGTCCCATGCCATTTTGAATTCTGTCACGGTGTTTGCTCCCACCACTTCTATCGGAAGGGCATTCCAAGCATCCACCACCTTTTGAGTGAAAAAGTATTTCCTGACATTGCCTTTGAGTTTACCCCCTTGCAGCTTCATGTTATGATCTCTAGTTTTACAGCTTTCCCATCTTTGGAAGAGGTTTGTTTGTCCATTAATACTCTTTAAGTACTTAAAGGTCTGAATCATATCTTCCCTGTCCCTTCTTTCCTCCAGAGTGTACATATTAAGGTCTTCTCATAAGTCTTCTGATGCAGGCTCCAAATCATTTTGGTCACCTTCCTCTAAACTGCTTCCAGCCTCTTTATATCCTTTGCGAGATATGGTCTCCAAAACTGCACACAATATTCCAAGTGAGGCCTCACCAGCGACTTGTACAGTGGCATAAGTACCTCTTCTTTTCTGCTGGTAATTCCTCTCTATATACAACTCAGCATCCTTCTGGTTTTTGCCACCGCCTTATCACACTGTTTCGCCACCTTGAGATTGTCAGAAACAATCACACCAAGGTCCTTCTCTTGGTCCGTGCACACCAAGTTCTCACCCCCTATTGCATATAGGTCCCTTGGATTTTTGCTTCCCAGGTGCATGACACTGCACTTCTTCACATTAAATCTTAACTGCCAAGCATTAGACCATTCTTTCAGCTTTTGTAGATCTTTCCTCATGTTCCCCACTCCCTCAAGGGAGTCCACTCTGTTACAAATTTTGGTGTCATCTTCAAAAAGACAGACTTTTCCATTCAGCCCTTCGGCAATATCACTCACAAATATATTGAACAGTACCAGTCCCAAGACCGAACCTTGGGGCACACTGCTAATCACCTTCCTTTCATCCGAGTGAATTTGGTTTATTGTCACCTTCTGTCGTCTGTCAGTCAACCAATTTCTGATCCAGTTCACCACCTTGGGACCCATCCCCAAGCTGTTGAGTTTTATTCCTATGAGGAACAGTATCAAAGACTTTGCTGAAATCTAGGTAGATCACATCTATCGCATGACCTGATCTAGTTCTCTGGTCACCCAGTCAAAAAACTCAGTCAGATTTGTTTGGCAAGATTGTCCTTTTGTAAAACCATGTTGCCTCGGATCATGCAACCTATTGGTTTCGAGGAAGTCCACTATTCGCTCTTTCAGGAGTGCCTCCATTACTTTTTCCGCCACCAAGGTAAGGCTTATTGGCCTGTAGTTTGTCACTTCTTCCCTATTACCACTTTTGTGGAGAAGTACCATATCAGCTCTTCTCCAGTCCTGTGGAACTTCTCTCTGCAAGGATCTATTAAAAATATCCTTTAAAGGCCCTGCAAGAACCTCTCTGAGCTCTTTCAGTATCCTGGGGTGTATCCCATCTGGTCCCATAGATTTGTCCACGTTCAGTTTTGCAAGCTGTTCTAACACATCATCTTTTGTGAATGGTGTGATATCTACTCCATTCCCATTTGTATATTTGTCAATCACAGGTGGTCCTACTCCAGGATTTTCTCTAGTGAAAACAGAGCAGAAGTATTTGTTTAGCATTGTTACTTTTTCAATGTCACTTTCCAAAAATCCGTTCTCAGCACTTCTGAGTCCTGCAGTTCCACCTCTGATTTTCTTCCTCTCCTGAATATACCTGAAAAAAGTCTTGTCGCCACACTTCACATCTTTAGCCATCTTCTGCCTTTGGATTTTGCTGTCTTTATTTTCTTTTAGTTTGATCTTGTTTTCTTTTCTGTGTTCCTATGTTTGTGAGCTTCTGAATTTTCTGAAAGCTGTGTCTTTTGCCTTTATTTGTGCAGCCACGTCTTTGGAGAACTAAATAGGTTTCCTTTCCCTCTTGTTTTTATTTACTTTCCTTATGTATGTATCTATTGCACCTTTTATTGCTTTCTTTAGTTTAGCCCATTGCAATTCCACTTCCGTTAACCCCTCCCACCCTACCAGCTCCTCCTTCAGGTACCTGGCCAATTTACTGAAGTCAGCGTTTTTGAAGTCTAAGACTTTGAGTTTGCTGTGATTGGATTCCACCTTGGCTTTTATCTCAAACCACATCGTGTGATGGTCGCTGTTGCTCACATGGGCACCCACCTGGATATTCGACATGCTATCTCCGCTGGTGAGCACCAAATCTAGCACAGAGTTCTGCCTGGTTGGTTCCATCACCATTTGTTTAAGTACACATCTTGGAAGGCATTCATAATTTATTACTTCTTTCCAGATCTGCAGAAGGAACACGTCAATCCACATCGGGTAGATTAAAGTCACCAAATATGATCACTTCCTCCTTAATGGTTATCTTTGCAATATCAACAATCAATTCGCTATTCATTTCTTCGGTTTTAGTTGGAGGCCTGTAGACCACACCAGTATGGATGACAGTGCCATCTCCTCTTTCCAACACAATCCAGAGTGCTTCTTCTTTTCCCCATGTCCCCTGCATTTCAGCAGCTTTAATACTGCTTTTAACATACAGGGCTACTCCTCCTCCTTTTGTACCCTCTCTATTTCTTCTAAATAGATTATAGTCAGCTATGGCTATATCTCATTCATGTGACTCGTTAAACCATGTTTCTGTAATGGCCACAATATCCAAGTCCATTTCCACCATTAGGGCTTCCAGATCAGGAGCTTTGTTGGCTAGGCTTTTAACATTTGTACTCATTGCTTTCCAGCATTTGTTGAATGGCTTGCTTGGCTTTTGCATGGGTTTTGTTCTATACGCCCCTTCCCGCTTGCCATTGATGAGTTGTTCAAAAGTGTGGTTGTTTCCAATATTGTTTTGCTTTTGCTGGGAGTGACGTACTAAACTTGTCCTTCTCCATCCATCACCCCCTTTCCCTAGTTAAATACCTGTCCACATACTGCCTGAATTTTTCACTTAGGATCCTTTTCCCTGCGGCAAAGGGTGGAACCAGTTAATGCTAGCAACCTGGTTCCATCCTTCCAGAAAAGATGCCTCTTCGGTCCGGCCCAGCTCCACCATCCCCAATCTAACCTGCTGACCCTGGACGTACAGGGCCGACCTCAGAATCGGCCCTATATGTCCGGGGTTGCTTCCCTCCAACCGCCCACCTTTTCTCCTCCCCCAGCCTGCACGTGTGGGGAGCTTTGTGGCCGCCAGTGCGCTCCGGATCTTTAGCGGATCTGGACGTCCGGATCGGATGTCCAGACCGGCTAAACGAGGAATGGAATCTACCCCATAGTGTTCAATGAAAAGATGAGTCTTTAATGATTTATTCAGATCCTGTGTAGACTGCGCTGATCTTATGGGTTCCGGGAGTGAGTTCCAGATTGTGGAATGTGAACAGAGTGAAAGCTCTATTGCTCAGTTGTTTGGTGCATCTAGTCTTGAAGGGTGGGATGACTAGTAGGTTCTGGTTTGCTGCTCTTCTTGTCTTTGTTGTTGCTGCCCTACTGATTATTGCATCAAGGCAGGGAGCTGATAAGTTTTGTAGTATTTTGTAAACAGTAGCTGGGATTTTGTGCTTTATCCTTTAGGCTACTGGAAGCCAGTGTAAGCTCTTTAGGGGGGGGGGGTGTGATGTGTTGATTATCTTGAGATACCTGTTAAGATTCTAGCAGTGGTGTTTTGCACTAGTTGAAGCGGATATAGTGCTTGCTTTGGTAGCCCCCGATAAAGTATGTTGCCATAATCAAGGTTGGGTGTTATGATGGATTGGAATACTGCTCTGTAGTCATAGGTGGTGTGGTCATAAATGTTGGAGCGATTTCAATTTTAGATATGCAGTGTTGGCTGACTTCTTGATATGGGACAGCATGTTGAGGTTACTATCAAGGGTTATACCCAAGTATTTGACTTCTTTTTTAGTGTTATCTCTGTGTGTTGGAGCGTGAGTTTTGCTGGTGGAATGAAGGATGGTCTCTTGTGACCAATAGAATTTCGGTCTTGCTGCTGTTCACTGCTAGATTTAGTCCTGCGAGGAATTCTGTAGTGGCTGTGAAGCAGTCTGAAATGACTGAGAAGTCCAGTGTTAGAGCGTGGAAGGGCATGTAGAACATGATGTCATCGGCATATAGGTGAAAGTGCGTGCTGCAAATGGGTTGGATGTAAATATTAAATAGCAGAGTCTATAAGGCTGATCCTTGTGGTGTGCTATTGTGGAGACCTATGTCGCTAAATCTTGTAAGGAGGGTGTGGTGTGAGATGGAGTCGAAGGCTGCACTGATGTCCGGGAATATCATTGCAAAGCCTTGATGTGGCTTATCAAGATTCCTAATTAAGGTGTCAAAGAGTGAGGTAAAGAGAGTATCTACACCATGCTGAGGATGGAAACCATGTTGCTGGGATCCAGTGGTGCATGAGTGTTGACATAATCTTGGAGTTGATGTTGTACCACTTTTTCTATTACCTTGGCTAGGAAGGGGATGCTTGTGATAGGGCAATATGAACTTGGGGCAGTTATGTTTTTAACTCCTGGTTCATAATCAAATTATTTTAATATTTTTAGCAGTGTTTTATACTTTATTTAATTTATGCATCCAGTTTTTTATGTGTGTCTTGAATTCATCACTCATTATTGCAGTCTCCTGTATTTTTATAATGCCCTTGATATCCATTATCTTTATTGCAGTATCCTTGATATTCAGGTTTCTGCAGTTATATTCAGAGCAATTAGGCGCTGTTTCTCTTTAATGCCAGGGCACATTGCTCTAAAGTTTTTTATTGTTATTCCGACCAAGAAGTATGATACCATGACTGGACTTGCAGTACTTTTGCTTTATATTTTTACAGGCAATTCTTGACATTTAGGATCCATCCTTTCCACTTAGCTACCGCATCTCATTTTGGCGTATCTATGTTTGGACACACCAGGGTTATTTCACCCCCCCCCCCCCCCCGCAGTGTTCTACTCCTTTGGATCAATTGTTTGACCTAGACTTTTGATTTTTAACATAATCGCTCTACAAGATGGGTTTATTATTAACCATTATTATTCTGCATCACAGTTTTAGACATCAACACATTACTGAACGTTATCAGTTCCCTCACCTGCCATCTAGGTCGTATAAAAACATATACACATTAATAATTTGACCAAGGTAGATAGCTAGGTTCCCCTATAATTTTTCATTCAAAAATGTTTGTATTTAAAAAAAATTTATTTAAATATTTGTTCTGTTCCGGAGGCTCATCTTTGACCCTCTTTGGCGCGAAACAATTTTCCTTTAAAAAAAATCTAAACTGTGTCTTCAGCCCACTGATTTGAAGCTTTTTGCTGTGCGACTATGTGCTTCTGAGCATTGAATAAGACAACTTCATTAAAAATTCTTTTGAACACTATGTAGTTTATGTAATTCCCTTTGGTAATGTTATACAATTTTGCCCATACAAGGCGCAGTTTATTTTTATACTTTCTTCCATCGCTCTTTATGACACTTTTCACACAGTCGGCTTTAATTTTATTTTCCTCCATGGCTTTTGTCACAGATCTCTCTATAGCTTCACTTTCATTTACATCAATATTACATTATATTCATAATATCTACACTTATTATACACCTGTATCTGGCATTCCTCCACAACTTCTATTTATTTGTGTCTTAAGCACTGCTAACTATTGAACACAATCGAGGGTCAATCCACTTGCTCACCTCTGGGGTTCTGAGATATGTCCAGCGCTACTTTACCTTAACATGACTGCCGCAGTTTAACATACTTTTTACCAACTTATATCATGATGAACAGGATAAGTTCTCATTTGGGAGTGACTGAGCTACAACTCTCCACTCCCATGGTTTTAATCTCTTTTTAGGTAAAGAGCTAAGGCTTTTCATTCATCACTTTTTTTTTAACAGGAACATTTGTTGCTATACAATTCTTTGCACAGAGTTGCTTTGCAAGTAAGTTTGGTAACCCATTAGGATTCAGTTTTGGATTTGTTCTCGTCTCCCTGTCTTTCTTTCGGTGATTTATATTGGTGTTCACACCACTCATACTAAAAGTTCCCCCACAGTGAAAATGTTTTATTAAGTGGTTTTATTTGTTTACATTGTATTCTATTCATTTAGCCTTTAGTGCTCAGCCTTATTGTTTCTTTCTTTTATATATATATTTTACTCGTTTTACTTTATTTATTATTTTAACAATATTTTTCAAAATTTCTTTTTAAAGTTATTTATTTGTGTTATGTATATTACAAGACTTGTTCATGTTTTAATTTGTTTTATATTTTGAAATTTATACTCCCTGAGGAAGGCATTTGCTGAGGGGTTTGTCTTAATAAAGCACCTGTGACCACTTCCATTTACAGCTTGCTTTTTGTGTTTGGGGCAGACTAGTCCATTGATGGTTTCTTTAGGATGGGTCTTATTGAGGCCTCTTTCAGGGCGGGTGGTAAGTATTCTTGAGAGAGGGAGATGTGGATGATCTTTTGTACTGATGAGGAGACTTCAGTTCGAAGTGATTTTATCCAGGAAACTGGGCATGGGTCCAATGGGGAGGTAATGTTATTGATATTTCTGATAATGTCTGAGAACTCTTGCAGTGATATAACTCTGAAGGTGCCCCAGTTGTGTACTTGGGTTGGCTTATCCAGTGTGTGTAGTGGGGCTTCGTGGGTCGAGTGCTTAGGATGATTGACTGCTGTGTAGGTAGTCTGCCATGATCTGTGGGTCAAGTTGTGATTTTGTGTTTGCAGGGGATGCTGATGTGAGATCTTTGGTGAGGGAGGGCACAATGGAGATGAATTATCTGGGACGGTTAAGGGATTTCATAATAATATCAGAATAATATTCCTTTCTATAGCTGTTGGTGAGGTTGCAGCATTCAATTTGTTTGGCAATTAATTGTTCCTTGATGGAACTATTCTGTGTTCTTTTCCATCTTATTTCAATGAGCTTGTGTTGTTGTCAGATATCTCTGAGTTTGTGGAAGTGCCAGAGAGGTTGTGCATAGTGAGGGGAGGTAGTGGGGCAACATGGTGTAAATGTAGCAACATTGGCAATTACTGTGTTCCATGAGTATATTAGGCTGTCCACATTGTGTATGTTAGAGAAAAGATGCAGGATGACGTCATCTAAGAAAGATTGCTTGTTGAATGCCTTGAAGCAGCATATGCTGGGCTGTTGCTGGGTCGACCTGGGTGATGAATTTTGTTGCAGGGAGATGTCTAGGTGCAAAACCAAGATCAAGTGTTGCTCCTTTGGAATGAGTAGGCTCTCTGATTATCTGGTGTAATTGAAGTGCTTCCATGGAATTGGTGAATGCACATGCTTGCTTTGTGGAGGTGGACGCAAGGTTTAAATCCCCAAGGAGGAAGAAGTGCTTGTTGGATGCTGTGTGCGTGCATTCTTCTTCAAGCAGGTCTGAAAGGTCTTCTGTCTTCGAGGAAGGTGTTTGGTATGCTAGGCAGATAGTATAGCCCTTGTTGGAGATTGTGAGGAAGTCCAGCATTTCTAGCGAGTGAGATTTGAGCATGGTAAAGTTTAGATGCTCTTTTGCCATGAATAGGACACCTCCTTCTCTTCTGCCTGCTCTGAGACAGCTGAAGCTTGTAATGAGGGGGCAACAACTGGTCAGTGGATGTAATCCAGGATTTGGTGATGCACATAAGGTCAGTATTGTTGAGGCGCATGAAATCCGCTATGATGGAAATCTTATTGCATATTGAGCGGGTGTTGATTAGTGAGCATTTGATTGGATAGTGCGGACAATTCTGTCTAGTGTGAGAGTTCAGTTATTGAATGGTATTAATTTCCAGTAATCCATGTAGGAGATTACGTGCGGTGCTTGTGGAGTGCTACTGGAGTGGGAAGCCTTGGTCAGTAAAGAATTGGTATGTTGTTGCTATAGGTTGCTACTACTTGTGGGGGTATTAGAAGGAAGAGGAGCATAAGTATCATCATTGTGTATGTTGAGAATTTATGGAGCATCATTTTATGCTGAGGAGTTGGGGACTTACTGGGGAATCTTTGCTGGCTGTTGTGGCGGTTCCTTGGAGTAGATCTTTGTTCTCTTTCAGCAGCGTTATGGGTTCACTGTGTTCTGAGGACGCTCTTTGAGCTGGTGGTTAAGAGTTCATTCTTGAGGCTGGATGCTGCTGTAGACTTCTTTTGTTGTTCTGATAACAGCAGGTGCTGGAACGAAGAGAATCTTTTGCAATGATTCCTCATTGTTGGTGCCGGCTGTTTCAAAGCTGTTTCCTGGTTGTCTTGGGGAGAAGTAGCTTTTTCCATTGCTTGTGGTGTCCCTCTGCCTTATTCCATGCCTAAGGGCCACACCAGAGGGCCCTCTTCAGATGCAGGCCCACCTGGGCGTACTGATTTTTTAATTTTATGGCTGACAGGCTGATTGGTGTTGCCAGTGGGAAGTGGAGAGGAGTTTACCTTCCCGCTCCCTGTAGGTCTTGCTGATTGGTCCGGTGTTCTGGGGCCGGGAGCCTGGGCATGCTGATTTTTAAATTTTATGGCTGCTGGGCCTGCGCTCCACCCAAACTCCGTCCATGTTCACACCCACACATCAATCAATAAATATGTGCTCACTAATGGGAATCCCTAGCTAAGGCTGCCTCTAGAGCACAGCTCAACAAATCCCAGGTGCCAGGTCACCATAGCGACTACAAATTTCTATCTAGTGCCTGAGAATTTTCTGCCCTTGCCCTAGGGTTGCCAACTGGCTCCAGATGCGCCCGACAGCCTTGATCCAGTCCTGTGTTTACCCCATTGCATGCAGGGACTTGTAGTCTTGCTTTTCTTATGTAATGCAATGGGGAAATCAGAACTACATGTCCCTGCATGCAATGGAGTAAACGCAGGACTGGATCAAGCCTGTCGGGCGCATCTGGAGCCAGTTGGCAACCCTACCTTGCCCCTACTTTTCTTTCCTTCTTGGCCACAACTAGTGTAGTTGCCTCCTCCCTGCACAGCATGTCTCTGTGAGCTGAGCCACAGTGTTCAGGAACTTTTATGCTGGCCTCATGAGACGTGAGAACTGGAGACCAGCAGGAGAGTTCCTGCATGCCATGGCTCGGACTTGCACAGAGCCACACTTTGCAAGCAGAAAGCAGCTCTTGCACAAACACTAGGTTTGAAATATGAAACGAGGAGCTTCCTGTTTCTGCAAGAAGCAGGACATATATCATTTCATGTTTCAAACTTGCAAGCTACCAAGGAAGAGAAGCACAGTGGAGCAGGTAGGAGCTAGGGCTAGGGATTAAGAGAAGAGGCTGAAGGCTGCTGCTGGCTGATGCTAGGGTTTGAGAGTAGGGGGCTAGAGGCTGATGCTAGGATTGGAGGGGTAGGGACTTTGGGATAGTGCTGACTGGTTTGCCAGAGCAGGGGTAAGGACTGAGGAGGCCAGACTTGAATGGCTGGGGAGTGGCTGACTGGCTACCTGTGTGGTGAGGGCTAGCTGAGGGGAGGGCCTGGGCTGGCTGGCTGGCTTAAGGGGGCAGGGGTGAGGACTGGAGGATGATAGCAGGCTTGCTGGATTGAAGAAATGGTGGACTGGCTAGCAATGTTCCCTCTAATTTTCTGTAGGCTGTGTGCGCATAAAATATCAGCTGTGCAGCTTTTGAAAGAAGGTTAAATTTTTGTGCGCCACATAACGACAGTCGGAGTTATATACTTTAAAATTTGACTACACGTCAGAATACAGTATGTACACCACATTGATTGCACTAGAAAATATTGTAGAACTTGTGAAAACCATAAATACACAACAACTTTTCAATTTTAAGAAAGTCTGTGTTGTTTTCTATCAGAATCATAACCGTAATTTTTGTGCGCTCTGTTGTAAAGTATGTGCGCTCACTCGGCGAGGTGTGTGCGTGCGCACACGCGCACAGCTTAGAGGGAACAGTGCTGGCTAGCTAGGGGGGTTACAGGCTGGAGTCTGGCTTACAGGCTAGTTGGGGTAGAGCTAAGGACTGGGGGGGGGTCTGACTGGCAAGATTGAGGGGTTAGAGGTTGGGGCTTGCTGACTGGCTAGCTAGCAGATTGTGGGGAAGGAGGGTAGCTGACTGGATTGATTGGAGTGGGTAAACTGGAGGTAGAGAGCTGGTCAATTTTAAGAGAGAGGGAGATGATGGAATAGGGAAGGGAGACTGGTGGGGAGGAAGACTGGGTGACAACAGAGTGGTTGGGTGACTGCTGGCTGTGCATTTCTGCCAGGGGCCTACAGGGGTGCCTGATTTACTAAGCTTTCTTTTCCCTTAGCTAGGGAATGGGTAAACAGCCTCAGTAAATCAGGCTCTAAAGGAGCTGTGATAGATCTCCCTCTCCCCCCCCCCCCCACTGGCTCCTAAGTTGTTGGGCTGGCTCCTAAAATCAAAGAATATTTGTTGAGGACTGATCTAGAGAAAAAAGGAGAACTACTAATGTTGCAACAAACTGATAAAACAGAGAAACTTTTTGTTGGCAATAGGCCTTTACAGTGTTGTTATCTTTTTCTTCCTTTCTTTTTATTTATTTATGTATTTATATGTATGTATTTTAAGAGGCAGCCTGAAGAGAAAAGAAGGGCCTAGGAGAGAACAGAGTTGGATTCTAATCTTCAAACAGGCTGGAGGGAAGCGTTCATCAGAAGAGAGACTCCCAAATGGAGGTTGGTGACAGAGATGACATCGCTGTGTCTGTGTATGGACTGCATCAATGAGATTGCTTCAAACAGAGACATGTAATGGGAGTGACATGAACTGTGGAAGCAATGTGGCCCAGCATCCTCAGCACTGTTCTCGCTGATACCTGCTGACTCTTTTCAATTTCCTTTACCTGCTACACCAGTGGGTGAGACAATCATGCAGAAAAAAGGCTCTTGTTAAGAGTCGTATCTAACAGGGCTCCAATGAATTCTAATTTATGTGAGAGGTTAATAGTTGATGACACATACTATTAGCACCAGCATCTGGATGGTAATACATATAGATTCTTGAATTCCTTCTTGAGTGATGGTTTTAATTAGCCAATCAGCTGAGTAGAAAAACACCTACACCTCCTATCTGCATAGATATGCAATGACAACTGCAAGGCATTTAGTAAAAACAAAGGAGCGGACACAAGGCCAAAGAAGAGAATGTAGTACTGGAAGTGGTGTTTCCCTATGATGAATCTGAGATACTTTCTGTGATTGGGATATATCTGAAAGTGGATAGGGAGTGTAGGGTGCGTTCAAATCTCTCATATCTAGGATAGGATGGAATCCCCCTGTTTTCTTTGAGACCAGAAAGTACTTGGGAGTAAACCCCCTGCACTTTCTGCTCCAGTAGTACGAGCTTAATGGCGTCTGCCATGCAAACGATAGAGATTTCCTGTAGAAGTAGCTCCTGGTACTGAAAGATGAAGAAATTATGTCTTGGGGGAGAATATGGAGGGATTTCGAATAGACATAATCAGTAGCTGAAACAGACTATTTTAAGTACCCAGCTCTCTGATGTTATGAGGACAAACCACAAAAAAGCACCGTTACTTACCTGTAACAGGTGATCTCTGGGAACAGCAGGAATAAGTCTTCACATATGGTACGTGGGTACCGATGGAGCCTGCGCGGGAACGCTCCCCAGCTTCCCAAAAAGGAAAGCTTTTGGGAGCATCCCACAGCGCCTGCGCGCTGCCTTCCCGCCTTCCCTAACCATCTCTCCTCAGTTCGAGTTTAAAGCTGAGACAATAGAGAGAGAGAGGAAAGGAAAGATAGAAAAAGAGATACAACTCCTAGGGGAGGTGGGAGGGTTGTGAAGACTTATTCCTGCTGTTCCCAGAGATCACCTGTTACAGGTAAGTAACTGTGCTATCTCCAGGAACAAGCAGGAATGAGTCTTCACATATGGGGACTCCCTAGCTAAGATGCCTGGGAGATACCCAAGGATATGAGACCCTGGAGAGGGGTCTACTTCCTCCTATGGATCTCAGGCATCCATCCAGGGAAGGAGGGTAGGAGTTGTTTAAGAATGGAACAGGTGTTTGAGGACAGCCTGACCAAACAAGGCATCCCGGCGGGAGTCCTTGTCCAAGCAGTAATGGGCTGTGAAGGTATGAACCGAGGCCCAGGTGGCTGCTCGACAGATCTGGTCGATGGACACAGAATTTAGATGAGCCATAGAGGTGGCCATGGCCCTCACATTATGAGCTGTGAAATGGCTCTCCAGAGAAAGGTTCTTACTCTGGTAGGCGAAAGAAATACACTGAGCAATCCAATTGGACAGTATTCTCTTAGAGACTGGAAGTCCCAAATGAGAAGGATCAAAAGCAACAAAAAGCTGGGAAGACTTTCTATGTTGCTGTGTCCTATGTAAGTAAAAAGCAAGAGCTCTTTTACAATCCAGAGTATGAAGATTCCTCTCTGCACTGGATGCATGAGGAGCTGGAAAAAAGACAGGTAAATATACCTCTTGATTAAGATGAAAAGGTGAGACCACTTTAGGCATAAAGTGTGGATTTGTCCTAAGGACTACCTTATCATGATGGAACCTTGTATAAGGTGGATTAGCCACTAATGCCTGCAGTTCACTGATGCGGCGAGCTGAAGTAACTGCAATGAGGAAAATAACCTTTCATGAAAGAAACTTCAAGGAGGTAGTGGCTAAGGGTTCAAAAGGTGGCTTCAAGAGCTGACCAAGAACCAAATTTAAATCCCATGCCACCGGAGGAGGCCTAATGGGAGGTTTAGTTAAAGTTAGGCCTCTCATGAATCTTGCAATGCGAGGATGAGAGGAAATAGGTTGTCCATTGATGGGCTTAAGGGATTCTGCAATAGCACTCAAATGGACTCTTACTGAATTTGTTTTAAGGCCTGCATTGGAAAGATGCAGGAGATAGTCTAACAGAGAATTTAAAGGTAGTGCTAGAGGGTCAAGACCCTTTTCAGCACACCAAATGGAAAATCTTTTCCATTTAAAAGCATAAGAACGCCTGGTGGAAGGTTTCCTGGAAGCATGGAGGATATCCTTCACTTGTTGAGAAAGATTCCAGTCTTGAAGGTCTAGGCCTTCAGTAAGCAAGCTCTGAGGTGTAGGGACTTGGGGTTTGGGTGCCAAAAAGTCCCTTCCTCCTGGGACAGAAGGTCTGGAGCAGCTCCCAAGTCCAGGGAGGGGGCTTGGGAGAGATGTAGAAGTAGAGGGTACCACACTTGGCGTGGCCAGCGTGGAGCTATGAGGATCATAGATCCTTGATCCCTCTGGAGTTTGAACAGAGTCTTGGGAATCAAGGGAATGGGTGGAAAGGCATACAGGAAGCCCTGACCCCAATGGAGGAGGAAGGCATCCTTGGCCTGAACTCCCTGACACGGAATTCTGGAACAGAACCGGGGAAGTTTGGCATTCCACGGACTTGCAAAGAGGTCTATGTCCGGGGTTCCCCATTCTTGGAAGATTCTGAGTACCTGATCCATGTGCAGGGACCATTCGTGTGGAAGCAGAACTCGACTGAGTCTGTCTGCCCAAGAGTTTTGAACTCCTGGGAGGTACACTGCCAGGAGATGGATTTGATGCTCTCTGGCGAAGGCCCACAATCTTAAAGCTTCGTTGCAAAGCGACAGAGAGCCAGTTCCTCCTTGCTTGTTTATGTAAAACATGGCTACTTGATTGTCCGTATGGATGAGGACTATCTTGTAGCTGAGGAGGGTATGAAAGACCTTGAGAGCTAGAAAGACTGCTCGAAGCTCCAAGTGGTTGATATGAAGGGAGGTCTCCTGTGGGGACCAAGTTCCTTGAGTGGAGAGGTCCTGTAGATGGGCTCCCCAACCTGTTTGGGAGGCATCTGTTGTGAGGGTTGCTTGGGGCAACAACTGTTGGAAGGGGGACCCCAGCAACAAATTTTGAGTGGACATCCACCATTGGAGAGACCAAAAGAGACGTTTGGAGGTTGCTATTTGGTCTGAGAGAGCTCCTGAAGCTTGAGTCCACTGAGTCATGTGTAGGCGAGCATAGGGAACCACATGCACTGTGGAAGCCATGTGGCCTAGCAGTTGTAGCATCTCCCGGGCAGTTAAGTGGCTCTTTGACTGAATCTGGGAGGCTAACTGCACTAGACATTGGCAACGGGCCTGAGGAAGGTAAGCCCTTGCAGTAGTGGTATCCAACCAGGCCCCTATGAATTCTAGGGACTGAGTAGGGGTGAGCTGAGACTTTGGGAGGTTTACCACAAGTCCCAGATACTGCAGAATGCGCCTTGTGCGGTCCAAGGAATTCTGGGCCTCTGACTGAGATGGAGCCCGAATGAGCCAGTCGTCCAGGTATGGGAAGACAAATATTCCCAGAGTTCGTAGAAATGCAGCAACTATTGCTATGCATTTGGTGAACACTCTTGGAGCAGAGGCCAGACCGAAAGGCAGAACTCTGTATTGGTAATGTTTTCCTTGGAAAGGAAACCGTAGGAATCTCCTGTGAGAGGGATGGATGAGGACATGGGTGTACGCATCCTTGAGATCTAGAGAACGAAGCCAATCCTGACTTTGAAGGTATGGAAGGAGAGTGCCCAGAGAAAGCATCTTGAACTTCTCCTTGCACAGAAATTTGTTCAATTCTCTGAGATCTAAGATGGGTCTGTATCCCCCTGTCTTCTTTGGAATGAGAAAATAGGGGGAGTAGAACCCTGACCCTTGATGAAGAAGAGGAACTTCTTCTATTGCCCCTTGGGCAAGAAGGGTAGCTACTTCTTGACCTAGAAGGTCGAGAAGAGATGTGGGAGAATTGAAGTGTCTCACCATGGTGTGTGGAGGAAGGTCTGAGAAATGAAGCTTGTAGCCCTCTCTTATGATGGAGAGGGTCCACTGCTCTGATGTTATTTGCTCCCATCTGGGAGCAAAATGAGCCAACCTTCCTGGAATGGTGAGAGGCTCTGGCTGCTTTAGAGCCAGAAAGGCTAAGTTCTCTAGCATCAAGTCAAAAACCCTGAGGAGGTTGGGCCTGCTGAGTTGCAGCAGCCCCTGTAGGCTTAGGCCTGGCTTGCTTAGGTTGCTGATGCTTAGTGGCAAAGCGACCTGTAGAAGATTGTTGGCCAGAAGTAGAAGGAAATCTGCCCTTTTTAAAGAAAGACTTTTTAAAAGGCTTTTTCTTGGCAGGAATGGAGGTTGACTTTGAAAGTCTATCCAGAGCAGAGTTTTCTGCATCCATTTGAGTGGCTTTTATTTGCCATTCTTTGCCAAATAGGTTTTCACCTATACAGGGAAGATTTCCTAAGCCATCTTGAACCCAGGGTTCTAGATCAGAAGCCTGTAGCCAAGCAATTCTGCGAGCAGCTATGGCAATGCCTAAGGCTCTGCTGGCACCTTCAAAGGAGTCAAAGGCTGCCCTGTTGGAAAACTTTGAAATGTCTTGGGTATGCTTAAGCCAAATGAGGAATTCCTCCCTTTTATCTTCTGGAAGAAAAGGGAGGAAAGTGTGCAGTTTTTGTGCAACTTCCTTTAGAAACATACCCATGTAAAGGCTATATGAGTTGATTCTGGCAATAAGCATACTGGCTTGGAAAATTTTCCTACCAAAGGCATCCAAGGTCCTGCATTCTCTTCCTGGAGGAGCAGAAGAGTGTCTCTTTGTACTCTTTATCCTCTTCATAGCTGACTGCACCACAATGGAATGGTGAGGAAGCTGAGTTTTCTGAAATCCAGGACAAGGAGGGACACGATACATAGTGTCCAATCTACGAGAATGAGGAGAGAGAGTGAGAGGAGTCTCCCATAGATCAATCATGTGTTCATAAAGAATCTCATGAATTGGTAAGGTGACTGCCTCTTTAGGAGCTCTAGAATATCCTAAAATATCCAATTTGTTAGCTCTAGGCTCTGATTCAGAAGTTACTGAGATAGAAAGTCCTTTAGCTACTTCTCTTATGAAGTCTTGAAAGGACAAGTCCTCTGGAGGAGACATTCTTCTTTTTGGAGAAGAAGGCTCTTCAGGAAGGGCTATGGATACTTCAGGAGACTCATCTGATGTATCAGAATCATCAGAGGAATCGAAGTATCACCTGTCAGGGTGCTCTTCCAATGCTTGATACGCGTATCGAGCAGTATCGACATCGGGCATCCCCGGTACCGGATTGGTACCGGTAAGCAGCCCTGGACAAGGAACCGCTGCAGCCGGTATCCTGGTCGATGTCGATGCAGTCGGTACCGGTATCGGTGCTGGTGCCGGTACCGGAGCCGATACCGAGAACGGAGTTTGTTTCAGTACCAGCAGCGTCGCAGCTTGAATGAAGGCCGTAATAGCCTGCTGCATGGACAGAACATTGTGATCCATCGACGCCATGAATGCCTGGAAGTCGGTACCGGGGGATTGCGCCGGTACCCCAGAGCATTCTAACAGGTGATCGGTCGAGGCCGTGCCATCGATGTCAACCTGTAACCCCATAGGAGGAGCTTTGGAAGCCGGAGCTTCCCGCCGGGGTTGTTTTGCTGGTGCAGGATCCTCGAGGGCAAGCCCGGAGGCATTTCAATGCTTTGAGGGAGATCTACCCTTCGAGGACCTGCTAGGATTATGTTTGGTTACCTGAGATCCATCAGGAGAAGAAGACCTGGAAGATGTCGATGCTACCGACGGTGCATCAGCGGGAAACAGCACATGGAGCTTAGCTGCTCGGTTCTGTAACCCCCGTTTCGACATTAGAGAGCAGGACGGACAATCCGGAATGGAGTGTTCAGGACCCAAACATTTAAGACACCATTCATGGGTATCTGTAACAGAAATAGTACCGCTACACTTAGTACATTTTTTAAACACGGAGGCTGGTTTTTCCATGAGGGAAATTTTCTTGTAGGCCCTCGACCTGCTGGCTCCGTGGCAAAGAAGAACTGAGGAGAGATGGTTAGGGAAGGCGGGAAGGCAGCGCGCAGGTGCTGTGGGATGCTCCCAAAAGCTTTCCTTTTTGGGAAGTTGGGGAGCGTTCCCGCGCAGGCTCCGTCGGTACCGACGTACCATATGTGAAGACTCATTCCTGCTTGTTTCTGGAGATGAGTAAATACTCATTGTAAATTAACACAATAGCCAGAGAGCAGAGGTATCTTGTGGCACATACTACTCACAAAAATCACAGCTAATAAATATAAAATAAAAGGTAAGAACATCCAAAGCTCATCATAGCTATGTTTCAACATTGTGTCTGCTTCGGGGCATATGCTGCAAAAACGGTCAAGGGATAAAAACAGTGGTACCAATAAAGTGTAGTTACTCACCTGTAACAGGTGATCTCTGGGAACAGCAGATCACATATGGGTGAACGTCACTGATGCAGACCGCGCGGGAATGCTCCCCAGCGTCCAATAGAAAAACGTTTGGGAGCACTCCACTGTACCTGCGTGCCTGCCTTCCCACCTTTCCAACTCTCCTCAGTTGAGTTTGTACCTGAGAAGAAGAGTAAAATAAAAGATCCCTACAATTCCTAGGGGAGGAGGATGGGTTGTGAAGACTGATTCCTGCTGTTCCCAGAGATCACTTGTTACAGGTGAGTATGCTATCTCCAGGAACAAGCAGGAATGCAGTGTTCACATATAGGACTCACAAGCTTCCAGGTATCAGACTGGTATGGGGGAGAGAGCGCAGTGTGATCCCCGAGGGAAAGATTTTGTAGCCGAAGAGGCTGGACGAATTGTGTGCAATTGGACTCGATTCCAGAAGGCGATACTCCTCCAGTGATAGTCTGGTATTGTAAAAGTCCAGGAGGGTAGGAGTTGAGTTTAAGTCCCAGAGAGGTGCTGGAGTTCAGCTTGGCCAAAGACAGCTTCCTGATGGGAGTCCATGTCCAGACAGTAGTGTGCAGCAAAGGTATGAATGAAGGACCAGGTAGCTGCCTGATAGATCTCCTCAATGGATACTGAACGGAGATTGGCTATGGAGGTTGCCATGGCCCGCACATTTTGAGCAGTGACATGACCCTCCAAAGAAAGTCCTGCCTGTTCATAAGTGAAAGAAATGCAATCTGCTATCTATCTGGATAGAGTATGTTTCATCACCGGTAGACCTAGGTGACTAGGATCAAAAGAGACGAATAATTGCGAGGATCTTCTATGATCCTTAGTTCTATCCAAGTAGTAAGTCAGTGCTCACTTGCAATCTAATGTGTGTAGCACTGCTTCAGCCCGAGACACATGTGGTCTAGGTCTAGGGAAGAAAATCAGGAGGATTACCAACTGGTTTAGATGGAAAGAGGAAACCAGCTTTAGGAGGAAGTGTGGATGGGTACAGAGAATCAGCTTGTCATTATTGTCTGTCTATTCTGCTATGTACTCAGACCACACATTCCTACCTGTACTGACACACACCAATGCAGACACATATAATCTGAAACATCCCACTGTTGAGCTGAATCTCCCTACGCACACAAAAGACCATGGCTGCCAAATACATATCAGCCTTCTGGATACTCTGCATATGTTTCAGCCTAATCAGTGACACCACAAGAACCCATGCACTCACTCCATCTTGCTCCCACTCTATACCTATAATTTACAACACCACTAGATACACTCATATACCCACCCTCTATAGACACAGGTACAACCCCAAACCTAGCCACAATAGACTAATCACAATAAAACCAAAATCCACCTCCTCCTCAGCTCCCTCCCTAATCATCCACAACATACAGACCTAAAATGCTACCTTATCAATACCAGATCAATAAAAACAAGATACCCATTTTCCAAGACCTACTCACCGACAACTCACCAGACCTTATCTGTATCACAGAAACATGGCTCACCGACACAGACACTCTATTAATTAACCAAGCTCCAGGATATGTAATATTCCACTCCCACAGATCCATGAGAAGAGGGGGAGGAGTCTTAATAATCATAAAAGAAAAATTAAAAGCCTCCATAATCACCGTTAACAACACTGAAAACATTGACATACTCACGATAAAAATCAAACACCTCCACATCTGTCTAGCTTACAGACCTCCAGACCCAAAACTTGACAACTTAGACATCCTATCAGAACTAATATACTCCTCAACAGAAAACAAGCCTCTGATCCTACTAGGTGACTTCAATCTCCCATCTCTATCACATAAACACGTCTGACTTTCTAACTTCCATCAACGACTCTGATCACCACCAAATAATTAACACCCAAACCCATATTAAAGGCAATACGCTAGATCTAGCATTCCTACCATCGCCCATCTTCAAAGACTACGACCCAACAACATTAGAAGTACTGCCCATCCCCTGGTCTGACCACCACCTGATAAAATTCCTAATGCCATACTACACTGCCACACAACCAAAACATACACATACCTCTCACCTTGGAAGATTCAAGAAATTCAACAAAGACAAATTTCTGGACCAAACCATCCCGCACCTTATTCTAGACCCAACAGACCTGGATGAAGCTGTAACTCATTGGCATGACACAATATCTAATGCAGCCATAATACATGTACAACACTCCCACCACACAAAAAAACAAAATGCCCTATGGTTCAGTGCTGAACTAAAACAAATGAAATCAAACCTACGCAAATGTGAGCGCAAAAGGCACCATACAAAATCCAAAACCCATCAGTTACAATATCAGGGATGCTCTACAACTCTACAAAGAGACAACCAACACCGCTAAGAAAAGATACTACTCCAAGCTACTATCTAACTCGCTGAACCAACCAAGAGAACTATTTGAAATAGTTAAATCCCTCACTAATAACACAGCCAACAAGACCTCTTCTGACAGTACCATTACACCACAGAAATTAGCTATTATTACAAGGAGAAACTATCACACCAAGACCTAGCTAAAACAGACCTAAGCATTACCCACCAAACACAAACTCCTGGTCAACATTCACCCCCATGTCAAAAGACACACCAAAAACATCATCTCCAAGATCAACACAACTACCTCATACCTCGACCCCTATCTGATTAATTGGATAAAAGCATCAAAACCGGAACTTTCCACATTTATCCTCCCAACTGTCAACCTCTCCCTCCAGCATGGTCACCTACCATCCCCACAGAAACATGCAATAATTCACCTAATCCTAACAAACAACACAATGGACAAAACCTCCCCCACATCCTACAGACCTATTTTAAGTCTCCCCTTCATGGCCAAATTAATGGAAAAAACAGTTCAAATATAACTCCAAGATCATATAGACTCCTCCGCCCCACTAGACGAACATCAATAACAATATTCTGTATATGAATGCACTGTATATAGTTTTAGAAGAAAATGTTCCCTGTAACTGAATACTTACTTGTTCTATAATATTCAAATTGTTGTTTGCTGTAAACGGCTTTTGATCCACCGGAAAAACTGCAGTATAGAAATTTATAATAAATTAATAAATAAAAAATGGTGGAACAGAATATAGGGGGGATCTGCTACTAGAGCTTGTGGCTCACTGATGCAGCAAGCTGAAGTGAGGGTGATAAGGAAGATGACTTTCCAAGATAGAAACTTCAGTGAAGTGGTGGCTAAAGGTTCGAAAGTTGGCTTTAGAAGCTGCGCCAGAACCACATTCAGATCCCAGGCCACCAGAGGCAACTTAAAAGGTGGCTTGGACAGCAGGAGACCCCGCATGAAGCATACTTCTAAGGGGTGTGAGGAGACAGGCTGTCCATCCACTGGTCTGTGAGAGTCCTTAATGGCACTAAGGTGAACTCTCACTGAGTTAGTTTTCAGACCTGTCAAGGGTAAATGGAGGAGATAGTGTAGAAACAACTCCACTGGGCAAGAAAAAGGGTCAATGACCTTTGAGGAGCACCAGAGGGAAAACCTACACCATTTGAAGGCATAAGATCACCTGGTGGAATCCTTATGAGATGCTAGAAGGACATCCTTGACTGCCTGTGGTAGGTCAAGGTTGGCGAACATTAGCCTTTCAGCAGCCAAGCTGTCAGGCATAGTGAGTGAAGATTGGGATGGAGGAGCATCCCATGATCCTGATAGAGTAGGTTGGGTGCACATCCCAGATTGCGTGGCTGAGTCTGTGCAAAGCAAAGAGGTAGAGGAAATCACAGTTAACAGAGTCAGAAGGGGGCTATAAGAATCATTAAGCCCCTATCAGCCTCTAGTTTGGACAGCATCTTGGGTATCAAGGGGATGGGAGGGAATGTGCAGAGCAGTCCCTGTCCTCAGTGGAGAAGGAAGGCATCCAGGGCTTGTCTCTGCAGTCATGGAACCCTGAAGCAGAAGTGTGGAAGCTGTGTGTTTTGTGAAGTGGCAAAAAGATCTATGAGTGGGGTTCCCCATGTCTGGAAGAGCCAAGCAGCCATCTCCTGATGCAAGGTCCATTTGTGTGGACGAAGGATGCTTGTCCACAAGGACATTGAGTTCATCCGAGAGGTACACCACTCTGAGATGAATGCGGTGTGAGATGGCCAAGGACCATAGGCGAATCGCTTCCTCACAGAGGGGATGGAACCCCATTCCCTGCTGTTTACATAGAACATGGCAACTTGGTTGTCTGTCATGATTTGAACAGTGTCCCGAAGGTTAGGGTTGAAAAACCCAAAGAGCATTTGTCAATATCTGTAGTTCTAACAGGTTGATCTGCAGGGAAGATTCCTATGGTGTCCATAATCCCTGTGTAGTTAGGTTGTTCAGATGTGTACCCCAACCCAGCTTGGAAGCATCTGTTGTCAGGATGCATTAAGGTGGAGGCATCTAAAAAGGTGACCCGCCGAGTACGTTTTGTGGGGAACATCATCACTGAAGGAATGATCAGTTGAGGGGTGATTTGGATCTTGTCTCTGAGATGCTCCTTTGCCTTTGTCCATTGGGAAGACAGAGTCCATTGTGCTTGTCGCATGTGTAATCAAATGTAGGAGACGACATGGACTGTGGAGGCCATGTGTCCTAATAGAGATAGCATCTCTCGAGCTGTTACTTGGCTTTGCTGTTGTACCCCTCTGACCAGCTTGATGAAGCGGGCACAGCGATCCTGTGGGAGGAAAGCTCGGGCTTGTTGAGTGTTTAAGAGTACTCAATTAACTCCAGTCATTGGGTTGGAGTGAGGTGAGACTTTGGGAGGTTTAAGACAAATCTCAGATGTTGGAGCACCATGATGGGTGCGATGAAGGGAGAGTCTTACCTTCTTAGGGGAGTCACCCCTAATTAGCCAGCCATCTGAGTAAGGGAAGATAAATACCCCCAAAGTGCGTAGATAGGCAGCGATCACTGCCATGCATTTTGTGAAGACTCTTGGTGCAGAGGCTAGAATGAAGGGGATAACCCAGTATTGATAATGGTTTCTTTGAAACATGAAACGCAGATACTGTCTGTGCAAGGAATGGATCAGTAAATGCGTGTACTCCTCTTTTAGGTCTAGAGAACATAACCAATTGTGTCTCTGAAGGTATGGAAGAAAAGTTCCTAGGGACATCATTTTGAATTTTTCTTGGACCAGGAACTTGTTTAGGTCTCTGAGATCCAATATGGGCCTGAATCCTCCTATTTTCTTTGGAATGAGAAAATATGGAGACTAGAAGTCCATCCTTTCTTGAGGAGGAGGAAATCTTTCTATGGCACCCTGGGTCAACAGCGTTGTCACCTCTTCTTTTAAGAGAGTGCTTTGAAGGGGATGGGTGGGATAATCCCCTGTGAAGCTGATGGGGGGGGGGGGGGGTAAGGTTTTGAAGTAAAGCTGATAATCCCTTTGGACAATGTGGAGTGCCACTGCTCTGATGTTATGAGGTGCCACCTGTGAGCATAGTGACAGAGTCTGCCTGCTATGTGGAGGGGCAGGAGATCCTCCAGAGGCAGATTGGCAAAGCTCTCAAGGAAGGAGTAAAAAACCAAGCACAGATTGTGCTTGTACAGCTGGTTGAGGCTTAGGAGCCTTGGGCTTCTTGAGTTGGCGAGGGCCCTGCTATCTCTGCTGAGGATGCTGAGGCTGATAGGCAGCTGAAGGTGGATAAGAAGGATAGTATCTCTTCTTTTCAGAATAGAAAGATTTTTTGGGAAGAGCCTTCCTTTTGGATGGGTTCACTGCTATATTTAGTAAACCTTTATTTGAGTAAAAAGAAAGAGTTGTCACAAGAGGTTTTGTCCTCAAGACAAATTTTCCAACATTAATTGATTACTATAATACTCGGCTATCATTGCTCTTTCTGATGACTTAGGAATGGCCAGAGACTTTGACTTACTTTTATGTTTGGACTTTGAAGAAATCTGAGACCCATGAGAGGTCCTCAATGAAGAGGAAGCCAATGAATTTGAGTCTGAGGCAAACAACGATGCATACTCTCTGGCTTGGTTGTTTAGGCCTCTTTTTGTCATTTGCTGGCACAAAGGACAAGAATGGGGTTGATGTTCAGGGCCCAAACATTTAAGACACCAGTCATGTTTATCAGTGACTGATATGGTACTGGCACACTTGGTACATTTTTTTAAACCACTAGTTGGCCTTTCCATGCCTCAAAAAAGTTGCCTTTGCTATTGAAGATAATGCTATGGAGTCCTAGAAGCCTAGTTTGGCAGTGAAAACTGCGTTAAAAATGAAGAGGGAGGAAGTGACATCACCGGGGCTGATGGCAGTGTGAGGCAGCAGCTCCGACACCGACCCAGCTAAACTAGAGGTGTACAACCCTCCGATGCGGTGTCGATCATTGTAGCGAGTGGCGGAAAGGCTGCGGAATTGATAGGGAAGGAGAGTGCAGGAGCGGCGCAGATCGGGGAGGAGGAGAGCCTGATTGGAGGGAGTGGAGCGAGGACCACGTGGCAGCAATAAAATGGCGATCGGGGTGAGAACCTGGATCGGAGAGGATGAAGGGGACGGCGGTCAGACTGCGAAGGAGCAGAAGGTGAACGGCAGTGGAAGGAACAGCACAAAATTAAAAGCACGGAAAAAAAGAAGAAAAAATATATAAAATATATAAATAAATAATTAATGAGCACAACACCAAGAAACCAAAAGCCAAAAACTGATTTCAGGAAGAGACAGGCCTCGGAGGAGGTAGGCAGCTGAATGGACAGTGGCAGGGACTAAGGAGAAGATCTGCCACTGGAGAACATAGAGTAAAGCGTGAAGAAGGGCCTGTCCAGTGTAAAGGATGACAGTGACGGTGCAGACAAGCAGGTACTGGAGTATAATGAGTTGCTTTGTCTGAAAGATGCTGAAGCAGGCTTTTTGATAGGGGAATAGCATTCTTTGGATATATTAAGTTACCAGCAGTACATCTATTATATCAATATAAGTTCACCACAGGGGGGGGGGGGGGGCCCGGTACAGCCATAATGACCACAAGGAGGAAGGCAGCGGATCTTCGGGACTATGTGTATTCCGGGTCCCAGGCAGGGGGCATGGACAGTATAGCTAATGGAGGCAGCAATAAGTCTGAGGAGAATGTGACATTGGTGAAGGAACCAGGTACAGGGAGTGTGGTGGAACAAGGGCAAGTTTATTAACCAAGCATGACTAGAGCGGAGCTCAGGGACTGGTTTTCAGAAATCAAAACTGAAGTGCAATCAGTGAAAACTAAGTTCAGCGGGTTCCTAGATTCCTTGAAGGAAGAAATAGTGGAGCTCACTGGCCAGATGAGAGACCATGAAAATCGCTTGCAAGAAATAGAACAGCAGCAGGAAGAAGGAGCGCAAAGTGTTCTGAAAATGCAGTCCTTACAAGATACTATGCTCTACAAGTTGGAGGACCTGGAGGACCGCTCTCGCAGAAACAATCTGAGAATCAGGGGTGTACCCGAGGAAAAGGAGTTTCAAGAAAGTGAAAAAGTAGCAATGTCAGTATGTGCGGAGGTACTTAGAAAAGGGGGAGAGGAGGTGTCCTCTGAAGAAATACAAGTAGAGAGGGCGCACAGAGCGTTGGGCCCAGCAATAGCAAACCGGCCCAGAGACATCATATTGTGCCTGGCGAGATACAAAATGAAGGAGCGGATTGCGTCCAGGATGAGGGGTTTAGGTACCTTGACCTTATCCAGTGCAAGTATATGAGGCCCTGTCAGCGGGCACACTGCAACGAAGGAGGGCAATGCAGCCAATCACCCAAGTTTTGAGACGGGAGGAAGTAAAGTATAGATGGCTGCATCCATTTGGATTGTCTTTTACCCTGAAGGGGAGGACATGGAAGATACAAAATAAAGAGGATGCAGTGGTGGTGCTTCGGGAAGCGGGGATTGGTCAACAGGGCTCCTCCAGTGGGTTGGGTCCCGAGGATAAGAGGCAGCAGCGACAAGGAGAAGTGAACTTGGCGATGCAGAAATCCCGAGGACCATGCCAAGACCAGAGAGAAAGCAGGAATCCGGATGGCAAAGATGGACTAAGGCGCTGATGAGTGCCAAGTAAATAATGGACTGATGAGTATAACAGTGGAGTAAGAATGGTGGGAGGAGGGAGGGGGAGAGGGAAGGTGGGGTGGTGGGGGTAGGGATGGGAAAGAGGTGAGTGGTATGGGAAGGTAGTATGTAAAGTAAAGCAAAAATATGATGATGTTGTTTGTACAAATGATGTTACTGTTGGGGATTTGTGGGGGGAATTAAGGAGAATGTAAAAGAGGATGGTAGGGGGAGGGGATATAAGGGAAGGGGTCTGGGACGGGTGGTAGGACAATAGGAGCAAGATAAAGATCCGGGTATGGGATAAAGAGGGTAAGGTAAGGGGAGGGGGAGAGGGAGGGAAGGGGGCAAGGCGAAAGGGGCTGGGTGAGGTAGGGGACGCACTACTCTGTTAAATACTCTGGATAAGGAGGATGTGGGGGATCAGGGGGTGGGAGGGGGTGAATGGGGAGGGGGAGGAGGGTTGGGAAGGGGCAGAAGGGCTGGAGGGAGAGGGATGGTAGCTGTGGGGGTGGGGGTGGGGGAGGGGGTCAGAGGGGGAAGCAGGGGGTAGGGAGGGGGGAAAGGGCTAAGAGGAAGGGAGGGAGCCCTATTAAGAACATAGGTGGGGGTAGGAAAACTCTAACAATAGCTACCTTAAATGTTAAAGGTCTGCGCACTTGGAGGAAACGATAACTATTGGGAAAAGAGGGTCGCAGGTTGGGGGCGGAGATTTTGTGTATACAGGAAACATCTTTGGGTTGGGCAGGAATATCTATTATCTTCGAAGCAGTACCCTATGGTGGTCTTAGCAGGGAAGCAGGATAATCCTCGTAAAGATGGGGTTGGGATATTGGTGGGGAGGAATATCGGCATTTGCTGAGGGGAATGTGTAGAGGTGTAAAGGGGGACGGTGGGTAGGTGTGAAACTGCTAGTGGAAAAAGATGAAGTGTGGGTGATCAGTTTGTATGGACCCAATGAGCTTTAGAGTGAAGCTTATAAGCAAATTTTGAAGGAAATGGAAGCTTTATGTGGTACTCCTATAATAATGGGAGGGGATTTCAATTTAACATGATGCATGATGCACGGTTCCACGTTGGGGGCCACCACCCAGGAGGGAGATTTCGGCGTCGTTGTGGATGACATGTTGGAGCCCTTGGCCCGGTGTGCGGTGGTGGCCGGGAGAGCGGGTAGAGTGCTGGGTATCATAAGGCCTTTCATATTTCTCTCAATACCTGACCCCAACTTAGCCTAAACCCCATTACAATCCAATGTTGAAATGCTCTATTCACTCCCTGTATAACAAGAAGATTACCATTGTATATAGTTAAATAATTTTATGTACAAAGTTTTCCCCTATGTTGTATCCTGTTAGACTTCCTGTTACATGTAAACTCACGACAGCCTGTTGCTATCTGTGAGTACTTTATGTTTACTGTAAACCGTGCTGATGATAAAAGTGCGGTATATAAGAGCGCTAAATAAATAAATAAATAAATAAATAAATAAATAACATGTAATCCGAGATTGGTTAACAGTGGGGGGCAGGCTAGTGGTAGCAGAGGAGATAGGAGAAGTTTGAAGAAATTGAAAGAGAGACTGGGGCTGGTAGATATTTGGAGAAGCTGGCATCCGGGGGAGCGTAAATATACTTTTTATTCACCTGTGCATGGAACTTATAGTAGGCTTGATATGATTTGGGGTGGGAGGCAGTGGGTGTCTAGGGTGGAACATGGAATAATAACCTGGACTGATCATGCTCCGGTTAGTGTAAAATTGGATTTAGGGGAGGAAGAGAAGGGTTTACAGTTCTGGAAGTTGAATGATTCATTACTGGATGAGGATAGGCAGATGGAGAAAATACGAAACAGTATAAAAGAATACTTAAGTTTTAATGCAACAGAGGACGTGACCATAAGCACTTTGTGGGATGGGCTTAAGGCTGTTAGGGGACAACTGATTAGCTTGGCAGCGCAGGTAAAACAGGAGAAAGGGGTGGCAGAAAAGGAATTGCTACGGCTTATATAGAGGTTGGAAAGAGAACACCAAGCGGTGCAAGACCTGGGTACTATTGCAAAATTAGTTAGGGCAAGGGCGGATTTGAGTAAGTTAAGAGCTTGAGAACTGGCGTATCAGTTGGCAGTGTTGAAACAGGCACAGTTTGAGGGGGGAAATAGGGTGGGAAAAATTTTGGCCTGTCGTCTGAAATCTCGAAGGCAAGGGGCCTATATTGATGGGATTAGGAACAGTAAAGGGGAAATGGTGCACCAGACTAAGGCAATTAGAAGGGTGTTCCGAGGGTTCTAAGGGAATTTGTATAAAAGTGAAGTAACGAATGGGCGGGAGGAGATTAAGGGATTTTTGGGGGAGTGTAAACTAACACAGGTAGCTCTAGCAGATAGGGAGTGTATAGGGAGAGCAATTCAGGGGGAGGAAGTACGGAGAGCTATATCTAATCTAAAAACTGGGTAGGCGCCTGGGTTGGATGCAATGTTCCCTCTAATTTTCTGTAGGCTGTGTGCGCATAAAATATCAGCTGTGCAGCTTTTGAAGGAAGGTTAAATTTTTGTACGCCACATAACGACACTCGGAGTTATATACTTTAAAATTTGACTACACGTCAGAATACAGTATGTACACTACATTGATTGCACTAGACAATATTGTAGAACTTGTGAAAAACGTAAATACACAACAACTTTTAAATTTTAAGATGTCTGTGTTGTTTTCTATCAGAATCAGAACCGTAATTTTTGTGCGCTCTGTTGTAAAGTATGTGCGCTCACTCGGCGAGGTGTGTGCGCGCGCACACGCGCACAGCTTAGAGGGAACAGTGGTTGGATGGGTACACTGCTAAATTTTATAAGGTGATGTCAGAACAAATCACGCCACTTCTTACTCAGGTGCTTAATGGAGTCTTACTGGGGGAGGCCCTTCCAAACTCCATGGCAGAGACAGGGATTACTATACTGCCAAAGCCAGGCAAGGACAAGGGAGTGTGTGGTTCATGCAGACCCATATCATTAATAAATTTGGATGCTAAGATATTGGCAAAGGTTTTGGTGAATCGTATCAAGGATGTTGTGCCCAAGCTGATTCATAAAGATCAGAAAGGATTCGTAAAGGGGAGGCAAGGGAGTGACAATGTAAGGAAGATTTTGAATATCACTTGGCACCTCCAGAGGTCTAAGGAGCCAGCGATAATGGTTACCGTAGACGCGGAGAAAGCGTTTGATAGGGTGGAGTGGCCCTACATGTTTCAGGTCCTGGAGAAGATGGGTTTTGGGGCTAATTATATAAGCTGGATCCAGGAGCTTTATAGAGGGCCACGAGCTAGAGTTAGGGTCAATAGAGGATATTCTGAGAGCTTTGCGCTAGCTAGGGGTACTAGACAAGGTTGTTTACTATCACCATTGCTCTTTGCACTAGCAATTGAACCGTTGGCTGAATATATCCAACAGGCAGGGGATATCAAGGAGGTTCATGTTAGGGGGCAGGAGGAAAAAATTGGATTGTTTGCCAATGATATTATTTTTACGCTAACTAAGCCTCAGCAAATGATGCTGGTGTTGTTAGCTGCCATACAGAGGTATAGCAGGATTGCCGGATACAAAATGAACCAAAGTAAAATGGAGGTGTTGGGGTTCAACTTGCTGCCTAGAGTGGAGGAAAGTCTGAAGCAGCACTTTAAGTTTAGGTAGGTGGAGAGCAGTTTTAGATATCTGGGGGTTCAATTAGGAAAGCCTTTACTATACATTAAACAATGGCATTACCAGGGTTTGATTGATAGAATTAGACAGGATCTGTTTAATTGGAGAGGATTGTATTTGTCTTGGCTGGGGCGTATCGCTGTGGTGAAGTTGAACATGTATGCAAAATGACTATGTAAAATGACTTGTAAAATGTAAAATGACTTGGTATGATACTACCCATACCATATAACATAATGTTCATTGTAAACCGCACTTGATACTTGTGAAAGAGCGGTATAGAAATAATTGTTAAATAAAATAAATAAATGTTGCCGAGGCTGTTGTTTATGTTCTTGTCCCTGCCGTACAAGATGAAAAAAAGGGAAATTGAAAAGATACAAAACATTCTTATGCAATTTATTTGGGGAGGGAAACGTCCGAAAGTGGCACGGGCTGTAATGTACAAGCCCAAGGAGGAGGGGGGGGGGTTTGGGGGTACCCTGACTGCTCAGATACTATGAAGCGGCGCAACTTCGCATGCTATTTGCAGGGCGAGAAGAGATGGAAAACCCGGGTTGGGTGCCCATGGAAGGAGGAGCAGAGGGAAATGCAGAAAAGCACAGTTACTTACTTGTAACAGGTGATCTCTGGGAACAGCAGGAATAAGTCTTCACATATGGGTACGTCGGTACCGACGGAGCCTGCGCGGGAACGCTCCCCAGCGTCCAATCAGAAAGCCTTTGGAGCATCCCACAGCACCTGCGTGCTGCCTTCCCGCCTTTCCAACTGTCTCTCCTCAGTAGAGTTTTATAGCTGAGACAAAGAGGGAGAGAGAGGGAAAGGAAGAGAGATAGAGAGAGAGAGACAACTCCTAGGGGAGGTGGGTGGGTTGTGAAGACTTATTCCTGCTGTTCCCAGAGATCACCTGTTACAGGTAAGTAACTGTGCTATCTCCAGGAACAAGCAGGAATGAGTCTTCACATATGGGGACTCCCTAGCTTTTAATGCCAGGGAGAGAGCCCAGACGTTGTGTGTCCCTGGGACAGGGCTGCACTTCCCCACCTGGATCTCTGGCATCCCATGAGGGATGGTGGGTAGGAGTTGATTAAGTATGGAACAGGTGTTTGAGAACAGCCTGACCAAACAAGGCATCCCGGCGGGAGTCCTTGTCTAAGCAGTAATGGGCTGTGAAGGTATGAACTGAGGCCCAAGTGGCTGCTCGACAGATGTCATCGATAGACACAGAGTTCAGATGAGCCATTGAGGCTGCCATAGCTCTCACATTGTGAGCTGTGACATGGCCCTCCAGAGAAATGTTCTTACTCTGATAGGCGAAAGAAATACATTGGGCAATCCAGTTGGAAAGAGTTCTCTTGGAGACTGGTTGTCCCAAATGAGAAGGATCAAAAGCAACAAAGAGTTGGGAAGACTTTCTATGTTGCTGTGTCCTCTGTAAGTAAAAAGCTAGAGCTCTCTTACAGTCCAGGGTATGAAGATTCCTCTCTGCACTTGATGCATGAGGCCCTGGAAAAAAGACAGGTAGGTAGACTTCTTGGTTGAGATGAAAAGTCGAGACCACCTTAGGCATAAAGTGTGGATTAGTCCTAAGGACCACCTTGTCATGATGGAACCTTGTATAAGGTGGATTAGCTACTAGTGCTTGCAATTCACTGATGCGGCGTGCTGATGTGATTGCAATGAGAAAGATAAACTTCCAAGAAAGGTATTTCAAGGAGGTAGTAGCTAAAGGTTCAGAAGGTGGCTTCATAAGCTGACCAAGAACCAAATTTAAGTCCCATGCCACTGGAGGTGGTCTAATGGGAGGCTTTGTTAAAAGGAGGCCTCTCATGAACCTTGCTACAAGGGGATGAGAGGAAACAGGTTGTCCATTTAGAGGCCTGAGGGAAGCTGCTATAGCACTCAGATGGACTCTTACTGAATTTGTCTTAAGGCCTGCATTACAGAGATGCAGGAGATACTCCAGCAACAATTCCAGAGGTATTGACCAGGGGTTAAGACCCCTGTCAGAACACCAGACGGTAAACCTTTTCCACTTGAAGGCATAAGAACATCTAGTGGAAGGTTTTCTGGAAGCATAAAGGACATCTTTCACTTGTTGAGAAAGAGGAAGATCCTGAAGATCTAGGCCTTCAGCAACCAAGCCCTGAGATGCAGAGACTGGGGATTGGGATGCCACAACTTTCTGTCCTCCTGAGAGAGGAGGTCTGGAGCAGACCCTAACTCTAGGGAGGGAGCTTGAGAGAGATGTAGAAGCAGAGGGTACCACACTTGCCGTGGCCAATGTGGAGCTATGAGAATCATGTGGCCTCTGTCTCTCTGAAGCTTGAACAGGGTTTTGGGAATTAGGGGAATGGGTGGAAAGGCATACAGAAAGTCTTGACCCCAGTGAAGGAGGAAAGCATCCCTTGCCTGAGCCCCCTGAGCCGGAGTTCTGGAACAGAACCGGAGAAGTTTGGCATTCCACGGACTTGCAAAGAGGTCTATGTCCGGGGTTCCCCAAATTTGAAAAATTTTGGACACCTGGTCCATATGTAGGGACCACTCGTGTGGAAACAGAACTCGACTGAGTCTGTCTGCCCAAGAGTTTTGAACCCCTGGAAGATAGACTGCCAGAAGATGAATGTGATGCTCTCTGGCGAGGGCCCACAGTTGCAGAGCTTCGTTGCAAAGCGACAGAGAGCCAGTTCCCCCCTGCTTGTTTATGTAGAACATGGCTACCTGATTGTCCGTGTGGACAAGGACTGTCTTGTGGCTGAGCAGGGTGTGGAAAACTCGTAGAGCAAGGAAGATTGCTCTGAGTTCCAAGAGACTGATGTGTAGACAAGTCTCCTGTGGGGAACAGATGCCCTGGGTGGAGAGGTCCTGAAGATAAGCTCCCCAGCCCATTGGGGAAGCATCGGTTGTGAGAGTTGCCTGGGGTAGAGGCTGTTGAAAGGGAGACCCCAGCAACAGGTTTTGAGGTGACTTCCACCACTGGAGGGACAAAATAAGGCGACTTGTGTTTGCTATTTTGTCTGACAGGCAGCCTAATGCCTGGGTCCATTGGGTGGATAAAGTCCACTGAGCTGCTCTCATGTGAAGGCGAGCGTATGGTACCACATGAACGGTGGATGCCATGTGGCCTAGCAACTGTAACATTTCTCGAGCAGTTAATAGGGGTTTTGACTCTGCTTGAGAAGCTAACTGCATCAAGCGAAGGCAGCGGGCCTGAGGAAGATAGGCCCTTGCCTTTGTGGTATCCAGCAGCGCCCCTATAAACTCCAGGGACTGAGTAGGGATCAAATTGGATTTTGGGATGTTTATTACCAGCCCTAAATACTGGAGGATACGCATGGTGCAGGTTAGAGCAGTCTTGGCCTCTGATTGAGTGGGAGCTCAAATGAGCCAGTCGTCCAGATAGGGGAAGACAAATATTCCCAGGGTGCGCAGAAAAGCAGCAACCACTGCCATGCATTTCGTGAACACCCTTGGTGCAGAGGCCAGGCCAAAGGGGAGCACTTTGTATTGATAGTGCTTCTCCTGGAAAAGGAACCGAAGGAACCTTCTGTGAGTTGGATGGATGAGAACATGAGTGTATGCATCCTTGAGATCTAGAGAACAAAGCCAATCCTGACTGTGAAGGTATGGCAGCAGAGTTCCTAGAGAAACCATCTTGAATTTCTCTTTGACTAGGAATCTGTTCAATTCTCTGAGATCTAAAATGGGCCTGAAGCCCCCTGTTTTCTTTGGGATAAGAAAATAGGGGGAGTAGAACCCCGTGCCCTGTTGTTGAGAAGGCACCTCCTCTATTGCCCCCTGGGCTAGAAGAGTGGCAACCTCCTGCTCTAACAGGGTGAGGAAGGAGGTTGGAGAATTGAACTGGTGCACTCTTGTGAGAGGGGGCAAACTGGAGAAATGAAGTTTGTACCCCTCTCTTATGATGGAGAGTGTCCAATGCTCTGCTGTGATTTGCCCCCATCTGGGAGCAAAGTGACATAACTTTCCTGGGATGGTGGAGGGCTCTGGTCCTTCTAGAGCCAGGAAGGATAAGTTCTCTAGCAGAGAGTCAAAGGCCCTGAGGGGGCTGAGATTGTTGGGCTGGAGCAGGCCTCGCAGCCTTTGCCTTGGTCTGTTTGGAGGATTGCTGACGTTTGGAAGGAAACTGAGCTGCAGAAGATGCTCTCTGACTATAAGTAGGATAGGATCTTCCCTTTTTAGAAAAAGGTGTTTTCTTGAACAACCTTTTCTTAGCAGGAGCAGCAGTAGATTTGGATAGTCTATCCAAAGCAGAATTTTCAGCACCCATTTGATTGGCCTTTGCTTGCCAATCTTTACCAAACAGATTCTCACCTGTACAAGGGATATTTCCCAATTCATCTTGGACCCAGGTCTCCAAATCAGATGCTTGAAGCCAAGCAATCCTACGTGCACCTATAGCTATAACTGAGGCTCTGCTTACGCATTCAAAGGAGTCGAAAGCTGCAAGGTTGGAGAATTTGGAGATATCCTGGGCATAGTTGAGCCCAGAGAGAAATTCTGGCCTTTTACTGTCCGACATAAAAGGACTTAAAGCCAGCAAATGGTCAGTGACTTCTTTTAAGAACATTCCCATGTAGAGACTATAGAATTTATTCTCGCAGCCAACATGGAAGCTTGGAAGATTCTTCTACCAAAAGCATCCAGGGTTCTACATTCACGTCCTGGAGGATTAGAGGCATGTCTCTTGGCACTTCTAATCTTTCTCATTGCAGACTCAACCACAATAGAGTGGTGAGGAAGCTGAGTTTTATGAAAACCAGGACAAGGAGGGACACGATACATGGTGTCTAACCTGCGAGAATGAGGAGAGGTGGATAGAGGTGCTTCCTACATCCTTAACATGAGATCATACAGAATCTCATGAATAGGCAAGGTAGCTGCCTCTTTAGGAGTTTTAGGATATTGTAGAATATCTAACTCCTTATCTCTAGGCTCTGACTCTGGGGCAACTGTAATAGAGAGACCCCGAGCCACCTCTCTGATAGTCTTGAAAAGACAAGTCCTCTGGAGGAGACATCCTTCGTTTAGGAGAGGACTCCTCCTGTGGAAGAAGCATCACTGCATCGACAGACTCTGAGGATTCTGAAGAGTCAACAGAGGAATCGAAGTATCGTCTGTCGGGATGCTCTTGCAAAGCCCGATACCCGTACCGACCAGGATCGGTATCGGGAATCATCGGTACCGGGGTATTGGTATCGGAGGGCTGCAGAGGGCAGGGTACCGGCATGGCTGACACCGATGCCGATGTCGATGCCACTGGTACCGGAATTGGCGCCGATGGCGATACCGGAGCCGGTACCTGCGGAGTAGTCTGTTGTGGTACCACGGGCGTCGATGCCACAAGGAAGGCTGCTAGACTGCGTTCGATGTACAGAATCCTCTGATCCATCGACGCTGCCAATGCCTGGAAGTCGGTACCGGTGGAGGCCACTGGTACCCCAGAGCATGGCACCAGGAGATCTGTTGAGGCCACGCCATCTAGATCGTCCTGGAACCCCGATGATGATGCTTTAGAAGCCGAAGCCTCCCGTCGGGGTAATTTTGACGGTGCAGAATCCTCGAGGGCAAGGCCAGGGGCATCTCGATGCTTGGAAGGAGATTTGCCCTTCGAGGACCGGCTGGATTTATGTTTAGTTACCTGAGATCCATGTGAGGAAGAAGAAGCCCTGGAAGACGTCGATGCCACCGAAGCCGCATCAGAGGGAAACAGGGTACTGAGTTGGCAGCTCGGTTCTGTCAACCTCTCTTAGACATCATGGAACAGGACACACAATCTTTAATGGAATGGTCAGGGCCTAAACATTTGAGACACCAGTCATGGGTGTCGGTGACGGATATAGTACCGCCACATTTTGTGCACTTCTTAAATCCTGAGGCAGGTTTTTCCATATTTAAGGAAAAGGTTTTGGGCCTAAGGCCCAAAACTGAAGTACACCTGAAGAAAAATAAAAAGTCTTCTTTTTTTTTTTTTTAGAAATGAATAAGAACCGGCGGTACCGGTATAGCGTCAAGGAAGGCAGACGCATACAGAAAAGAAATAAAGAAAAAATAAGGAAATTCTTCTGCGGTGACAGGAACACGACCTGCTGGCTCCGCGGAAAAAGAACAACTGAGGAGAGACAGTTGGAAAGGCGGGAAGGCAGCACACAGGTGCTGTGGGATGCTCCCAAAGGCTTTCTGATTGGACGCTGGGGAGCGTTCCCGCGCAGGCTCCGTCGGTACCGACGTACCCATATGTGAAAACTCATTCCTGCTTGTTCCTGGAGATCATGGATATGGGATTTTGGGAGCGGAAGGAGGGGGAGGGGATCCTTTTAGGGAGCTTACTTCCCAGGTGTGTAGGAAATGGAAAGGGTATCTGCTTGGGGGGAAAACATATTCGAGAGAAACATATTCACACGGTAATGGGGGAAGGGATGGAGGTGTATAAGAGGTGGGTACTTAAGGGGCTATGCAAGATAGGCCAAATGGTTGGGCCTGAGGGGTCTATTAAAACGTTTGATGAATTACAGCAGCAATATCAATTGGAGCACATAGATCATTATGCATATGTTTGAATGTGGTACGGGGACTGCAATGTTGGAGAATAACTATAAAGTCCGGTTGCAAATGTATTGGACCCCGGTCAGGCTGAAAGCAATTTTTCCAGATCGCTCAGAAGCATGTTGGAAAGGATGTGGGGGTTGGGGAGACTTGTTACATATGCTCTGGAATTGTCTGAAGGTGCAGGATTATTGGAGGCAGGTGGAAGGTTTAATTGCGGACATTATCAGGGTGCAGGTAGCACTCACCCCTGTTATGGTTATTTTGAATGAGGGGATGGAGGGTGGAGGAGGGGATTTAGGGATATTGCTGGGGTATTGCATAATTGCAGCTCGTATGAGCCTTTTCCGATGGTGGAAAAACACTGGTATGCCGCCACCAAGAGAAGGGAATCCAGGGCTCAGCCTTGAGTTGGTGCAAGTCATACCTGACAGACAGATGGCAGCAGGTAAGAACAGGCTCCGGGACCTCCATGCCGTTTTTCAATAAATGCAAGGGGTCCTACAAGGGTCATCACTCTCGGCCCTCCTCTTCAATATATACATGCAACCCATTTGCTCAATCATCCATTCCTTCAGTGTCTCCTGCCTAGTGTATGCCGACGATGTACTACTCTTCACTCCATTCTCAATCAACCAACCTGATTTCTCGACTTTAATAAAATGCTTTGATGCCGTCACAGACTGGCTCCACACACACAGCCTCAGGATCAATTTTAAGAAGACAGATGTCCTCTTCATCACCAGGAATTACTCTCACCCCTCCCACATCAATAAGAGTAAGAGACGCTGAGCTCCTGAGCAAGCCCACCATCCGCTACTTGAGTATCACCCTAGACCAGCAGCTCGACATGAGAGCACACATAAGCAACATCATCAGGGCAATCTATCACAAGATACAAACAATCCGCCACCTACGACCGCTACTGGAACCAGACGATTTCCGGACGATTTTTCAAGCATTGGTAACCCCCCACTTTGACTACGCTACGCTATTCTGCATGGACTACCCAAGAACACTTTGAACCCCCTGCAACTAGCAATGAACGCTGCCGCCTGCATCCTGCACGGAGCCTCCAGAAGAGACTACATAACTCCAATTCTGAAACACCTCCACTGACTGCCGATCCACTGCAGACTCACCTTCAAAGTATTACTAATGACTTTCAAGACCATCAACAAACAATCCTCCACCTCCCTCATGGACCTCATCCTCCCCCCCCCCCCCTTCAAACAGGTCCAGAAGGGCATTCACTGCAAACACACTCGTAATCCCCAGCGCAATAACAAAATGCTCCCAGGCAGCAAAGAACAGAGCATTTGTATTTTATGCACCTACGCTCTGGAATGCCCTCCCAACCACCATCCGAGCTATAACTGACCTCGCCCAATTCCGGAAGGCACTAAAGCACCATCTTTTCCTCCTACATTACTCCCTGCCCAGTGACACATCACAATCCAGCATACCCTCCACCCACCACAATGACACCACCAGCACACCCAGATCATGCTGACGCACCCACAGTTTGAATACTGGTCTGACCCAGTATGGCATATCTTATGTTCTTATGTACTACTGCACAAACCTATAAATAATGATCTAAAATGTATATAGTTCAGAGCGAGTCATGTATCCACAGCCGTACCTGTGGCATACCTGTGCACAAACAGCTCCGTTGTATATAGTTACCCCTGTTAAACTCAAGTTGTTATACCTGTTCTCTGTAATGTGCATTGTATGCTCCGCTGCATTGTACAAATTGTTGTTACCTGTAAACTGTGCTGATTTTAAAGAGCGCGATATGGAAATAATTCAAATAAAATAAATAAATAAAGTTGTGGGAAGAATGGAGCAACTATGGAGCTTTTGTGTGATTGAAGCACACAGAAAACATAATGTTAAAAAGTACAAAACTGCATGGGAGAGGTATGAAAAGTGGAGGGGGAAGGGTTTGGAGCAATGGTGGGAGAAGGGAGATGGTGGAGGCGGAGCTGTGTAAACGCTCAAATGTTTAACTGTTGTAACTGTTTATTAGAATGACAAAAGATTAAAGGTATGGGGTGTGTGCAGGGGCAGTGTGGGTACAGGTTTAAGTAGCTAAGTGGGTGGGGGGAGGGTGGGATATTGCACATGGGCGGTAGACCGCATGTGTATTAGGGCTTGGCACTGTATGTACTGTATGATAAGTTGTAGATATCAGTTGTGAAGTTGTATAACTGTGTTGAACAAGATGAATAAAAATTAAATTACAAAAAAAAAAAAAAGAAGAGAAAAGGAATGGAAAATTTATAAAATAAAAAAGAAAGAATATCGGGGCCAGTGTCAGATTCGACGGAACTGGCGGCGACAGGAAAGCAGAAGCATGATGTTCCACAAAAAAGAGAAGTTTTTCAGTGGTGACAGGATTGTATGTCCTGCTGGCTCTGTGGAAAATGAAGAACGGAGGAGAGGAATTGGGAAGGCAGGCTTGCAGGCACAGTGGAGTGCTCTTAAGCTTTCCTACTGGATGCTGGGAAGCATTCCCGCACGGGCTACGTCGGTGACATTCACCCATATGTGAAGACTGCATTCATACTTGATCCTGGAGATTATAAATCATCTTATAAACAACAGAAAAAAAGACAAAAAATGGAAGAAAAAGGGAAAAAATTAAATATTAAAGAACTAAAAATAATCCTAATAAAAATGTATTTTCTTATGATTTGTACAAACGTCCTCAAATTTAAAAACCCCTAAAGAAGTATTTCACCAAACCAAATAACAGGAGGACACACATCTCAATATAGGTGTCTCAATTAAAGAAAAAAAGGAAAAAACTGAAACAATACTTGTCTTAATTACTGGTGCCTGTGACTTTAAAATTTAAAGAGATATATTGATGCTGCAGCCATTTCAGTAATAAACAACCACTTAGAGATCTACAATCAACACAAATTGTGTTCAAAATACACAGATCACATGAGAGCCAAGGTGGTCATGTTGAAAACCATGAGGGGCATATTCAACTGCAGCAACTAGTGTGAATAAAGCGGCTGGCAGTCCCTGCTTTAATTAATGCCCAGATACGTAATCAGTGCCAGGGCCATATCCTGCCAGTAGCACTGACTATCCGGTTTGCCGGAGAGCGATTTAGCTATGTGCCAAGTTGGCTATCCTGTTAAGTGTAATTCCCTGTTTTATCCAAGTTTGTAATCCTGTTTTATTGTAAAATCAGATACATGTTTATGTTCTGAATTTTTTTGTTCGATGTAAACTGCGCTGATGTCAAATAGTGCGGTATATAAGAAATGTAAAATAAATAAATAAATAAAATAAATGTGGTCAGCGGTGATATTTAGCCGCTGGCCAGACAGTTAAACTGACTCAAGTTAGGCCAGCTTTTTTTCTGCTTAACTTTAGCTAGTTTAGGTTAGTGGCTCAAATCGCTAAGCGGTTAGCATCAGGGCGTTCAGATGGCTTAGGAGGAGATATGTGCTGCTGAATATCCCGCTCAGCAGGATTAACGTGGCTTGCAAATCTGCAAAATAATGTTAAATAAATAAAGAAATAAACTGTGTTAATCCCCACCCCTCATAAATTTCAAAAGGTTTTACCTTTTTTCACCAGCTAAACAGTAAGCTATAAGCACACTGATTCCTGCAGTGCTAGAAGCTCAAGCAGTATTGTCTCTGATTCTAACAGCAACGAAAAAAGAATCTAAATAAGTGCTATTTGGCTAAAACATGTTAGTTTACATCATATTTAAATTCATTTGATATAAAAGTACAGGGGGGATATTCAGGGGCAGCGGCTGTCACTGCTATAAAGTGAACTTGGAATTTCAATGCTAGGGTCATATCTGGCCACCGGCAATGAATATCCGGGTTGGCCAGATTGCGATTTTGCAATCCGATCAGCAGTGATATTCAGCCACTGGATGGTTTTCCAAAGCATCTAATATTAGGACAACCGTTTATGATTAGGATAACCGGTTAGCGGCCGGTTACCCTTAGATGCCCTCTCCGCTTTGCCCCTGGAACGCCCCAATGCTAGCCAGCTAGTGCTGGGGTACCTAGTGGCTGCAACCAGGGATATTCAGATGTATTAACTGCATTAGTGCCACTTAATATCCTGGTGAGCAGTAATTAGATGGTCTACAGGTCTTCCCCCTCACCCCCCCCAACAATATCTATCTATTACCAACTTGGAATCACAGTTTGAAAATGCTGTTGAGAGAACCGCAGTAAAAACTATTAGAAAGAATGACCGCAGCAGAGAGCTGTAAATACACAGCATTTCCACCATTTTGTAGGGCCACTATGCTAAGGCTACCCTTAAATAAAATACCCTAATATCCTAAAAACATAGGTATTCAAAGGCATTTATACAGTCTGCAGAGCTGCAAAGCATGTGAATGGTGCTCAGTAGGATATTCAACAGCACTAACATGGTTAATGCTGCTGCTGCATGGCCCAGTGCTAACCAGGGCAATCTGGGGACGTTCCAGGATGGCATCCGTCGATAATCGAGCAGCGGCATTATTGAGCCGCTGCCTGGTTACTGACATGCGGCGAACGTTAGGTGCAGTAAAAGCTGGCCTAACTTTTGCCATAGAAGCTAATCGGCAGCCGCTGAATACCGCTGCTGCCTGGTTTGCTTCTCGGCAATCAAGCCAACCTGTTTTAGAGTTCAGCAGCGGTGGCTGGCCACATTTGATTTGCTAGCCAACGCCGCTGAATATTGGGTCCATAAATGTTAAATTAATTGGCTGCTTTGACTGGAAAGAGCATGGAGAAAGAGGATATCTATGACTGTGTGAGTAGTAGGACCTCCTCTGCCCTCAACTCTGGAACATCCTGAAAGAAGAGGCCAGATCAGTAGTGCACCTGAAGAGGGTTCAACAAGGTGTCACTATGCTGCTTGATCGTGGTAGCAGCCTCCTGAACCAAAGAGATTCTATCCAAGGCACTTCAATGAGTTGCTCCTGCACACTGGGCTGTAAGTTTGAGGACCAGAGCCATGAGAGTCTCCAGGTGCCAATACTTATTGCAGAGGCTCTTGATGTCATATCGAAAATATCATAGGATGCTCAGACCATGGATTTTCTGCACTCCTTCCCTTGTCCCACAAGAGAGTGGAATTGTGAGACCTACTCTGGAGGGAGAAACACTGAGAATTCCTATAGGCTGCACATGGTGCTCCACAGTGCATGCCCATGAAGAGCTGGTAGGATGTGAGCATGGCATTCTGATAAAATTTTCTCCCAAAAGAGTTCAGGGTCCAAAACTTGGAACTTCTGGTCCTTTAGAGAGTGAATTTGACAATTATAGAGTGCTGCGGAAGCTGGAGCTGGATTCAACCTTCTTGCTGACAAGAGGCACAGAGTGTGGTGGGGGGGGGGGCGCTCTTCCATATTCTCATTGCAACTTTTGAAAGATGTGGTGCACAGATATTGTCACTGCTTCCTTAGGGCAGGGGAATCTGAATACTGGAGGATTTCTAACTGTTCAGCTCTTGGTTACTCCTCCATGTCCAACTTAAATGCAATGGTATCAGCTATTTCCCTAACAAACTCATAAAAGGACAGATCCTCAAGTAGGAGACTTGCATCACTCATGACGTAGAGAGGAGTCTGACGAGAGTTCGGGAGACCTCCCCTCCAAGAAGTATTCAGAATTGTGGTAAGTTACTGAAAAGCACTTGGATTTAGACTCAGAAAGGTAATCCATGGATGTCCGAGTCTCTGCCTGGGTCAACTTACCACATCACAAGGGAATCGGATCTTCTCCAGGAGTGCCAGTGCATTGATGGCTCCAATGTTTTAGGGAGCATTCCGCTTCCAATATACTTGATACCAATACTGGTAGAGCACAGGTCAGTGTCCATGCCCTTTAAGGTCCCGATGTCGATCATCTCCAGCAGCCAGATGCAGGGTTTCGAGGATTAGCTCGATGCTGTTTGGGAATCACTGGAGCTGTCAGCTCTGGCAGAGAAAGTGTCATCATAAGCTTTTCTTTCATTCTCTTAGCCAAGTGCTCCTCGAGGGCTGCCATGAGTAAAGACATGGGGCCTCAGCCTCAGCAGTCTCTGTCAAATGTCATCAGAATTGATCAAAGAGAATCAGAAGACTAAATCCTGGAGTCTGACAAGGCCCCTCTAATGGAATAGAGCTGTTCTCTGTTCCCTGTAAAATAGTTATCTCCAAGTTATAATGCCCTGTTCAATGTAATTTCAGTTTGGTCAATGTAAACCGCACTGATGCAGAATAGCGCGGTATATAAGAGAATTAAAATAAATAAATAAAAATAAATTCTCACATGGTGGCCACTTTGGGAGTCATGCATCATCCAATTTCCCAGTGTTCCTGGCATTGCACTCCAACGAACCCCAATACCGATGCAACAAAGCCTCCACCTGCTGCTTGACATTGGAGGTTTTTGATGCCTTTGAAGTTGAAGATAAATCTTCCTCTTTCTCAGGACAGGATTGGTAGAGGACTGATCCTGGGACTTCCTACTGGTGCTGAGTTCTGAGTGAGCTCGAGTACCCCTCAATGCTGATGCACCACCAGTGTCCAGTGCAGCTCCTGGGTTCATGGTGACTGTGCCAAAAACTTGAATGTGCTTCTCCTCACGACCCTTCAACCCTCATTTTGTCATCTGCAAGCACAAATGACATAAAGAGGAGGTTATGGTCGTGCCACAAACACTACAGGCACCATTTACTACTATTACTACTAATCATTTGTATAGCGCTACAAGGCGTACGCAGCACTGTATATATAGATGTAAGAGACAGTTTGTGCCCCTCACAGCTTACAGTCTAATCAAGATGAAAAGACATTGCAAAACTGGGGACTAGAGTATGGCTAGATACAAGAGAATGAGGAGCATCAAGATCCAAAAGCAGCCTCAAAGAGGTGGGTTTTTAGCCTGGATTTTAATAGGGTTAGAGAAGGAGCCCAATGCACAGACTCAGGTAGTTTGTTCCAGGCATATGGAGCAGCAAGTCTGGCATTGGCATTTGCAGTGGCAGTGGCAGAGAAGGGCACAGATAAAAGCGATCTGTCAGAGGAGCGGAATTCCCAAGAAAGAGTGAGGAGTTAGATATGAGAGGAAAGGTACAGTAGTGAGGAGTCGCAGAATGAATGCATTTGTACTTAAGTTTGAATTGGATGCGGAAACAGATAGGGAGCCAGTGAAGTCACTTGAGAAGAGGGGTTACATGAGCATAGCGACACTAGCAGTAGATAAGCCGTGCAGCTGAGTTTTGAACAGATTGCAGGCGAGAAAGATGATTCAGAGAGAGACCAGTGAGGAGCAGGTTACAGTAGTCAAGATGGGAGGTGACTAGTGAGTGGATGAGGATCTTAGTAGTGTGTGTAGAAAAGAAAGGATGAATTTTGCCAATGTTATAGAGAAACAAGCGACAGACTTTAGCTATCAATTGGATTTATGCAGAGAAAGAGTGTGTAGAGTCAAAGATGACCCCAATAAAAGGGATCTGCCGAGGGGCATTTATGAGTGTCTGTGATGGACATGATTCTACAGCACCGGGTGCACGTCTTAAACCCACCACTGGCAAGTTTCTGGGACAAAGTAGATAGAAATATAGCCACAGTGAAATCTAATGGCTTAATTTTTAATAGCATGAAGGACAATAATATGAACCCGACTGGGCGCACCTCATACCTAAATGTGACCTATGTGGTGCCAAAGGAAACTTACAAAATAGCCAAAAGGGAAACTAACAAGTAGAAGCAGAAATGTCATGGCAAGCAGTGAAGAGAAAGCATAGTTATTCACCCGTAACAGGTGTTCTCCAGGGACAGCAGGAATCAGTTCTCAGATATGGGTGATGTTGGTGCTGACAGAACCCGCACAGAAGCATCTCCCCAGCTTTCAAAGAAAGCCTTTGGGAGATGTACATGCATGATTTCCTTCCCACCCAAGGGTGCCATCTTGCCTCAGTCATGTGACATAGCTAAAGATGGCACAAAGGATGGAAAAGCAACTCCACAGGGAGGAGGGAGGGTTATGAGGACTGATTCCTGCTGTCCTCTGAGAATACCTGTTACAGGTGAGTAACTACTCTTTCTCCGGGAACAAGCAGGAAGTCAGTCCTCACACATGGCACTCCCTACCAAAAGCCCATAGAAAACCACTGATGCCCCCAAGGGGAGCCATGAGCAGCAGCAATTGAGTCCAAGGATACAGACCGCAGAAGGACCCATGTGTCAACTGTGGAACGAACACTCTGGTAGCCTGAACACCGAAGGGTTGGAGGGTAGGCTTTGCCTATACCCTGAACAGATTACAGAACGCGGCCTGACCAAAGGTGCTGTCCCGTCGGGACTCCCTCTCCAGGCAGTAATGAGCTTGCTGCAAAGTATGAACTGAAGACCAGGTGGTGGCCCAGCAGATGTCCATCATCAGGACGGAATGCAGGCTTGCCACAGAAGCCGCCATGGCCTTGACATTGTGTGCCGTGACCCGGTGCTCCAGCAAGAGCCCAGCCTGTTCATAGGAGAGGGCAATGCAGTCCGCCACCCAGGTGGACATAGTCTGCTTGGTCACCACCTGCCCCAACTGGCTGATGTCATAGGAAATAAAAAGAGAAGCACTGCGGTGGCCCTGGGTACATTGAAGGTAGAAGCACAGGGCCCTCTTACAATCCAGAATATGGAGGATGGCCTCTGCCCTGCTGGCGTGAGGCCGCAGAAAGAAGGTGGGGAGCACCACCTCCTCACTGAGGTGGAAAGGGGACACCACCTTCGGGAGGAATTTGGGGTGCATGTGGAGTATGACCCTGTTTTCGTAGAACCTGGTGTAGGGCGGCTCTGCCACCAAGGCTTGGAGCTCACTGACCCTGCAAGCGGATGTGAGCACTACCAGAAAGATGACTTTCCATGAAAGAGACCTCAAGTAGCAGGTAGCCAGGGGCTCGAATGGCAGCCCAGTGAGCTGCGCTTGCCCCACACTGAAGTCCCACTCCGCCACTAGTGGGCAGATGAGGGGCTTAGACAACTGGAGACCTGGCAGAAAGCGATGACAAGAGGCTGCATCGAGAGGGGCTTGCCCTTGATAGGGTGGTGGTGTGCCACAAGAGCACTCAGGTGCACCCTGATGGAATTGGATTTGAGCTCAGATTGCGGCAAATGAAGTAGGTATTGCAGCACCAGCTGCACCGAGCAAGAGAACGGGTTTGTCCGTTGCTCCATGCACTCCAAAAACCTGTGCAACTTGAAGGCATAGGCTCGTTGGGTGGAGGTCTTATGGGAGGCCAAAAGGACCTCCTCCACCTCACCCATTGAAAGGGGCCAAGGCTACCCTCTCAGCAGCCAAGATGTCAGAGACAGGGACCCCAAATTGTGGTGCAGGAGGGAGCCCTCCTTCTGAGACAATAACTCCGGGGCACTCCCCAGGGGGACAGGGACCTCCACCGCCAAGCAGAGAAGCAGAGGGAATCATGGTTGCCTGGGCCACCGTGAAGCCACCAGGATCAGCGATGCCCTGTCGCAAAGAACTCTGAAGAAGGTCTTGGCAATCAATGGCGTAGATGGGAAGGCATACAGAAGGCCCTCTGACCATGGGATGAGGAAGGCATCCGCAGCCACCCTGGATGGGTGAGCCTGCCATGAGCAGAAGTGGGGCAACTGGGAATTGTCTGGGCTGGCAAAGAGATCTGCTAGAGGGGTCCCCCAGAGTCGGAAGAGCCGACTGACCACTCTGGAGTCCAGTCGCCACTCATGTGGCTAGAGGATCCTGCTCAATATGTCCACCAGGGTGTTGTCCTATCCTGGCAGGTACAGCGCCTGCAGGTGTAACCCTTGGCAGATTGCATCGAGACGGTGGCATAAGGCCTGGAGAGCCAAGCGTATGGCCCAGAGCTCCAGGCGTATGATCTGCTGCTGGCTTTCTGCCTTGGACCAATTGCCCTGAGTGCAGAGTTCCTCGCAAAGTGTTCCCAAGCCTAGCAAAGAGGCGTCTGTAGTGAGGACCCTCTGGGGGGTGGGGGGTCTGAAAGGGCATCCCCGTTTGAAGGTGCCATGTGTTCTGTCACCAATTCAGGGACTCCGCCAGCGGGTGGGTCACAGACACTCTCAGACAGCCCGTGGCCTGTGTCCACTGGGTGTAAAGACACCACTGGGCCACCCTCATATGAAGGCAGGCATCTGGGGTGACATGGACCATGGAGGCCATGTGGCCCAGCAGGAGGCAAGCGGACACCATGGGTCATTGATGATCGTCTGCGGCCAGTGCCCTAAGATGGTCAGCCCTGTCCAGGGGGAGAAACTTCAGACACTGTTGGGAAGAGGCGAGACTTGGGGCGGTTTATCAAAAACTCCAGAAGTTGCAGAATATAGATGGTATGGGCCATGGCCTGCTGCACCTCAGCGGCCATGTCTTCCTTTATGAGCCAGTTGTCCAGGTAGGGAAAGACGAAGGCTTCTTGGAGATGGAGACAGGCAGCTACTACCACTAGGCATTTGCTGAAGACTCTGGGGGCGGAGGCCAGGCCGAAGGGTAGAACCCTGTACTGATAGTGGCCACTCCCTACCATGAATCAGAGATACTGCCTATGGCTGGGATGAATGAGGATGTGTGTATAGGCATCCTTCAGATCCAAGGAGCATAGCCAATCTCCCTGCTGTAGGTAAAGCAGCTATGTTCCAAGGGAGAGCATCTTGAACGTCTCCCTCACCAGGAACCTGTTCAGATCCCGCGGATCTAGGATGAGCCTTAGGCCCCCTGTTCTTTTTCTCATCAGGAAGTATCTGGAGTAGAACCCTTTGCCCTAGAGGTGTGAGAGCACCGGTTCCACTGCCCTGTCCTTGAGGAGACCTGTGAGTTCCTGCAGTAGTAAAGCCCAGTAAAGGGGAGTCCTGGAGGGCTTTCCTGGAATGAAAGCGTGAGGCATCCGTGTCAGGTGGAGGAGGTAACTCTCCTTGACCACTTGTAGTGCCCAAGTGTAGATGGTAACGGCTGGCTACTGATGGGCAAAGTGGATCAGATGTCCTCCTGTGGGCTGCTGACCTCCTGGGGATGGAGAGGCTATGCCCAAGGAGTCAAAAACTCCTGCCATGCTGGGCCAGATCCTGTGCCTGGGGCTTGGAAGCCTTCTGCTTTTGAGGGCCATGCCCGTGTCCCTTGGTCTGCTGACCCTGCTGGGGAGCTTGGGAGGCCTGAAACTGCGGGTAGTTTCTGTAAGCAGCTCCATTCCTCAAGTAAAGGGGCTTTTTACTCGAGCCCTTCCGTCAGGCGAGGATAGCAGTCTTCTTGGAGAGCCTGGTCCCCGTAATGAACTCCTCGGAAAGACCAGTTGAGAACCCAGCAAGTTCCTTTGCCAGGTCCCTCAGCTAGATGTACATGAATAGGTGGTATGCCTGGATCTAGCCAATGAGCATCGAGTCCTGGTGGCACTTCCTTCCGAGGGCATCCTGGGTGTGGGCCTCCCTACCAGGGGGCACCGAGGAGTATGTATTCTGGCTCTTGAGCTGACGCATAGCTGACTCCACCACCATGGAGTTATGCGGTAGCTGTTCTTTCTGGAAGCCCGGGCTCTGGCGGATTCGATACATCGAGTTGAACTGTCGGTTCACAATGGGCGCTGATGCTGGTGTTTCCCAATGGTGGAGAAGCAGCCATTCCAGGATGGACGGGACAGGTACTGCCAGTGCTTCCCTCAGCGGGCCTTGTAATGGAGGATCTCAAGCTCCCCCTTACGCGGGTCCTCCTCAGACTCTAAATGCCAACACCTTCAACATGTCCCGTATGAAGTTGAGGAATGCCATGTGCTCAGGCAGGGATTGGCGTCAAGTCTCTGAGGGGGATGGGTCTGAGGGTACGTTGCCATGGCGGCGAGTGTCCGGGGATTCCTCGTCCTCTGTCTCCCAGTCTGAGTAATCGGTAGAAGATTCGAGTGAGGGTCGGGCCAGATGATTCGGCCCAGACCCAGTCCAGGTCTCTCGGAGGTTCTGCAGCCGAAGCCTTGGGCACTTGCCCGGGAGGACCTTGGTCCTGTGGAACAGGACTGTGATTGAGACCGCTGTTGAGGATTGGCTTGAGGCTGCATGCTCTTGAGGATAGGCTCAACGTCCGGGGATGTCCTTGATGTTGAGGGCCCAATGGTCTGGGCAGATAAACCGGCAGAGCCGGGCATCAGAGCCTGCTGCTGAGTCATGAAGGCAGACAAGCTGCGCTCCAAGGCCACCAATCTGGTCTTTAGTCCAGAAGACTCCACAGCTATTGACATGGGCACTGAGGAACTTGAGCCTGGCACTGGTTCCCCTGAAGGGGAGTCCTCAACGAGGATGGCCTCAGAGATCCAAGACCGATTACCGGAGGATTCTTTTCAGATGACCTTGGTAGGCCGTTCTCGTTCTGTGCCCTCGGACGAGCGGCATGGACTGTGGGATCTAACTTGGGACTTACCCACCTTCCCGGATCCGACCACGGATGTGGCCCTTGAGGGTTTCTTTTTCTTCTTGTGTTCTCTGACCAGGGAGCCCCGCTCAGAGGACTTGCAGCCTCGCTTGGGGCGCGTGGAGTCACCATGGGAATCCAAGGCCTCAGAGGGGACCTTGGAGCGTGGTGTCACTGGGCAGAACTTGTCGTGCTGCTGCTGTCAATTCTTGAGGGCCTTGGATAACATTTGTTTGCACAGGCCACAGTCCGCCAGGTCGTGGTCTAGCCCAAGGCAATGGAGGAAGCAGTCGTGCATGTCGGAGAGGGATATAACCCTTGAGCACCGCTCACACTTCTTGAAGCCACTGGAGGCCATGGGGGAAGGGGGAAGAGCCCCAGTGGTAAAAAAGGTGCGAACTGCACTGAGGAAAAAATAAACATTTTTAAACGAACCCGAGACGCGATACTGAGGTAGTGAGAAAAAAACTCAAAAAACAGAAACTTTTTTCTGGGAGAAACAGACAGACATCTGGTGGGCTCCGTGAAAAAAAGGAGTGAGGCAAGTTGGCACCCTTAGGTGGAAAGGGGACCACACATGCGAGGTGGCATCTCCCAAAGGCTTTCTTTGAAAGCTGGGGAGACGCTTCCGCGAGGGCTCCATCGGCGCCGACGTCACCCATATGTGAGGACTGACTTCCTGCTTATTCCTGGAGAATAGAAACATGATGCAGAAAAAGACCACATGACCTATCTGGTCTGCCTTTCCATATCAACCATTACAACAGTCCTGTTTTGCCTTTACAGATCCTTTGATGAATTCAGATACTGTCCTCATCTCTACCACCTCCACTGGGAGACTATTCCATGCATCTACTATTCTTTCCGTAAAGAAATATTTCCGCATATTACTCCTGAGTCTATCCCCTTTCACCCTCATCCTATTTCCCCTCTTGGCAGAGCTTGCTTTCCATCGAAAGAGGTTCTCCTCTTGTACATTTATGCCATGGAAGTATTTAAACGCCTCAATCATATCACCTTATCTCACATTTCCTCTAAAGTATTCATATTAAGATCCTTAAGTCTGTGCTCATATGCTTTATAATGAAGACCACTAACCATTTTAGTAGCCACCCTCTGTACCGACTCCAACCTACTTATATTGTTTTGAAGGTGCGGTCTCCAGAATTGCACACAATACTCCAAATGAGGTTACACCAAAGACTTATACAGAGACACTATCACCTCCTTTCTTCTGCTGGTCATTCCTCTCCCTATTCACCCAAGCTTCTTATGTCCCTATGCTGGATATTTGGTTCAGAGGTATATTGCTGAGGAGCCGAGACTTTGCAGCGGAGCGTTATCGCCTCTTGTACATAGTATGGTTTCTGTTTTCCTTCGTTTTTGGTTCATGGTTACATCTGTTTGAGTATGGCTTTTTACAATACTGGAGCGCCCTCTACTGGGTTCAGCTACATATTACCAGAGAACAGCCAATCAGGCTGCTGGTAGTTTTTTTTCTATTTCTCTGTCTCCAACATCTGCTGGTAGGAGGACTAAACCCACTTGTCTGGACTGGTCTAGCAGGATTCCAGGAAAGGAAATTAATGGTAAGTGAAAATTTCCCCATCTCGGGGCGGCCTCAGTTGCCTGACATCATCTTCATTGACATCGGGGGAACTGGCATCAGGCCCAATTCCCTCGTGCCTGTGCCAATGACTGCGGAGCCTTCTGGCCTGGAGTCCAGGATGGTGGCCCTGTAGCGCAGCTTGTCTGCCTTCATGGACCAGCAGCGGGCGCTGTTGTCTGGTACCACCAGTTACTCTGCCCAGACCACCAGGCCCTCGATGTTGAGGATGTCCCTGGAGGCCAAGTTGATCCTTGAGGTCTTTCAGTCCCAAGTCGATCCTCGGCCAAGGTCTTGATCCATTTCCCTTCCACGGGGCGATGATCTTCCCCAGCCAGTGTGCTCGGTGCTGGCCACAGAGCCTCCAAGGGCCGCAGGTGGGGATCAGCCATGGAGTCCGTGAGCCATCCTTCCCTCAAGTCCTCGATGGACTATTCTGAGTGGGAAATGGAGGACAAGGAGTCGCTGGACACCCATTGCCACCATGATATCTCCTCGGTCTTGCTTCCCTCAGAGCTCTGGTGTTGGTCCCCACCTGAGAACATGGCGTTCCTCAATTTCATCAGGGACATGTCCAAGGCCCTAGCCTTTCCAACAGAATCAGAGGAGGACCCTCGGATGGAGGAGCTAGAAATCCTCCAATATGAGGCCCCTCATCCCATCCTGTAACGGCTAATGCTCCATATGTAAGAGACACTGGCATCGGTGCCAGTGGTGAGCAAGTGGTTCCACTCAATGTATCGAGTCTGCTGGAGCCTGGGCTTCCAGAAGTCACAGCTGCCGCACAACTCCATGGTGGTGGAGTTGGCTATGCATCATCTGAAGACACGCTCCTCGGTGCCGCCCAGCAGGGAGACATGCACTGTGGACGCCCTCGGCAGAAAGTGCTACCAGGGCTCGATGCTTATCGGCCGGATCCAGGCATACCAGCTGTCCATGGGCATATACCTGAGAGACCTGGCAAAGGAACTCGCCGGGTTCTCAGCTGGTCTTTCCGAGGAACCCCTGCAGCGGTTCAAGAACTTGGCCAAAGCCGTCTGTGAGTGCTCCAAGTTTATATCTCGGGCAGCCTATGATGGCTTTGAGTCGACAGCTTGAGTAGCCGCGGCAGGCATCAGTGCCTGATGCTAGGCTTGCCTACAGTCATCCGACCTTGAGCAATGGGTTCAGGACAAATTGGTCAACATCCCATGCCACGGAGAGAACCTCTTTGGCAAACCCATGACTGACATGGCTGCCGAGCTGGAGACTATTTACAAATCAGCTGTTCACATATACAGCAGAATAGCGGATGCTGAGGCAGAGCTATTTACAGTGTAGGTGGGGAAGGGAACGGGATAAGGGAGAAAAATGTTAAATGGAGTTTAATAAAGAGAAAGGTTTAGAGGGGAGAGGGAGAAGAGTAATTACCTATTTAAGCTATATCAAGTGAGAAAGAGATTCAGGAGGGTATGTATTTATTGTATTTGTATTTCTCCAGTATATAGCTGAGAGAAGTAGGGGGGACCATGGTGTTCAAGGGGGAGTAATAGAGGTGCTGAGGTTAAAGTATTAAACGAAGAGGAATGTTTTAAGCTCTTTTCTAAAAGTATGTAGATCTTTTATTAGTCTTAGATTGTACGAGAGAGCATTCCAGAGAGTAGGGGCTACAAACAAGAACGCTCTTGAACTTGTAGTTTTGATTGTATTACGAAAATGGGCTGGAATTGAGAGGGTATTCTGAGTGCATGTTATTCTGGATCTAATGGGGTCACTAGGGATAATAAGAGAGGAAAGGCATGAGGGGGCGATCTTATTGTATAGTTTGAAAGTTAACAGTAGATATTTGTATTTGATATGTGCTTCTATGGGTAGCCAGTGGAGGGTCTGGAGTAGTGATGTGATGTGGTTGTATCAGTGAGCCTTGTGAATTATACGGGCAGCAAGGTTCTATGCCATTTGAAGTTGATGTGTCGTGTTTTTGGGTAGGCCTTGAAGAATGCTATTACAATAATCGAGGTGAGGTGTAATGAGGGCCTGTAGGACTGAGCAGAAGTCGTTATTATCCAGAAGGTGTCTTAGTGGTGGTTGAATTGTTTTTAGTTTAAAGTAAACTGTCTTGGTTACAGCTTTTATATATGAGGACATGGATAATGAGTGGTCGAGAATGATACCTAAGTATTTGACTTCCTGTTTAACTTCTATGGCAACTTCATTTATGTAAATTTTAGTGGGTGATGACAAGCTCTGGTCCCGGGTTATGTATAGAATTTCTGTTTTATTGAAATTGATAAGTAGGTTGCGTGCGGAGCGCCAATTGGTAATGTCCTTGAGACACTCTTGAATTTGGGGGCAAAAGGGGTTGGAGATATCTATTGGGTGATAGAACATTACATCACCTAAGGGTGCCATCAACAAAAAGGTTTTTAAACAGTAAATTTTAGCAGATCATAGCTGAAGCAGCCTTACACAGGGAAGATAGCATAGTTACTCACCTGTAACAGGTGTTCTCCAGGGACAGCAGGAATCAGTCCTCACATATGGGTGATGTTGGCGCTGACAGAGCCCTCGTGGAAGCATCCTCCCAGTTTTCAAAGAAAGCCTTTGGGAGATGCCACCACGCATACGTGGTCCCCTTCCCGCCCAAGGGTACCATCTTGCTCAGTCAGATGACATACCTAAAAGACGGCAAAAAATAAGTTTATCTTGTAACTGACTGTCTGTTGTCAGTTACAAGATAAACTTATTGAGTTTTTGTCTCTTGGCTGTTTGTAGTATTTATTTATTTAACAGCTTTTATATACTGCTTTATCATTTCAATCAAAGTGGTTTACATGGAAACTTAAACATGTACATTGATAACTTGGATTTTTTTTCCTGAGGCAATGGAAGTTAAGTGACTTGCCCAAGGCCACAAGGAGTGCTAGTGGGAATTGAACCCTGGCCTCTGGGTGCCCAAGCCAGTGCTCTAACCATTAGGCTACTTCTCCACTCCACTCCACTTTGTAGTAACAAAGTAACACCACAACTGCTCTTCAGCCTGCATAAATTTGCTAACATTTTCACACATAAATAAACACAAAAACACAAAAATCCACTCCTCAACCCCCAGAATGCCTGTACCCTGGTAGAATTAAGATATGTGCTAGCTGGATATATGTGCAGACGTTTAGACACAAGCTGGGTTGTCTTTTCCTTCCTGTAAAATTATAATATGCCAGGATAAGATCTAGATTATCCCGGAGGGTTTTAATCTATGTCCCTTTCCGGTGCTATCCAACAAAAATAGTTAGAGAAAGTTTCACGGAGGTTTTAGTGATTTTTTGGTGAAGTTCTTATTTTATCACTAATTGAGGGGCTTTTTGTTAGGATAAGATCTAGGCCAGACAGTTGAAAACTAGCAGGGAAGACAGAAATTAAGAAACATAAAGTCTCTTCACAAAGCCCGCCAAAAATGGAGCTGTGCAGCAAAAAAACGCCAAAACAAAATGGCCGCCGCTATTAAAACCGCCAAAATAAAATCATTCCAAATGCTGTGAAAATGCGGTAAAAACATAAAATTCATCAAACGGAGAGCTAGGGCAGTAAAGACATGAAGAGAAAACTCTCCAGGCGGACAGAGGTTGCCCTGATGGTGTCCCGATTAAAATTGGGAGGGGGGGAGAAGGAGGAGGATGACTGTGCTGGAACAGAGTGCTGAAGAGCCAAGGCTGACCTGAAACAGGCAGCAGGCAGGAGCTGTTGTAAGGCTGCTGATAATCTGCAGACTCCCCCGATGACCGGCTGCTCAGGTCCTCATGAGCTGAGGCCAGTTTTCTCCCCTGACAGAGAGGGAACCTCACATGGTCCTCCTGACCAGGAGTTCAACCTCAATCTGCCCCACAAAATGTAGCTGTGAAACCCAGAGGGGCAGCTCAAGTGTGCCCTGGGTGCATCCAGCAAAATTACTGCAGGTACTAATTAATAAAAATAATCAGAGAGAAAAAGTTAAACCCCTACATCTGCTGGAAACAGAGAAATACTGGAGCACCCTCTACTGGGTTCAGGTACATATTACCAGGGAACAGCCAATCAGGCTGCTGGTAGTTTTTTTCTATTTCTTCATCTCCAACATCTGCTGGTAGGGGGACTAAACCCACTTGTCTGGACTGGTCTAGCAGGATGTACTGGAAAGAGTCCTTTTGGGGGGACCTTTGCAGGCCACTCCTTCTCTGATCCCTCGGACGAGAGTCTAGGACTGTGTGACCTGGCTCAGGACTTATCCAGCCCATCTGAGCCCTCCAGGTACACTGCCTTCAAGGCCTTCTTCTTCTTCTTGAATTCCCTCGAGGGAGACCCCCTTTCCGAGGAACCACGGCATCGGTCAGGGTCCGTAAGGCTACCCTGGGATTCTGCTGTTTCAGAAGAGGCCTTGGCCTTTGGAGGTACCAGGGACTCTGGGAAAAACTTATCTGCTGCTGCTGGTGGCTCTTGAGGGCCTTGGTGGACATCTTCTTACAGAGGCCGCATGCCATGAGGTCGTGGTCCAGTCCCAGGCAACGAAGGCAACAGTAGTTTATGTCGGTCAGGGATATTATTTTGGCACACCGATGACACTTTTTAAAGCCACGGGAGAAAAAAGTCTTCCAGCGTGGTCAAAGACCTACGGTGCTGCCAGTTGGAAAAAAGACGTGAAGGCACCAAGAAAAGAATCAAAACTACGAACCCGAGACTCGATGATGGGGCAGCGGGCTCTGGTGGCAGGAAGAGAACGGGTGTACAACTGGAGAAGAGTATGAAACTCAGGTCGAGAAAATCAACTTTTTCCAGGGGAAGAGCAGACAGACATCTGAAGGGCTCTGTGGAGAAAAGGAGACTGAGCAAGATGGCACCCTTGGGCGGGAAGGGGACCATCATGCGTAATGGCATCTCACAAAGACTTTCTTTGAAAGCTGGGGGGATGCTTCTGTGAGGCCTCCGTCGGCACCGATATCACCCATATGTGAGGACTGACTAGCTGCTTGTTCCGGCAGAAAAAGACACTACTCCTGACTTCTCAACAGCTAGTAACTCAACTTTCCATAGGCACCAATTCAACATTCCTGCTATTACAGTAGTATTAACTGGCCTGCTCAAATTTCACAAGCAGATCCCCTTATGCTCCCCGCTCTACATACTTTACTTTGTTTTAGGTAGTTTGGTTGTTTAAAGCATCTCTGTAGTACTAAAATTACTCTCCCTTTCCATGGAACCAAAACTCTCCCTCAACCCCTAGATTTGACCAGTGGTTCTCAATCCAGTCCTTAGAACACACCCAACCAGTCACGTTTTGAAGAAATCAATAATAAATATGCATGAGATAGATTTACATATAGTGGATGTAGTGCATGCAGCTCTTTCATGCATATTCATTGTGGGAATCCTGAAAACCTGACTGGCTAGGTGTGTCCCGAGCACTCGGTTGAGGGCCACTGCACTAGACAGTCATTACTTCATCTTCTATGTTGTTGTTCAAGGAAGATAGATTACACAGGTACACTAAAAAAATTTTTTTTTAAACTGCCTCTAATGTTTCGATTGATTTTTACGTTTTTTGGTGCGCTGAATCCAAATCTGGTAACCAATTTGCTCCATCACGTACAGATTTTTTGCTACATTGGGTTAGCAGTTTGAGGTGAACGTTTCAGATTGAGTGCGATCGAGATAAAAGTTTCTTGGATGAATTCTTTATACTAATTGTTTAGTAGTTATTCAAATAAGAATAAAGAAAATTGTAACAAGGCAGCACATAAGAATAGAATAATATCAACAAAACACACTGTGATGGTAGCAAAATTGTCTGCACTTAAAACAGCCACATACATGTGCACAAACATTGAGCATATAAGAGCGAGGTTAGACACAAAGCAAAGCAAAGAAATGTGCAAAAAATGTTGTACAGGTATGTATGTAAGAATAGAAAACGCAAACCGCACCATTGCAATACATGAAGACAAACACCCGATGGTGTGAAAATAAAATTCTAATAAATGAGATCCGACACTGTGGTAATAACTAGCAAATTTTTATTTCAAAGTTTAGTAAAAACACGATATTTGTCAACACAGTTTAGATTTTAAAGTCATTCTTGGGTCAATCAATCTCCTGGTGGGCCCGTTTCTTCTTCCCCCGAATGCTTCTCTTGGTGCGCTGCTTGGCGTATTTTTCATCTGGGGTTTCCCGCAGCAGCAACCAGCAGAAATCAGCCATCATAGTGATGTTCCATCTTCCTTGGTACCTTCTCTCTGCGTCCTTGATGTCCTGGTGAAACCTTTCACCTTGTTCTTCACTGTACGCCCCCAAGTTTTCGGGAAAGTAGTTCACATGGGAGTGCAAGAAATGGACTTTCAGGCTCATGTTACAGCCTTGTTCTTTGAAGGCATTGAGCATCCTGGCAACAATATCCTTATAGTTCTCATCCCGCCTGTTCCCCAAGAATTTGAGAACAACGTCCTTGAAGGAATCCCAGGCTTCTTTTTTCCTTCTCAGACATCGTTTCAGCGAATGCTCCATCTGAAATGAGTTTCCTTATATCAGGGCCAACAAACACTCCTTCCTTTAGCTTTGCTTCAGAAAGTCGGGGGAACTTTGAGCAAAGGTACCGAAAGCACTCACCATCTTTTGGAAGGGACTTGATGAATTGCTTAATGAGACCCAACTTAATGTGGAGAGGTGGTAATAGAATATTATCACGAGGTACCAAGCTTTCATGAAGAACATTTTTTTCACCGGGTCTCAAATACTCCCGAATTGGCCAGTCTTTTTTCCCCTAGTGTAGGTCGCGGGCCCGGCTATCCCACAAGCAAAGGAAGCAGGGATATTTGGTGAAACCGGATTGCTGCCCTAATAGCATGGATAGAATTTTAAAGTCTCCACAAATCATCCACTTATGCTCATCATAACGAATCTTCTGAAGAATCAGGGCCAAATTCTTGTATTTTTCTTGGAGAATAACAGAGTGAGCAATAGGAACTGAAGCAAATGTGTTGCCATTATGAAGAAGAAAACCTTTTATGCTGTCTTTTGACGAATCAATGAACAGCCGCCATTCAGCAGGATCATACTTGAGTTTAAACTTTTCCATCACTCCGTATATATCGTTGCAAAATACCAAATCTTCCTCTTTGCTGAAATACTTCAAAAATTGTGTCTCGCGGTTGCGGTACCAATAAAAAGTTGTTCCTGGTGACAATAGATTTTTCTGTTTAAGCCGAGAACCTAGCAGTTGGGCAGCATCTTTTGGGAGTCCTAAATCCCGGACTAAATCATTCAATTCAGCTTGAGAGAAAAGTTCAGGTTTCGGATCTGGTTCAGTTTCAAACTCGGAAGTACTGGACTCATCGGGAAAAGCCATCTGATGAGTCTCATCATGATCAGAACCGTCCACACAAATATGATCCAAAGATTTTGGTGGTTCAGGCACAGGTACTTCGTTGCTATGAGGCATAGGCCTAATTGCTGAGGGAAGGTTGGGGTAACTTATTACATTCTTATTTTTTAAGTTGTATCCCTTCACAGTGCAAGAGCAAAAATAGCAGTCACTGCTGTGGTCTCTTTGTTCACGCCACATCATAGGTATTCCAAAACGAAATGCTTGTTTTTTACCTTTCATCCATAAGCGTAGATCTTCCTCACATGTCTTGCACACTTTGTTAGGAGCCCACGGTTTGTCTTGATCGCCTAACTTCAAACCGAAATAAGCGAAATATACTTTTTTAATAAATGCAGAAATGTTCCTCTGCCGCTTTTTCACGGTATATTCCCCACAAATAAAACAAAAACTGTCCGGAGAGTTGACGCAACCTCTGGCTCTGTGAGCCATCACAAATACACAGCACTGCAAACTACAACTGTAGTGAACCACTTCGGAATAAAGCTGGATTACGACTGAGCAAACAAAAGGTAATAATGAACTTGCAAGAAACTGAAATTTGACAGGAACGTTCATGTCGCAACCACCGTGTTTGAGCGAGCGAACGAGGCGAGGCGAACAGGAAAGAACATGCACCAGCGCGAGTACTGGATTTAGCCCCCCGCCTCCCAATTGTCCTGTTAATGTATAAAATGAATACAAAACACTCTAAAATATCATGAGGGAGTGTTTCTAGTTAGTTAACCATTACAACCTCTATTTTGGGCCAAGAAAATAAACTGCAGTCGGCTAAAAAGAAATTTTGTGAACATTCCTTATATGGGTAAGAAATCTAATTTTGCAAGAAAACGTGATGTGATGGAACATTTTGGCTATTTTTCCTGGATTCAGCACCCCAAAATCTATAGGAATCAGTTGCAAAACTGGAGGCAGTTTTTTGGTAGTGTACCTGTGTTATTCAACTCAAGCTTGTTTCTCAGAATAAACTGACAATTAGCAACCCATTATGTGATGATGTCATCAATAGGCACAGCAGGACTGAAATTCTACTAGTGCTACTGTATTGTTCATCATTTGTATAGTGCTACTAGGCTTACGCAGTGCTGTGCCCATACATAGAGAAGACAAACAAACAGGGGACTAAGGTAAATCTTTAAGGGATTGTATACCACTTACTTGGGGGAGGGGGGGAGAGATTGTGAGAATGTTGAGTATACATAAAATTAGTTTGTACACACTATAAACTGCTTAGCCACTTTAGTGCTAAAAACACAGTTCAAACTTACACAAAGTGATTCCAGTAGAGAAGAGTTTCTCCAGGTTTAAAAAGCTATGGACAGCACATTCACATGGCATAAATATTGAACCAGAGTTGCCAAGTTACCCAGTTCCAGGAGTGAGATTTTAAGCCTGGATTTCTGACAAGCTCATTCTGATGCATTATGGGACCTGCAGCACTGCTCTCAATGTGTAAAATCAGGGACTACAAATAACATACTGCATTGCAAGTGAGGTTACCGAGTGTCCCCAATTTTCATGGATTATCCCTGATTTTGAGGTAGTGTCCCAGATTCTATGGACTATAACCACCTCCAGTCCCTGATTTCAGCGAGGAAAGAGGCAAAAAAACATTGCTTCTTCTGCACATCCCTCTAATGCAGTCTTCTGAATCCTGGTAGGGAGAAGATGTAAAATCAACTTCTATTCCGAAAAAAGAGAATGAATTTTAGAAAGGTATAGAATATTTATCTATACAGTAGGTATAAAATAAAGTTTAAGCATATACTGTATGTATGTTATGAGTATAACTCGAGAAGGGCTGCTACTATCTTTTTTAAGCTTTTGAAATTATTGAATACTGCTTGGACAGGTCATTCTGAAATATATGGGGAAAAGATGCCAAGGAGGGAGGACTCCTGCCCCATCCAGCCCAACTTAGCCTTGCCCAGGTGTCCCAGATTTGCTCTCCAAAAATGTGGTAATCCTAATTGCAAGGCAGCTGGAACTGGGGAACATGGCAACTCTGACTGAACGCTGCCTCTACAATATTATGTCAGTTTTATGTTGCCCTGCTCCTTAATCATGAAGACAATAAATGTCAAGCTATTTATGGCCCTCCAAAACTCTTCTGTCTGCCCTTATTCTTGAAGCTGAATTCTCTTATGGCACCACGTTCAAAAGCTCGGCAAACGACACAGAGGACCAGGACTCCTGGATTAGGAATACCGAGCAACAGCCCAGGCCCTCTGCCTGCTTAACAGAGAAAATAGAAATAATCCAATACAGAAACCATAAAAACATATTGTAGTTTGCTTAAAAATAGACTTCACCTAACCTACTTTAATCATGTCAACTGAAATATTACCTGGTATACTACAGCATTATACCCCTCCAGAGAGAGGAAATGGCTTTTTAAATTAAATTCAGGGCTTTCTGTCAAGAGGCGCACCATCAGCTGATCTCTAACCCCAAGCTGGCTGCTGCCGTAGAAGTGTGAAACTCCTTTATAGACCCAGCACAATGTTTTCTTTACCAAGTTCTGTATTAGGGAGAAAATATATTTCACAGTAAATGCTCTTTCTCTCTCCCTGTATAAGAGTGTGTGTGTGGTGTGTGTGTGTAAGTGTTGAGGGGAGGGAGGTTTTGGAAGGATGCAGCATAAGGTATATGGTACTATCATTTTGTTTTATTCACCTGGCTGCAGGCAGTATTACAGCCTATTCTACTTTGAGACAGCTATGCTGAAATGCCTGTCAAAAATGATAATCTGAGACATCAGTAGGCCCTTGAAACTTACAGGCCTAACTGGATGTCTGTACACCAGGATGAGACAAACTCATCTATGTTACTTGATGAATTCTGTCTTTTCTGTGACAAAGTCATCCCCTTGCTGCTCCTAAACATATAGCCCAGCACCTCTAGGCTCACTGTCTCAGGCCTCTCATCCTCAATGAAATTCTAGTATTTTCCATTAGAAGGAGCATACAGATATAAAATGGACATACATTAGCAAATATTACTACTACTTATTTCTGTAGAGTTGTACAAATACACATTAGAGATCATACTACTTACAATCTAGTCAAGACACACAGACAAAACAAGTAAAAGACAGGAAATATATTATTGAAAGCATGGGTAAAAACAAGAAGGCTGTGATCAGAGAGAGCCAAGGCTTAAGATTTAAAAGCAAATAAACAACTTGGCATCCAACAGATTATAGAATAAAATAAACAAGGTTATCTGCAATGAAAGTATAACATGGACATCAACAGACTTCAGCCTAACACTAAGCGTTGCACATCCATTTACAGAGTGTGAGGAAGAAAGCAGGCCTCCTTGTGGAACTTCATGAGCATTATTATTATTATTATTAATTTGTTTTTTATACTGCTTAAGCAGTAATAGATTTTCTCTAAGGACAGCAGGATGTTAGTTCTCACATATGGGTGACACTATCTGATGGAGCCTGGGTCAGAGACAACTCTTTAAGATGCCAGAGCTATCTAGAGCACTGAATCACCTGTGGGTGGAGCTTCCAGCGTCTGCATTATCACACAAGACCGCCTCTGTTCCACATACAGCTCTGTTTGAAAGGCGGTATATCAACATTTTAAATAAAATCTATAAATAATGAAAAGCTAACTCCTAGAGGAGGTTGGTAAATTTTGTGAGGATTGATATCCTGCTGTCTGCTAAGAATATCTGTTAGAGATAAGTAACTTTGCTTTCTCAGGAGGTCAAAATAGGAAATGTAGCCTCCACACATGAGAATCCCTAGCTATAGCTTGCCTTTAACAAAAGAAGGGAAAACAGCAAAAAACAAAAAAAAAGCAGCCAATGGGCAACAACAAACATATATGCAACAGGCCATTTTTTGTCCTTTTTGTCATATTTTTTTAAACGCATCCTAGAAATAGTACACATGGGCCCTGGCAGTGATAGAGTTGGCTTTTTAACATTAAAAAGATTCTACATCACAGACTGACTGACCTACAGTTTCACCAGAATGTCTTTTCAAATAGTAACATGACATGAATATGTGAATGGAAGTCCACCAAGGGTAAGGTTACAAGATGTTTTGCAGACAAATCTGGGACACTTACCCAAAGTGTGTGTGAGGGGGGAGGAACGGACCCTTAGTTCCAGTTCTGAACAACAAGGCATGGAGGAGGGAAGAGGAGTCATCACCGTGCTCTCAACCCAATCCATGCCATGATAGCAATAATATCACTTCCAAGCAGACAAATCAATAGAGGAATAAAAACAGTGATGCATTTCCCCTGTACTCTGCAAAATAAAAAGGTAATGGATATAAATTCTAAAAATGAACATATTCAAATCACTAAATTGAAAATATTTTTTTTTCTAACTCCTTGATCTCTATTGCTGGAATCCGGGACAGGAGACTGCCCAACAGGTGGGAATCAGGGAAACAGCTCTAAAATCGTGGACAATCCCCGAAAGTCAGGGAATGTGTTAACCTTAACCATTTGGTAACCTTAAACATGGGCAGACTGTCTCATCTGGAAAGCTACCAATGTTGCTGTGGCAGACTATGAACCTTGACATGCCATTCCAAGGTCAAGCCTCCCTGGGTATAAATAAAAAAGATACAATTTGCTAGCCATTAGAGAGTGGGTGCTTGTTATGGCAATCCCAGGATTGTTTGGATCAAAAGAAACAGGAAATTAGGTAAACTTTCTAAAGGTTTTAGAGTAGACCATTCCAAATAGAAGGCTAAATACAGTTGTGGTCAATACTGGCACCCTTACATTTTAAGTATGTTGTGTACATTATCTTGAGAAATAATTGGAAATATTCCAACTGTATGTCATCATAATATTTCAACAGTATATTCAAAGGTATACAAAAAAAGATGTTTGTGCAACTTGGACATAGTAATTTCTGAGAAAAAAAAAACTAAATATGACCTGGACAGGATTAATGGCAACCTTCACTAATAGTTGGTTGTACAACCCTTGGCAGTGATGACAGCCTCCAAACATTTCTTGTAGCCATCTATAAGTTCCATACATTTTATGTCTGCTGGTTGTTTCTCCCACTCATCAACTGTGATTTGTTCCAGCACATGAATGTTTACAGGGTTCCTTTTACCAATGGCAGATTTCAGCTCTTTCCAAAGACTCTTGATTGGATTGAGATCAGGACTCATTGCTGGTCTGTTTAAAACAGTCCATTTGTTCCTTTTTAACTATTCTTTTAAACTTTTGGATGTATGTTTTGGGTCATTGTTCTGCTGGAGGATCCATGACCTTCAATTCAGACCTAGCTTTCTGATACTAGGTAGCACATTTTGTTCCAAAATACCTTGATAGTCCTCTGACTTCATGATTCGTTTAATACATTCCAGGCCTCCAGTTCCTGAGGCAACAAAACAGCTCCACAACATTCTGGAATCTCCGCCATATTTAACTGTAGGAAGGGTATTTTTTTCTTTATAAGCTTCATTTCTTCACCTGTAAATGCATCGCTGGTCTGCATTACCAAATAGCTCAAGTTTGGTTTCATCTGTCCACAGAATATATTCCCAGAAGATTTGTAGTTTCTCAAAATGGGTTTGGGCAAAGATCAGGTGTGCCTTCTTATGTCTGTCTTTAAGCAGTGGGGTCCTCCTTGGCTTTCGCCCATGAAGTTCTTCTTTGTTTAGTGCACAGCGAATGGTGCGGGTTGAAACTACCACTTCAGATTACTCCAGGTCAGTCTTAAACTCTTTGGATGTTGTACGTGGTGTTTTTTTCCAACAGTTCACACTAACCTTTAAAGATTCCTTAGATTCATTTTCCTCTTCCCACCATGTTCTGGGAGGTTCTTGACAGTTCCATGAGCAGAAAACTTCTTAATAACATTGCGAACTGTAGACACAGGAAACCCAAGGTCTTTGGAGATGGCTTTGTATCCCTTTGAAGTTTCATTATAATAGCTTTTCTGACCATCTTAGGCAGCTCTCTTGTCTTCATCATTGTGAAACTGGAACAGGAAGTGAATGTGGCCAATTTAAACATTAAAGCCATCATTTATTGGTTGATTCAAGTCATGTGAGAACTGCAATGAGAATGTGATTCTTCTGCAATGTGTCTAATTTTACTGCAATGAGAATGTGATTCTTCTGTTCAAACTGATTTGAATTGTCTACAAAAGTGCCAATATCATGTCCAGTCAATGTGCCAGTTTTCATACTATTTCCTTTTTTAATTGATCTTGTTTTATTTGATTCTTGGACTATATATGTGTGCATTTGATTTTTTGACTATATATGTGTGCATATTATATAGTCCAAAACCATTTCACTGGCCACTTTTTTTAATGAGATATTGGTTGAGTTGCAAAGGTGCCAATAATGTTGATCACAACTATTTATATTATTGGTGTCCTGCTTTTGTTTCTTTTTTTAAATTTAGGTTTATTTTATTACTGGGTACAGAAATATGTACGCCATCATTAATTAGTATATAGCTTTTATTTTTCCATACATTGCTCCAGTCTCCAATATATGCAGGGCCGGGCCGGTGGAAGGAGATGGGGCGCCCTAGGTGAAGCTCATCCCTTGCACCCATTACCACCGTTACTGCCCTTCTCTGATATGTGCAGCAGTGGCAATAGCCGCAAACAGCCCCACGGCACTTACCTGGAAACTTTGGTGCTGTGGGGCCATTTGCTTCCAACCTCTTGGACTGCCCGATGATGACTTCCTCTTTGCAAACAGGATATTGGCATCGCGCGTCGGAGGGGGTGGATGCAAACAGCCCTGCAGCACTGAAGTTTCAATTGTCATGGGGCTGTATGTAGGCATTACTGCTGCTGCAGGTCCCGAGAGGGGCATCAGCAGCAGCCATGGTGCTCCTAGAGGGCCAGTGCTCTAGGTAACCACCTAATTTGACTAATGGTAGCACCGACCCTGAATATATCCAAAACCAACTTGATGAAACCTTGTTTGGAGCCACTTATTGAAGTTATTTGTATAATGTAGCCTTTCCTGTCCCTTTCCATAGGTAGTTGGTAGTTCTGAATAAGCTGCAGTCCTTACCTTATACTTTAGCCCCTCCTCCAACTTCTTGAAATTTTTCTGTGCTAGGAGGGTGTACTGTGTTGTGCCAAGTCATTTGTCTCATAAGAACATAAGATATGCCATACTGGGTCAGACCAAGGTTCATCAAGCCCAGTATCCTGTTTCCAACAGTGGCCAATCTCCATGGAGATTATAACATCTATTTTAGAGTCCTTACTTTCTTCACTAATAGTGCTTAATATTTGGTTTGTATTCCTGTTAGTTACGAATCCAGGCACTTCACTTTGTTGGAAACCTTGGACGATGTTCATAGGTTGGTGCCTCTGATAATGGAGTCTCCTAGCAGTAAGACTTTTCTGTTTTGTGATGGTTATGTTTATTAAAAACTTGCTATACCATCAAACACTTCGGCAGGTACCCAGCTGTTTACAATAAAAAATAAGAAAGAAAAGAAAGGAACTCTATAAAATTATAAAAGAGAATATAGGAAAAGACAGATATAGAAGCAAAAATAAAGCAAAGAGAAAATCAAAACATGAAGAAAACAAACATGCTATCTCTGTGCCCCCAGCTCCGAAAAGGCCTGTTCAAAATAGTGGCATTTGAGAGCTGCTTTGAATGTTTTTAACGAGGATTCCAAGCGGATGCAATTGGGTAATGCATTCCAGAGGTAAGGGGCTAGGGATATAAAAGGTAGAATGGTAAGTGGATTTATATCTGGTCCGTTGGAATGAAGGGAGAACCAGAATGATTGTGTTTAGTGACCTACAAGGCCTTGCTGGGCAGTACAGAGAGAGAAACAGAAAACTGGTGTAAAAAGCTGTATGTACTAAAGCCAGCATCTTAAAGCATAAACGGAAGGAAAGAGGGAACCAATGGTGTTTATGCAATAGTGGAGATACGTGATCGTATTTTGAAGCAATGGACTGAAGTCAAATGGCAGTGCTGTGAACTAGCAGTAGTTTTTTTGAGACTGGTAGTACAAAGCCGCAATAGATGGTATTGCAGTAATCTCTCCAGAGGTGAGTAATGCATAAATCAAGCTGTGGAGTGCGGAGGTGGTCAAGTAAGGCTTGATTGTTCAAATATGCTGAAGAGAGAAGAATGCAGAATGCAGTATGTTGGACAAATGAGAGTCAAAAGAAAGAGACTGATCAAAAGCAAACCTAAATAGATTAAGGAAGTGACCAGAGGTATGGGAACACCAGCAATGGATGGTTGAGCAGAAGAACAGGTGGCAGAATTTGAGATCCAGAGGACCTGAAATTTGGCCAGATTCAACTTTGGGTGTTGTGACTCCAACTAGGATGCTACAGACCTGAAACAATTGTTCAGTGGAAAGAGATCTGGAAACAAAGATGTTGAATAAAATATCAGGAGAATATCATACAAAATAGAAATAACCCAATCAAAAAGTGAAGCTATTGACCATAGGATTCTGCAAAGTGCTTTCACTCAACTATCATCTTCGGGAGTTCATGCAAAATTAATATTTATTTATTTGTGTGTCTTATATCCCGCCCTATCATGTAATCAGGATGGTTTACATTGTAAACAACAGTATTACATTATAACATTTTAAACAATTACAAGTAACAGGTGTGAATATATATATTAGGACTGACTCTATTCACCACATAGATCTCCTTTGTATGTCCAGGTTGACCTGGACGAACAAAGAAGATTGCGATTCTGATCCCGCGAGACACGTCCAGCCCCACGGGATCAGAATCAGAAACAGCACTGTAGGTGGAGGCCGGGGCTGTGATTCAGTCCCGGCCTGCCCGTACAGCGCTATCCTGGCTAACTCAGCCAGGGCTTTTAAATGGAGCTGTGGTGCCAAGGCATCCCATTGCCATGGCACTGCGGCTCCATTTAAAAGCCACAATGCCAGCTGCTGCTCCAAACTGTTAATTCCCTGCAGCCCGACCCCCAATTCGGCCTCCTAAGACCAGGGTTGAGCGGTGGGGGATTAACTTTATTTCCTCCAGCCCCTTCTGCACCCTGAATCACAATAAAAAAATGTCCAGCCAATTCGCTGGCACTGGATGTACAGGGCCAACATTAGAATAGGCCCTGCACGTCCAGGGCCGGCAACTGCCCACTGCCTACCCGCTCTCTGCCCCTGGGCCGCCTCTTCCCCACACAACTGGTGGGGAAGTTATTAAGGGGGCCTGCAGCTATTCGTGGTTTGGAATAACCCCCGTTACAATCATTGATATATACATGATTAATTTATAATTCATTTGACAACTTATTTACAATTTACATATTAAATTATGATTTCTGGTGTGTAAACAGCCTACTACACGGATTATCCAAGCAAACACTACACAGTCTTCAAATGGCACAACATATGGCTGCCCGCATAATCTACAATTCATGCAAAACAGAACACATAACACCAATACTATACGCGTTCCACTGGTTATCAGTGTATAGTAGAATCAAATACAAAATAATAATGACCACTTTCAAAATCATCAAAAATATAGCTCCCTCATCCCTATCCAGTTAATCAGGACCACGACTAATGATCGCCAATGGAGAGGACGAATGACAAATACATTAGTAATCCCAGCAGACTACCACAAAATCAAACAACAAGCCAGCAATAGAGCGTTCGAATATTTATCCCCATCATTATGGAACACATTGCCAGATACATTTAGATCTGTAACTGACTTGGCTACCTTCCAGTTTCAACTCAAAACTTTCCTTTTCATCAAGCACTTAGGTTGCAATGAAGAAAGTAGCATCTCTGACCCAACATAAAAACCAAAAACCAACTCTACACCCTCAAACCCTACCCTTCTCCCTCTCCACTCCTATTCCACACTAAGTAACTTAGAGTTGAGAATGTCAACATTAATGATTTAAGTTACAGTAGTCTATGTGAGGGAATATCATGGCCTGTAATACTGTTCTAAATTCATTACTTTGCAGTAGTGGTTTCAGGCGCTGTAACATTCTCATTTTGTTATACATGGCCCTTGTGGTGAGATTAATATTTATTTATTTATTTTATTTAGCAAGCATTTGTAGCCCGCTCCTTCCAGCGATCAGAAGCGGGTAGGATTACTATTGTGAAACTGCCGAATCAAGGCAGGTACAAATTTTGTTTACATACAGATTGTCAGAAAAGCACATCATACAGAGTTAACACTTCTTAGCTATGGGGGGAGTTCATTTACATATATACATAAATACATATATACAGGATAATCTTCTTGGACACAGTGGTCAGGGGCTGCTCCATCTGTGGGTTTAGTTCAGGTTGAAATGTGATTGGACAATATGGGATTTAAAACTAAGGGTTTTGTCAGTTGTTACTCCTAGATACTTCACTTCTTCTTTAACTTCAAGAGTTGCTTCATTTACTTTTAAAGTAGTGGGTGGTGTGAAGTTTTGATTTATGGTTATGAAGAGTACATCTATTTTTTTATAGTTTATATTAAGACCATGTGATTTCAGCCATTGAGCTATTTTCGTTGAAGCATTCTATAATGGGTTTCAGTATAGGTCCTGATGTGTTGAATGGGAGGTATAACATAATGTCATCAGCGTAGATGGCATATCCTACTTGGAATTTTTTTATTATTTGACATAAACAGTAGAGCTGATGGGGCAGATCCTTGCAGGAGACCCTTTGTTTGGATGTAGGTGCTGGAACATTAGTGGTCAATTCTAACTTGTTGCAACCTGTCAGTTAAGTATGATGTGAACCAATTTAGTATAGTATCATATAAACCAATTTGTTTTAGTCTTTGAAACAGTAAGTTATGGTTTACTGAATCAAAGGCTGCTGCGATATGAGTGCCTGATTTGCATTCTCAATTCATTTTTTGATATTATTGAATAAAACCAGCAGAGGTATTTCTACACTGTGGTGTGGCCTAAAGCCATATTGATGGTTATCTAGTGGGGCATGCTGTTCAATATGGTCTTGGAGTTGGTTATGTACATTTTTCTCTATAATTCTGGCCAGGAATGGTAAACTGGAGATTGGTCTGTATTATAAGGGGCATTTTGTGTCCAGTGTTTTTTTTTGCTTTAATATAGGATGAATTATTGCTTTTTTGAGGTCTCTGGGCATATAACCTTGGGTGAGGGACTGGTTTACCATCGTTAAAATTATGGGGACTAGTTCATCACGAACAGCTTTAATCCAGGCTACAGGGCAAAGATTGATGCAAGATGTTGTTGTGTTTATGTTTGAGATACCAAAAGACAGGAGAAGGAGGTCTTCCACAAAATAGTTCAGTAAAGGGTAGTGGAGGACAAAGATCACGGCCAAACACAAGGAGAATTCAAAATACTTTATTGTAGACCCAACTTAGCAAGTTTCGGGCCTAGGCCTTCGTCGGGGGTCTATAATCAGACACATAAACACACAGTTAAAATATGTAAGGTGCAATATTCATATACAGGCAAAGGTTTTAAAAGAAAACTAAATAAAATACATTACCAAAAAAGATAGAGACCGTCCAAAGGGCGGAACATACTACTCTTTCCCAATCTAAAACAAACAAATAAATATTATGTATTGAATAGAGAAGGGCAACCAATATCAAAATTGATGACAGCAGGGAAAAACAAACAAACATGATATAATATTGGGAGATAGTGAACAATAACGAGATACATATAAGAATAATATAACAATTATCATAAGGACATATGTATATATACATTTAAAAATATGAAAATAACATTTATAGAGGATGGCAATGTATTAAAATGTATAAAAATAAAACAATCATTATAAAAATATATGTGTATATATGTATAAAACATAAAAATAAATATAATATTTATAGAGAATAGCAGTGTATTAAAAATATTAGAGACACAACAGATATGCTACACATACATATAAATATCAAACATAACATACATAAAAAAGACTGTTGTAGAATATGACCAATGTATGTGTAATAGTTATTATAAAAACATATAATAGTGGCTGAACAGCTTTTAAAAAAAGAACATAAGGACTTCCGGTGTGGTAATGAGCTGACCAGACGTGTGCTGATCGACTCCGGGCACCCTACCCCGCAAAACTGCTAATTTTCCTGCTCCAGAGAAGCTGAATGCCTCTAACACAATCTTCGGGTAGCAGAGATGGGGGTCGTAAAGCCGTAGTGCCCATCCAGTCTACCGGGGGCAGCCCGATGGCGACAAAACCTTTGCGGTGAGAGAAGGCTCGGACTCAGGAACCTAAAATGGTGGAGGGAGACCCGCAGAGCCCCGCTTCCGACAGCGAGCACACCATGGTCGCAGAAGTAAGCGCTGCGGTAGTGCGAGCCCTTGATGACCGATTCCGGGAGCTGGGAGATCAACTGCACTCAGTGGCTCAAAATATCACGGACTTCACGGGGCGGATCGAACAGGCGGAAACCAGGATATCGGGTCTTGAAGACACTCAGCACTCCCTGGTCGCCAAGGTGCAGGCCCTGGAAGCCACCGTCAAGCAACAAGGGGAGAAATTGGAAGACCTGGAAAATCGGGGACGCCGAAACAATTTGCGCTTTGTTGGAATCCCGGAAAATATTGCGGACAGTGCTCTCCCCAGTTACTTACAAGAATGGATTGCGAAGATCTCCAATGGCGGGGTGGAGACACCTCTACAGATGGAACGGGTGCATCGGCTGGGCCCCAGGCGGGAACAGGCAGGCCGGCCACGTGCGGTGATAGCCCGCTTCTTAGACTATCGCCAAAAGGAAGCGGTGCTGCGAGCTGCCCGAAGTTCTCGGCGAGACACGGGAGATCATGAAAAAATTCTTGTATTCCAAGACTACTCACAGCTGGTTAGCCAGCAAAGGAGAGCCTTCTCTGCTGTGTGCGCCCAATTGAGCAGCAAGGGGCTGCGTTTTTCGCTCCTTTATCCAGCCCATCTGCGTGTGGAGCACCTTGGACAGACACGTTTCCTGGGCTCCCCGGCAGAGGCTTTGGCTTTTGTGGAACAGCTGGGGGAATCTTCAGCAGTAACCTCTTAGGTGTGGGCCCTATCCACCTGGGTATGACATTGTAGCACTGCGATGTTTTAACAGTGAAGCAGAGGGCAACAGTTTGCAACAGTGTGGAACAATCTGTAACAGTCTTGCAATAATATGTAGCTGTGCTGTTAAGCCGAGACTATTTGATCCTGTGGACACCCTGAGATTCTCTCTCTTTTTTCTTTTTTTTTTTCTTTTGTCTGCGATGGTGGAGACTATGGTGTGAGTGTGCATTCTCTTTGACATCTTCTCTGCCCTGGAAAGTGAGGCCCGTTGTGCAGGCTGGCATGATTACTAGCTATTTGGCCTCTGTTATTCTAATGTCAGCATGCTCTTGGTCTCTGGGGGTGGGTCGAGAGTTGGGTTTTGTTTGGGCCTTGTTGTGAGGGGATCTCATGGGGGGAGCGATTGTATGGCTCCCTAGGGGCCTCCTTCGGAAGATGCAGAAGGGGTGACACCCCTGAGCCCTTTGACCTCGACGGGAGTGAGG